>CM042689.1:175685446-177085446 GCA_023614405.1 Avena insularis
TAAGAACCTTCATGCCCGTCGTTTTGACCATAGTTTGAAACGAGCATAAAAATGAAAAACGGTCCGATCAATGCAAATCCTTCGTGTGGTGTCTTATTATTTGACATAGTTTCAACGGAAAATACCAAACTTGGTAAATTGCAAGTGTCTCGAAAAAACCTTCTCAGAAATGACCTGTCAAACAATCAATATTATGGCTAGAATCACGGCATAGTTTGTGATAATGTTCCCAAATTGTGCACACATATATATCATGTAATGGCGAACAATGTTCCAGGAGGAAGTTTTCCTTTTCGTCGCACGGAAAAACTATTTTCTTTTTTCCGAGTGTAAAAAACGGGTCGTTTTGTGAAGCAACCACCAATTGAAAGTTTCAAAATGCTACCATCCCATTTTTCAAAAATAATAGGCCACCTTACATGGACAAATGTCCCAACCGCGGTATCTCAAACTTTTCCGTCCACCCCGCGCGAAAAAGACAAATTCCTGCCGAATCAGCAAGAAGTGGGTCCGATTTGATCTACATGTACATTATCTGATGCCCATGATTTTTTGAAAAAATGATTTTTAGACTCACAATAAGCTATTTCTTCAGATATCCAATGCAAGTTTAGCGAGGCTTGGCCCCTAATTAAGAACCTTCATGCCCGCTGTTTTGACCATAGATTGAAATGGGTATAAAAAATTCAAAAACGGTCCGATCAATGCAAATCGTTCGTGTGGTGTCTTATTATGTGACATAGTTTCAACAAAAATACCAAACTTGGTAAGTTGCAAGTGTCTCGTAAAAACCTTCTCAGAAATGACCTATCATGTCTGAGGTTTCATGGCTTTCGGGCCTAATGACCAATGTTATGGATAGAATCACGGCATAGTTTGTGATACTGTTCCCAAATTGTGCACACATATATATCATGGAATGGCGAACAATGTTCCAGGAAGAAGTTTTCCTTTTCGTCACACGGGAAAACCATTTTCCATTTTCCGAGCGCCAAAAACGGCCTGTTTTGTGAAGCAACCACCAAATAAAAGTTTCAAAATGCTACCATCCCATTTAAAAATAATAATAGGCCACCTTAATGGACAAATGTACCAATCGGGGTATCTCAAATCTTCCCTTCCACCCCTCGCGAAAAAGACAAATTCCTACCGAATCGGTAGGAAGTGGGTCCGATTTGAACTACAGGTACATTATATGAAGCCCATGATTTTTTGAAAAAATGATTTTTAGACTCAGAATATGCTATTTATTCAGATATCCAATGCAAGTTTAGCGAGGCTCGACCCCTAATTAAGAACCTTCATGCCCGTTGTTTTGACCATAGTTTGAAATGGGCATAAAAAAAATTCAAAAACGGTTCGATCAATGCAAATTCTTCGCATGGTGTCTTATTATGTGCCATAGTTTCAATAGAAAAAATACCAAACTTGGTAAATTGCAAGTGTCCCGAAAAAGCTTCTCAGAAATGACCTATCATGCCTGAGGTTTCATGGCTTTCGGGCCAAACGACCAATGTTATGGCTAGAATCGTAGTATAGTTTGTGATAATGTTCCTATATTGTGCACACATATGTATCATGGGATGGAGAACAATGCTCCAGGAGGAAGTTTTCCTTTTCGCCGCACGGAAAAACCATTTTCCATTTTCCAAGCGCCAAAAATGGGCCGTTTTGTGAAGCAAGCACCAAATGAAAGTTTCAAAATGCTACCATCCCATTTTTCAAAAATAACAGACCACCTTACATGGACAAATGTCCCAACTGGGGTATCTCAAACCCTTTCCATCCACTCCTCGTGAAAAAGACAAATTACTATTGAATCGGTAGGAAGTGGGTCCGATTTGAGCTACAGGTACATTATCTGATGCCCATTATTTAAAAAATGATTTTTAAACTCACCATATGCTATTTTATCAGATATCAAATGCAAGTTTAGCAAGACTCAACCCCTAAACAAGAATTATCACTCCCTAGTTTCAAACTCATATTTTGAATTATGATATTATCCCTACTATGGACTGATGTGAAATTAGTAAATCTACTATTTTTAAATAATAAAATTATTTATATTTAACACCCTGAGATGATCTAATGAATTTTATAGAAATTGAGAGACAAAAAACAATTATTTTGGACTTCCTATGAAAAATCTACAAAAAAATTAAGAAAACAGAAAAAACTCATCAGAATCGGGCGACTAAATGACAAATTGTGAGATAACAATGGAGCCCATCTCCCTTCCCACCGATAACCCACCTCCTTCCCAGTGATGACCACTTATTGAATAGTTATAATCCGTCGGTGTACTAGTTTGACACAAAGGAATAAGTGGTTTCGTTGTAGTGGGTTGTCGCTGCCGCTTGGAAGTCAGGAGTTCGACTCCCCGGCTAGCTTCTTTTTGTTGATTATTTCCACAAAGGCTGTGCCTGGTGGGATTATAAGTAAGTTGCGATTCAAAACTTATAGAAACAGTTGGCTTGTCTAGTGGTTAGGCTGGCCCTTGGTTGACCACATGGTGGTGGGTTCGAACCCCTCTGTAGACCTTTTTTGACTAATAATCCAGCTACTTATGTAATAAATTTCGAGTTTTGTATTAAAAAATATTAATATAATTGTACTAAATTATACCTAATAATCCTCATGTCTCTTTTTTGACTAATATAATTCTACTAAATATTGACATACTCCCTCCGTTTTAGGGCTTAAGGCGTCCTCATTTTGTATGTTTTTTCTTTGACCAAGAATTACTCTAAATACGTAGAGTTTTGGTATAAAACTAGTATCACTGGAAAATATTTTTCAATACGAATCCAACGGTACTAATTATGTATAATATAATCAAGATTTTGTTGCTCAATTCTTTTGGTCAAACTTTGCTTTGGAAAGCGTGTGCGCCTTAAGCCTTGAAACAGAGGTAGTATAAGCCAATATTGACACATGGATAAGACACGTAGTTAAAAACTGACACATAGAAACGCCACATAGGCGCAATTGCTGATGTGGCGACTACTCATTACAAGTTATGCTAATTTGGACAATATGACGATTTAAAATCGTCATGGTGAGCTACAAGTAACACCATAGGCTGCTTTCATTAGATTATGACAATTTTATCTAAAGTAACTATGACGATGTTTAGCAAAATCATCGTAATTTTCTAGGTAATAGGTCCTCTTGAACTGCTTACGACCATCTCGTGCAAAATCGTCATAACTCTATGACGATTTTTTTTCATGTTCACTATTAGAAGGTCATAGAATAACACATTCCTTGTAGTGATTATCTTGTCCACATCGCCTGCTTCATTACCATTTGCGAGTGCTGGATCGGTATCGAGCCTCACTTTCGCCTCTATCGGAGACTCTACTCCGTGAAGAGGCAATCTGGTACCGGTGGTGTTTATCCACTGGAAGGTTGCGGAATTTCCATCCGTTCCTCGATCCAGTTCTTCTCTTTTCATCTTTGCGAATCTGTCTAGGAGTGGCAGAGGAAGTGGTTTTACATCTGCGACGTCAAGCTGGACGGTCAGCATTACATGCTCGCTCCCTTCGACTCCGCACAGAAGATCATCCGAAAGAGATCGTGGTCGAACGACATTTTGGAGGGTTAGTCCGAAGAGGTGGAGAAGCTCTACAAGCGGGTGGAGGCCCTTCAACTGGTTCCAGGCAAAGAGTCAATGGTGTCGACATCATTCGCACCTTCCTCCAGCGTCGGGTGCAGCTGCTCCAAGTGAGGGCACAACTGATGTTCTTGTATGATGGTGCTAGTGACCCGACAAGGGTTCTGCCGGAGGAGATGTCTTCGGATGACCTTAATAGGGCGCTTCGGCCTCTGCTGAAGCACAAAGCCAACGAGGATCTTCCGGGGAAGTCCCTAACTCCTCTGTTTAGTGCCAAGAAGGCAGTCCCTCAAGTGAAACCGGTAGTTGCACGTAACGCTTTCGAGTGCTTGCTGCTTGTTATTATTTCTTATCTTGTTTCATCTTTTGTCTTCAATTTGTAGGGCTACAAGATAGCGGGGATGGTGCCCCTCTACCTGAGAAGTATACAGATGCGTCAGACAACAAGGAGGCGGAATCTAACTCCGAGCTCCCCTCGACACAGTCTCCTTCCCTAGAAGCCCCCGAGCCGAGCGAAGGGCGGACTCGAAAGAGGTCCCGGAGCGAAACTTGGGATGGGGTGATGCCACCAACACCGAAGGGTCCCTCCTTCCTCGAGCACCACAGCGGGGATGAGGGTGCGACCTCTGCCCCTATCGCGGCTGCGCCTGTTCGAGCGATGGCCCCGCAGCCGCCGCCCAAGAAGAAGAAGAAGGAGAAGAAGGAGACTCCTGTCTTCAACTTGTCAGATATACCATTGTAAGTTGCTCTTGATCGAGTCTAGTTAGTTTGCGGATATTCTAAGTATTATCTTATTGTTTGATTTGGTTCTTAGTAATAATTCGGAGGAGTCCCTCGATGAGGATCCCAAGAAATGTTTGCGGAATCGAAGCCTACGTCTTCATTTCCCACATACGACGCCAATTGACGAGGGTTCAACTCGTCAATGCCGATTGTTATGGACTTGGGTTTTGGAGAAGATGTGGATGATGGAAGTTGCGAGACGGTTAACAGGCAAGCAACACAGGGACACGAGGTTTACCCAGGTTTAGGCCCCCGGAGGGAAAACCCTACTCCTGCTTGTCTGTTCTTGATTACAGCGGAACCGAAAGGTTACATGGGTGCGCAGATGCAACCTGCCGTGAGGTGTGTGTGTGTGTATGAGGTAAAGATATCCTTCTCGCCGTTCCCTTCTGGCCCTTATATAGATAGGCCAGGTCCCGGGATTGGTCTAGTCGGTTACAAATTAGGGTTGAACCTTTTGAAATTCTATCTACAGCTAGACTTTTCCTCCAAGGATTCGAACTTGTAGTGGGCTTGGCCCATCCAAAATCTTCTTAGGCAGCGAATATTTACGTGTGCCTTCCCTAGGCTGGAGTGGGTATACCAATGTAAGACACCCGTAGGGTGTATCCTTGTCAGGAGCAGTGAAGAGTAGGATTTGAAGGCGTGCGATGTCAAAGCAAAGCTATGATGGGTTCCTGACACGAGGGATAGGGTACATACATACAATGAGTAGTAGTAAACAAATTGTATTTTCTATCTCCTTCACTTTCTCATCACCATCCCCACACCCCGGCCGGCTGATCTCTCCCTCGTCCAATACGTGGCGCTGCGCACGTGCGTCGACTTACCTTGTCGTTCCATTTCACACCCTGCGCGACCCATAGCACGCTGGTTCAAAAGTGAGGAGAATTTTTTGTGTG
The DNA here is from genome assembly GCA_023614405.1 of Avena insularis. Lineage (NCBI taxonomy): Eukaryota > Viridiplantae > Streptophyta > Magnoliopsida > Poales > Poaceae > Avena > Avena insularis. The sequence continues at coordinate 175,690,751 of CM042689.1, forward strand.
TGAGAAGCAAGTACAGTAGTACGGTATGGCTCAGCTGCTCGCTGGAGAAGGAGCGGACTAGACTGCTTTTATTTGCTAATTTTAGGGGTCTTTGTGCTAAATGTTGGACCTCTATGTAATTTTATATTATTTGAGGTTTTCGATGTAAACTATACTCTCACCGACCATGTCAAATTTTAATTACAAGTAAACGTGATAGATTTCTCTTAAAATTTTCTAAAAAACTTTGGAATGTAACCAGGAATTCAGTATATCGAAAACCATCAAAAGTTATAAAAAATTAAAGTTCTTGATGTGCATCCGCATCCTGACAAAGTTGATATGGTTTTGTTAACATTCAACTAAGCAATAAAAAGTATAATAATTTTTGTGTGGCATTCTCTTTTTAATTATTCTCTGGTTTCAACTTAAACAACAACGAAGGTCATGCCCTTATCGACATCATATGTTTAATTAGGATAGAGTTCCGACATCTGCTATATTGCGTGGATCTTGTTGTACTAATTTGTTTTGCTAGCGGGAGTTCCCAAATATCAGGAAAAAGTTCATGATAATTTTCTGTGTGACATGAGTGTTTTGTCTATAATGAATGTACGAAGTGTATGACTCGAAATGCCACACTCTAGTTTCAGGCAGAGTGGACGACCACACTCTTACTCACGATTCCCAAGTTCCTTGAGTTTTCAAGCTTCTTATTAGTTGAACCCTGCACACTTAAATTACTCAATTTATTAAGATTACTAATTTTCTAAGTGACAAGAATGTTTTTCAATTGATAGGAACAGGAAAATAAATTCAATTTCCTAAGTGACAAACTCAGGCTTCAAAAAGTTTTGCATGTAGAAAAAAAATCAATTTGCATCTAGAAAAATTTGACCTTGATTCGAAAAAAATAAAAAATAAATGAAAAAACATCGCATGACGTCCTCTTACTTTTACTTTTAGCCGTGAAAGATGATAATCATGAGCATTCACAACTTTTGGAAAAAACAAACTCCTTCAAAATATGTCCTGCCATATATGAACCTTCTCGGTCTTCAAGCCGAATGACAAGGGTAAATGTCCATACTTTGTGATAATGTTCGATCCCATAGTTGGTAGGTGGGTGCATATTGGCATGGTGAACAAAAATGCTGCTAAATAATGGGAGTTTCCAATTTTTAGGAAAAAAACCATTGTGGATTTTAGAAATGAAAATAATTAATATTTTCCTTTAAATTAAAGCAAGTCATATTTATGTCATATAATTTATGTTAATGATCTCATATCCAAGAATTTGCATGTCGCCAAATTTGGCCATACCTTGAAAACAATCAAAGAGGAAGTAGTATGAAGAGTATGGCTTGATCAGCTGTGTGCTCTCTCGAGAAGTAGCTGAACCCGACTGTTTTCGTGCTAAATGTATGGACCTTGATGTGATTTCTCCTTTTTTAGGTCCTTGATGTAAAATATATCGTCTGTGTAAAATTTAAAAGAATTTAAGCTTAGTTGTCACAATGAGTATGAACATTCTTGGATTTCAAGCCAAACGACCAAGGTCATGGCATTATCTATATCATACTTTATGTTGATGATCCCATATCCAAGAATTCGCATGCCGCCATATTTGGCCATACTTTGAAAACTATAGAAGAGGAAGTAGTATGAAGAGTATGTGTAATACCCTCAAATCAGCCATATGTAAGCTTTAGCGATTCCCACCAAACCCGCATAGAAATGAGTCGAAGGTGCCCACCAGGAACTTTCGTGCGGGTGGAAAACGATGTAATATCATCACACATTAGTATATATATATATAAATGAGTCAAAGAGTCAAGAATACAGATATACAGTACAAAGATCCAAATCACCTTGAGAATGATACACATCCGAGTATGGATAAGATGCAAATTATGCTAAGATCCCTGAAGAATAACCAATGGCGTCCATAACCCTGCCCAGGCCAAGCCGGAAGGGTAACCTTGTTAACGACGTTGATATCAAAACCTGCTTAAACAAAAGGGGTGGCGACAAAGGGCAAAGGAAAAAGAGAGCGGTCAGTACTGAGGCCAGTACACGACGAGTCTTAGAATTCGGTGGTCCTCGCCTATATAGGTATGGTGGACTGAAGCGGCAGTGCAACATGCACTAAACAATCTATAGAGACTTGATACAATTGTCAGCTATCAGAGAGAGATAAGAAAGACCTATTCGGATCCATCCTAATACTAACACCAAACATACCCATCATGGTGTTCCCCCTCGAGACCAAACGAGGAAGTCGCATCGAGAAAACTCACACAGTTGGCAATTTTATTCATCCCATTATAGTTGCAGCACTTACTAGTCATATATAGATAGCATGAGTCATCCTGATATCATAAGAAGTGGGCAATTTTTAGTTAACCATTCCATTATAGTTGTAATACTTACTAGTCAGATACACATAACATGAGACATTCCAAAATCTAGCACTTGTTGGTATTTTTATTTAGCCATTCCGTTATCGTGAAGCAGATTACTAGTCATTCTAGAGTAAAATTTATAACACTCCTTTAGTTATAGTTGTCTATGATCGAGATACTGTCGTCCAAATCGTCCATAACTACGGACACGGCTTTCAAAAAGTTTTACCCTGCAGGGCAGCACTAATAGCAACACACGCACGATCCACCTCAGAAAAACCAAATGAAGACCCAACGAGGCATCACGAAAAAGCAATTGCAATATTCATATAATATTTCAGGGGGCCACCCTACTAAGCTACCCGCGACGAAGTTGGATGGCTCTGAGGCGGACCTAGAGGTTTGCGACGACGACTATAAATGATTGGGAACCCGAAAGTGTGATTGGGCTTATCAATACTGCGAAAACGTGGCATGGGGTTCCAAAATAGTACAATATTAAACGCTCTCCACGAGCAACAGTAGTAAATAAAGCAGTAGTATGGCATAAGTACAAGATAGTAATAAATCCCCAAACTACTTTGTGGCCCCAAGAAATAAGATATAACTATGCGGATTCATGGAACATGCGGTCCCACATGCAGATATTGCGATAGTCAAGGAACATGTATCAAGTACTCGGGATCCTACGAGACACCAATGAGAGGTTAAAAACCAAATCACATCTATTGCCCATCGGTGCCTCTGCATTAGTTATAACTATGCCCAACATTTTAATATCAGTTGTAATTTGAGTCATGATCGTATCTAACATTAAACATGAGGCATTCCTCCAACAACCGTGGAGCATCAACGACACGAAGCAACACCTGCGCAAGCAACTACGACTCGCAAGGCCGACTATCTACCAAACAACATGTAATAGGAGGTGTCCATAGCAATATAGAGGCTGCAAGGGATATCACGGGTATGAAAACTAAAGCATCACAACATAGATAGCAATAGATCAACATGAGAAAATAAATACTATAAAAGTAAGATAGGTAGAAAGGGGCCTGAAACACTGCCGATGGTTCATCCAAAGATTGGGTCGACATGCGCATCAACTCATCGGCCTAATCCATGAAGAATCAAAGCACTAGAAGAAACACCGGATGCACTATTTAATACTACGGCAGAAGATCGGGCATGATGCACATATGATGCATGACATGGCAAAGGTGCGATGCAATTAGGCAATATTAAGCGGAACCAGGGTCTTAGCAATTAATTAGATGATTTATGTTGTTTAGATATCCTGCAATTTAAATGTTGTATTAACAAGGCAAAATATGTCATCGGTTCGCTACACAAATTTAAATGGGGGCTAATATAAGACTAGAAAAGCCCGCATATGGCCTCCATATTTAATTATGAGGTGCATCGACATAATGCCCCCAAACCACATGATGAGATGCAAGCATGAATAAATATATGCAACAGGTTGATCTTATATATTATAGAAATATGGTCTCGGGAAAAGGGTCACACATCGGGGTATCGAATATCTTGGTGTTCGGAGGGGTTCGATCTTCTGATGCAGGGATAGGTCTTCGGATCAGGGCATCGGGGCCTTCAGGTCAGAGAAGGAGATCTTGGCGTGCCTAGGGTTCGGTCTTCGAGGTCAATATTCAGGTCCGGGCCGACCTTCGGGTACCACGGTTTCTTAGTGTGGTTTCCTCAAGTTCCACCGCTGGTGGTCTTGCATGGTCTGACGGTTCCAACAGGAGTTCCCGGGGTTTCGGCTTTCGACGACAACCAAACTGGCACCGACAGGATGTCAAACCCATGGGCCTAGCTGAAGTGTTTATAGGAACACACCGTTCACACACATACAAGCACGTATGTGTAACGAGCAAGAACAAAGGGATACCTGTTTCAAAACATGGCAGAACATGGTGGCCCCGAGTGGTGGCCGAGCCTCGACATAGGCAACGCGTGGCCAGAGCACAACGAGGGGCAGGGAAGCTCACGCGTGGGCGCAGGCGACCAGAGCGGTGACACAACATACCACTACATGATGTAGTACACTATAGTCATTGACATAACACCAATGAAACACCATTCACTAGTATTACATCCCTCAGAGTGGTACAACAGAAACACAGCAGGTCCAAGACATGACTATAGGTTACAACTCAACTCTTACAAAAGATCTAGAGAACACTCTAGGTTAAAGAGAGAAAGAAACTTCTTATAAAGAAGAATCAGAAATAATCAACTCATAAATATCATGCTAATAAGATTAGCATCTAACTATTTGGCTTGTATTGCTGATATTGCAATACTCTACATAAGTAGGTTCTATGGCTAGAGATTATATTTCTATATAATTAGCAACTTCGTCTTCACTTTAGTTGATGTATATGTTGACTTCCTTTACTTCATTGAAGAGCTTGAGATTTTGATGATGATTCCTGGAGCATAAATTGATGTAGACGTCGTCTTAATGGCTTCAAAATCTAGCAAGGGTTAGAAGATATGTTGAGTACGAGCATACTCAGCAAGTTAAATAGAAAAGGAGTGTTTGATGCACTATTTCTATAGCCACAGACCATAGGTCCTAGGCAATGCAGGTTTTCGTAAACATTTCTTCAAATGTTGCTTTCTTGCCATGTTCGTAGCTCCTTCCTGGAACATGGAGTAACAAGTTATAGTTCTTACACTCTGCAGAGGTGCGCTACTTTACCCATAAGAGATCTTAAGCTTTGTTGCACGGATGGGAGTATGTCCCCGTTCAAACTTCCATGGTTTGAGGCCCAACCTAAGATCCAAGCCAATCACTGCTCTTTCTTGGTAGCCCACATAGAACACGACCCCCCCAAGCAAAACAACCTCTGTTATTCCGCATAGAAAAATAACTATGGTTGACTCCTTGAGGACTCCAGTGAGTAGACAGGAACCTAGTCACCCCCATAAATATGAGGACATACCTACGACGGTCGCTCAGGGATAGTCTAGACACCAATATCGTGGGGAACTAAGGGGTACCACCCATGCTGAGTCTCTTAGTTAACCTCAGCGTCATGAGATAGACATCTTGTTCATGTGAAAGGAGGACGATCTAGCTGACTTCTTCGTCCCATTCCAAATCTCATGGTTAACGCGTGATATACGGCGCACGAATCACTGGCGACATTGGTTATTAAGTCCTAGATAATATGTTCCTTTACCACCAGAACTTTCATAATCGGTTATTACCTCATGGTAAATAACCTAAAATCATATTATTATGAAAATAGTGTTTTCTGACTTTTTGAAATGCAGGTGATGACAACACTGGATTTGCAAAATACTTAACAAAAAATAATCAAAGGACATGAGCAAGTGTGAACTTTCCTTTTGTGATTGCAAGATTATGCACTCACGGTCTTCGAGTCAATATAAAATCCAATATCTGAAATCAGCATTATTGGTCCGGTAAGGACTAATGTTTAAAGAAGCAATATGCAATTATGCATAAGTAATGTAATGCAATTTGGTAAACTCGAATCCCTAGAATAATGTTGTTCTAGGGTTTGGGAATTGGAAATGGTTCCTTTAGAATATGTTGTACTTTTAGATAAGTTTCACACTTGTGCTTCTTATTAAGGCTTGTGAGTGTGTGTGAAACAACATGTAATTTGAATATCATACAAAAATAAGATACACAAATGTGGAATGCTACTCAAAGATTATTTATATAATAATTGCTTTATCTTAAAATCTTACTTTACAAGTATTGGCATTTATAAGGAACTTAAGTGTTAATAATCCTAATATACAAGTAAAGTATAAAGTAATGTGATTATGATCAATTGTCACCTGTTGGCTATGATAATGTCCTTGAGTTTAGTTGTTAAGCATTAGAGATATTATTACAAAATTTGTTGTTTGAAGTGGCAAAAAGGATAACCTTCAAAGAAAAGATTTCTTTCCTAAGGTGTAAACAATCTTTATGGTTAATAGAATGTGGTCGATGTATTTTGATGTTTACTCAGGTAGTTTGGTCTTGAGATGCACTAAGTATTACTTGAAACAGACTAAAGTAAACTATAAAATATATAGTGAAGCCTATAACATGGTGTTTACAATCTTGTAGACTAAAGTTTAACTTTAAGGACATAGATGGACTTAAGGTGTAATGCTTATGATATTTGTACTTTGTTCGCTTCACAATGTTTCCTTAAAGTTACTTAAGAGTGGTAATACTTCTATTTGTGTATAATGGAATATAATCATTTATATCTTTATAAATGTGTGGTTATGGTTTGTGAATAAGTAAACAATATTATTTACTACTTATAAATGAATGATAATTCTTCAAAGTTGTAATTAGGATGTTTTGGACTACATGAAGTTTATACTATCAATATTTAAGTTAAATACCATTATTAGTCCTTAGATGTATAATTTTAGAAATATTAGCAAATTTTATTACCCTTATATGAATTATAAATTAAGGAATTAGATTTAAATTCAAGTTATTAGAGAATTTAATTTTTATTTACTTCAAAAGTGGAATGTTATAATTTTAACATGTAGATATTATTTTTGTGTTCATTTTGGTATATTACATTTATTTTTGTGATATATAAATAATAAGATATGATTTTTATAAGATTTACTATTTTATAAACACTTAATAAATAATAAACATTTAATTAAGTAATATAATATTTTATGTTTATAGTTTTACATTTTGGTTCTTATTTTTCTAAGAATTTTGTTAAATTATTTATATTTTTATCATTTACCAATATTAAAATGTGAATTATTAAAGTTTTATTACTTATAAAATCTTTATTTAAATAATAATTACTTAGAGACATAATAATATATGATAATAAACTTAAATTGTAGATTTTATTTTTCTGAACATTTTGATATATTAAACATATTTTTCTGAAATATAAAACAAAAGCTATTGAATTTACAATGTATAATCATTTTATTTAATTTTTGGAAAATATTTATATCTGAATTTATATTGTTTTGTCTATTTACTAAACAGGGAACACCTTTTTATACCGAGACTAAACTTACCCTAGTCACTGACCAGTGGGCCAGTCACCACGTCATCTGCCACGCGAGAAGTGGACTAGTCAAACAGGTTGAACCTGTCAAGTCTGGCGCAGGCGTGATGTCATAATGACGACAACACTGCCTCCACCGCCGGTGGATGGTCGCCGGTGACGATCTTCGGCCCCCAGCAAGCGTGACTAACCTAGTTCGAATAAGCGTGACATGCTGAACCCTAGAATCGCGGCGCTGCCTAGGAATGGTCGTCGGAACCTCGTCGGCAACGAGCTCCTATGGCGGTGCGTTCGGTATACACGTGGACAGACGGCTATGGCATGCGGGTAACAAATCGGAGAGGACCATCGGGTTACAAATTCATTTCAAATTTAATCTTCACAAGGTATAAACTACTAAAAACTTTTGTGAAATTATTAGAATAATGCAGAGGTTATTGATAACTTGTTTTCTCTGTATGTATTTTTTTGTATTATAATTTTCATAATTATATGGGAGATTATTTTATTAAATAGAACAAATAGACATTAGGGTTTTAGGATTTGTTTATGATCTTATAAAATGATTTTTATTTTCTCTAAAGGAATGTAATGAGAATGGTTTAGGATAGTTAAGGATATGCAAAGAATATATCCATATTTATTATTATATAGCAATCATTATATATAAGATGATTTAATAAGTAAGGTTCTTAAAATGGTAAATTCTATTATCCTAATTCCACTAATAGGTAAATAATGTTTTTAACAATCTTGGTTATGACATTAATTATACATTGATAATCATGATTGAAATAGAAGTTAGGGTTTAGAATTATAAATGTTTACCATAATTTTTAGGAGATTTAATATACCTATATCCTTGGATAGACATGGATAAAGAATAATGGTTAAGACATATTGTCTTCATGCTTATGTTTATGAATGGTATCACCATCCAAGATACAATAGTGGGGTTATTCTATAGGATGGCTTAAGAGATAGAATTGATAATTATAGTTTCTAGGCACATATAATTTTAATGTTTTGTAGTGGCAAGATATGCTTAAGTGATTTGATATAGGAAAATATTCCTATAAGACATTGTGGGAACAAAATGATTGATCCAACATATGAGATGGATATTATGTTTGGTTGTAGAATTAAGGTTGAGTGTTTACCAAGAATTTCTATCTTCATACTTTATAAATATTTTCTCTTACTTGAGGAATTCCTTTCCTAGATATACTACTCCTTCATATCCATCATCTTGTGTTAACATGATGAGCTTTACTACTTATACTTTCACTAATAACTTCTCTTTCTAAATCCATTTGTAAATCCAATGAGCTTGACACTAAAGCTCTACATGATTTCCTCATATAGATAATTCCCATCTTTAGGATATTTCTAATGAATCCAATTCCACTAGGATGATTACTCTCTTACTTAACAATTACTTTTTAATCTCACTTATAAATCTCAGATGCTTGTCACTAAAGCTTTTCATAATCTGCTTATATCTATACTTGGTTATATTAAACTACTCTGATAATGATAACCTCTAATCCATTGAGTAGTTACTTCTAACTCCATTTATACACTTCCTTTATCATCCATCACTAATATTACTCCAATAGATTTATACATCCAATTCTACTTTCCTTAAAAGCTTACTATCTTTTAAGAGGAATGACACTACTTCAATAACTCCATGCTACTCTAGCTTTAGCTTAGTCATACTATCTTATCTGTACTTATCTCTAGTAACTCATACACCAACTTCTCATTATACCATTGGGACTTGTCATGACTAACCTAGGATAACATATCTATACTAGGGTTTAATCATGTTATTGTTGGAATTATGCCCTAGAGGCAATAATAAAGATGTTATTATTATAATTCTTGTTCATGATAAAGTTTATATTCCATGCTAGAATTGTATTAAGCGAAAACATTAATACTTGTGTGGTTTGTGAACAACACCGTGTCCCTAGTACGCCTCTATGGACTAGCTCATTGATCAATGATGGTTAAGGTTTCCTAACCATAGACATGAGTTGTCAATTGATAATGAGATCATATCATTGGGAGAATGATATGGTGGACAGACCCAAACTAAGCGAAGCAATTAGATCGTGTCATTGTGTTCATCTTTGCGAAGCTTTTCCTATGTCAAATATTGTATTCCTTAGACCATGAGATAATACAACTCCCTGGTATCGGAAGAAAGCTTTGAGGCCATCAAACGTCATCCTATGAGAGGGTGATCATAAAGGTGTCTCTCAGGTGATCGGAAAGTATCTATTGGGTTGTATGTATCGAGATGGGATTTGTCCCTCCCAAGTCGGAGAGATATACTTCGGGCCCACTCGGTAATCGATATCAACACCGCTTGCAAGCATGTGGTTAAGGAGTTAATCACAAAGTGATATCGGATTACGGAACGAGTAAAGTACTTGCTGTGAACGAGATTGAACTAGGTATGGCTGCGACGATCGAATCTCGGGCAAGTAAAATATCGCGAGACGAAGGAATATATATATGGGATTGATTGAATCTGGCATCGTGGTTCATCCGATATGATCATCGATGAATGTGTGGGAGTCAATATGGGTGCCCAGACCCATTGTTGATTATTGATAGAAGATCATACGCATATTCTCGAACCCGAGGTCACACATAACGTGTCTTGGACGCTAGGATAGATTGGATACTTGGTTTATGAATTTTGTTGAGTCTCGGATGGGATCCGGGACATCACGAGAGGTTCGGAATGGTCCGGAGAATAAGATTCATATAAGGCAGTTTTGGAGTTGAATTGTTCCGGTTAATCGGTATTGTGCCGGAAGCTTCTAGAACCTTCGGAAGGGGCCAACGTGGTCCCACCTTCCGGGAGGGGGCATGGGCCTATGAGGGAGTGTCCTGGACGCATTGTGCCAGGGGCACAAGACCCCATAGGGCCCAGCCGATTCTAGAGAGATTTAACTCGTTTAAATCTAGAGATAGAATTTCTAGATAAGGGAGAGTTTAAATTGTTTAAACTAGAGATAGAGCCCTACCCCCCACTCCTCCCTCCCTTGGCCGCCGGCCCAAGGCTTGGAGGAGGGGCTAGGCTTAGCCGCCCCCTCCCCCTCTATATATAGAGGGCTAGGGCGCCCCCTTCCCAACACACCTTCCTCCAAACCCTAGTTGCCCTGCTGCCCTCCTCTCTCCCTCCCGACTGTTTGTAGGCGAAGCCCTGCAGCAGAAATTCTCCACCATATACACCACGCCGTCGTGCTGTAGATCCAATCCATCTCTCCACCATACTTGCTGGTCCGAGGAAGGAGGATACGTCGAGGTGCTGCACGTGTGCATCTCACGGAGGCACCGCCACTTGTGGTGCTAGATCGGATCGGATCGCGAGGAGGAGAAGCGAGTACGACTACATCACCCACGTTCCGAAGAACGTTCCGCTGTGCGAATCTTCAAGGGTATGAAGATCTAATCCAATCTCTCTTGTTGTTTGCATCTCCTAGATTAGATCTTGGCTTTCCCTCTGTTCGCTTCCGTAGAAAATTTTGATTTACTATGCTGCGAAACCCTTCAATGTTATCAGAGCTAGATCTATGCGTAGATGTGTTTCACGAGTAGAACGCAACATGGTTGTTGCGGGCGTTGATGTTTTCTGTTGCAAGCCTCTTGTTTGTGTTCTTCTTATGACGCGGGATAGTGAGATTGAAGCAGTCCAGGCCAACCTTACGCGACGTCGTTAGCGAGACCGGCTCCGCACTTGACGTGTGGCTTGTTCCACACATGCGGCTGGTGGATGTCAGTTTCTCTCACTATAGTTGTCATGGGATTAACACCGGAGTTTGGCAACCATAATATCACCGTTGTGGCTTTCCGTAGGTAAGAATCGTTCTTAGCATCTACTCCCATAAGCCACGTAAAACATGCAACAACAAAGTAGAGGCGTCTAACTTGTTTTTGCAGGGAGTGTTTTCTGTCATATGGTATGGCCCAAGATGTGATGTGTATATTGTATGCGATGATCATGTTTTGTAACGTTTCACGACTTGCATGTCGATGAGTACACAACCGGCAGGAGCCATATGGTTGTCTTTATAATTGTGTATGACCTGCGAGTCAACTTCTTATATGCCATGTAATAGCTTTAATTTATCGCTAAATAGTTAGCAATAGTTGTAGTTGCTATTCGTGGTGGAGGCAATCATGGTGAAGTGATGGAGATCATGCCGGGACGCACAAGATGGAGATCATTGCGCGAAGATTGGCTATACCATGTCACATAAAGTTATATGCATGTGATGTTTATCCTTTTATGTATCTTATTATGCTTAGATCGCGACGGTAGCATTATAAGATGATTCCTCACTTAAAGATCAAGATAAAACTGTGTTCTCTCCATGTATGCACCATTGCGAAAGTTCGTCGTGTCCAAGCATCACATGATGATCGGGTGCTATAGACTCTCGCTCACATACAACGGGTGCAAGCCAGTTTTACACGTGAAATACTTGGGTCTAACTTGACGAGCCTAGCATGTACAGACATGGCCTCAGAACACATGAACCGAAAGGTTAAGCATGAGTCATATGAATGATATGATCGACACTTCGTTGTCCACCATTGAAACCACATCTCTTCTCGTGAAGATCGGATTAGGTGTGGTGAATTTGGATCATGTTCACTAAACAACTTGAGGGATGTTGAATTTAGTGGGAGTTCATCTAGTAATTTGATTAAAAGTTGAACTAGTTATCATGAACATAGTCTAATTTGTACTTGCAAATATTGTAGATCACATGGCTAAGTCCAACTTCAACTTCAACGTTTTTGCTGAGAAAGAAAAGCTTAAGAACAATGGGTCTAACTTCACCAACTGGTTCCGCAATCTGAGAATCATTCTCTCTGGCGGTCAAAAGGACTATGTCCTTGAGAAAGCGTTAGGTAACCCCTTGCAAGCTGCGGCTGATGAGAAAGCTGTCATCATCCGCAAGAAAGATGATTATGGTGTGATTAAGAGCACCATGTTGTTTGCTATGGAATCGGAACTTCAAAATCGTTTTGAAAACTATCCCGGGCCCTTTGAGATTCTCGAAGAGCTGAAAACCATGTTTCAGACTCAGGCCCGTTCTGAGAGAGATATGAGATCTCCGAGAAGTTCTTTAACTGCAAGATGGAGGAAGGGAGTTCCGTTAGTGAGCACGCCATTAAGATGTCGGGCTACACTCAACGCCTTGAGCAACTGGACTGCAAGATTCCAGAGGAGCTCAAGATTGACAGGGTTCTGCAATCACTCCCTCCCAGCTACAAAAGTTTTGTAGTGACTCATAATCAGATTGGTTCCACTGATACGATCACCGAGCTCTTCGCAAAGCTGAAGGTTGCGGAGGTGGACATCAAGAAGGATAATGATGTGTTGATGGTCAACAAGCCCTCCTTTAAGAAAGGTAAGGGTGCAAAGAAGCCCTTCAAGAAAAATGGCGGCAAGCGTGTTGCCCCTGCTGAGAAGAAGCTCAAGTCTGGTCCTAAGCCGGACACTGAGTGCTTCTATTGCAAGGACAAGGGTCTGACAGAAGCGTCGTCAAGTACTTAGCGGACAAGAAGGTGACACCATCAAAGGTATATTTGATATACATGTTATTGATGTTTTCCTTACTATCCCTCGTTGTAGTGCACGGGTATTTGATCTTTGGTTCAATTGCTAATATTTGTAACTCGAAGCAGAGCTGAGAATGAGGAATGACTTGCGAGGGATGAGGTGACGATGGCGCGTTGCAGCGGATCAAGAGTTGATGTGATGGCGTGCACGCTCTCCTTAGTTTTACCTTTGGGATTAGTTTTAAACCTTAATAAATGTTATTATGTGCCTGCGTTGAGCATGAACATTATTTCTGGATCGTGTTTATTGCAAGACGGTTATTCATTTAAATCGGATAATAATGGTTGTTCTATTTATATGAGTAACATCTTTTATGGTCATGCACCTCTTGTGAGTGGTTTATTTCTTCTAAATCTCGAAAGGGATGAAACACACATCCATAACATTGAGGCTAAGAGATGCAAAGTAGATAGTGATAATACTACTTATTTGTGGCACTGTCGTCTAGGTCATATTGGTGTAAAGCGCATGAAGAAACTCCATGGACTTTTGGAGTCTCTTGACTTTGAATCATTTGACACATGCGAACCATGCCTCATGGGCAAGATGATCAAAACCCCGTTCTCCGGTATGATGGAGCGAGCAACGGACTTGTTGGAAATCATACATACCGATGTATGCGGACCGATGAGTGTTTCGACGCGTGGTGGATATCGCTATTTTCTCACTTTTACCGATGACTTAAGTAGATATGGGTATATCTATTTGATGAAACATAAATCTGAAACGTTTGAAAAGTTCAAAGAATTTCAGAATGAAGTGGAGAACCATCGTAACAGAAAGATTAAGTTTCTACGATCCGATCGTGGGGGCGAATATTTGAGTTATGATTTTCTCACGCATCTCAAAGCAAGTGGAATCGTTTCACAACTCACGCCACCCGGAACACCACAAGCGCAATGGTGTGTACGAACGCCGGAATCGAACCCTATTAGATATGGTCCGATCGATGATGTCTCTTACTGATTTGTCGTTATCATTTTGGGGTTATGCATTAGAAACCGCTGCATTCACTTTAAATAGGGCTCCATCTAAATCCGTTGAGACGACACCGTATGAACTATGGTTTGGTGCTAAACTTAAGTTGTCGTTTCTTAAAGTTTGGGGATGCGAAGCTTACGTCAAGAAGTTGATGCCGGACAAGCTCGAACCCAAAGCGGAGAAATGCGTCTTCATAGGATACCCTAAGGAAACTATTGGGTATACCTTCTATCACAGAACCGAAGGAAAAGTGTTTGTCGCGAAGAATGGTTCCTTTCTTGAGAAGGAGTTTCTCTCGAAAGAAGTGAGTGGGAGGAAAGTAGAGCTAGACGAGGTTATTGAACCTTCTCTTGAATTGGAGAGTAGCACAGCACCTGACATTGTTCCAAGGTGCCTGCACCAACAATAGAGGAAGCTAATGACAAGGATCATGAAGCTTGGACGATCTTGCTCTTGAGCGTCGCATGGTCGACAAGGTCGCGTGCCCCTCTGAGTGGTAGGGCAACCTGTCTTGGCTCTTATTAGTAGAAGGCGGTGAACCTACGAACTATGAGGAAGCGATGATGAGCCCAGACTCTGAGAAATGGCTAGAAGCCATGAAATCCGAATTGGGATCCATGAGCGAAAACCAAGTATGGACTTTGGTGGACCCTCCTAGCGACCGAAAGGCCGTTGAGTGCAAATGGATCTTCAAGAAGAAAACGGACGCAGATGGTAATGTTACCGTCTATAAAGCACGGCTTGTTGCGAAAGGTTTTCGACAAGTTCAAGGTGTTGACTACGATGAGACTTTCTCTCCCGTAGCGATGTTTAAGTCCATTCGGATTTTATTAGCAATTGCTGCGTTTCATGATTATGAAATATGGAAAATGGATGTCAAGACTGCTTTCCTCAATGGCAACATTGATGAAGAGTTGTATATGATGCAACCCGAAGGTTTTGTCTATCCTAAGGATGCTGATAAAATATGCAAACTTCAGCGTTCCATTTATGGACTGAAGCAAGCGTCTCGGAGTTGGAACCTTCGTTTTGATCAAGTGATCAAGAGCTTTGGATTTGTTCCAAATTGCTACGAAGCTTGCATCTACAAGAAAGTGAGTGGGAGCTCGGTGACGTTTCTGGTACTATATGTGGATGACATACTGATTATTGGAAATCACATCGACATGCTTAACGATGTGAAGAGTTATTTGAACAAGTGTTTTTCAATGAAAGACCTAGGTGAAGCTGCTTATATATTGGGCATCAAAATCTATAGAGATAGACAAAGACGCCTGATAGCTTTAAGCCAGAGTACATACCTAGACAAAGTTATGAAAAGGTTCAGAATGGATAAGGCATTGAAAGGTTCGATGCCTATGTTGTCGAGTAAGATATTGAGCAAGGCTCGGTGTCCACTTCTGATAAATGATAGGGAAGCTATGAGCAAAGTGCCTTATGCCTCGGCCATAGGTTCCATCATGTATGCCATGCTGTGTACTAGACCGGATGTGTCCAATGCTCTTAGTTTGACGAGCAGATATCAAAGTGATCCAGGAGTGGAACACTGGACAGCCGTGAAGAACATCCTAAGGTACCTAAATAGGACTAAAGAAATGTTCTTAGTCTATGGAGGTGATGAACAGCTCGTCGTAAAAGGTTACGTCGATGCTAGTTTCGACACCGACAAGGATGATGCTAAATCTCAGACAGGATACGTGTATATTTTGAATGGAGGAGCTGTGAGCTGGAGAAGCTGCAAGCAAAGCGTGGTCGCGGGATCTACAGTAGAAGCGGAATACATGGCTGCTGCAGAAGCGTCAAGTGAAGGAGTTTGGATCAGAAACTTCATCACTGAGCTTGGCGTGGTTCCAAGTGCATTGTACCCACTGGAGATATTGTGTGACAACACTGGCGCCATAGCACTCGCTAAGGAACCAAGATATCATCCAAAGACCAAGCATATCAACCGCAAGTTTCATATAATCCGAGATTATATAGCAGATGGAGATCTGAATATCAGCAAAGTACATGCAGATCTGAATGTCGCAGATCCATTGACTAAACCTCTTCCACGTGTAAAACATGATCAGCACCTCAGTGCCATGGGTGTAAGATTGTTTCCAAATGTAAACTAGATTATTAACTCTAGTGCAAGTGGGAGACTGTTGGAATTATGCCCTAGAGGCAATAATAAAGATGTTATTATTATAATTCTTGTTCATGATAAAGTTTATATTCCATGCTAGAATTGTATTAAGCGGAAACATTAATACTTGTGTGGTTTGTGAACAACACCGTGTCCCTAGTACGCCTCTATGGACTAGCTCATTGATCAATGATGGTTAAGGTTTCCTAACCATAGACATGAGTTGTCAATTGATAATTAGATCGTGTCATTGTGTTCATCTTTGCGAAGCTTTTCCTATGTCAAATATTGTATTCCTTAGACCATGAGATAATACAATTCCCTGGTATCGGAAGAAAGCTTTGAGGCCATCAAACGTCATCCTATGAGAGGGTGATCATAAAGGTGTCTCTCAGGTGATCGAAAAGTATCTGTTGGGTTGTATGTATCGAGATGGGATTTGTCCCTCCCAAGTCAGAGAGATATACTTCGGGCCCACTCGTTAATCGATATCAACACCTCTTGCAAGCATGTGGTTAAGGAGTTAATCACAAAGTGATATCGGATTACGGAACTAGTAAAGTACTTGCTGTGAACGAGATTGAACTAGGTATGACGGTACCGACGATCGAATCTCGGGCAAGTAAAATATCGCGAGACGAAGGGAATATATATATATGGGATTGATTGAATCCTGGCATCGTGGTTCATCCGATATGATCATCAATGAATGTGTGGGAGTCAATATGGGTGCCCAGACCCCGCTATTGATTATTGATAGAAGATCATGTCTGCATATTCTCGAACCGAGGTCACACACTTAACGTGTCTCGGCGCTAGGATAGATTGGATACTTGGTTTATGAATTTTTGTTGAGTCTCGGATGGGATCCGGGACATCACGAGGTTCCAGAATGGTCCGGAGAATAAGATTCATATAAGGCAGTGCAGTTTTTGGAGTTCGGAATTGTTCCGGGTTAATCGGTATTGTACCGGAAGCTTCTAGAACCTTCCGGAAGGGGGCCAACGTGGTCCCACCTTCCGGGAGGGGGCATGGGCCTATGAGGGAGTGTCCTGGCTCCATTGGGCCAGGGGCACAAGGCCCCATAGGGCCCAGCCGATTCTAGAGAGATTTAACTCGTTTAAATCTAGAGATAGAATTTCTAGATAAGGGAGAGTTTAAATTGTTTAAACTAGAGATAGAGCCCTAGCCCCCCACTCCTCCCTCCCTTGGATGCCGGCCCAAGGCTTGGAGGAGGGGCTAGGGTTAGCCGCCCCCCTCCCCCTCTATATATAGAGGGCTAGGGCGCCCCCTTCCCAACACACCTTCCTCCAAACCCTAGTTGCCCTGCTGCCCTCCTCTCTCCCTCCCATTTGTTTGTGGCGAAGCCTGCTGCAGAAATTCTCCACCATATACACCACGCCCGTGTGTTGTAGATCCAATCTATCTCTCCACCCTACTTGCTGGTCCGAGGAAGGAGGAGACGAGGTGCTGCGTGTGCATCTCACGGAGGCACCGCCACTTGTGGTGCTAGATCGGATCGGATCGCGAGGAGGAGAAGCGAGTACGACTACATCACCCACGTTCCGAGCGTTCCGCTGTGCGAATCTTCAAGGGTATGAAGATCTAATCCAATCTCTCTCGTTGTTTGCATCTCCTAGATTAGATCTTGGCTTTCCCTCTGTTCGCTTCCGTAGAAAATTTTATTCATTGACTATACCTACTTGATCCAATAGGATTACTCCTGGTAACTATCTTTAGAATTCATCCTTGTAATCTTCTTTGTTACCATATAAATATATATTACAGATAACTCTTCTATCCATTCAGGAGTGAGTTAACTCCATCAATTATCATAGTGATTTGATTCTCTTCAAACACTTCCATCCTATAGATGATATTTAGTAATTAGCATTCCTACTTACCTCTTCTTACTTCTTTCTCTAAAGTATTTATAGTGAATGCTATAATAAGAACAAGAGTTGATAGATCAAGAATTGATAGGTTTAGAATTTATATACCAATAGTTGATTCCTCAACATTGATGTTCATAGAATATGGTTCAATAGAGATGATAGGAATTGATATGGAAAGAAAGATATGTGGTGAATGGTCTTGACTTGATTTCTCTCCTACTCAATATGACTAAAGAGTTAAGATTAAGTATTACCCTGACGCTGATGGTATAAATATCTGGGAACAAGATAAGTCAAGATTTAGTTATTAAATTATTGTTACTTAAGTTGTATCCTTAACTTAGTATTTAGGAGTTGTTGTAAAGAATACTATGATATGATCTCTTAAAGATCAGATATTAATCATTAAAAATGTGTGGTGATTTAGTTTTATTACATTTGATCTACCCTTAGATTAAATCACCTTTATCCAAAATAAGGTTTTTAACAAAGGTCATATTGAAACTTATCGCAGTCAACTTCATGATCTACTTCAATTACATCAAGTTGAGAGAAGATTCAATCACTTTGACAAGTTTTGTCCAAAAGCGCGAAAATTTATTCGGATTTTCTATGCATGAATGTAATGCACACATATGAGTTCAGCTTATTTCTAAGCTCTAAAGCTGGGATGTTATAGACTCCCCCCTTAAAATAAACTTCGTCCTCAAAGTTCGTACACTCTTTCGATTCGAAATGAGGAATTGACTTGTATTGGTTACGACATTTCTCAACTCCATAGTTACCTCAAATGGCAATAATTGTGCTATCCCATATCCAGATCTTTTTCTTGAATTATTATCATACGTGAGAATATCCAACTTGTCGTCTCCAATATCCCAAAGTTCCTTTTACTTCCATCCCTTAGGGATATGTCCATATTATAAAATCCTTAATTTGGGGTCTCTTCTTTAGTTCCTTATCGTGATTAGGTATCCTAATCCAACTCCTTTACTTGATCATCGATCTTCTTTACTATATTATGTAAGGTCTAGGGAGTCTTAGTACAACAAGGTTTTTAAATTTTGTTAGACAATAGTTCTGGCCAAAAGACTATATTTGGTTTATCTTTGAATGGTTTATACTAAGAGTCTTTCCGAAGGTTGGTGCTGAACACATTTAATCCATTCCCATATGAATTTCTTGTTTCTCTACACATGTCCAATTGGATGTGCTTTATTCCTTCTTAATGATCATTTAAGAGTTATTTCCTTTGGAATTAGTCTATCGGGATTAATCTATTTTATCACCTTCAAGATTTTACCTTAGCAAGCTTTAGATATTTTTTTGTTATTACCTTCAGTACTTCTTCAACTTCCTTTTGTTCATTACCTTAAGATTTGAGTACTACTACTTTGAAGTAACTTCGATCTTTTATCCAGACATACTTCTGAAAGTACTTTTATAATAATGGCTTCTTTTAACCTTATGAAAGTAAGGTTTAATGTTGTCCTAGTTTAGCACTTCTTCTCCAATCCTTACTCTAACAGTCATATAACAATACTTCCATTTTGTTGTTCACTCTCCCCCTTGGGGTTTACTAATGTTCTCAAAACTACATGTATAATACCCATTAGCTTTCTAACTAGAATGTTAGTCATTGTCTATCTTGTATTCTACCTATTTAAATTATCATGAAAGAACCTACGGTATACCCACACAATTGTGGATCTCTGAAGTGAATATTCCAACATTATTTGTCTTACTTTTTGTTTGGACATTCTTGATTTGGTAGGTATGAATTCGCGAAGCGTTTTGGAAAATGGTCGATTTAACCTTATACTTCTCTATGTCTTTCTTAACTTAGACCAAGTTTTATGCTCTTTATGAAATTCTAAGAAGAGCTGGTTAACTAAGTCAACCAAATACCAGCTGCGGATCAAATACCAGCTGCGGACCATCCTAGGGTGTATGCATTACCCTATGGTTTCTGACATACTACTAGCATTCTCTCTGAATTGTCAGAGCTTGAAACCATTTTGTTCCAAAGCTTTTTATTTGTACTTATTCATGATACTTCCATGAACTGGGTACAACTACTTCATTAACTTCTTAGCAACCTCACCTACTTTGGGTGAAATTAGGTTCATCACTTCTTCTTGCTCCATACATCTTCTACACTAATCTTCCTTCTTATTGCTGTCTAGTAATGATCTAAAATTGATTCATCCTTCAAATTGTGCTAATACTCCTTATTCTTGCTTCACTCTTCATGTAAGTATTCATCTTGGTCTTCGGAACTCGTAACTCCCTTACACGAACTCCCTTTTCTATCTAGGTCTATAACATCAAGTAATAACTAGATGTTGCAACATGCATTTGCACACCAAGTCAAACTTCATGTACAGATCTAGTCAATCAAGAAAATCCCAGAAAAACCAATAAATCCAAATGTGGTACATATAACACACAATATTCTAAGCCCGGAATATAGTAGTTGATTATAATATCTCTTGTTGGGGGGGGGGTGACCCCGGATAGGGTCAAGACAGGGGAAAGACGAAAGGAGTCTCCCTCATCTTAAGCTGAATTACTTGTTATGTCAGCCGAATTATGTAAGATTCAGCCAAGATAAGCAGGGCCATGACAAATGTAAAATGGATAAGACCTTATACGGCCGACATATGAGTTGAGTCGGCCAAATGAGTCTGACTAACTCGAATGGAGGTGAAGGCCGATCCGAGTTATGAGAGATAAGGCCGAATAACATAAAGCTTGCAGGAGAAGGAGGTGCCTATAGTCAAACCCTAGTCACTGGCAAAGAGGAATCTAGACAGATCCAAGCACAACGGACAAAGAGCAGAGCAGCAGAAGGGCAGACAAACGTCATGGAGGTGACAGTGAGGAAGCCCGAGGCATGCATGTGAAGGTTTCTAGAACATTGCCGCAGATAGAAGGGGGACACAGAAAGGAGGCCGCCGAGTTACCGTATGGGGACAAGCATATTCCAAGGATATGCTTGCCACGTCAGCCCTAGAAGGAACCAAGGAACCTCTTTATAAGGGTGGACACGGGCTCCAGAGAGGGGATCGATTCATTCTACGCCGTAAGGCTCGTGTAATAGTGTTCTTATTCTCTATGAGACAGCTCTAGGAGCACTTGTAGTTCGAGAAAGGAGGAATAAAGATCTACTTGTAGAACAGTTGAGTGTAAAAATCACTACATCTTCCCTCCACGGATCCCTATAGCATCCATTGGCCCCATACTTTAGCCTACCCATGGAATCTGCCGTGCCACCACCACGACAGTTGGCGCCCACCATGGGGCCAGCAACGGTGCTAGCTGGAGTCAAGATCCGGACGGGAAACTTCATCCACACCGGCGAGCGGGTTGTCTCTGGCTTAGTCCAGAGATTCGATCTCTGGGACTATGTCAGTGATAACGCGGGTAGCTTCAGGAGGCAAGCGCCTCCGCGCAACGGCGTCTTCATCAACCTGGGCACGCACAAGGTCTACGTCGGCGTCGACACGTCCTGCATCTATCCTCACCGAGTTGTTGAAGCAGGAGAACCTCCCCTCCGTGCTGCTAACGGTCCGCGTGGCGCACGCCCCGTTGGTAGCATCGAGGTGATGGTGACAGTCGTAGCACATGCGACAGGAGCAGGCGCCGGACCAAGCAAGGACCCAGCGGCAGGAGGACAGGTGGCCACGAAGCAAGCAGCTCCACAACCCACCGAGGTAGATCCACCAGCAGGCAAGTCAGCGGAGGCGTAGGAGACGACCTCAAAGGCGGCAAGGGTAAGATGGCCACCTCTAGAGAGACCAGAGAATATTCTTCAGGCAACAATAGATAATCTAACCACACCTGTGGCACCAATACTTGATCCGGCTAACGCACAGGCAGTGTTAGAAGAAATTAGACAAAAGGTACTAGTAGAGGCAAAAAAGGTGACGGCCTTGCGGGGATCCTTAAACAGGACCCTGCGAGAGTATGCTAGGGCAAACAAACTAGATGTGGCCCCTGAGCAGGTAGATGAATTGAGATTAAGAGGAAAGAACCTCATGAGTGATATCAACAAAGAGCATGAGGCTCGTGCAGATGACTCAATTGATTTAGGCTTGCCGAGGTATAGTACCCCGGCAAAGAACCTGAGGGCGGAAAATGCCGCAGCTTTGGAGCTGGAAGGATTAAGCGGGGAAGCCTGGCAAAAACAGCAAGAAAGAGTAAATGAGCTGGTGCGCATCGCGAACCAGCAGAATGAGGAAATTCTTAGGGCTGAACCGGAAAGGCCAGGAGATTCGCGTATGGTTCATTCGGCAGGAGCTGCCCCCGCACTATCTGCGGCAGCCGCATCCTCACCCGGAAACAATGCGCGAAAAGATAGAGCGGTGACTTCAGGAAAAAGAAATAAGCAAATTGTTCCATATGATCCGGCGGTGGCCGGGAAGGTCAATGAGAACAGAGGCAATGGCAGCCGAGGTAACAGTGTAGATAGAAATCCCGGCCGTGCTAACAAAGGGCACGGGGACCTCGGAAGGGGAAATCATGAGAACAATAACCCGACGAAGGGAAGGAGAAACCCTCCACCAGATCCTCAGCCGAGGTATGAGCCTCGGCAAGAGCAAGAAGCGAGACCAGCTCACCATAATCAGGCAAACGATAGGTACAATGATGGTTATTCGGATGTAGAGCATGCAGAAGATGGTGGGAATAACCACTATGGAATACAAGAGAGAATCGTTTATAGAAATTTGGCATCAAATGATGCAAGACTGAAACTGGACAGATTATATCGGTCCGAGTTATTGGAGGAATAGGGTCCGCCTGGTCCGGCGTGCTTTGGACCTCGGATCATGGGCGAACCACCGGTGCCAAACTTTCAATTGGCAAGGGGCACGAAAACATACAATGGGAGCACAAAACCACAAGATTGGTTGATTGACTATGCCACAACGGTGAAAATAGCTAGCGGAAACCTACGATGGGCGGTGAGATATGTCCCACAAATGCTAGAAGGACCAGCCAGAGTATGGCTAAACAATCTGCTAACATGCAGTATCAACTGTTGGTTAGATTTTGAAGAAATGTTTGTCAGCAATTTCACCAGTACCTATAAAAGACCAAACAGGCCCCAACAGCTTGCTATGTGCTACCAGAAGCCGAATGAAACAGATAGGGAATTCTTGACTCGGTGGTGTAACCTCAGAAACTCATGTGAAGGAGTCATAGAATCTCAAGCGATAGCTTGGTTTGCTCAAGGCTGCCGGTATGGAAGTGTATTATAGCAAAGGTTGCAAAGAGATATGCCGACCACGTTGGCAGAAACCATCAGGATAGCAGATTCGTATGCTTTAGGGGATCTGACACAACCAGAATTAATGTCGGCAGAGCATCGGGAGCACCAAGATCAATATGCAAGAGATGCGGCCGGATCATCGAGGCGCAATGAATACCGAGGTAGAAGAAGGGAAGAGAGGCCATATTATAGATATGCTTCCAATCAGGTGGCAACAGTGGTACAAGATCAGCCGAGTCATGGAAACAGTCAATGACAGAAAAATGGTCCTCATCAATGGATGTCGAGGAATGAAGGGAAAAACAGTGGACACCAGAACATAAGAAGAAGTGGCAGAAGAAGCAGTGGCAGGAAAGGCCGCTTCGCCGACGACAGGAGAAAAATAATAGGGGATGAGATAGTTCAGCTCCTTGCGGCCGGGTTCATCATGGAAGTACTTCATCCGGATTGGCTATCAAATCCGGTGTTAGTAGAAAAGAAAAATGATGACCCAAATGTAGCCGTCATATGGCGAATGTGTATCGATTACACGAACCTCAACAAGGCATGTCCCAAAGATCCTTTTCCTTTACCTAGGATAGACCAAGTCATTGATTCGACCGCTGGTTGTGAGCTGTTGTCATTTGTAGACGCGTATTCTGATTTCCACCAGATACCGTTAGATCCGACCGATCAAATAAAAACTGCGTTTATTACCCCGTACGGGGCTTATTGCTATCGCACCATGCCATTCGGCCTGCGTAATGCAGGAGCAACATACCAAAGATGCATGCAAAAGTGTCTACATGACCAGATAGGAAAAAATGTACAAGTGTATGTAGACGATGTGGTTATAAAAACCAAAGAGAGCAAAACGCTCCTTGATGATATTCGACAGACATTCGCAAACTTGAGAAGATTCCGAATGAAGCTTAACCCGGAAAAATGTACCTTCGGTGTGCCAGCTGGAAAATTACTCAGTTTCCTCGTGTCCAGCCGAGGTATAGAAGCAAATCCAACTAAAATCCGAGCAGTTGAAAAAATGGAACTGCCGAGGTGTCTAAACGATGTACAAAAAATCACGGGATGTCTGGCTTTGCTGAGTCGATTCGTATGTCGGCTAGGGGAAAAGGCATTACCTCTATATCAGATGATGAATTTTTTTGATAAATTCATCTGGACACCACAGGATGATAATGCATTTCATGAGTTAAAAAAGATGTTCGTCATAGCACCAATCTTGGCTTCTCCGTTGTCAAAAGAACCTATGTTACTTTATGTAGCCGCCACTAACAGAGTGGTAAGTGCAGTGGTTGTCATGGAGCAGAATGAAGGGGATAAGTCAATACAAAGGCCGGTATATTACCTAAGTGAGGTATTATCGGCCTCGAAGCAGAACTACCCGCACTACCAGAAGATGGCTTATGGAGTATACATCTCGGCGAAAAAACTTAAACACTACTTCAAAGAGCATCTGATAAAAGTGATTTGTGAAGCGCCCATAGCCGAGATATTGAGCAACAAAGATGCAAGCGGCCGAATAGCAAAATGGGAAATCGAGTTATCACCTTATGCTCCACAATTTGATAGGCGAGATGTAATCAAATCTCAGGCAGTGGCCAACTTCTTTGTGGATTGGGACGAGGTACAATATGATCCCCCATTGCCAGATCCCAACTATTGGACAATGAATTTTGATGGATCCAAGCTGAGAAATGGGTTAGGGGCAGGAATAGTATTAACTTCGCCGAAAAAAGATCAACTGAAATACGTGCTGCAGATACATTTTGCTGCATCAAATAATGTGGCCGAGTATGAAGCGCTCGTCCATGGGTTGAAAATGGAAAAAGAGATTGGTATACGTTGGATCCTATGCTATGGGGATTTAGACCTGGTAGTACAGCAAGTATCAGGCAATTGGGACGCACTAGATGCGAATATGGCCCTATATAGATTTCATGTGCAAAAAATTAGTGGTTATTTTGATGGCTGCGAGTTTCACCACATACCTCGAGCGGAAAATGACGCTGCAGACACACTGTCAAAACTCGGATCAACTAGGCAATCAATTCCCCCGGGCATTGCCCTGGAACACCTGAGAAAACCATCAATTACACCTTCGCCAGAATCCGAGTCAGTTCGTATCTCGGCAGAGCTGATAGAAGGAAATATGCCAATGGAAATTGACAAAGAATATGACCCGAACTCTACAAGGGTGAACCCAGCCGACACACGAGTAAACACGGAAAGTCCGACACACGAGTAAACACGAAAAGGCCCAAAGCTGTTCTGTCAGTGGAAAATATGGAAATCGACAATGTAACTATCCCAGAGAAAATCACGCCGATATGGGCGCAACCCATATTCTCATTCCTTAAAGAGGGAATCTGGCCGAGTGATGAGGTCCTGGCTAGACAGATAGTGATAAGAGCAAAAGCCTACACAATCATAAACAATGAGCTCTATAAGAGAAGTGTCACGAGCGTACTGCAACGATGTGTTGACTCGGAAGAAGGGCGAGAAATACTCCTGGATATACATCAGGGAGAATGTGGGCATCATGCCTCATCCAGAGATCTAGTGGCCAAAGCATTTAGGCATGGATTTTATTGGCCGACGGCATTGAAGGAGGCAAAGGAATTAGTAGAAAAATGTAATGGTTGCCAGAGATACGCCAGCAAGATACATCTGCCTTCGTCCGAGTTAAAAACAATACCAATCACTTGGCCATTTTCTGTGTGGTGCTTGGACATGGTAGGTCCGTTCAAGCCGGCCCGAGACGGAATGACTCACATTCTAGTCATGGTGGACAAATTCACAAAGTGGATCAAAGTGAAACCAATAAGAAAATGTGATGGACCCACATCGGTCAAATTCCTCAAAGATATTATCTTGAGATATGGATATCCACACAGTGTTATCACAGATAATGGCACAAACTTCGCTGAAGGAACTTTTGCTAGGTTCTGCCAAGAGAAACACATAAGACTAGATGTTGCCTCGGTGGCTCACCCGGCATCAAATGGGCAAGTAGAAAGATCAAATGGACTGGTATTGTCAGGAATAAAACCCCGGCTTATCGAACCACTACAAAGGTCGGCAGGATTCTGGATTGAGGAGATTCCAGCAGTACTGTGGAGCCTCAGGACCACCCCAAACAGGTCGACAGGGTATACCCCATTCTTTCTAGTATATGGGGCAGAAGTTGTGCTTCCAGCCGACATAATGCATGACTCGCCAAGAGTAATCCAGTACACAACGGCCGAGGTAAACGAAGTATCACGGCAATACGATGTGGATCTTCTAGAAGAAGCATGGGAATTGGCGTTATCAAGATCAGCTATTTATGACCATGATCTCAGACGATATCATAGCAAAAAAGTCAATCCGAGAGTTTTTAAAGAAGGAGACTTGGTTCTTCGGCTAGTACAACGCACAGCCGGCATGCACAAACTCTCACCCCCATGGGAAGGACCATTCATCGTGAGTAAAGCATTGCACAATGATGCATATTACCTGATCGATGCTCAGTCACCAGAAAAGAACAAGGCAAACAAAGCCAGAGATGAATCAAAAAGACCATGGAACATAGCCTTACTTCGCCCGTTCTACACTTAGAAGCCATATGTTGTACGTCGCGATGTGACGCACCAAGTCGAAGTGTCAAGCATGTATTCAACCTCGGCACCTCGAGCAGCGACTCGGGGACTGCACCATGTTATTTCTTATTTTTAAGATTATGTATTAAACCTCGACACCTCGAGCAGTGACTCGGGGACTGCACCATGATTGTTTCTTGTTTTGAATTATGTATTAAACCTCGGCACCTCGAGAAGTGACTCGGGGACTTCCCCGTGATGTTCTTTGCATGGAATTATGAACTATACTTCGGCGACCCAATTAATAACTTGGGGGCTGCTTCATGTCGTTCGATGTTTTTTGAACAGATGTGAACCTTCAGTAACCCAAGTGATAATTCGGGACTGACTTGCATTGACCGTTAATTTTTTTCATACACATAAGAGCTCGATAACTCTAGCAGAAACTCGGGGACTACCCCAATTTGCTGATCATAATTCGCAAAGATACAATGTAAGCTTGCTTCGATCATCAAGAGAATAACAAGGAGAAAACAAATAACGATTTCTAAGGATAACAACCTCAGCAAGTCGAAGCATAATAAGGGACGCACCCTTTTATTATCACTTTACCATTGGAAACCTCGGGGAGGGTAATAAGCCAGTGAGATTAGAGCATTGTACTTCAAGTAGAAATTGCGAAAACAAAAACTATACAACCGAGTTTACAGAAGGCAAAAGATAGATGCCGAACGAAGGTCAGCCATATTGGAGAATACGATCCGGATTTACGAAATTAAAATTTGGGCAAAGCAAAGATGTGAAGCAGGAAGATTCATTTAGATGAAATGACAATAGTTACCATCACCAGTGCCTCAGCGGCACAAGGAAAAAAGGTTCACACTACACCGAAAGACGGACAATTGTTTCACAGACATCATACGCCTAGCATACCGGGGACTTAAAACAACTTAGAGTTTTTGAGCCTAGACACCGAAAGAGGCCAAATCACCCTTAAGGGGCAGTAGCATTGTCAGGAGCATCGGGCATAGGTATCTCGGACGCAGGCGGAGTGACCTCGGTCTCCTTCGGAATGGTATCTCCAGGAACTGGGCGCTCTGAGGTTGCTTGTGCCTCAGCAGAAGTTACCTTGGCTTCAACAGAAGCCATAATAACCTCGGGAGCAAGCCCCGGCTGCTGAGAGACATCAACCTGGGCTCGAGAGATTTCAGTTCCTTTAGAGGACGATCGCGCGTCGTCATCCTCATCCGAGCCGTCGCTAGAATCGTGGGCATTATCCGAATCATCCTCCGGTTCATCCTGGTCGGCCGAGTCATCACCTGATGCACCTTCAACTTCGACATCATCAGCTAGGTTGGGAAGAAAACTTGGCCCTTCAATCCAATTATGCACGTCAGCATACTCGATAAGCTGGAAGGCACGAGCTTGACGGCGAGCAACGAACTCCAGATTTTCAACCCAAGGAGAGCCAGTGCGCAGATGCATCAGAGTATCGAGAGAGATGTCCTCATACCAAGACAAAATGGCCGTAAGGGCCATATCAGCACCAGCCCTCCTAGCAGATTCCCTCCAGAGGTTAAGTTGGTTTTGAGATGCCATCAGCCTCGCCACAAGCACTTCAACTTCCTTGAAATCCGGCGAATTCGGCTAGAGAACATGGTAGGCTCGGATAGCTGCTTGCGCAGATATCTTCCCATAATCTTCATTGGTCCAATAGCAGCACCAACGACAATGAGGAAGTCTTCCATCGAATATTCTTGACTCGGAGCAACGGGAACACCTCGGCGCTCATGAGCAGCAATCACAGCCTTGGAGCTCACTGATTTCTCTTCTGGAAAATGATCTACACGAAAGGAAATCACATCAGTTAAAAATAAGAAAGGGAAGAAAATAACTTGGCCACAGACGAAAACTTACGATGGATATAACTCAACATTTTCTGGAGATCCAGGGACCAATCAGCCTTTCTCTTCTGGAAACGAGTGATTTCCTTGCTCATCGCTCGATTCTTTAATTCGGCAGCGTCAAGAAGTTCTTTGTCCTTCTGAAGCTGCAGGCTTAGTCGATTCTTTTCCTCCGAAAACTCCTGATCGATTTTTTCCAACTCAGACTTCTGGGAAAGCTTGAGAGATTCAACCTCGGCACGTAACAGGGTTATCTCATCATCCTTTTCTATGAGTTGCGTCGAATGAGCGGCAGCTTGTTCTAAAAAATGCAGCATCATATCAGGCATAGGTATGCATTCTTGATGCGATGCTGCAAGAGTTTGTAACTCGGATATACCAAAGCCAGAAGGTTGTAAGAAGCCCAATATTTACCTCGGACAAAAGTCAACAAATTAGTAAGCAAAAAGAATAACTAACCTTCAAGAACGCCAACTTTCTTGGTAAGGCGAGTATTCAAGTTGTTGATACTAGCTGCGCGACAGCAAAAAAGCTAATTAGCACGAACAGCTAAAATTATTACGAAGTTAAGGAACGTTACACGGACTAGTTAAATTACCAGTTTTCTTCACAACAGGAACAACCTTCTCATATTTTTCTTGCAGTTTCTTGTGTGCGAAGAGCAACCTTTGAAATTCGGCTGTCCGCCGGTCATGGGAAACCTAAGTACGAAAGTAAGTTACAAAGCTGGATATTCAAAGCTAAAGTAGATCCGAATCAAGCAAAACTTGACTCGGATCTAGGTGGTTGGATATTCAAAGCTAAAGCAGATCCGAATCAAGTACAACTTAACTCGGATCTTGGTGGCTGGATATTCAAAGCTAAAGTAGATCCGAATCAAGAAAAACTTGACTCAGATCTAGGTGGCTGGATATTCAAAGCTAAAAGCAGATCCGAATCAAGTACAACTTAACTCGGATCTAGGAGACTAGATATTCAAAGTTAAAACAGATCCGAATCAAGTAAAACTGGACTCGGATCTAGGTGGCTGGATATTCAGAACTAAAGCAAATCCAAATCAAGCATAACTTGATTTGGATCTGAGTGGACCACGACTAATTCAAGTCACGAAGGGAATTGACTTAGCAAGTAATGCATTCGAAGCCTGACAAAGCTTCCAAACGAACAACTAATTATTCGACTACAAGCTTCGGGGACTAGTGTGTGTATAATACCATCTTAATAATAGACAAAGTATCAACGAAAGCGTTTACCTCGTTCATCTTGTCGCTATCAAGGACAATCTTAGCAGCCATGTGCAAGCGACTGCTGATGTCGGAAAGTTGAAATGGTTGGCTACTTGGATTGCCTTCAAGATGATCGGCGACATTCCAATTATTGGCATACTCCACCAAAGAACCGAGGCTGTTCCCGCTCTCAGTACGGGTCAGCACCTTACCTCGAGACGGTTGCGTAACTACCGCTGTTGCCGGACTACTGTGAAGAGTAAGTTGAGTATCGGCAGCAGGGGCGACTCCGGGTTTAGCAGAGGAAGCTCCCTTGCAAAGTACATCAGCAATGCTGGGCTGAGAAGAACCAGTTGGC
Organism: Avena insularis; assembly: GCA_023614405.1. Lineage (NCBI taxonomy): Eukaryota > Viridiplantae > Streptophyta > Magnoliopsida > Poales > Poaceae > Avena > Avena insularis. The sequence goes on from CM042689.1 coordinate 175,721,187, forward strand.
CCCTTGAGAGATGCCGAGGGTTTAGTAACAACAACTTTCCTACTCTTAGCAGAGACTTCGGCAGGGGCAACAACTTCAGCACTAGGAACCAAGTCTTTGGTGGCAGGATAAATTGTAGTTTCCAAGGGGGCCGAGGTGGTGATATCCTCGGTTGGAGTTGGAGTAGAAGCTGGGACCGCGGTGATCAAAGGATCATTGGGAGAAACCTTGGTGGTCTTGAGAGGGACAGCAGGCTCAGCCGGGTGATCCGGTGTGGGCGTTATGTCAGAAATAACAGTGGGAGCAATAGGCTCAACTTGTTGAGACGATACGTTGGTCGGCGCAGGAGGAGAATCAACACGAGGGGGGCTGGGAACCCGAGTAACTTCCGGAGGAGGAGGAGAAGGCTGCCGAGTAGTATGGCTTGTCATACTCGGACCGCTTGGCTTTGCGGAAAGAGGAGCTCTACAAGAGATAAAAAAGTCGAGTCAAAGACAGAAAGAGAGAAACAAGAAATACAAATGAAAATAAACTCACCCGGTAACCCCAGGCATGGTATTACGCTTCGAGATATGCTGCGAAGACTTCTTGACTCGTTTCTTGGGGGCAGTACTGGAGGGATCTGTCGAAGCAGTGCGCTTCTTCGAAGCAGCAGGAGCCTCGAAAGCAAGAGGTTCGGCGTCATGCACCTGAATAGCTGGATTAGCTGGGAAAGAAGGAGCTGGAAATGCGTAAGAGATAGGCACCATGGCAACTACCTCAAGAGTTTGGACGTCGTCCGAGTCACCTTCATCCGCGTGGGCCGAGGTTTTGCTCTGAGCACGAACGGGAGCAACATCCAACTTAGGGACAAATTCCTCCGAGTCAGGTTCTCCGTTGTCCGGGGTATTGCGATCAGCAGTCCACGGAAGAGCCAAAACCTCTGCATGTTCCGTATTCTGCTCCGTAAACCTCTGCAAGAGAAGTAAACTAGAATTGTCAAAAGAACAATCACAAAAGTGATTCGGAAGAAAACACAAGTGTTTAAATTTACCTGAGGAGGAGGATTCCCCCGAGAAAATGGTTTCAATCCCCATGTCTATTCTTCCGGCATATCGGTCTTAAAGATAGCCCGAACGCGCTTGTAGATATGATAATCGTCGAGCTCAACTGTAGATACTCGGTTGGGATCCAGAGGACCACTCATATAACAGAGCTTATGAGTGCAAAGCTGAAAAGGGCAGATTCAGCTGCTGATGAACGCCGTCATTAAATCTTCACCACGGAGCCCGTCCCGAATTAGTTCTTTGAGCCGAATCTCAAATGCCTCGGCAAGAGCATGGCTTTGTAGGGGTTCGTAGCATGGAAAACAAAAAATTTCTACCGCATGCAAACAAACAAGCCAAGATCTATCTACTAGATTGTAGCAACGAGTCGATAGAAGAACTCACCCTCGAAGATTCCAAAGCGGTTAATGAGAGAAGATTCTCGTGGGTGATGTAGTCGTACTCTTGCCGATCTCAAGATCGCGTAGACGATCCTTCCCTTGTGTTCGGCAAGCGCTTCCGCAGATGGGTCACGTTCGGTACTCAATTAAGACCTTCCTCTCCCTTGTTCCAGCAGGCAACGGAGGTTGTAGCACTCTCCTCGCGATTCCGGCAGCACGACGGCGTGGTGTCGGAAGTAGAGGGGAGATCTCGCAGGGCTTCGCCTTAAGCCGGAGCGAGTATGGTGGACTATGAGAGAGGCCTTGGTGATCTAGGGTTTAGAGGGAACCAAGGGGGGGGGGCTTGGCCGGCGGCTAGGGTTTGGGGAAACCCTAACTTGCCGAGTTAGAGGAGGCCCTAGGCGGCGGCGACTTGGAGGAGGCCGGCGGCTTGGGGCTAGGGTTTTGGGTGTGAGGTGTAGGGGCGCCCTACCCCTCCTTATATAGGTGGAGGGTGGCCGGTTGGGAGGAGGGAGTCCTCCTCCAACTCGGCCTCCTTGGCCGGCGGGTGGAGGGAGGGGACTTCCTCCCCAAGTAGGTTTCCTACTCTCCCTCCACCAAGCAAACTTGAGATTTGACTTTTCCAAATTGGCGTTTGACTTTCAAACTAGGATTTGATTTCTCTCTTTATTTTGCCCAGCAAAGTGACCTAGTACATGATGCCAACATTCCACATTGTCATGACACATTCATGTACCCTTCCCCCTCCGGAGTGCCGGACCTTCCGGACCCTTCTAGCACATTCCTGGTGAAAACACCGGAATCATTCCCGAACTCTGAAACAGGACTTTCCTTATATGAATCTCATTCTCCGGACCATTCCGGATCTCCTCGTGATATCCCGGATCCCATCCGAGACTTCGAACAACATTTGGTCTCTTTCTCATCATTCCATAACTACTCAACAACATCAAATCCTTAAGTGTGTCTCCCTACGGTTCGTGAATTACGCGGACATGATCGAGACACTTCTCCGATCAACCAATAGAGGAATTTGGAAATTCATATGGCTCCCACATATTTCTACGTTTACTTTGCGATCGAATGAACCACTTACATATGATACCAATTTCCCTTTGTCGCACGATAGTTTACTTATCCAAGGTTTTGATCGTCGGTATCTTTGCATACCTAGTTCAACCTCGTTACTGATAAGTACTCTTTTCTCGTTCCCGTGATATGTGATCCCTTGTGAGCCAGTCACATGCTTGCAAGCTAATTGGATGATATTCCACCGAGAGGGCCTAGAGTATATCTATCCGTCATATGGATGGACAAATCCCATTCTTGATCCATGTGTCTCAACCCATACTTTCCGAACACTCAATGCCATATTTGCCATATTTATAGCCATCCAGTTACGGTGTGGTGTTTGATGTCATCAAAGCATCCTTCCGGTGATGGTGATAAGCATGATCTCATGGTCGAAGGAATTAGGTTACTATTTATCAGAAAGCTTATAGCAATTGAACTATTAAAATGACTTGATCTTTATGCTACGCTTATCTATAGGAGTATGTCCATCATACCATTCTCCTAATGATATGATCTTGTTGTCAAAAACATCTCAATGTTCATGATCAGGAAACCATGATCATCTATTAACCAACAAGATAGTATTATAAATAGGCTTTACTAGGGACCCTAATTTAGTTTACAAATCACACAAGTATTAATGTTTTTGGTTAATACTGTTATAGCATGAATGTAAACATTTATCATAAACACAAAGATATAATAATAACTACATTTATTATTGCCTCTAGGGCATATCTCAAACAGGCTTTTCCTAGGATTGTAGTTCCAGTTCTTCTTGGAGGGGGGACCGATAGAGAAAGCGGGGAGCCGAATCTTATCTTCCTTCCCAGTATTTTTGACATAGAAAAACGATCTATGCCATTTCTTACAAGACTCGAGGCCGGCGACACGAGGGAACTCAGAATTTCACCGAGGTGTAATGGACGCAACCCCGCATTGGGTAAGAGATTTCTCAGAAGGATGAAGGGATTTGTCCGGCACAACATTAGATCGGATTTGAAAGAATTTGGACCAACCATGTACAGCGGGACAAAGGACGAAATACCCCTCTGAGGCCGAGATAAAAGCCGACAGAGAGGCAATAGCATTGGCCGGCAGGTGATGCGGCTGGAGGCCGAAGTAATCAAGGAACCCCCTAGCAAAATCTCTAATGGGGAGGCCGAACCCACGAGCAAAGTGGGACATGAAAACTACATACTCGCCTTCGTTGAGTACGGGAGAGGATTCCTTGCCAGGCAAGCGACAGCATACCTCGGCGGGAATCCAGCGCATCTTAATTAACCACTCTACCTCGCGACGAGTGATGATGGAACCCTTCCAAGAACCCCGTTCTGGACCGGACGCAAAGTCATCGTCCTCAAGGAGGGCTCCGCTGGCAGAACTAGACATAGGCTCGTCGGAGGAATCAACGGAGGAGAGACTAGTGGCGGGGAGAGGCCTAGAGATGTAGGGCCCCGTCGTGATTCTAACAAGCGTGGCGACGGAACCAAAAAGAACCGTCGCAGGGAATCTAAGAAAACCAGAGAGATGCCTAGCGCGCAGACCTAATGGCAGCGCCATAGTAAAACTCACCGGTGGAAGCACCGGAGCAAGGGCACTGCGGCGAGGTCGCATGAGCCGAGCAACAATAGCGTGACCATCGAGGAGGACGACGATGGCGCGGCCGCTAGAATGCGAACGGACGCGGCGACGCGAGGAAGAAGATGAAGGGAAAACGAGGGGGGAAAGTGAATCGCCTAGCCCCGCTCCCCTCTTTATAACCGCGCAACATTAGCGGTAGTGGGATCGTGGCTATGCCACAATGATTGCATAATCTCGCGTGTGGCGAAACCGTTCGCAAGTAGTGGAGCCACACTGAAGACCACACAACGCAGGAGAGGATCGGGCCTTCTGACCGATGCGGGACTCGAGGCGTCACTACGCCGACGCGATGGGCGCAGTAATTACTGTAGCTTGTCAGTAACCACTGTAGAGGAACAAAAAACTAGAAAACCATGATGATTGGTACACGTAGGACGAAGCTTACCCAGGAAGCCACACGAATACCTCGAACAAGGGGGGATAACTCGGAAGATAATCCACGGAAGGAAGAAGATGAAAAGAGCAAGAGCGTGGCGAATAAAAAATGTCGGCTAAGAAATACCTCGGAAAGAAAGAGAGAAGAATATCGGGAAACTGATGTGCCCTGGCCGAGGTATCCGGCAGGACCGCACCAGCTTCGGGGACTAATGTTGGGGGGGTGACCCCAGATAGGGTCAAGACAGGGGAAAGACGAAAGGAGTCTCCCTTATCTTAAGCCGAATTACTGGTTATGTCGGCCGAATTATGTAAGGTTCGGCCAAGATAAGTAGGGCCATGACAAACGTAGAATTGATAACACCTTATATGGCCGACATATGAGTTGAGTCGGCCGAATGAGTCTGACTAACTCGAATGGAGGTGAAGGCCGAGCCGAGTTATGCGAGATAAGGCCGAATAACATAAAGCTTGCAGGAGAAGGAGGTGCCTATAGTCAAACCCTAGTCACTAGCAAATAGGAATCTAGACAGAGCCAAGAACAATGGACAAAGAGCAGATCAGCAGAAGGGCAGACAAACGTCATGGAGGTGACGGTCAGGAAGCCCGAGGCATGCATGTGAAGGTTTCTGGAACATTGCCACAGATAGAAGGGGGACACAGAAAGGAGGCCGCCGAGTTACCGTATTGGGACAAGAATATTCCAACTTGCCATGTTAGCCCTAGAAGGAACCAAGGAACCTCTTTATAAGGGGGACGCAGGCTCCAGAGAGGGGATCGATTCATTCTATGCCATAAGGCTCGTGTAATAGTGTTCTTCTTCTCTATGAGACAGCTCTAGGAGCACTTGTAGTTCGAGAAAGGAGGAATAAAGATCTACTTGTAGAACAGTTGAGTGTAGAAATCACTACATCTTCCCTCCCCGGATCCCTCTAGCATCCATTGGCCCCATACTTTAGCCTACCCATGGCATCTACCGTGCCACCACCACGGCATTGATATAATTCAGGCTTAGTTGTGTAGTATATGACAGCTCCTCATATAGGTTTCATCGTGATACTTAGCACTTAGGGTCAAACTATTTCTTTGTTTCAATATTTACCTAAATTGCTCAATTGCAACAAGATAATTTTAAGCAAAATAGTCTCAATTTGGTTTCGACTAACCTCTTGTCTCACTTTTGGAATGATTAACTATAACCAACCTTTACTTTTTTTAAGTTAACCTCACATAATCTCTCCAAATGACTAACCAGCTTCTTAAACCAGAGATTATTGGAATTTTCTAGCACCTATGACTTCTATTATAGTTATACCATGCTATTCTTTACTTCTACCTCAAGATAATTTACTAATTACTTGTCATACTTACACCTACATCATGGTTTCAGAGCTAATCTCACCATGATCTCATTATGTTTTACCTCTTTATCATGATTCAAGAGCTAACCTCACCATGACAACTTTGTTTATAATTACACTATCATTGAATCTTATCATAATTTTACTCTTCACATAGAATTATCAAGTGAATCCCACATGATTAACTACCCATTACAACTATATATGCTCCAATGGTCTTCATTATGCTATCTTTTATTAACAACTAACAATTAGATTTTATTGTCTTAATCAATTCTATAACTAGGCTACACCTTTTTTATTTCTTTAATTAACATATTAAACTTGATCCAACTCTACTGCGACCAATTGGCTTTCCTAAAGTATCTTTGTGGGTTATGTCTCCTTTGGAAGACACTAAATAACACTTCAGTGAGAGAAGATGGATAACTACTCCTTAGAAAATGATTTAAGCATATCGTGACAAGGTTATCCTCAAGTGGATACTCATCACAGATCATAAGATTTTTGGTTTAGATAAGATGGCTTCTATAGTCACTATCCAACCTACAGATCTTCCTAAAAGGGTTTTAATCCTAAGGTCAAAGCATATGCTCTGATACCAGCTACGGTGACCCAACATACCACTGCATGATGTAGTACACTATAGTCATTGACATAACACCAATGAAACACCATTCACTAGTATTACATCCCTTAGAGTGGTACAACAGAAACACAACATGTCCAAGACATGACTATAGGTTACAACGCAACTCTTACAAAAGATCCAGAGAACACTCTAGGTTAAAGAGAGAGAAAGAAACTTCTTACAAAGAAGAATCAGAAATAATCAACTCATAAATATCATGCTAATAAGATTAGCATCTAACTATTTGGCTTGTATTGCTGCTATTGCAATACTCTACAGAAGTAGGTTCTATGGCTAGAGATTATATTTCTATCTAATCAGCAACTTTGTCTTCACTTTAGTTGATGTATATGTTAACTTCCTTTACTTCATTGAAGAGCTTGAGCTTTTGATGATGATTCCTGGAGCATAAATTGATGTAGATGTCGTATTAATGGCTTCAGAATCTAGCAAGGGTTAAGAAGATACATTGAGTATGCACTATATCTACAGCCACAAAGCATAGGTCGTAGGCAATGCAGGTTTTTGTAAACATTTCTTCAAAGGTTGCTTTTATTCTGAAAAGCTATGTCCGTCAGCCTTCAGAGGTTTACCAGAACTTTCGTTGAGTTCCTTTCCTGCCACGTTCGTAGCTCCTTCCCGGAACAGGGAGTAACAAGTTATAGTTCTTACACTCTGTAGAGGTGCGTTACTTTACCCATGAGAGATCTTAAGATTTTTTGCACGGCCGGGAGTATGTCCCCGTTCAAACTTCCATGTTTTGAAGCCCAACCTAAGATCCAAGCCAATCACTGCCCTTTCTCGCGACCCCACATAGAACACGACCCCCCAAGCAAAATAACCTCTGTTATTCCGCATAGCAAAAATAACTATGGTTGACTCCTTGAGGACCCCAGTGAGCAGACAGGAACCTGGTCACCCCATAAATATGAGGACATACCTACGACGGTCGCTCAGGGATAGTCTAGACACCAATATCACGGGGAACTAAGGGGTCCCACCCATGCTGACTCTCTTAGTTAACCTCAGCATCACGAGATGACATCTTGTTCATGTGAAAGGAGGAAGATCCAGCTGACTTCTTTGTCCCATTCCAAATCTCATGGTTAATGCGTGATATACGATGCAAGAATCACTGGCGACATTGGTTATTAAGTCCTAGATAATATGTTCCTTTACCATCGGAACTTTCATAATCGGTTATTACCTCATGGTAAATAACCTATAATCATATTATTATGAAAATAGTGTTTTCTGACCTTTTTGAAAAGCAGGTGATGAAAACACTGGATTTGCAAAATACTTTACAGAAAATAATCAAAGGACATGAGCAAGTGTGAACTTGCCTTTTGTGATTGCAAGATTATGTGAAATCAGCATCATTGGTCCGGTAAGGACTAATGTTTAAAGAAGCAATATGCAATTATGCATAAGTAATGTAATGCAATTTGGTAAACTCGAATCCCCGGAATAACTTTGTTCTAGGGTTTGGGAATTGGAAATGGTTCCTTTAGAATATGTTGTACTTTTAGATAAGTTTCACACTTAGGCTTCTTATTAAGGCTTGTGAGTGTGTGTGAAACAACATGTAATTTTAATACCATACAACAATAAGATACACAAATGTGGAATGCTACTCAAAGATTATTTATATAAGAATTGCTTTATCTTAAATCTTACTTTACAAGTGTTTGCATTTATAAGGAACTTAAGTGTTAACAATCCTAATATACAAGTAAAGTATAAAGTAATGTGATTATGATCAATTTTCACCTGTTGTATATGATAATGTCCTTGAGTTTAGTTGTTAAGCGTTAGAGATATTATTACAAAATTTGTTGTTTGAAGTGGCAAAAAGGATAACCTTCGAAGAAAAGATTTCTTTCCTAAGGTGTAAACAATCTTTATGGTTAATAGAATGTGGTCGATGTCTTTGGGTGTTTACTCAGCTAGTTTGTTCTTGAGATGCACTAAGTATTACTTGAAACAGACTAAAGTAAATTATAAAATATATAGTGAAGCCTATAACATGGTGTTTACAATCTTGTAGACTAAAGTTTAACTTTAAGGACATAGATGGACTTAAGGTGTAATGCTTATGATATTTGTACTTTGTTCGCTTCATAATGTTTCCTTAAAGTTACTTAAGAGTGGTAATACTTCTATTTGAGTAGTGGTTTCTTAATACTATAATGGAATAGAATCATTTATCTCTTTATAAATGTGTGGTTATGGTTTGTGAATAAGTAACCAATATTATTTACTACTTATAAATGAATGATAATTCTTCAAAGTTGTAATTAGGATGTTTTGGACTACGTGAAGTTTAGACTCTCAATATTTAAGTTAAATACCATTATTAGGCCTTAGATGTATAATTTTAGAAATATTAGCAAATTTTATTTACCCTTATATGAATTATCAATTAAGGAATTAGATTTAAATTAAAGTTATTAGAGTATTTAATTTTTATTTACTTCAAAAGTGGAATGTTATATTTTTAACATGTAGATATTATTTTTGTGATCATTTTGGTATATTACATTTATTTTTGTGATATATAAATAATAAGATATGCTTTTTATAAGATTTACTATTTTATAAACACTTAATAAATAATAAATATTTACTTAAGTAATATAATATTTTATGTTTATAGTTTTACATTTTAGTTCTTATTTTTCTAAGAATTTTGGTAAATTATTTATATTTTTATCATTTACCAGTATTAAAATATGAATTATTAAAGTTTTATTACTTATAAAATCTTTATTTAAATAATAATTATTTAGAGGTTAACATAATAATATATGATAATAAACTTAAATAGTAGATTTTTTTTTCTAAACATTTTGATATAATAAACATATTTTTCTGAATTATAAAACAAAAGTTATTGAATTTACAAGGTTTAATCATTTTATTTAATTCCTAGAAAATATTTATATTTGAATTTATATTGTTTTGTCTATTTACTAAATAGGGAACACCTTTTTATACCGAGACTAAACTTACCCTAGTCACTGACCAGTGGGCCAGTCGCCACATCATCTGCCACGCGAGCAGTGGACTAGTCAAACAGGTTGAACCGGTCAAGTCTGGCGCAGGCGTGATGTCATGATGACGACAGCACTGCCTCCATCGCTGGTGGATGGTCGCCAGCGACGATCTACGGCGCCCCAAAAAGCATGACTAACCTAGTTCGAATAAGCGCGACATGCTAAACCCTAGAGTGGCGGCACTGCCCAGGAATGGTCGCTGGAACCTCGTCGGTGACGAGCTCCTGTGGCGGTGCGGTCGGTATACACGTGGACAGACGGCTACGGCATGCGGGTAACAAATCGGAGAGGATCATCAGAAGTGGAAGCTCAACAGGAAGCTAGTATAGGCGACAGCGAGAAGAGGCGAGCTCGAACAACATTGCCATGGTCGACGGCGAGCGGCGGACTGATGAGTTCGGTGGCATCGATAGTGAGCTAGAGCGATCGATTCCTTCTACAAGATGATTCAGGACGACGAGAGGAAGCTTCCAGACACCATGACTAAGCTTAGGGATCTTGGAAATGATGGTGATTTGAGGTGGTCGGAGTTAGGGTTTCATTGAGGAAGAGGGGTTTGCACGAGAGAGCAAGAGAGAGGATAAGACTGGTATGGATGGATAGAGGAGATCATGGTTGATCTTATCAACAAGGTCCGGGGCATCGGCGAGGATCACAATAGTCCAATTTCTGCTAACGACGGTGACCAGCATTGGGCAACGACACTCGTTCCAGAGAGCTGCTTGTGATGTTGAGGAAGATGACGACGAAGAGGTACTTGGGCCTGGGCCATAGTTGGGACAATGCTAAGTGAGCAGAGAGAGGAAGGATGCCGCATGAGCAGGGAATAAAGGAACGGAAAATGGGCCATGGGCCAATGCTGACTGTTGCTGCTTTTCCTTTCCATTTTCTAATTCTTTTCTATTTCTATTTTCTATGTTACAAATTCATTTCAAATTTAATCTTCACAAGGTATAAACTACTAAAAACTTTTGTGAAATTATTATAATAATGTAGAGGTTATTGATAACTAGTTTTCTCTCTATGTATTTTTTTGTATTATAATTTTCATAATTATATGGGAGATTCTTTTATTAAATAGAACAAATATACATTAGGGTTTTAGGATTTGTTTATGATCTTATAAAATGATTTTTATTTTCTCTTAAGGAATGTAATGAGAATGGTTTAGGATAGTTAAGGATATGCAAAGAATATATCCATATTTATTATTATATAGCAATCATTATATATAAGATGATTTAATTAGTAAGGTTCTTCAAATGGTAAATTCTATTATCCCAATTCCACTAATAGGTAAATAATGTTTTTAACAATCTTGGTTATGACATTAATTATACATTGATAATCATGATTGAAATAGAAGTTAGGGTTTAGAATTATAAATGTTTACCATGAGTTTTAGGAGATTTAATATACCTATATCCTTGGATAGGCATGGATAAATATTAATGGTTAAGACATATTGTGTTTATGCTTATGTTTATGAATTGTATCACCATCCAAGATACAATAGTGGGGTTATTCTCTAGGATGTCTTAAGAGATAGAATTGATAATTATAGTTTCTGGGCACATATAATTTTAATGTTTTGTAGTGGCAAGATATGCATAAGTGATTTGATATAGGAAAATATTCCTATAAGCCATTGTGGAAATAAAATGATCGATCCAACATATGAGATGGATATTATGTTTATATACCATCTCATATGTTGGATCAAACATTTTATTCACTCTAAAGTCTTTAGAGTGAATGCTATAATAAGAACAAGAGTTGATAGATCAAGAATTGATAGGTTAAGAATTTATATACCAATAGTTGATTCCTCAACATTGATGTTCGACAAATATTAGAATATGGTTCAATAGAGATGATAGGAATTGATATGGAAAGAAAGATATGTAGTGAATGGTCTTGACTTGATTTCTCTCCTACTCAATATAACTAAAGACTTAAGGTTAAGTATTACCCTGATGCTCATGGTATAAATATCTGGGAACAAGATAGGTCAAGATTTAGTTATTAAATTCTTGTTACTTGAGTTGTATCCTTAACTTAGTATTTAGGAGTTGTTGTAAAGAATACTATGATGTGATCTCTTAAAGGTCAGATATTAATCATTAAACAATGTGTGGTGATTTAGTTTTATTACATTTGATCTACCCTTAGATCAAATCACCTTTACCCAAAATAAGGTTTTTAACAAAGGTCATATTGAAACTTATCGCAGTCAACTTGATGATCTACTTCAATTCCATCAAGTTGAGAGAAGGTTCAATCACTTTGACAAGTTTTGTTCAAAAGCGTGAAAAATATTCGGATTTTTTATGCATAAATGCATTGCACATATCTGAGTTCATCTTATTTCTAAGCTCTAATGCTAGGATGTTATAACCGGCAAGGAGCGGCTTGGACAAGGAGGAAGGCCGGGGTGAGGCGGCGCTCTGCGGGATAGGGGAGGCCGCAGCCGGTCGTGGTCGCGCGAAGAGCTTGATGGGCGGGGTAGGTGCGTCGTCGGGCAGTGAGGAAGGGCGGATGCAGGGCGAGGGAGGTTGAAGGCGATGAGGTGGCTGCGGGGACAAGCATTAGCGAGGACTTGCAGCCACGGGAGATCAGCTTGGGCAGTGGGCAAAGGAGAGCGCGCGTGTCAGCAACGGGGATCCTACTGAAGGCAATATGCCCTAGAGGCAATCATAGAGATGATTATATTTTATATGTATCCATGAGTTATTGGAATGTTCCTTGAATATCCATCAGGCAATTTGTATTGATTGACAATTATGTGAATTGTTTGTGAAACTCTTTACTTATATGGTTATCTAATATTTGTCCCTAGTCGGAGTTCATGTGAGGACACATGCGAATATTAGACTAGCACATCGATTGGTTCTTGACTATGTTTCGCAAGTCATAGACATGGAGATGTCAAACCAATGATGTGGACACATGTTATGAACATGGGGTTGGACTGACCTAACTTGAGAATGGCAATTATACTTGCAGGTCTCTCTATACATCATGTACGTTTTCTCCTTAGACCTGAGATTATCGCATGTACTTGAGATGTGGATCGACCTACTTTGGGGCTATCAACCACTGTTCTGTAACTGGTTAGTTATAAAGGTAGATTTCGGGTTTGTCCGAAAGCATGCCGCAAGGCATTGGTCAATCAAGATGGGATTTGCCCCTCTCTACTTGAGAGAGATATCTCTGGGCCCCTCGAGTGATCGGATCCAAAAATGCATGGCCATGCTTGATACGACGTATACGTATCTATAATTTTTGATGTTCCATGCTTGTTTAGTATCAACTTTGATATGCTTCGTCTACACTTTGAGGTATTTTTATACGTTTTCTGGGAGTAACCTATTAACAAAATGTCGTAGTGCCAGTTGCCTGTTTTCTACTTTTTTTGGTTTTAGAAAAGCTAGTAAGGAAATATTCTCAGAATTGGACGAGACAAAAGCCATAGTCAATATTTTACCAGAACAAACAGAGAGACCGAAGGGCAGCCCAAGGGGGGCCACAGGGTGGCCACACCCTAGGGCCACGCGGTCCCACCCTAGGGCGCGCCGCTCTATGGTGTGCGCCCCCTGTACGCCCTTCTGCCTCGCCTCTTCGCCTATAAAAGCCCCCGATGCAGAAACCATAAGCACCCGATCAGATCTCCATGAAAAAGTCTGTAGCCGCCGCCACCATCGTCCCTAGATCAGGGGGATCTGAAGCTCTTCTTGGCACCCTGTCGAAGGGGAGAGATTATCCCGGAGGCCTTCTTCATCACCATGCCAGCCTCCGGTATGATGCGTGAGTAGTTCACCCTTGGACTATGGGTCCATACAATAGCTAGATGGTTCTTTCTCCTCCTTTGTGATATCATGTTTAGATCTTGTGAGATCCGTTCATGAGCAAGATCATCTATTTGTAATCATGTTGTGTTTGCAGGGATCCGATGGATATTTAGATACTATGTCAGATTGGTTATTGATTCTATCATGTCATATTGATTATTGATTCTATCATGTCTTTGTTGTTTGTGATCTTGCATGCTCTCTGCTGCTAGTAGCTATCTTGGCCAAGTAGATGATAGTGACTCCAAGAGGGAGTATTTATGCTCGATAGTAGGTTCATGCCTCTATTAATATGGGGAAGTAACAGGAATCTCTAAGGTTGTAGATGTGCTGTTGCTACTAGGGAGAAAACAACAGTCTTTTGTTCATGGAACAATTGTATTGTTTACTTTACACACATTGCTTAATGTAGTTATCCGTTGCTTGCAACTTAATATTGGAAGGGGTTCGGATGATAACCTAAACGTGGATTATTAGTCATAGATGCAGTTGGATTACGGTCTATGTATATTGTTGTAATGCCCAATCGAATCTCATAGGAATCATGATGTCTAGTATTTGCATTGTTATGCTTGCTCAGTCCTGTCAATTTCCCCGCTGTAATTTGTTCACCCAACATGTTATTTATATTAAGGAGAACACCTCTAGTGAACTGTGGACCCCGGTCCAATCTTTATCATTGATACATCATCTATTGTTACCGTTTACTTTCTACCAGCAACTATTACCTTCCATACTATACGTTTAATCCTTTGTTTTTAGCAAACCAGTGAGATTGACAACCTCACTGTAAATTGGGGCAAAGTCTTGAGTTTGTGTTGTGTAGGATTCCAAGTTGCTAGAAACACCTTGTAACATCCCAAAAATCATGATTTCAAAGTTTGCATATCATTCATGCATTCATAATCATTTTAGGATCATTTATCAAAAAATAGAAACATTTGTTGTCTATTATTTTATGTAAGCAAGGCAATGACCTTATTGCTACCTTGAATAAGAAAATACTTTACTTGGTCAGTAAAGAATTGAACTTAAGTTTGTTTGATATTTCTAAAGCTTGGCCAAGATTTTTCCAAACAAAAATATGAATTCAAACCATTCATATGACTATTGTAATTAAATAATTAAAGCATGGTTTAATTCTAAAACTTCAATGGGCCAAAGTAATTTGAGTGAACAACATTGTTCTGTAGTCAAATATGTACATGTTTCAATTTACAAAAATCCAGAAGGTGTTTGAATTCAAACACATTTAAAATCATTTTAAAATGATTCCTGGTAAATCAATAAGAAAAAGAAAAGGGGAAAAGAAATGGAAAAGGGCCTAGCCACTTATTCGCCCAAGAGATGCACCACACCGGGTTTTCCCTCTCCCCTGTTTCTCACCACACAGACACCCCTCGCTGACCACTAGGACCCACGTGCCCCGTCATCATCGTCCCCAATCACCGCGCGCTGACCCGCTCTGTCGTTACCTCACTGCAGTGATGCCGTGATTACTCTCTGCTTAAATTCCATTGATTCACCGCGTGAATGCCGCCCCCGCTCAGGCTACAAAACCCTCTCCCCACCCCGCACATTTCCCCTCACTCCACTCGCTCGCTCCGCCACCAGGCTGCCCTTATTTCGCAGAACTCCGCCGCAGTACCGTCGATCTCTGGCGGTGAATTCCGGTGAGCAATCCCCGCCCCTTGCCTTCTAGTCTTGCCAGTATGATCACTGCAACCTTGCGCATCTTCTAACACCACTGGTGTGTGCTAGGATCATCTAGAGCCTCGCCAACATTGACGACTGCACGTGCCCGACGAAGCCAGCAGCTCCGATGAGCTCCCCTGGTTAGTACATACCGCGCCTTTCCCTCTCGTTGACACTCGCGTGACCAGCATCGTCTCGCCCTTCTAACGAACTCCTTCTCTTGCCTTGGCATGACCTGTACCCTCGCCAGCGACGACGAACAGAAGCGGCCGTCGCCAGAAGAAACTACGGCGAGCAATCCCCGTCGACCTCGAGCGCCCCTTCGCCAACCAAGCACACCTTAAGCATCAGTAACGCACGGCGAACTCGGTGATCTATCCCTTCCTCTCCCGCGCTTCCTGTATCGTCGGCACCGCCAGCCACCGTCGTAGCGCCGCTTGTTTTTGGTTCGATTGATTTTGGCTGTTAGATGTAGATCTGATGCATAGTATTAGATCACTTAAGCGAAGCGGTACATGCAGATCTGGCCGTGCGCTGTCACTTACATCTAACAGCCCACGTTAATCGATCCGGCCGAACCGGTACGGGCCAATCAGACACGCCCACGTGTCTGAGTTTTAGATTTAAAATCTGAATTTAGATCTATTAGATGTTCAAACTTACAAAATTCATAACTTTTGATCCACACGTCCAAATTTTGCAAATTTTATATCATTGGAATCAGCATAAAGAGTAATTTCTAACCATACACTTTGTTTAATGAATTGCTTCTGTAAACTTAGTTGTTTTGGTAGAGAAATTTGTAAGCTTATTTTGTGTATAAAAATTAGTTGGAAAATGTTTTAAAGGACAAATAAAGTTAATTTGATGTATAAATGTTTAGTTTATCAATCAGTACTGTTTAATTGCCTTGTTTGGTTTAGAAAAATCATCACATGGCATTTGCATGCATTCATGTATTTTTGTTTGATTATTTTTGAATGTGAATTTGGTGCTAACATTTTATGTATAGATTTTGGTGCTAGTGGTGATTGTGTCTGTGAGGATTATTGTTACTCCCCCAACTACCAAGTAAAGTGTTACTTCATACTTTTGTCCCAATATTTTGACTATGCATTAGAAATATTTTGTATAGGGCTTGCGTGATAATTTTTGTTAAGTATCTATATGCTATGCTTGGGAAATCCTAGTAGTTGTAG
This sequence comes from Avena insularis, assembly GCA_023614405.1. Taxonomy (NCBI): domain Eukaryota; kingdom Viridiplantae; phylum Streptophyta; class Magnoliopsida; order Poales; family Poaceae; genus Avena; species Avena insularis. Next base: position 175,737,481 of record CM042689.1, read on the forward strand.
AATTGTTAGAATTTTTCTAAGTTAAGATACTTACTATTGCCATGCTTAGCCTAGCTAGTAGCAACCAAGGGTGGATTATATACACATGCTATGTAAAATATTTCTAAGTCTTTGACTTATGTTTTGCTTAATAAAACAACTAAGTGAATGAAACACCTGGGTGGAATGGTGGATTGGTTTATGTTGAGTGGTTACACAAGGCCAGGGGAGTGGTGAACCTTGTGTATCTCACTTGTGGAATGCCACCCAGGAACAAAGGGATTTGAGATGCCATATGTTAAGAAGCTTCTAGTGCAGCCACATGGCATTATGGGCTCTGCCTGGATCATATAGGTTGCAATAACTTAGCCAAATGGATAGTTGGTGGTAGGGGATGATAGGTTTGGAGCGCGTCCATTTTGGTCTAAGGGAAGGCTTCTAAAAGGTCCTGTCTTGGTGAAAACCAAGTCTTGTGGGTAAAGTGCACCACCTCTGCAGAAGGAAGAAACTAAGTACTTAGCCGTGTCCCGGGTAATGGACAATTTGAGCATCAAGACATGGAAGCTATCAAGAATCTCCTCATCCCAATTTTATAAGTTAAAACTTGTGGTTGACCAAGGGTGAAGGTTCACCAATTTCTATTGGTGGTTCCTTGGAGTTTTTGCCAAACAAAAACTTAGTGTTTTCAACTGATAGGTAAAACCTATTTTGAGCAAAGCAAGCCTAAGCTACACTTGTCAATACTATTCCAATGTATTGACCCACTGTGGCTGTAACTTGTGATGTTGCAGGTTACTATGATGAGGATTAGGGGTTATGAGTCTACACTCAACATGCTTGCCTGTGGCACATGAAGATGAAGACTTTTATTTATATTGTTATGATAAACTCGTGTACTAGCCTATGGCTATGGAGTTGTAAAATACTATGTTATCTCTGGAATGACGATGTAACAATGACCTTTGTTTCTGTGTACTTCATCTTAAATTGTGGATGCTAGTAATTGATCCAGGGACTAGCATTGCAATCACAGGGATCTTTACCTTGATACAGGTGGGATCTTATAGATGGTATCAGAGCACTGTGTTGCCTGTAGGATTATGACCCTAGGATTGGATTCTAAACCACTAAGGAAGAACTTTCAACACTTTGAAAATTTCCACACTTGTCTTTTTCTTCTCGTAAACTTTTCTAATCTTCTTCTCATCTCTATTTGTGGATGAACTCCATCAGCGAAGCCGTAAGGAAGGGACCACTCATGACCATGACTTTGGAGTGTGAGACTGAATTTCCCAAGGCCCTCAAGAACCTTATGGTTACCATGGGGATACATGGTGCACTTGTGTACAAAGGATTCCCTGTGATGGATGAAGCAGATGAGTACTGGTGGGTGCAACTTCACTTGTACAAAAACAAGGAAGACAACCACAAGGAGTCAGGATTCTGCATGGTCACCAACTCAGAAATGCACACAACATTCTTTGACTCTGCAAGAAATGCAGCTTGGAATGCTATCAAGGAGCTTGGTGATAGACTCAAGTGCAGAATGCTCAACACCCAAAATGCCCTTAGAGAAGAAAAGAAGCATACCCAAGAGTTAGAGACTACCAACCAACAACTAAGGGGAGACATCATAGACTTAATTTGGGAGTCTTGTGAACAAGATAGACAGATGGCTACTAAGGATGCCCTGATAGCTATTTTGTCTAGTGAGTGAGAGTTGTAACATACTTCGTTAGTTGGACCACCACACTTATCGTTTTATTTCCAAAAATTTGTCTAAGTTATATTGAACCTCTGATGCTTGTAATGGATTTGTGTATGCCATGACTTGTGTGATTGTTGCAAAAATGTGCTTGTGATATTTTGTCTTGTGATTTTTCTCTATTGATGTTGATTCTAACTTTCCTCTATCTTATAAAAATAGACGCCTAATGTTACTATCAACACGGCCGAGGAGTTCAAGGGAACTCGTTTTGGCACTCGTCTCATTGAGCTCACTAGTGTGCTCAACCTTCCACTTCCTAGCATCATGACACTTCCACTCACCAATTTTGAGAGGAACGACCTATGGGGCTTCAGAGTCACTCAGCCTGGACGCCAGACAGAGCCAACCACGGAGACCATCACTTTCAAGCTGATGCATGACGACAAGGAGAAAGGCCTAGATGTGGTCATACAGGAGTTACTTGGGCGCCTGGTAGGGAGACACTCCACCGAGCTTAGAGATCTTTACTTTCACCCCTTCGGGAGGCGCAATGAGGAGGGTGAAGCCATAGAGTACGAGGATGCTGCTAGAGAGACGATGGAGCCGATTCGTCTGTACCTCCAGGACCTAGAGGGTCTTATTAGGCACCTAGATACTGATAGGACCAACGTCATGCTTAGCAATGACGAACTCTAGGTTTAGCTTTGGGAGAAGGACAAGCTCTTCGCGGAGCAAGACGAGATAGTCAAGGAAATGGAGGCCAAGTTTGAAAGCCAGGACAAGAAATTCAAGATCTAGGAGAAGAGAGTCCAAGACAGGAACAAGAAGATCCGGGAGATGAAGGAAGAGCTGGAGGCCAAGGACTTCGAGCTTGAGCATCAGCAGGGAGTGATCGAGAGGCTTCGTGCATAGAAGAGGGCTCTTAGGGCTAAGATAGAGGCCTTGACTACTAATGTTGAGGAGTACAAGACCGCTATGGAGAATGCAGGTCTTACCCTTGTTGATGTGGATATTGATGCGGAGGAGTAGTGTTGACAACTCATTTATCTTTCATCTACGTACTTTTGATTATTGAGTCGCAATGACCATCCAACATGTGGGTGGCTTGCTATGGTCTGTTTTGCATTTCCAAACTTATTGTTTATGTCGTTCAAACTCTATGTTATTTTGATGCTTGGTTATTGTGATTGAGTATGAGATGTATTGTGCATGTTAAGCATCTATGGGTATCTCATTCTTATCCTTATGAAAACCACAGATGCCTCCTCGACGTGCCAACCCCAACCCAAACAACAACAACAATGTCACTCCCGAGATGCAGCAGTTGATGACAGCACAGGCACAACTGATGCAGATGATGACCACTTTCATGCAGAACCAGAATCAGAATAACAACAACAATAATAACAATAACAACAACAACCAGAATAATCCACCAGGATTTGACATGCTCACCAGATTTCTAAGACTGAGGCCTACAAAGTTCTCAGGAATCACTGATCCAATGGTGACCAATTGATGTGGACATCCCAACTATTGATCCAACCGTTGTACCTACAGCTACACACATACAAGGACCAATCACTCGATATCGTGCCAAACAACTTAACTATCAGGTACTTTCGTTTTTTGGAACTATTCCTCACATACATGAGAATAAGATGATGCCTATATCAGATGTATTTCTTACTCTTAGGAATGATGAACCAAGCATGGATGAGAGGTACAAGCATTGGAGCATGGTCATGCATGGCGATGGCAGGAAGCATGTGATGATTCAAGAGAAGGCCACAGATGAAGATTTCAGAACTTTGAGGCCACCATAATGAAGAAAGAAGGCTTGGACGAAATATTCAAGATTAATACTTCACAAATTCGTCCATAACTTAATATGGTGTTGGGACACCTTTATTTTGGGCCAGGCCCATGTCATTTTCGCAGGATTTTAAATAGCCACTTTTTAGAGTCCGTATTTGACGAGAAAAGGACTTCTAGGGTTGGATTCGGCCACCACTTCTATGGCTGACCGAAACCCCACCTTTTCCTCCTTAAATACTCCCTTTATCCGTCACCTTAGACTCGGATTTTGTTTAGACATTAAGTTAGCCATCATAGCAACTTCGTCAAGTCTCGAGCATCGCAGAGGCCTCTTGTACTTCGCACCTATACATGATCCCACCTTTTCAATAAAGCTTTCATCTTAATCCGCATTATCTTGATTGCAATATTAGTTCTTACTTGTTCTCGATTTCAGGTAGGAATTAAGACCCTCGCTGGTCAGGCTGATCGTGTTTCCGCAGGATCAGTAACCTCCAGGAGATTGGCCTAGCGATTGCATTGGCGCTCGTGCTCGCACGTGTAGTCGGATCGTCAAGCCTGAACTCCACCAAATCGACCATTATCATCTCATAGAAAGATCGGAGACCTTTGCCCTATCAAGTGGTATCAGATCCCAGGTTGCTCGGTGAGATTTTACTATTTTCGTAGATTAGATTGTTTTACCTATAACCCACGAAAAAGCCAAAAACACAGTTAGAGTTTAGATGCATCCCATCACCAATCTACGCCTTGCATTATCTTTTCAGTTTTGCATTGTTGAATTTGTGTCTGCATCGTCGCGTCGAGTTGCTGGTCTTAGTGTCACGTCCCTTAGAGTTTCGAGTTCTGATCACAGTAGTCACCGCCACACTCGCAGATCACCGCCACCATATTCCGCCACCATATTCCGCCGCCATACACCCAGCCACCATAAACCCTAAAACTCCGCCACCGCCTTCCTACCGCGACACGGATCGGATCACCTTTCCTGCCGCGGCACGAGTCCGAGTTGAGTTATTTTTTCCCAGTTATTTCTTTTTACTCTCCTTCCTTGTTGTTTCCGTGTTGAGCTAAAGTCCGTGTCGAGCGAAAAGTTCAGTCGTAAGTCTAGAAGGAGAGCAAAAAAAGTCTGGAACCGCCTCTGAATTTTTTTTCTGGCTATACTGATTTTTGGCTCCGAGGATCACTTTTCTCCATCGGCCGTTATAGCGATATTTTTTGGCGCCTACGCGTTTTCCGGAGCATAATATAAAAATTTCGACAATTTTTTTTGGGGCTAACCTGTTTCTAGACCCCGTCGATCAGTTCTACACACTCGCCATCATAGTGACTTTTGACATCTCGGTTCGCTTTTCAGGGTGCCTATCATCATACATTGCTTGTTGTGTCGCGTCGTGACATCGTTGGTGATATAGGCTCGCGTCTCTAGTACGGTCTAGCCTAGGACCAGCATAGTACCGTTATTGAGCATTCTTTCAACATTTGCATTGTTGTTTGATAATTGCTAACCCCTTTGCTAAGCCTTCCCAGAGCTCCACAGATTTCTCCATGTGCGGTGTCTCAACTCCTGGTAATCGCTCGGTTCAATCTCTGGACCAATTGCTCCTCGCGGTTGCACATCGCCTTTTCCGGCTGTTTGGAAGAACTTGTAAGAGCTTCGTATATTGCTTGACGGATTACGCAAGCCTTCCACCATATTTCCGTAGTTATAGGCATATATACCTGTGCTTTTTAAAGGACTAACCATGACAGATACTTCGCGTAACCCTGCCACAATGACGAACCAAGAACTACATGCCCACTTCTCCGAGCTATTGGTCGGTCGCGCTGAAGATGTGGATGCACGACTAGAGGAGTTTGACACCAAGCTCAGCAATGCCATGGACAAGATCGATGGACTCGAGAAATCCTTCAACGACAAGCTTGACGCTCGGTTCAAGGAGGTTTTGGACAGATTGCCGGCACCCGCACCCACCCCATTGGCACCTCGGCATGGCGCACAGCGCATTTCGATCACGGGTCGTACTACTGGTTCAGCTGCCGCCGCACCTCAGGCAGCTCCTACTACAGCTGAGGCACCTCAGGCTTCCACCACGGCTGCTGCTGCGACATTGGGAGCAGACGACGGGTACTACTATGACCTCGACGACGACGATCTGTTTGACGAGGAGGTTGAACAACCTCCACACCTTGCTGGCTGACCCCGACATTACCACCGCAACGCTCGACCACCGGTACATGATGATGATCATGTTGCAAAGCTTACATTAAATATTCCATCTTTTGAGGGTAAATATAATCCCGATGCATATCTTACATGGGAGATGGAAGCAGAACAACGTTTTGCATGTTTAACATATCCTGAGAATATGCGTGTTAGTGCTACTACATGTGAATTTACTAAATTTGCTTCCCTTTGGTGGTCTGAGTATTGTCGTTTAAATCCTACTACTATTCCTCGTACTTGGGCTGCTTTAAAAACTGCTATGCGTGTTCGTTTTGTGCCTCCCACTTATCAACGTGATTTACTAAAGAATCTGACACGTTTGGAACAAGGGAAAATTTCTATAGAAGAGTATTATCAGGAATTGCAAACGGGGATGGTTCGGTGTGGTCTTGTTGTAACCACTGAACAAATGCTTGCACGCTTCTTTGGTGGATTAAACAAGGACATTCAACACATATTAGACTATAAGGAATATAATTCCATCACTCGTTTGTTTAATCTTGCTTGCAAAGCTGAACGTGAAGTGCAGGATCGCCAAACACCATGGAGGAGGCCTAATAATTCTGTTGGTCGGCCATCCACTTGGACATCCCGACAATCAGCGCCTTCTTCTCGCGATTCTCCACCAGCTACTACCACATCCAAGGTCACCACCAGATTTCCGTCAGCTGCTCCTCCACCGTCATCCAATGCTCCTGCTCGTAGTGCCTCTTCTATGGCTTCCACGGGTAAAACAAAGGATATACAATGCTGCAAGTGCTGGGGTTTTGGTCATATTGAGAGACAGTGCACAACACAACGTGTTATGATGGTGCGTGATGATGTTCAATATGATTCAGCGAGTGACTTTGGTGAAGATACATTAGCTCTTATTTTTGCTCGAGATGGAGACAATTGTGATTCCGATGAAGAGACAGAGGTAATGGGAGCTGAAACTGCTGATCAATACAAGAGCTTAGTTACACAACGTGTGTTGAGTGTGCAATTGAGCAAATCTGAGCATGATCAATGCCACAACCTGTTCCAAACACGTGGTGTTGTCAAGGAAAGAGCTATAAGGATCATCATTGATGGAGGGAGTTGTAATAATCTGGCTAGTGTTAACATGATAGAGAAGCTTGCACTTCCAACAAGACAACGCACACATTCATATTACATCCAATGGTTTTAGAGTTCTTGCAAGATCAAGGTAACAAGAACGGTACGCGTGCATTTTACTATTGGTACATATTCTGATTTTGTTGATTATGATGTTGTACCTATGCAAGCTTGCTCTTTGTTACTTGGTAGACCATGGCAATTTGATAGAGAATCTGTTCATAATGGCAAAACTAATCACTATTCTCTTATGCATGATGGAAAGAAAATTGGTCTAAAACCTATGACTCCTGAACAGATTTTGAAAGATGATCTTGCTAGAGCTAGTAGAGCTAAAACTGAGGAGAAAAATAAAAGTGAGAATCAGATTGTTGCTGCAGATTTTGTACCACCAAAGAATACTAAATCTGATTCTAAACATGCTACTGAAATTCGTTTGAAGAGTCCATGTATGCTTGCAAATAAAATTGATATTGTTGAACTAGATGTAAACTCAATGTTATGCAATTATCTACAAAGAGGTTTTGTTTTCATTTGAGGATATGCCTCCTTCTTTGCCACCCGCTATCGTTAACCTTTTGCAGGAATATGAGGACATTTTTCCCGCTAAGATGCCACCAGGACTACCTCCTATTAGAGGAATTGAGCACCAAATTGATCTAATTCCTGGTGCTACGTTGCCCAACCGCGCGCCATATAGAACCAATCCAGAGGAGACAAAGGAGATACAACGCCAAATTCAGGAACTACTCGACAAAGATCATATTCGTGAGTCCCTTAGCCCCTGTTCTGTTCCTATTATTTTGGTACCTAAGAAAGATGGTTCTTCGCGCATGTGTACTGATTGTAGAGCTCTCAATAATATTAGTATTCGATATCGTCATCCTATTCCATGTTTGGATGACATGCTTGATGAATTGAGTGGCTCTACCATGTTTTCTAAAGTTGATTTGCGTAGTGGTTACCACCAGATTCATATGAAATTGGGAGATGAATGGAAAACAACATTTAAAACTAAGTTTGGTTTATATGAGTGGTTAGTGATGCCGTTTGGTTTAACTAATGCACCCAGCACTTTCATGAGATTATTGAATGAAGTTTTACGTGCTTTCATTGGACGTTTTGTGGTAGTCTACTTTGATGATATTCTGATTTATAGCAAATCTTTAGAGGATCATTTGGACCATTTATGTGCTGCTTTCAATGCTTTACGTGATGCACGTTTGTTTGGTAATCTTGAGAAGTGCACCTTTTGCACCAATCGAGTTGTGTTTCTTGGCTATGTTGTTACATCACAGGGTATTGAAGTGTATCCAGCCAAGATTGAAGCTATTGCGAATTGGCCGCAGCCCAAGACGGTCACACATGTGAGGAGTTTTCTTGACCTCGCTGGTTTTATAGGCGCTTTGTCAAAGACTTTGGATCAATTGCCGCGCCGCTGAATGAACTTACCAAGAAGGATGTGCCCTTTGTTTGGGGCGATGCACAACAACAGGCCTTCGTGATATTGAAAGATAAGCTAACACATGCTCTCTTACCCCAACTTCCTGATTTTAATAAGACTTTTGAGCTTGAATGTGATGCTAGTGGAATTGGTTTGGAAGGTGTGTTATTACAAGAGGGAAAACCTGTTGCATATTTTAGTGAGAAATTGAGTGGGGCTAGTCTGAACTATTCTACTTATGATAAAGAATTATATGCGTTGGTTCGGACATTAGAAACTTGGCAACATTATCTATGGCCTAAAGAATTTGTTATACATTCTGATCATGAGTCTCTGAAACATATTCATAGTCAAGCTAAGTTGAGTCGTCGTCATGCAAAGTGGGTTGAATTTATTGAGTCTTTTCCTTATGTTATCAAACACAAAAAGGGTAAAGATAATATTATTGCTGATGCTTTGTCGCGCCATTATACTTTGTTATCTCAACTTGACTTCAAATTATTTGGATTGGAAACTATTAAGGAACAAAATGTGCATGATGCTGAATTTAAAGATGTGTTGCAGAATTGTAGAGATGGTAGAACATGGAACAAGTTCGTCTTCAATGATGGATTTGTGTTCCGTGCTAACAAACTATGCATTCCAGATAATTCTGTTCGTCTTTTGTTGTTACAGGAGGCGCATGGAGGAGGATTGATGGGACACTTTGGTGTCAAGAAAACGGAGGATGTTCTTGCTGCACACTTCTTTTGGTCACGTATACGTCGAGATGTTAAGAGATTTGTGGCACGCTGCACTACTTGTCAAAAAGCTAAGTCTCGCCTTAATCCACATGGTTTATATATGCCTCTTCCTGTTCCTAGTGTTCTTGGGAGGATATTTCTATGGACTTTGTTTTGGGATTGCCACGTACACAGAAGGGGAGGGATAGTATTTTTGTTGTTGTGGATCGGTTTTCTAAGATGGCACACTTTATTCCTTGTCATAAAACGGATGATGCTGCGCATATTGCTGATTTGTTCTTTCGTGAAATTGTTCGTTTACATGGTGTGCCAAATACTATTGTTTCCGATCGTGATACTAAATTTCTTAGCCACTTTTGGAGATATTTTGTTTAGTACTACATGTCATCCCCAAACTGATGGACAAACTGAAGTAGTAAATAGAACTTTGTCTACTATGTTGCGGGCTGTTTTAAAGAAGAACTTAAAATTGTGGGAAGAGTGTTTACCTCATATAGAATTTGCTTATAATTGTTCCCTGCATTCTACCACAAAGATGTGCCCATTTGAGATCGTGTATGGTTTTGTTCCTCGTGCACGTATTGATTTATTGCCTTTACCTTCTTTGGTGCAAAATAATTTGGATGCTACTCAACGTGCTGAAATTATATTAAACTTGCATAAAACTACTAAAGCTAACATAGAACACATGAATGCTAAGTATAAACTTGCTGGGGATAAAGGGAGAAAGCATGTTGTGTTTGATGTTGGAGATCTTGTTTGGTTACATTTGCGTAAAGATCGTTTCCCTGATTTACGCAAGTCTAAGTTAATGCCACGTGCTGCTGGTCCTTTTAAGGTGTTAGAGAAAATAAATGATAATGCATATAAACTTGAGTTGCCTGCAGACTTTGGTACGGTTAGTCCTACGTTTAACATTTCAGATTTGAAGCCTTACTTTGGCGAGGAAGATGAGATTGCGTCGAGGACGACTTCAATTCAAGAAGGAGACCATGATGTGGACATCCCATATATTGATACAACCGTTGTACCTACTACTACACACATACAAGGACCTATCACTCGATCTCGTGCCAAACAACTTAACTATCAGGTACTTTCGTTTCTTGGAACTATTCCTCACATACATGAGAATATGATGCTGCCTAAATCAGATGTATTTCTTACTCTTAGGAATGATGGACCAAGCATGGATGAGAGGGACAAGAATTAGAGCATGGTCATGCATGGAGATGGCAGCAAGCATGTGATGACTCAAGAGAAGGCCATGGATGAAGATTTCAGAACTTTGAGGCCACCATAATGAAGAAAGAAGGCTTGGACGAAATATTCAAGATTAATACTTCACAAATTCGTCCATAGCTTAATATGGTGCTGCGACACCTTTATTTTGGGCCAGGCCCATGTAATTTTCGCAGGTTTTTCAATAGCCACGACTTCAAGGGTTAGATTCGGCCACCACTTCTATGGCTGGCCGAAACCCCACCTTTTCCTCCTTAAATACTCCTTTTAGCAGTCAACATAGACTCGGATTTTGTTTAGACATTAAGTTAGCCATCATAGCAACTTCGCCAAGGCTCGAGCATCGCAGACGCCTCTTGTACTTCGCACCTATACATGATCCCACCTTTTCCATAAAGCTTTCATCTTAATCCGCAATATCTTGATTGCAATATTAGTTCTTACTTGTTCTCGATTTCAGGTAGGAATTAAGACCCTCACTGGTCAGGCTGATCGTGTTTCCGTAGGATCAGTAACCTCCAGGAGATTGGCCTAGCTATTGCATTGGTGCTCGTGCCCGCACGTGTAGTCGGATCGTCAAGCCCGAACTCCACCCAATCGACCATTATCATCTCATCAAAAGATCGGACACCTTTGCCCTATCACCATTGATTGTCTACGTTCGGTGAACAAGGATTTGGTGACTGTCGGCTGCACCGACAAGGAGAAGGTTAGGTTTGCAGCACATCTGTTGGAAGGACCAGCATCAACCTGGTGGGACAACTTTCAGATCACCACCCCCATTGAGGATGTGACATGGGCTATCTTTGAGGATGAATTCCGTACAACTCACATCTCATCCGGAGTGATGGATTTGAAGAAGAAGGAGTTCCACAACCTGAAACAGCGTCACCGCAGCGTGGCAGAGTATATTGAGGAGTTCAACAATCTGGCGCGTTATGCACCGGGTGAAGTTGATACTGACGCCAAGAGGAAGGAGAAATTCCTCGAAGGACTAAATGATGAACTAAATCTGCAGCTATCTGTTGCCTATGTCCCAACCTACCAATCACTTTGTGTCAAGGCTACCATCTTGGAGAACAAGATGAAACATGTTGAAAGCAGAAAGAGGAAGCATAGCTTTGACAAGCACAACTCAGGATCGTCTCACAAACGTTCCCATCATGATGATAGTGGGAGTTATGGATCCCACAAACATGGAAAGTATAACAACCACCACGGCCACAACTGCCATCATGACAACAAGCATCATCGTAGTCATGATAATTACAAGTACAAGAACCACAAGAGTGGATACAAGAACCACCACAATGGAGGTGGAAGTGGTAGTGGAAGTTAGCCTGTCAAGAAAGATCTCAGTCAGGTTGAATGCTTCAAGTGTAAGAAGATGGGGCACTATGCTAATGAGTGCCCAGAAAAGAAAGTTGATGGTGCCAACAAGCCCAACCCTTTCCAGAAGGGACAAGTGAACCACATCAATGTGGAAGAAATTTATGAGGAACCTGATGATGTGGCTGGTAAGTTCAAACTCAATTCCATTCCAGCACTTGTTCTTTTTGATATTGGTGCATCGCATTCATTCATATCAAGAGCATTTTTTGATACAAATGGATTTCCAACTGAAAATATTGGGTGTCCTATAAAAGTAAGTTCTCCCGGTGGAGATATGATAGTAAGTCTTGGATGTCGCGATCTAGTGATAGAATTTGGAAAGCATATGTTTCCAGTTAGTCTGATAATCCTAGATTCCCAAGGACTGGATGTAATTTTGGGAATGGATTGGATGACCAAGTACAAGGGAGTGCTAGATTGTGCCAATCATACTATCACACTCAAAACCCGGATAAGAAACAGATTAGATTCAAATCTAACTTTGAATCAAAAGGGAGTAAGTTAAATTCTCTTAAGGGGGTTAGCTTAGACAATGTGCTAATTGTGAGGGAATATCCAGATGTGTTTCCGGAAGAATTGCCGGGAATGCCACCAGATAGGGATGTGGAATTTCTGATTGACTTGCTGCCAGGATCTGGACCAATAGCAAAGAGACCTTACAAGATGTCAGTTGATGAGTTAAAAGAGCTCAAGAAACAACTTGGAGAATAGTTTCAGAAAGGATTTATTCAACCAAGTTCTTCATCTTGGGGAGCACCAGTTTTGTTTGTGGAAAAGAAAGATAGAAGTTAAAGGTTATGCATAGATTATCGTTCACTCAATGAGGTAACTATCAAGAACAAATATCCTTTGCCCAGAATCAATGACTTGTTTGATCAGTTAGAAGGAGCCCGTGTGTTCTCAAAGATTGATCTCCGGTCAGGCTATTTTCAACTTAAGATAAGGGAACAAGACATACCTAAGACTGCTTTCACCACTAGGTATGGATTGTAAGAGTAAACCATAATGCCATTTGGTTTGACCAATGCACCAGCCTACTTCATGAATATGACGAACAAAGTATTCATGGAGTTTCTTGACAAGTTCGTTGTTGTTTTCATCGATGAAATTTTGATCTACTCCAAGAGCAATGAAGAGCATGAAGGACATTTGTGTTTGATACTTGAGAATCTTAGAGAGCATAAACTGTATGCCAAATTTAGCAAGTGCGAATTCTGGCTAAATGAAGTTGTATTTCTTGGACACATTGTGTCAGGAGATGGTGTAGCAGTTGATCCCGCAGAAGTGTCAGCTGTAACTGAGTGGGAATCTCCTAAGTCAGTGAAGGAGGTTCGTAGTTTCCTTGGCTTGGCAGGATACTATAGAAGGTTCATTGAGAATTTCTCAAAGGTAGCTAAGACAATGATGGAGTTACTAAAGAAAGACAAGAAATTTGATTGGACTGAAGGATGTGAACTCAGTTTCCAAGAGTTGAAGAAGAGACTAGTGACAACACCAGTCTTATGTCTGCCAGATTTGGAGAAGGACTTCCAAGTTTATTGTGATGTATCTCACCAAGGATTGGGTGCAGTTCTAATGCAAGAAGGAAAAGTTGTGTCTTATGCCTCGAGACAACTCAAAACTCATGAAGTGAATTATCCTACTCATGATTTAGAGTTGGCCTCTGTTGTCCATGCACTCAAAACATGGAGACATTATCTTTTGGGAAAGCGATGGGAAGTGTTCACAGATCACAAAAGTTTGAAGTATATCTTCACTCAGAAAGAAATCAACATGAGACAAAGAAGATGGCTAGAACTCATCAAGGACTATGACTTGAGTTTGCAATACCACCCCGGTAAAGAAAATGTTGTAGCGGATGCATTAAGCCGCAACGTTTATGTGAATGGCCTTACTAAGCGAGAGTTGCCAGATGATCTGTGTGCCCAATTCAAAAAACTTAGATTGGAGATTGTGCCTGAGGGACACCTCATGTCTTTGGATGTTCAACCCACCTTGTTGGACAAAATAAAAGAAGCCCAGAAGCCCAAATGACCATTAGGTGTTTTCAAATGTTTATGAACCATTAGAAACCACCTTTTCAAATAAAACAATCTTTTGCATGCTTGCATGCATTGTTTTGTTATTATTATTTTATGTGATGAATTTCTTGATTGGTAGATTGAAACATTGTTTGCTTAATTGAATTGTAGTGATTTGAAGTGTGTGAACATTGCAAAGATCAAGGAGTGAACTTATACCCTCTACCAAAAAGGCAAGTGATGCTTCATACTTTTATCCCATTATTTTCACTATGCATTAGTGATATTTCTAAGTAGAACTTGCATGGAATTTTGCTAAGTATAAACCATGCTATGGGAAATCCTAGTAGATGAAACTTTAGTGGAATTTCCTAAGTTAAGATTCCTACTACTATCATGCTTATCTTAGCTAATAGAAAACAAGGGTGGAATATATATTCATGCTATGGAAAATTTCCAAGTCTGAGGACTTGTGTTTTGTTTAATAAAACAACTAAGTGAATGAATCACCTGGGTGGATTGGAAGGAATGGTTTGTGTTGAGTGGTTCACAAGGCCCATTTCTATGGTTTACCTTGTGTATCTCACTTGTGGATGGCCACCCAGGAACAAAGAGATTTGAGATGGCAAATGTTGAGAAGCTTCAAGTGCAACCACATGGCATTATGGGCTCTGCCTAGATCATATAGGTTGCAAGAACTTAGCCAAATGGACAGTTGTTGGTAGGGGTTTGATAGGTTAGAGAGCGTCCATTTTGGTCTAAGTGAAGGCTTCTGAAAGATCTTGTCTTGGTGAAAGCAAGTCTTGTAGGGAAAGTGCACCACCTCTGCAGAGTGTAAAATCTAATCATCAAGACATGGAAGCTATCAAGAATCTCATCATCCAAATTTCTAAGTTAAAAACTTGTGGTTGAACAAGGGTTTAAGGTTCACCAATTTCTATTGGTGATTCCTTGGGTGATTTTTGTCAAACAAAACTTAGTGTTTTCAAATGATAAGGAAAATCTATTTTTGAGCAAAGCAAGCCTAAGATCCACTTAGCCAAATGCATATAGATGATAGACTCCACTATACAACCATAGTATCACTTGCCAATACAATTCAAATGTATTGACCCTTGTGGCTGTAACTTGTTATGTTGCAGGTTTGATTGATATTAGTGAAGTTAAAAGATTAGGATTACAAGTCTACAACCAACATGTCTGCCTGTGGCACTTTGAAGATGAAGGACCCCATGCTATTGTTATATTCTGCTGCATTGTAATGAGATAGCCAAATGAGCTATGTAAGATGTAATAAATTATGTTATTCCCGGTTATAAAGTTGTATTATGACCTTTGTTTCTTGATATTACATCTTAACTGTGGATGCTAGCTATTGATCCAGGGACTAGCATTGTAAACACAGGGATCTCTACCTTATTAAAGGTTGGGAACCTTACAGATAACCTTGGTTTGATAACTGAGTGAAAACTTGCCGCTGTGCTCATCACACCTTTCTCTTGGGGTCTCCCAATGAAGCTCTACAATTGAGCCACGTTAGTGCTACATAAGGTTAAGAGTTAACCTAGTAAAGGGATTCTGAATCACATTATCGAGAAAGAGAGGTCAGCTTGGAGCTAGACCAAATATCGTGAGGCAAAGGGAAAGACATGTACTTAACCTTGTGATGGTTCGTCCGTATGATCTTTGTATGTGTTTAGGAGTTGGAACGTCTTGCTAGAGGACGCTACCAACTATTGACGGAGTAAGTGCACTCGTGTCATGTCTACACATGTATGAACCTATAGGGTCACACACTTAAAGGGTTGGAAGCCTGATGAGGATTGGATCCGAATTAAAACAGGATTAGGCTACTAATGGGCTGCTAATGTAGAAGACCACCAGGGATTACTATATAAGAGAGGGTGGGGCAAGATGAATAGGGTTGAGCATTCCACCCAGCCGCCACTCCCCTCATGCCTGTGTTGCATGCGCGGACCTAGCAGTCCGACGTGTGACGCTTCCACCTTGGCCGTGTGGATACTTCGGAGGTTCTGCAACTATAACACTTGGACGAGCCATGCAAGGGGGAGGCTCGTGGGATGAGGACGAGGAGGATACGTAGAACATCTACACTGCCTCGACACGCTTCATCAAGTTCTGCAACTGCGCGTCTAGTGGTAATCCCGAGATCTATGACAACAGTATTCTTGGTTTACGCGGTAGAAATTTTTTATTTGTGCTAGTGTAGCCTACCCGTATCCCTTCACCTAAAAGAGTGCGGCCTCGGGAGTTGGGGAGAGGGTGGCACCGAGGAGAGTAAAAAGCTGGCGGCGACAATGTGGGTTGGGGATCACAAGGGTAAATGAGGAAGAGATGGGGCTCGCAAGCAGCCGAGCGGGGATTGCATTGGGGTGGGGCCCGCACGGGAGTGGGGGACGGGAAACGCGTGCAGGCTCGAGAGATGGGCAGGGTCAGGGGTAGAGGGGCTTGCAATGATGCGTGTGGGGTTATGTGGCTAGGTGGGTGTGGTGATGGGGTCCTGGTGTGTTCGTGTCCAGGTGGAGTTTGAATCGGGGTGGCGACGACATGGCGTGGAGGAAGCGGCGGCTACGCGCAGGGTGAGGTAGGGAGTGGTCTAGGTTAGGGTTTGGGATTCGATAGGGTTAGGGTTTGATAGATTTGGGTGGTAGGCTGGCTACTGGTTGGGCCTTAGGCCCAACCGGCAGCTGCCTCCCTAGGAAAATATTTATTTATAAGTTTTAGTTTTATACGAGTATTTTGTAAATACTTTTTAGACAAACAAAATAATTCGAAAGAGACCAGAGTTTTGAGTTTGAATAAATAAGGCGATAGTTAGAAAACAAAAATAAGGTTTTCGCAAAAAAGTCTTTAGCAGAGATATGCATGACAACATGATGATGCGTAGAACGAGAATACCAAGCGATTTTGTAGTAGTGGTTTTACCCGGGGTGCTATAGTATGGATCGATTAGCTGCTCTCTCGAGAAGGAGCCAAACCCGATTATTTTCCTTGCTTAATTTTAGGACGCTTCATGCTAAAAGCTGTTGTTTCCGCGAATCTTTAGATGTTCCTTATGTTTTATTGAGTGCTTACTATTTCAATCTATAACTCTAATATCTAACATTAATTCCAGTGGAATTTATTTCAGACCATATATGCCTTATATACTATGATTATGATGTATTATACATATCAATACCATTTGATTAGTCCAATCACCACAATTTGTGAAACTGTTTTCCACATGTCCTTATATGACAAATTGCTATTAACTTGAATTCGAAGTCACTTGGATCAAATCGCTAAGACCTTGACATTCCTGTTGATTCCATATCTACTTTGATTTTGAGAAATTTGAACAATTCAAATTGTTTCAGATTCATGCTTGGATATCTCTTCGAAATTTTTCATACTTCATAAATGCTTTTATTATCATTAGATTAAGGACTAGAATAAATTGTTTGTAATTTCAATGCGAATTATAAAAGAAATCATTCATAGAAAATGAAAAACTGATTGTTTCTCATTAATATGAATAACCATATCGCAATAAGAAAGCCACACTTGCACGATTTACAAACTCGATTACAAAGATTTTATTCAAGTCTTCTAATCCTAATGATAAACTTCGAGGGAAGAAGTGCTTTCGGCCTTCAACCATCTTGCTTGCCTTCATCACGCCATCAGTGCCTCGTTCCATCCGTAACTAACGAAGAGGGTCCTATTTTCAAATAGAACCTGGCTAAATATCTAATACTTGAAAGTGCATAAGTGTTTCATGGAAACATTTATAACTTGTATATCAACATATCCTTCTCCGTTGACATCGTTCCCAATCTTGGGTTCGACCTTGATAGTCCTTAGCTTGGCTATGACCTCGTGAAAGGTATTCAGAATTCCTATCGTGATGAAGTCCTTGACTATGTCCTTACAACTGGAGGGGAAGCGAGCGCAACACCCCATCTATTGCAAGGTCTTCAGTTAACAAGTCGCCTACAGAATCCTTAAGATGTTCATGGAGCCTTTCCATGGTGTCCAGGTGGCTATCCAATCTAGAGTTTTCTTCCATATTTATGGAGATAAAATCCTTCACGTACTCATACTGCATGCGTTTCTCCTCAGCTGGAAACATACCCTTCAATCCATCAAAAATATCATATGTGTCGATTTCATGGAAGGGTATTCTCAAGCCAGGTTCCATGGCCTGGATAATGGTGTACTTGACTATCATAAAAGTCTCACGGAGGTCACCAAGAGTCGCATCTTCATTTCCGTCGGAGTCATTAGGGAAATCTTCCAGGGGTTCACGAAGGACACAGAGAAGATCATTTTCTATGAGGATCCTTTTGAGGCATTGGTACCAGTCGGTGAAATTTGTCCCATCTAGCTTAAGTTTCTCCCCATCCATAAATGGACCAAAGGTGCCGCGAACTGAGGGGATGGCCATTGTCTACAATATATTTGAGAAGGACTTAGACTAAGTTCATAATTAGGAGTCTAATTCGTAATCACATTAACAAATGGGCTCCCACGTAAATAGTCATCCATAATGATAGTTTAAGTGATTACATGATCCCTTTACACCACATCATCCCCGATCATCACAACCTTTGATGTGGATGCCAAGGTGGACTATATCCGTCGATCACATCATCCGTGTGACTCTTTATTGATCTTTCGATCACCGTGTTCCGAGGCCATGTCTGTACATGCTAGGCTCTCCGATTCTAATTTGTGTGTATTGTAGTGAAACATGGGTTACACCCACCATATGCGAACGCAGATATGTTTGACACCCGATCGTCACGTCCTGCCTCATATCGAAGAACTTTCTTGGTGGTGCACACACTAAGGGGAACACTATTATTAGAATTAATTTAGGGATCATCCTATTTAAATGCTACTGTTGTGTATATAATACTACCACTCAAACAAGATGCACACAAAAGATTAAATCATATATAATGAAAAATGTGACGTGACATGGTTTTCTTTGCGCTCCATAATCTCCATCAGGTGGTCCGACATGATTTCCACCAAGCCACCAGTTGTGTGCCAAGTCCACGACGCCACTGACCTTGTCGTTCATCATTACGATGACTATTACTATACTACTTAGAAATACAAATAGTAAACAACCTTACCTCGTTCACAACTATAACCATATCACATCACAAAGCCTTCCTTGCAACATAAAGTTAGACGCCTCTATTTTATCTATTGCAGATTTTACGTGGTTGTTTAGGCTTTTGCAATAAAATGTTTCTACCTACGAACTTCCAACCGCAACATGGATAAAATAGTTGTTTATACTACACCTTGTTTATACTACACCCCTTTCGGGGCCTTCCTTTGTAGTTGCTATATCAACTACCGTGAGGAAGATAGACACCCGTGAGCCACTTATACGGTACAAGCCGTATGTCAAGCGTGGAACCAGTCTCGCATAAGAGTGTGCGTAAGGTCGGCCAATTCCGCTTCATCTCACAGTACCGCGATATAAACAAATACACGTGGGAAAGTAACAACTATAGTAACATTGCCCACACTTCTACATGTGTCTAATTTGTACTAGCATACTATGTAGATATTAGGATCTGATACCACTATTGGGATTCCGGTGCAGAAAACAATTTTTTTACTACGCGGTAAACCCTAATTGCCCAAGATCTATCTACTAGTAATGAAGTAATAGAGGAAGACAGTAGTAACATACGCTTGAATACTGAGAGAGCGTTATGATCATGTATAAGTGTGGTTGATGTAGTCGTACCCGTCCAACCTCAAGGTTGTGAATCTCCTCACACGTAACCCCTTGTCTAGGTCCTCACACGATGGCCTCGGTAGCTCCAAGTGTAGCCCCACTGAGTTGCCACACACATACGATGCAAGACAACAGCTCCCGGGCTCGAATCCCACTGAGGTTGTGGAAGTAGACCTCCTGGATAGAATCCCACCAGAACATTGGCATGCCGCGGAAGAGAAGGCCTTGCATGCACAGTACTAACGTGGGACCATGCACTAGAAAAGAAAACTTTAGAGAGAGAGGGGTATTCCAGCCAAAGGAAATATCTAAATTGGTGTGTTTAATCCCACCTATGGGCACCTCTTCATATAGGGGAAGGGAGGTGTGCCCTCCCCTTTAGGTGCACCATGTGGGAATAAATATTAATAAAGGAAATAGGAAAATGGGCTACCACCAGCAGGGCCAGCAGATACACCCGGATGAGCCTCCCGCTGCGGCCCAGCGCAATAGCATCTTCAGTGGCGACATCCAGCCCGGCCATGCCCATGCTACCAGGTAGAGACAGCGGCGGTAGCACTGTGCCCGAGTGGGCTAGATGCTACGCACGGCCCATCCGTGTCTCTGCCCGGGTGGGCCGACAGCGACCAGAACCCGCTTAGCCAGGCTGGATTCCTACGCTTACGGCCAGGTGGGCCTTGCAAGGTGGCGTGTCCTAGCTGGCCTGGCCAGCCCGCCCCACCAGCCAGCTCCCCGTGCTCCCGCGTGGACTGGGTTGAGCAAGACAAGTGGTGACAGTTAATAGCTCCGTGTAGCGACAACTATTTGCCGCCCACATGGGCAGTTTTTCTTTCCCTTTTCTTGCAATTTTCTTCTCGGTAAATTGCCTCCGGGGTTTTGGCCTAATATGAAAGTCGCATTTATAAATCTTAATTTAAATATTTATTTTAATTCATAATTAACATATAATAAATGCATATTTAAATTCCCATTTATCTAAAACTCCTTTCAATCCTTTTTCCTTCTTTCTTTCTCCGAACAACTTCGGATCTTCCCAGAACAATTCTGGTTTCTCTCTTCTTTGATTCCTTCTTACAAGTAGATCTCTATGCATCATAATTCCCTTAAGCCCGAGTCCCTACGGTTCAGGAATGCCATAGGCATGATCTCTATCAATGATTAACAGCGGGACCGAGATGCCCATGATGACCCTTATGCACTCCACGAGTTTCCATCATGTCGAACCTTAAACAATGTGTCATATTTCTTTTTTCTCTATGATACTTGCATTGTCCGAGATTTGATCATCGACATCACCATTTCGGATTCAATGTCGTTACCGACAAATGCTACTTTACTCATACTAATAAGTGATATCCTCATGACCTAATCACATGGTGTGCAACATATTAGATATAACTTATCCGAGTGGGCCCAAAATATATTCCATCACGTGGATGTACAAATCCCGCTATTGACACATACGCGTCAACCTGACCTTCTGAGTACTTGATCACACCTTTATAATCACCGTTTCATGGAGTGACATTTGATGATCTCTAAGAACTCTTTGGTGACAGCGACTAAATATGGTCTCACGGTTTGAGGAACAAATCACTATGTTTCTAACAATTGCAACTGTGAACTTTGTGATATTGTTGTGTTGGAACAATCATTTGTGGAACTATCCACCATCTCATTCTCTACTTAGATGGCTCCATGGTCAATAGGTGCCTAAGCACCAACATAATTAGAAAACCTTGACCATCTGTTGACCAATAAACTAGTTAAATAGAGGCTACTAGGGACCTGAGTTTGTTTACATATCACACCTACATAAATGTTTCCTATAGATATAGTTACAACATGACATAATACTACTAAGAACTAATGAAATATGATAATAAACTCCTTTATTATTTGCCTCTATGGTATATTTACTTCATGTATGACATAGCGATAATGTCTAAAAAGAAGGAATCACTCATTTTAGACTTGGTGGAAACGTTCGCTAATCTTCAGAAATATAATATGATGATTAACCCCAAAAAGTGTTTCTTCAGAATCCCAGTGTAACATTCCAAGATTTCATAAATAGGGATTACAAAAAATTGCATTTCATTCCAGCATGGCACCTCATGAAAACCCTCATCCAAAAATCTCGTGTCAAAACGTTAATTCAAGTCCCCAAAGTCATTTAATAGGGTTCTATTTGAAATATATATATTTTATTTAAATTGGACAGGAAAAAAGTATCCCTAGATGTCCTAAAAATAATCTCAAAATTATCAAACTCTAAACCCTATTTTGAATTTCTCTAAATTTCCCATATAATGCAATATATGCATAATGGGAATATTTTTATTTTGGTTTTGACAAAAACTATGTACTATAAAGATTATTGAGTGATTTTTATTTTATGAAAATTTAGAAATTTACTTCACTCCATTCAGAGTTTCCAAAATAAAACTAGAAAATAAATAAAAAAGAAAAAAAGAAAAGAATAAAAAACACTAAAAGAAACCTACCTGGCCCAGCCCGCTTAAGCTAGCTGCCACACGACCCACCCACGAGAAGCGTGCAGAAGAGCCGCCGCAGCAGGCCCGCCCAACTACAGACCAATCAACAGCCACATCCCGCGGTCACCAATGAAGCCGTCTCTCTCCCCTCTCTCTGCATGTCACCGATGTCTAGGCCCGCTTGTCATCTCCTATCTTGAGAGGGAAATCCATCTTCCCCACGGGTTCGTTCTGATCATGATTTTATCCCATCGAAATCTCGTCAATTTGGTTGGTTTCTTTACCCCTACGCCAAGAATCAGCCCCATATATAATCCCCGCACTTCCCATCTTTTCTTCTCTTTCGAAAAACCCTAGACGTCACTCCTAATCGATCTACACTGTGCTGCCACCATTGCTGAACCTGGCAGCTCAAGTCAACCTCTATTCCATGGTTTTTGTCACCCCGCCTCCTGACTCTACCTCCTATTCTTCTCCCCTTGCTCTATTGCTTCCCTTGACCATATCTCTACTACTACAGAGGCCCAGAACAACCACCGACATCGCCGAAGTACACCGCTGACAAACGCCTCCATCTGTAGTTCATCGACGCTAGAGGAAGCAAACGACAATGATTTCTTCACCACAGACCCTGTCGTACTTATGCTCTTCTCGTTCGCTACTACTACCTTGCCGGAGAGCATCAGAGCGTTGTCGATGGCACCATCTCACCGATGAGCCCAGGAAACTTTGGTTCCCAGCCGTTGGATTCCCATCTGGCGATTCGGATTAGAAGGCCAACTGAAGCGGTACCGCTGAACCTGATCTTGGCACGTGTGCACCCCGTAAGCAGCTCAGTCAGCAGCCATGCCGTGCATCGCCAGCGCTAGGTTAGGAACAGCCCAATAAGATGCACGGTCAACCTCAGTTAATTGATTTTAATATTTAAAATAGCCAAAAAATTGTCAGATCTAAAAAAATTCATAGAGAAATATCTACATATCTAGAAATAACAAATAATATATCTATGGATTTAGAAAAATATTAAGAATATTAATATCCTGTTAGATCCAAATTTTACAGTATATCTTTACTATAGTAATTTAATTATATTAATGGACTTATTGGAGTAAATAAATCATAGTAAATTATTTATAGATAAGAATAATACAAATAAGATGTCTATGTATTCCTAACTACATGTAGGACAATAATATGGTCTTAGATCTAATTTTTTACATAGAACATATTTTAAATGATTTAAACACTTCTAAATAGTATTTAAAACACAAAAATTATGTAAGACTCCAAAATTAGTGAAACCAATTGCCACTTTTTTGTTTTGATCGTATCTATCCATATAAAATATAAACATAATTATTTGGTACTGGTGAAACATAAATTATTGCAAAATCTACAAACGCATTGAAATAGTAAATAAATCATACAAAAATATCTATAAATCGTTTTAAGTGATTCCAATTTATACTGTCTATAAATTGAATTACCTACCTAGCAGTATTTAATTCACAATTTAATACGACAAATACATCTTTAATTGAATTAAAGTGAGCTAAACCATATTAAATCAATATAGTTTTAATAGTAAATGGCTTTATGCATTAATTTTTTTCCATGAGCATCATGTGATATAATAATGCCTAGAGAAAAATAATTACAACCATTGTGACATTAAATTGCCATGCATGCATTTGTTCATCATTGTTTTATTATATTGTTGCATGTTTGCAATGTTTTGAATGGTGTGTTTGTTGTGCTTAGCTTCAAACATTAGATTGCAAGGACTGCAACTATTGTGATTGTGAAGAGTGCAACCTTTTATATTGTGAGGATTATGTGAACGACTATATCTAAAACAAAGGCAAGTGCTGCTATCTTGGTTATAATGTCCTACTTATTTTCCTATGAATTGTAGTTGCTTTTAGTAGAAGTGCATGTGTAGTAATAATTTTGGTATTATATAATATGCTATTATATTTCCTATTTAGTATATCCTTTTATATTTTTCTTGGTGGAAACATCATGGTTGTAGTATGCTTAGACCTCTATAGATTTGGGGTGGAATATCGTGTTATGATTATTATTAGGTATTGGAAAAAGCATATGTTTTTAATATAATAAAATAAGTACTTAATGCATCACCTAGGTGGAATGTGCATTGTCAGTTGCGAATAAAGTGGCAATGAAGGGGACTATGCCTTTGGCTACCTCTATCATGTTTTCACTAGAAGAATACCACCTAGGATCATAGGGATTTGACATGTTTCTCGTATAGTGGCTTCCGTGTATATCCACATGCTACATGGGCTCTGGCTTAGTAAATTACATAAATGAAGACCCTTGTATTGGTATATCTTCAGGTTAACTAGAATTGTGTATTGGAGGTATATCCTTGCATTGGTGCCTATTAGATGTGCTAGCACTGTGTATGGAGAGGACTTCTATGGAAAGACTTTGTCACATTCTCGATCTGCTGGTATACCAAATGGTGTATACTAAACCAACGACCACTAGTATCGTCAAGACGAGATTGTATCATGTGGGTAAACTGTACAACTTCTCTAGAAGATCTAAATCTAATCGATCAGCCGTGTCCCTGGTTATAGAAAATACTGAGAAACTAAGGCCTGAAGATTATGGGTGATATCGACGTTCCAATAACATTTGATGCTTTGAACAAGGGAGTAGGAGCACTTGGTGTTGGCAAATGTATTCAGACAATTTTTGAAAAGGATTAAAATAGTTTTGTAAAGATAGGTTAAAACTATTGCTTTATGCAAATGAGACTGAAACTCCACCTAGCCAAATATGCATGTAATGGATAGGTTCCATTTTATATCCACATATTAGTGACACTTGCCAGTACATTCAAAGTATTGACCATTCGTGGCTACAACCTTGGATGTTGCAGGTTATTTAGTTTTTGAGTGATCCTTATAGGTCGCGAGACTCCACTCAACAATTGTTCGCTTGTGGCACA
Organism: Avena insularis; assembly: GCA_023614405.1. NCBI lineage: Eukaryota > Viridiplantae > Streptophyta > Magnoliopsida > Poales > Poaceae > Avena > Avena insularis. Next base: position 175,762,398 of record CM042689.1, read on the forward strand.
TTTGAAGGATGGAGATCTACCTTGTTATTTCTTTCCACTGTGTACTTGAATAATGTAATGTAAATTCTGAATCATATTTGTTGTATTTATGATGCATAGTTAGATTTGATATCATTTTGTACTATGTGTTCTACTGAACCGATCCAGGGATTAGCACTAGACATAGGAACTCAACTTTATCAGTTGAGGGTGTTACAAGATGGTATCAAAGGTGTGTGTTGACTGTAGGATTGTGACCTAGGAATGGAATAGGAAAGCCATAGTAATTATAAACCCTATCTCATTCTATCTTCTTATTTCATATAATTAACTCTAGTATCTTCTCAGCACTCCAGTTCTCCCACTCTTCTCTTGTAAAACATAGAAGTGAGACCAAACCACGCACCAAATGAGAGACATGATAGGATAACCCAAGAAAGAGAATGATGAGCTAAATAATGAGATTTAGAAGCTACAAACTGGAATAAGCGAATGAACCTTGGAGCTATGTGATCAGGATGACATGATTATTTCTAAGGATGTTTGGATAGATAACTTGATGTGAAATATTACTACGACATTGATGAAGGAGATACCACCAGTCATGAGTGTTAGAAAAACAAGATGAAGGCATAGTTAGAATTATGTGCACCATCTAGTTCTTTGTTAAGTTATCGATATCGCATTAGCTATTGATCATATCAAACCTTGTGATATGTCAATACTATTGCTTATGACTGTTTGTTTGGTTGTTTGTTTGTGATGTTTGTTGTTTGAATAAGATGTGTATGGGTAGGAAAATACTTCTCTTAGCCCTTTTCTATTTATACTCATCTATGCTATCCCAAACAGATGCTACCTCGTCGTCAATCCACTAAGATGGAGCAGTTGATAGTAGCATGGATGCAACTAGCGCAAGTGGTGACTCGATTTATAGCAAACAAGAACAACCCACCCCAAGTGGATGCAGTCACTAGGTTCCTGAAACTAAGGCCTACAAAATTCTCAAGCTCACCTGAGCCTATGATAGCACTCGATTGGCTGCGCTTTGTTAACAAGGACCTAGTTACTGTGGGATGCACAGATGCTGACAAGGTGATGTTTGCTGCTCACCTGCTTGAAGGATAGGCTTCCTCATGGTGGGATACTTTTCAGATTACCCACCCCATTGATACTATCACTTGGGAGATGTTTTAAGAAGGTTTCAAAACAAACCATGTATCATCTGGATTTATGAGGTTGAAAAGGAGAGAATTCTGTAATCTATATCAGATCAACTGCATAGTGTCTAAATACATAGAGGAATTTAACAACCTATCTCATTATGGCCCAAAATATGTGGACATTGATGCAAAAAGGAAAGAGCGATTTCTAGATGGATTGTGTGATGAGCTTTCTGTTCAGCTGTTAGTAGTTTATGCTCCCACTTTCCAGGATCTGATGGGCAAAGCAAGAATTCATGAAGAAAAGTAGAGTCAAGCTAAGAAACGCAGGAGGAAAATATAACTCAAGACCGCATCATAGGATTTGACCCTTCCATGATGAGAATGAGAATTCTGAACATCACATGCATGAAGGTAACAGACACAACCACCGTGGATATAATTGGAATAATCATCATGGAGGGAATGAACATTACCACCATGTGCACAAGGACCACAAAAACAACAATGTATTTACCAATGGTGAGGAGGATAGCACTCCAACGATCATGCCTTTCAGTATAACGCATCTCAGTCAATCATGTAAATATAATAGGATGATATTTGGTAGCAACTTTTATATGCCAAGCCGCTCACGCATTGCCAAGTGAACACTAGAGGAGCAAAAAAGAAAATTTTGTTTTAAGGGTGGTAGCACCCTGGTGTATCTCGAACCTATTTCTTTCTAGCCTTCCTGAATCTCGGGACAAGATTCCTTTTAAGGGTGGTAGTCTCTAACATCATAGGATTTCATAAATAGGGATTAAAAAAATATTGCATTTCACTCGAGGTATTAATACTATACACAGGAACTCATCCTATCAGGCGAGGGTGTTATACCTAGTCAGAAAATTTTTAGGTTTCATCGTGTCTTAGATAGGCATTAAGGTGAATCGAGACAAAACAAAGACTATACTCAAAATAACTAGGCCAACTCACCTGAAAGATGTACAACGTTTCACTGGCTGCGTTGTAGCAGTGAGTCGCTTTGTTTGCCGGCTTGGTGAAAGGGCCACACCATTATACAAGCTCTTGAAGATAACCGGCAAATTTGTATGGACTGAAGAAGCTGAAGCTTCCCTCTAGATCCTGAAAGAAGTAGTCTCATCTGCCCCTATTCTTGCAGCGCCAGAGCCTCAAGAACACATGTTGCTTTACATTGCCACGACAAACAGAGTCATTAGCATCGTCACATTGGTGGATCAAAAAGAGGAAAATAGGAAAAAATGGTGCAACATCCAACTTACTAACTTAGCGAGGTCCTGACAGAGTCGAAACAACGATATCGACACTATCAAAAGATAGAAACCTAAGACATTATTTTCAAGAGAATAAGATCATAGTGGTGAACACAACTCCCCTAAGATATATAATCAAGAATCACAAAGCCACGGGACGTGTCGCCAAGTGGGGAATCAAGCTAGCAACTTTCAACATAGAGTACAAACCACAAACAACTATTAAGTCCAAAATCCTTGCTGATTTTGTCGCTGATTGGATAGAGATGGCAGAAACTACACATGCCCTAGAGTCAGAATACTGGACCCTACATTTTCACCGATCGAAAGCACCAAGGGGCCGGTGTGGTGCTCAAATCACCCCCAAGGAGACAAGCTTTTCTATGTGTTACATATTCACTTCACGACAACCAATAATATTGCCTAATATGAAGCATTGTTGCATGGAATTCGCATTGCCAAAGACATAGGTGTAAGGCAACTCATGTGCTATGGAGACTTGGATTTAGTTGAATAGCAAATACCTGATCACTGTAGGGCAAATAAACACATGGCAACATATCACGTTTTCATGGAAGAACTATCTAAATCGTTTAAAGGGTTTGAGGTTCAACCAATGAAAAAAATAGCACGCTAAAACAAATAGCACCGGCCTCCTTCAAACGCTATGCACGCTATATTTCAAAATAGCGTTTTGAAAAAAACATACAAGATATAGCCTAATAATAAAAGATTTTGGTAAAAATAAGAGATATATTCCAAAAAATATTAGAACAGTACATACATAACCACATACAAAAATAGTTTTGTAATCTTATAGAAGCCTAAAATCAATATCCCATGAGGTAACAACATAGCATTGATGTCTAGAAGCATAACATCAACATTTCAATAGGCTAGAAAAGATAGCGCACTCTTATTTGCTAACGTTATGACATTTTAGGATGATATAACATGTTATTTCACAAATAGCGCCATAGTGATAAAAATTGCTAAAAATTTAGCATGAATGCTCTAGATATGCTATAGCGTGCTATTAGCACTGAAATAGCGCGCTATTTTTTTCGTGGGTTCAACACATCCATATAGTAGAAAATGAGGAAGAGAATGCATTATCAAGAATCGGCTCCGAGCGGAAACAAGTTTCGGATGGTGCTTTCCTAGAGTACCTAAAAGTTCCTTCTATCACATTAGTTGAGTAGCTGACAAAATCCAACTCTTCACTCATAGCACTTCTAGCTGTTATTCCCAGCTGGACACAACCCTACCTTGATTTCTTGGTAGACGGAAAATTACCCGAAGATGAGGTTCTTAGCCGGCAGATCGGCCGACGAGTAATATCCTATATGATCAATGGTGGCTCTATAATCAGAGTGTTTCTAGGGTTTTTTAGCACCGTGTTTCTCCGAAAGAAGGATGGAAATCCTATGGGAAATCCATGAAGGCAAATGTGGTCATCACGCCATAGCCAAATCTCTAGTGGAAAAACCTTGTCGACATGGATTCTTTTGGCTAACAACTAAGGCAATGATCCCCTTTATTTTAGTTATAACTCTGTAGAATAGGAAAACCATGTTTTGTGTATATTTATCTTTTCGAGACCTAAACAAAGTCAAATGGAGCTAATATTCTAGGAAAGTCAATATTTGATATGGAATGCTTGGACCTCACGAGAGGGACCTAGAGGCCCAAAAGAGTGTTGGTGGGGCGGCCTACCTTACTGCATGCCCACCTACCCTCTTTTGATCCTCGGCCATCCGATTCGCTTCAGTCTTTTGCCCACGGACTTGGTTTGACCTAAAAACTCTTATATAAAGGTTTCCTCGAGGCATCCTCGAGGAGAGCATTGCAAAAACATAGAAATGCCAAAACAGAGACAGAACTAGCAAAGAATGGAGGGGAAACTCCACTGGAGACGTCGCCAAAGGGATCTCTACGTTCCCCAACATCTCCAACATCATCCACATGATGAAGAGGGATAAGTCCACCTCTGGACTATGGGTTTTTGGCGGTATCCTAATCTATTTCTCTCTTGTTCTTCATAGATCTAGTACCATATGAGCTACCCAACATGATTACGGTCATATATGTAATTCCTATGTGGTGGATCTTTACTCTATGATTTTATATATGATATTGGAACCTATGTGTAAGATGTATTGGTATATGCATATATGTAATTCCTATGTGTAAGATGTATTGGTAGATGCATATCATGTACCCCGTTCTTAATTACTTGTTTTGATCCAACTTATATGAAGAGCATGTGTGAGGCAAGTGTGTATTAGATGGAGTAACATGGTGGTAGTGATTCAATAGTGACAACAAATTCAAGATCTACTATGGTTTTTATCTTTATTTTGTTACCTCACTAGGGATTAAATGAATTCATGTGCTATAATTATCTTTTGATAGCTTGATAATCTTGTTTGGTTAAGGTAGCATAATTGTTCTTCAAACATCATGTAAAGTATTTAAGGCTATGCTTTGTTAATTATTAATTCTAGATTGCTTGGAGTTTTCCCTTTTTTAGAAGAGTATAAGAGAGATGTCTTGCATCATCTCTATGTTAGGACGTGATGCCCATATGAATGCTTCTCAAACACATATTGAATTTTAACCAATATTATGTTGATGATGAATTGTTTTATGTCCACTACAATTTAAAAAGAGGAAAGACAAGTGAACCCATGAACCCCGGTCCAACTTTTATCATAAGAAACAACTTTTCAACGCCATTACTATCATCTATATTTTCTGTAATTTAATATTTCCAAAATACAAAATGTAACATCCCATTTTCAGCAACCCTGATTAGTGTCCAGAATGCAAAAATCAGGGGGAACAAAAAATTCCTGTTAAGTGATGCAATGTTTTCTTCCTTGTTTGTTTGTGCTTATGCCTCTGACTATGTATTACATGATTTACTCCTCTACTTCCCACTTAGCTTACAAAGACTACTTCACAAAACTGTCTTGGCTTATTTTATATATTCTCAAATGTTCTAGAATTTCAAAAATTCAACCAAGATGACCCTGCCACAACAAATGCTTTACTAGTTTCTATTAACAAAATTATAGAGATCTTTAACATATAATCTCTTTATGTTTTCAAGACAGAACTTCCAAATACTCTTGCCTTATGGTTTTGCAAAACCTTTCATAAAACCTTTTTGAATTCTAATCTTGGTACAAGTACCAAGATACTCTTATATTACTTTAATCTCCAACCCTTTTAAAAATACCCCTCTTTACCTCAAGCTAGGCTTGATGGTAACCCTAGTAGTAGCTGAGTTGTTTGTTAAGATGAATTGCATTGATATGCTATTTCACTTGATTAGGAAGTAGAGTGAGCGACCCTAGGAGATCATCCTATAGTATCAAGCTAAGTTAAGATTACAAACTTTAAGAAAGTTACCCAAGCTCGATCTATCTTTAGTCACTAAAGTGACCCTCTAATCCCCTTAACCAGATCAATTTAGAGTTAATCCCTTCTATAAGTTTACAAGTCAATGAATACAAACTCTAAGCATGGACCCCTTCTAATAAATGTAATGTTCAACATCATCCACATGATGATGAGTTTGGAACCATGCATCCTCTCAAAATCTTCCCCTCTTGTGTCAACATCTCTTGTAAACCCCAAATCTGCCATAAATGACCAAGTCTGGATCTGTTGTCAACATATCCTCTTTGAATCCCTTCCTTTCTCAACCATCATGCCTTTTTGTAAATGCACTTGAAACATCTTGTAAACCATCCTAAGTACCTTCAAATCCCTCTCTTTCCTTTGACCAAATCATCCTTTGAACCAGTTGTTCTTGATGGTTTTGTAGGCAAGAAAATAATCTTTTTTGCAAATCTTATCATCATGCCAACTTTGGCAGAAGCTCACATATCCATGTTATCTTCTTTTGATCAAATCTTTGCATGGTTGTGATCTAATAAACATGTTCTATCAACTCACACTACTCTTGTTCCAAATGGAGCCTTCCGCCTCTTAAAACCACCTTGTTCTAGAGGCTAAATAATAATCTGCTTTGACCCCCTTCTTTTCAACAAAGTTTGACATCAATTCTAGAATCCCTCAAACATGATCATGGTAAACTATTTGTTCCATGCTCATATACATCACTTGGTGTCAGTGTGATGAGATCGGGGGTCCCTCGCATTGCGCCATAGCGCGTGGGCCTAGACCCACCGGTCAGCGGCTCAGTAGACGAGTGGCTTGACCGACGAGGACGTTACCAAGCTACGAGCATCGTATGCTCGACACATATATGTATTTTATACGATGAATCCTATAGAGACTAAGTGTCAACTATGGTGTAGGTACCTATGGGCAAGACATGCAGTACAAGACGAGCTTCGGTCTGCTAGCGAGGCACGGACAAGAAGGAGAAGACAACGACGTAGGCAAGGCGGTCTAACCTCTCCTTCCGGGGGCTGGCCTAGAAGGAGGGTAAGGGCCCAATCAAGGGCAGCGAGGCTAAGAAGTGGCCTCAATTACGCCGCAAAAGGACCATGGGATCACTTCTCCTGGGCCAGGCGCGGCTTGGGAACCGGAGTCAACTAAGCCTGACAGTACACGTCAGGCCCAGCCTTGTGAGCTGACGACACGCCAGTACTTCCAAGCATCATCATGGCGCTACAACCCACTACAGCACACCACCGACTAGAGTGGCAGCTCGAAGCCTAAGCTGTCACTCGACCATCAAGCGCACCTAGGCACCGCCCCTGGCCATCTATGGGCCACAAGCGCTGTCCGTCTGCCTAGAGACCGCATGGTACACCATGATTGCACCCAGGAACACCCTTGGCGGTGTTCCGCGCTGGCCTTTTTAGTGACCCCTTGGAGTATAAAAAGAGGCACCTCTTCGGCCAAGAAGAGTTCTAGTGTTTGCTAGAGAGAGGGAAGAACCTTTCTCCCCGCCGGAGGGGGAGAATAAAGAGCATAGAGAGAGTGAGAAGAGAAAGAAAGAGGAAACCCAGAGAGTGTAGAAGCTAAACTAGAAAGTGGCTCCCCGACACGAGAGAGATCACCATCTTATACTTCGATCCACTACAGATAATCCACCAAAGCAGGACGTAGGGTTGTTTGCCGAAGGGCGGCCCGAACCTGGGTAAAAAATGACCGTGTGTGCTGTGTGATTGAATCAATTGGTTCCTTCGTCGTCGTTGAGGTCGAAACACCTTCGTGCCCACTACCAAACAAATAGGGGTGTCTAGCATCCTTGGTGTCCGCATTGGCGAGACATGACATCTAGCGCGCTAAGTAGGGGGCGCTCTCATTTTCGGCTTCAGCATCGACAACTCTGTGAGCTTCATCGTCATCATCATTTTCACCGACATCGATCGCGTCATCACCAGCCATGGCACCAAGGAGAGGTGCTGGCACTGGTATCGGTCCTAGAACGACCGACTCGTCTACTGCATGGACTTGCTCCCACACCCTTCCCACAACTAGGTGCTTGGATGCTAGGCCTCATGCATGGCGCGCAGTTACCATTGCAGGTGTCGACCCGCATCCAGTGCCAAGCGTGGTAGCACCGCCGCCACCACAATCACCACCGCCTCCCATGGTTGAGGAAGGCGAACATGCAGGAGGGGCGCTGCTGCACAAGAAATACCACCACCAAGCGACACAGGAGGCATCGTGCTTGAGGATCCCTTTGTCAGTGATGCAGGAGGTGCCACCGGTGGAGTGGTTCTCCTCGGTAGCGTAGGAGGTCCTGCCGAGGGAGGCCACTTGCCAGAAGGAGTCGCGCTAGTTGGGGCCGGAGGATCTGACCCTGAACCGGAGCATCAAGCATCGGCCCAGCACGTGGCAGTCCCAGCTCGCGCTAGGTCATGCCTCAAAGCGCAAAGTACTAGCCGACAACCCCAGTCTCACCGCTCTGGGAACCAAACTATGGGGGAAGAAATTGCTGCTTCTTGTGCCATATCTTGACACCCATCGGTTCTTTGGACGGCGGAGTACACGTCATGGAGAGATGACCTCGATGCGCAGCTAGAGCTTATCAGGATGCACCAGGAGACCGCTCGCACTTGTTCCTAGTCCAACCTTGGGCCGAGGTGCGGTGCGTAGAGCGCTCATGCCACCGTCGTAGGGCCCACGTAAAACCCTGCCCCGAGGCCATTTTATGCCCCAGGGGCGGGGGCTGCTGGACCCCGTGACGGTGGAAGGGGAGACGACAACCATAGTGCAGGCCACTTGGGGGATGGAGCCCCAAGACCTGCGGAGTAAGATCACGTTTCTATGGGGTCCTCCGCTGAACCTCGCGTTCAGGCGCACAGAAGGGCACCGAGGTGATTACCTGCTGGTGAGAAGGTCATGGACAATTGGTTTCCAAAGGCGCTGGTTCGAGATTACCTGCTGCAGCTGCGTCAACAGGCTGCGTGGGCGGCCGCCCCAAACCCATGGGGCACAACTGAGGAAGGGAGCCTAGCTTTGGGATACACAAGCGGCCGCCCCGCCTTCTCCTCTTCCTTGTGGCAGGTGGTGTGGCCTCAAAATTCTGTCCCATAGTCCCCGTCAAGTTTGAAGGCAACACCAACCCAAAGGAGTTTTTGGCCATCTACTCCACCGCATGGTGGCCACGGGTGTTGATGAGAAGGTCATGGCCAATTGGTTTCCAAAGGCCCTTAAGGGAACGACCTTCTCCTGGATCATGCACCTACCCAAGGATTCCATCCGCTCCTGGGCGAACTGTGTACCCTCTTTGTGAGTGTGTTTCAGGGAACCTTCAAGCGCCCTGGAGCGCTCCTTCAGCACCAGATAGTGGTCCAGGGGAGTGGTGAGCGGCTATGAGACTTCATGATGTGATTATCACAGACCACACACACTATCCTGGAGGCGAAGGACGCTGTCATTATCAGCGTGTTCATGATGAATGTGCACGAAAGAAAGATGCTCGAAGATCTTAACATGCACACCGTCAAGAGTACTCACGAGTTGTGGGCGTTGGCTGACCTTTGCTCCCTAGCAGAGGTAGGACGCCTAGCGCCCAAGGATCCTGCCCGGGAAGCTACTGGAGTGGCAGACCCGGGAAGCACTACTGCTATGAAGAGTGTCTCACTCAAGCATGGCCTTCAACAGGCTTTGTCTGCGAAGCCTAGTGTTCCTGTCGGGGCCAAAAAGAAGACCAAACCGGAGAAGGAAGTGGAAGCTGCCAAGTCCGCCACGGGGAAGTGGTTCCCCGTGCATGAGTCTGACAAGCATGATGCTCATGATTGCCGCTCCATCCTCGGTTATGCCGAGGGATGGAAGAGGCACATCGCTGATCAAGGGGCTAGCGTACCTTCGGGGACTGTTACCACTGCAACAAGGTACGCTAGCCCCTTGATCAGCGATGCGCCTCTTCCATCCCTCGGCATAACCGAGGATTGTATAGACTAGCCTGGCCTAGGTGCTCCCATCGGAGGTCGTGGGGGCAACATGGGCGTTGCACGAGGAGGAGATGGAGACGATGGAGAAAGAGCAGGGACCGGAGGGGTCATGGAAATGTAGCCCCTCAACCACATGGCAACGATCCTATAGGCAACCAAGACCGTCACAACGACGGGTGCGGGCAGTACCTGAAGGGAATATGCCCAAGAGGCAATAATAAAGTTATTATCATATTCCAAGTATATGATAGATGTTTATTTTACATGGTATAATTGTATTAATAGGAAACATTAATACATATGCGTTTAATAAACAGATAAAGTGTTCCTAGTTATGCCTCTCATATAAACTAGCTCGTTGATTAACATGATGATCAAGGTTTTCTGATCATGGACATTATATGTTGTTAATAACGAGGTCATAGCATTGATGGAATGATGTGATGAACATTCATCTGAAGTATAGTAATACGATCAAATTAATTATGTTTAAATTACTATAACATCATTAAAAGTGACTTTAGTCCATAGACCATGAGATCATGTCAATCACTAACATATGAAGAGTAGCTTGATAACATTAAACGTCACACCATAACAGGGTGACTATAAAGGTGGGTTCAGATACTCCAATAATGTTGTGTAGAGGCTCATGGATCAAGAGCGGCATTTGACCATCCAAATGACGGAGATATATACTCTGGGACCTGTAGGTGATATCACACTGTTATAGCTTGCAAGCAAGTGATGGATATCACTAGAATGTTATATCATGGGAACGAGAAAAGAGTACATGTCGGTAACGAGATCAAACTAGGTATGGGGATACCGTTGATCGAATCTAGGACATGTAAAATATCATGAGACAAAAGGATTTAGTTGCAAAGTCAAGGTTCTCGCGATCACAAGAAGTCATTGTTGAATGTGTAGGAGTCAGTACGGATCTCCAGGTCCCGCTGCTGATTAATGATCGGAGAGGGGTCTCGATCATGTCTGCATTATTCATGAACCGTAGGGCGACACACTTAAGGGATATCGACACCATTTGGAGCAAATGAGTTGCCAGAAAATAATATCGAAGCACTGGAATTATTTCAATGGACACCATAATTGTTTTGGGTGAAATTGCTGAAATTGGTTCTGCATGTGAAATTTAACATTAGCAAGGGTTTGATGTGAATGTTTGTTAAATGTAATTGACAAAATTCTGACTAAATAAATAAAAGAGTTTTATTTAAAGAGAGATTACATTAAATTTGGTGGAAATTTAATGGATTTTGAGTGGTATTTTGAGTGGAGGAAATGGAGAGTCATTTTGTGAGTGGGAGCTCCACTCACATGAATGGAGGAAGGTGTGGGGGCAGCCACCTTGGACGCCGAACATGGCCCTTGGGTGCCCCATCCTCCTATAAAAGGCTCCCCTCTCCCTCCCTCTCACTCACACCTCCTCGTGAAGGATCTCTCTCCTCGTTCTCCATCCTCCTATTTCACCATGGTCTCAGTTTAGCGAGGTACATGTTCCCAGTGGATTTTTCTAGATCGAGGATTTTATATTTCCGCTGCACTGCTGGAACAAGGTCGCGGAGGTTGTCAGGGTCCCGGACGTGTGTGTGATCACGAATGCTCCGCTAAGTTGCGGTGTTGCCAAACTTCCACACGATCTTGAGATCAGCAAGAGATCGACTACATCACCAACGAGTCCATGCTCGTAAAGCTTTGTTGGCCTTCAAGGGTATGTATTCTAGATGTATATCCTCCTGTTGATTGTATCTACATAGATGGATCGTTGCGTATACAATTCCCATCATAGAATTTTTTTTTGTTTTCTATGTTGTGAACCCAACAGTGGTATTAGAGGGGATCTATGTGTAGATACTCTACACGAGTATTACACATATGGTTATGTGGGCGCTGATGGTCACGTTATTGCCTATGTCTATTTTGGATATTGGTGGAATAGTGGGATGAAGCGGCCCGGACAAACTTTACATGTACTTGCACATGAGACTTGTTCCACACTTGACATGCAACTAGTTTTGCATAAGTGGCTTGCGGGTGTCTGTCTCTCCTACTATAGTCAATATCTAATCTACAAAGAGTTTCCAATAATTTGATTATCATCATTGTGGTTCCATGTTCGTAGGTAAGAACGGTTCTATCTTCGAAAGCCCTCATCCACGTAAAATATGCAAAAGATAAATTAGAGATGTCTAGTTTTTTGGTTTTGCCGGGCAAGTAGTACTATGATATGGTAGTATTATAATTTTTAGTATGGATCGGTACTATTGGAAATTATAATATGCCAAAGTGTAAGTTCCATAAACCTTGGCCTTACACATATAGGAATGATAAAGATCATACCATGATGCATAAGATAATGATCAAGTGCAAGAACCATATCATATCACTTTTAGCATATGATGTTTGTATGCATCTTATATTGCTTGTTTGGTGCTTTAGTAGCATTATAATATGATCCCTCATTTAAATATCAAGATAAGAATATGTTCTTTCTTTAGTATGCACTGTTGAAAAGTTCATCGTTTTGAGACACCACGTGATGATCGGGTGTGATAGACTCAACATTCACATGCAGCAGGTGTAAGATAGTTTTACACATGCGAATACTAAGGTTATTACTTGGCGAGCCTAGCATGTATAGACGTGGCCTTGGAACACGAACTAAAAGGTAAAGCATGAGTCATATGGTTGATATGATGATCATTGTGATGATCGCCTTTAAAGCTACAACAAATCACGTGATGATGGGTCTTATTGTAGCGAATTTGGTTCATGTAATCACGAAAAATACATGAGGGATGTTGTTTTTGAGTGGGAGTTCATTTATAATTTGGATTAGTTGAACTCAAATCTATCATAAAATTAGTCTAAAATAAACTTTGGAAATTCTGTTGTAGATGGCACCACCTGCTATTAATTTCAATGTGTTCATGGATGTGGTGACCCAGCATACCACTGCATGTGTAGTACACTATAGTCGTGGACATAACATTCACAGAACACCATTCCGCAACTATTACATCCCTTAGAGTGGTACAACAGAAACATTGTAGGTCCATATTACAAACATACACACATGATTATTATTACAATACCAGAAGTTTAGTACTTCAAGTGATTCAAACTTACAAACCAAATTTAAATAGTTTCAGTGGAATATCAAAGTTTCAAACTTATAACCCAAATTGAGCTCAACAACTTATTATATAGAGTTATGCTGCTCGGCTCAATTGGTTTACTGTCTAAACAAGGAAACTACTTGAACTCATTGCCCTCCACTCTATAACGGATCTCGTAATCCACTCCTTCCACTCCTCCAGACAGTTCTGGTTCCTCGTAGTAGACATCTTCTTGGCCTTCAGTAGCGTACATTGGAATGTCTTCTGGCTCCTCAGAGTCTAATCATGGGATCAAAGGAAAGGGTGAGTAACAATGTTACCAAGCAAGTTCATTATATGCAAGGTAGGAAGATTGATGCTCTATCTACCACCTCGGAATATCAGTCCTTGGCACTATGCAATTTTTGTAAACATCTCTTTAAAGGTTGATTTTAATATCAAAAACTATGCCCACCAGCCTTCACATGTTGACCAAAACTACATGGAGTTCCTTTCCTGTTGCGTTCGTAGTTCCTTCCCGGAACAGGGAGTAACAAGTTACAGATCTTACACTCCGCAGAGGTGCTTTGCTTTACCCATGAGAGATAAATTCTTATTGCACAACCGGGGGTACTTTCCCATCCACAATTCCGTGATGTGGGGCCTAGTAGATGATCAAAGTCAATCTGTCCTTCTCCATGAACCCATATGTCTGCACGATCCTTCGGGCTGAGCTACATCTCTGTTAAGCCCCCTTTCGGGCAAGCTACAACCCTGATGAGTTCCTGAAGAATCTATGAGCCGGTTATGCCCCTGACAAGCTCCATAAAGGTCTGACTATACCTCCGGCAGCCGCTCATAGATAATCTAGACACCAAAATCGTGGGGCCTAAGGGTTCCCACCCATATACTATATCCACACAAGGAATCACAGTGTCACCTTAAGATCGTCTTGCCTATGTATGAAAGGAAGATGATCTAGCTGACTTCTCCGTCCCATTCCAAATCTCATGGTTAACACGTAATATATGGCGCTAGAATCACTGATGTCATGGGTTATTAATTCCTATGTGATGAAAATCACTGCAGATGGTAGAGGAAGTTCTATTGACGAACTTATAATTATCATCATTTAGGATGATAATAGCATTTCATTTATTTAGGAAAATAGTATTTTTTTATTTCCTTTTATAACATAGATGATAACACTCAAATTTACAAATACTTTGACAAAACTCATCAAAGGACATGAGCAAGTGATGAACTTGCCTTATGATTGCAAGGTAGTGAAGTCGGATGCTTGCACTCGACCTTGAGCTTCTATTTCTACAAAACACCATTATTTCCCAGTAAGGACAATATTTAAAGAAGCAATAATTAACATGCATAGTAATGCAATGCATTTAATTAATTTTCTTCTTTGTGTGTTTTACTCACTTTATTAAATCCATAATTTCTTTTTATTAATAAAAGAAAGTTATTAATGGGTAATTCCTAAATTTTTAAATATTAAATTTAATATTTTTGTGGGAAAATATATTAATATAAGATCTTAAAACTTATTTTTATTATCATTATTTTATATTTTTGTGGAAAAATATATTAATATAAGAGCTTAAAATTTATTTTTATTATCATTATTTTCCGAAAATTCTATTTAAGAATAAGTATTTTCATTTATAGGACTTTATTTTTACTAATCTAAATACCCATTTAGTATTTTTTTCTAAAATACTATACTCAGTTAGAATTGTTAAACTAAATTTTTTTTAGGTGTTTTATATATTTTTATAAAATTCATTAAAGAATTTATATTATAAAAATATTTAACCTAAGTTTATTTTATTAAAAATAGAATTCTTAATTTTATTGGGTAACTTATATTTTTATAAACTCATAGATATATTATATGTATTTTAGGATTTTTATTCCATTTCTTAGGAATTATTTAGTTTTAGGGTTATTTTAGTCTTTAAACATTTCTTAAAATTGTTTATTTAAAGATATAGACCTAGCCCATTGGGCTGGCCCAGCCCTGACCCGGCCCACCTGGGCTGGTCCAACCCACTGGTTCAAGTGGTACTGGCCCGTACCATCCCAGTATACACACACACACTCTCTCTCCCACGTTATAGTCTTATCCCCTCTTTCCCCCACAATGACAATGTTTCCCACCGCCATCGCCATGCGATTCCTACCTCCTCCGGCCTCTCCGGCCGCTGTCGTGGTGCGAGACGAGACAATCAGTGACGCTCGGTCGACTGGTCCCATTCGATTTGTTGCTAGGCCTCTCTCCTGATCATGCCGCCTCCACCCCGAACCCTAGGGTTTGGTGGTCACCGATGATTCGCTGCTCCGCGGATCTGGTGGCCCTATGGTGTCGCCATTCCTTCTCATGTTGTTGTGGTCACCGTGCTCGCGGCTTGGTGCGGATTGCAGCGCCTCTGGGTGCTCCCCGTGCCGTTGTGGGTGCGTTCGTAGACCGTTCTGCTTCCTCTTCTAACTACAGCGAGGACCTCGAGTGATTTCTTCCCTTCCCCTCTTGTTCTCTATCCAACCATGCTGGCCTCTGTGTGCTTGCAACACTAGAACCCTATTTGGTGTGGTCCACTATGCTAGGGTTCATCCCTCTGTGTTAGGTTTATTTGAGGTGATTACCTACTAAATTTAATTGTGTAGAACACACTGTTATGTTGTGAACTTGGTGTTGACAGTGGTTCTGTCAGTAACTATTATCTAAACTTTTATGGACTGGTCTATGATGATATGTTATGATGGGAGGGAATTGGTGGCGTCAGATTGTCGAAAAGTACGCCATAGGCTATACTAGTGTCATTGGAAAGATGGGGTGTGAGACGTCGAATGTTCTAGGAGCGGTGAGCACAAGTTTAACCGAGTTTAGATCCAACTTCGGTGGTCAGATCCTACTCCTGCTAGCAACCCATTAATATATCGGCATAAGCCGGATGTTACAATAGATTACAAGAGAGGTTCGCCTGTGCGAGTTGATTGTGGTGTTACGATTGGTTGTGTGCCCTAAAGGCTCCCATAGGGCCGGTTTATATAGTTACCGGGGCCTACGGTTACAGGAGAGACCTATCCGGCTACGTTACAGTCGGTAACTAGATACCGCTTGGACTACAAGTAATACTACAGGCCTAAGTCGGTAACTCTTCTTGGCCTTGTTGTAGCCGGAACTGGCTCCTCCTCTTTCTCTGACTGGGCCGCCCGTGAAGCAAAGCTCTAACCGGTTGGTGGGCCACCCTGGTCAGCGAGTCCTGTGGGTATACCCGGAAAGTATATCCCCAACAATAGCCCCCGGAAGTCTCCAAGATCCAAAGTCGAATAAATCGTATAGCTTGATGGTTTCTTTGTCTTTAGAATCTTGAAGGGTTCCCGAAAACTTCTTTCATTAGTGTAGGATTCCGAGTCAGTTGAGTCGGATATGTTCTGTTCTGACTTTAGTCTTTTCCTTGCCCAGTTTGAAACATAAGCCGGTTTTTTCAGCGGCGTGAGGACTGAAAAATTTTCAGATCAAGTCCTGTCACTGACAGAAGTCCTATCAACACGACCGTTGGTGGGTCTGCTCCTTACGGAACAGAACACCGTTTCAATGCCTACGCGAAAATCGAGGGGGTGGAAGAGTCGCGAGGAAGCTAACTCCCCCTCTCCTATACGCTTGGAGCTAATCGTGCATGTTAACGCACGAATATTGACACAGAGACAAATAAAAGAGAGGATAAAACCCTTTCTCTCGAATTCATATCTCCATCGATTCATTCATTGCCTCCTCGTACTCCTCGAGCACTCCGCACCCGTTCCCATCTACACATCTCAAAAAATCTCTCTCCCCCACAAGTCCTTTTTCTCCAAGATCAATGGCGTCTGCCTCGACCTCAGGAGTGACAGCGGGTTCGTCTGTGGTGGATGAAAGGAAGATGTGGGGCCACTGGATCCCTAGCTCCATGGATGACGCCGAGCTCCAGGTCATGGAGAACGAAGGACTCATCGTCGCTGGCGCGTGGCGGAGCGCCTCAGGGCATGCTGTTTCCGCCCCGCGCGACAGTGAGCGGGTGCTGTTCGGCACACACATCAACCGTGGTCTTAGCTTGCCACCGTCGGACTTCTTCGTCGAGGTCCTCAATCATTATGGTGTGCAACTCCATAACCTTCCTCCCAACTCTCTGCTCGAGCTTAGTACTCATGCAGCTTTGTGTGAGGGGTTTCTTGGCATTAGGCCAAGTCTCACCCTTTTCCGGCACTACTATGGTACTCGGAAGAACTCCATCAGCGTCGGTGTGCCTTACACCACCGACACCCTTAGCTTAATCCTTAGGATAAACCGAGTTTATCCTAGGATTAATGCTAGTGAATCCGTCAAACGCTGGGCCGGAACCTTCTTCTATCACAAGGATATTCTGGCTCCTAGAAAGGCGGAAGGTCTTCCGGCATTCACTGATGGCACCGCTCCCCACCAGAATTCATGGGACGCGGAGGCGTCAGAGCTGTCGGATATCTTGAACCTCGCCAAGAGGCGGATTGAGTTTCTGATGAAGCACAAGGGCCTCCACGGATCCGACTTGATCCATTGCTGGTTGGAGCACCGGATCCAGCCTCTACAGCATCACGGAGATTGCCTCATGCACTCCTTCACCAGCAACAAGAAGGACAGTATGCGGGTCATCCCAAACCGGATTCCGGGAAAGGACTACAAGACCCTCATGCAGTACTTGATCAAGGAGAGAGTGGAACGAAAAGTTTTGGATGTCTCCCTGAAGATGTATAAGTCCAACCTTCCCTGACTCCAGTAAATATTTCGACTGTGTTTTTGTGTTTCGTCGTTCTTTTCTGTTCTTTCTCCGACTCTATTTTCATCGATGCTTTTCGACTTTGTCAGCTCAAGAAACTCTCTGAGTCTGAGCTAGCTCCACTAGAGGGCTATCCTTCAGAGGATCTGGAGGCGACGAAGGATGACGAGGTGCAGGAAGTTGCCGCCCCCGCCTCTAAGAAGCGTAAGGCGAAAAAAGTTGTTGTTACTGCTGGTAGCCAAGTGCTGCCAGTATTTAAAAAGTAAGCACCCTGTATTTTATTTTTAGTACTTTTGTACCTTTATTTATTTCGAGAGCATACCTGATTTTTGGATTTTCGTGTTCTAGAGATAAATCAGCTTTGAAGAGTAAGACCAAGCTGGACAGCAAGTCGGGCAGCGATCGTCAAGAAAACTTGTTGTTTCCCTGCCGTACACCACCAACTCCATCCAAGTACTCCATCGACAGAAGCTTCGCCTCTCGATCTTGGGTATCTCAAAAGCCCTGGTCACCGTTGATGATCAGGCAACTAACAAGGGTGAACCCGTTAAGGGTAATGATCCCATGGTAACATCTACACGAACGGTGGATAAAGTGGCTGGTTCCACTGCCTCTGGCATGAAGAGGAAAGAGAAGGAAGAGATCCTCAGGCTGGCTCAATCCAGCATTGATAAGCAAACCTTGACCTTGGAGGCAGCAAGCCAGGAGCAGGAGGACGTCCTGGTCAGCCTCCTGGACCAAATTTTGGTCCGGGATGCTAAATTCGAGTCTGGCGAACTCCTAGCGACGGATGTTCCTTCCTCACCCTTACAGAGAAGGTGTTTCACATCACCAAGATCGGATTTGAAAAGTTGCACCTGGAACACATTGTAAGTTTCCAATTCTTATTTGCATTTATTATCATATCCTCTAGCCCCCAAGCATAAAGACGAATAAACATCGTTGGATCCGAGTTGATGCTTTTAGGTTGCAAAAGAACGATGTAGTGTAGCCCCCAAGGCTCGTGCTATAATTTTACTTAGTTAAATTTGCAGCTCGAGTCTTAGTAGCCGTTTGACGGTATTCCGTCTCTAAACTTACAATAATTGCATCTTCCAACCAGGATGCTCAAGAACATTTTCAATAAACGCAAAGAGATCAAAGCTTTGCGCCTTGAGAATTCGAAGTTGAAAATTGAGAAAGATGAAGCGGAAGGTAAATTTTTCCGACTTCCTCTTTGTCAGTTAACTTTTGTCATAGTCAAACTTGTTTTGTCCGACTGATATTTTTCCTTTGCAGAACTGTTGTGCCAGTCCAGCAAGATGGTGGAGCAATCCGAGAACTTCAAGGTCCTAGAAATAGAGAATACTGAGCTTCAGGACAAGCTTGAGAAGCTAACTTTAGAATCGGATAAATCCGTAGCTGCTGTCCTGGAGTCAAGCAATCATGAGACCGTGAGGCTCTAGAAGCTAATAGCCCTCCGACATAAAGAACTAGATGATCTCAAGAAGGACTTCAATATTAAGAGGGATCTTTGCCAGGCCACAACCAGTGAACTGAACAGCCTCCGCAAGGAGCATGCTCAATGGAATCACTCTGTGCTAGGTAAGATTTCCGATTTTTACTTTTTGTTTATTTTTTGACTTCCCTTGTAGTCGAATTTTTGATTTTTTGGTTCTTTTCCAGCCCCCTTGAATCTTTCCGACTCTCCTACCTCCGAACCTCGCCTCGAGTGCATCAAGCTCTTCGGAGATATCTTGTACGACTTCCGCCAAACTCTTGAAGAGGCTAGCGAGTCCGTCAAGCTTTCCAACTTGCACACAATGTCAATGCACGAAGTGAGGGACAAGGTCAAGGAGATTCCGAAGCTTATCAAAGACTGGAAGATCTCCTATGCTTGGACTGCTACCTAGACTGCTCTTACCATGGTGATGAGCCACCACAGCGAGATGGAAATCTGGCATGTCACCAAAGGTATTGCCGAGGATGATGATGAGGGTAACCCACAGGACATCAAGGCCATCCAAGAGTCTTGTGTAGGTTATGCTTGTCGTGTGGCGGAGATGACCAATTATATGACACTGTTCTTCGGATCCGTCACCGTTCCTCCCTTGCCCCAAGAGCCAGAAGTTAGCATTGCAGCTTCCGACTCTGAGATCGAGGGCGACAATGCTGTCGACTCCAGGGCTCCATCTTCTTCATCACCACCACCTGACTCTGCAGCATAAATTTTTTTTATGTATTATTCTGAACTTGGTGGCAATGTAAAAATGGAAACAATGTTTTATTTGTGCTGGTCTTGTAAAAACTAATGCTTTTACTATCGTAGCACTTATGCTTATATATTTTTATGCATGTGCTTGAAAAAAATTTAAGCACTTTGAGTTTCATGCCTATACTTTTCATTTTATCTGGCTTTTTTCCTCGTCCCTTTCATGGGCCGTCCAACCTTTAGCACGAAAACTTTGCCGAGCAATGGAGCGCAATTGCTAAACCAGTTTAAAATTGGAAACAAAGTCGGCTTCCAGTACTAACAACTAATTACTCGGAAAATGCCCGCGTCTAAGCAATCAGATAAAAAATCAAAGTATAAACAATAAATTAAATTTTGTACCCTGAGGTAACTCTTTTTATATATTCAAAAATTGTAACCAAAACGAACATGAGCATAAAGTACTTTCAAGCATTCTGGGATTTTTGAAAAAATGACATGCTCTTTTTGGAAATAAGATGGCAAAAACTTCTCAAAGATAACATATGAGGAAACCAATACTTTATTTCACTTTGAACATGTACATATATGATTACAAGGAAATATAACTAAAAATAGAAGGGACATAGCTATGCAATATTCCATGGATGGTCTATTTCATCCGGGTCTGTGCTACCACCAACTCTCTTTCTCTTTGGAGTATCAGGTCTTTCCTTGACTGGTCTCATATTGGTTAAATAATATGACCCATTATGCAGAAATCTGCTAATCATAAAAGGTCCTTCTCAAATCGTGGAAAGTTTGTGCTTTCTTTTTTGCACAAGTCGGAGAACCAAATCACCTTTTCTGAAAGAATGGTTTTGCACTCTCTTACTATGATACTTGTGCAACTTTTGCTAATAGGCTGTAGATCTCTGTTCAGCAACGACACATACTTCTTCGATTATATCGAGATCATCTTGTCGAGAAACTTCTGTATCTTCTTCGATATATGCATTGACTCATGAAGACTGATGAATTAGATCACTTGGAAGAACTGCCTCTACACCATACACCAATAAGAAAGGAGTATAGCTGGTTGATCTGTTAGGAGTTGTACGTAAGCTCCATATCACAGATGGTAATTCTTCCGCCCAAGCCCCCACAGCCTAACAAAGCGGTGCCTCGAGACGAGGTCGGATTCCTTGTAAAATAAGGCCATTTGTTATTTTGACTTGTCCATTAGCTTGTGAATGTGCGACCGATGCAATATCGAGCTGGATCCCTTATTCTTCGCAGAATTCGGCAAGTTCACCCATGGAAAAATTGCTTCCATTGTCAGTAATTATACTGTGCGGATATCTGAATCTGATGATTACGTCCTCGATGAACTTTCTGACTGTGGCTCCATCGCAACTTGTTACGGGTTTAGCCTCAATCCATTTTGTAAACTTATCCACCATCACTAGTAGGTGAGTAAATCCACGTTTTGCAGTGCGAAACGACACTACCATATCTAGCCCCTAGACCGCGAATGGCCATGTAATACGGATTGTTCACAGCTGTTCAGCCGGAACATGTGCCCGATGGGCGTACTTTTGGCAACCTCTGCATGTTTTTACCAGTTTATCGGTATCTTCCTTAGCTGTAAGCCAAAATAAGCTATGTTGAAAAGCTTTTGCCACTAAGGATTTGGCTACAGCATGGTGACCACACTCGCCTTCATGAATTTCTCTTAAGATTTCCACTCCTTCCGATGAAATACATCACTGAAACACGCTATAAACACTCCGTTTATAGAGCTCACCATTTATTATAGTGTAGCCTTTTTCTTGTCAAACAATTTGCCGGCTCAAGACTTCGTCTTCGGGTAGTTTTCCGCTTATCAGGAAATCTAGATAGGGTTTTGTCTAGCTAGGAATTACAGCCATAACTTCTATTAAAGGTGAGTCGGATTTCGTCGGATAGTCCTCATCAACTTCAACTATGGAGGGGACCCTTAAATGCTCTAAGAAAGCGCCATCCGATACTTGTTTCTGCGTAGAGCCTATTCTTGATAGAGTGTCTGCTTCCTCATTTTCTGCTCGAGGATGTGTTGAACCTCGAAACCCTCGAACGATTTAGATAGTTCATCCACAATAGCTTTTTACGCTGCCATGTGCTTGTTTGCGTTGCAGATATCAGATACTTGCTGAGCAACTAAATCCAAGTCTCCATAACACATGAGTCTTGATATGCCAATGTTTTTGGCATGCATATTCCATGCAGCAGTGCTTCATACTCGGAAATATTATTTGTTGCCGTGAAGGGTATTTGCAACACATAGAACAACTTATCTCCTTGCGGTGATTTAAGCACCACGCCAGCCCCCGAGCCTCCTCGTGCTTTTGATCCATCAAAGTGAAGGGTCCAAAATTCCGATCTGGAGGACTTGTGTTTTCTGTCGTCTCTGTCCAATCAACAACAAAGTCGACAAGTATTTGGGACTTCATTGCTATACGTGGTTTGTACTCAATGTCGAAAGATGCAAGCTCTATTCCCCACCTTGCGACATGTCCTGTGGCATCGCGGTTATTGATTATATCTCGCAGGGGAGCGGTGCTCACCACTGTGATCTTGTGCTCTTGAAAATAGTGGCGTAGATTTCTGTATGCAAAGAACACTCCATAGGCTAGCTTTTGATGATGTGGGTACCGTTGTTTTGATTTTGTCAGGACCTCACTCAGGTAATAAGTTGGCCGTTGCACCTTATGCTCGTGGCCTTCCTCCTCGCGCTCGATTACTATTACCACACTTATGACCTTGTTGGTCGCTGCAATGTAGAGTAACATAGGTTCTTGAGGTTCTGGCGGTGCGAGAACTAGTGGATTTGAAAATAGATCTTTCAATCTTTGTAGGGCAGTTTCGGCTTCCTGGGTCCAGACAAATTTGTCGGTTTTCTTCAAGAGCTTGTACAAAGGTGCGACTCTTTCGTCGAGCCGGCTGACGAACCGACTCACTGCCGCAATGCAACCAGTGAGATGTTGCACGTCCTTCAAGCGAGTTGGCCTGGTAATATTTATATAGCCTTGATTTTGTCCTGGTTCACCTCTATGCCTCGCTCGGAGACGATGAAACCTAACAATTTTCTGGCTGGAATTCCAAAGAAACACTTCTTCGGATTTATCATCATGTTGAATTTTCGTAGTCTAGCAAATGTTTCATCCAAGTTGGAAATTAAAGTTTCCTTCTTTTTGGACATAACTGCTATGTCGTCTACGTATACGTGGATGTTGTGTCCGATTTGGTCATTGAGACAACGTTGCATAGTACGTTGATATGTTGCTCCTGTGTTCTTTAAGCCAAAAGGCATAGTTTGTAGCAGAAGGATCCAAAAGGAGTGACGAAAGACGTCTTAATTTGATCTGACTTTTTCATCGATATTTGGTGATATCCGGAATATGAGTCGAGAAAACAGAGTAGTTCCGACCCTGCCGTTGAATCGATAACTTGATCGAATCTTGGCAAAAGGAACTGATCTCTTGGGCATGCCTTGTTCAAAGCGGTATAATCAACACACATCCTTAAATCAATGGTGTCCTTTTTAGGGACGAGTACAGGATTTGCCACCCAATCTGTATGGATGACCTCTGTTATGAAATCCGCTAATTCTAGTCGGGCTAATTCCTTGTCTATTGCTTTGTGCTTTTCATCACCAAACCGTCGTAAGGACTGTTTGACGGGTTTAGCGTCAGGGTACACATTAAGAGAGTGCTCGGCAAGTTCCCTAGGTACTCTGGTCATGTCAGATGGCTGCCATGCGAATATATCACTATTAGCTTTGAGGAACTTGATGAGTGCGCTTTCCTATGCGTGGCCTAAGCCAACCCCTATGTTCGTCGTCTTGGAGGGATCATCTTCCTTCAGCGACGTTTTCTTCGTATCTTCCGACGCCTTGAACTACAAACTTGGCTTCAGCACCTCGTTCTTCATAGCAGGCATCTCGGATGGATTGATGGTCTGCTTGATCTCCTGGTACTCCTGGGCGTGCAGCACAACTTCGGCAAAGGCAGCAGAACCTTCGTCGCACTCTCGCGCCTTCCTCGGATTTCCCCGTACGTGATTACACCCTTTGGACCTGGAAGTTTGATCATGTTGTAGATGTAACAGGGACGAGCCATGAACGCCCAATAAGCCGGACGTCCAAAGATGGCGTGGTAAGCACTTTTGAACGGTACCACCTCAAAAGAGAGTGGCTCGGTCTGGTAATTGTATCGGGTTTCGAATGTCACGTCCAGAGTGATCTCACCTAGAGATCCGCCTGTCTCCCTGGTACAATGCCATGGAAAGTTACACTGCTATAACTCAACTGGCTCTCGTGTAGCTTCATGCGGTGGAGCGTCTTAATGTAGAGGATGTTAATGCTGCTTCCACCGTCCATGAGTGTTTTAGAGAACTCATAGCCATCAATAAGAGGATTGACGACCAGAGGGTACTTTCCCCGACGATGTGTTTTCCTCGGGTGATCTAAATGATCAAAGGTAATGGTTACTTCTAACCAGTCCAGAAACTGTGGAACAGGCGGAACCGTGGCATTAAGCTCACGGAGAACCGCCTTCTTGTGTTTAGCAGGTTGGGATCAAAGGAAGTAGACATATGCATCTTTCTTAGTCGGAAAAGTCTTCTCTCCATCCGACTTGGGTTCTGCGGCGGTTTTTGCTTCTTCCATGTCAAAATCTTCCTTGGGTTCCTTTCCTTTCTCGAAATTTTTGTTTCCTTTTTATCGCTTCGCTCTGTAGCCAGCGGATTTGTCTTTTTTTGATGTCGTCATTAAAACGACACTCGGCATTTGTGTGGGTAGATCCTTCGTTACTATCCAAGTGGTGGACATAGGGATTATTGGCAATGTCGGCCCAGGTATAGGTTCTTCCGGGTTGTTGATCTCCTCTGCCCTAGATTCGGGAAGTTCCACGGCCTCTACCCCGGCCGCCTCCCCGCCCTCCTTGATGTGGACATCCCATCTATTGATACAACCGTTGTACCTTCAGCTACACACATACAAGGACCTATCACAAGATCTCGTGCCAAACAACTTAACTATCAGGTACTTTCGTTTCTTGGAACTATACCTCACATACATGAGAATATGATGCTGCCTATATCAGATGTATTTATTACTCTTAGGAATGATGGACCAAGCATGGATGAGAGGGACAAGCATTGGAGCATGGCCATGCATGGAGATGGAAGCAAGCATGAGATGATTCAAGAGAAGGCCACGGATAAAGATTTCAGAACTTTGAGGCCACCATAATGAAGAAAGAAGACTTGGACGAAATATTCAAGATTAATACTTCACAAATTCGTCCATAGCTTAATATGGTGCCGTGACACCTTTCTTTTGGGCCAGGCCCATGTAAATTTTGCAGGATTTTGATTAGCCACTTTTTAGAGTCCGTATTTGAGGAGAAAAGGACTTCTAGGGTTGGATTCGGCCACCACTTCTATGGCTGGCCGAAACCCCACCTTTGCCTCCTTAAATACTCCCCATAGCCGTCACCGTAGACTCGGATTTTGTTTATACATTAAGTTAGCCATCATAGCAACTTCGCCAAGGATCGAGCGTCGCAGAGGCCTCTTGTACTTCGCACCTATACAGGATCCCACCTTTTCAATAAAGCCTTCATCTTAATCCGCAATACCTTGATTGCAATATTAGTTCTTACTTGTTCTCGATTTCAGGTAGGAATTAAGACCCTCGTTGGTCAGGCTGATCGTGTTCCCGCAGGATCGGTAACCTCCAGGAGATTGGCCTAGCGATTGCATTGGCGCTCGTGCTCGCACGTGTAGTCGGATCGTCAAGCCCGAACTCCACCAAATCGACTATCACCATCTCATCGAAAGATCGGACACCTTTGCCCTATCAAGTGGTATCAGATTTCAGGTTGCTCGGTGAGATTTTACTTTTTTCGTAGATTAGATCTGTTTTACCTATAACCCACAAAAAAGCCAAAAACATAGTTAGAGTTTAGATCCATCCCATCACCAATCTACACCTCGCATTATCTTTTTAGTTTTGAATTGTTGAATTTGTGTCTGCATCGTCTCGTCGAGTTGCTGGTCTTAGTGTCTCGTCCCTTAGAGTTTCGAGTTCTGATCACAGTAGTCACCGCCACACCCGCAGATCATCGCCACCATATTCCGCCACCATATTCCGCCGCCATACACCCAGCCACCATAAACCCTAAAACTCCGCCACCGCCTTCCTACCGCAACACGGATCCAATCTCCTTTCCTGCCGCGGCACGAGTCCGAGCAGAGTTATTCTTTCCTAGTTATTTCTTTTTTACTCTCCTTTCTTGTTGTTTCCGTATTGAGCTAAAGTCCATGTCGAGTTAGAAGTTCCATCGTAAGTCCATAAGGAGGGCAAAAAAAAGTCTGGAACCGCCTCCGAAAAAAAATTCTGGCTATACTGATTTTCGAGCCCGAGGATCACTTTTCTCCATCGGCCGTTATAGTGATATTTTTTTGGCGCCTGCGCGCTTTCCGGAGCATAATACAAAAATTTCGAATTTTTTTTGGGGCTAACCTGTTTTTAGACCCCGTAGATCAGTTCTAGACACTCGCCATCATCGTGATTTTCAACATCTCGGTTCGCTTTTCAGGGTGCCATATCATCATACATTGCTTGTTGTATGGCGTCGTGACATTGTTGGTGATCTAGGCTCGCTTCTCTAGTATGGTCTAGCCTAGGACCAACATAGTACCGTCGTTGAGCATTCTTTCAACATTTACATT
The DNA here is from genome assembly GCA_023614405.1 of Avena insularis. Taxonomy (NCBI): domain Eukaryota; kingdom Viridiplantae; phylum Streptophyta; class Magnoliopsida; order Poales; family Poaceae; genus Avena; species Avena insularis. Next base: position 175,789,079 of record CM042689.1, read on the forward strand.
GTTGTTTTGATAATTGCTAACCCCTTTGCTAAGCCTTCCTAGAGCTCCACAGAATTATCCATGTGCGGTGTCTCGACTCCTGGTAATCGCTTGGTTCAATCTCTGGACCCACTGCTCGTCGCGGTTACACATCGCCTTTTCCTGCTGTTTGGTAAGAACTTGTAGGAGCTTCTATATTGCTTGACGGATTACGCGTGCCTTCCACCATATTTCTGTAGTTATAGGCTTATGTACCTATGCTTTTTAAAGGACTAACCATGACAGATACTTCGTGGAACCCTGCCTCAATGACGAACCAAGAACTACATGCCCACTTCTCCGAGCTCTTCGTCGGTCGCGCTGAAGATGTGGATGCACGACTAGGGGAGTTTGACACCAAGCTCACCAACGCCATGGACAAGATCGATGGACTCGAGAAATCCTTCAACGACAAGCTTGATGCTCGGTTCAAGGAGGTTTTGGACAGATTGCCGGCACCGCACCCGCCCCATTGGCACCTCGGCATGGCGCACGGCATGTTCCGATCACGGGTCGTACTGCTGGTTCGGCGGCCGCCGCACCTCAGCCGGATACCGCTGTAGCTGAGGCACCTCAGACTTCCACCGTGGCTGCTGCTGCTGCGACATTGGGGACAGACAACGGGTACTACTACGACCCCGACAATGATGATCTGTTTGACGAGGAGGTTGAACAACCTCCACACCCTGCTGGACGTCCCCGACATTACCACCGCAACGCTCGACCACCGGTACATGATGATTATCATGTTGCAAAGCTTAAATTAAATATTCCATCTTTTGAGGGTAAATATAATCCTGATGCATATCTTACATGGGAGATGGAAGTAGAACAACGTTTTGCATGCTTAAAATATCCTGAGAATATGCGTGTTAGTGCTGCTACATGTGAATTTACTAAATTTGCTTCCCTTTGGTGGTCTGAGTATTGTCGTTTAAATCCTACTACTATTCCTAGTACATGGACTGCTTTAAAAACTGCTATGCGTGTTCCTTTTGTGCCTCCCACTTATCAACGTGGTTTACTAAAGAATTTGACACGTTTGGAACAAGGGAAAAATTCTGTAGAAGAGTATTATCAGGAATTGCAAACGGGGATGGTTCGATGTGGTCTTGTTGAATCTACTGAACAAATGCTTGCACGTTTCTTTGGTGGATTAAACAAGGACATTCAACACATATTAGACTATAAGGAATATAATTCTATCACTCGTTTGTTTCATCTTGCTTGCAAAGCTGAACGTGAAGTGCAGGATCACCAAACACCATGGAGGAGGACTAAAAATTCTACAGGTCGCACATCCACTTGGACATCCCGACAATCAGCGCCTCCTTCTCGTGATTCTCCACCAGCTACTACCACATCCAAGGCCACCACAAGATTTCCAGCTGCTCCTCCACCGTCATCCAATGCCCTCGCTCGTAGTGCATCTTCTATGGCTTCCACGGGTAAAACAAAGGATATACAATGCCGCAAGTGGTAGGGTTTTGGTCATATAGAGAGACAATGCACAACACAACATGTTATGATGGTGCGTGATGATGGTCAATATGATCCAGCGAGTGACTTTGATGAACATACATTAGCCCTCATTTCTGCTCGAGATGGAGACAATTGTGATTCTGATGAAGAGAAAGAGGTAATGGGAGCTGAAACTGTTGATCAATACAAGAGCTTAATTACACAACGTGTGTTGAGTGTGCAATTGAGCAAATCTGAGCAAGATCAATGCCACAACCTATTCCAAACACGTGGTGTTGTCAAGAAAAGAGCTATAAGGATCATCATTGATGGAGGGAGTTGTAATAATCTAGCTAGTGTTGACATGGTAGAGAAGCTTGCACTTCCAACAAGACAACGCACACATTCATATTACATCCAATGGTTTGAGAGTTCTCGCGAGATCAAGGTAACAATAACGGTACGTGTGCATTTTACTATTGGTACATATTCTGATTTTGTTGCTTGTGATGTTGTACCTATGCAAGATTGTTCTTTGTTACTTGGTAGACCATGGCAATTTGATAGAGAATCTGTTCATAATGGCAAAACTAATCACTATTCTCTTATGCATGATGGGAAGAAAATTGGACTAAAACCTTTTACTCTCGAACAGATTTTAAAAGATGATCTTGCTAGAGCTAGTAGAGCTAAAACCGAGGAGAAAAATAAAATTGAGAATCAGATTATTGCTGCATATTTTGTACCACCAAAAACACTAAATCTGGTTCTAAACATGCTACTGAAATTCGTTTGAAGAGTCCATGTATGCTTGCAAATAAAATTGATATTGCTGAACTAGATGTAAACAATACTCAATGTTATGCAATTGTCTGCAAAGAGGTTTTGTTTTCATTTGAGGATATGCCTCCTTCTTTGCCACCCCTATTGCTAACCTTTTGCAGGAATATGAGGACGTCTTCCCCGCTGAGCTTCCACCAGGACTACCTCCTATTAGAGGAATTGAGCACCAAATTGATCTAATTCTTGGTGCTACGTTGCCCAACCGCGCGCCATATAGAACCAATCCAGAGGAGACAAAGGAGATACAACGCCAAATTCAGGAACTACTCGACAGAGATCATATTCGTGAGTCCCTTAGCCCCTGTGCTGTTCCTATTATTTTGGTACCTAAGAAAGATGGTTCTTCGCGCATGTGTACAGATTGTAGAGCTATCAATAATATTACTATTCGATATCGTCATCCTATTCCATGTTTGGATGACATGCTTGATGAATTGAGTGGCTCTACCATGTTTTCTAAAGTTGATTTGCGTAGTGGTTACCACCAGATTCGTATGAAATTGGGAGATGAATGGAAAACACTAAGTTCGGTATGTATGAGTGGTTAGTGATGCCGTTTGGTTTAACTAATGCACCCAGCACTTTCATGAGATTAATGAACGAAGTTTTACGTGCTTTCATTGGACGTTTTGTGGTAGTCTACTTTGATGATATTCTGATTTATAGCAAATCTTTAGAGGATCATTTGGACCATTTACGTGCTGTTTTCAATGCTTTACGTGATGCACGTTTGTTTGGTAATCTTGAGAAGTGCACCTTTTGCACCAATCGAGTTGCGTTTCTTGGCTATGTTGTTACATCACAGGGTATTGAAGTGGATCCAGCCAAGATTGAAGCTATTGAGAATTAGCCGCAGCCCAAGACCGTCACACAAGTGAGGAGTTTTCTTAGCCTCGCTGGTTTTTATAGGCAATTTGTCATAGACTTTGGATCAATTGCCGCGGCGCTGAATGAACTTACCAAGAAGGATGTGCCCTTTGTTTGGGTCGATGCACAACAACAGGCCCTCGTCATATTGAAAGATAAGCTAACACATGCTCCCTTACTCCAACTTCCTGATTTTACTAAGACTTTTGAGCTTGAATGTGATGCTAGTGGAATTGGTTTGGGAGGTGTGTTATTACAAGAGGGAAAACCTGTTGCATATTTTAGTGAAAAATTGAGTGGGGCTAGTCTGAACTATTCTACTTATGATAAATAATTATATGCGTTGGTTCGGACATTAGAAACTTGGCAACATTATATATGTCCTAAAGAATTTGTTATACATTCTGATCATGAATCTTTGAAGCATATTCGTAGTTAAGCTAAGTTGAATCGTCGTCATGCAAAGTGGGTTGAATTTATTGAGTCTTTTCCTTATGTTATCAAACACAAAAAGGGTAAATATAATATTATTGTTGATGCTTTGTCGCGCTGTTATACTTTGTTATCTCAACTTGACTTCAAAATATTTGGATTAGAAACTATTAAGGAACAATATGTGCATGATGCTGAATTTAAAGATGTGTTGTAGAATTGTAGAGATGGTAGAACATGGAACAAGTTCGTCTTCAATGATGTATTTGTGTTCCGTGCTAACAAACTATGCATTCCAGATAGTTCTGTTTGTCTTTTGTTGTTATAGGAGGCGCATGGAGGAGGATTGATGGGACACTTTGGTGTCAAGAAAACGGAGGATGTTCTTGCTGCACACTTCTTTTGGCCACGTATGCGTCGAGATGTTGAGATATTTGTGGCACGCTGCACTACTTGTCAAAAAGCTAAGTCTCGCCTTAATCCACATGGTTTATATATGCCTCTTCCTGTTCCTAGTGTTCCTTGGGAGGATATTTCTATGGACTTTGTTTTGGGATTGCCACGTACACAGAAGGGGAGGGATAGTATTTTTGTTGTTGTGGATCGGTTTTCAAAGATGGCACACTTTATTCCTTGTCATAAAACGGATGATGCTGCGCATATTGCTGATTTGTTCTTTCGTGAAATTGTTCGTTTACATGGTGTGCCAAATACTATTGTTTCTGATCGTGATACTAAATTTCTTAGCCACTTTTGGAGATGTTTATGGGCTAAGTTGGGGACTAAATTGATGTTTAGTACTACATGTCATACCCAAACTGATGGACAAACTGAAGTAGTAAATAGAACTTTGTCTACTATGTTGCGGGCTATTTTAAAGAAGAACTTAAAATTGTGGGAAGAGTGTTTACCTCATATAGAATTTGGTTATAATCGTTCGCTGCATTCTACCACAAAGATGTGCCCGTTTGAGATCATGTATGGTTTTGTTCCTCGTGCACCTATTGATTTATTGCCTTTACCTACTTCGGTGCAAAATAATTTGGATGCTACACAACACGCTGAAATGATATTAAACTTGCATAAGACTACTAAAGATAACATAGAACACATGAATGCTAAGTATAAACTTGCTGGGGATAAAGGGAGAAAGCATGTTGTGTTTGATGTTGGAGATCTTGTTTGGTTATATTTGCGTAAGGATCGTTTTCCTGATTTATGCAAGTCTAAGTTAATGGCGCGTGCTGCTGGTCTCTTTAAGGTGTTAGAGAAAATAAACGATAATGCATATAAACTTGAGTTGCCTGCAGACTTTGGTACGGTTAGTCCTACGTTTAACATTGCAGATTTGAAGCCTTACTTTGGTGAGGAAGATGAGATTGCGTCGAGGACGACTTCAATTCAAGAAGGGGAGCATGATGTGGACATCCCATCTATTAATACAACCGTTGTACCTACAGCTACACACATACAAGGACCTATCACAAGATCTCGTGCCAAACAACTTAACTATCGGGTACTTTCATTTCTTGGAACTATTCCTCACATACATGAGAATATGATGCTGCCTAAATCAGATGTATTTATTACTCTTAGGAATGATGGACCAAGCATGGATGAGAGGGACAAGCATTGGAGCATGTCCATGCATGGAGATGGCAGCAAGCATGAGATGATTCAAGAGAAGGCCACGAATGAAGATTTCAGAACTTTGAGACCATCATAATGAAGAAAGAAAGCTTGGACGAAATGTTCAAGATTAATACTTCACAAATTTGTCCATAGCTTAATATGGTGCCACGACACCTTTCTTTTGGGCCAGGCCCTTGTAATTTTCACAGGATTTTAATTAGCCAATTTTTAGAGTCCGTATTTGAGGAGAAAAGGACTTCTAGGGTTGGATTCGGCCACCACTTCTATGGCTGGACGAAACCCCACCTTTGCCTCCTTAAATACTCCCCATAGCCGTCACCATAGACTCGGATTTTGTTTAGACATTAAGTTAGCCATCATAGCAACTTCGCCAAGGCTCGAGCGTCGCAGAGGCCTCTTGTACTTCGCACCTATACAGGATCCCACCTTTTCAATAAAGCCTTCATCTTAATCCGCAATATCTTGATTGCAATATTAGTTCTTACTTGTTCTCGATTTCAGGTAGGAATTAAGACCCTCGCTGGTCAGGCTGATCGTGTTCCCGCAGGATCGGTAACCTCCAAGAGATTGGCCTAGCGATTGCATTGGCGCTCGTGCTCGCACGTGTAGTCGGATCGTCAAGCCCGAACTCCACCAAATCGACTATCACCATCTCATCGAAAGATCAGACACCTTTGCCCTATCACTCCTCGTCCTCCAGATCCGAACGTTGTGTTGTCCAGAGCTGGTTTATCTTCCGAGGTATTCTTGCGCTTCTAATATTATTTTGGCTGTTTGGCCGCATTGGGATTGGCCAGAATATTTAGCATCCCTTCTGAATCATCATCGGCATCAGCATATTTGCTTGCCGTTTATATCATTTCTCCCAAATCTGTGACGTGGTCACGCTTCAGTCTATGACATAAAAGTCCGATTGGAAGTCCTGCAATAAAATCTTCTATCGTAGTTTGCTCATTTACTCCCTCGCAGGAGTTCTTCGTGTCAATATAGCTTCCAAGGTAATCTCGGCAGGTTTCTTTGGGTCTTTGTGTGCAACACTGCAAGTCTTCGACTATGCAGGGCCTCTTGTATGTTCCCTCGAAGTTTGAAAAGAACACAGTTTTCATATCATACCAGTTATGAATTGAATTCTCTAGCAGTTCATTGAGCCATGATCGAGCCGCCTCAACATGAGTGGGAGATATCGGACTGCGACCAAGTTGTTTCCTCCTTTGGCGATGCAGCAGGCCTGGAAGAAATCCTAGAGCCAGGTGTCTGGCCGAGCTGCGCCATCATAGGGCTGAATGTGTTTGGCAATACCAAAGTGAACTGCAAATTTGGTCTGATGTATGCGTGGTCCAAAGCATTTGGGTCCCACGTACACGTATTCTTCCTCGTACCATCACGCCTCTATGTTTGATTCAATGCGATGGTGAGCGTCGTTTGGCGAGAGAGATCCGCGCCTTGGAGGCTCACGGCTTCTGCACAGTGGAGTCGAATTTCTGCTTCTCCTTTCACCATTGTCGCCTCCGCCCCTGCGGCTTCCGTGGCTATGTCGTGATCCTTCATGGTCCCTGCTAGGAGGTGATGGTGGCCCTGGTGGATTATTTCCGGCTGGGTTACACGGTGGAGGCAGTGGAGCCTCATTATAATGACTCTGATGCCTATTTCTTCGGCCATCGTCCCTACTTGATTCAGGACGATACAAATCATCTCTTCGTCCGGCATTGCTAGCCGGATGGCTCGGTGGTGGCATCATTAGCCGATCTTGCTCCTCTCGCTGGCGGCGTGTTTCCAGGTCTTCTCTATAGCGGTTGTTTTGCCGACGATGGTCCTGATGAGGAACCATTGCCCTGATGGCGTCTTCGAAAGCAGCCGGAATAACTCTTGCCCAGTCACGCGTCGATCGGCGAGAGTGGCCGTTTGAGCCGGTTCTTGAATTCTCTTCTTCTCCACGGGGACGATAGCGTTGATTCGTATCCCTGCAGAGTCTTACATTAGCGCTTTGGTCAGTGCCAGTGTGGCAAAACTCGGATTTTGAGGCCAGTTTGCCACTAAATGACGCGGCCATTTTCTGCTGCTTTAATCCTTTGTCCATCAACGCGACGCACTGCTGGATCTACTGTGGAGATGGATTGTTGGCGAGGATACCTTGAGCTACAGAAGCATATTCCAACGGCGTGCTATAGACTCGGATCTTCTCTCCATCCTTTCCGTCGAATAGATCTTTGTGGATATCCTGGTTCTTGTTAGCAAGAAACGGACCTCCCCTTGTCTAGTTTGGGTGTCGCTTGAAATCTAACTGATATTTGGCAGGATCATTGTCTAATTGATGCCTCATCTCGATGATGCGCGTGGCCTCTTCGAGTAGAAACAGACGGTGCTTTTCCAGGTCCTCGGCCTTTTTCTCGAGCGTCTCCGGTGTAAGATCCGAAGTCGTTGGGATTGGAATCGTGAGAGCATCTCCGTAAATTTCACGTGCACCCTTGGTGACGACGTGTCCATCCACAGGAGGGTCGATTGGGGTGGTATTAATCAGATCTCCGTCCTGATTCTCCATCTCGATCTCTTCATCAACTTTTTCTTCATTGGTTTCCTCGACGTCCGGCTCTACAAGTGTCGGATATTTGTTTTTCTTCTTCTTCTTTGACCGCCCAGTAGCCTTAACGTGCGTACCAGTGGCAAAGATGGCTTTCGGTCCGGTACCAGGGGATAAACTTCTGTCGATACTTTCCGTCATGGTTGGCTTGTGGACCTTGGAGGAATCTCCGGTGTCCATGTCATCCTGCGAGGTGTAGCTTTCATTCATGCTATCATATGGACTAGGAGAATTTTCCGGCTCACCCTGCGTTTGCTTGGAGACGTGTTCTTGTTCATTCTCCTCCATCTCTTTGTCGAAGACTCAAAGTTCCTACAACATTATTGACTCCTGAGGGGAGCCAGATAAGTCGGCATTTTCTTCGATTGCGTCTAGAACCGAGTCGCTACCGGCTCCAGCATCGACAGAATCAGATCCAGAGCTTATGTGGTACACGAAATAGTGGTTCTTCTTGTTCATGTTCTTGAAGTAGTGGCATAGATGGGTTTCCGCCTCCTCCATCTCAAAGTTATCCTTTATGTCGGCGATTTCTTCGTAATCGATGTAGGGGCATTTCATCATCTCCTTTATCCTGTGCTTCAAGGGTAGTTTTCTTCTATGACGTCTAGGAGGACGGATCCGTAGCAGATATATTCCTCGTTCGTGTATCCAATCTCAACAGGGAGATCAGATCCGAATTCTTCTTCCACCTCTTCTTCCACTGCGGTAGTGGGCTGGGTGGGTTTGATTTTCTTCGGGACCTTGAACTTTTCCGCCTCTGTGGACAAAGTGGATCCATATTTTTCTTTCTCCATGGTCATCACCTCAAGGGTGGGTTGGGCGGGTTTAGCGAAATCGAGATAAATATCAATCTCGCTGATGGACATGATCATGTAGGTCGTCACGGGTTTCGACGACGGAATCTAGGTCTCGTCGAGAAGGACGAGAGGGACATCACTGGGATAGACCACGCGACCCATGGCGATAGTTTTGCTGATTCCTGCATGTGTAGATTCCGCCTAGAACGAAGCTCCAAAGGTCACCAGCCCCATGGTGGGCGCCAACTATCGTCGGATTTTCGACAAGTATGCCATAGGGGGTCCTAGTGGCGTTGGAAAGATGGGGTGTGAGACGTCAGATGTTCCAGGAGAGGTGAGCACAAGTTTACCCAGGTTCAGATCCGACTGCGGTGATTAGATCCTACTCCTGCTAGCAACCCAGTAATATATCGGCGTAAGCCGGATGTTACAATGGATTACAAGAGAGGTTTGCCTGTGCGAGTTGATTATGGTGTTACGATTGGTTGTGTGCCCTAAAGGCTCCCATAGGGCCGGTCGATATAGTCACCAGGGCCTAGGGTTACAGGAGATACCTATCCGGCTATGTTATAGAGTCGGTAACTAGATACAGCTTGAACTACAAGTAATACTACAAGCCTAAGTCGATAACTCTTCTGGGCCTTGTTGTAGCCGGAACTGGCTCCTCCTCTTTCTCTAACTGGGCCGACCGTGAAGCAAAGCTCTAACCCGTTGGTGGGCCACCCTGGTCAGCGAATCCTATGGGTATACCAGGAAAGTATATCCCCAACAATTGGGGTTGGTTATATATCCTAATGGCTCTCTAATAATTCTAGATGATAGAATGTATAATTGACAAAATGATTCCTGATTGTTTATCTTAGGAAAATGAGAGAATTAAACTATGTACCCTATTTACTTGGATTAATTATTAAGCAGGTTATTGTTACACCATAATTTGATTGGTATACACTTCCTGTCTTTGGATAGGCTTATTATGAGGTCTACTATGGATTGGCTTAGTTTGTAAGCTTGGAAATATTTCTATTTCTATACAGCTATATTAGATAAATAGCTTAGTCTATGATGCTAGTCTGAGACTTTGCTAGGTAGAAACAAAGTTTTTACCTGCTGCCTCCTCTCTTTAATATCCCATGATGGATAATTCCTAGGTATGATTCCTACAGTGTTTAGGAGAATGATTTGATAGACTTTTGCAAGAATAGTATGGATCCTTAATGTTTAAGATGAAGTTTTATGATGTAATCATTTCTGAGGTGCTACCATCCATAGGATGTGCCCAGAAATGATTATTCAAGGATTCCTTTGTATCTAGTTGTAAAACTAGAGAATTCTATCCAAGATTAGTGATGCAAAGGTTGAGATCTTGATTGTAGTTGTAAATATTTAATGTGGCTTTGTTTAACTTTCTTATAGGATGGATATACACCTCACTTGGGTGCTTTTCTAAGAAGATCATATATAGAAAAACACATGTTCTAATGAAATGGATAAGATCAATCATGTGATGGTTTTGTATAAACTCACCACACAACTGCTGTTGGTGATGTTGTTGTGTTGGTTGATCTTGCTGGCTTGATCTTGGAGTGGTGATCACTCCCTGGACCTTGTCCTGCACTTCCTGGTACTTGTCCTGCTCTTCCTTGCTCATGTGAAATGGTGTTTGACTTTGCTGTCCTCCTACACCACCCCCTCCTTATGTTACCATCCTGTGGATGATCAAGTTGGTTTGATGTATGGATTGGTTGGTGGATTTGTTGGATATTTGGAAAGATAAGTGGTGTTCTTGGATGTGTTCTTGAGAATGTGGTGGTGATATGGAATGGCCAGCAGATGTGCTACCGAAGTGTGCTCCCTTTTGATTGTTTGAGCTACTACTGCTGTGTTAACAACACACAACATGCAGTTCGGTGATTGTATTGCTTCACTGTTCCATTCCCTTTGGATCATATCAAGTGAATAAGTTTTCACTATTTACTAATATGGTGAAACTTTCTCCTTTACCTTGGCTGATGATGTTGTACTTAAGCTTATGTTGACATAGAAGAATAATTATTGCATATTGGTGAAATTTGCCCCTTTGATTTACTCAATGATGTAAGCATGAACATTGCACTACACAGTTCTCTACTAAGAGTAATAATAACAAATTAACATCTTGTATCTTTTTTATTTACTTTTTATTTTGCAGGTACAAAAACTTTGAAGATCAAGATTTAGTGTAGGAATAGATAGATAGTCTAGGTTTGATCATACTTTGTAATCTTCCATTTATTCTTTTGTGAAGAATCTTTGTAATAATATTCTTTTATTTAATAAAGTTTCCATTTATTGTGCAATACTTTTGTTCAATATATATTTATATTTATTTGTATTGTTGTAACAGAACAATGAAAAGAAATAAGAAATCCTTTCTTATTTAAATTATTTTGTGGTATTATATTCCATTCTCATAATTATTTAATTATTCAAACAACAATATTAAATCATTTTGGAAAACAATACTAAACAATCACTATAAAGAGCTAAACCTACCTCTAGATAGTGAATGAAATTTAGATCTCCTTAGGTTTTAGTTTGGCGAAAAATTTACCCTTATTTTTCCAGATAAATGCATGCAAATGCTTAGATTCCTATTTCTACCCTTTGTTGATTCCGAAATGCCGGGATGTTACAGACTTCGCCCCTTAAATTAAACTTCGTCCCGAAGTTTGTTGATGTGTACCTCAACAGTTCTGGACAAGCTTCTCTTAAATCCTCTTCTTTCTCCCAAGTTGCTTCTCTCTCAGGGTGATGTTCCCATTGTACTTTATAGTACTTGATTGCTCTATTTCTTAATATTTTCCAGTTTTCTTCTACAACTTTGCAGGGTTTCTCGACATAAGTCAAATCTACTTTTAGTTTAATCTCCTGATGTGTAACTGCATCATATGGAACTTTAAGACATTTCCGAAGTTGTGATACATGGAAAACATTGTGAACTTGAGCTAGTCTTTTTGGTAACTCCAAAGCATAAGATACGGTTCCGTTTTGACTCAGTATTTTGAATGGTACGATATATCTTGGACTTAGTTTCCCTTTAACTCCAAATCTTTTACCTCCTTTCATTGGAATTACTTTGAGATATATCATATCTCCTACTTCTGGATTCCATGATCTTCGACTTTGTTCAGCATAACTCTTTTGTCGACTTTGAGCTATCTTCAAACGATCTTTAATAATATCGATGATATCTTGCTTCTCCTTGATATAGTATGGTGAAAATTCTTTGCTACTACCTGGTTCATACCAATATATTGGTGATCTACACTTTATCCCATAAAGTACTTGATATGGTGCTGCCTTCAAGCTACTCTAATAGTTATTGTTGTACAAATTTTTTGCCAAAGGTAGATGATCTTCCCACGAACCTCCAAAATCTAATGCAGAAGATGTAAGCATATCTTCTAAAATTTGATTAATTCTTTCTGTCTGACCACCAGTCTCTGGATGATAGGCTATGCCAAAATCCAATTTTGAACTAAGTGCCTCATGCAATTGTTTCCAAAATGCTGAAGTAAACACATATCCTCTATCTGACACAATATTATTGTGTACTCCGTACTTACTCACTATCTCTTTGACATAGATTTCAACTAATTTCTCGTCATTATCCTTTTGGTTTACAGGAATAAAATGTGCACTTTTGGTGAAACTGCCCACAATTACCCATATCATATCCTTTCGCTTCGGTGTCATGGGTAATCCTATGATAAAATCCATACCAATTTCTTCCCACTTCCATTCTAGAATTTCCAAAGGTTGTAATGGTCCTGCAGGACTTTGATATTCTGAATTTACCCTTTGACAAGTATGGCATTCAGACACATACTTTGCAATGTCCCTCTTCATGTTATTCCACCAAAACAATTCCTTAAGATCCATGTACATCTTTGTACTACCTTGATGTATAGAGTATGGTGTTTCATGTGCTTCTCGAAGTATTATTTCCTGAATCTCGGGTACATCTGGTACACAAAGACGGTTTTGAAACCATAAGGATCCATAATCCCCTAGGTGAAAAGCTGATGTTTGACCTTGAGATATTGTTCGAAGTTCTTCAGCAATAAAAGGATCTTCTTCTTAATATCTAAAAATCTCATTCTGAAGATCACTACTTCATTATTCAACTACTCTCATGGTAGATAATCCTCCAATAACTTCTGTATTTATAAATTGGATTTCCAATCTTTCCAGATCCATTTGTAATTCCTTTGGTAGTTCTCTATTAAGAGGTTGAGTATCTGTGATCTTCCTACTTAAATCATCTGCTACAACATTGGCTTTTCCAGGAGTATAGTTGATCGTTAGATCGTAATCTTTGATTAACTCAAGCCAATGCTTCTGTCTCATATTCAATTCCTTTTGTTTGAAGAAATATTTGATACTTTTATGATCAGTGTATAGATCACACCTTGCTCCATAGAGAAAATTTCTCCACCCTTTTAAAACAAAGACTACTACTGCTAACTCCAAATCATGAGTTCTATAGTTAATTTCATGTGGTTTCAGTTGTCTGGATCCATAAGCAATTACCTTGCAATATTGCACTAGCACACATCCTAACCCTTCCTTGGATGCATCACAATATACTATGTAATCCTTTCCTGTTTCTAGAACTGCTAAGATTGGTCCTGTGGTTAATCTGGTTTTCAACTCCGAAAAACTTGCTTCGCACTTCTCATCCCATATAAATGGTGTATCATTTCTTAGCAACTTGGTCATTGGTCTAGCTATCTTGGAAAAACCTTCAATGAATATTTGATAATAGCCTGCCATGCCTAAGAAACCTCTGATTTGCTTCACATTGGTTGGTGCATTCCATTCCAACACTGATTGAACTTTGGACGGATTTACTGCAATTCCATCTTTACTGATCACATGACCAAGAAATTCTACCTTGTCTAACCAAAATTCACACTTACTGAACTTAGCATATAGCTTATGTTCTCTTAAGATTTGCAATGCTATTCTCAGATGGTCTGCATGCTCATCTTTATCTTTGGAGTAGATCAAAATATCATCAATGAACACTATAACAAACTTTTCCAGATAAGGCATGAAGACTTTGTTCATCAAATTCATGAATATTGCATGTGCATTGGTCAATCCAAAAGGTACAACGAGATACTCATGATGCCCATATCTTGATAGAAATGTTGTTTTTGGAACATCTTCCAGTTTGATTTTTATCTGATGGTATCCAGATCTTAGATCAATCTTGGAAAATACTATAGCTCCTTTGACTTGATAAAATAGATCTTGAATTATTGGCAATGGGTATTTGTTCTTGATGGTGACGTTGTTGAGATTTGTGTAATCACCACACATTCGTCGTCCTCCATCTCTTTTATCCACAAAAATTACTGGGGTTCCCCACGGGGATACACGCTCCTGGATAAATCCTTTCTTAGATAACTCATCAATTTGCTCCTTAAGCTCTTTAGGACCCATTTTATATGGTGCTTGGGCTATTGGTGCTGTACCAGGTATCAAATTGATCGTGAACTCTATTTGTCGATTTGGTGGCATTCCTGGTAATTCTGCTAGAAACACATCTTGAAACTCATTTACCACTGGAATATCTGTCAACTTAACCTCCTTCATGGAGTTTAATTGAAGATCTACCATGATATGACTGTGTTTGTCAGCCTAATAAACTATTCTTGCTCCACCTAGAGTCTTAATAGAAACTGTTTTGTCCTCACAATTTATTTGGGCTCCATGTCCTGTCATCCAGTCCATACGTAACACTACTCCAATCCCTTCAATGGAATCACATATAGGTCCGCAAAATATGTACAACCACATATCAAGATAACTTGATCTTGTTTAATGTGACGTACAATTACATTTCCCCCGGCTGTCACTACGGTCATTGGGTTCGCTAACTGTGCCCTTCTAATCCCAAATTTATCATAGAATTGTTCATATCTGAAGGAAGTAGTTGCACCTGTATCAAATAAAACTTTTCCGGGATTGGTACGAATGTTGAGTGTACCTATCACTGCGTGCTCAGATTTATACACCTCCTCCAAGGTTGCACCGTTTAACTTCCTAGTAGGCCTGCTCCTCTTACCATTATTATTCTTGTCAACAGTTTCTCCTCTGTTAGGCTGTCCGCTGACTCCACTTGCTTGTCCTCCACCTTTTGTGGGCCATCCACCCGGTGGTTTACTTGGGCATTATGGATTTATATTACCCTTCTGGCCACATCCATAACAAATAATTACTGGCTTCTTGCAATCCCTACTAATGTTCCCTGGAAGTTTGCAATTGTGACATATGACATTTGCATTTTGATTGGGGTTGTTGTTGTTGTTGAAGGGTCTATTCCTTGGTTTGAATTCCAAGTTGGTTTTACGCTTACTTACCTGAATTCTCTTTGTTTCCTTAGCCCTCTTCCTCCGATCCTCTTGAACATTCTTGTAATCATCTTCAAAAGTTATGGCTGCATCAAGTACCTGCTGAAAAGTATGTTTATTAGCAAGCCTCAACTGCATCTTCACGAATGGATTTAAACCATGTAGAAAACGTTTCCTTCTCTTATGCTTAGTGTTCACTTCATCCTCAGCATAACGAGACAATTGACTGAACTCTCAGATGTAGTTCCATGACACTGGTATATCCTTGTTGAAGTTCCTCAAACTCTCTACACTTCAACTCCATTACACTTTCTGGAACATGGTATTCACGGAATCTCTGCTTGAAATCCTCCTAGTTATACTCCCTTACTGGAAGTTGCATTGCTTACTGATTCTCCTACCAAGATGCTGCAGATCCAGTCAAAAGATGGGTTGCATACCTCAACTTTTCCAAATCATTGCAACCTACAGTCCTCAGCTTTCTCTCTATATCTACCAACCAATCTTTGGAATCCATTGGTTCTGGAGCTGATGCAAAAGGTAACGGTCTGGCATTCTGAAAGTCAAAAAGACTCACTCCACGACCTTCAGGTTCTATATGATCTCCAGCTCGTCCTAATAACTCCTCCATGAACTTATTTTGAGTCTCTTGCATCATCTGCATACACTGTATGAAATTCTTCTCCATTAGTGGTCTCATTGGTGGTGGTGGTATTGCTCCCTGATTTCCGGCGTCTGCATCCGCCTTTTCCTTTGCCTCATGCTCCATGTGCTTCTATTCAGACTCGGTCTCTATAACTAATTCCATGACCCCCCTAGTCCTGCAACAAAAAGCGAATACTCATAATTACATCATGCATATGTGTTCTGAGCTCAACTTCATGCACATAACTAGTCACATAATGGAAAACAAAATCGAAATAAGAACCAAATATGCATTTCACATATTATACATTACAAACAACATAGTTGGTACAAGTCATTACAAACGCGTACCATATAGGTACAAACTCCTGTGGATGCTATCCCACTTATATGAATACAACAGTCTCTCAAACACTATAATACGCAATAGAGTTTACTCCTTTACTTGATTAATCTAGGTCCTTAGTAACTACGACGCTCATTATACATGTGTGGAATCCAACCATGCTGACGTGAAGTCCGATACACTGGCCTTCCAGACGGACTGTACTATGTATCTGAAGTATCAGGACTTGAGTTATCACCCAGCCTGAGTGCATTGACTTCATCCAACTCAGTTGAGAAGTCTTTAGAAACCTGTTCATCACTATCACCCGTCTACATTACTTGAGCACCTTCCCTAGAGTAATCAACAGAATTCTCAGATTTCGTCGCTCCCCAGGTGCTCTGCTGGTTCTGATAGTTATTATTAAACTCTGGGTAATATACATTCTCTGGGTTTTGATAATATATTGAT
Source organism: Avena insularis (assembly GCA_023614405.1). Taxonomy (NCBI): domain Eukaryota; kingdom Viridiplantae; phylum Streptophyta; class Magnoliopsida; order Poales; family Poaceae; genus Avena; species Avena insularis. The sequence goes on from CM042689.1 coordinate 175,805,573, forward strand.
GGCTCAAACACCATTTATTCAGGATCTTCCTCCTCATCCTGACTTCCTCCAAACATGTCATTCCTGCTGATATTATTAGCACTAGACCTCACACCCATCCACTAGATTGTTCGACATCTCGGTCAGAACCATCCATTGCCATTTGAGTTCTTTGAGATCCAATAGGTGACCCCATTCTCCAACCATCATAGTTCTCAATAGGAAGTTCTGAATCATTTTCTACTTTAGAAGCCCGTGGTATTGGATACCTCATATCTAGAGTAGGATAATAGGTAGGTTCTGTTCTAGGTGAATGAGGATATGGTGTAAAAGATACTGGATCTATAGTAATATCCTTAACATTGGCTTTGCCCTACTTACTGCTTCATTCTCTAGTTGGGAAGCTAACTTCTCCCTGTGTTGAGGATCAGTTAAATCCTCCAACATATCATTTTTATCCTCCACTATGACTTGATGTGTCTTATACAGATATCCAATCATCAGTCGATATCGATCCATAAACTTTGAAGATAATTTAGGATGCTTCTTTACTAAATTAAGATAATCCGGTACTGGCTCCGTGTCTATAGAATCATGAGGAATCACAGCAAATGTGCTTCCTGCTAACTCTTGGGCTTTGTGTTCTCTAGTATTGTCTATCGCCTCCACAATAGCAACATGGTATACTGCTAAGTGCCTCCTTCCTTCACCCATGGGTAGATCGTGATATAAACCAAGCTTTTCTGGTAGATAGATACTAACATGGTATTAGGCTAACATATGCCCATCATAGTAGGTCAAAGTACTAACTGGAATAGTAGTTGGACAACCAAAGACCCCTAAAAGTTGTCGAAGTTGTTCAGTTAAAGTCCCGTGATAATCATTGAGAGTCTCTTCCTTCCTTACAAAAGTCAGTTTTGGAAACTTTGGTGCCATTTTCACTGTATACAAAATACTTTGATTAGTAATCAATTATAATATTGCATCATAACAAATAATTATCGCACAAAAAATATACAATGAAATATTATCAATTGAATATTCATTATACTTTTTAGAGAACTCTTTATCGTTGCTATTAGACTCCTATAGGTAATACCCTTTACTAGGTTTCCAACCTAAGGTCAAAGCAATTTCTATGATACCAGCTGTGGTGACCCAGCATACCACTACATGTGTAGTACACTATTGTCATGGACATAACATTCACAGAACACCGTTTCGCAAATATCACATCCCTCAGAGTGATACAACAGAAACATTGCACGTCCATATTACAAACATACACACATATTATTATTACAATAACAGAAGTTCAGTACTTCAAGTGATTCAAACTTACAAACCAAATTTAAATAGTTTCAGTGGAAGATCGAAGTTTCAAACTTATAACCAAAATTGAGCTCAACAACTTAATATATAGAGTTATGCTGCTCGGCTCAATTGATTTACTAGCTAAACAAGGCAACTACTCGGACTCGTTGCCCTCCACTACATAACGGATCTCGTAATGCACTCCTTTCACTCCTCCAGACAGGTCGGGTTCCGCATAGTAGACATCTTCTTGGCCTTCAATAATGTACATCGGGATGTCTTCTGGATCCTCAGATTCTAAGTAGGGGTTCAAAGGAAAGCGTGAGTAACAACGTTACCTGGAAAGTTCATTATATGAAAGGTGGGAAGTTTGATGCTCTATATACCACCTCGTACTATCAGTCCTTGGCACTATGCAATCAAAAAATATGCCCATTAGCCTTCACAGGTTGACCAGAACTTCACGGAGTTCCTTTCCAGCCGTATTCATAGTTCCTTCCCGAAATAGGGAGTAATAAGTTACAGTTCTTACACTCCATAGAGGTGCGTTGCTTTACCCATAAGAGATAAAATCCTTGTTGCACAACTGGGTGTACTTTCCCATCCACAATTCCGTGATGTGGGGCCCAGTAGATGATCCAAGCAAAGCACTGTCCTTCTCTGTGACCCCATATGTGCGCATGATCCTTTAGGCCGAGGTACATCTCTGTTAATCCCACTTTTGGGCAAGCTACAGCCCTCATAAGTTCTAGAAGACTCTATGAGATGGTAATGCCCCTAGCAAGCTCCATAAAGGTCTGACTATACCTCTGGTAGCCGCTCATAGATAATCTAGACACCAAAGTCATGGGGCCTAAGGGTTCCCACCCATATACTAGATCCACACAAGGAATCACAATGTCACGTTAAGGTCGTCTTGCCTACATATGAAATGAAGAAGACCTAGATTACTTCTTTGTCCCATTCCAAATATCATGGTTAACGCGTAATATACGGCGCTAGAATCACTGATGTCATGGGTTATTAATTCCTATGTGATGAAACTCACTGCAGATGGAAGACTAAGTTCCCTTGTGGACCTTTTAATTACCATCACTCAGGATGATAATAGAATTTCATTTATTTAGGAAAATAGTATTTTCTTTCTTCCCTTTTATAACATAGATAATAACACTCAATTTACAAATACTTTGATAAAACTCATCAAAGGACATGAGCAAGTGATGAACTTGCCATGTGACTGCAAGGTAGTGAAGTCGGACGCTTGCACTCGACCTTGAGCTTCTATTTCTACAAAACACCATTATTGCCTGGTAAGGACATTATTTAAAGAAGCAATAATGAACATGCATAGTAATGCAATACATTATTAATTAATTTTCTTCTTTGTGTGTTTTACCCACTTTATTAAATCCTTAATTTATTTTTATTAATAAAAGAAAGTTATTAATGGTAATTCCTAAAATTTGTAAATATTATATTTAATATTTTTGTGGAATAATATAGTAATACAAGAGCTTAAAACTTATTTTTATTTAATTTTAACTCTTATCATTATTTTCCTAAAATTCTATGTAAGAATAAGTATTTTAATTTATAAGATTTTATTTTTACTAATCTAAATGCCCATTTAGTATTTTTTCTAAAATACTATACTCATTTAGAATTATTAAACTAAATTTTATTTATGTTTAGGTGTTTTATATATTTTTATAAAATTCCTTAAAGAACTGATATTATAAAAATATTTAACTTAAGTTTATTCTATTAAAAATAGAATTCTTTATTGGGTAACTTATATTTTATAAATTCATGGATATATTATTTATATTTTTAGTATTTTTATTCCATTTCCTAGGAATTATTTAGTTCTAGGGTTATTTTAGTCTTTAAACATTTGTTAAAATTCTTTATTTAAAGATCTGGACCTAGCCCATTGGGCTGGCCCAGCCCTGACGTGACCCACCTGGGCTGGTCAAACCCACTGGTTCGAGTGGTACTGGCCCGTACCGGCCCAGTACACACACACACACACACTCTCTTTCGCGCACGTTGTCTTCTTCTTCCCTCTCGCCCCGCAGTGACGATGGTATCTCGCTGTCGTCGCCACCGTGGTGCGAGATGAGACCGTCGGTGACGCTCCGTCGACTGGTCCCATTCGATTTGTTGCTAGGACATTCTACTGATCATGCCGCCTCCAACCCGAACCCTAGGGTTTGGTGGTCACCAGCGATTCGGTGCTCCGTAGACCCTGTGGTGTTACTCTGCGGCTCTGGTGGCCATGTGGTTCCGCCATTGCTGCTCGTGTTGTTGTGTCCGCTGTGCTCTCGGCTTTGTGCGGGTTGCAGCGCCTCTGGGTGCTCCACATGCCACTGTGGGTGCGTTCGTCGGCCGTTTTGCTTCCTCTTCTAACTACAACGAGGACCTCGGGTGAGTTCTTCCCTTTCGCCTCTTGTTCTCTATCCTACCATGCTGGCCTATGTGTGCTTGCAACATGAGAACCCTATTTGGTATTTCCCACTATGCTAGGGATCATCCCTCTGTGCTTGGGTTCATCCCTCTATGTTAGGTTTATTTTAGGTGATTACCTACTAAATTTAGTTGTGTAGAACAAACTATTATGTTGTGAACTTGGTGTTGATAGTGGTTCTGTCAGTAACTGTTAGCTAAAGTTTTATGGACTGATCTGTGTTGATATGTTATGATGGGAGGGAATTGGGGTTGGCTATATATCCTAATGGCTCTATGATAATTCTAGATGATAGAATTTATAATTGACAAAATGATTCCTGATTGTTTATCTCAGGGAAATGATTAACTAAGAGAAAATTAAACTATGCAACCTATTTACTTGGATTGCTTAATAACCAGGTTACTGTGACACCATAATTTGATTGGTACACACCACTTGTCTTTGGATAGGCTTATCATGAGCTCTACTGTGGATTGGCTTAGTTTGTAAGCTTGGAAAGATTTATGTTATCTATAGAGTTATATTGGATAAATAGCTTAGTCTATGATGGTGTTTTGAGAATTTTATAGGTAGAAACAAAGTTTTTACCTGCTACTTCCTCTCTTTAATATCCCATGATGGATAATTCCTAGGTATGATTCCTACAGTGTTTAGGAAAATGATTTGATACACTTTAGCAAGAATAGTATGGATCCTTACTGTTTAAGATGAAGTTTTATGATGTAATCATTTCTGAGGTGCTACCATCCATAGGATGTGCCCAGAAATGATTATTCAAGGATTCCTTTGTATCTAGTTGTAAAACTAGAGAATTCTATCCAAGATCAGTGATGCAAAGGCTAAGATCTTGATTGTAGTTGTGAAGATTTATTGTGGATTTGTTTAACTTTATTCTAGGATGGATATACACCTCACTTGGATGTTTTTCTAAGAAGATCATATATATAACAACACATGTTCTGATGAAATGAATAAGATCAATCATGTGATGGTTTTGTATAAACTCACCACACAGCTACTGTTGGTGATGTTGTTATGCTGGTTGATCTTGCTGGCTTGATTCTGGAGTGGAGATCACTCCCTGGACCTTGTCCTGCACCTCCTTGTACTTATCCTGCTTGTCCTGGTACTTGTCTTGCTCCTCCTTGCTCACCTGAACTGGTGCTTGAACTTGCTGTCCTCCTACACCACCCCCTACTTAGGTTACCATCCTGTGGCTGATCTAGTTTGTTTGGTTTATGGATTGGTTGGTGGATTTTTTGGATATTTGGCAAGATAAGTGGTGTTCTTGGATGTGTTCTTGAGATGTGGTGGTGATATGGAATGTCCAGCAGTTGTGCTACGGCAGTGTGCTCCCTTTTTATTGTTTGAGCAGCTACTGCTGCTATGTTGACATCACACAACATGTAGTTAGGTGATTGTGCTGCTTCACTACTACATTCCCTGTGGATCAGATCAAGTGAATCTATTTTCACTTTTTAACCTTTTAGTATTTACTAATATGGTGAAACTTGCCCCTTTACCTTGGTTGATGATGTTGTACCAAAGCTTATGTTGACATAGAAGAATAATTATTGCATATTGGTGAAATTTTCCCCTTTGATTTACTCAATGATGTAAGCATGAACAGTGCACTACATTATTCTCAGTGAGAGTAATACTAACAAATTAACATCTTGTTTCTTTTTATTTACTTTTTTATTTTGTAGGTACAGAAACTTTAAAGATCAAGATTTAGTGTAGGAATAGATAGATAGTCTAGGTTTGATCATACTTTGTAATCTTTCATTTATTCTTTTGTAAAGAATATTTGTAATAATATTCTTTTATTTAATAAAGTTTCCATTTATTGTAACTTGTTTCTGTAATACTTTTGTTCAATATATATATATTTATTCATATTGTTGTAATATAATAAGGAAAAGAAATAAGAAATCCTTTCTTATTTAAATTATTTTGTTGTATTATATTCCATTCTCATAATTGTTTAATATACGAACAACAATACTAAATCATTTTGGACAACAATTTAATGCTAATACTTCTAATTTTCAAATATTTTCCAAATGATTTAAATTTCAATTTTAAATTCAAATTGTTTCCCCAAAATTCATTAAATTCCTAAAGATCATGTCAAAATTTATAGCAATCACTATAGAGAGCTAAACCTACCTCTAGATAGTGAAAGAGATTCAAATATCCTTAGATTTTAGTTTGCGAAAAAATTACCCTGATTTTTACATATAAATGCATGCAAATGCTCAGATTCCTATTTCTACCCTTCGCTGATTCCTAAATGCTAGGATGTTACAATGGAGAAAGAGAAAACTTGGAACAAATGGTAGAAACTTTACCAACTGGGCCATGAATTTGAAGATTCTCCTCACTGCTGTACAAAAGCAATATGTGCTAGAAGCGCTGCTAGGGCCCCCACCACTTGATGATGTTACCAACAAAGTAAAAAATGTTTAGTTGAGTCCTCAGGAGGACCACAATATGGTTCATTGCGGCATATTGTATGGGCTACAGCCAGAACTCCGAAAGCATTTCAAGAATGGCAATGCTTTTGATACCATGGGTGAATGTTAAATGGTTTTCAATACCTGTGATGTTGTGGAGAGTTATGATGCTTCAGAAAATTCTTTAGCTGCATGGTCGAGGAGAACATCTCCGTTAGTGAGCACGTACTCAAAATGTCTGGGCATGTTGATAAGCTTGGTTCCTTGGGAATACCGATTCCCATTGACTTAGGCATACATCGGGTTCTCCTATCTCTGCCACCAAGCTAGAAGAGCTTCGTGATGAACTATAACAGCATGGCATGAAGAAGACTCTCCGCGAGCCTTTTTCAATGCTTAAGACTGCTGAAGTGGAGATCAAGAAAGAACATCAAGTGTTGATGATCAATAATACCACTGGTTTCAAGAAGGACAAGAAGGGTAAACAGAAGGGTAACTTCAAAAGGGGCGGCAAATCTGTTGCTGTACCCAAGAAGAAGACCCAAGTTGGCCATAAGTATGATACTGAGTGCTACTATTGTAAGGTGACTGGCCATTGGAAGCGCAAATACCCCAAGTATTAGGATGACAAGAAGGCCAGCAAGATGAACAAAGGTATATATGATATACTTGTTATTGATGTGTACTTGATTAGTACTCGCAGTAGCACCTGGGTATTTGATACTGGTTTGGTTGCAAATATATGTAACTCGAAACAAGGGCTATGGAATAAGCGACTGCTAGGAAAGGGTGAGGTCCAGATGCGTGTCGGAAGTGGATCAAAAGTTGATGTGATTGCCATTGGAACACTACCTCTCCATATGCCATCGGGATTAGTTTTAAACCTAAATAAATGTTATTTGGCGCATGAGTTGAGCATGAACATTGTATGCGGATCATGATTATTGCAAGACGGTTATTCCTTTAAATCGAAAACAATGGTTATTCGATTTATATGAATAATATCTTTTATGGTCATGCGCCTATGATGAATGGTTTATTTATTTTGAATCTCGATAATAGTGATACACATATCCATAATGTAGATGCCAAAAGGATTAAACTTGATGATGATTTATACGCATAGCTGTGGCACTGCCGTCTAGGTCATATTGGCGTAAAACGCATGAAGAAACTCCATTCTGGTGGACTCTTGGAATCACTTGATTTTGAATCACTTGATACATGTGATCCATGCCTTATGGACAAGATGACTAGAACCCATTTTTCCGGTACAATGGAGCGCGCGACAGATTTTTTGGAAATCATACATACCGATGTGTCTGGTCCGATGAGTGTCTCGGCCTGAGGTGGATATCGTTATTTTGTTACTTTGACATATGATTTTAGTAGATATGGGTATATCTATTTGATGAAACACAAATCTGAAACCTTTGAAAAGTTCAAGGAATTTCAGAATGAAGTGGAAAATCATCATAATAGAAAGATTAAATTTCTATGATCAGATTGTGGGGGTGAATATCTAAGTTACATGTTTGGCACACACATGAGAGAGTGTGGAACAGTTTCACAACTCATGTCTGCCGGAACACCACAACGTAATGGTGTCTCGGAGCGTCGTAATCATACCTTATTAGATATGGTTCGATCTATGATGTCTCTATCTGACTTGCCAATTTCTTTTTGGGGTTATGCACTAGAAACCACTGCATTCACTTTAATTAGGGCACTATCTAAATCCGTTGAAACGACATTGTATGGATTGTGCTTTGGAAACAAACCTAAGTTGTCATTTCTTAAAGTTTGGGGATGCAATGTTTATGTCAAGAAACTTCAGCCGGATAAACTCGAACCTAAAGCGGAAAAATGCTTCTTCATAGGATACCCTAAATAAACAATTGGGTATTTCTTCTATCACAGATCCGAGGGCAAGGTTTTTGTTACCAAGAATGGATCCTTTCTAGAAAGAGTTTCTCGCGAAAGGTGTGATTAGTTGGATGGTAGAACTCAAATAGGTTATTGAACCTTCTCTTCATGAAACGACGAGTAGCGCAGCGCTGGAAATTGTTCCAGAGTTGACTTCACCGAAAGAAGAAGGAACTAATGATAAAGATCATGAAACTCCGAAAGAGGATACTACCGAACCTCGCAGGTCAAGCAGGACACATGCAACTCTAGAACTGTACGGAAATCCTGTCATGCATTTCATGATTGATGGAAATGATGACCCTGCGACATATGAAGAAGAGATGATGAGCCTGGATTCCAACAAATGGCGGGAAGGTATGCAACCCGAGATGGAATCCATGTACGAAAACCAGGTTTGGAGCTTGGTGGAGTTACCTCATGACCAAAAGGTCGTTGAGAATAAATGGATTTTCAAGAAGAAAACTGATGCTGATGGTAACGTGACCATCTATAAAGCTCGACTTGTCGCAAAGGGGTTTCGAAAAATTCAAGGAGTTGACTATGATGAGACAATCTCTCCCGTAGCGATGCTAAAGTTGGTTAGGATTATGTTAGCAATTTTTGCATTCTTCGATTATGAAATTTGGCAGATGGATGTCAAAACCGCGTTCCTCAATGGTAATATTGAGGAAGAGTTGTATATAGTACAACCAAAGGGTTTTGTCGATCCTAAGGAAGATAGAAAGGTATACAAGCTTTAGCGTTCCATCTATGAACGGAAGCAAGCATCTCGAAGTTGGAATCTCCGCTTTGATGAAGTGATCAAAGGGTTTGGATTTGTCCAAACTTATGGAGAATCTTGTATTGACAAGAAAGTGAGTGGGAGTTCTGTGGCATTTCTAATATTATATGTGGATGGCATATTGTTGATTGGAAATGATATAGATCTTTTAAATAAGGTTAAAAGTTATCTAAACAACAAATTTTCAATGAAGGACCTTGATGAAGCATCATATATATATTAGCCATCAAAATCTACAGGGATAGATCAAGGCGTATAATTGGGCTATCGCAAAGTACATACCTTTTTTAAGATTTGAAAGAAGTTTAAAATTGACGGAAGTAAGAAAGGGTTGTTACCTATGTTTCAAGGCAAGACATTGAGTAAGACTCAATGTTCGGCTACGGTGGAAGAAAGAGAGATAATGGATAGAATCCCCTATGCGTCGGCCATAGGCTCTATAATGTATGCCATGCTATGTACAAGTCCAGATGTGGCACATGATATTAGTTTGACTAGTAGATACCAATTTGGTCCAAGTTCGGAACATTGGATAGCGGCCAAGAATATCCTTAAATACTTAAGAAGGGCTAAGGATATGTTTTCTCGTGTATCGAGGTGAAGAAGAGCTCGTCACTAAGTTTTATGTCGATGCTAGCTTCGACACCAATCCAGATGACTCTAAGTCTCAATCCGGATACTTATTTCTCATGAATGCAGCAATAGTTAGTTGGAGGACCTCCAAACAACACGTGGTGGCGGGATCAACAATGGAGGCAAAATATGTTGCTGCTTTGGAAGCAACACAGGAAGCAATTTGGATGAAGGAGTTCATAACAGAACTGGGGGTGGTTCCTAGCACATTTGACCCAATGGTGATATATTGTGACAACAATGGAGCCATAGCCAACGCCAAGGAACCAAGGTCTCATAAGAATTCCAAGCACATCAAGCGCCGATTTCACTCCATCGCGAGCATGTCAAGGATGGTGATATAAAGATCTGTAAGTACACACAAATCCGAATGTGGCAGATCTGTTGACTAAAACTCTCCCCAGAGCGAAACATGATCAACACCAAAACTCCATGGGTGTTAGGTTTATCACAATGTAAACTAGATTATTGTCTCTAGTGCAACTGGGAGACTCACGGGAATATGCCCAAGTGGAAATACTAAAGTTGTTATTGTCGTATTCCAAGTATATGATAGATGTTTATTTTACATGCTATAATTGTATTAATAGGAAATGTTAATACATGTGTTCTTAATAAATAGATAAAGTGTTCCTAGTTATGCCTCTCATATAAACTAGCTCGTTGATTAACATGATGATCAAGGTTTCCTGATCATGGACATTGGATGTTGTTAATAACAAGGTCACAACATTGGTGGAATGATGTGATGAACATTCATCCGAAGTATAGTAATAGGATCAAAGTCATTATGTTTAAATTATTATAACATCATTACAAGTGACTTTAGCTCTTAGACCATGAGATCATGTCAATCACTAACATATGAACAGTAGCATGATAACATCAAACATCACACCATAACAAAGTGACTATAAAGGTGGGTTCAGATACTCCAATAATGTTATGTAGAGGCTCATGGATCAAGAGTGGGATTTGTCCATCCAAATGACGGAGATATATACTCTAGGCCCTCTAGGTGATATCACATTGATATAGCTTGCAAGCAGGTGATGGAGATCAGTAGAATGTTATATCACGAGAACGAGAAAATAGTACATGTCGGTAACAAGATCAAACTAGGTATGGGGATACCGATGATCGAATCTCAGACATGTAAAATATCACAAGACAAAAGGATTTAGTTGCAATGTCAAGGTACTCATGATCACAAGAAGTCATCGTTGAATATGTAGGAGTTAGTACGGATCTCTAGGTCCCGCTGCTGATTATTGATCAAAGAGGGGTCTTAATCATGTCTGCATTATTCGCGAACCGTAGGGTAACACACTTAACGGATATCGACACCATTTGGATAAAATGAGTTGGCAGAAAAAGAATATCGAAGCGTTGGAATTATTTCAATGGGCACCGGAATTGTTTCGAGTGAAATTGTTGAAATTGGTTCTGCATGTGAAATTGAAAAGTAGCAAGGGGTTTTATGTGAATGTTTGTTAATTAATGTAACTGAAAAAATTATGAATAAATAAATAAAATAGTTTTATTGAAAGAGAGATTACATTAAATTTGGTGGGAATTTAATGGATTTTGAGTGGACGAAATGGAGAGTCATTTTGTGAGTGGGAGCTCCACTCACATGAATGGAGGAAGGGGTGGGGCAGCCACCTTGGCCACCGGACATAGCCCTTGGGTGCCCCCTCCTCCTATAAAAGGCTCGCGAAGGATCTCTCTCCTCCTCTAGTACTATTTACCCATGGTCTCGGCTTAGCGAGATACATGTTCATAGTGGCTTTTTCTGGAGCGAGGATTTGCTGCACTGCTGCAGCGAGGTCGTGGAGGTTATCAGGGTCCCAGATGTGTGTGTGATCACTGATTCTCTGCTAAGTTGCGGTGCTGCCGGACTTCCGCACGATCTTGAGATCGGCAAGAGATCGACTACATCACCAACGAGTCCATACTCGTAAAGCTTTGTCGGTCTTCAAGGGTATGTATTATGGATGTATATCCATCCGTTGATTGTATCTAGATAGATGGATCGTGGCGTATACAGTTCCCATCGCAGGATTTTTTTGTTTTCTATGCTATGAACCCAACAGTACCCACAAGTACAGGACTGTGCATGCGCACACGGAGGAGACTACGTATGACTTCCCATAGGGAGTTTAAGCATTTCTCCCATGAACTGTGTGTCGTACAACCCAGTCCGGAGGCACAACGGCCGCTTTGTTGGTGTCATGTACAGATTACTTTTGATGTGGGAAATCACACGGACCGCATCGCTGGGGTCGGCATGCTACCCCTGGTGGTATCCCTCATCACAAAGAACATCAAGGTTACCAAGATGCTGGTGGATGGAGGGGCTGGCCTCAATATCCTCTTAGCAAAGCTGCTAGGTAAGCTCCAGATCACGAAAGATCAATTAGCCCCTACGGGGTCTTTTCTGGGAATAAGCCCTCGAGATACCCAACCTTGGGGTAAGATCGAGTTGCTAGTCACATTCGACACTCGAGACAACTACCGCACTGAGAACATCAACTTTGATGTTTTGGATATTGCCCTACCGTATAATTGCATCATAGGGCGGCCTACTTTAGCTAAGTTCATGGTGGTTTCCCACCATGCCTACAACTCGCTCAAGCTTCCCTCCTCGTGGGGGACCTTGACCGTCAAAGGTGATATCAGGGATGCTGTGTTCGTGTCTGAACAACTGTTCAAACTAGCAGCCACCGCTTTCCCCTGTGACTCACCCTGATCCTTTGTCCGATTCGGACCAAACTTTCACCCCGATTCTCGGCTCGCTCGGGAAGAGGCTGCGACCTTTTCTAGAACCTAGTTCCGATGACTATTCTGGTACTGGTGGCTCTCCGAGAAAGCAAACAACTTCTCGCATCCACCCTACCATCTAAAAATCCCGGGAGCATGCGTGGTGCTCCCGACAAACCTAAAAGCCCAGGTGTGAGTGGAGATTCCCCTGGCAAACCTAAAGCCTGGGAGCGTGCATGGTTCTCCCAGCAAACCTAAAAGCCCGTGTGTGAGTGGAGGTTCCCCCAACAAACCTAAAGCTCGGATGCGTGCGTGGTGCTCTCGGCAAAACCAAAGCCCGAGAGTGAGTGTAGTACTCCCGACAAATGTAATGAATACTAGAGTATCCGTCCTGACCCTCCTATGTGTAAACTGCTTGTAACCAAGGGATGCCCCCGTTTTGGAATAAGAAATCCCATTGCTCTCGTTCTTCTGCCCATTTTCATTTGCTGAGCCTTTTCAGGATTGTGCATTCCTTTGGACCTTTCTCGAGGACCGGACGTGGGTAACAAGACTGCCAGGCCAGAAAATTTCGTACTCTCATGACCCGCTCTGAGGTATGAGCGTTGTGATCTAGGCATTGCCGATGAGCACTAAGTCACGAATACACACCTCCCATGTTAGGGCCTTGAGTTGGCATCAATGCACCCTAATCAAGCGCATGGCACCCTGTTTTTTAAACCTAAGGCATGGGTAAGATGTTGTAAGGTGCGTTCATTGTGTTTCAGGAGAATCAATGGATGGATGAGCAAGGAGAGTTCAATGCAAGGTCTCGGCGAGGATGAAAGGCTCGCCGCCGGATGGGAGTGACAACAACCGTGTATCTTCCATGGGTTGCTAGCCCCACAAGCAAGGCACGGACCAGCTGTAAGGTTGGAACCCTAGAAGCAGGAGCAATGCGATGGACAACTCCTTCACGGGTCCTGTAGTGGCATAAGAATGGAAAAGGACAAGGCGCGTCAAGGGAATCCATGAACACAATGCGGCGGAAAAAGGGGAAACAATGTGAAGGCAAAGGTAAATGCATTAATAATAACCAATTGACATTACATCTGAGAAGTGTACAATGCAGCAATCGGTGCATGGAAGATGCCTGGTAAAAGGGTGCAGGCAAATGACTGCGCACTGGGGGGAAAAGGGGCAGGTGCCACTCCTTACCACTTCCAGCGGCGTTGCGTTGCCTAGCCACCCTCTTGGCATCGCCTGCTTCAGGATGAGAGCACCCTCATCTTCCCGTCCTCAGGGAAGTAGAGGTGATAGGTATGATAACACACGGTGTCTTCGAAGACCTTCACCGATAGGCAGCCCTCACCGCGATATATCTAGTGCAAACCACAATTGAATATGGAATTACAACAAGATCTAATGGATGAAGGATGGGGGTAATGGTGGTGATGTAGATGTAGCAGTTGATAATGAAGGGGATGATGCATTGTCCTCCAATGATCCATGGATCAGCAGGGATTTCTCCCCAGCCAAGTTCCTACTTTAGATCCCTTTTAGATGTGGTTTTCATGTTTTTTTGTGGCTGTGAATGTCAGTCTCCCTTTTAGAGGTGATCCCGATGGCGCCTGGCATGGGCGGATGGTATGGGCAGGCTCCGCCCATAACACAAGTCGTTATTAGTACTGGTTGCCTCTTCACGTTTGGTATTTTCCCAGGTGCGAAGGTAAATCCATAAAATGACTTTTAAATCCATAGGACAGCTCTAATTGATATGTTAATAATAGACTTAATGATTCGGGATCCTATTGAAATAAAGACAAAAAGGTGTGCGCGAACGCAGTGAAATACAAAGATCCCTTCTCTATTTATGCAAAAACAAAAGGTAAATATGCATCAATTTTGGACTCATCAACTCCCCCAAGCTAGGCTCTTGCTCGTCCTCGAGCAAGATCGTGGCTTATGGACAAGATCATCATGTTCATGAGACACGAGTCTTTACAATAAATGAGGCTAAAAATTTAAACAAGAATACAACATCAGATGTAAAGAAGCGTCAGGGGCATTATCATACCTAACACATTACATGAATTAGAGGCTTCCACACCTTCTGTAGTATTAATGAAATTATAAGAAGCTCCTAGTGATTTAACATATCATATAATCATTGATTTTATAAGTATCGAGCACATGGTTTAGTAATGAAGATTCATGATCATTCTTCTTTTCTTCTACTCTTGATTCTTTTGATGGCTGCTCTCTCTTTTTGCTTCTTTTGAATTTTGTCTATCTATGCATATATATTTTATTCTTTTATTATTTTTCCCTTTGTTTTTTAGTACATCTATTTGATCATGCTCACTACTTTTATGGCTACAAAGAAATCTCTTAATTATAATATGCTACCAGAATTCTTCTCATAGCCTAATCAATACTCTTGTCAGTGTGGAAGTCCCTAAAATCATGACAGTTGTACAAGTATTATAACACTCAACCTAGTTCGATCATCTAATATAATAATCATGAACCATAACATACTTCAAATATCATAAAGTCTCGCAACCCAATTAATATAAATCATCTCTTGATCAAAGGAAACTCGAAGTTGATGCAACTAATGCAAATTCTGGAATTAAAGTCTAAATGCATACAGCAGAGTAAACATGATAAAAACTGTAACATAGATTAGAAAGCTCTCACATACCCCCCAAGCTTGGAATCAAACCGGGTGGATCAAATAATTCCTTGCATTTATTTGATACCGTGACACGCCCTTTAGTCTACAGAGGTCTTGCTAGAGATTGCATCTCGAAGTTTCTTGTTTGTTTCCTTCAAAGCAGATCTGCGACGCAGGAACTTCTGTAGATCCGAACGCAAGAGGAACATCCCAGGTGAATTTATTCATCTCATCATTGAGTTCCTTTTTGCCTTCAAGATCTAAGAGGGGCTTGCGCATAATCTCCTTATGGACGGGTTCTCTTTCTGAAACTTCTCCAATTTATGAAGGCAGCGTTCATTGTCCAAGACATGCGCACGAACGAGTACGTCCAGAAGGTTGACCCCTCAGTCCTCTTGGGGCTTCATGCTCAAACGTGTGTTCATGGTAACCTTCTTTGTTGTTGAAGTGTGCTCCGTTGTCTCCTTGTAAGTTCCTGCATCGGGATGGTTAGACTTCTTATGCTTCGGCAAAGAATAGTCGACAGCGATGATCTTGAGCGACTCTGTGCAGCCCTTTCCATGGGGCTTATTAGCTTCCAATTCGTCTTTGGGTGTCACCTTGGCCAAGTAGGGAGGCTGATGCCACCCCCTCTTTGTTTGCTCCGTGAAGATCTCGTACTCTTCGTCCTCAGATTCATCATCAGAGTCATATGCATACCGCTTGTTCTTAGGGCTCAAACCTTGGGCCTCATGGTCATCGGATTCAATGGAGGAAGTCTGGAAGCTATCCCACGAAGGAGCCATTAGGTTTAGAGGATTGCCCTTGCCTTGAACAGGGTAGCACATCAGGTAGATTGAATCTGTTGATATGAGAGGAAGAAAGACCTCTATGGAGGCTTATTAAGGGTCATAGGTAGGAAGAAATACGTACTAGAAGAAAAAGGGTCGGCCAAGAAAAGAATTTCAACAAATATGGAAAAAAATAAATGAAAAAGGAAGGAATTGCAACCATAATGACCACTTGGTACGGGCGAATGCCCGTACGGCGTGCCCGTACTGGGTCGTTCCAAAGAGAACACGGCTTCCAACGAGGTAACTAGCCAACCTACTAAGTAGTACTGGTGGGTCCCACTCGTACTATCCGTCCGTACTGACTTTTACCGACTTTGGTTTTTTGAACATAAAAAAATCGAACAAAAGTTAGGTAATGTGAAACCATATCAGTAATGACCAATGGTACAGGCGGATGCACCCGTATCATGCGGTCCAACCGAAACGACAAAAACTGGGACATGGGTACCGTCTTCTTAACGATCAGTGGTATGGGCGGGTGCAGCCATACCGCTCGCCCGTATGGACTTTCCAAACTAGCAGTACAATCAGAAAAACAACAGAAAATCAAAATTGCTAAGATAAATAGCAGAAAATTATCCAGAACAAACGTAACTTCAGATTTCACATAACTGAATTATCTAGAGAGAACGAGTTCAAATGAGTACCTTCTCCTTTCTAGATTATCTTTTTCTTTTTATCTTTGAATAAAGTGGGTTGAAGAAGATCCCTAAAACCATTGCAAAGAGAATTTGAGAATTTTCATTTTAGCAATGTTGTTCCTATTAGTATGTAGATGGATGGCACTTCTTTAGGTGGACCAATTTCTTGAATGTCCGTGGGTGTCTCCTCTATCTCCTCTTTTCTTTGTAAAATCTACAAATCAAATTCTTGCAAAAGAAGAGTCTAATGGATCATCCTTGGTTTAGCACCAGTCCTTTATAGGATTTCCTTTAGGCCAATACGATCGGTATGTACTCTCACCTTTGATTTATTGATATAATATCTAAATTTATCATAGGAGAAAACTACAGCGAAAAATTCCTTTTCTACCATGGGGTAATTCTTTTGGGCCCCAATTAGGGTTCGGCTAGCATGATGAATGATATTGAGATAATTACCATCATACTGGAAAAGAATTGCTCCCACAGCTTCATGACTAGCCTCACAGAATAACTCAAAGGGCTTCCTCCAATTAGGTGGTTAATAATGGGAGCTTCAATGAGAGCTTGTTTTAATATGTTGAAAGCATTTAGACATCTTACATCAAAATTGAAGACAATCCCTTTATAAAGAAGATTAGTTAAAGGTCTAGCAGTTTTTGAAAAGTTTTTAATGAACATTCCATAAAATCCAGCATGGCCTAGGAAACTCCTTATACCTTTCACATCTTGAGGAGGAGAAAGTCTTTCTATATTTTCAATCTTTGCTTTTTCAACTTCTATACCCTTACTTGAGATTTTGTGACCAAGTACTATATCTTCTTGAACCATAAAATGGCATTTCTCCCAGTTCAATACTAGGTTCGTCTCTTCACATCTCTGCAAAACTTTGTGAAGATTATGGAGACAATGATTAAAGGAAGTTCCATAAACAGAAAAATCATCCATGAAGACTTACATAATACTTTCAACATAATCGGCAAATATAGTAGTCATACACCTCTAGAAAGTAGCAGGGGCATTGCAAAGACCGAAACGAATACAATGCTAAGCATAAAGACCATAGGGACATATAAAAGTAGTTTTAAATTGATCATTAGGATGAACAACAATTTGAGAAAAACCAGATTAGCCGTCCAAGTAACAAAAATGAAAATGCATAACTAGCCTCTCTAATGTTTGATCTATAAACATAAGTGGATAGTGATCTTTCATGGTTTCTTTATTAAGTTTTTTATAGTCAATGCACATCCTGTGTCCAACAATAGTCCTTGTAGGTACCATCTCATTATGTTCGTTTTTAACAACAGTAAATCCACCTTTCTTAGGAACACAATGAACATGACTTACCCATGCACTCTCTTCTACATGAAAGATGATTCCCTGCATCTAACAAACATATTATTTCTTTTCTTACCTCCTCTTTCATGTGAGGTTTGAGTTGTTGCTGAAAGTCTACGACCGGTTGGGCTCCTTCCCCATGAATATCCTATGGGTGGCTATCAAAGGAGTGATCCCGTTCAAGTCACTCATAGAATACCAAAGAGCATTTCTATGCATCTGAAGAACTTTCATTAAATTCTCCTCCTATTTTTCTACAAGGTTAGAACATATAATAACAGGGAATTTACTGGTATCATCAAGAAACCTATATTTTAATTACTTTGGTAAAGTTTTGAGGACAGGAGGGGGAGGAACCTCATCTCCCTTTCTTATGGGTTCTTCATGTTCTTGATTAATCTCGGTATCCACCACGGGTGTGGAGTCAAGATAATCATCCATTTCATTTTTCTGTTTCATAGAGGATATTATTATTATTGACTAAACTTCTTGATAAATCATCATCAGGTGTCTCAATAAATACCAAGGCTAAATTGAAAATATTACCTTCTTCCTCATGTTCATACTCATCATCATTTAGTTCTTAAATAGCTGGCTTATGGTCAAATTTGGAGAAATGAAAATCCATTTTATCTTCACCAAACTTAAGAGACAAAGTTTGTCTCTTGCAAATGTTTACTCCTATAGTATTTAGAAAAGTTCTTCCAAAAATGATGCAGCAATAACCATCGGTAGGCATATCAATTAGCACAAAATCAATGGGATATTTATATGGTCCAATATAAATTGGAACATCTCTAATTATTCCCGTAGGGACTCTAAGTGTTTTATCCGCAAGCATTATAGTCATGTCTGTATCCTCTAGTTCGGCATGTGCTAGTTCATTTTGATTTTTAAATAAAAGTTAAAAGGAATCACGTTAACAGCTAGCTATGTCATAGAGACCATATTAGGAAGTTCTGTAACACCCTCGCCTGATAAGGCTGAGTTCATGTGTATAGTGCCAATCCCTAGATCGGTTCACTGGCACACACAGTACAGATGAATACCAAAGAGTTTAACAGTGCATCATAAATAACGAATTGATCCAGAATTTGCAATTATTACAATAATTCTTAGCTCAAGGCTAGCTCAAATTCAAGCAGCATACGAAAGCATAAACAATTGATAGGCTCCATCTTCAATTGTGCCACAGGCGAACAACTGTTGAGTGGAGTATCGCGACCTACTCGATCACTCAGAATTGGAATAATAACCTTCAACATAAAACATAGCAGCCCCGAAGGGTCAATACTTGGAATGTATGGCAAGTAGAGCTATTAAAGGAGACAATAGAACTAACATCTATATGCATATTTGGCAAGTGGAGTTGTGGCTAGCTTGCATTTGCAAATACCTTTGTCCTACTTTCATAAACAGTTTTTGATTTTCTTTGAAAAGATCCCAATTAAGTTAACCCATCAACATTAAAGCAATTATGAAATTAGAATGAGCGAGAAACATGTCATGAACTCAATATCAAGCAACTCAGATGTCCATAACCGGGGACACGGCTAATCGATTAGTTTATACACCCTGCAGGGGTTAGTACACTTTACCCATGTGACTTGGCCAGCCTAGCTCGTACCACCACTCTCATATTTGGTGATCATAGGGAGAAGTCCAAGAAGGGACCGTTCGAGAAGTAGCTCCCCAAACCCGACACGCACCGGTCCAACCTAAAAAAATTCTACATCTCTGGATACGTGGGTTCGATTTACCACAACCTACTGAGTCTAACCAACCGCCCATTCCATTATTGGCACATGGTTGTACACGTAAGGTACAAAATAAAGAAGCCAATCATTTCCTCTTGGTACCTAGGTGCCTTTCCACAATGATACCACCAAAATTTTCAATCCCATCACACCTAGGAGATTAATTGATTAAGTTGTTTTTAGTTTTCGCAAACCAACACATTTAGAAACAACTTTCAGTGATGTAACCCAGCCCTCGTTCATCATAGCATGGCTAGGAACATCTACCAACGGTGGCTCATCTACAGGAAATCCCTACCACATAGTAGGACATAGCATAGAGATAATACTTTCCTACACATGCATCTACAAAATACACGACAATGCATTGAAAATAGTAGGACAATATCATGAACAATGTAGCATCTACTTGCCTTGATTGTAGTTGAAGACGTTCAAGCACTCATAGCAATCACACACACTGCACTCCTCGCAATCTATCGATCAAACAATTGCATACAACATCAACAACCATACAATCATAAACAACTGCACAAATGCATGCATGCCAATTTAATATGCCACAATGGTTGTATTTAGTTCTATAAACAATGGTAGAATACATGATGCATGCAGGAGACCAGTTAATGCAATGGAGTACTTGTTATTAATAATTACTTGCTAATATAGGGTTTTTAATAGTTCTGTTGTAACGCCTGTTCTAACTATCGAATTAAATTTGTTTCTTGGGTTCACTGGATAGAGGACGTCAATAATAACCAGTAGGCGTTGGATTCAACCTAATCGGAGTTATAGATCTTTTTGTATGATTTAAATAGTGTTTCATGGGTTTTAAATCATTTATACAGTTTCTTTTGCCTAAAAATCAAACTAAAATTATATCTGTAATCTCCACGGAATTTTGATTCCAGGGACATATTATTTGCAATTTTCTGAGCAGCACTCGAATTACTATGATTTTAATACTCTAAATAAGCCATTAATCTATTTATTTAATTGCTGCAAAACCTTACAATATTTGCCTGAACCATTTGCATATTGATGATCTGCATGGAACCCGCTTTCCATCGGTATATCATTTATATTTTTTTGATATGCAAATAATTTACTATGAATTTAATGATTTCTAAATCCATTAAAACTAATTAAATCACTATGGGGTAAATAGTCTGCACAGGATGTATCCAACTAGATATTATTAATCTACATTATAGTAGCTTAAATTTGATATATTGTTCATATTTTTCGGAGTTACAGATAATTTCCTATGAATTTATTAACCTAAAAGACCATTAAAACTAATTAAGTTACTGCAGTAAAGGCATACTGTAAAGGTTGAATCTAATGCCATATTAATATTCTACACGTTTTGATGAATCCATTGATATATTATTTGCTATTTTTGGATCTTCGGATCTTTTTATATGATTTTTGCAAGTTTACACAATTTCCTGCAATTTAAATTCAGTTTCAAATATACAGGGAATATTTCCTGGGAAGATTCTATGCTGACTGGGACGCGGGGCTGACCTGACGTTGACACGTGGCGAGATCTGGTTGGCTCGTACCCCTTCGTTGATAAGGTCTAATCTTGACCATCGGGATGAGATCCAGTGGCTAGGAGAGGAGATTGGCCCGATTTTGGCTCAGAATAGACAAGAAATAGATCTGTGTTAGAGAGACAAATCCATACGTCAAATTAAAAACTTACAACATAAAAGTTGTGGGGAATCATTAGTCCTACATTCTCACCAAAGGAATTTGGATTTGAAGAAACGAGCGCGAGTACATCTTGGATTTACACCGTCATATCTGAAATATTGCGGTGCGAAATTCTCCGGCTTTGGTGGATGAAAAGAGGTGAGGTTTGTCGGGACTGAAATATTTCGACGAGATCTACAACTTTTGTTTTTTGGCTGAAGGCAAACGACGAAGTCTAGATGGTTTAATAAGCGAAATAAGATTCGGGCATGTGTACATTAGGGATTTCGAGAAGGGAAACTCATACAGCTGTGCTCCATGTTTTTATATGGAGGTTTAGGATGATGAAGAGATAGCTTTTGGAGTAGGGAACAAGTAGAAACAAACGGAAGTCGATTCGGAGTTGTAGATTAAAAGTTATAAGAGTTTGAATAGAGATAGGTTTAGAAAACCGATGTTTGCACGCTTTTTAAAGCACCTGGACAACGATCGTTGCCCGTGCGTGTCTGCTCTCGCAGTATGCTAGCTAGGCCGGCCGGTTGGCCCAATTAGTTTTTTTTCTTTTCTTTTTCTATTTTGGTATTTACCCTATATCTTTTGCATACGAACTCCAAATGATATGATTCTTATTTCTAAATTTTTCTAAAATCAAATAGATCATTGTAGGATCATATTTGTAATCTTTTTACTAGGTTGCAAGTAGTGGATTTATAAATCCTTATATATTTTATTTTATTTATGTCTTTATTTGTTTGTATTTATTTCATAACATTTTCATAATAGCTCCAAAGGAGCTCAATTTTGTTTGTAAAATTTTGTAATATTTATTGGATATTTTTAGGCTATAATTTAGCAATAATCCTGCCTTAGCAACAGTGGGTTTTTATAAAGCCAATTTAATTCTCTTTAGGAGCAAAGTGGCATATACTATTTAGGGTTTTAGTCCTTTATTTTTGTTTAGGGATTTTTCTTGATGCAAATATGCAATGCAATGCTGATGAATATCATGCAAATGCAATGTTTTTTCTAGTCCCAATTTCTAAAATCTTGGGATGTGACAGACTAACCCCCTTAAGATGAATCTCGTCCTGAGATTCGGAATGGCTAGCAAGGGTATGGGTGTTGATGTCGAGGCTAACCCCCTTAAGAAAATTAAACTTGCATCTCCAAGGATAGTTGATAAGCTATTGTTCTTCCTTCCTCTAGGATTGTGATTGTAGTATCAAGTTGTGCACCAACAATTCGACCTTCTTATTTAACCATCCAGTCTATGTCTACTATTACTACTTTGTCATGTAAATCCAATATAATCTAGCTAGTGGGAAATTTTTATGTGCTCCAATCTCTATGGTTTAAGCTCAATGCCGGCTCTTTGGTATGGTTGAAAGGCACTCGAGATTCGCAAAGCCAACAGTATAAGAGCGAATAACAAGAGTAGTAGGAATGGCGATCAATCCATCCTGCACCCAAATCATTACCCTGCATGAGGATAGGTGAATCACGTTTTTTTATCACTCGTGCATCCTCACTTGCCTTGAAGAATGTTTCCACGGGAACGAACTAATGCTCTATGTAGAATCCCATGTATTCAATCAACAAAGCTACCACTAAAACAAAACTATCGATACTTCAACTTTCAAGTTGCGTAATCTACTACACAACATCATTTCAACACTTCATACTCCCACATCTCTTTTTTTCCATTAGATAAAGCATTCTTCTTCCTAAATGCATTGTGTTGTCAAACCTTCCACTTAACACACCATTATATCTCCAAGGGTTCAAGATAGGAAAGAATAGATTCTATAGGAAAGAAACGACTAAGAAAATATTCCTACCCATAGCTATATGAAGCAATCAATGTCACAAACAAGGAAACAATCATAGGAGATCAACACACAATCAAACACTTGTATATTAAACACTATAGGGGTCTAAATATAGCAGTATATAACCACAAAATAGTTTGAAAGTGTCACATCCCAAGATTTTCCAAATCTTGTAATGTGAAAAATAAATAAACAAAATAAATTTTTGCTGAAAATCAGGGTGAAAAGAAACTTTTGTTTCTAAAAGGAAACTTAAAATCCCATCTTGAACAAACTTTGATAAAAAGTTCGAATCCAACAAAAATCCAAATCAAGAGAAATGCATTCCTCAATGAATGTATCTGGAAATTTAAACACTTGGAAAATAAATCCAAACCTTAAACCCTAAGGGAATAAACATCATTTCCAAGTTATCTCCAAATCCATGGATTTGATCCATGTAAAAATTGATCAACAAACATTCACAAAGGATCAAGAAAGACAAACAGAAATGTTAAAAGACCATAGAAATTGGTTTCACTTAATTTGGAACCATAAATAAAATCTTATGAATATAATAAGATAAGGAAATAAATTCCAAAACTAATAAAGTCCTTATCTAAAATCCATACCAAGTGGTGAGCAAATGATCATAAAGACATTTAAAAAGATAAACAAATATTAAACAAGATTTCACAAATTGGAATTCCCAAGTTTGGATCTCTATTTAAAAAGATATGGATTTTATAAGATGAAGAAAGAAATATTAAATAAAGAGTATTTAAAGACCAAACCAAATCTTGGCCTAACCCATAAACAAGTGTAATGAATTATAACCCCAATCCAAATAAAATAAAGGGATAAAGAATTTCCAAAATAAAATAGAATGACTTAAACCAATCCTATGGGAATTAAAACAAATAACCAATCTTAAATGATTAATAAATCATATTAAAATACTTTCCAAATAATTCAAGATGAATTATTTGAACCAACTAAACAAATAAAAACCTACTGAAAGGAATTGGAAATTTTAAGAATTTAAATGGAGGTTTAAAATTATTTTTAAATCCTATCTAATTAAAAACTAGAGCTTATTTTGAATAAATAAAAGACCCCAAAATGAATAAGGTTTTATTCAAAAATTGACATCAGAATACAATACTAATCAGTGTTTAAACCTACCCAAAAGTTGGCAAAAGTTTGAATTCAAATGGGTGTTTGAATCAATTAAACAAAATCAAAACAAAACAAAAGAAATGGAAAAAGAAAAAGAAACAGGAACAAAAAAAATATAAAAAGGAGGCAGCCCAGCCGGCCAGCCCAACTAGGACCAGCAGCAACCCAACTAACTTCCCGAAACGTTTTTCTTTCTCACTCAGATGCACACCCGCGCCCTCACTGACGATTAGGCCCCACCGTAACCCTTCTAACTCGCTGACAACACTGTCCCACAACGCCACCACATCATCGTCTACCCCGCGACGACCACGCCTTTCCCCGGCGGTTTCTGCCGCTGAATCCTCTGCGTAAATTCCAGATTAATGGCTGATCAATTCTCGCCAACGTTCATGACATCTTAAACGCCATCGCCCACTCTATCTTTCCCCCCAGTCACCAGAACCTATACGCCCCCAGGCCGCTCCAATTAGCGCCAAGACCCCGCCCTGCTCCGACGAGCTCGCAACCAAATTCTGGTAGCCCTGCGCCACCCCTTGCCTCCTCGAGCACACGGACGTGACCTCCAGGCCCTGGCGCATCTCCCTGCCTCCTCAGCTCACTCGCGCGTGCCCCACATCGTCGGCAGCGACCACGACTGACTACACCACCGTCTGCAACCGCTCCGGCGACGCTCCTAGGTAAAGTTCGACCACGCCTCCCCGTCTCCTGGATGCACTCGTACTCGCCGCTTCTGTGCGCAGCTAACGCACCCTTTTTCGTGCCTTAGCGTGAACCGTACACTCGCCTCCGACGATGAACAGAGTCGCCAGACGCCGGCGACAACTAAGGCGAGGAATCACCGGTGGTTCCGAGCGCCCCTCGACAAGTGACGACCACGTTGAGCATCAGCGAAGCAAGGCGAACCTGGTAAAGCCCTCCCCCATCACCCTTGCTTCCTAAATCGCCGGCTCTGCCACCGTCTGACCGCGCCGCCACCAGTCGCCGCCGCCAGCGCCGCTGCTTATTGGTCAAAGCAATAGGGACCGTTAGATCTGCATCTAATGGCTTGGATAGGTTGACTAACCGAAGGGGTAAGGATGAACCTGCGCCGTGTGATGTCAGTTAGATCCAACGGCCTATAGCGCGTGATTCAGACGAAACGGTATCAGCGAGTAAGAACTCGACACGTGGCTCAGACTTCGTTTTAAGAACAGAAACTTTCCTATTAGAAGTTCAAATTTGAAAAATCCATAACTTTCAAACCACACGTCCAAATTTTGCAAACTCTATATCAATGGAATCAGCAAGACAAGACCTAGCCAACCATGCCTTTTGTTTAGTAAAAAGCTTCTGTTAAAATGTTTGTTTTTGCAGAAACTTATGTATGCTTGTTTAGGATATAAAAATTATTCTAAAATGATTTTGGGGATAAAATCTTTGGCAAATGGTTTGTTTTGAACCTACTGACCCTAGGAAACAAATCGTGGTTTAAAAAATGTATTTGGTGAAACAAAAGAATGAATCTTGGATTTAAACCAATTCTAGTCAAATAAAAATATGGTTTAATTATTAAAAATGGTTTTGGAAGAAAACCTTTGAGAAATGTTTTGGAAATAAACTCTCTGACCCTAAACACAAGATTTTATGGTTTGAAAACATATTTTGTGAACCCTATAGATTAATGCCTTATTGAAAACATTTTTGCACCACATAAAATGATACCTTGTTTTAATAATGGTTAGTGAAGTAAAAACTTTTGTAAATGGTTTTTCCACTTTGTAAAATGACCAATAGGAGTTTCCAAATGTTTATAACCTACTAGAAACCACTTTTACAAGTAAAACAATCTTTTGCATGCTTGCATGCATTACTTTGATTTTATCAATTTATGTGATGAATTGCTTGAATGGTAGATTGAATTATTGTTTGCTTGATTGACTTGTAGTGATTTGAAGTGAGTGAACATTGCAAAGATCAAGGAGTGAACTAATACCCTCTACCAAAAAGGCAAGTGATGATTCATACTTTTGTCCCATTATTTTCACTATGCATTAGTGATATTTCTAAGTAAGACTTGCATGGAATTTTTGCTAAGTATAAACCATGCTATGGGAAATCCTAGTAGATGTAACCTTAGTAGAAATTTCCTAAGTTAAGATTACTACTACTTTCATGCTTAGCTTAGCTAGTAGAAAACAAGGGTGGAATATATATTCATACTATGGAAAAATTTCTAAGTCTAAGGACTTGTGTTTTGTTTAATAAAACAACTAAGTGAATGAATCACCTGGGTGGAATGGAAGGAATGGTTTGTGTTGAGTGGTTACACAAGGCCAGGGGACTGGTGAACCTTGTGTATCTCACTTGTGGATGGCCACCCAGGAACAAAGAGATCTGAGATGTCAAATGTTGAGAAGCTTCAAGTGCAACCAGTTGGCAATATGGGCTCTTCCTGGATCATATAGGTTGCAATAACTTAGCCAAATGGACAGTTGGTGGTAGGGGTTTGATAGGTTGGAACGCGTCCATTTTGGTCTAAGGGAAGGCTTCTGAAAGATCTTGTCTTGGTGAAACCAAGTCTTGTGGGGAAAGTGCACCACCTCTGCAGAGTGTAAAATCTAAGTACTTAGCCATGTCCTTGGCAAAGGACAATTTGAGCATCAAGACATGGAAGCTATCAAGAATCTCCTCATCCCAATTTCTAAGTTAAAATCTTGTGGTTGAACAAGGGTTAAAGGATCTTCAATCTTTGATTGGTAGATGCCTTGGGTGATTTTTGCCAAACAAAAACTTAATTTTTTCAACTGATACGAAAATCTATTTTGAGCAAAGCAAGCCTAAGCTCCACTTAGACAAATGCATATAGATGATAGATACTACTATTCTACCATAGTATCACTTGCCAATACAATTCAAATGTATTGACCCTTGTGGCTGTAACTTGTTATGTTGCAGGTTTTTGTTTGATATTAGTGAAGTTATTGATTAGGATTACAAGTCTACAACCAACATGTCTGCCTGTGACACTTTGAAGATGAAGGACCCCATGCTTATAGATATTCTGCTGCAATGTAATGTAATAGCCAAATGAGCTATGTAAGATGTAATAAATTATGTTATTCCTCGTTATAAAGTTGTATTATGACCTTTGTTTCTTGATATTACATATTAACTGTGGATGCTAGCTATTGATCCAGGGACTAGCATTGTAAACACAGGGATCTCTACCTTATTAAAGGTTGGGAACCTTATAGATGGTATCAGAGCATTGTGTTGCCTGTAGGATTGTAACCCTAGGATTGGACAAAACCCCTTAGAAAAATAGGAGTTGTATTTGTTCCAAAACTTATTTACAAACAATCTTGTAAACTCTTTCCTCAACCATTTTGGTTTTGATTCTACATCTCTTCTATTTCAAACTTGATGGAAAAACCTACCCCATGGTCAAAGACTTCACCATGTGCAAAAGACATCTTCAACTCTAATGACTTACATCTTCAACTCTAATGACTTCAACATCTTCAACTCTAATGACTTCGACATCTTCAGCATTTTCACCAAGGACATCAACCTTGGATATCACTAAGGATTACAAGTGAGACAAGAAATCATGCCCAAGACTTGAAGACTAAGGAAATACAACTTAGAAGGAACCATGATCACCTTTGAAGTTTTGTGACCAAGGATTTTATCAAGAATAAAAGATCTCATTCAAGAAGAATCAACCAAGAAAGATGGAAAAATCTCAAGTGAAACCATATAGATGGACCACCATATTTAGTTTAAGACAAACCCACCAACTTATGTGGTGTAGCAAAAATATTTTTGGTTGCTTAAAAAAAATGTGCTTGAACCTTGTTGTTTGAGTGGAATGTTTGTTTGTGATTGCTTGCACATTGCTTGTGAAAAATTGTGATGTGTGTGATTAGAATTATTCCCTTAGAAATACTTTGCCTATTCTAATCCCTACCCAACCCAAACAGATGACTTCTCCAAGAAACTCCAACATCAAGGTTGATGACAACAACAATAACCAAGAGATGCACATGAGAGAACAATTACTAGCAAACCAAACCCTGTTGAGCCAATTGATAACTCAGCTTTTAACCAACAACAATGTACTAGACCCAGCCATACAAAGGATTTTGAAACTTCAATCCCAATTGTTGCAAGGATTGGCTACTCAAATGATCAACATGGGAGAAAACTTTTCCCAAGGAGCTAATGACAACAAGGATGACAAAGATGTTATTCTAGAAGGAACCCAAGCGTGCAATATTTGTGGAGACAAGGATCATACATCCAAGGAGCATGAAGATCAATGCCCTAATTGTGAAGAGAGACATCCAACTAATCAATGCCCCACATCTCAAGTGACTTGTTTCCTATGTGAAGGAAATGATCATGCCCTTATTCAATGCCCCATCTATCCTATAGTTCAACAAATGAAGCAAGATGGAATGCATCAAATGTTTGGAAACCTCCATAAGGGAACAACTTCTACCAAGATGGATGAAGGCAAAGTCAGAACCATGCCACATAAGGCCAAATCCAAAGTGACCATAAAGTGTTGCTACTCTTGTGAAGAAGGTCATATCTCTAGTAACTGCCCCAAGAAGAGAGAAAGATTTCCCACCTTTGAGGTGAGGTATGAAGAGCATGAACTAGAAGAACTCCTAGCTTTGGAGAGACCCAAAAAGAAGAAGAAGGACAAAAGCCAGTTGCAATGTTACAATTGCAAAGAGATGGGACACTATGCCAGTGAATGTCCAGAAAAGAAGAAGAGCCAAGAAGACAAACAAAAGCTAGTGAAACCCAAGATGAGGAAGGATATTAGCCAAGTGATGTGCAACCATTGCAAAAAGTTAGGACATTATGCATCATATTTTCCAGAGAAGCCACCTCAAGACCTCAACCTTATCACATGTTCCAAATGCAAGGAGCTAGGCCACTATGCAAACCTCTGTCCAGAAAGGTTACATCAAGATCCCAAGTAAGACAAGATGTAATCTAGTTGAATTTTTTTAAGGGTGGTAGTGCCCTAGATGATTTTGAGCCAACTTGTAACCCCTAGCCTCCCCAAATCTCGGGACGAGATTTATTTTAAGGGTGCTAGCCTGTCACATCCCAAGATTTTGTGAAAAATAAATAAACAAAATAAATTTTTGCTGAAAATCAGGGTGAAAAGAAACTTTTGTTTCTAAAAGGAAACTTAAAATCCCATCTTGAACAAAATTTGATAAAAAGTTTGAATCCAACAAAAATCCAAATCAAGAGAAATGCATTCCTCAATGAATGTATCTGGAAATTTAAACACTTGGAAAATAAATCCAAACCTTAAACCCTAAGGGAATAAAAATCATTTCCAAGTTATCTCCAAATCCATGGATTTGATCCATGTAAAAATTGATCAACAAACATTCACAAAGGATCAAGAAAGACAAACAGAAATGTTAAAAGACCATAGAAATTGGTTTCACTTAATTTGGAACCATAAATAAAATCTTATGAATATAATAAGATAAGGAAATAAATTCCAAAACTAATAAAGTCCTTATCTAAAATCCATACCAAGTGGTGAGAAAATGATCATAAAGACATTTAAAAAGATAAACAAATATTAAACAAGATTTCACAAATTGGAATTCCCAAGTTTGGATCTCTAATTAAAAAGATATGGATTTTATAAGATGAAGAAAGAAATATTAAATAAAGAGTATTTAAAGACCAAACCAAATCTTGGCCTAACCCATAAACCAGTGGAATGAATTATAATCCCAATCCAAATAAAATAAAGGGATAAAGAATTTCCAAAATAAAATAAAATGACTTAAACCAATCCTATGGGAATTAAAACAAATAACCAATCTTAAATGATTAATAAATCATATTAAAATACTTTCCAAATAATTCAAGATGAATTATTTGAACCAAATAAACAAATAAAAACCTACTGAAAGGAATTGGAAAGTTTAAAGAATTTAAATGGAGGTTTAAAATTATTTTTAAATCCTATCTAATTAAAAACTAGAGCTTATTTTGAATAAATAAAAGACCCCAAAATGAATAAGGTTTTATTCAAAAATTAACATCAGAATACAATACTAATCAGTGTTTAAACCTACCCAAAAGTTGGCAAAAGTTTGAATTCAAATGGGTGTTTGAATCAATTAAACAAAATCAAAACAGAACAAAAGAAATGGAAAAAGAAAAAGAAACAGGAACAAAAAAAATATAAAAAGGAGCCAGCCCAACTAGGCCCAGCAGCAACCCAACTAACCTCCCCGAAACGTTTTTCTTTCTCACTCAGACGCACACCCGCGCCCTCACTGACGATTAGGCCCCACCGTAACCCTTCTAACTCGCTGACAACACTGTCCCACAACGCCACCACATCATCGTCTACCCCACGACGACCACGCCTTTCCCCGACCATTTCTGCCGCTGAATCCTCTGCGTAAATTCCCGATTAATGGCTGATCAATTCTCGCCAACGTCCATGCCATCTTAAATGCCATCGCCCACTCTATCTTTCCCCCCAGTCGCCAGAACCTATACGCCCCCAGGCCGCTCCAATTAGCGCCTAGACCCCGCCCTGCTCCGACGAGCTCGCAACCAAATGTCGGCAGCCCCGCGCCACCCCTTGCCTCCTCGAGCACACGGACGTGACCTCCAGGCCCTGGCGCATCTCCCTGCCTCCTCAGCTCACTCGCGCGTGCCCCACATCGTCGGCAGCGACCACGACTGACTACACCACCGTCTGCAACCGCTCCGGCGACGCTCCCAGGTAAAGTTCGACCGCGCCTCCCCGTCTCCTGGATGCACTCGTACTCGCCGCTTCTGTGCGCAGCTAACGCACCCTTTTTCGTGCCTTAGCGTGAACCGTACACTCGCCTCCGACGACAAACAGAGTCGCCAGACGCCGGCGACAACTACGGCGAGGAATCCCCGGTGGTTCCGAGCGCCCCTTGACAAGTGACGACCACGTTGAGCATCAGCGAAGCAAGGCGAACCTGGTAAAGCCCTCCCCCATCACCCTTGCTTCCTAAATCGCTGGCTCCGCCACCGTCTGACCGCGCCGCCGCCAGTCGCCGTCGCCAGCGCCGCTGCTTATTGGTCAAAGCAATAGGGACCGTTAGATCTGCATCTAATGGCTTGGATAGGTTGACTAACCGAAGGGGTAAGGATGAACCTGCACCGTGCGATGTCAGTTAGATCCAACGGCCTATAGCATGTGATCTAGACGAAACAGTATCAGCGAGTAAGAACTCGACACGTGGCTCAGACTTCGTTTTAAAAACAGAAACTTTCCTATTAGAAGTTCAAATTTGAAAAATCCATAACTTTCAAACCACACGTCCAAATTTTGCAAACTTTATATCAGTGGAATCAGAAAGACAAGCCCTAGCCAACCATGCCTTTTGTTTAGTAAAAAGCTTCTGTTAAAATGTTTGTTTTTGCATAAACTTATGTATACTTGTTTAGGATATAAAAATTATTCTAAAATGATTTTGGGGATAAAATCTTTGGCAAATGGTTTGTTTTGAACCTACTGACCCTAGGAAACAAATTGTGGTTTCAAAAATGTATTTTGTGAAACAAAAGAATGAATCTTGGATTCAAACCAATTCTAGTCAAATAAAAATATGGTTTAATTATTAAAAATGGTTTTGGAAGAAAACCTTTGAGAAATGTTTTGGAAATAAACTCTCTGACCCTAAACACAAGATTTTATGGTTTGAAAACATATTTTGTGAACCCTATAGATTAATGCCTTATTGAAAACATTTTTGCACCACATAAAATGATACCTTGTTTTAATAATGGTTAGTGAAGTAAAAACTTTTGCAAATGGTTTTGCCTCTTTCTAAGTAAGACTTGCATGGAATTTTTGCTAAGTATAAACCATGCTATGGGAAATCCTAATAGATGTAACCTTAGTAGAAATTTCCTAAGTTAAGATTCCTACTACTATCATGCTTAGCTTAGCTAGTAGAAAACAAGGGTGGAATATATATTCATACTATGGAAAAATTTCTAAGTCTAAGGACTTGTGTTTTGTTTAATAAAACAACTAAGTGAATGAATCACCTGGGTGGAATGGAAGGAATGGTTTGTGTTGAGTGGTTACACAAGGCGCCAGGGGACTAGTGAACCTTGTGTATCTCACTTGTGGATGGCCACCCAGGAACAAAGAGATCTGAGATGCCAAACAAAAACTTAATTTTTTCAACTGATACGAAAATCTATTTTGGGCAAAGCAAGCCTAAGCTCCACTTAGACAAATGCATATAGATGATAGATACTACT
This sequence comes from Avena insularis, assembly GCA_023614405.1. Taxonomy (NCBI): domain Eukaryota; kingdom Viridiplantae; phylum Streptophyta; class Magnoliopsida; order Poales; family Poaceae; genus Avena; species Avena insularis. The sequence goes on from CM042689.1 coordinate 175,838,115, forward strand.
ATTCTACCATAGTATCACTTGCCAATACAATTCAAATGTATTGACCCTTGTGGCTGTAACTTGTTATGTTGCAGGTTTTTGTTTGATATTAGTGAAGTTATTGATTAGGATTACAAGTCTACAACCAACATGTCTGCCTGTGGCACTTTGAAGATGAAGGACCCCATGCTTATAGATATTCTGCTGCAATGTAATGTAATAGCCAAATGAGCTATGTAAGATGTAATAAATTATGTTATTCCTGGTTATAAAGTTGTATTATGACCTTTGTTTCTTGATATTACATCTTAACTGTGGATGCTAGCTATTGATCCAGGGACTAGCATTGTAAACACAAGGATCTCTACCTTATTAAAGGTTGGGAACCTTACAGAAAGCATTGGGAACAATACTAGAGTAAAACATAGCAACATATAAGCAATAAACAAAATCTGTCAAAATGGTACAGCAGACTTCACGAATTTGTATGACCGACTTAAACTCGTCAGGAATTTTAGCCAATTTTTGTGCATATACTAAAGGTAATTATGCGCCAGATCATATTTGTTTATTTTTTTCTGAGTTACCAATAAAATATGAAAAATCGCGCGGTACAACAGTTCCGGCAGAAAACTACAGCAGTAATTCCACGAATTTCAATCAATTCACACCGTTAAAGTAATTTTAAATCCACACGAAAACTCCAGCAACTTTAGAGTTTCAAAACAACAGATCCTAAATAAGGCATCACACGATATGGTTTAGTACAAACAAGCAAGAAACCTATATTGTCATACCACATAAGTTGGTAAGAACAATATGCTAACATGATAGCGATGATCTCCTAAAGAGATAGAACATGGTGGTCTAGACCTAACCAAACTTGATGAAATTTTTATATATGTCATACTATTTGTTCTTTTACTTAGCTAACTCTCATATAGGTATCATAAGAATGGACAACTATAAATGTTTGAATAGGAAGAGGTTATAGAAAAGATAGATAATGAATATAAGAACTCTAATAAGTAGAAAATATGATTGTTCTCCTAATAGAGGTCTTATATTACTAATCCATTTCTAAGATCACGATCCTACAGTCAACACATTGCTCTGGTACCATCCTGTAACACCCTCGCCTGATAAGGCTGAGTTCATGTGTATAGTGCCAATCCCTGGATCGGTTCACTGGCACACACAGTACAGATGAATACCAAAGAGTTTAATAGTGCATCATAAATAACGAATTGATCCAGAATTTGCAATTTTTACAATAATGCTTAGCTCAAGGCTAGCTCAAATTCAAGCAGCATACGGAAGCATAAACAATTGATAGGCTTCATCTTCAATTGTGCCACAGGCGAACAACTGTTGAGTGGAGTATCGCGACCTATTCGATCACTCAGAATTGGAATAATAACCTGCAACATAAAACATAGCAGCCCCGAAGGGTCAATACTTGGAATGTATGGAAAGTAGATCTATTAAAGGAGACAATAGAACTAACATCTATATGCATATTTGGCAAGTGGAGCTATGGCTGGCTTGCATTTGCAAATACCTTTGTCCTACTTTCATAAACAGTTTTTGATTTTCTTTGAAAAGATCCCAATTAAGTTAACCCATCAACATTAAAGCAATTATGAAATTAGAATGAGCGAGAAACATGTCATGAACTCAATATCAAGCAACTCAGATATCCATAACCGGGGACACGGCTAATCGATTAGTTTATACACCCTGCAGGGGTTAGTACACTTTACCCATGTGACTTGGCCAGCCCAGCTCGTACCACCACTCTCATATTGGGTGATGATAGGGAGAAGTCCAAGAAGGTACCGTTCGAGATGTAGCTCACCAAACCCGACACACACCGGTCCAACCTACCAAAATTCTACATCTCTAGATACGTGGGTTCGAGTTACCACAACCTACTGAGTCCAACCAACCGCCCATTCCATTATTGGCACATGGTTGTACACGTAAGCTACAAAATAAAGAAGCCAATCATTTCCTCTTGATACCTGGGTGCCTTTCCGCAATGATACCACCAAAATTTTCAATCCCATCACACCCAGAAGATTTATTGATTAAGTTGTTTTTAGTTTTCGCAAACCAACACATTTAGAAACAACTTTCAGTGATGTAACCCCGCCCTCGTTCATCATAGCATGGCTAAGCAAATCAACCAACGGTGGCTCATCTATAGGAAATCCCTACCACATAGTAGGACATAGCATAGCGATAGTACCTTCCTGCACATGCATCTACAAAATACACGACAATGCATTGAAAATAGTAGGACAATATCATGAACAATGTAGCATATACTTGCCTTGATTCTATTTGAAGTCATTCAGGCACTTATAGCAATCACACACACTGCACTCCTCGCAATCTATTGATCAAACAATTGCATACAACATAAACAACCATAAATTCTTAGAAGGATTCTCAAGTATCGCCAGACCCATGACCCAATTGCTAAAGAAGGACAAGAAGTTTGAATGGAGTGACGAATGTGAAGCGACTTTTCAAGAACTCAAGAGGAGATTGATTTCAGTCCCAATCTTAATCATGCCGGATATCACAAAGCCCTTCGACATGTATTGTGACGCATCCAAGATCGGTCTCGGATGTGTGCTAATGCAAGAAGGCAAAGTTATATCTTATCTATCTCGACAACTGAAACAACATGAGAAAAATTACCCAACCCATGACCTCGAACTCGCAGCCGTAGTTCTAGCCCTGAAGACATGGGAAATCATTGTGAGATTTATTCGGATCACAAGAGCCTGAAGTATATATTCACTCAGAAGGAGTTGAATATGAGGCAGAGAAGATGGATTGAGTTAATCAAGGATTACGACCTGGACATTCAATATCACCCTGGTAAAGCCAATGTAGTAGCAGATGCCCTTAGCAGATTGTCGTGCCGCTTGAACTCCATGATTTTGAAGGAGCAACCAAGTTTGCACAAAGAGATGGAAGATTTTCGAATGGAATTAGTGAGTGAAGGATTTTTGGCTAGCATAGAACTTCAGCCCACTTTGATCAGCCAGATCAAAGAGGCGTAGAAAGGAAATGCTAGTATTGACGGAATCAAGTGTCGTATCGGTACATGCAAAGTACCCGGATTCACCGAAGACGAAGAAGGAGTTCTGTGGTACAAAGGACGCCTTTGTGTACCAGCAGATTCTGAGTTGAAAGAAGTTATTTTGAAGGAAGCTCATGATACTCTTTATTCTATCCATCCCGGAGGAACTAAGATGTATCAAGATTTGAAAGAGCAATTTTGGTGGCATCAGATGAAGAGAGAAATCGGAAGCTATATCGCCAAGTGTGATATATGTCAGCGAGTCAAGGCCGGACATCAAAGACCCGCTGGATTGTTACAACCCTTGCAGATTCCGGAATGGAAATGGGATTCCGTTGGAATGGACTTTATCACCATATTGCCTACTTCTAGTAGGGGAAATGACTCTATCTGGGTCATAGTGGACAGATTGTCCAAAGTCGCCCATTTCTTCCCGTCAAGACCACAAATTAGAGTTCGAAGCTAGCAGAGTTATACATCGCTAGAATCGTTAGTTTGCATGGAGTCCCCAAGAACATCGTATCTGATCGAGGAACTCAGTTTACCTCGAGATTCTGGAAGAAAGTCCAGGAAGGTTTAGGAACTCGCCTAGATTTCAGTACTGCTTATCACCCTCAGACCGATGGACAAACGGAGCGAGTAAATCAAATACTCGAAGATATGCTGAGAGCATGTGTGTTAGAATATGGATCTAAGTGGGAAGACTGTCTGCCGTTTGTAGAATTTTCGTACAACAATAGTTATCAAGCTAGTTTGCAAATGTCCCCATTTGAATTCATGTACGGAAGGAAGTGTCGCACCCCTTTGAACTGGTCGGAAGTAGGAGAGAGTCAGATTTTCGGACCCGACATCCTAAGGTTCACAAGATTCGTGAGTACCTCAAGACATCCCAATCCAGACAGAAGAGTTACGCCGACAAGAGACGTCGAGACCTCGCCTTCAACATAGGAGATTTTGTATATCTGAAAGTGTCGCCATTGAAGGGAATGCAGTGTTTCCAACTCAAAGGAAAGTTAGCCCCCAGATATATCGGACCTTTCAAAATTCTGAACCTTCGAGGAGAAGTGTCATATCAATTGGAACTACCCGAAGAGATGTCAGTCGTGCACAATGTGTTCCATATCTCAGTACTTCGCAAGTGTCTCGAAGTTCCGGAGAAGACAGAAGTGTTCAAGAATATCGATCACTGGACTATAGAGATCAACGATGACCTGACCTATCCCGAAGTACCCATCCGTATTTTGGAAGAAGTTTTCCGAAGCACTAGAACCCGAAGCATCAAGTTTCTCAAAATTCAGTGGAGCAACCACACCGAAGAGGAAGCTACCTGGGAGCGCGAAGATCACATCAGGACGGAGTTTCCCGATCTCTTCAAATCCTAGGTAATCTTTTCGTCCTTTTTCAAATCTCAGGACGAGATTTTGTTTAAGGGGGAAGGTTTGTAACATCCCAAAAATACTAAACTTTGATCAATCAAACTCTAATCTTCAAAATTAGGGTTAACAAAAACTTTTCTAAATAAAAATATGAAAGCATGCATGTGTGTATGCATTCCAATTTGGATTATTTTGAATTGCCTTGTTTGTGTGTTTCTTTGCTTGGAAAATGATTCTTAGGTGAAATAAACATCATCTAAATAATCCCCACACTTTCCCAAAGACAAATAAATCAAAACAAACAAAATGAGTGAATGGTCATTTTGACCAATTTAACTCCCATGCCTACTTTGGCTGTCTCAAACTTTCAGAACTTAACAGAAACTTGTTTGGATCTTTGCACCCCTTGATAGTATTCATAACAAAGTATCAAGGCCCACTTTGTGATCATCCAGAAACATTCAAATGCATAGTGTAAATGACAGTTTAAAATTGAATCTTTATCATATGGGAAGATCCCACTTTTTCAAAAACCACTCAAACAAGCTCAACTTTCAAAACCCAAGAATCTGCAGACTCACCAGCACCAACCTAGCACACACACCAAAAATCTTTTCAAAATTCAAAACTTGAGTTCATGCGGCCATTTCATCAAACACCTTGCAGATACAAATCAAACAAAATCTAAACACTATTTGGAGTAGTGATTTGAGCCTTACTTGTTCCCTCTCTGGACACCACTAGCCTTAGTAGATCATCTAACAACCTAAACTAATCTCTAGCACTACTGTAAGCTAGCCATTGTCATCAATGGTGAGCAGGCTGAGTGCACCCTTGCCACCCACATGTCGACAGTGAGCTAGGAGAAGCACCAAGCCTAGCCAACATGTCTGGGAGCAAGCTAACACCCCACCTCCACTCTTTGTCCAGCGCTCGAACCTTGCTAGCCCCTAGAACACACGCACAGAACATGCCAAGCTCGCCAGCAACCATGCCGAGAGCACGCTCTGTGCGCCACGCTCGACAGACGCCCACAGACCGCGTGCCGCCCTTGCCGCGTGCATACGTGATCACCACCGTCCCAGCAACCCCGTAGACACGCTCGTTCACCGCCACACGGACCACGCGTGCTGTGCGCCATAAAAACTTCTGTCGGGCACGCGCAGAGCACCGCCGCGTTCCGACCAATCCGCACCGCCCCATGCCTCGCCACCACGTCGTTGAGCTTCGCCAGGGAGCACACGCTGATAGCCCTCTGTGCCGTCGACCACGACGAGCTCACCTTGCGCCCGTCGGTCCCCTCTCGTCACTATAAATAGAGGCCACCCCCAGCCGAATTGAGCACACCATCTCACTCCCCTCTCCTCACTGATCGTTCCACCCTGTTCCGATAGCAAGGCAAGCAGCGCATCGCCGGAATTTCACCGGAGCCCGCCGTTGCTGGAGAAGAAGGGAGCCAGCAATTGGAGCCGCCCTAGGAGAAGCTGCCGGTACCAGGAGGTTCGACGTTGTCGAATTCGTCGTTCGCCCGCCTCACCGACCCTCGCCTGAGCCCCTGTGAGCCCTTGACGACCCCCACCTGCCGCGTTAGGGTTCTGTCTCACCGGCGCTGCCTGATGTGGACGATGAACCAGGGCCGTTAGATCAGAACCAGATCCTACGGCTCACATTGCCCTATACCGCTTCGCACCCCCTCGTCTCATTGACGCGTGGGGACAGCAACTTAACCAGCCCACGTAAGCGCTGTGCTTAGTAGGCTAGCCCAGTTTCGTTTCTCGCCTCACAGCCCAGTTGTTTGAATTTAACTTTTTCCATTTAAGTTCAAACCTAGTTCTGTACCCATTTTCAAAAATCAACCCAGCTCGATTCAGTGAACCAAATTAGATGAAACCAATTTTGTTGGAAAGGTCTGGAAATTCTGAATCCAAGCCCGTTGGATTCATATCATTTGAATCTATAGATCAACCTTGGTAAAAATAACAAGGCAAAATATTTTCTGCATTCAAACATTTTTCAAATTTAAACCATAATAGCTTTTGAGTTCATTCCAACTCTCAAAAATCACATTTGATCATACCTTTCAGAATATATAAAAACATTTGGGTTTACTTACAGAAATAGTGTTCAAGTAATAAAAGAATGCCATATAGGAATTTCTAGTCACTTTATTTAAGTAAAATAAAAGGTTAAACCTTATTAAATTGTGACACCACTTTAAATCACATTCCCATGGACTAAAATATGTGGTGATGACATGTGTCAATATGATCCCATGTTTGGTTTGGAGAATATTAAATCTTAAGTAGTTTTTCAATGAGTAGATATTACTTTTCTAAAAATAAAAGGAATTAAACCAAGCTTTAATCTTGTAATGTTAGTGATGATGCTAGATCATCTATAGGACCCTTTTGTGTGATGATTGAAAATAGTTAAGTATTGTTTGATGATTATGTACCTCGTATTTATTTATAGACGCTAGTACCGACCAAGGATACGAGGAAGAAGGAGGATACTACGAAGAAGAAGCCGAGGAGAACTTCAACCACTGCTCTGCACAAGGCAAGCCAATACTTGCAAGCTATTAATTTAACAAGCTTATACTGATACTTGTGCAAGCTAACACTTGCAAGATACTATACCTATGCAAGCAAATACTTGCTTGTTACCACACCAACTATATGCCTAAAGCATATATGATCATAAACACTTGATAAACCAATCCTAGTTTTACTTACAAGCTTTATACTTTATTTCTTTATCAAAGATATTACTTAGAGCTTACTTAAGTGAATTGTAGATACTAGAAAGATAATTGAAGGTTGCATAAATAGCATAAAATTTGGCCTAAGCTAGATAATCTTGATGTCATCCTAAGGCATGAGATTGAACTTAGTTAAACTCCAATAGTTACCACCCCTCATTAGTACTTACCCCCACTTGTAGATGCTAGTGCTAAGCATAAAACTTGATCAACTTAGATGGGATTACTAGGTGGAAAAATGGTTATGAAAACCTTGGAATGATGGATCATTCTATTGAAATGTTTTGGACATGTGTTTCCGAACATAAGATGATTTTGGTGATGAAAATGTTGAGGCATGAGCCTTAGCCCTTTATAAAACTGATGGTTGTCTGGATGCGATACCATTCCAATTTTACCGTACAACCACAATACCCGAAAATTGGGTAGGGCTTGAATAGAAACTTATATACCTTAGTATTAGTTCCCTCACGACCAAGGTCTGAGCTGAGGCTACCTTGTGAAGATTGTCCACCTGTGTAGTACCCAAGATGACAGTTGGTCATGGTTGGGAGGCCAAACTCATAGGAGAGGTGCGTATACTAGGGCATTTAATTGAAAGGTTTGGATTGATTATCCGCATACTGAGTATGGTGAATTCAGGATTTGTTCCTGACGGATGTATCGAATGTTGTGGTGAAAGTGTACAATCTCTATAGAGTGTCATACTATTCGAATAGCCGCGTCCGCGGTTATGGACAGTTGGAGTGGCCATACTGTTCCCCCGTCAGATGTTTTCAAAATGACTTGTGAAATGAGTTGAGACTTTGACTTGACCACAACAGAGTTGTGATATGAAATACAAGTTCCCACTTAGGTGTTATAAAACTTCAACTAGCATTCGTTGCTTCTAAACTTAGTAGATGTAAATCTGGCTTTTTGCAAAACAACCCTAGAGCTTAGATATCCTATTCAAAACCACTTCACTTGTTAGTATTAGTTTGCGAGTACTTAAAGAGTACTCATGGCTTTGTCCCTGGCTATTCCCGTGGCCAGACTATGAAGAGGAGTACCTGGAGGATGGACCCCAGGAAGGTTACGACAACTAGTATCATCTCCCATCGTCAGCATTGCCTATGACCCCGAAGATGGAGATTCTCCTATGCTACCATTATTATTATGTTATTTCGCTGCTTGAATTGTATTAAGAACTGGATCATGAGATCCTTATTTGTGTAAGACCTTATGTATGGTTTGTAATGGATGATGTACTGTGGTATCCAATTCTGTTATGTCTCGCAAAAATGGTAATCCTGGGATTGTGATGTATAGCATAACAGGCATCTGGGATTAAAAATCCGGGTGTTGACACCAACCAAGTCAAGTCGCGGCCCATTAGTGGGGCATCCCAGGCCTCATATAAAGATCTGGCCGAGTTAGGGTTTAGGGAGTTCAACTATTTAGTCTAAAACCTATATTGTGATCCACCGTGTATCATCCCTCCGGGGAAGGCGATACCGTTTATCAGATTCAAGATTGCTACGGAGGTTCTTGTGTTTATCAAGGATTGTCGTGCTCAGGTTTGAGGCGTGATGATCTTCATAACGTTACTAGCCGGATTGATTCCTCTTCTCCAGGTTACGTTCATCACGTAATTGGGAGATTATCTACCGAGTTGACTCGCTGTGAAAGATCGGGACAAAACTAAAGGATCATAGGGATGATCCGTATCATATTACCTACAGAGCCTCACCTAAAAGGCGTTGTAGTTCAACGACGCCTACAGAGGGCATCAGAGCCATCCTGCCACACGGACGTTGCAATGCTGAATCAGCGCGGTCGTCAATGATCTTGGGCATAGAGGGCGACTGCACTCCCGTGACCTTCATCACGAACTATGGGAAGGTAGCAGACTTCACCGTGGCCGCTCAACCTTGGTTACCACTTCTGCGCCTATCGCCGGAGGGTCAACCTTCTTATTTTTGGCACGCACCTCGGGAGCGTTGGCGGCGCCATCCTTCCTTTTCATGAAAGGCTCATCTGCAATTTCCCTGGGCTCGGCCAAGACCTTCGCCACGGTGGCATGCTTAATTTTCTTCACACCACCCCTACTAAACACGGAGATTGGCAACTCGGAAATCCCAAGCGAGCGTACAAAGATGATGTGACAAACGCTGGAACACTTACCTAGCGATCGGGATGGCTCGTAGCCCGGTGGTGATGTGCGTCGGCTTCTCCAGCTCCGGCCCGATGGGCTGCGACAGCCCCATATCTAGCAGGCTCATCTGGTGCTGCTATTTTGGTGGAACCTTTGGTTCTGCTAGGATCTTGGATGGTGTTGAATCTCTCCTGGAGCTATCCTCCGCGACAATCTCCGGGTCATTGTCTCCTTCGCTGAGGCTACGACTAGTGTTGGACTCGCGACGCTTCTGGCCATTCATCTTATGAGTCAACGAGGGTGGCTAGTGCTCCTCTTCAGCGATCTCTTCCTCCTCCTCCTCCTCTTCAGTGAGTAGTCTCCCTCCTCTTCCTGAAGAAGCTCTTATGGCACCTCCTCGTCAAGAGGTAGCAACCAGTGTTCCAGGATCTTGAATGTCTGCAAGCGATCGTATCAATTAAGTGAATTCTCAAAGTTCGACTGAAAAAGGAAACAATGGAAGCTACTCACCATGGGCATCGGCATCTCGTTCGGCCTATAGGGGTGAATCTATCAGTGATACCGGTGTAGGTGGCTTCCATGATCTTCTTCGGGGACGCAACATAGTCTTCTGTGACCCACTTGGCTAGGTTCACCCTCGACGGGTCAGAGCATCCGATATACTCTCACATCAAGGTCGTCCGGTTCATTGAAGGAATCAGCCGCCGACCGAGCCAGTAGTTGAAGAGATTGATTGTGTTTAACCCCTTCTCCTCCATCTTGGTCATTCGGGCTATCATCTCAGTGAGGACCACCTTCTACAAGCAGGGTAGGTCCTCCACCGTTAGCCTTCGTGAATTGCTCCTCGGTCCGGGTCGATTCTTTGGCGCAAAACCACGACTTCTTATAGGAGCGGGCCGCCTTCTTCGACAACATCAATTTGAAGAAATTGGCATGAGGCTTCACTAAGAAGGTGATGCTACCTGCCGCCAGTAGATGCCTGTTCTTCCCCTCGTGAGTGGCTCGACCGTGAAATAGATCTAGTTAGAGGGGGAGTAGGGTCGGCTCCCTATATACGATTCGCAGAAGGCAATAAAAACCATGATATACTCGATGCTATGGGGCCCTAGTTTGGTGGTTTTGATTCGATAAAAATGGAGGAAGCACCTGAAGAAGAGGGAAATGGTGAAACCTAGCCAGCGTTCTAGGTGACTAATGAACGAGATGAATTCGCCGAGGCGAGGCATGGGCTCGCTCTCATCGGCGGGCGGAGCTCGCCAGTTGCCCTTAGTGAGAATGCCCGCGTCCTAAAAGGACTGCAGGGTGGCTAAAGTGCATTTTGATTTGGACCATGAGGACGCCATGACAATGGGCTCGCGAAGATTTGGGGTTTGGATCAGAGGTGGGTGCGGATGCAGAATAAAAGCAAGAAGAGCGAGGGTGCGATGAGATCCTCATTTTGCTCTGCTGCTAGACATTTATAGCGCCACACCCTAGTAATCACGGGATTAGTCGTTGCTTCATGGTAAACGCCGAAGTTTCCATTAGAAATTAACTAACAACCCGTCTGGCAACACCGATGGTCCAACTTTGGCCAAATTGGCCACTCGCTTATACCACTCGCTCTTTCCAATTGACTGAGCAAGGCGACTTGAAGGAAAACTATTCGCCAAAGCTACGATTGAAGTTCAGAGGCTTCTCCCTTTAATTGGAGGAGTTCATCACAAATTTGACTAGGCATCCACCTAGACACGCCTACTACGACTGCCAAGTTGAATCCTACGCTAAACCCCTAACGCTCTCGGGGACTACTGATGGGGATATGCCAATTGAGGTACCACAGAGGCAGGAACGACTAGCCTAGGACATTGTTGACTGGGCCTGCAATGACGGCGAGTGTAATAAAGGCCCGGATGAACAGTGGCGACTGTACACAAAGTCCCAAGACCATAGCTAGGCCTAGTCAGATTAGGTAAAACTCCCGAAACTCTTACTGATTCAGTTGAGATCTTGTAAAACCCTAGCGTTGTACCCCTATATAAACCTCCCTAGGGTTCCCATTGTATTCACGAGCTATTAGCTACCCCATCCTTGCAAATCGCTTCCCATATGTCGAGTTCGCCCACCTTGTAATCCCAATCGCCATTAATACAATCAAGCATGAAGTAGGTCTTTACCCTACGGGGAGGGGGGAACCTGGGTAAAACCCTTGTCGTGCCCTCAATCTCAATCCATGGATGGCGACTCGCTCTTTCCCTTATTTCACTCAATTGCTACCCCTGGTAGCGACTGTCGTGGCCATTCCCATGATACCGAGACATCTTGGAACCGTGTGTTCAGCCCCCTCATGAACCAAGGAATCATAGGAACCTAGTCCCTTCGCAGGACAAATTTTCGAAATTTGGCGTGCCATGTAGGGGGCGGAGGCGCTCTTTCAAGGCCTTTATTAACCTCGACGCCATGTCAACTCGTGACGAGAACCATGCTGAGCGCGCTCTAAAACACGCGGCGAACAAGGATCAGATGGAGCCTACCCCATGGTGAGCCTCCTCTAAGCAAACCCCGTGGACGGAGGACAAGGGGGGCTCTTCCTACCACCTGTCGTGGGAGCCCTTATCCTCCTCGCGCACCGCCAGGTTGTTCTCCTGCACCACGTATTCGCGTGTCCATTCTTCCATTCTGAGTGCCTCACACCGGAGGCCGCCAAGCGCATGGTGTATGAGCTCCTAGACCAGTAGACGACTGAACTAGGCAAGCGAAGGTGGTGCGACCGGTTCACCAAGCTCCTAGAGATTGCTACCCTCTCTCCAGACAGGCAGGGGGCTCGAGACGAGGGGATAGCACCGGGGTCTAGGGCGTCGCACCCGACTCAGCACCACAAGGGCACTCCCAAGCCTGACAACTTCACTCCTCCACCGACAAACACCTGCCAAATCGTCTCGCCCCCAGTGGCTGTGTCGCCTCCGCGCAGGCTTGAGTACCGTCTCGACAAGGAAATCGCCGCTGCGGGTCTGCCGAACCGTGCAGCCCTCGCCGGAGGCAAGGATGTACAGGCCAATGGTTGCCTTGCTTTCACCAAGGAGCTCCACTACATGGTCTGGCCGCACAAGTAATGCCCGGAGGTGCCTGCGCATTATGATGGGTCGGCCAACCTGTTACAGTTCATGTAGCTCTACACCATAGGCACCGAGGCTGCGGGAGGCGATGACTACATCATGGTGAATTTGTTCCCCTATGCCTGAAGGATGCCACTAGCACATGGCTGATGAACGTCCCTTTGGAGTCCACCGACTCCTGGTCAGACCTCTACTCCATCTTCATTGCCAACTTCAAGGGAACCTACGAGCTCCACCTCGCCTACTACGACATCCGCCAGATATGCCAAGATCCTACTACAACCCTCTTCAAGTTCCTCTAGAGGTTCAGCCGAATCCGCAAAAAGATCCCAAAGATCTCGGACTCCAACGTCATCATCGCCTTCTCTAAGGGTGTCACGGACATCAAGATGAGGGAGAAGATTGGCATCCATGGATAAAACCTCACCACAGCGGCCAAACTCTTCTTCATGGCTGAAAAGTGCGCCAAGGAGGAGGCGAGGCGGATGTTTGGCCTCGCCAAGGTGGAGACCACCCTTAAGTCCTAAAGTTCATCCAAAACCAAGGACAAGTACCCCAAGTGCAAGACCATCATTGTCCTCATCGTGCAGCCAGACCATAAGAGCCCTTGCGAGAGGAACGATGTAGGGGAGTGGGATGACCACCCATACTGCCTCCTCCACAAGACACATGGGCACCCCATGTAGGGGTTCGTAGCATGGAAAACAAAAAGTTTCTACCGCATGAACACACAATCAAGATCTAATCTATGATCAAGCCAAGATCTATCTACTAGATTGTAGCAACGAGTCGATGGAATACTAACCCTCGAAGATCCAAAGCGGTTAACGAGAGAAGATTCTCGTGGGTGATGTAGTCGTACACTTCCGATCTCAAGATCGCGTAGACGATCCTTCCGGCGCTGCGTTCCGGCAGCGCTCCCACAGTCGGTCACACGTTCGGTACTCGACGAAGACCTTCCTCTCCCTTGTTCCAGCAGGCAGTGGAGGTTGTAGCACTCTCCTCGCGATTCCGGCAGCACGACGGAGTGGTACCGGAAGTAGAGGGGAGATCTCGCAGGGCTTCGCCTTAAGCCGGAGCGAGTATGGTGGACTATGAGAGAGCCCTCGGTGTTCTAGGGTTTAGACACACCAAGGAGGGGTGCTAGGGCCGGCTTCTAGGGCTTGGTGGTGCCCAAGTCGGCGGCTAGAGGAGAAACCCTAGGCGGCGGCTATGGTGGGCGGCGGCTAGGGTTAGGTTTAGAGGGGGCAATCTTGTGTGCTAGGAGGGGAGCCCTGCCCCTCCTCTTATAGGAGGGAGGCGCCGGCCAAGGGGAGGGGAATCCCTCCCCAACTCGGATCCCAAGTGGGCCGGCGGTGGAGGACTCCTCCCCAACTCGTTTCACCACCTCTCCACTTCCCAAAAATAGCCGTTTGACTTTCAAATTGGCGTTTGACTTTTTCAAACTAGGATTTGATTAAACCCTTTATTTTGTTCAGCGATGACACCTAGTACATGATGCAATCATACCAACTTGATATAACACATTCATGTACCCTTCCCCTCCGGAGTGCCGGACATTCCGGAACCTTCTAGAACATTCCCGATGAAAACACCGGAACCATTCTCCAACTCCGAAACAGGACTTTCCTTATATGAATCTTATTCTCCGGACCATTACGGATCTCCTCGTGATATCCCGGGTCCCATTCGAGACTCCGAATAACATTCGGTCTCTTTCTCATCAATCCAGAACTACTCAAACAACGTCGAATCCTTAAGTGTGTCTCCCTACGGTTCGTGAATTATGCGGACATGACCGAGACACTTCTCCGATCAATAACCAATAGAGGAATATGGAAATTCATATGGCTCCCACATATTTCTACGATTACTTTGCGATCAAATGAACCACTTACATACGATACCAATTTCCCTTTGTCTCACGATAGTTTACTTATCCGAGGTTATGATCGTCGGTATCTCTGCATACCTAGTTCAACCTCGTTACTGATAAGTACTCTTTTCTCGTTCCCGTGGTATGTGATCCCTTGTGAGCCAGTCACATGCTTGCAAGCTAATTGGATGACATTCCACCGAGAGGGCCCAGAGTATATCTATCCGTCATATGGATGGACAAATCCCACTCTTGATCCATGTGTCTCAACCCATACTTTCCGAACACTCAATGCCACCTTTATAGCCACCCAGTTACGTGTGGTGTTTGATGTCATCAAAGCATCCTTCCGGTGATGGTGATAAGCATGATCTCATGGTCGAAGGAATTAGGTTACTATGTATCAGAAAGCTTATAGCAAATGAACTATATTAAATGACTTGATCTTTATGCTACGCTTAACTATAGGAGTATGTCCATCACATCATTCTCCTAATGATATGACCCTGTTGTTAATAACATCTCTATGTTCATGATCAGGAAACCATGATCATATATTAACCAACAAGCTAGTTTAACAAGAGGCTTTACTAGGGACTCTTTTATGTTTACAAATCACACAAGTATTAATGTTTCCGGTTAATACAATTATAGCATGGTATGTAAACATTTATCATAAGTATGAAGATATGATAATAACCACTTTATTATTGCCTCTTGGGCATATCTCCAACAGTCTCCCACTTGCACTAGAGTCAATAATCTAGTTTCAAACCTTTGTGTATTCAACACCTATGGCTTTCCGGTGTTGTATGTACACGATTGCTAGTGGTCAACTGATCTCCGGATCTGACACTTCCAGGTCCGTGTGTAATTGCATGTCTTTGCGTCTCTACGCATCACTCATTCTCTAATGAGATGGCTTTGTACAAATTTGGTCCTTTGGTGTGACCTTTAGTTCTTTGGGGTTAAAACATGTTGATAATATTGTCGTACAATATATCTTCATAGTATTATCCCTGCTGTGAACTACACTTAGTTTGATAACAAACTACTTGACACAAATGCCCTCTTTTGCTGCTATAATAGCAGTCATATACTTAGCCTTTTGTTGCAGTATCTGTCACAATGTCTTAACTTTGGAACTCATCCAAATCCATTATGGAACTTACTTTCCATTATATTGTGCCACCCTTAGTTTAGATTGAGATAAACGTAATTTGTACTTTGTGACAAAACTAGTATCAATATAGTACTTTTACAATGAACTAACCATCTATTTGTCACTTCCACAAATAATATACTCTTAGTTCTTCCAAAAGATCATAAGAATATCCTTACATTGTCCAATGATCAACTTATGAATCATTCTGGTATATGCTCATAACATTTAGAGTATAGGACATATCTGGATTTGTACATATCATAGTATGATTGATATAAATACTCTTTGTGATTTCATACATCAAGTATTAATCTATACTTGAATCTTTGTTTCACTTATCAAGTGTCAATACACTAGAATATATCATCAATATTTAACTCATTCAATCCTTTCTGTGCGACAAGAACCTTTCTTGTAGTTTCTATATTGAACTCATTCAATATATCATCTATGTACTTTCGGCACAACCATATTAGCGTCTATTGATGCCAAATATTTGGGTTTTGCCTAAGTCTTTCATCGAGATGAAATTCTTATCCTGTGTTTAATAAAAGATACATTATTTCCAATCAACAATATGTCTTCCACATAATGTATTAGAAACATGTCTTAGCGCTCCCACTTAATTTCTTGCAAATGCAAGCATCTTCATCGTCTCTGATGAAATTAAACTTTTTTAATAGTTTCATCATAGTGAAGATTCCAACTCCGCTATGCTTACTTCAACTATTGAAGTTTGCATATTATTTTAGCATCCTTTGAATTAACAAAACCCTTTGGACCGTGTCATGCACACGTCCTAGGTAACCCTTCTATTAGAAGAACTTGTTTTGTTTATCCAACACATAACAAAATTATATGTCGTGGTTGCTACATTAATCCGTCTAGACTAAATATCGCTATGAAAGATCAAATCTTGTCATAGTCAACCTTTGAACATTGTTGTGAACTCTTTCCCAACATGTCGACCATTTCATAGATGCGAAACATTCATGTCTATTTCTTTATAGATCCAAACACAACTATAAGGTCTTACACCTTTCTCGTGGGTCCTTCAAGTTCAAAACTTGATTTCTCGTGTATAGAACTATCACGGATTTTATGGCTTCAAGCCATTTGACGGAGTCAGGGTCCATCATCGCTTCTTTGCATGTAGTACGCTCATTATTCTCAAATAATTATTCAACCCTCAAATCATGGTATTTGATTGTTTATTCGATCTACTTGGTTCAATAGAAACTTTGACCTTCGTAACCACAACCTTTGAGGCACGTGAGCCATGAGCATTGTTGCTGCCTCCGGAACACTTTTCGGCGCTGCGCAACTTTGCACATATAGCTCAGGTTCTTTTAACTTTATCAAAGTTCTATTGTCCTCCCACTTATCTTTTCACGAAAAATTCCTTCTCAAATAAACTTGATGTTCTAAGTGACAAACACTTTTGTCTCCGATGTTATGGAGGATTACTTAACAGTTATTCGAAATAACATACAAAGACAGGTTCATCCGACTTTGGTTGCAAACATATTTATTATGCATAGCACACCAATGTTTAAGAAAGGACAACTTGGGTTTTATCCCAAACCATAACTTTATATGGTGTCATTTCAACGGATTATGATGGAGCTCTTTTCAGTGGAAAAACGGTAGTCTCTACAGCTTTTAATCTTTAAAATATAATGGCAGTTTTATGATTTACACCTTCGATCTTACCATGTCAAACAAGGTTTAATTACATATCTCGAACGCTCCATACTCTTATGGTGTTTCGGGAAAAATGCAAATCCACGGAACGATTCCTTAAATCTTAGGTATTATGCTAAACTTGTAACTCAAATATCTTCCTTTATGATCATATCATAAACTATTATATTTTTGTTACAATGATTTTGCACTTCATCTTGAAAGTCTTTGAACTTTTCAAATGTTTCATACTTCATCCTTATTAAGTAAATATTCATATATTCACTCAAATTTTTGGAGAAAGCATATGAAGTTGAAATCCATCGCTCTTGACTACACATAATGGACTTCGTACAACAATATGTACAAGTTCTAATAAGCTAGTCATTCGTTCCTTTTTGGCCTATGAACGAAGTTTTAATTATCTCTAGGAAAGTTTCACAAGCGTCATTTGATCAAAAATCAAAAGGACTCCAAAATTCCATCCACATGGAGTTTCTTCATGTTTTCTTTCCAATATAATTTAAACGGCGATGTCACTTCTCAAGTGATCTTTCAATCAATTTGTCTTTCGACATTTTTAGCACTAGTTTTATGGATGTGATTTCTCCAACGAGATTTTTGAATCATCCATCTTTTATGGATTACGGCAATCATTTGAACAACCCTTTTGTTCTCATAATACCTGATAAAACAAATCTTGAAGGCATGCTTTGATGTTTAACGAGAAACACAATAACCCTTTATTTGTTCTCGATGAACATCATCACATATTCTTTTGCTAGTTACTTAGGCCATTGCAATTCATGAATTGTGTTATTTCGTATGACGATTCACACCAACAAATTCAGTATCAAATACTTAAGAACCACATTGTTTAATAAGCAAAGAATATAGCCATAACATGTATATCATCTATATACTTAAACTAACAATTCTAGTCTTTTTCTTTTCTGCCATATATTTATGAGATTCTCTTTCAGTATTTCCTTTTCTGTTTGAAAGAATCTATCAACATCAATAGTGGAGTCATACATATGACACATAGTCCAAAGCGTGTATAATTAAATACCAATGTCTTTGGACTTGCACTTTGAAGTAGATCACCATCATCAAATGTTTGGTGTGCTTTCAAATTCCATTCTTTAGTAATCTCTTGGTGTGGTAAATATTTTACCTACATCAAATATTCACCCTTATCATGGAATTATTCATGATCAAGCTACTTTTAGCTTATAAAGATGAATTGCTAGTATAATGTTGCTGTCCAAAATCTTTTGGTGGATTAGGACAACTAGTGTCTCCAACCCTTTGCAAATTCTCATCAAATATGAGAACATGACTTTTGCCATATTATACTCTATCATATTGCAACCAAAACTTTGTTTCAGATATCACAATATCTTCCACACATCATGGTTTCTGAAACAACTCTTTCAGATCCTAGATAACCTTGATATTAAGACAATTCTTTGAATATCAAGAATCAGGGAGACAAACATGATACTCATACACTAACTCTTGGAATTTTCACTCTCGATTTAATACCAGTTATTAAACTTTATGGCATAACCGGAACTTACTGAAAGTTTGCAATAGGACTTTTAAACTTTAGATTAACACTTCAAAACAATACGATACCAGTTCGTAAAGTAACTAACCAGAATTCTATAGTTCTATCATCTCAATTACAACTAAGCGCAAGGTGGTAAACGGATGCCAATGACTACAACAACTATGCAAATTCACTTTGATTTAATTTATGATAAATAGTGTTCAACTTTTAATCATATTGCTATTGAACTCCCACTCAAAACAGTATCCCTCACATTGTTTTAGTGATCACACGAACCAAATCCACCACATCAAAACCGATCATCACGAGAGTTGATGTAGCTTCAATGGCGAACAATCAACATGTTCATCATATCTACTATATGACTAATGCTTTACCTTTTGGTGATCCGTGTTCCGAGACCATGTCTGTACATGCTAGGCTCGTCAAGATCAAACCTTAGCTTCCGCATGAGCAAATCTGGCTTGCTCACGTTGTATACACTCGCAGAATCTAACACACACGATCATCACGTGGTGTTTCAAAACAACGAGCTTTAGCAATGGTTCTTACTAAGGATGAACACTTTAAAACTTGAAATTGTGTGCTTTAGGGATCATCTTATAATGCTACCGTCGTTAACTAAGCAATACAAGATGCATAAAAGGATTAACATCACATGCAATTCATAATATGTGATATGATATGGCCTTTCTTATTTTTGCTTCCGATCTCCATCTTCAAGCACGAACATGATATCCATCATCACCGGCATTGCATCAAGGTCAATGACGCCGCTCCATGGTTGTCGTCCACCGCTTCAACTATTACAACTACTTTGAATAGACATGCGGGTCTTAACAGAATTTAAAGACAATCATATGGCTCCTGCCGGTTGCCAACTTACAATAAGGAACATTGCATACATCAAATATAATCACAATCATGGCCATATCACATCACAGCACACCCCTGCAAAACAAAGTTAGACGCCTCTAATTTTCTTTGCATTTTTTACGTGGTTTGGGGTTTCAATAAGTGTCGCTCTAACTTACGAACAAGAACCACAACATTGATACTAGTATTGTCAATCACCCGTTGTAAATTGAATCTTAACTATGTTGGGAGAAACAGGCACCCGCAAAGCCACTTATGCAATACAAGTTGCATGTCAAGCGTGGAGCAAGTCTCATGAACGATGTCATATAAGGTTAGCCCGGGCCGCTTCATCCCACCATCCCGCAAGATGCAAAGTACACAAGAAGCAATCGACAACAAAAGCATCAACGCCCACAATGACCATTGTGTTCTACTCGTGCAACAGATCTACATATAGACACGGCTCTGATACCACTGTAGGGGTTCATAGCATGGAAAACAAAAAAATTCTACCGCATGAACACACAATCAAGATCTAATCTATGATCAAGCCAAGATCTATCTACTAGATTGTAGCAACGAGTCGATGGAATACTAACCCTCGAAGATCCAAAGCGGTTAACAAGAGCAGATTCTCGTGGGTGATGTAGTCGTACACTTCCGATCTCAAGATCGCGTAGACGATCCTTCCGGCGCTGCGTTCTGGCAGCGCTTCCGCAGTCGGTCACACGTTCGGTACTCGACGAAGACTTTCCTCTCCCTTGTTCCAGCAGGCAACGGAGGTTGTAGCACTCTCCTCGCGATTCCGGCAGCAAGACGGCGTGGTACCGGAAGTAGAGGGAAGATCTCGCAGGGCTTCGCCTTAAGCCGGAGCGAGTATGGTGGACTATGAGAGAGCCCTCGGTGTTCTAGGGTTTAGACACACCAAGGAGGGGTGCTAGGGCCGGCTTCTAGGGCTTGGTGGTGCCCAAGTCGGCGGCTAGAGGAGAAACCCTAGGCGGCGGCTATGGTGGGCGGCGACGGCTAGGGTTAGGTTTAGAGGGGGCAATCTTGTGTGCTAGGAGGGGAGCCCTGCCCCTCCTCTTATAGGAGGGAGGCGCCGGCCAAGGGGAGGGGAATCCCTCCCCAACTCGGATCCCATGTGGGCCGGCGGTGGAGGAGGGACTCCTCCCCAACTCGGTTTCCACCTCCCTCTCCACTTCCCAAAAATAGTCGTTTGACTTTCAAATTGGCGTTTGACTTTTTCAAACTAGGATTTGATTAAACCCTTTATTTTGTTCAGCGATGACACCTAGTACATGATGCAATCATACCAACTTGATATAACACATTCATGTACCCTTCCTCCGAGTGGGACATTCCGGAACCTTCTAGAAAATTCCCGATGAAAACACCGGAACCATTCTCCAACTCCGAAACAGGACTTTCCTTATATGAATCTTATTCTCCGGACCATTCTGGATCTCCTCGTGATATCCCGGATCCCATCTGAGACTCCGAACAACATTTGGTCTCTTTCTCATCAATCCATAACTACTCAAACAACGTCGAATCCTTAAGTGTGTCTCCCTACGGTTCGTGAATTATGCGGACATGACCGAGACACTTCTCCGATCAATAACCAATAGAGGAATCTGGAAATTCATATGGCTCCCACATATTTCTACGATTACTTTGCGATCGAATGAACCACTTACATACGATACCAATTTCCCTTCGTCTCACGATAGTTTACTTATCCGAGGTTATGATCGTCGGTATCTCTGCATACCTAGTTCAACCTCATTACTGATAAGTACTCTTTTCTCATTCCCGTGGTATGTGATCCCTTGTGAGCCAGTCACATGCTTGCAATCTAATTGGATGACATTCCACCGAGAGGGCCCAGAGTATATCTATCTGTCATATGGATGGACAAATCCCACTCTTGATCCATGTGTCTCAACCCATACTTTCCGAACACTCAATGCCACCTTTATAGCCACCCAGTTACGGTGTGGTGTTTGATGTCATCAAAGCATCCTTCCGGTGATGGTGATAAGCATGATCTCATGGTCGAAGGAATTAGGTTACTATGTATCAGAAAGCTTATAGCAAATGAACTATATTAAATGTCTTGATCTTTATGCTACGCTTAACTATAGGAGTATGTCCATCACATCATTCTCCTAATGATATGACCCTGTTGTTAATAACATCTCTATGTTCATGATCAGGAAACCATGATCATATATTAACCAACAAGCTAGTTTAACAAGAGGCTTTACTAGGGACTCTTTTATGTTTACAAATCACACAAGTATTAATGTTTCCGGTTAATACAATTATAGCATGGTATGTAAACATTTATCATAAGTATGAAGATATGATAATAACCAATTTATTATTGCCTCTTGGGCATATCTCCAACACCCCACCGATGACTTCTTCGAGATCGAAAAACTCCACGACATGCATAGCAACCAGAGGAAAGGAAGGTAAGGCGGCAGGCGAGGTAGCCCTCAATATGGTTACCAGGGGGCGAACGCTGGAACAATAACTCTGGCAGTCGTGACCCTCCACGGGCGGGCCACCAGGCCGGCACCGTGCAGCAGCACCAACACCATCAGGAGAAGAGTCGCGCTGACCTGAGCACCGGGGGATACCAGGAGCCGCACCGCACCATAGTCTGTGTCCTTGGTGGCTCCTAGGCTCTAGCGTCCAACCGGCACCTCAAGCTGCTCACTCGCTAGGTATCCCCCACCAGGCCTAGGGTCCCACCCCTGAAGCTCAAGTGGTCCTAGTATGCGATCACTTTCGATGCCGGCGAGCATCCCACTTCTACCAGGCATGTGGGTGCTCTACCTGTGATCTACACCCCCCACGATCAACAACATATCGGTCGCAAGGGCCCTCAATGATGTAGGCGTGGGACTAAACATGATCTGCAGCAACATGTTTGCCAAGTTGCACGTGCCGTATGATAGGCTGATGCCGACCATGATGTTCTCTGGAGTAACCAATGGAACCACCATACCCATCGGGCAGGTGCGCCTCTCCGTCACATTCAGAACGCGCGACAACTACCACACCGATCTCATCAACTTTGACGTGGTGCACATCTCCCAACCGTAAAACGTCATCCTAGGCTATCCCGCGCTGGACATGTTCATGGAGGCCACCTACCACGCTTACAGCATCGTCAAGATGTTGCGGGGGGGGGGGGGGGGGGTAGCGACGAAATCATCACGGTCCGGTATGATGAGCTCGACGCCTTGTGCTCCCTTAAGCACGCCTACAAGACAATGACTATGGCCTACCCTGAGGATGTCGACGCCTTAGACTACATCTAGGGCTCATTGAGGTAGAGGAAGATGGTGGCCTAGGAAAATGCCATGGCCCAAAGAGCAGCAGCCGCACTGTACCCGCCTCACGAGGAGCGGGCCGCATCCAGCACCCCTATCCTCATGAGGGATTACGGTCCACTGCCGCCTATCCTCGTGAGTACTGAAGAGGCTCCCAAGAACTGCATTGTCTTGGGTGCTCTAGACTTCCTGGTGGACTGCACCCAGCGTGCATAAAACCTCAAGCCCTCATCGACGCCGTCGAAGCTACCTTCTGAGCAACGGGATTGGGCTGCTGGAAGGTGGAAAAACCTCTCTGTATGATGCGCCTGACTTATCAACCTTTTGAAGGTGACCTCCAAACACTATCACCCGTTACAGCTTTATACCTTGTACGAACCACGACGGCATTGTAATAAGCTCGAACTCCCAGCAGTTTTTTTGGATCTTGTGTTTCATGCACATCTTGGTATTTGGTTTTCCCTCGGAAAATAATTTCTCCAAAACTGTACCCGGTTGAGTTCCCTCACATACGCCACACGAGCGGGGGGCTAGGCATGGTGCTATTCACCGAGTCACTCCCTGGCATCGTCAGAGCCTAAAGTGTCAAGATCTCAACTTACGGACTTGTTCCGGCCATAAGTTACTTCACCTATGGTTTCTGGTGCTTGAGACCCTCGCGCGGTGCATCTATCGAGCCCCAGCGGTACGCGCATTTTTCCTACGACCATCTCCTGGTAAGGTCTACTGGGCGGCTTGTGAGGTACATCCCCTCCGCTGGCCAAAGAAGTGCAGGACCTAAAGTGTCGAGCTCTGAACTTACTATCATAGATTTGTCCCGTGAAGGAAACTAGGGCCCAACGATCCCTTGGTTCGAGAGGGGGCTCAACATGCTTTTTCAAGAATTCACAATGACGGTGGCAATGGCGGAGCAGGCACATGATAGAGAGCTGACACAAGGTTTTTTACCCAAGTTTGGGACCCTCGTGAGGAGGTAAAGCCCCTACTCCTGCTATGTTGTATTGCTCACGTGCCTTGCAAGGGTACAATGGTGGATGGGAGTCTAGGGTTTGATATCTCTGGGATCGACCTTTTATAATGTGGGATAAGGGCTCCTTATATAGCGGCGTTGGGCATCTTCCCGCAATTATTGGGTGGGAAGGGCTTCCACAGTGACGCTCCTAGAGAACCTGGTCTACGAGGCTGCTTTTGGTGGAATAGGTCCAAGACGCTAGGCTTCCCACCATCCTTATGTAAAGTGGCCTTCTTTGGCACCATGTGTCTTCATCCGGCGCTCCCTTATTTTCCTCCTTACACCAAAACAGCAAGGGGATGAGCCTTACTCCACGAGCTCATTTGTCCTCTTTTTGCAGAAAAGGAGGTGGACCGAGTCTTTCTTTATTGAGGCAGACTAGAACCGCAGGGCTACTGCGCTCCCTATTAGGATATGGCTCGCACCCCATCCGACGAGGTTACCAAATTGCCCCTGGTGCGCTCCAAAGAATATGCGGCTCCGAGACGAGGCGGGGCATACTAGAAGAGTCCTTTCAAGTGATATATCCTCCGTAGTTTATCTCCATGCGAGGCGGGACCTAGCGAGGGATCGTGTGGCGAGGCTACCTCTAGAGGCGCCACCTCCTCACGAGGGAGCGACATGCCCAGTGCTAGATCCTTAAACCATAGGGATATGGTACCCTGGTTGTCAGGGCCCCGACAGTAGCCCCCGGGCGCTTGGCTCGCACATATCCCTCGGTGGGCTGGAAGGGGCAAGCGGCCATGGACAGTTGATGGTTCCAACTGCCCATAGATGCATGTAGAATGCATACATGAACTTTGTAGTTCATTAACATGTTTATCCACATATTTTCATCATATATAATGTTATATCTATGTTTTACATTGATTTTTTGTGATTTACCAATGATCCCCTTTATTTTGGTTATAACCCGACAACGTAGAAAAACCATGTTTTCAATGTTTTTGATGTTTCAGGACCGATACGGAGTCAAATGGACCTGAGATTTTGGGGATGTCAATATTTATAAATGAGAAGCATCTGGAGCGCAAAAACCTCACCGGGAGGGCCAGGAGGCCCAAAAGAGACTAGGTGGCACGCCCAGCCTAGGTGGGCGCGCCACCTACCCTTTTTTGCTCCTCAGCCGTCTGATCGCCTTGATTCTTTCGCCCATGGAGTTCTCTTGACCTAAAAACCCCTATATAAGGACCATCGGGGAGTCCTCGACATGGAGAACACCAGAGACGAAAACACCACCAAACAGAGTTAGATCTAGTGAAGCTTGGAGGGAAACTCCGCTAGAGACGCGTCCAGGGGGATCTCCACCCTCTCCAATGTCTCCAGCATCAACACCATGATGAAGAGGGAGTATTATATCTCTGGACAATGTTTTTTGGTAGTAGCTTGATCTACTTCTCCCTTGTTATTCATAAATCTAGTTCCATATGAGCTGCCCAACATGATTATGGTCATATATGTAATTCCTATGTGGTGGATCTTTATTCTATGATTTGATATATGAGATTAGAACCTATTTTGTGTAAGATGTATTGATATATGCATATCATGTACCCCATTCTTAATTGCTTGTTTTTATACAACTTGTACGCAAGAACTTGTATGGGGAGAAGTGTGTATTTGATGGAGTAGCATGGTGGTAGTGATTGAATTGTGACAAACAATATTCAAGATCTACTTTGGTTTTTACCTTTGTTTTGTTGCCTCACTAGGGATAAAGTGAAATCATGTGCTATAATTATCATGTGATAGTGACATAATATTGTTAGATCAAAATAGCATATTTGTATTTCAAATAGCATGTTATATTACTTAATGATATACTCTGATTTGTTTTTAATTCAAGATTGCATGGAGTTTCCTTTTCTTGAGTAGTATAATTGAGATGTGTTTCATCTATATGTTAGGACGTGATGCCCATATGAACGCTTATCATACACATACATATATGTTCCATGAATATTTATCATTGATGAATTATTTTATGAACACTACAACTTAAAAACAGAGTAGAAAAGTGAACCCATGAACCCTGGTCCAATTTTAATCATAACAAACACCTTTCCATTGCAAGTACTACCTTTTATATTTTCTGCAATTTATTATTTCGAAAATACAAAAATACTTTTCCTACTTGCAATCATCCATAAAAACCCCAAAACAACTCTATTATCTCCCATATCATCTATTTTGCATTTATTTACTTTATTTATTTTAGTTTAATTTATTATATTTTATATTACTAATACGAAACCTTGTACTTCACAACCACTTTGTGGAGGTGGGGATGCAAGACAAATTATTTGCTTTACAGGTTGTTTGACAAGGAGAAGAGGGATAAAACATCCATAACCAATTCCTCGAGAGTTTGATATAAACCCTCGAGACACCCTTGTGGGGAAAAGAAGCTTGCTACAACACTCTGCACTTGGAGTCCCAACAAAAAGTGGCCACAATTGTCGCCATCACCTGTTCGGTCAACAAAGGCCTGCGATGCTCTCATCCCGACCGTGAAGACGGAACGGCCGTGCGCCCTTGATCGTAGATTCTGGGCATTAATCCCCTCCTTCTTTCCTTGCAGTCCACCGGGAAGTCAGGAGCTTCCTCGTTGGCCACCACATCCGATGTGGATTCGTGCTGCGGTTTCGCTACACTAGCGGAGGGAACTTATCTGTCTCAGAATTCGATACTGTAACACCCCTAGTTTTATTAAATGGTAAATAGGATTTGTTTGTGCACTCATGAGCATCATCTCATTAAAATGCATGCAAGAAAAATAACCACAAAACCCTAAACCCTAACTCCCCTCTCTATTTGAAACATTCATTTGGTTTTGAAAATATTTGGAAAACACAAAATGTATGGAGACCAATCAGTACCAAGGGTCCCTGAGTGCTTTTGATACATTTTACAAAACATTGGTATTTTGAAAATATTCAAAACAGAATTACAAATGGAATTTACAAAGAAAAAATGAAAACAGGAAATAGAAAAAGGTTTTCTGGAATAAAACAGTCTCTCTCTCTGGGCCATAGCCCATCTTCTCTCCCTCTCCTTCCCGCCGCTCATGCGCTCCCCGTAGAAGTGCCCAGCCCAGCTTGGCCCAGTAGTCGGCCCACCTTGGCCCATACCGCTTCGGCCTCTTCCCCGTCGTCGTCTTCGCTCACGACAGCAAGCTGCTGCGTGTCGCCGGCGCCTCCAGGTCGATCCCGCTGGTTTGCTGGTAATTCAGATGCGTCGAGAGGTGATCAGGGTTGTACACGCACTGCGTGCAGTCCACCGGGAAGTCAGGAGCCCCCGGGTCGATGCAGTTCTCAGGAGCCTCTCCATTGCTCACAAGGATAGGCGGTAGCGGCACATCATTCCTCATGAGGCGGATACATGGCGTCCATTGCTATTTTGTCCATGGCGCTCTCCTTGTCCACTATGTAATCCAGGACTTCCACATTCTTAGGTTAGGCCGTAGCCGATGTCTTGTAGGCTTGCTCGAGGGAGCGCAGGGATTCAACCTCGTCACACCAGACCATGACGACTCCACCGCTACTTGATATGAAGAGAAAGAAAACTTCCTCCTGCAAATTTCTTCGCTATCCCAACATGCACATGTATGCACAATATGGTTACATTATCACAAACTATGCCATGATTCTAGTCATAACATTGGTATTTTGACCTGAAAGCCCGTAAGCCCGTAACGTCGTACATAATAGCTCATTTCTGAGGAGTTTTCGAAATGCAATAAGTATACTAAGTTTATATTTTTCTTGGAACTATGTCACATAATATGACGCCACATGAAGGTTTTATATTGTTCGTACCATTTTTGAATTTTTTATGTCCATTTCAAACGGTGGTCAAAACGGAGGGCATGAAGGTTCTTAGATCGGGGATGTGCCTCGCTAAAATTGCATTGGATATCTGAAGAAACATGATATTGTGAGTCTAAAATGATTTTTAAAAAAAATCATGAGCATTATATCATGTACCTGTAGTTCAAATTTGACCCACTTCCTACCGATTCGGCAGGAATTTGTCTTTTTCACCAGGGGAGGACCGAAAGGTTTGAGAACCCCTAGTTGGTACATTGTCCAAGGTGGTCTAGTATTTCTGAAAAATGGGGTGGTGCCATTTTGCAACTTTCATTTGGTGGTTGCTTCACAAAACGCCCTGTTTTTGGCGCTCAGAAAATGGAAAATGGCTTTCATGTGTAATGATAAGCAAAACTTCCTCCTGCAACATTGTTTGCCATCCAAGATGCACATGCATGCACTATAACAGGGACATTATCACAAACTATGACGCGATTCTAGCCATAACATAGGTCTTTTGACCTGAAAGTCATGAAACCTCGAACATGATAGCTCATTTCTGAGAATGTTTTTTTGAGACACAATCAATATACCCTGTTTGATATTTTTTTGCAACTATGTCACATAATATGACGCCACGCGAAGGTATTACATTGTTTGGACCGTTTTTATTCCCGTTTCAAACTATGGTCAAAACGTCAGGCATGAAGGTTCTTAGCTTAGGGATGAGCCTCACTAAACTTGATTGCATCTATGAAGAAACAACATATTGTGAGTCTAAAAATGATTTTTGCAAAAAATCATGAGCATTAGATCATGTACCTGTAGTTCAAATCAGACCCACTGCCTACCGACTTGACAGGATTTTGTATTTTTCACCAGGAGTGGAAGTAAAGGTTTGAGATACACCGGTTGGGACATGTAAGGTGGTCTAGTATTTTTGAAAAATAAATTGGTAGCTTTCTGCAACGTTTATATGGTGTTTGCTTCATAAAACGCCCCGTTTTTGGTGCTCGGAAAATGAAAAACGGCTTTTCTGTGCGTCGAAAAGAAAAAATTCCTGCTACAACATTGTTTGCCATCCCAAAATGCACATACATGCACAATATAGACACATTATCACAAACTATGCCACGATTCTAGCCATAACACTGGTCGTTTGGCCTGAAAGCCATGAAACCTCGAACATGGTGGGTCATTTCTAGAAAGGTTTTTTCGAGATGAAATAATTTAACCAAGTTTGTTATTTTTCCTTGCAACTATGTCACATAACATGACGCCACACGAAGATTTTACATTGTTCGGACCGTTTTTGAAATTTTTATACCCATTTCAAACTATGGTCAAAACGGTGGGCATGAAAGTTCTTAGCTAGGGGATGAGCCTCAGTAAACTTGCATTGGATCTATGAATAAATAGCATATTATGAGTCTAAAAATGATGTTTGCAAAAAATCATGGGTATTAGATCATGTACATGTAGTTCAAATCAGACCCACTTCCTACCGATTCAGCAGAAATTTGTCTTTTTCACCAAGGGTGGATGGAAAGATCTTAGATGCAACCAATTGGTGATTTTTTCCTTTAATGTGATATAACATTTTCATAAAATTTACTGTTACAGTTTTACAACATATTATTGATAGATGGTTCCCAAAATGCACTCTTTTTAGCACTTCATAAATGGAAATTGATTTTTCCATCTGCAGGCAATGAAATCAAAGGAGTAAGCTGTAGCACCCCGTGAAAACTCGAACTAGAAAATTGCTTGTTATTTTATTTTTTCCATCATCATGACATCATGCATATTTCTGCACTAAACTATTTTTCAAAAGCCCTATTTGTTTTCTACATAAACCCCTTCTTTATTTTAAATCAAACCCCATACGCTTCTGGATATTTTGTTTGTCTAAAACTAATTACAAAATCTTTTACTAAAATTAAAATAAACAATATTTCTTTTAAATAAAACTATTTTCATCGGGGGAGGCAGCTCGGCCCGAAAGCTAGGCCACCTACCACCCCGATTGACCCAACCCAATCCCACCGGAAACCCTAACCCTAACCACCTACCCAGCCTCACCATCCCTCCACCCCGCCGCCGCTGTGTACCCGTACACTATCCCTTCTCCTGGATCCAACACACACCCAACAGACCACATGGCCACAGACGCACACCACCTCACCCGATGCAACCAAACACAATGCACACAACACCGGACACGCACACACCCGCCTAGGTCCCACTCCCACCTCGTGAACCCTCCACCAATTCCCATCGCGCCCCGCTCCCCTCGTCCTCACCTCCCCCACCACCAGTGTGCCTTCCTCCCAGCCTGGAGCTCCTTCCCTCGCTTCTCGCTCGAACCGCCACCGGATCCCCTCCTCGACAAGCACCGCCGTCCATCGGCCCGTCACCAGCATCACCCTCCCTCTATATCTCCTTCCAGAGCCCAACTCCTCGTCATCGCCAGCGGCCCCTCCTCTGCCCCGTAGCCAGCCACCTCGCGGCCAGCGACCACCATCGCCCCTCTGCGTGTCACTGCCTCCGCAAGCCCTCTTCCCCGAGCCACTCGGGATCCCGTCGTCGTGAGCCTAGGTGCCGCCTCGCGAGCCCCTCGTCAGCGACCGCCTCGACCACCACCCTCTGGCCAAGTCCGTCCCGCCTCGTTGATTCCTGTTGTGCTATGTTCTCCCTGCTTGCCGACGCCTCCGCATGACCATGGTGGTTGTTTTGCTATAGGAAGTACCACTCCAGGTGTTTGCTCTCTGCTGCACATGCACACGCACTTCCTTGGGGTTGCATTTGTTGCTCTGTCGTGAGCATGATCCCTGTCGCAGCTCTGTATCTGTTGAGGTGGTGATGTTGTTGCGTGGGCGAAACTTGCCAATGATACCTTGCCAAGATCTTCATCGGCGATAAGACCGTCGTGAACCGTCAAGTTCATCCACCGCCGGCGCAACTCGGGACCGCGGGAAGCCGAGCCCGTATGCTCGGAACCCGATGGCCAAGGCCTGAAGATTCCCGGACGCCAAGAACGCCGCATGGAAATCAAAGACCTCGATCCAAGGATCTGGAGCCCCTATCCCGAGGTTCCGAAGACCAAACCCCTCGGAACCATGATCGTCGAACCCCAATGTGTGACCCCTATTCTGAGACCCCTATATTTTTATAATATATGATATATAATTGTTGCATGTTAAATTGTTCATGTAGCATACATATGTGTGGTTTGGGGGAATTATGCCAATTCACCTAATAATTAAATATGGAAGCCATATCTGGGCTTTTATAGTCTTAAATTGGCTCCATTTAAATTTGTGTAGCGAACCGATGCCATGTTTTGTCTTGTTAAGACAACATTTAAATTGTGGGGTATCTAGACAACATAAACCACCTAATTAATTGTCGGGACCCCGGTTCTGCTTAATATTGCCTAGTTGCATCGCATTTTTGCCATGTCATACATCATACATGTATCATGCCCGATCTTCTACCGCAGTATTAAATATTGCACCCGGTGTTTCTTCTAGTGCTTTGCTTTTTCACGGATTAGGCCGATGAGTTGATACGAGTGTTGATACGATCTTTGGATGAACCTTCGGTAATGTTTCCAGGCGAGCATTCTCCCCCTTTCTACCTATCTTACTTTTATAGTCTTTATTTCCTCCTATTGATCTATTGCTATCTATGTTGCGATGCTCTAGTTTTCGTACCCGAAATATCCCTTGCAGCCATTATATTGCCTTGGATACCTCCTATTATCTGTTGTTTGGTAGATAGTCGGCCTTGCAAGTCGTAGATGCTTGCTCGGGTGCTGCTTCACGTCGTCGATGTTCCCCCGTTGTTGGGTGGTTGGAACATGCTTAATGGTGGAGATGATCATGGCTTTAATTACTATTTAATAACTAAAAGTGAAAGTAGGTAAATAATACAGAGGGACCAGTGGGTAATAGACAATATTTGGTTTTTAACCGCCCACTTGTGTCTCGTAGGACCTCGAGTTCTTGACACATGTTCCAAGATCGAGCGCGCTAACCACGGGTGGGGTGTATGGGCACCCCCATCGATTTAGTACCTGATTTCAAAGTACTGTACTGGGGGCCACAACCTAGTTTGGGGCTTTATTACTATCCTGTACTTATGCCATGCTTTACTGCTTTATTTACAATTGCGCGTGGAGCACATGTACTGTTTAGGAACTCCGTGCCACGTTTTCGCTGTATCGACAAGCCCGGTCACACTTTCGGGTTCCCAGTCGTTTACAGTCGTCGCCACACACCCTGGGTCCGTATCGGAGACGGCCGACTTCATTGTGGGTAGCTTAGTGGGGTGGCCCCCATGTGCATGCTTGGGGTCTAGGAAATGTCGTGTACGAAACCCCGTCGACATACCGTTGGGTGTATGTTTTGTGATCTTGTACCTACCTGATCTGACAACAAGGGTGTAGGTGCGTGTGGAAACTTTGGTGCACCCCTGCAGGATTAAATCTTTTCAAGAAGTCGTATCAGGCAGTTATGTACGACTTGGAGCAGAGTTCTCAATCATAGACAACTATAACTAAAGTTTAATGTTATAATATGACTTGCATCTGATATGACTAGTAAGTTGAACCACCATGGAATGAATAAATAAAACTGCCAATTGGTGAGTTCCCTCGGATTGACTTCCTCGTCTGGTCTCGAGGGGGAAATACCAAGATGGGTATGTTTGGTGGTGGTATCAGGTTGGTTTTGAATAGGTCTTTCTTATCCCTCTCTAATAGCCGACAATTGTATCGAGTCTCTATAGGTTGCTGAGTGCATGCTGCGCTGCCGCTTCAGTCCACCAAACCTATGTAGGCGAGGACCGCCGAATTATAAGACTCACCGTGTACTGGCCTCAGTACTGACCGCTCTCTTTTTCCTTTGCCCTTGGTTGGCACCCCTTTTGTTGAAGCAGGTTTAAGATCAACGTCGTTAGCAGGGTTACCCTTCCGGCTTGGCCTAGGCAGGGTTATGGACGCCATTGGTTATTCTTTAGGGCTCTTAGCTCAATTTGCATCTTGTCCGTACTCGGACGTTGTATCGTTTTCAAGGTGATTTGGATCTTTGTACTGTATATCTGTATTCTTGACTCAATGAGTCGTTGTTGTATATAAATGTTTTGTGGGTTCCATCAAGGACTATTGTGTAATGATATTAATTTGTTTTCCACCCGCACGCAAGTGCCTGGTGGGCACCTTTGAATCGTTTCTATGCGGGTTTGGCGGGAAGCGCTAAAACTTGCATAGGGCCGATCCGAGGGTGTTACATCAGCCTCCCACAGATCGACAATCTCGGTTTGATCTGAACCACTAAGCTCCCATCCAATGCCATGAAGCACACATCCACGCCTCCACGCTACATAGACACTAGACTCCCTAGGACCGAAACACTAATTTCCTTGTGCCACCACATCCTACTCGCCACAGCACCGCCCCAATCCTCTCCAAATGTCATCGCATCCGCATATGCATCTGGATCGAGCCCTCCATCATGGACGCCACCATCCCGCACCTCTAACCGTGCTCCCGTGCCCGAACCCTAGCATGCTCTCCTCGCCCGCCACCACCCGCCTCCTCTCCTCTGATTCTCTCTCAAAAACCCTAGCCCTACCTCCACCACTCGGCTCCCTCACTATTTTTGTCCTCCTCTTCTCGCGTTCTCCTCCCCCCGTCACTATGCCATGGCCGTTGCCATTGTTTCCTCCACAAAGCCGCTAAACCCGCAGCAATTGGCCCCCAAGGTGGTCCAAGTGGTGGTGAATGGTCGCGTGTAGGGAGTCTTCTTTCGTGACTAGACGGTGGAGACGGCGCGCGCTCTCGGGATTTCCATGATGGGTCGATGATATGGTCTCCTACCGTCTCCCCATCACTACACGGGGATCTGAAGATGCTTTGGCTATTGTCGTTGTTCGCCCAGAACTGGTGCTCAAGGATCTGAAGCTGGTGAGACAGGAGTCGGCGCTGCTCGCAACGAGAATTCGATAGAACCTGCTGCTGGGGAGGGAGGAGGTGATGCAGGTGGAGATGGAGGAGGCCGCCAGGGTTGCCAACGCCCACTACTTGATCATCAAGCTCCTCGACGGCTACGACATGCAGGTCATTCTCATCTCATCTCATTTCATTTCCTCCGGCCATCCTCTAGGTCTCTTGGCCCAATTCGTTCCCTCTGCTGTTCGAATTGATCATTGAACTAAAATGAGCACGACATCGGTTAAATAAGATTAGAACCAACAAAGCTTGTATGTTTTTTAGTGTAGTGAGAAATCGGTATGTTTTTATTGTTTTCATTATCACCAAAAAATTTGTCATCCTTGGTTTAATGTTGATGGGCTTGGGTTCATGCAAACAAGCAAGTAAAACTCATGCTAGTCCATGGGGGGTCTGGTTAAGGTTTATGTTTGTTAATCATGCTTGTAATAAACTAATTTGGTTGACAATAGTAGTAGTGAGCTTGGCAATGGTGTACTTGAAAATGGTAGTAGTGAGCTTGTAGTGGGAATATAATTACACTGCCATTGCTCTTATATATACTTTTCTACAGAATACTCAGTTCTATACTTGACAATGGTAGTACTGAGCTTGTAGTGGGAATATAATTGCACTGCCATTATCTTGTTTCAAATACAACCATATTGAAGCACCTATCTAGTACATAATCTATTGTCATTCATTAACAGTAGTTTCTCAATATAACCGTGTGGTTTTCTTAATCCATATGCTCATCCACTACAAGAAAAATGTCCTTTTACAACGGGCAATTTTCATGGTTGAAGGCCCATTTTTTGGGGCTGAAAATCCTTCTACGGCGGATTCCCTTCGTGGTAGAATCCCCATCACAAAAGATTCTACCATGGTTTTTGTTTCGATTGTGGCGGATAGCACCCTCAGCCACGAAAAGTTGTTCCGCCATAGATCTGTTCGTCAGCCGTGTTGATTGTTGATGTCATGCAAACTGCCATGTGGTGAACACCGTTACCTGTCAATGAAATCGTGGTAGAAGTCAGGCCCAGCCAAGGCCTGATAATTATTAAGTGGGCTGGCCCATTAAAAGAGACTAATAGAATAGCGGCAGTTTACTATTTCATCTGACACTATTTCAAATGGGCCCACCGGTGCTTCCCCCCATGACCCGTAAAGTTTCTAGCCCGTTACTGTTTCAACTTGCACTATTTGAAATGGGCCCATTTGTGTGGCCCGTAAGACATCGGGCCGATTAATGTTTCAACCAGTATTGTTTGAAAATGGCCCCTTTGGACAGCCCGCTTTGGCCCATACACATCTGGGCCCATTACCGTATAGTCCTACATTGTTTGGGCCCATTTATGTAACCAGCGGTGACCCATAAACTTTCGAGACCGTTACTATTCCGTCCTAAAGAAGGCCATCCTATGCTCAATACCGCGCGACCTATTAGCGGTTCGCTATAGTCGGTCCGTTACTATTCCGGCCTTTTACTGTTCTGGCCTTTTATTATTTTGGTCTTTTACTATTTGACCCTTTTACTTTTTGGTCTTTTAATGTTTCGGCCTTTTACTGTTTTGATATTTTACTGTTCTGGCTGTTTACTATTTGGCCATTTACTATTACGACAAGTTACTGTTTGTAGTGACCTTGGATCAATAAAGATCCTAAGTCCCTGTGATTAACATGCTAGTCCATGGATCAATAGCTAGCACTCACAGTCGATGAATATCATGTACAACACAAAGTCTTTATTACACGGAGAATCCAGAGTATGAATTTATTACAAATTTTCTTAGCATCAAGCTAGCTCAAATAACAGCGGAAACATAAAAGCAGCTTGAGTCCATCAACGCTCCAGGCTTGTCGAGTCTAGACTCGCGATCCCTACGCACCTTTCAATCTTCGGATTCTGCATATAAGACGTGCCTCCAACAAGTTGGGTCAATACTTTTAATGTATTGGCAAATTACACCAAGGAAAGAAAAGACTATCTCTACATGCAACGCTAGTTTAGGCCGTAGAGTTCATTTGCTCAAAGCTAGTTTTCTTAAGTAGAGAGAAGAAGAGAAGATTTTCCCTACTTTGTAAACTTTTGTTCAAGTAACAAATGTTCGAATGTCACACGAGGATATTACTCACCAAGTGTCCAACCATCCTAACACTTGGATATTAATCACCAAGTTCCCAAAACCCTCCCAATAGCAATATGACTCACGCCTTGGGTTTTTAGAAAACTTTAAGTTTTAAAAGAGTGAGAGAGGAAGATCCTTCAGAGGCTCCATCCTTTAGATGCTCAAAATTGTTCTATTTCCGTGAACACGGCTGATCGATCAGGTTGCAATACTCTCGAGAGTTTGTGCACTTTACCCACAATCCAAGATCAAGTCCTTTTATAGACAAGACCATGGCGAGGCTTTCCCTTAGTAGCCCCTCTACCTTTTGGATCCAACCATGCCAAGAACCTCCAAATGTTGGTACCCAGGTGAGGTTTCCCACTAAGTACTAGGCCAAGACAGAGCCCATATGTATTGTGGTTGCACTGGAAGCTTCTGAATTCTGAAAACATGGCAGACTTCTTTGATTCCTGGGCGGAGGTCCTCCACCAAAATCTCACTCGTTGACCCGATAACCATTTCGCCCAGAAGAAAACTTAGTTTTATTTTGAAGTGGATTTGAGAAGAAAAAGTTTGCTCAAGAGAGCCTTTCTACTTGGAAAAATTCATTGTCTTTCGAACCCCCCAACGGTACTTTACATATATATAGCATAGCAAGCAATACTTAGCAAAACAGGGGAACCTATTAGGAGGGTAAATCCTAAGTATAGAGGTACTCATGGCATACTACAAAATCATCGCACTTGCAAAATAATACTAAGGAAAATTCTACTAGAACATCCTACACATGCATACTACAGAATTTTGAAGATCGCGTGCATAGAATCAAAACTGGGACAAAATTAATGAACAAGTGGTGTAACTTGCCTTGATCCGAGCAGCACTCTACACAATAGCACTCCTCAGCGCACTCCAAACAATCTAACGAAACACAAACATGGATCTAATCACAACTTTGCACAAAATATGCCATAGAGATAATATGCATGCATGCATCATGGTATTTATCCAAGTTTGGTTTTCTAAATTGACAAAGGTAGTATAATTGGATTGCAATTGTGTTAAGGGTGTTATTAGTATTGAT
Source organism: Avena insularis (assembly GCA_023614405.1). Taxonomy (NCBI): domain Eukaryota; kingdom Viridiplantae; phylum Streptophyta; class Magnoliopsida; order Poales; family Poaceae; genus Avena; species Avena insularis. The sequence goes on from CM042689.1 coordinate 175,875,070, forward strand.
TTCCCGTAGGTTTAAATTTATTTGGGTCATTAATATAATTCATAGGCTTAATAGGAGATCCAACCCTCTAATTAGCCCCAAATCAAATATAATTCTCTTAAGCAAGGTTCTATAATTTTGTTCAGTAGGTGTTGCGGAAACAAAGTCATCACAACAAGAATCAACTAAATCAGAATTTTAATTATTTTTCCATAGATTAAACACTCTAATATAGAGATTAAATTCTACACCAAAACCCCTTCTGTAAATTTGAAATTTTATTGTAGATCTGTGTTCTACATAAATTTATGAATCCAACAGTATATTATATGCTAAATTTGGCCAAGTAATTATTTTTCTATGAATTTCGCAAGTTTTAACACAAATCTGCCAATTAGATCTAGTCCTAAATCGAGAACTTGCCAAGTGGCAGAACTTGATTGGGCCACCTAGGCAAGGCGGTGGCGACGCGGTGCGCTGTCGCAGCTTGCCACGCGGCAGCGTGGGATTTGCCGATACCCCTTCGATTCGAGCTTCTAATCCTCACCGTCAAACTTCGATCTAATGGCTAAGAAACGAGAACAGTCCACCTACCTTGCTGGCGGCGGCGAATGGCGGCGGTTGGCGTCGGAGACGAGGGGCGGCGGCGATACGGCGGTTCCCCGAGGCGGCGGAGTGGTTGACGGGGCGCAGCTGTCCTTCGCGGTCACGCTCGCGTCCTCGGTGTCGCCTAACTCCTTCTCTACCCGCGTTAGATGGCAGCTACTCGTCTCGGTCTCTGGCAATGCTCCGGCGAGCGATTCATGTCGGTCGGCTGCGATTGAGAGAGGGAAAAACACACGGAGCGAATCAGTGGTGAACGAGGGAAAGCTTTAGAGGAAGAAAGGAGCAAGGGGGAGTCCTGAACCGTCTCGGTGAGGTCAACCCGACGGTGGCCGGCGCGAGATATCGATCGGGCTAGGGTTCGCAAGGAAAAATTGGACGAGGTGAGGCCGAGGGTGGCGGGGGTTATATGGGGCTGATTCTTGGGCGAGTGGTTTGATAATGGCCGCGAATCCTACCGGATTCTGTTCGAAATCGTTCTACTGGAGGTCTCCTGCTCGAGGTAGGGGACGAACGGTGGGTCAATGTCGTGAAGCAAAGCGGTGTGAAATTTGGCGCGGCCAAGGCTAGTTAGAATGTCGCATGGGAGCGGGTGGGCTGGCGCAGCCGGCCCAGCTAGGTTAGGCCGTTGCTTTTTTTCCTTATTATTTCTCATTTTTTTTAATAAAACTCCCATAACTTTTGCATATCAAGTCCAAAAGTAATGAAACCAACTTCTAAATTTTTTGTAAAAAGAAGGTGGTCAACATAGAATCATAGTTTATTGTTTTTACAAAGTTTTTAGGAGGATCAAGCATGATTACAATAGTATTGCTCACATAGGGAGAAATCATTATTAGGGTTTTGGGTAGGTTTTGTTGTTAGGGTTTTGTTGCAACTTCATTTGTAGGATCCAATGATGCAAGGATGATGCATGCTTCTAATAACACCACGGTTTCAAAAGTAATATAAAATCTAGGATGTTACAAACCTACCCCCCTTAAGAAGAATCTCGTCCCCGAGATTCGGGCTGGCTAGCAAATAGGTGTGGGTGTTCTGCCTTCAAATCTTCTTCGCGCTCCCACGTGGCTTCTTCCTCGGAGTGGTGGTTCCATTGTACTTTGCAGAATCTTATAGTCTTGGTGCAGGTGATCCTTTCGGCTGTTTCCAGTATTTTGATGGGTTTTTCCTCATAGGTAAGGTCATTCTCCAATTGAACCTCATCTAGGGGAACTGTATCTCTTAGCGGTGTTTCAGCCATTTCTGGGTGGCACTTCTTTAGTTGTGACACATGAAACACGTCATGAACAGTCAGCCCTTCCGGTAACTCCAACTGGTAAGCAACTTCTCCTCTACGGGCCAGAACCTTATATGGTCCTATGAATCGTGGGGCTAAATTACCCTTGATTCCGAACCTCTTAACTCCTCGTAGTGGTGAAACTCTGAGGTATGCATGGTCCCCTATTTTATAAGCCACATCTCTGCGTTTGGAATCAGCATAGCTCTTTTGTCGGGATTGGGCTACCTTTAGCCTACCTGAATCTGTCGTACCTTTTCTTCGGCATCCTTGATCAATTCAGGTCCAAAAAGACTATGTTCACCAACTCCACTCCATAACAGCGGGGTCCTACACTTCCTGCCATACAGAACTTCAAACGGGGCCATCATGATACTTGTCTGGTAGCTGTTGTTGTACGAGAACTCAGCGTATGGCAGATTATCATCCCAACTAGACCCATAGTCTAGTGCGCAAGCTCTTAACATATCTTCCAGAATATGGTTCACCCTTTCCGTTTGGCCATCTGTCTGAGGGTGGAAGGCAGTACTGAATTCTAGTCGGGTTCCAAGAGACTCATGTAGCTATCGCCAAAATTTTGAAGTAAACTGGGTGCCTCTATCTAACACAATTCCCTTGGGAACACCATGCAGGCTTACAATCATTGACATGTATATCTTAACAAGCTTAGCACTTGTATATGTGGTCTTTACGGGAATGAAGTGAGCCACCTTGGTTAAATGGTCCACCACTACCCAGATATAATCAAATCCAGAACGAGTCTGGGGCAATCCCGTGATAAAATCCATGCCTACCTTATCCAACTTCCAGTCGAGTATAGGTAGCAGTTGAAGTAATCCGGCCGGTTTCTGATGCTGGGCCTTAACTCTTTTGCATACATCACATAGAGAAATATACTCGGCAATTTCTCTTTTTAGGTTATTCCACCAAAATCTATCCTTCACATCCATGTACATCTTCATGTTACCTGGGTGAATTGAGTAAGGTGAATTGTGAGCTTCTTGCAAAATCAACTTCCTGATGTCGGGGTCATTGGGAACGCACAAACGCTTCCCATACCAAAGGGTTCCTTGTTCGTCCAGACGAAATTCTTTTGTCTTTCCTTCACTTATCTTGACTCTTATTTCTTCCAACTCTTTATCTCCCTTTTGTGCTTCCTTGATTCTCTCTTGTAAAGTAGACACTATTTCCATAGTCACTACGTGTCCTTTTGGAACTATTTCTAGCCTTAGATCCTTGAATTGTTTGCATAAATCCTCTGGAAGATCCCCTGCGGTAAGTCCATTCACATAAACCTTACGACTTAAGGCATCGGCCACCACGTTTGCCTTTCCGGGGTGGTACTGTAAATCCAAGTCATAATCCTTAATTAGTTCAAGCCATCTTCTTTGTCTCATATTCAACTCCTTTTGGGTGAAGATGTACTTCAAACTCTTATGATCTGTGAACACATCACAATGTTTGCCCATGAGGTAGTGTCTCCATACCTTGAGTGCATGTACCACATACGCAAGTTCCAAATCATGTGTGGGGTAGTTGTGTTCGTGGTTCTTAAGTTGTTGGGAGGCATAGGTACCACCTTCCCATCTTGCATCAACACACTTCCAAGTCCTTGTCGAGAAGCGTCACAATAGACTTGAAAATCCTTTTGGATATCAAAGTATTAAGATCTTTGGTGCCGCTATGTATGCTTTCTTCAACTCCTGGAAGCTTGCTTCACAAGTTTCGGTCCATAGGAATTTCTTTTCCTTCTTCAACAGTTCCGTCATGGGTTTTGCTATTTTGGAAAAGTTTTCAATGAACCTTCGGTAATATCCTGCGAGGCCCAAGAAACTCCTAATATCTCCCACATTCTTGGGTGACTCCCATTCACATTAAGCTACTTTCTTTGGGATCTACGGCAACTCCTTTTGCTGACACAACATGACCAAGGAACCCCACTTCCTTTAACAAGAATTCGCATTTGCTGAATTTGGCATACAACTTGTGTTCTCTTAGTTTCTCCATAATTAGGCGCAGATGTTTCTCGTGTTCCCTCTCATCCTTGGAGTATATGAGTATATCATCTATGAATACCACGATAAACTTGTCCAAATATTCCATGAACACCTTGTTCATCATGGTCATGAAGTATGCTGGGGCATTGGTTAGACCAAAAGACATCATGGTGTACTCATACAATCTGTATCTTGTGGTGAAGGCTGTTTTGGGCACATCCTGTTCTCGAATCTTTAACTAAAACTAGCCTGATCGCAGATTGATTTTTGAGAAGACACTGGCTCCCTTTAACTGGTCAAACAAATCATTGATGTTAGGCAGAGGATACTTATTCTTGATCGTCACTTCGTTCAACGAGCGGTAGTCCACAACCAGCCTCTTGGTTTTATCCTTCTTTTCCACAAATCGGACAGGTGCTCCCCAAGATGATGCGCTGGGTTGGATGAATCCCTTATCCAATTGTTCCCTAAGCTGTTTCTTGAGTTCCTTTAACTCGTCCACATCCATCTTGTACGGTCTCTTAGCTATCAGCCCCGTGCCCGGCATCAAGTCAATGAGGAACTCGATATGACGGTCAGGAGGCATTCCGGGTAGATCCTCCGGAAAGACATCTGGGTATTCCTTTACAATGGGTACATCCTCTAGGCTAGCCCCCTTAAGAGAGTTCACCATGACTTCCTTAAGTGCGAAATTTGACTTGATGCGAATCCTCTTCCCTTCCGGTGTTGTGAGCATGACAGTCCTTTTGGCACAATCTATGACTCCTTCATATTCGGTCATCCAATTCATGCCCAAGATTATGTCTAATCCTTGTGATTCTAGAACTACTAGGCTTGTGGGAAAGATGTGTGTCCCAATCCTTAGTTCTAATCCCCGGCAACCAAAGTTTGCCACTATTTCTCCTCCAGGAGAACTTACCCTTAGAGGAGAGTTTATAGACTCCGTAGGTATATTTCCTTTATCCACAAATACCCTTGATATGAATGAATGCGATGCACCGGTATCAAAAAGAACAACTGTGGAAATAGAATTAAGCTTGAACTTACCAATCACGGAGTCTGGTGCATCACAAGCATCCTCCATAGAGACATGATTCACCGTGGCTTTGACAAACAGATTTGGCTTCTTCCCGTTTCCATTGCCATGGTTGTGTCCATTTCCATTCCCATTGCCATTGCCGTTCTTCTTCTCGAGGCAAGTGGTTGCATAGTGCCCTTTCTTGTTGCACTTAAAGCATTTCACCTCACTGAGATCCTTTCCACTTCCATTCCCATTGCGGTTTTTATGCCCATTGTGTTTGTGGCCGCCATGGTGATGACCGTTATGGTTGTGGCCATTATTGTTATAAGGTGGTGGTGAGGAAGTGCGCTGCTTCTGGTATGGAACAGAGTTCTTGTGAGGGTTAGATTTCCTCTTGCGGTTTTCTATGCACTTTCTTTTGGATTCGACCACAATGGCTCTGTCCAAGAGTTCCTGAAAGTTGTCAAATTTCTGAGCCACAAGCTGAATAGATATCTCATCATTGAGTCCTCTTAAGAATTCCTCCTGCCTCTTGGCATCAGTGGAAACATCATCGGGTGCATAACGGGCTATCTTGTTGAAAAGTTCACCATACTCGGTGACAGAACGGTGCAGCTTCTGTAGGTCGTGAAATTCGCGCCTTTTCAGAGTCATGACACCAGCAGCCACATGATGAGTGAGAAAAGCTAACTCGAACCGATCCCAAGTGATAGCAACAATATCCGGGTGGGTGACTTGGTAGTTATCCCACCATTCTGTAGCAGGTCCTTCAAGCTGGTGTGCGGCATAACGTACCCTGTCGGCTCCGACAGCTTGCACGGTGTCTAGCTTCTTGTTAATTATACATAGTCAGTCATCTACGATGATTGGTTCAGCGCTGCTAGTGAAGGTAGGTGGGTTCAGCCTCAAAAACCGAGTCAAGCGATCCTGTTGAGGTGGTGGTGGAGGTGGCGGTGGCGGAGGTGGCGCGTTGTTGTTGTTGTTTTGCATGTTCTGAGTGAGCAGTTGGATCAGCTGGTTCTGAGTGGCCAGGAGTTGTGCAATTTCCGGAGGAATTTCTATGTTCGCACGTCTTCGCGGCATCTGTGGGGTTTGAGAGACAAGTTAAGAAATAGACAGAAAGACTAAGTAGTAAACTCCTACCGTTATGAAAACACAAATGGCACACTAGGCACAAAGCACAAAAGCACAAAAGCACAAACCTAACACAGAATTCATCCAAGTTTAACTAACCAAAAGTGTTTGGTATTTATTATAATCGCGAATAACGTTCTTCTATAGAATTAAAGGTGGTCCAACTATTACACATCTTCCACGCCTTCCTCTTCCTCGTCCTCGAACGAGTAGCCTTCCTGCTCTAGGGTTGTTTTGTACAACTCCATCTCCTTTGTGGTGGCTTCAATCTTCTCTTGGAGGCTCTTTATCTCATCCTACAGCTTCTTGGTAGTGGCTTCTAGCTGCTCCTGAAGTCCCTCCTTCTCGCTTTGTAGCTCCTCCACTAGACTTGACTTCTTCGCGGCTTCAATTTGCTTTGCCAAGTCCCTCTTGGAAGCACGCACATCATTGATTATCTTGCAAAGGCCTTCGGTTTGCACTTCAGTTCCATCGATCTCCTGCTTGAGTTCCCTAATCCTCTTGTTTTTATTTATTACCCTCTTCTCTTGGTTAGCGAACTTCTTCTCTTGGTCCTGGAACTTTATCTCTTGGAGCTTCATTGCCTCCTCCTGCTGCTTGATCATTTCCTCCTTCTCCTTGATGAGGGCGCATAGCTCGTCGTTCCTTAACATCTCAAGGAAGGTACCCTTTTCAAGGTCATGGATATGGCACTCCAAATCTTGATATTGGGTCCTTCGGCGTTTGGTTGAAGTCCTTTCCTCAAAGGTTAACTCCATGGGAATTCCTTCCTCATCTCGTCTTCCAAAGAGGCCGCTGCAGTGCCCTTGGAGGGCCTCATGATGGCGTCCACATAGGCGACCAATGAGCTGCTGCAAGCTGATGCTAAGGGCCTTCTCCTTGGAATCGCTAACAATGTGGATTGCTATGTCTTCCTCCGGGTTCTTGCCTCGCTCTTTTCCTGGCTGGATGACTTTGACTCCCCAACAGCCGTCCTTGTGGAGTTTCTTCATTGTGCTCCCCTGGATTGTTGGGAGGGAAAGGTCCAAACGTGTGAGAAGGTCCATGAGGCATCCACCAAAGCGAAGGGGATCGATGTCCGCGACGGTGTCGTAGAGGAAGCTTGTCATCTTTAAGTTAGAAGAATGAAAATTAGATACTTAATCAAGTAGAGGAAAGCAGATACTAGAAGTGCGGAAAATAACATAGTAGAAAAGCAAGTAAGGTACATAAGTTAGAGGTGGTTCCAATCCTAGGGTCACGTCCAACAGGTAATGATGTGCTCTGATACCATCTGTAATGACCTTGGATCAATAAAGATCCTAAGTCCCTGTGATTAACATGCTAGTCCCTGGATCAATAGCTAGCACTCACAGTCGATGAATATCATGTAAAACACAAAGTCTTTATTACACGGAGAATCCAGAGTATGAATTTATTACAAATTTGCTTAGCATTAAGCTAGCTCAAATAACAGCGGAAACATAAAAGCAGCTTGAGTCCATCAACGCCCCATAATTGTCGAGTGTAGACTCGCGATCCCTACGCACCTTTCAATCTTCGGAATCTGCACATAAGACGTGCAGCCAACAAGTTGGGTCAATACTTTGAATGTATTGGAAAATTACACCAAGGAAAGAAAAGACTATCTCTACATGCAAGGCTAGTTTAGGCCGTAGAGTTCATTTTCTCAAAGCTAGTTTTCTTAAGTAGAGAGAAGAAGAGAAGATTTTCCCTACTTTGTAAACTTTTGTTCAAGTAACATATGGTCGAATGTCACACGAGGATATTACTCACCAAGTGTCCAACCAACCTAACACTTGGATATTACTCACCAAGTTCCCAAAACCCTCCCAATAGCGATATGACTCACGCCTTGGGTTTTTAGAAAACTTTAAGTTTTAAAAGAGAGAGAGAGGAAGATCCTTCAGAGGCTCCATCCTTCAGATGCTCAAAATTGTTCTATTTCCGTGAACACGGCTAACATCGATCAGGTTGCAATACTCTCAAGAGTTTGTGCACTTTACCCACAATCCATGATCAAGTCCTTTTACAGACAAGACCATGGCGAGGCTTTCCCTTAGTATCCCCTCTACCTTCTGGATCCATACATGCCAAGAACCTCCAAATGTTGGTACCCAGGTGAGGTTTCCCACTAAGTACTAGGCCAAGACAGAGCCCATATGTATTGTGGTTGCGCTGGAAGCTTCTGAATTCTAAAAACATGGCAGACTTCTTTGATTCCTGGGCGACCGTCCTCGACCAAAATCTCACTCGTTGACCCGACAACCATTCCGCCCAGAAGAAAACTTAGTTTTATTTTGAAGTGGATTTGAGAAGAAAAAGTTTGCTCAAGAGAGCCTTTATACTTAGAAAAATTCATTGTCTTTCGAACCCCCCAATGGTATTTTACATATATATAGAATAGCAAGCAATACTTAGCAAAACAGGGGAACCTATTAGAAGGGTAAATCCTAAGTATAGAGCTACTCATGGCATACTACAAAATCATCGCACTTGCAAAATAATACTAAGGAAAATTCTACTAGAACATCCTACACATGCATACTACAGAATTTTGAAGATCACGTGCATAGAATCAAAACTGGGACAAAATTAATGAACAAGTGGTGTAACTTGCCTTGATCCGAGCAGCACTCTACACAATAGCACTCCTCAGCGCACTCCGAACAATCTAACGAAACACAAACATGGATCTAATCACAACTTTGCACAAAATATGCCATAGATATAATATGCATGCATGCATCATGGTATTTATGCAAGATTGGTTTTCTAAATTGACCAAGGTAGTATAATTGGATTGCAATTGTGTTAAGGGTGTTATTAGTATTGATTTCCCATAGGTTTAAATTTATTTGGGTCATTAATCTAATTCATAGGCTTAATAGGAGATCCAACCCTCTAATTAGCCCCACATCAAATATAATGCTCTTGAGCAAGGTTCTATAATTTTGTTCAGTAGGTGTTGCGGAAACAAAGTCATCACAACAAGAATCAACTAAATCAGAATTTTAATTATTTTTCCATAGATTAAACACTCTAATCTAGAGATTAAATTCTACACCAAAAAACCTTCTATAAACTTGAAATTTTATTGCAGATTTGCGTTCTACATAAATTTATGAATCCAACGGTATATTATATGCTAAATTTGGCCAAGTAATTATTTTTCTATGAATTTCGCAAGTTTTAACACAAATCTGCCAATTAGATCTAGTCCTAAATCGAGAACTTGCCAAGTGGCAGAACCTGATTGGGCCAGCTAGGCAAGGCGGTGGCGACACGGCGCGCTGTCGCGGCTTGCCACGCGGCAGCGCGGGATTTGCCGATACCCCTTTGATTCGAGCTTCTAATCCTCACCGTCAAACTTCGATCTAATGGCTAAGAAACAAGAACAGTCCACCTACCTTGCTGGCGGCGACGACTGGCGGTGGTTGGCGTCGGAGACGAGGGGCGGCGGCGATACGGCGGTTCCCTGAGGCGGCGGAGTGGTTGACGGGGCGCAGCTGTCCTTCACGGTCACGCTCGCGTCCTTGTTGTCGCCTAACTCCTCCTCTCCCCGCATTAGATGGTAGTTTCTCGTCTCGGTCTCCGGCGATGCTCCGGCGAGCGATTCCCGTCGGTCGGCTGCAATTAAGAGAGGGAAAAACGCACGGAGCGAATCAGTGGTGAACGAGGGAAAGCTCTAGAGGAAGAAAGGAGCAAGGGGGAGTCCTGAACCGTCTCGGTGAGGTCAACCCGACGGCGGCCGGCGCGAGATATCGATCAGGCTAGGGTTCGCAAGGAAAAATTGTACAAGGTGAGGCCGAGGGTGGCGGGGGTTATATGGGGCTGATTCTTGGGCGAGGGGTTTGATAACGGCCGCGAATCCTACCGGATTCTGTTCGAAATAGTGCTGCTGGAGGTCTCCTGCTCGAGGCAGGGGACGAACGGTGGGTCCTGCTGTCACGAGCAGGCGGTGGGCTGGTATGGCCAAGCTAGTTAGGCTGTGTCAGTGGGCGCGGGTGGGCTGGCGCATCCGGCCCAGCTAGGTTAGGCCGTTGCTTTTTTTTCCTTATTATTTCTCATTTTCTGTTTTAATAAAACTCCCATAACTTTGCATATCAAGTCCAAAAGTGATGAAACCAACTTCTAAATTTTTGTAAAAAGAAGGTGGTCATCATAGAATCATGGTTTATTGTTTTTACAAAGTTTTTAGGAGGATCAAGCATGATTACAACAGTATTACTCACATAGGGAGAAATCTTTATTAGGGTTTTGGGTAGGTTTTGTTGTTAGGGTTTTGTTGCAACTTTATTTGTAGGATCCAATGATGCAAGGATGATGAATGCTTCTAATAACACCCTAATATAACATCTGGGATGTTACACTGTTCTAGCCTTTTACTGTTTAATGTGTCCAGGTTAAACGACCCGCTACCACATGGCGGCATGGAAGGCCCATCACTGTTGATTGGCGGCCCATCAAGGGCTGATACAAACTTGTGCAAATTAGGGTCGTATTCCTAGTACTAGATTATCTACAGTACTAAAAGAATTCTTTAACTATGGAAAAAAACTTATAACTGTAAAAATAGTAAATTATTATAGGCCAGAAAATATCCATAGCTCAAACAACATCATCGTAGTACAAACAGAATCTCGGTTTAAAAATGTTCCTTTTAGGAAGCTCACATCGCCTCACATGTAACAACAGGCTTACCATAGGACTTGCTGAGGAGATTATTGATTAGTTTCTCCGTCAAAGTCATCATGTTCTTCAACTCAGATAACTCATTCCTGTCCAACTACATCAAGTGCAGCTCCAAAAAAACTTTCTGCTGGAATGTATGGAACAATCGCTATCTTGTACCTATGTGAGCAATACGCACTGTCACTGCTGCTCTGTGCAAAAGAGATCTGAACTTGAATTAGTTGTTTTATGTTCTTCCTTCATATTTATATTTGCAACCTAAAACAAAAATAAATGACCTATATCATCATTACCAAGGAAAACAAAAACCAAAGAATTTCAAATCAGTCAACTAGTAGCAGCAGGGCCTCATACATCTCCATCTTCTGGAATAATTGGAACAATCGACTTCATAGAGGGACGAGATCGTGTGCAACTATGAATTCTGCTCTGTGAAATGATCGCTCTACTTGATGAAAGATGAAACTAAGATAAAAAAGTTAAAACATCATACGAAGGAACAAAACTACCTATTCATTCTCAAAAGATTATTTTGGTCTGATATAGGAATGTAAGCACTCAACCCAAGGACCTCAAGAAAACTTATCGAAGTAGAATGTGTTATTTATGAATGTAATGAATCCATTGACTGAGAGCTCCTTAAACTGGTATAGAAGCATTTACCAAAGAACAAAATAAGCATTTAACCATTGTGGCTGATATTAACTAGCCTACTCAATGTGCAGTTGCATCTAAATCTGAGGTAGGTGGAATTGTGGTAATCATCGACAAACTATTGTACTAACTCAGTCAAATTACAAATAGAACAATATTGTGCCTCTAATAGACTAGCCAGATCATTTCAAAGAAATGGTGAAACAATCTATCAAATTGTTTGATCCATAAACATTCAAATTTAAATTTTTTGATTATCTATCCAAAGACCAATTGAACTATCGTGTGCCTTATATTAAAATAGCAAGACAAGTGGCAGATACCATAGTGAGATTTGAAGTGAATGGTTGATAATGATCCTTCCGTTTCTGTTATATTGGATTCCGTTGCAAATCTGGCCTTGTTCTAATCATTCTAGTGCCTCCAAAAATAAAACTGAACTAGACTAAATGGCCTAAAACCAGGGGACTTAAACATTAAAAACATGGGGGAGGGGTGCATAGAGTAGCTCTATGTAGAGTCTCATGGTTTCTTATCTGGTTACAGGTATGTTTGTTGACGATATTCGCTGCATCATGTAATTGGACTGGTGGTCTCCATACTTCAGTGTTGGGCCTCTGCATAAAGGTGGAGCGGATAGTAAACACAAAAAGGTTCCAATCTGATAGATGTTAGCATGAAGTGATAGGAAAGGAATAGATACTTACTATATTATAGGGGCCCTTCATTCTACGATTTCTAGTGTAAACTGCACATGTTTATTGTGTAACAACAACATACTGTTAGGAATTGTGTGGTAAGCAGGAAAAAAATAAACCCGACCTATTACTGGAAGCAGTATAACGAATGTAAATGTGTACTGCACAGATAAGAGAACATCATCAAGTAGGAAATAAGAATTAGTGCCATAGCCTACGCCAAACCAGAGAGAAATTATAATGAAATCACTTATGGGCGGGCACTTTAATAAAGGAGATATTGGAAAAAAAATGTGTTCATTGTTCGTTGGCTCATATTTCGCCATGACAACCAAAATCGCAGTTCAATGCCTTACAATTAAATCTGACTATAAAGAGTTTATTTGGGAAAATACGGATAACAAGTATAGCACTTGTAAGTTACTACAAAAGTAGCTTCAATACAAAATACAGTTAACTGCTCCATATTTATCATACGAAAATCGAAGGAGATCTAGTTACCTGGTCGGGACGACGTTTAGGCATTATGTGCATCCTGGGTGGTTACGTCAAGGTTGCCGAGGGTGATGCGGTTGCGGTGCTTGTGGACGAATATGAAGCGGAACAGGGGTTGCTCCGAGCACTATACGGCATCGGCGAAGAAGCAGATTCATGGCGGTTCTTGTGGAAGCATAACAGGGTTTGCTCCGAGCACTCGACGACAACGACGAAAAGGTAGATTTAGGGTAAGGTGGTGAAGGTTAGATCTAGGGTTTTCCGTAGGGCTTGCCCAGCTGCTCGCAAGGATTGTGTGTGCGTGTGGGGGACTGGGGGTAGGAAGGGGGCAATGAGGGCTATAGAGGTAGTGAACCGGGAAATTATGATTGAATCCCTAATGAACCGCCTTAACTAGGGCTGGAAAGGGAATTCCAGTATGTTTGAAACATAGGGACACGAAATATCCTGCTCGTCTAAGTCTAAGTCGTACTCTATGGAATCAAAGGCAGTCACATCGTTGATCATCCATGGCCCATGTTCAGAATTATGGCCCCATTAGGCATTGATCATCCATGGATCATATTGGCAAGCTTCATGTAACATCCCCAAAATCATGTTTCAAACTTATGCATATCATTCATGCATCCATGAGAATATGAGTTTCATTTCAAACAAATCATTTCAAAACAGAAGCATTTATGCTTATTATTTTATGAAAGTTTGCTCTAGCCTTAGTGCTATCTTCCAATGAGAAGAATACTTATTTTGATTCAGTAAAAGGTTGAAACTCAAACTTAGGCACCATCCAAAGTTTGAAGAAAAGTTTCAAAACAAAATAAGTAAATAAAACCAATATTATGCCTATTGAATATATATCATAAACGCTTGGTTTTATTTTTATTTTCATTTGATCAAAGTGTTTGGATTAGACAGTAGTGTTTGACACACATTTGAGTGCAAGGTTTGCAGTATAAAAACCTAGAGAAGATTTGAATTCAAACTCATTTGATTTGGATTTGAAAATCATTCCAGAAAATCATAACAGAAAAAGAAAAGAAGAAAAGAAATAGAAAAGGGCCAGCGCTACCTATCCGCCCAAGCGCTAATCCAGCCCACTAAGCCCACCTGGGTCTCTCTCGCTCACCCAGACACACCCCCAGTCATGACACGACGACCCCACCCTCGCTATTTAAACTCGGCGAGTCGACGAGTCGACCACGTCTTCGTCAGCCAATCACGCTATCACGCCGCTCATTACCTCGCTGATGTTATGCTGGCTTTAATTGCCATTGATACGCCGCGCGATCCTCGCCCCCGATCTGGCTATAAGACCCCCTCTGCACCGCGGCCATTTCCCCTCACCTAGCGCCACCTCTACCCCCCCAGGCTGCCCGCAATTGCCCTTGCACCGCCGCAGACAGAGCAACTCCGGCAGACGATTCCGGTAAGCCCCGACCGCCCCTCTTCCTCTGGTTCAAACGAGCGTGACCGCCACGTCCTTGTGCATCTGCTAACACCCTTGGTTTGCCTGCTCGTGACCCAGGTCGCCGTTCTCGTTCACGCCCGCAACCACCAGAGCCGCCGCTCGACTCCGACGAGCAATAGCGGTAAGAATCATGCGCCCCTTGCCTCCCCTTTGGTACTGTCTTGTTCGCCAGACCCTTGCGCAGCTCCTAAACCCTCTGTCTTGTGCTAGGACGACGCAGAGCCTCGGCAACATCTTCGACGTTAGCAAGCGGATGTCGCATAACTCCGACGAGCTCCAGCGACCGTGTCCGTGCGCCCCTTGCCAAGCCGTCGCCAGGTTGAGCATCAGTGCTTCGTCGCGATCCTGGTAAGCACCTCCGACGACCCCATAGCCACCTGTAGCACCGCGCTGCCGTAGGCAGAGCTCGCCGCCGCCAGTAGCCGCCGCCAGCGCCGCCCATCATTGGTTGTTTGATCCAGAGCCGTTGGATCTGGATCCAGCGTGCGAGATTAGATCACTTAACGAACCGTTACGAGTAGATCTGGGCCGTGCAGGTTAAGTAGATCTAACGGCTCACAGACGCGATCCTGAGCGAAGCGGTACGGGCCAATTAGATTAAGACGCGTGGCAGTAGTTTAGATTTAAAAACTGGATTTGAATCCATTAGATGTTCAAATTTGTTTTGGCTATAACTTTTGATCCCCACGTTAGAATTTGACAAATTTTATATCAATGGAATCAGGAGAGCAAGCCCTTTCTGAATATGCAATGTGTTTAATATTTTGCTTCTGTTAAAATGGTTTTATTTGCAGAAACTTGTGTAGGGCTAATTTAAGTATATGAATTGTTTAGGAAATGTTTTAGGGTTTAAATAAATGTTGTTTGGCAAGTTTTAAACTTGTTTATGAACCAGTACTGTATACTTGATTTGTTGAGTTTTAAAAATCGTCACATATCATTTTGCATGCATGCACATATTTTTGATTATATATGTTTTGTATGTGATTTGTTGCTATAATTCTTTGTGTAGATTTTGGTGCTAGTGATTGTGATTGTGAGGAGTGTAGCTACTCTCCAAACTACCAAGGCAAGTGGTACTTCATGAATATTTTTGTCCCTATGTTTTCTACTAAGCATTAGAAATATTTTGCTAGTATTGCATGCTATATTTTGCTTATATGCCATGTTGGGAAATCCTAGTAGTTGTAGAATTGCTAGGAAATTTCTAAGTTAAGATGCTTATCTATGCCATGCTTAGCCTAGCTAGTACCAACCAAGGGTTGGTGAAGTATACATGCTATGATGAAAATATTTCTAAGTCTTTGGACTTGTGTTTTTCCTAATAAAACAACTAAGTAAATGAAACACCTGGGTGGAATGGAAGGAATGGTTTGTGTTGAGTGGTTACACAAGGCCAGGGGACTGGTGAACCTTGTGTATATCACTTGTGGAAAGCCACCCAGGAACAAAGAGATTTTAGAGGCCAAGTGTTGAGAAGCTTCTAGTGCAGCCACTTGGCAATATGGGCTCTGCCTGGATCATAGGTTGCTAGAACTTAGCCATTTGGACAGTTGGTGGTAGTGGGATGATAGGTTGGAACGCGTCCATTTGGTCTAAGGGAAGGCTTCTGAAAGGTCCTGTCTTGGTGAAAATCAAGTGCAGTGGGAAAGTGCACAACCTCTGCAGATGGAAAAATCTAAGTACTTAGCCATGTCCCTGGAAAAGGACAACTTGAGCATCAAGACATGGAAGCTATCAAGAATCTCCTCATCCCAATTTCTAAATAAAAACTTGTGGGTGAACAAGGGTAAAGGACCTCAATGTCTATTGGTGGTTCCTTGGGAAAAGTTTTGTTAAAGAAAAACTTAGTGATTTCAACTAATAGGCAAAACCTATTTTGAGCAAAGCAAGCCAAGCTACACTTAGCCAAATTGCATATAGTATCTAGTCCACCTAAATTATACTAAGGTATCACTTGCCAATACTATTCCGATGTATTAACGCACTGTGGCTGTAACTTGTGATGTTGTAGGTTACTCTGATGAGGATTAGGTGTCATGAGTCTACACTCAACATGTTTGCCTGTGGCACATGAAGATGAAGACTTTTATTTATTTACTTATTCAAACTCTTGTACTAGGCCTGTGGCCTTGGAGTTGTAAAGACTATGTTTATCTCTAGAATGGCTGTAATAATGATGTATCTGTGTACTTCATCTTAAATTGTGGATGCTAGCTTGATCCAGGGACTAGCACTGCAATCACAGGGATCCTTTTCCTTTATAAAGGAGGGATCTTACACTTCATATATTAAGGCCCCTTTCGATCTATTTAAACAGTGGAAGGGAACTGACATGCTGCTCCTGTGGCACGTGGCAACGTTTGGATGTACTGAGCAAGCCTTTTTAAGCGGCCATCAACAATGACCACCTCTCTCCCTCCAGGCACGAAGCACACACCGAAGAACTTTCTTGTCTCTCCCCATCCCTCCCTCTCTCTTTAGGCTGGCCGAGCCAACACACACAAAAATGCCACGCAGCTGCTCCGATCAGTGCACCTCAGTTGACAAGTCCAACACATGGGCCAACGGGGATATCAGTCCCTACAATGGTGATAGCGAGGAGTCCGTTGATGGGTCGTACTATTCCGACACACTAGAAGGTAATTTTTCCGACAAGGATGCTGCTTATTGTTATCTGATGGAGGCGACGCTGCCAGATAGCACAGAGGAGGAGGAGGAGGGGGGAGGACGATGGTTTATATTTCATCTATGACAGACCCGTCGTCTTCAAGAAGAGTTCACTCAATCCACCCTTCTTCGGCAAGAAGAGGAAGCAGGAGGATAAGGTGTCAGAAATCGTCTCCAAGAAGAGTGCACTCGATCCCTTCTTCACTGGCAATAAGAATAGGAAGGAGAAGGAGATATGAGGCTTGAAGAAGAAGAAGGCGAGAGCTGGGGGATGCCACAGGAAGCGGAATGACGACGCCAATAGGAAGGTCGCAGCGGAAGGATCCAGGTCCAAGAAGAAGAAGTCTGATGATTAATTTAACCTCTACTACTACCCATCTATAATTAGGTTTGGAGATTGAATATCATCAAGTGCAAATTGGAATGGTGTTGGGATCTAGCACAAGAACTACATTTGTCATTTCATCTCCCCCACTATGACACAATAAAATCTCTTGTACTCCGTATACTTCCTCCCCTTAATTTATGCATGAGTTCGATGAAAGAAGCGTGCAAATATAGAGCAAGCGACATCAATAGTACTCACGTGATTTTAGGTAATTAATATTCCTACTAAAAGGAAGAAACCTAGGAAACCACATGTATTCATAGTAATTAAGTGAAATACGGAGTACTACTATCAAATTTCCTGGATAAAAAATAACCTCTGTACAGCATACATACACGTAAATTATCTCCTTAAATTAAATTATTTAATGTCACATTGATATGAAAATTCGACTGTGTCCAACGTGCTATCCCCTGGTCGACACCACGGCACGTCAAAAAGGCAGGATTGCCTGCAAAATGAAGGAATCATGCAACCATCTATACGCTAGAAGAATCCAGAAGACACGCAAACATCAGAATCAAGAGACTGCGCGCCATGCTGAGAAACACACGAGCAGAGAGAAGAAAATCACTGAGAAATAGAGAGGAGTGAAATGAATTGCCTTGGTAGCAAGGACGTGCATCTCAGCACCTGTGTCTCTGGCGTGTCCCTAGTAAACGTGTGATGATAGCTGCATCTGAGTAGTACAATACTGTACTATAGTCTCACTTCATGAAGTCACTGAGCAGAGGAGTACTCGAGTACTACCTAGTAAAAGGCCGTAAATAGCTATCATCGCACGCCGCCCGCCCACTGCAAATGCCTATACGTACCAGAGTAAATAGCGATGTACTACTCGAGTATAAATAGACATGTATTACCGGAGTATTAGTACAACTGTACTACTACTGCTGATACTGTTCTACTCCGGTTACTACTCTGTGGAGTTTCCAAAATCCGGACATGTTGTTTTCTAAATTAATCCTAATACATGTATCTAGGCAAGCTTAACCATAAGAAAGAAATGGAACTGTGCTGAGGTTTTGTGTACCGGGGCGTCGATCCTGACGTTTTCCCTACAGACCAGAATGATGTAAACTTGGTTTCAATCGGGGCAGGTGCCCTTTCCTTTAAAAAAGAGAGAGAAACGAAAGAGCAAGAAGAGGCAATAAGATAGAAAAAAATGCAGATCATGTTGAAGACATGCATGCAATCCTTGATCTCTCCCCTACAACACTATACACTTTGCGCCAGACCCTAGGCTTCTATGTCTCTCCCTAGAAGTAGACCTTCACGTGGGTAGGATTTGTTACTATACAGCGTGATACCTGCTTTACTCTCACCTGTCAACTTCATGTAGCCTTGTTTTGACTGACCAATGTGAAGCATGGTGTTGAAGTGGCATTTACTAAAATCAGCCTCTTCATCAGCCAGTCAGCCGCCACCGGTGTGACGATACCTACTTATTACTCCATTTTTATGCAGGAGCATGTCTCTAGGATGGATCAAGGGACCCCATATTCAATTCCCTCAATGCTGCATAAAAATTCTAGACTACGGGCACTACATCAATGAGCCGAGCTTCTAGGGAGCCACTCCAACGCCGCGCGTCTTGGAGGATTCCACCAAGAGCTAGCCAGCGATGGACAAAGACGAGCTAGCGCTGATAACGGTTCCATGCCCCTACGACGGATGTCTCACCATGGTCGCCTACCATAAGCTCGATGACCATACAGCTCGTGCGGTTGCACGGAGGTCGGCTGCATTTTCACTACATCGCCGGTCGAGCTCCTTATCCACCCCGATAGGGACCACAAGGTACAAGTGCATACGATATCATACTGCCAGCCCATGGAGTTTATATTAATGATGTCGTTACCGTCCTTTCCGCCATCCATGGTCATCGTCTACGGTGATGAAGCAAGCATGTTCATCCTCATCACCGGCAAGCTGGGCTAGGCCGCCGCCATTTCCTCGGTGTGCGTTGGGGCGGCTGCGTTCTTGTGGCCCCGGTACAGGGTGAAGAAATGCGCGACTGGCCTGCAGTCACTGATAGACTTCTCGATGGACACTGTTAATGGGGTAATGGAGCCGCAGTCGCCCCACAGTGTCATTCTCGAAGATCTAACATTCCTCATGGTGCCGCCGCGGTACATAACCGCGGCTGCTGGACAGTACCAGAAGGTGTTCTCTTTCTGCATTTGCATCGACAATAAGAATTGATCTTAAACTTCAACTAGTGATCCTAATGTGACGGTAATGATGTATTTCTAGTTAATTTAGTTCTAGAGTTCCACTCGTTTATCTGTTACTATAGTAGTACTCGGAGATAGGGTCTATTTTGGCACTAGGAAGGGTGTATTTTGGCTGTAAAGTGAGTTTGATGATAATGTTTATATTTAGAATTTAAGTGTTCTCTGAAATTATATGTCAAACTTATATATATTATGCCACACTCATATGCAAGGCATGTGCAACTTACTCATCCTACTACTTTTACTTGCTCGATTTCAGGGTCCTTTGTGCTAAATGTTCGGACTTGCATGTAATTTTATCTTTTATGAGGTCCTTGGTGTAACATATATGTACACATCCTATGACCTTGTTAATTGAAGCATCTCGCTCCCTCGGGATATACCACGGTCAGAATAGTACACATGGTTTTCAAAAGAAGTGGACGATGACCTTGGTCATTTGGCCTGAAACCCAAAGAAAGTACACATGGAGTACATGGTATAGTAGGCCATACCCTGAAATGAGATTTTCAAGTATTTTTACTGGTAGAATAAATTAAAGAACAAAGAATGCCCCCAAAAAAATTTCGTACAAAGTGGACAATTCTTTCTTACAACTTCCCAACTTTAAGGAATTTTCCGGTTTTGAAATTCGAACATGGACCGTTGGATCAAGACTGGCAAATCCAAACATTGCTAACCGTTGGATCTTCCTTTCCATTCTTAGCATCTAAAAGATTCTATTGATAGTATTTAGCACAATGAACGCTATTGTGCGCAAACCTCAAAATCACTTCATTGCTTAGTTTTAGGGACCTTGTGCTAAATGCATGGACTTAGATGTAATTTTCATTTTTACGAGGTCCTTGATGTAACTTGTACTTCCACCGACCATGTTAACTGAAGCACTTCGCTCCGAGAGGACCTACCACAGTTAGAAGAAAATGCAACCCTCCAAATTATCACACAAAGTGGACCACATTTTCTTATATAATTCCATTTTTCAAGCTTCCTAGCTAACTTCACACACTTCACTTACTACTTTGTCGATTCAACGAAATTAGGTCAAACTTGAGCTACAAGTAAGGGAGGTAGATTAATTGCTCTTGAATTAAACATAATTTTAGAGGTAGATGGGTGTGTCTTCTTGTAGCAAACAATGTTGTCGGTGTGAGTTTTGAACTATCTGGAAAGAACATTCTCAATTTCTCGAGTGATGAAGAGATTGTTCTTTTCCGTAAAGAAAGTCTGAAGAATAAGGATCTGAATGCCACAAGCCAACAAGCTTCTAGACATATTAAGTGGACCAACATGTTGTATGTAATTGATATTTCCATGTTTTATGAGTTTTCAAACTCCCTAGCTAACTCTGCCCACTTGAGTGACGTTATGCCTATTTATCAAAATTAGGTCAAATTTGAATAGTGAGTAAATTTTAGGTGTTGGGCCACAAAACTTTTTCCTCTAACGTGGTGATCCCAAGATCTAGCCGACGTAGAAGGCCACGAGGTTTACCACTAGACGCGCAGTTGCGGATTACTGATGAAGCGCGTCAGTTGATGCAGTGCAGTCCCTTGCGATCCGATCGTCCTGGTGTTGATCGTACAACACCTCTGCTGGTATCCACACATACAAGGAGGAGCACCAGCGGCGAACTGCTAGGTTCGTATCGACGGCAGCACTGCTATGGAGCTAGGGTTTCCAACACATGGAATGACCTAACCGATCAACGATTAACCCTTCTGGGTTACTGTGCTCCACTATATATAGGGAGTGAACGTGGGCTCCACTCTCGTGGCCCATTCACTAAAGCCCATATAACGCTAGTCACCGCGAGTCCAACTCGTTGACTCAGTCCTAATCCGGCTCGGGTCCAACCCGGCCAGATTTCCGGCTTGGATCCAACCCGGACTAATTTCCGGCTTGGGTCCAACCCGTACTTTCTCCCGCTCTTAAGTGTGTGACCCGGCAGGCTCATGGCTACTCGGACACGATTGGATTCCGACTCACAATCGATCAGTCAACAGCGGCTCCTAGCAGAACGTGCCAACTCCCAAGTACCAAAGAGTCATGACGACTTGTCTTTCCAATGCGACTTGCGTCCGAGTCCCTTTTGCCTCACGATATACCTTGTCAGATTATAGGCGAATATATGTCATCCCTTAAATAGTCTGACTCTCTTCTCGATCCGAGATAAGTGATTCACCCGACAAACTCTTAGTTGACCACCTCGGTTAACACTTAACCGAGTCGTGCATGGCCATGCTTTCCGAATCATATCATCCGAGAGGGCCTAGAGCATATCTCTCAGAGTGGAGGGGCAAAAATCCCATCTTGGTTATTCACATCACGCAGCTTGATTCTCAGTCGACCCGAACTCTGCCTTTATAAATGCCCAGTTATGGATCAGCGTTTTACAGAACCTAAGTCGGTGATCCTCAACTCGGACTATGCAACAACCTCAGGTCTAAGGATTACATTGATTGAGATATACAAATGACAACTTGTTTGTTGTACCTCAATATGGGTCAATCTGACTCGCTAAACTCTTTAGTCGAGTCTGTGTAAGTCGGACTGGCATCTCCATGCCCATGACAAGTGGAACCGAGTCATCAAGCCGGCTTTCACATTGGTCTAAGTTGTGTGTCCAGCACAACCTCAATGACCAAGGATATTTAGTACAAACAACATGAATGCATAGTTCCACAACCGAATCACATATTCAATAATATACATCAGATGCTTATACAAGGACAACTTTATATCATTATGAATACAATGGGAAATCTCATCATACTTGATTGCCTCTATGGCATATTCCCAATGTTAGGCTGCTTTTATAGTTTTACGAAAAAGATTTTGGAGGTACCCATCGGGGGGTCAATTAACATATCAGAAACCACCGAGAGTTTTGCCAACAAGTAGGCGTGATAGATTTCTCTCGAATTAAATGTAATTTCACAGCGGTAGATGGGTGCTTCTTCTTGTAGTAAACAATAATGTCAATGTGAGTTTCCAACTATCAGGAAATAACATTCTAATTTTTCTGAGTGATGATGATCGAGATAGTTCATTTCCGAAAAGAAAGTCTAAAGATTATGGATCTGAATGCCACAAGCCAAGCTTCAGACAAATATAGTGGACCGACATGTTTTAGTTATGATTAATTCCTATGTTTTAGGAGTTTTCAAACTTCGGCCTAGCTAACTCTGTCCCCATGAATGACTTTATGTCTATTTACCGAGATTAGGTGAAAATTTTGAACACTACAAGTTGCAGGTTTCTTTGAAAGTTTACGAAAAAGCTTTTGGAAGATGCCCACCAGGGAGTCACAACTAGTATATCAGAAACCATCGAGAACTTCGTGCCAAGATTTTTCATCTTGATAATTTAATGAAATTTGGTCAAACTTGAGCTACAAGAGTAAGAATGATAGATTTCTCTTGAATTAAATGTATTTTCAGATGTAAATGGGTCGATATTCTTGTAGTAAACAATGTCATCAGTGTGGGTTTTGACCTATGAGTAAAGAACATTCAATTCTCAAATTTTTTGAGTTATGAGAAGATGGTTCTTTTTCGTAAATAAAAGTTCAAAGAATATTGGACCAACATGTTGTACTTATGATTCCCATGTTTTATGAGTTTTCAAACTTCCTAGCTAACTGATCCCACTTGAATGAATTTATGTTGATTTATCGAAATTAGGTCAAATTTGAAAGTACAAGTAAATTGTAGGTTTCTTTGAGAGTTTGCGAAAAAGATTTTGGGGTACCCATCGGGGCATAATTAATATATCAAACCACCGAGAGTTTTGACGATAGCTTCAACTTCTTGCTAAGATTTTGCATCTTGACAATTTAATAAAATAAGGTCAAACTTGATCAACCAGTATGTGTGATAGATTTATCTTGAATTAAATGTATTTTAGGACGTTGGTGGGTGCATTTATTGTATTAAAAAATACCGTGAGTGTAAGTTTCCAACTATGAGGAAAGAACTTCTCAATTTTCTAAGTAATGACGAGATTGTTCTTCCCTATAAAGAAAGTCCAAAGAACATGGATCTGAATACCACAAGCCAACTTTTCAGACATATACAGTGGACCAAACATGGTGTGCTTACGATTTCCCATGTTTTATGAGTTGTCAACCATCCTAGATAACTCCGCCACTTGAATGACTTTATGCCGATTTATCGAAATTAGGTCAAATTTCACTACTACTAGTAAATCATAGGCTAATATGTGAGTTTTTTGAGAAAGCATTTGGAGGTACCTACATCTGACGGTCAATTAATATATCAGAAACTCCCAAGAGTTTTGATGACTGGTTTGAATTCTTGCTAAAATTTTGCATCTTGAAAATTTTGATCCCCTTTTGAAAACGATCACATGAAATAAAGAAAAGTAAAAAAGAAATTAAAAGATTTACGCATGACACGCCCTATCATGTCATGTGCGCTACGTGCCATGAAAATGTTAACCATGGGATTTGACTAGTTTTGGAAAAAAAACTGCTTCGCAGTATTTTTTTTGCCATGTATAGACACTATTGGGTTTCAAACAGAATGACCAAGGTTGTCAAGGCCATACCGATTAACATCGTAGTTTACGACCTGATGGAGTTCCCGTAGTAGATGGGTGCATTTTGGGGTAGTAAGCATTGTTGATCGTGGGAATTTACAGACATATAGTGGATCATGCTTCCTATCTAACTCAGGGTTTCGAATTTCGGCCGAGATTACCAAAATTCAGCCATTTCGGCCAACACCGGTAAGAGAATTTCCCGAACAAAAACTTTCTAAATTTGGGGATTTTTTGTTGAATTATCTAAAATATTTTATATTTTGTAGAATTTTATTTGAATCTCTAAATTTTGGTCTAATTTCAACCAAATTTCGTTTCAAAGTTAAAATTTTGATTCTTCCATTTCATCCGAGATTTGACCAAAATTCACCAAAATAGCCGGATTTCGGCCATTTCGCTCATACCCAGTAAAACACGAAAACCGAAATCCAAAGACCTTGATCTAACAACATCGGTTAAATGAATTTCACAAAAAAAATCGAGTCTAGCGTGGTGGAGATGGGAGTACAACGCACGAGTGTGTAAGGTCATCCGTAATGTAGGACCCACCCGGCTTATGAGAATTACCACAATGTATAAGGTCAACATTCGCACTTCCTAGTCTTGGCCGACTTGACCTAGGGCACCATGCCGCATGCCCCACTAGGGCATGCAGAATCCATGTGCCCCACTCCGGGGTGTGGACCTTCCAGAACTTTCTAGAAGCTTCCGGTAAAGACACTGAAGACATTTCTGAACCTCGGAATTGGACTTTTCTTATATGAATCTTATTCTCTAGACCATTACGGATCTCCTCGTGATGTGTTGGATCCAATCTGAGACTCTGAACAACATTCAGTGTCCCACTCATATTCCATATCTACTAAACAACATCGAATCCTCAAGTGTGTCTCCTTACAGTTCGTGAATTATGGAGACATGATCGAGACACTTCTCTGATCAATAACCAATAGAGGAATCTGGAAATTTATATGGTTCCCACATATTTCTACGGTTACTTCGTGATCGATGAACAATTTAAATACGATACTGATTCCCTTTGTCGCGTGGTACTTTACTTATCCGAGGTTTGATCGTCGGTATCTCTATACCTAGTTCAACCTTGTTACCGTTAAGTACTCTTTACTCATTCCGTGATATGACATTCCTTGTGACCTAGTCACATGCTTGCAAGCCAATTGGATGACATTCCACTGGGAGGGCCCAGACTATATCTATCCGTCATATGGATGGACAAATCCCACTCTTGATCCATGTGCCTCAACACGTACTTTCAGAATACCTAATGCCACCTTTATAACCACCGAGTTACGGAAGTGGTGTTTTATGTCATCAAAGCATTGATCGAGTGATGGTTATTAACATGATCTCATGGTCGAAGGATTCAGTTACTATGTATTTTAAAGTTTGTATCAAACAAACTCTAAATGACTTGATCGTATGCTACGCTTATTATAGGAGTGTGTCCATCATATTATTCTCCTAATGACATGATCTTGTTATGAATAAAATCTAATGTACATGATCAGGAAACCATGATCATCTATTAATCAACAAGCTAGTTTAACAAGAGGCTTACTAGGGACTCTTTTATGTTTACAAAACACACAAGTATTAATGTTTCTGGTTAAAATTACATCATGGGGTGTAAAGATTTATCATAAACATAAAGACCTAATAATAAAAAAATTATTATTTCCTTTTGGGCATATCTCCAACAGTGTCCCACTTGGGCAAATCTTTATGTCACCATCTTGGACATGCTCGCGAATAGCATGAAAACGTAGCTTGATATGCTTCAGCTTCTTGTGTGACCTTGCCTCCTGCGCATTGGTTATGGCACCTATGCTGTCATAGTAGATGGCCATTGGGTCCTACGCACTAGGAACCACACCAAGCTCTGTAATGAACTCCTTCATCCATATCGCCTCTTGTGAAGCCTCCGAAGCAGCTATGTATTCTGATTCAGTTGTAGATATTGCCACAACGCTTTTCTTAGAACTCCTCTAGCTCACTGCTACACGATTAAAAGTAAATATGTATCCAGATTGCGACTTAGATTCATCCGGATTGGTGTTCCTACTAGCATCGGTGTAACCGTTTACAACAAGTTGTTCATCACCTCCTTAAGAAAGAACCATGTCCTTAGTCCTTCTTAAGTACTTCAGGATATTTTTGACCGCTATCCAGTGATCTACTCATGGATCACTTTGATATCTGCTGGTCAAACTAATATCATATGTAATATCTGGTCTTATACATAGCATGGTATACATGATAGAACCTATGGCAGAGGCATAGGGAGTTTTGCTCATCCTCTCTCTATCTTCTACCGTAGCTGGACTTTGAGTTTTACTCAAGGTCGTATTTGGCAACATGGGCAAGAACCCTTTCTTGCTATCTTCCATTCCAAACCTCTTTAGAACCTTGTCCAAATATATACTTTGTGAAAGCGCTATTAAGCGTCTTGATCTATCTCTATAAATCTTGATGCCTAAAATGTATGCATCTTCACCAAGATCCTTCATTGAAAAACTATTATTTAAATAATATTTGACACTTTTAAGAAGTTCTATATCATTCCCAATCAACAATATGTCATCTACATATAGTACTAGGAATGCTACAAAGCTCCCACTCACTTTCTTTAAATACAAGCTTCTCCATAAGTTTCTACAAATCCAAAGTTTTTTATTACAATATCAAAACGTTGATTCGAGGTCCGAGATGCTTGCTTCAATCCATAAATGGACCGTTGAAGTTTTCATACCTTGTTAGCATTTTTAGGATCGAAAAAACCCTTGGGTTGTACCATATACAACTCTTTATCAATGTCACCATTGAGGAACGCCGTTTTGACATCCATCAACTATATCTCATCGTAATATGCAGCGATTGCTAACAAAATCCTCACAGACTTTAGCTTCGCTACTGGTGAGAAATTCTCATTGTAGTCAACTCCTTGAATTTGTCGGAACCATTTTGCGACAAGTCGAGCTTTATAGACGGTTATATTACCATCAGCATATGTTTTCTTCTTGAAAATCCATTTGTTCTCGACAGCCTTGCGACCATCCAGTAAGTCCACCAAAGTCCACACTTGGTTTTTGTACATGGATCCAATCTCGGATTTCATGGCTTCATGCCATTAGTTGGAATCGGGGCTCATCATTGCTTCCTCATATGTCGTAGGGTCATCGGTGTTGTCCACCAACATGACATTCATAACATGATCATACCAATCAATAGTGGTACGAGTCCTCGTCAACCCGCGAGGTTCCATAGTAACTACATTCAAAGTTTCATGATCTTTATCATTATCTTCCTCTCTTATTGGTGCAGGCGGCACAGGAACATCTTCCGGCGCTACGCTACTCTCCAATCCGAGAGAAGGTTAGACAACCTTGTCGAGTTCTACTTTCCTTCCAGTCACTTCTTTCTAGAGAAATTCCACCTCCAGAAAGGATCCAATCTTGGCAACAAAAAATTTGCCTTCAGATCTATTATAGAAGGTATACCCAATTTTTCCTTTAGGGTATCCTATGAATACACATTTTTCCACTTTGGGTTCAATCTTGTCGGGCTATAACTTCTTTACATAAACTTCGCATCCCCAAACTTTAAGGAATGACAACTTAGGTTTCTTCCCAAACCATAATTCATACGGTGACATTTCAATGGATTTAGATGGTGCTAAAGTGAATGCGGCTGTTTCTAATGAATAACCCCAAAATGATAACGGTAATCTATAAGAGACATCATATAATGAACCATATCTAAGAGAGTTTGATTATTACGTTCAAACACACCATTACATTGTGGTGTTCCTAGCAGTGTCAATTGTGAAAGTATTCTGCCTTTCTTCAAATGCTCGCCAAACTCGTAACTTAGATATCCACCTCCACGATCAGCTCGTAGAAACTTAATCTTCTTGGTACGTTGATTATCTACTTCACTTTGAAATTCCTTAAACTTCTCGAAAGTTTCGGACTTATGTTTCATGAAATAGATATACCCATATCTACTCAAGTCATCCGTGAAAGTAAGAACATAACAATAACCACCACACGATGCCGCACTCATCGGGCCACACACATCGGTATGTATGATTTCCAATAAGTCCATAGCTCGCTCCATTATACCAGAGAATGGAGTCTTAGTCATTTTTCCCATCAGACATGCTTTGCATCTTTCAAGTGATTCAAGAAGTCCATCGGAATGGAGTTTCTTCATACGCTTCACTTCAATGTGACCAAGACGACAGTGCCACATGTATGTAGAATTATCATTCAATTCAATCGTTTAGCATATATATTATGGACATGGGTATCACTACTATCGAGATTCAATAAGAATATACCATCTATCATAGGCGCATGACCATAAAAGATATTACTCATATAAATCGAACAACCATTATTGTCGGACTTAAAGAAGTAACCATCTCGTAATAAACAAGATCTAGATATAATGTTCATGCTTAATGCATGCACCAAATGACAATTATTTATGTATAAAACTAATCCTGATGGTAGATGAAGAGGGAGTGTGCCGACAATGATCACATCAACCTTGGAGCCATTTCCAACGCGCATCGTCACCTCGTCTCTCGCTAGTCTTTGCTTATTCTGCAACACCTATTTCGAGTTACAAATATGAACAACCGAACCAGTATAAAATACCTAGGCACTACTATGACTACTAGTAAGATACACATCAATAACATGTATATCGAATATACCTTTCTTCTTGATGTTGCCGTTCTTCAGATCTGCCAGGTACTTGGGGAAATTCCGCTTCTAGCGACCTTCTCCCTTGTAGTAAAAGCACTCATTATCAGGCTTAGGACCAGCCTTGGGTTTCTTTGCAGGCGCAACAGCTTTCTTGCCGCCCTTCTTTAAGTTACCCTTCTTCTTAGGCTCGTCTTGCTTCTTGAAATTGGTGGTCTTATTGACCATAAACACTTGGTGCTCTTTGTTGATCTCCACTTCTACAGACTTCAACATGGAGAAGAGTTCTGGTAACGACTTATCCATGCACTGCATGTTGTAGTTCATCACGAAGTTCTTGTAACTAGGTGGTTGTGATTAGAGGACACGATGAATACCCAACGCGTTAGGAATCGTTATTCCCAGATCTGCGAGTTTATTCGTGTTCCTAGAAATCTTAAGAACATGCTCACTAACGGTGTTGCCCTCTTCCATCTTGCAGTTAAAGAACTTCTCGGAGGCTTCATAGCTTTCAATTGCCGCATGAGTCTCAAATATCATTTTGAGCTCACGGATAATATCATAAGGCTCACGGTTCTCAAACCGCTTCTGAAGCTCCGATTTTGAACCATACAAGATAGCACATTGAACTATGGAGTCTTGATTCTTCCGAACGAAGAAAACATTCTTCACCTCATCGGTAGCATCATCTGTAGGTGGGTCACCCAGCAGTGCATCCATCACATAGGTCAACTAACCAACATTGAGGACAATCATCAATTTGCGAAACCAGTCCGCGAAGTTGCTTCCATTGTTTTTCAACTTTCTTTCTCTAGGAACGCATTTAAAATTGATGGTAGGAGCCGCCATGATCTACAACATATTTACAAAGAGTTTAGACTAGGTTTATGAAAAAATTGAGTTCATATTTAATACTTAAATTAACTAGGTGAACTCCCACTCAAAACAACATCCCTCACATTGTTTAGTGATCACATGAACCAAATCCACTACACCAAGTCCGATCATCACGAGAGATGATGTAGCTTCAAAGGCTGACAATCAACATGTTCATCATATCAATCGTATGACTCGTGATTTACCTTTCGGTATTCCGTGTTCGGAGACCATGTCTATACATGCTAGGCTCGTCAAGGTTAACCTTAGTATCCGCATGTGCAAAATCTAGCTTGCACCCGTTGTATGCACACGTAGAATCTATCACACCCGATCATCACGTGGTGCTTCGAAACGACGAGTCTTAGCAACGGTGCCTACTAAAGACGAAGACTTTATTACTTGATATTTAGTGAGAGGGATCATCTTATACTGCTACCATCGCAATCTAAGGAATACAAGATGCATAAATGGATTAACATCACAGGCAATTCATAACATGTGATATAATATGGACTTTCTTCTTGTGCCTTCGATCTCCATCTCCAAGCATGAACATGATCTCCATCATCACCGGTGTGGCGTCAAGGTCAATGGCGTCAATTCATGGTTGTCCTCCACCAACAACAACTATTACAACTACTTTGATGAATAGACACACATGTCTTAAACAAAATTTAAAGACAACCATAAGGCTCCTGCCAGTTGCCAACTTACAATAAGTATCATTGCATACATAATATATAATCACAATCATGGTCATATCACATCACAACACAAGCCCTGTAAAAACAAGTATTGTCAAGTGCCCGTTGATACAAGTATTGTGAAGTGCCCGTTGTAAATTGAATCTTCACTATGGTGGGAGAGACAGACACCCGCAAAGACACTTGTGCAATGCAAGTTGCACGTTGAGCATGGAACAAGTCTCATGTACAATGACATGTATAGTTATCCCGAGCCGCTTCATCCCACCATCCTGCAAGATGCAAAGTACACAAAAACCAAGTGACAACAAAAACATCAATGCCCACAAAACCATTTTGTTCTACTCGTGCAATAGATCTATGCATAGACACGGCTCTGATACCACTGTAGGGGTTCATAGTATGGAAAACAAAAAAATTCTATCACATGAACACACAAAAGCCAAGATCTAATCTATGAGATCAGTGCAACAAGTCTATAGAGTACTAACCCTTGAAGATCCAAAGCGTGTAACGAGATCGGATTATCGTGGTTGATGTAGTCGGTCACACATTCCATACTCTATGAAGACCTTCCTCTCCCTTGTTCCAGCAGGCAGTGGAGGTTGTAGATCTCCTCGCGATTTCAGCAGCACGATAGTGTGGTGGTGGAGGTGGAGGAGTAGATCCTGTAGGGCTTCGCCTAAGCCGGAGCAACTATGGTGGAGTAGATAGGGCCTCGGTGGCTAGGGTTTAGGCGCCTAGGGGAGGAGGGCGCCAGTGGCTTGGGCAAGCTGGCGGCGGCTAGGAGGAGCTAGGGCGCCGACGACTTGGGGAGAGTGATACGTCGAAAACGTATCTATAATTTTTTATGTTCCATGCTTGTTTAGTATCTACTTTGCTTTGCTTTATCTACACTTTGAGGTATTTTTATATGTTTTCTGGGACTAACCTATTAACAAGATGCCACTGTGCCAGTTGCATGTTTTCTTCTGTTTTTGGTTCCAGAAAAGGCAGAAAATCAATATTCTCAGAATTGGACTGGACAAAAGCCAAAGTCAATATTTTACCATGGGGAACACATATCCAGAATACGAGACAAAGGGGAGCCACCAGGAGTCCACACCCCCTGACCGTGCGGCTAACCCTAGCCCATGCCTGGGTGGGGGGGTTTGGCCGCCCCGGGTGCCCCCTGCCTCACCTCTTCGCCTATAAAGACCCCCCGATACCAAAACCCTAAGTACCAGATCAATATTCCGCGAAACAGTCCGTAGACGCCGCCACCATCGTCCATAGATCCGGGGGGATCTGAAGCTCTTCCTAGCACCTTGCCGGAGGGGAGATCATCCCGGATGCCTTCTTCTTCATCATGCCAGCCTCTGGTATGAAGCGTGAGTAGTTCCACATGTGACTACGGGTACATGTAGTAGCTAGATGGTTGTATCTCCTCCTTTGTGCTACCATGTTTAGATCTCGTGAGCTCCGTTCATGATCAAGGTCATCTATTTTGTAATCATGCATGTTGTGTTTATGGGAATCCGATGGATATTGAGATTACTATGTCAGATTGATTAATGGTTTGGTCTTATTGATTTTATCATGTCTGTGTTATTTGTGATCTTGCATCCTCTCCGTTTCTAGTAGCTATCTTGGCCAAGTAGATGCTAGTGACTCCAAGAGGGAGTATTTATGCTTGATAGTGGGTTCATGCCTCTATTTAATCTAAGGGAAGTGACAGAAATCTCTAAGGTTGTAGATGTGTTGTTGCTACTAAGGAGAAAACAACGGTCTCTTGTTCATGGAACAAGTGGATTGTTTACCTTACACACTTTGCTTAAAGCAGTTATCCGTTGCTTGCATAATACTGGAGGGGCTTCGGATGATAACCTGAAGGTGGATTACTAGTCATAGATGCAGTTGGATGGCAGTCTAAGTATATTGTTGTATTGCCCAATCAAATCTCAGAGGATCATGAATGTCTAGTATTGCATTGTTATGCCTTGCTCAATCCTTCCAATTGCACTGTTGTAATTTATTTACCCAGCATGCCTTGTTTGTTTATATTAAGGAGAACACCTCTAGTGAACTATGGACCCTGGTCCAATCTTTACCATTGATACATCTTCCACTGTTACTGTTTACTTTCTGCAAACCACTATTACCTTCCACACCATACAGTTAACCCTTTGTTTTCAGCAAACCGGTGAGATTGACAACCTCACTGTTCATTGGGGCAAAGTCTTGAGTTTGTGTTGTGTAGGTTTCCAAGTTGCTAGCAACACCTTTGAGTTTTTTCCTTCCTCCTGCTGGTTCGATAACCTTGGTTTCTTACTGAGGGAAGAACTTGCTGCTGTGCTCATCATACCTTCCACTTGGGGTTTCCCAACAAAGCTCAACAATCAGCTGAGCCGACATCAAGCTTTTTCTGGTGCGTTGCCGGGAGGCTAAGGATGGCTTCACAAGGGGAGTCCTTCACATCCTTTCTATTTACTTTGTTTTTTTACTTGGTTTTGTTTGCCTCTTTTTATCAAAAACTCAAAAAAATTTAGTTCCTACTCTAGTTGTTGGTATGTTATTGCCTTGCTTTGTCATGCTT
Source organism: Avena insularis (assembly GCA_023614405.1). NCBI lineage: Eukaryota > Viridiplantae > Streptophyta > Magnoliopsida > Poales > Poaceae > Avena > Avena insularis. The sequence continues at coordinate 175,907,839 of CM042689.1, forward strand.
TCTATCAATGGATGGCTTCTTTGAAACTAGTTCTTATTGGCAAGGTGGGTTCACGGAAGAACAAAAGAATTATTATATGGAACACCGTTTGTCACAAAAAGGGAAACACTTATGAGAACAAATTGATAAATTGAATACTATTGCTAGAGAGGTGTGGTCTACTTATAATGTTACTTATTGCTTTGATAAATCTTGTTGTTGTAGGAGGTATAAACACCTACCTTTTCAATGTGAGTATAATGATAATGTTACCATATCTTCTTATGTTAAAGGAAATTATGACTTTTATGATGTGGAACAAATTGAAGAATTTATTGCCTTCAAGGGTGCATTTTAACTTGCCAGTTTGCTTGAAAATACTGATGATGCACCTTATGAATATGAGGTTTATGAGATACTTACATTTTGCTTTAATAATTAGAAGGAAGAAAATGGCTATATTCTTGAATATTTTAAAAGGTGCTTTCCACAAACAGAAGATACTAATGCCTTGTAGGAGCCTATGGAAAACGAAATTGCTGAACCTTAAAGTTCATTAGATAAAAACAAGGAGGAGAGTGATGAACAAAAGGAGGTTGAATGGTATGTTCCTGTGGATTCTTTTGAAATATCTTCTATGGGTAAAACTTGTGATAATAGTTATGCTCTTTTTATCTATGATAATCCTATATTTGTGCCTAACTTCAAAATGCATGGTACTAAAGAGTTTTGCTTAGAAAATGTTTATGATAAAGCTCTAGATGATGTTCCTATATTGAATGATCAGTCACCTTGTAACATCCCTAAAATCATGTTTTCAAGTTTAGCATATCATCCATGCATGCATTCTCATTTAGGACTCAGATTCAAACTCATTTTGAAGAAAACAGAAACTTGGAGTGCTATGATTTTATGTGAGCAGCTATTAATCAAATGCCACTCTCAATTGAGGGTGTAAATGTTTTAAACCAAGCTTTGTTTGTTTCCTTGTTGTTTAGGGTGAATGTTAGAGTTTGGGCAAAGTTTACAAAACAATATAGTTTTAAAACCATTTTCAAATCTACATCCAACCATGTGCTAAGGCACTGTTATTTTTAAAAATCTTCAAAGGACCATGCTAGTCCAACAAGACAGTATGATTCTATACTCAAAATTATACAAGTTTCACTTTACAAAAATCTAGAGAAGATTTGAATTCAATTGCTTTTGAATTTGATTGAATTTGGTTCCTGAAATTCATTATAGAAAAATAAAAGGAATTAAGAAAACCAATTGGGCCTGGCGCCACCAATCTAGCCCAGCAACAGACGCAGCCCAGCAAGCCCACCCGGGGATTTTTCCTCCTTCTCTCACGCGGCACAGACCCATCCCGCAGTCACTGATTTGTGGCCCCTCTCCACGTTAGCTCCTTCTTCCCCAAATTCCGCGCGTAGACGCCGTCGCCGCCCGTTTCTTCCCCTTCACTGCCGCGATTTTAATCCACTTAATTGGCGATTAATGCGTGCGTAATCTCCGCCCCTGCTCCAGCGATAAGATCCCCTCCCCTCTCCGCTCATTTCCCCCCACACCGCACACTCTCCTCGCCACCAGGCTGCCGGCAATTCGAGTTGCACCGCCGCTGTACCGAGAGACTCCGGCGAGCCATCACAGTGAGTATCGAGCGCCCCTTGCCTTCTGGCCTACGCGAGTGGCTTCGCAATCATCTCGCGCATCTTCTCATGCTTTCATTTCATCCTGAATCTCCCTAGGTCATCGCCCTCGTTGACATCTGGAAACGACCGAAGCTTGACTCAACTCCGACGAGCCATTCCGGTGAGCCCTATGTTCCCCTCTGCCTCTGGTTCACGCAATCATGTTCTCCAGTGCCTCGCGCATCCGTTAACGTTCTCCGTTTGAATCCTTGTGCCCCAGGACGTCGTCTTCGACTCCGACAGTGAGCACCCTACGCTCAGACGAACTCCGACGAGCTTCTGCTGCCGTGTCCGAGCGCCCCGACCCTGCCCGTCTACAAGTTGAGCATCTCCACGTTCTCGCGATCTCGGTAAGCACTAGCCCGACCCTCCTGCCCCTCTTCCCTTGCCGGCGTGTCACCGCCAGAACCGTCGCCACCACGGGCACCATTTGCACCGCTGGTTTCTGGTCAGATAGATCCGATCCATTGGATCCAGATCCAAAGGCCATAGTTAGATTTTATCTGAAGCGGTACAGGCAGATCTGAGCCGTGCGTTTTAGTTAGATCTGGCGGTCCACGTTAGCCGATCTATGCGAAGCGGTATCATCCAATCATATGCTGTCGCGTGGCATGTTCTTCGTTGTAAAATTCTGAATTAGATCTATTAGATGTTTAAACTTGTATAATTCATAACTTTTGATTCCCACGTCCAAATTTGACAAATTTTATATCAATGGAATCAGGAGAGAAAATCCTTTCCATTCATGCAATGTGTTTAATGTTTTGATCCTGTTAAAATGATTGTTTTCACAGAATCATTTGTAGGCATAATTTGGGTATAGAAATTATTTGAAAAATGTTTTATTGCTCAAATAAAGTTTGTTTGGCAAGATTTGAATTTGTTTAAAATTCAGTACTGTGCACTTGTCTTGTTGGGTGTAGAAAATCATCACATGGAATTTTGCATGCATCCATATATTTTTGCTTGTATATATTTTGTATGTGATTTTGGTGCTATTATTTTATGTGTAGATTTTGGTGCAAATAGTGATTGTGATTGTGAGGATTGTTGCTACTCTCCAAACTACCAAGGAAAGTGGTGCTTCATGATTTTATTCCTATGTTTTCAACTATGCACTAGAAATATTTTTCTAGACTTGCATGAATATTTTTGATCTATATGCTATGCTTGGGAAATCCTAGTAGTTGTAGAATTGCTAGAAATTTCTAAGTTAAGATGCTTATCTATGCCATGCTTAGCCTAGCTAGTAGCAACCAAGGGTGGTTATATATTCATGCTATGAGTAAATATTTCTAAGTCTTTGGACTATGTTTTTTCTTAATAAAACAACTAAGTGAATGAAACACCTGGGTGGAATGGAAAGAATGGGTTATGTTGAGTGGTTACACAAGGCCCATTTCTATGGCTTACCTTGTGTATCTCACTTGTGGAAAGCCACCCAGGAACAAAGGGATTTGAGAGGCCAAATGTTAAGAAGCTTCTAGTGCAGCCACATGGCATTATGGGCTCTGCCTGGATCATATAGGTTGCAATAACTTAGCCATTTGGACAGTTGGTGGTAGTGGGATGATAGGTTGGAGCACGTCCATTTGGTCTAAGGGAAGGCTTCTGAAAGGTCCTGTCTTGGTGAAAATCAAGTCTTGTGGGGAAAGTGCACAACCTCTGCAGATGGAAGAATCTAAGTACTTAGCCATGTCCCTGGTATTGGACAACTTGAGCATCAAGACATGGAAGCTATCAAGAATCTCCTCATCCCAATTTCAAAGTTAAAACTCGTGGGTGAACAAGGGTGAAGGTTCACCAATTTCTATTGGTGTTTCCTTGGGAAAGTTTTGTCAAAGAAAAACTTAGTGTTCTCAAGTAATAGGTAAAACCTATTTTGATCAAAGCAAGCCTAAGCTACACTTAGCCAAAATGCATATAGTATCTAGTCTACCAACATTCTACTAAGGTATCACTTGCCAATACTATTCCAATGTATTGACCCACTGTGGCTGTAACTTGTGATGTTGCAGGTTATTCTAATGATGATTAGGGGTTATGAGTCTACACTCAACATGCTTGCCTGTGGCACATGAAGATGAAGACTTATTTATCTTTTTATATATTTGAACTCTTGTATTAGGCCTGTGGCCATGGAGTTTGTAAAAGACTATGTTTGTCTCTGGAATGATATGTAATAATGACCTTTGTTTCTGTGTACTTCATCTTAAACTGTGGATGCTAGCATTGATCCAGGTACTAGCATTGCAATCACAGGGATCCTTACATTTATAAGGGGAGGGATCTTACAGATGTTATCAGATCACTGTGTTGCCTGTAGGATTATGACCCTAGGATTGGAAACCACTAAGGAAAAAATTTCAACAACTTCCACACTTGTCTTTTCTTCTCGTAAACTTTTCTAATCTTCTTTCTCATCTCTTTTTGTAGATGAACTCCATCAACAAAGTCGTGAGGAAGGGACCACTCATGACTATGACTTTGGAATGTGAGACAGAATTCCCCAAGGCTCTCAAGGACCTCATGGTTGCCATGGGAATACATGGTGCAGCTATGTACAAAGGTTTTCCTGTGATAGATGAAGGAGTTGAATACTGGTGGGTGCAACTTCACTTGTATAAAAACAAGGAAGACAACCACAAGGACTCAGGATTCTGCATGGTCACCAACTCAGTGATGCACACCACATTCTTTGATTCAGCAAGGGATGCAGCTTGGAAGGCCATCAAAGAGCTTGGTGATAGAATCAAGTGCAGAATTCTCAACACCCAGAATGACCTTAGGAAGAAAAGAAGCATACCCAAGAGTTAGAGGCTAGCAACCAACATTTAAGAGAGGACATCATAGATTTAGCCATTGAGTCATGTGATCAGGACCGACAGATTGCCTCTAGGGATGCCCTGTTAGCCAACTTGGCAAGTGAGATGGGATTGTAACGTACTTTGTTAGTTGGACCACCACACTTATCATTTTATTTCCCAAATGTTGTTTAAAATAAGTTGAACCTTGGATGTTTGTAATGGTTTTATGTATGCCATGACTTGTGTGTGTTGATTTCCAATGATATGCATGTGATGCCTTGTCTTGTGATTTATCATTTAATTGTGTTGATTCTAACTTTTTCTATCTTATAAAATAGATGCCTAATGTTAGTATCAGCACGGCTGAAGAGTTCAAGGGAACTCGTTTTGGCACTCGTATTATTGAGCTCACTAGTCTGCTCAATCTCCCACTTCCTACCATCATGATGCTTCCCCTCACCAAGTTTGAGAGGAAAGACCTTTGGGGCTTCAAGGTTAATCAGCCAGGACGCCATACTAAGCCTACCACGGAGGCAATCATCTTCAAGCTCATGCATGATGACAAGGAGAGAGACCTAGAGGTAGTCATGCAGGATTTTCTTGGACGTTTACTAGGGAGACACTCTCGAGAGATTAGAGGTACTCACTTCCACGCCTTTGGTAGATGTGATGAGGATGGTGAGGCCATTGACTTCGAGGATACTGCTAGAGAGACGGAAGAGCCGATTCGTCTATACCTCCAGGACTTAGAGGTTCTTCTTAGGCACCTAGATACTGATAGGACCAACATCATGCTCAGAAATGACGAACTCCAGGTGCAGCTTCGTGAGAAGGACAAGCTCTTCGCAGAGCAAGATGAGATAGTCAAGGAAATGGAGGCCAAGTTTGAGAGTCAGGATAGAAAGTTCAAGAGTCAAGAGAAGAGATTCCAAGACAGAAACAAAAGGATTCGAGACATGACTGCAGACTAGAGGCCAAGGACTTCGAGCTCGAGCATTAGCAAGGTGTGATTGAGAGGCTTCGTTCACAGAAGAGGGCTCTCAAGGACAAAATAGAGACCTTGACCACCAATGTCGAGGAGTACAAGACCGCTATGGAGAATGCAGGTCTTACACTTGTTGATGAGGATGTTGATGCAGAGGAGTAGTGATGACTATTCATTTACCGTTATTTATCATACCTTTGATTATTGAGTCGCAATGACCATCCAACATGTGGATGGCTTGCTATTGGTGTGTTTACTTTTCAAAAACTTGTTAACTTTGTTGTTGAACTTTTACTACTATGATGCATGTTTGGTGATTCTTTATGTGATGTATTGTGCATGTTAGCATCTATGGGTATCTCATTCTTATCTCTATTGAAAACCACAGATGCCTCCCCGACGTGCCAATCCCAACCCCACCAATAACAACATCACCCCTGAGATGCAGCAGATGATGACAGCTCAGACGCAGTTGATGCAAATGATGACCACGTTCATCCAGAATCAGAACAACAACAACAACAACATCAATAATAATAATAACAACAACAATAATCAGAACAACCCACCGGGTTTTGAAATGCTTACCAGGTTCTTAAGACTGAGGCCAGCAAAGTTCTCAGGAACTACTGATCCTATGGTGGCCAATGATTGGCTATGTTCTGTGAACAAGGATTTGGTAACTGTTGGCTGTACTGATGAAGAGAAAGTTAGATTTGCAGCACACTTGTTGGAAGGACCAGCAGCCACTTGGTGGGATAACTTCCAGATCACCACTCACATTGCAGATGTGACATGGTCTATCTTTGAAGATGGTTTCCGTACTGCTCACATCTCATCCGGAGTGATGAGTTTGAAGAAGAAGGAATTCCATAACTTGAAGCAGCGCCACCGCAGCGTGGCAGAGTATATTGAGGAGTTTAACAATCTGGCGCATTATGCACCGGATGAAGTTGACACGGATGCTAAGAGGAAGAAGAAGAAGTCCCTCGAAGGATTGAACGATGAACTGAACCTGCAGCTATCCGTGGCTTATGTTCCCACTTATCAGTCTCTTTGTGACAAGGCTGCTATTTTGGAGAGCAAAATGAAACAAGTTGAAAGCAGGAAGAGAAAGCACTCGGACAAGCACAGCTCGGGATCATCTCACAAGCGTTCCCATTATGATGACAGTGGGAATTCTGGATCCCACAAGCATGGAAAGTACAACAAGCACCACAACCACAACCGTTATCATGACAACAAGCACCACCGTAGTCATGACAATGATAAGTACAAGAATCACAAGAGTGGATATAAGAGCCACCACAATGGAAGTGGAAGCCAGCCTGTCAAGAAGGATCTTAGTCAGGTTGAATGTTTCAAGTGCAAGAAGATGGGGCATTATGCGAATGAATGCCTAGAAAATAAAGTTGAAGGACCCAACAAGCCCAACCCTTTCCAGAATGGGCAAGTGAACCACATCAATGTGGAGGAAATTTATGAAGAGTCAGATGTTGTGGCTGGTAAGTTCAAACTCAATTCTATTCCAGCACTTGTTCTTTTTTATACTGGTGCATCACATTCATTCATATCAAAAGCATTTGTTGATAGAAATGGGTTTTCAACTGAAAACATTGGGTGTACAATAAAAGTAAGTTCTACAGGTGGAGATATGATAGTAAGTCTTGGATGCCGGGATCTAGTAATAGAGTTTGGAAAGCATAAGTTTCCAGTCAGTCTGATAATCCTAGATTCCCAAGGACTGGTTGTAAGTTTGGGAATGGATTGGATGACCAAGTATGAAGGAGTACTAGATTGTGCTAATCGAATAGTTGCACTCATAACCCCGGAAAAGAAACGGATAAGATTCAAGTCTAACATTGAATCGAAAGGGAGTAAGCTAAATTCTCTTAAGGGGGTTAGCATTAACAGTGTGCCAATTGTGAGTGAGTATCCGGATGTTTTCCGGAAGAATTGCCGGGAATGCCACCAGATAGAGATGTGGAGTTTCTTATTGATTTGCTACCAGGATCTAGACCAATAGCAAAAAAGACCGTACGAGATGTTAGTTGATGAGTTCAAAGAACTCAAGAAACAACTTGGAGAACAGTTGCAGAAAGGATTTATTCAACCAAGTTCTTCATCTTGGGGAGCACCAGTTTTGTTTGTGGAAAAGAAAGATAGAAGTCAAAGGTTATGCATAGATTACCGCTCACTCAATGAGGTGACTATCAAAAACAAATACCCTTTGCCTAGAATCAATGACTTGTTTGATCAGTTAGAAGGAGCTTGTGTGTTCTCAAATATTGATCTCCGGTCAGGTTATTTCCAGCTCAAGATAAGGGAACAAGACATACCTAAGACAGCTTTCACCACTAGGTATGGATTGTATGAGTACACCGTGATGCCATTTGGTTTGACCAATGCACCAGCTTATTTCATGAATATGATGAACAAGGTGTTCATGGAGTTCCTTGATAAGTTTGTTGTCGTATTCATTGACGACATTTTGAGCTACTCCAAGAGCAAAGAAGAGCATGAAGGACATTTGCGTTTGATACTTGAGAAGCTTAGAGAGCATAAGCTGTATGCCAAATTCAGCAAGTGTGAGTTTTGGTTGAATGAAGTCGGATTTCTTGGACACGTTGTGTCAGGAGATGGTGTAGCAGTTGATCCTGCTAAAGTTTCAGCTGTAACTGAATGGGAATCTCCTAAGTCAGTGAAAGAGATTCGTAGTTTCCTTGGCTTGGCAGGATACTACAGAAGGTTCCTTGAGAATTTCTCCAAGATAGCTAAGTCAATGACAGAATTGCTAAAGAAAGACAAGAAGTTTGCTTGGTCTGAACGATGTGAACTCAGTTTTCAAGAAGTGAAGAAGAGACTAGTGACAGCACCAGTCTTATGTCTGCCAGATTTGGAGAAGGATTTCCAAGTGTATTGTGATGCATCTCATCATGGATTAGGTGCAGTACTTATGCAAGAAGGGAAAGTTGTGGCTTATGCCTCAAGACAACTCAAAACTCATGAGGTAAACTACCCAACTGATGATTTGGAGTTAGCCTCTGTTGTCCATGCACTCAAAACATGGAGACACTATCTTTTGGGAAAGCGATGTGAAGTGTTCACAGATCACAAAAGTTTGAAGTATATCTTCACCCAGAAAGAAATCAACATGAGACAAAGGAGATGGCTAGAACTCATCAAGGACTATGACTTGAGTTTGCAATACCACCCCGGTAAAGCAAATGTTGTAGAGGATGCTTTAAGCCGTAAAGTTTTTGTGAATGGCCTTACTAAGGGAGAATTTCCAGATGATCTGTGTACCCAATTTAGAAATCTCAGATTGGAGATTGTGCCTGAGGGACATCTCATGTCCTTGGATGTTCAACCCACTTTGTTGGACAAGATCAAAGAAGCCCAAAAGACAGATAAGGAAATTGAAGAGATTAAGGAAAAGATTGGCAAGGGAAAAGCCAAAGGATTCCATGAAGATGAACAGGGAACTTTATGGTATGGGAAACGTATCTGTGTTCCACAGGACCCGGAGCTTCGAAAACTGATTTTACAAGAAGCTCACAACTCACCATATTCCATTCATCCGGGTAACACCAAAATGTACATGGATATGAAGGAAAGATTTTGGTGGAATAATCTCAAGAAGGACATCGCCGAACATATTGCTTTGTGTGATGTATGTAGTAGAGTGAAAGCGGAACATCAGAAACCAGCATGATTGTTGCAACCACTACCTATTCCTTATTGGAAGTGGGACAAGATTGGCATGGATTTCATTACGGTATTGCCAAGGACCCGGTCAGGATATGATTCTATTTGGGTAGTAGTGGATCGCTTGACTAAAGTGGCTCATTTCATACCCGTGAAGATAACCTATACAAGTGCTAAGTTAGCCAAGATCTACATGAGTAGGATTGTATGTCTACATGGAGTACCCAAAAGTATTGTGTCTGATAGGGGAACTCAATTCACTTCTCATTTTTGGAGGCAACTACATGAGTCAATGGGAACGAGGTTGGAATTCAGCACTGCTTTTCATCCTCAGACTGATGGACTATGTTTTTGCTTAATAAAACAACTAAGTGAATGAAACACCTGGGTGGAATGGAAAGAATGGGTTATGTTGAGTGGTCACACAAGGCCCATTTCTATGGATTACCTTGTGTATCTCACTTGTGGAAAGCCACCCAGGAACAAAGGGATTTGAGAGGCCAAATGTTAAGAAGCTTCTAGTGCAGCCACATGGCATTATGGGCTCTGCCTGGATCATATAGGTTGCAATAACTTAGCCATTTGGACAGTTGGTGGTAGTGGGATGATAGGTTGGAGCGCGTCCATTTGGTCTAAGGGAAGGCTTCTGAATGGTCCTGTCTTGGTGAAAATCAAGTCTTGTGGGGAAAGTGCACAACCTCTGCAGATGGAAGAATCTAAGTACTTAGCCATGTCCCTGGTATTGGACAACTTGAGCATCAAGACATGGAAGCTATCAAGAATCTCCTCATCCCAATTTCAAAGTTAAAACTCGTGGGTGAACAAGGGTGAAGGTTCACCAATTTCTATTGGTGTTTCCTTGGGAAAGTTTTGTCAAGGAAAAACTTAGTGTTCTCAACTAATAGGTAAAACCTATTTTGAGCAAAGCAAGCCTAAGCTACACTTAGCCAAAATGCATATAGTATCTAGTCTACCAACATTCTACTAAGGTATCACTTGCCAATACTATTCCAATGTATTGACCCACTGTGGCTGTAACTTGTGATGTTGCAGGTTATTCTAATGATGATTAGGGGTTATGAGTCTACACTCAACATGCTTGCCTGTGGCACATGAAGATGAAGACTTATTTATCTTTTTATATATTTGAACTCTTGTATTAGGCCTGTGGCCATGGAGTTTGTAAAAGACTATGTTTGTCTCTGGAATGATATGTAATAATGACCTTTGTTTCTGTGTACTTCATCTTAAACTGTGGATGCTAGCATTGATCCAGGGACTAGCATTGCAATCACATGGATCCTTACCTTTATAAGGGGAGGGATCTTACAAACTTTGTTATAAAATTGTTAAAAGTGGGTTTGAAGGTTTTAATCCACCTATTTTGAGCTTGATAAAAATTATGTGTTTGTAGATCATGAAAAGCATGCTTTATGTGATAGTTATATTGTTGAGATTATTCATGAGGCTACTAAAAATTATTATGAAATAGGAAAATATGGTTGTATAAGTTTTCATGGTACTAAAACACCTCTCTATGTGCTGAAAGTTTTGAAGTTACTCTTGTTTTATCTTCCTGTGCTTATCACTTTGTTCTTTGTGAATTTATTTGCATACAAGATTCCCATGCATAGGAAGTGGGTTAGACTTAAGCTTGTTTTGAATTTGCTTCTTCATGCTCTCTTTTACTTCAATTCATATTTCTTATGTGAGCATCTTTTCAGACTATCATGCCTAACTTAAACGCGTTAAAGAAAAGTACTTCTTGGGAGATAACCAAATAGTTGTCTTGAGTCTTTGAAGTTATTACTTCTATAATGACCTCTCATTATCATTTTTATTTGCTTTTTGTGCCAAGAATAACCTCTAATGAGAGGGAAGTAAGATTTGGGGAGTTGCTGTACCGAAACAAATTTTTGTGCTCCACCGTAAAAATTCGTGTAAAATCTCTGTAAGTCGGATTGAGCTGTAGTTTTCCGAAAAAATCCCCAAGTATGTTAGCTAATTTAGTTCAACACTTTTTGATTTGAGCAACAGAAGGTCTTCGAAAAAATCGGTTTCTACCTGCTGGTCTGTTTTGACAGATTTCTGCCATTATTTGCATTTTCTTCTTATTGATTCCTTTTTGGGTTTTTTTTGGGAAATTGAGATTTTTGAGGGAATTGTTACAGTATCTTGTGTTTTTAATGAAATTTTTGCTGTTTTAAAACTAAACCCCAAGGGTTTATTATCTTTTGAATACACTAATGTTGCTAATGAAGATTGCGTGAAGTTTTGTATGAAGGAAAAAATTTAGGTGTAGAGAAAGAATGATGTAATGAGATGAAGAATGGACAAAAGCTCAAGCTTGGGGATGCCACCACCTATCACCCCAACAAATATTCAAGAAGTACAAGCGTCAAAGCTTGGGGATGCCCAAGGCATCCCCTTTTCATCAATAAAAATCTTAGGTCTTTCTAGACACTTCGTTTTTATTGTTTCATGCACTGTTGTGTTGTTCTTGGAGCATCTTAGTTTTTGTTTTTGGTTTGCTTAGTTTTCTTGAATAAAGTATTTTTGACCCCCGTTCTCGCTGTGTTGTTTCGAATAAGTTGATTGGTGTTGGAGAGGAGTAGAAAGTTCTTGATTGAATAGTACCAGAGGAGCTAGCTTTGATTGTGACTTAGACTTTATCATGTCATGCTAGATGTTGTTTTGACCTTATGCTTAGTGATTATTGTTGTAGCATGACTTGTTCCAAACAATTTGGATTGCTTAATGTGTCTTGAAGGAATCATGTGTTGTTTTAGCATACAAAAGCATAGTATTGTGGTATTCTCCTTTGATGCTTTGTTTGGGTTGACTTGGCACGTGCTCACACCATGTTATGACTATGAACAAGTCACCATAGCCTTTATGATCATTTAGCCCTTGACTTGTAGTACCACTTTATGCTTTGATTAGTAATATTTTGTTGCTCTGCATGATTATGACCATTATTGCTCTCTTAGTTAGTCGCTCCCAGTCTTTTGCTAGCCTCCACTTGTATGAGTAAGCTCCACTCATGAATCCAACTCCCAAGAAACCAAGTTATTTTAAAGTGTCCACTATAAATTCCTATGCATGGTGTGTGTTACATCATTCCAAGTATATTATTTTTTTCATCTACCTTCCAATTAAAAAGTCTCTTTGTTATGTGAAAATTTAGTGATTAAAGCTCTCACGAACATGATGGCACACTTTATTTTTCTTGCCCCTAATAAACTTGAAACATTGTGTCATCTATGTTGTATATGCTTGCACTTATACATTGGAATTAGCAGAACCATGTTGTCATGGGGAACGCTTTCAACATTGCACTTGTACATTGTACACAGTTGATATCATGCTCTTTTGTTTATGGATGTCGTCGGTGTGAAATGAAAGGGGAGCTTGTAAGTCCATGGAGTCATGTATGTGTGTTAGAGAAATATCTGGGCCACTAGCCTAATCCATGCCTAATCATGGTGGAAACTTGAAGCATCACCATAGTGAGCAATCTATGAAGCATTCTTCTAATGAAAAAAAGAGATTGAGAAAAAGAAAAAAAAGATGAGAAAAGAGGAAAGAGAGAAAAAACACCATTTTCCCATGGTAAATAAGAAGATTGCTGAGATGCTCATTGTCTGCTTGCCATGTCATTTTGATTATGGGATAGCTCCTGTATCATGTGCAAGGGGTACCTCGTTGGTGGTTCTCTATGATACACATGTACTTACTATGACAAGAACTTACCGGTAACTAAACTTGATTAGCATGAGGAGCGGCCCTCGTATTCAAGGGACATGAGATTGACAACTTATACTTTGTCAAGCATATACTACATAGTTTGTTAACTTTAACCTTAATCACTTCAAGATTCTTATGATAGGGGCAATGAGAGCTGAAAGCTAACAAGTACCATAATTTTTGGAAGCTCTTTTTGAGACATGCAATCCCTGCTTCCCTTTTTATGAAGGGCCTTTCTTCCACCATTATATTAAGTCTCCATCTTCTATCCTTAGGCACCAGTTAAGTGAGCATAGTTGCCATTCTTAGTTCTATGTGCATTATCCCAAAACTTATTGATTGATGCATATTGTTGATATTGCTTGTTCTTGAACTATTTGTATCTAGTCACTCTTATGAACTTTGAAGGTGTCCTATGCATCTATTTGCTACTCCATGAGGGACAATCTGAATGTCACTATGCTACGTTTTCTATATGTGAAACAAACAAACGTCTTTCAATGCATTGTTATTCATGATATTTGTTTGTAACCTTTCATGTTGCATGCATAGTTACTATGTCTTATTGTTAGAGCTCCATTTTCATGCCCATGTTTAGAGTTCTTCGATCCCAGCTTTCAATGCTTGCAAATGGTTTGATCTTGATTTTGATGGTGCATGTCACCTCAAAAATTATTCCTTTTATCACTTACCTACACTAGGACGAGCAGGAGTTAAGCTTGGGGATGCTTGATACGTCGAAAACATATCTATAATTTTTGATGTTCCATGCTTGTTTAGTATCTACTTTGCTTTGCTTTGTCTACACTTTGAGGTATTTTTATATGTTTTCTGGGACTAACCTATTAAAAAGATGTCACGGTGCTAGTTGCCCGTTTTCTTCTATTTTTGGTTCCAGAAAAGGCGAAAAATCAATATTCTCGGAATTGGATGGGACAAAAGCCAAAGTCAATATTTTACCATGGGGAACACGGAGCCAGAATACGAGACGGAGGGGATCCACCAGGGGGCCACACCCCTGGCCACGTGGCTAACCCTAGCCCGCGCTTGGGGGGTACGGTCGTCCCGGTTGCCCCCTGCCTCGCCTCTTCGCCTATAGAGACCCCCCGATACCAAACCCTAAGTACCCGATCAATATTCCATGAAACAGTCCATAGCCGCCGCCACCATCGTCCCTAGATCGAGGAGATCTAAAGCTCTTCCCAGCACCCTGCCGAAGGGGAGATCATCCCGGAGGCCTTCTTCTTCATCATGCAGGCCTCCGGTATGAAGCATGAGTAGTTCCACCTTGGACTACGGGTCCATGTAGTAGCTAGATGTTTGTATCTCCTCCTTTGTGATACCATGTTTAGCTCTTGTGAGCTCCGTTCATGATCACGATCATCTATTTTGTAATCATGCATGTTGTGTTTACGGGGATCTGATGGATATTGAGATTACTATGTCAGATTGATTAATGGTTTTGTCTTATTGATTCTATCATGTTTGTGTTGTTTGTGATCTTGCATTCTTTCTGTTTCTAGTAGCTATCTTGGCCAAGTAGATGCTAGTGACTCCAAGAGGGAGTATTTATGCTCGATAGTGGGTTCATGCCTCTATTTAATCTAAGGGAAGTGACAGAAATCTCTAAGGTTGTAGATGTGATGTTGCTACTAGGGAGAAAACAACGGTCTCTTGTTCATGGAACAAGTGGATTGTTTACCTTACACACTTTGCGTAAAGCAGTTATCCGTTGCTTACAACTTAATACTGGAGTGGGTTCGGATGATAACCGGAAGGTGGATTACTAGTCATAGATGTAGTTGGACGGCAGTCTATGTATCTTATTTTATTATGAATGTCTAGTATTGCAATGTTATGCCTTGCTCAGTCCTTTCAATTGCCCTGCTGTAATTTCTTTACCCAGCATGCCTTGTTTGTTTATCTTAAGGAGAACACCTCTAGTGAACTATGGACCCCGGTCCAATCTTTACCATTGATACATCTTCCATTGTTACTGTTTACTTTCTGCAAACCACTATTACCTTCCACACCATACTGTTAACCCATTGTTTTCAGCAAACCGGTGAGATTGAAAACCTCACTGTTCGTTGGGGCAAAGTCTTGAGTTTGTGTTGTGCAGGTTTCCAAGTTGCTAGAAACACCTTTGAGTCGTTTCCTTCCTCCTACTGGTTCGATAACCTTGGATTCTTACTGAGGGAAGAACTTGCTGTTGTGCTCATCATACCTTCCTCTTGGGGTTTCCCAACGAAGCTCAACAATCAGCTGAGCCGACATTAGAGAGGCGGTGACCTAGGGTTTTCGGGTGAGGGACAAGGGTCACCCCGCCCTTGCTTATATTGGAGGGGGAGGTGGCAAGGGGAAGGCCGAGTCCTCCCCCAACTCCCTTATGGCCAGCATGTAGCACCCCTAGTTCTATTAAATGCTAATTATGATTTGTTTGTGTATTCATGAGCATCATCATCATTTAAAATGCATGAAATAAAAGGCTCTCAAAACCCTAACCCTATTTTTCCTCTCTCTTCAAACCTATTCAAATGTTTTTGATAATTATGAAAAGTACCAAAAATACTATATCCCAACTGAATACAAGGGCTCATGAGTATTTCATATGTTTTATAAAGCTTCTGGTGTTTTTGAAAAATCCTAAAATAGTTTTGAGATGGATTTACAAAACGGAATGTGGAACACATAAAAAGAAAAAACATTTTAAGTAATAAAACAGTTTCCCTAACCCCTAGCAGGCCGGCCCAAACCTTCTGGGTTGCCTCTCTCCCGCGCGCGCAACTGGTTCCATCCCAACAACGGACCACCTTGGCCCATCCCAGGCCCGTACCGCTTCGGCCTTCATAGTTCGTCGTCTTCCTCCTCTTGACGACCGCAGAAGCACCTCGGTGGTCCTCTCGCCGTCGCCCAATGCCATCGTCGCACCAAGATCGACGCCGCCGCCCTCGGGTGCCTATAAGAATCCTTCGCCACTGCTGGAAACCCTAGGAGAACCCCACTTCTTCTTCTCTTCCTTATTTTCCTACCATGGCCGAAACCCTAGCCGCTTAGATTCCGACGAGCTCCGCCGTTTCCGGCCACCCCACGCCGTGACGAGGGCACCGTTGGAACCTCCTCGTCCTCCTCTTCATCTCTACCAAAGCACGCAAGCTGGGACGCTTTCTGAAGGGAATATGCCCGAGAGGCAATAATAAAGTGGTTATTATCGTATTCCTTGTTTATGATAAATGTTTATTTTACATGCTATAATTGTATTAATACGGAAACGTTAATACATGTGTGTTTAATAAACAAAAAGGAAGATCCTAGTTATGCCTCTCTTATAAACTAGCTCGTTGATTAACAAGATGATCATAGGTTTCCTGATCATGGACATTGGATGTTGTTAATAACGAGGTCACAACATTAGTGTAATGGTGTGATGAACATTCATCTGAAGTATAGCATTACGATCAAAGTCATTGAGTTTATATTGCTATAACAACTTACGAAGTGATCCTAATCCTTAGACCATGAGATCATGTCAATCACTAACACCGGAAGAGTTTCTTGATAACATCAAACGTCACACCGTAACAGGGTGATTATAAAGATGGATCAAGAACTAATAAAGTGTTATGTTGAGGCCCATGGATCGAGAGTGGAATTTGTTCATCCTGATGACGGATAGATATACTCTGGGCCCTCTCGGTGATATCACATTGATTAGCTTGCAAGCAAGTGATTTAATCACTAGAATGTTATATCACGGGAACGAGAAAAGAGTGCATGTCAGTAACGAGATCAAACTAGGTATGGAGATACCGATGATCGAATCTTGGACATGTAATATATCACGAAACAAAGGGATTAAGATACTAGCGTAAAAGGTTCCGACGATCACAAGAAAGTCATCGTTGAATGTGTGGGAGTCAGTATGGGTCTCCAGATCCCGCTTCTGATTATTGATCCGAGAGGGGTCTCGATCTTGTCCGCATTATTCGCGAACCGTAGGGTGACACACTTAAGAGACACCGACATCCATTTGGAGCAAAAGTTTCATGTCGAAAAGAATAACAAGCGCAGGAATTTATTTCACTAGATACCGAAACGAGTTTTCGGGTGAAATTGTAGAAAGTGTTTCTGCATGTGAAATGAAATACTAGCAAGGGGTTATGTGTGAATGTTTGTCATTAAAGTAATTGACAAAATTCTGAATAAATAAAAGGAGTTTTATTTAATGAGAGTTTGCATTAAATTTGGTGGAAATTTAATGGGAATTTGAGTGGGTTTTTGAGTGGAGGGAATTGAAAGGCATTTGAGTGAGTGGAGTGTCCACCCACATGAATGTGGAAGAGGTGGGGGCAGCCCCATGGCTGGGCGCATGGCCCCTTGGGTGCCCCCCCTCTCCCTACAAAAGGAGCCCCCTCCCTCTCTCTCACTCACACCTCCTCGTGAAGGATCTCTCTCCCCCTCTAGTATTTATTCCCATGGTCTCGGACTAGCGAGATACATGTTCCCAGTGGCTATTCGGCAAGAAAGAGTTGTGCTTCCGCTGCATCGCTGGAGCGAGGAGGCGGAGGTTGCTCGGTGCCTCGAACGTGTGTGCGAGCACGGATGCGCTGCTGTTTTGCGGCGCTAGGACTTCCTCTCGATCTTGAGATCGGCAAGAGATCGTCTACATCAACCACGAGTTTGGACTCGTTAAGCTTTGTCGGTCTTCAAGGGTATGTTCTCTACGGATATACATCCGCCCGTTGTTTGTATCTAGTAGATAGATCTTGGTACATAGTTGTTCCCATCGTAGGAAAATTTTTGTTTTCTATGCTGCGAACCCTACAGTGGTATCAGAGCCAGGTTTATGCGTAGATACTTTGCACGGGTAGTACACATATGAGTATGTGGGCGATGATGATCATTTTATTGCTTCTTAGTTGTACTTTGGATATTGGTGGCATAGTGGGATGAAGCGGCCCGGACAAACTTTACATGTCCTCGCACATGAGACCTGTTCCACGCTTGACATGCAACTAGTTTTGCATAAGTGGCTAGTGGGTGTCTGTCTCTCCTACTATAGTCAATATCTAATTTGCAACGAGTTGTCAACAATTTGGTTATCCTCGGTGTGGTTCATGTTCGTAGGTAAGAACGGTTCTATCTTCGAAAGCCCTAAGCCACGTAAAACTTGCAATGGATAAATTAGAGGCGTCTAGTTTAGATTGTTGTTGGGCTAGTGTTATGATATGGTGATGTTGTAAGTAGAAGTATGAGATGATACTCTTACAACACACATAGCGTGTAAGTTCCATAGACCTTGGCCTTACACATAGAGGTATGATAGAGATCATACTACGATGCACATGATGGAGATCATATGCAGGAACCATATCATTTCACTTACAAACATGTGATGTTTAATTGCATCTTATATTGCCTGTTTGGCATTTTATTAGCATAATAAGATGATCCCTCATTTAGATATCAAGATAAAAATGTGTTCTTCCTTAAGTATGCACCGACAATGTTTCGTCGCTTCAAGACATCACGTGATGATCGGGTGTACTTGAATCCACGAGCACATCTCGGGTGTAAGACAGTTACACACGCGAATACTAAGGTTCTTACTTTGCGAGCCTAGAATGTACAGACATGGCCTCGGAACACGGACCGAAAGGTTAAGCATGAGTCATATAGTAGATATGATGCCCATTTGATGCTCGCCTTTGAAGCTATACCGACTCATGTGATGATCGGACTTGGTGTAGTGGATTTGGTTCATGTAATCACCAAAAAGACAAGAGGGATGTCGTTTTTGAGTGGGAGTTCATTCGTAATATGGATTAGTTGAACTCAATCTATCATAAATTAAATCAAAGTGAATTTGCATAATTTGTTGTAGTCATTGGCATTCGTTCACCACCGTATGCATAGTTGTAATTGAGATAATAGAACTATAGAATTCTGGATATATACTTTACGAATTGGTATCGTATTGTGTTGAGTGTCAATCTAAATTTTAAAGTCCTATTGCAAACTTTCAGCAAACTCTATTTACTCCATGAAATTTAATAGTTGGTATTAAATCGAGAGTAACAATTCCAGTGTTAGTATCTTAAGTATCATGTTTGCCTCCATGATTCTTGATTGTTTTAATATCAAGTTTATCTAGGAGCTGAAAGAATTATTTCAGAAACCATCATGTGTGGCAGATATAACGATATCTGAAACAATGTTTTGGTTGCAATATGATAGAGTATAATATATGTTCTCATATTGGATGATAATTTACGAAGGTTGGAGATGATAGACATCCTAATCATCCAAAAGGGTTTTGGAAAGTAATGTTATACTCACGATTCGCCTTTATAAGCTACAGTAGCTTGATCATGAAAGACGACATGATAAGGATGAATAGAAGATGTATGTAAAGTGTTTACTACACTAAAAGATTACTAAAGAATGGATTTTGAAAGAATACCGATCATTTTGATGATGGTGATCTACTTCAAAGTGCAAGTCCAAAGGTATTATTATTTGAATATACACGCTTTGGACTATGTGTCATGTATATGGCGCCACTTTTGATGTTGATAGATTCTTTTAAAAAGGAAAAGGAAATGCTGAAAGAGAATCTATAAAAATATATTTGGCAGAAAAGAAAAGATTGGAAATATCCAATTTAGGTATATGGATGATATACATGTTATGGTTGTATTCTTTGCTTGTTAAACAATGTGGTTCTAGGGTATTGGATACCGAATTGGTTGGTATGAAATGTCATACAGAATGACGCAATTCATGAACCACAATGGCCTAAGTAACTAGCAAGAGAATATGTGATGATGTTCATCGAAAACAAACAAACCGTTGTTTGTATTTCTTGTTGACATCAAAGCTTGACTTCAAGATTTGTTTTAATAATTGTTATTTGAATCAGGTATTATGAGAACAAAGGTTATTCAAATAATTACCGTATTCCATATAAGATGGATGATTTACAAATCTAGTTGGAGAAATCACATCCATAAAGCTAATGCTAAAATGTAGCAAGACAAATGATTGAAAGATCACTTACGAAGTGACATCGCCGTTTAAATTATATTGGAAAGAAAACATGAATAATCTCCATATTCATGGATTTTTGGAGTCTTTGATTTGATCAAGTGACGCTTGTGAAACTTTCCACGTGATAATTAAAACTTTGTTCAAAGACCAAAGAAGAACGAACGGCTAAAATATTGGAATTTATACATATCGATGTATGTAGTCCATTATGTGTAGTCGTAAGCGATGGGTTTAAACTTCATATGCTTTCTCCGGAAATTTGAGTGAATATTCACTTAATGAGAAAGAAGTGTGAAATATTTGAAAATGTTCAAAGACTTTCAAGATGAAGTGCAAAATCATTTTAACAAGAAAATAAATGATTTATGATTTGATCATAAAAGTATTTATTTGAGTTACAAGTGTAACAAGCAAAATAAATGAATTATGATTTTATCATAAAGGGATTTATTTGAGTTACAAGTTTAGCAAAAACACCTAGATTTACATCTCCCAAAACACCATAGGAGTATGGAGTGTTTGAGATTTGTAATAAAACCTTGTTTGACATGGTTGGATCAAAGGTGTTATTTATGAAACTGCCATTATGTTTTAAAAGATTAAAGCTTTAGAGACTTCCGCTTTTACACTGAAAAGAGCTCCATCTTGATCCGTTGAAATGACACCATGAAATTTATGGTTTGGGGTAAAACCCAAGTTGTCATTTCTTAAATTTTGGTATGCTAAACATAAGTAAGATGTTTACAACCGAAGTCGGATGAGCATGTCTTTGTAGGTTATTTCGAATAACAATTGGTTATTCCTCCATAACACCAAGGACAAAAGGGTTTGTCGCTTGAAACATGAAGTTTCTTGAAGAAGGAATTTTTCATAAAAGTTAAGTGGGAGGACAATAGAACTTTGATAAGGTTAGCGAACCTTAGCTATATGTGCTGAGTTGCGCAGCGCCGGAAATCGTTCCGAAGGCTGCCATAATGCTCATAGCTTATGTGCCTCAAAGGCTGTGGTCACGGAGATCTAAGTTCTTATTGAACCAAGTCGGTCGGATAAACAAATCAAATGCTGAGATTTGAGAGTAAATCATTATTGTTTGACAATGATGAACCGACTACATACAAAGAAGCGATGATGGGCCCTGACTCCGTCAAATGGCTTGAAGCCATAAAATCCGTGATAGTTACATACACGAGAAATCAAGTTTTGAACTTGGAAGACCCTCCGGAAAGGTGTAAAAACCTATCGGTCGTATTTGGATCTATAAAGAAATAGACATGGATGTCTCACATCTATGAAATATTCGACATGTCATAAAGTATTTTATGACAATGTTCAAAGAGTTGACTATGACAAGATTTGATCTTTTATAGCGATATTTAGTCTGGACGGATTAAAGTAGCAACCACTACATATAATTTGGTATATGGTAGATGAATAAACAAAACAAAATTCTTCTAATAGAATGGTTACCTAGGAGGTGTACATGACACGATCCAAAGGGTTTTGTTAAAATTCAAAGGATGCTAAAAGGGCATGCAAACTTCAATGGTTGAAGTAAGCATCGCGGAGTTGGAATCTTCACCTTAATGAAAAGGAGTTTTCATCAGGAGACGATGAAGATGCTTGCATTTGCAAGAAATTAAGTGGGAGCGTTGAGACATATTTCTAATACATTATGTGGAGGACATCTTGTTGATTAGAAATGATGTATCTTTTATTGACAAAGGTTAAGAATTTCATTTCGATGAAAAACTTAGGCAAAACCCGAATATTTAGCATGAATGTCTATAGTGGATAGACTGTGACGCTAATATGGTTGTGCCAAACGTACATATATGAGATATTGAAGGAGTTCAATATAGAAACAACAAGAAACGGTTCTTGTTGCATGGAAAGGAATTGAATCAAGATTCAAGTGTATCGACACTTGATAAGTGAAACAAGATTCAAGTGCTTTGACACTTGATGAGTGAAATCACGAGAATGTTTTGATCAATCATACCATGATATGTACACATCCAGATATGTCCTATGCTCTAAGTGTTATGAGCATATACCAGAATGAATCATAAAATGATCATTGGACAATAGTAAGGAAATTCTTATGATCTTTTGGAAGAACTAAGAATATATTTGTGTAGAGGTGACAAATAATTACAAATAGTTCATTGTAAAGCGTTACATTGATACTAGTTTTGTCACAAGATACAAATTAAGTTTATCTCAATTTAAACTATGGGTGGCACAATGAAATGGAAAGAAAGTTTCCATGATGGATTTGGAAGAGTTCCAAAGTTAAGACATTGTGACGAATACTACAAAAAAAGGCTAAATATATGACTGCTATAGTAGCAGCAAAGGAGGGAATTTGTGTCAAGTAGTTTGTTATCAAACTAAGGTGTGGTTCGCAACGGGCTAACACTAAAGATATATTGTACGACAATAGTATCGACATGTTTTAACCCCAAGGAACTAAAGGTCTCACCAAAAGACCAAATTTATACAATGCCATCTCATTGGAGAATGAGTGATGCGTGAAGACGCAAAGACATGCAAATACACACGGACCTGAAAGTGTCAGATCCGTAGATTATGTTAACCACTTGCAGTTGTGTATTTGGAACACCAGAAAACATAGGTGTTCAATACACAAAGTTTTCAAACTAGATTATTGTCTCTAGTGCAAGTGGGAGACTGAAGGGAATATGCCCGAGAGGCAATAATAAAGTGGTTATTATCGTATTCCTTGTTTATGATAAATGTTTATTTTACATGCTATAATTGTATTAATACGGAAACGTTAATACATGTGTGTTTAATAAAAAAGGAAGATCCTAGTTATGCCTCTCTTATAAACTAGCTCGTCGATTAACAAGATGATCATAGGTTTCCTGATCATGGACATTGGATGTTGTTAATAACGAGGTCACAACATTAGTGTAATGGTGTGATGAACATTCATCTGAAGTATAGCATTACGATCAAAGTCATTGAGTTTATATTGCTATAACAACTTACGAAGTGATCCTAATCCTTAGACCATGAGATCATGTCAATCACTAACACCGGAAGAGTTTCTTGATAACATCAAACGTCACACCGTAACAGGGTGATTATAAAGATGGATTCAAAACTAATGAAGTGTTATGTTGAGGCCCATGGATCGAGAGTGGAATTTGTTCATCCTGATGACGGATAGATATACTCTGGGCCCTCTCGGTGATATCACATTGATTAGCTTGCAAGCAAGTGATTTGATCACTAGAATGTTATATCACGGGAATGAGAAAAGAGTGCATGTCAAGATGTGAGATCAAACTAGGTATGGAGATACCGATGATCGAATCTCGGACATGTAATATATCGCGAAACAAAGGGATTAAGATACTAGCATAAAAGGTTCCGACGATCACAAGAAAGTCATCGTTGAATGTGTGGGAGTCAGTATGGGTCTCCAGATCCCGCTTCTGATTATTGATCCGAGAGGGGTCTCGATCATGTCCGCATTATTCGCGAACCGTAGGGTGACACACTTAAGAGACACCGACATCCATTTGGAGCAAAAGTTTCATGCCGAAAAGAATAACAAGCGCAGGAATTTATTTCACTAGATACCGAAACGAGTTTTCGGGTGAAATTGCAGAAAGTGTTTCTGCATGTGAAATGAAATACTAGCAAGGGGTTATGTGTGAATGTTTGTCATTAAAGTAATTGATAAAATTCTGAATAAATAAAAGGAGTTTTATTTAATGAGAGTTTGCATTAAATTTGGTGGAAATTTAATGGGAATTTGAGTGGGTTTTTGAGTGGAGGGAATTGAAAGGCATTTGAGTGAGTGGAGTGTCCACCCACATGAATGTGGAAGAGGTGGGGGCAGCCCCATTGCTGGGCGCATGGCCCCTTGGGTGCCCCCCCTCTCCCTATAAAAGGAGCCCCCCTCCCTCTCTCTCACTCACACCTCCTCGTGAAGGATCTCTCTCCCCCTTTAGTATTTATTCCCATGGTCTCGGACTTGCGAGATACATGTTCCCGGTGGCTATTCGGCAAGAAAGAGTTGTGCTTCCGCTGCATCACTGGAGCTAGGAGGCGGAGGTTGCTCGGTGCCTCGAACGTGTGTGCGAGCACGGATGCGCTGCTGTTTTGCGGCGCTAGGAATTCCTCTCGATCTTGAGATCGGCAAGAGATCGTCTACATCAACCACGAGTTTGGACTCGTTAAGCTTTGTCGGTCTTCAAGGGTATGTTCTCTATGGATATACATCCGCCCGTTGTTTGTATCTAGTAGATAGATCTTGGTACATAGTTGTTCCCATCGTAGGAAAATTTTTGTTTTCTATGCTGCGACCCCTACACTTTCCTCTTGCCGGAATCAAGCCCGACATCCCGCTGGCCGCCACCATCTCCACCATTGATTCTACACCGTTTGTGCTCCCCTTGCCTCCCTGACACCTCCTACGCGTTCTCGGTGAGCTCATGCACCTCCTAGTGCCCTCCAATCCCTCCCTCTCTTCCTGACTTGTGCTGCCGACGAGCACCTGCGAGCTCCGTCGCTAGCCGCCGTCATTCTCGTGGCTCCGGCGACCCCCTTGAAGCGGCGCTGCCACTTTCTAGCTCAGGATATTCGCGCGAGTCCAGCGCACCCACCCCCAATCCCCCGTGTGCAGCAGCTCGACGGATTTGTGATCGACAGTGAGATCCCCATTGTTGATGTCGTGCTAACATCAGCATGAGGCAGTAATTCCTAATTCTTTTATTTTAAACAATTTCTGTAATTATTTTGTAACAGATATTTGTATGCCATGTGGGTCCTATCTGTAAGTAATATAATTTTTTTAGAAATGTTTCTGATTATTAAAAATTTTAAACTAATCCCAAAATATAAAATGTTTTTTAATTATTTCAAAATGATTTAAAAATGGATTAAAATTGAGAAAAATCATAACTAATTCATTTTAAATAAGAGAAATACAAATAATATATCAAAATGTTTAGAAAAATGAGATATATCTCATAGAATTATAATCATGCATTGTTCAAGAACTTCAACTGCAATTTTAATTAGAAGAACCAATTGAACCATGTAGTTGATGCCGAGGATCCCCTGTTCTAGGGTTTGCAACCCTCAGACCATGTTTAAAATGGTCGAGCATATCTTAGGGGTTAATTACAATACACTTCAACATGTCGTATCATCATCCTTGTTTGAGCATTGCATAGATGCCATGTGTTGATTGCTTTCCCTTCTTTCTAGTATTTGGTTCTTCTCCGGTAGAATATGATATCAGAATAGAGGTCGAGATCGAAGCCCGAGATCAACACCGTCGAAGCTCAAAGACCAATACTTGACCAACTATAATCAAGTCAAGTACCAGATGTCCGAAGGTCTGCTTTCTGGATATCAACTGGCAAAGGCAAGCGAATCCCCACACATACATATGAATCCTATGCTTTCAAAGTATTTACATTCTTGCCATGTGCATGCGATTCTAAAGTCTTTTATCGATAGATAGAGTAATCCTATCTTATGCATGTTGCCTTTGAAGACTATATTCCCTGATCCACTGCTCCTAGCATAACCAGGGTTTGGGTTTGTGAAGCATTGCTAGATGATAGGGCAAAGGTGTCCGATCTTCCGATGAGATGGTGATAGTCGATTTGGTGGAGTTTGGGCTTGACGATCCGACTACAAGTGCGAGCACGAGCGCCAATGCAATCACTAGGCCATTCTCCTGGAGGTTACCGATCCTGCGGGAACACAATCAGCCTGACCAGCGAGGGTCTTAATTCCTACCTGAAATCGAGAACAAGTAAGAACTAATATTGCAATCAAGATATTGTGGATTAAGATGAAAGCTTTATTGAAAAGGTGGGATCCTGTATAGGTGCGAAGTACAAGAGGCCTCTGCAACGCTCGAGCCTTGGCGAAGTTGCTATGATGGCTAACTTAATGTCTAAACAAAATCCGAGTCTATGGTGATGGCTAAGGCGAGTATTTAAGAAGGAAAAGGTAGGGTTTCGGCCAGCCATAGAAGTGGTGGTCGAATCCAACCCTAGAAGTCCTTTTCTCCTCAAATACGGACTCTAAAAAGTGGCTATTTAAAATCCTGCGAAAATTACATGGGCCTGTCCCAAAATAAAGGTGTCGCGGCACCATATTAAGCTATGGACGAATTTGTGAAGTATTAATCTTGAATATTTCGTCCAAGCCTTCTTTCTTCATTATGGTGGCCTCAAAGTTCTGAAATCTTCATCTGTGGCCTTCTCTTGGATCATCACATGCTTGCTGCCATCTCCATGCATGACCATGCTCCAATGCTTGTCCCTCTCATCCATGCTTGGTCCATCATTCCTAAGAGTAAGAAATACATCTGATTTAGGCAGCATCATATTCTCATGTATGTGAGGAATAGTTCCAAGAAACGAAAGTACCTGATAGTTAAGTTGTTTGGCACGAGATCGAGTGATAGGTCCTTGTATGTGTGTAGCTGTAGGTACAACGGCTGTATCAATAGATGGGATGTCCACATCATGCTCCCCTTCTTGAATTGAAGTCGTCCTCGACGCAATCTCATATTCCTCACCAAAGTAAGGCTTCAAATCTGCAATGTTAAACGTAGGACTACCCGTACCAAATTCTGCAGGAAACTCAAGTTTATATGCATTATCATTTATTTTCTCTAACACCTTAAAGGGACCTACAATACGCGGCATTAACTTAGACTTGCATAAATCAGGAAAACGATCTTTACGCAAATGTAACCAAACAAGATCTCCAACATCAAACACAACATGCTTTCTCCCTTTATCCCCAGCAAGTTTATACTTAGCATTCATGTGTTCTATGTTATCTTTAGTAGTCTTATGCAAGTTTAATATCATTTCAGCGCATTGTGTAGCATCCAAATTATTTTGCACCGAAGAAGGTAAAGGCAATAAATCAATAGTATCACGAGGAACAAAACCTTACACGATCTCAAACGGGCACATCTTTGTGGTAGAATACAGCGAACGATTATAAGAAAATACTATATTATGTAAACACTCTTCCCACAATTATAAGTTCTTCTTTAAAACAGCCCACAACATAGTAGACAAAGTTCTATTTACTACTTCAGTTTGTCCATCAGTTTGGGGATGACATGTAGTACTAAACAGCAATTTAGTCCCCAACTTAGCCCATAAACATCTCCAAAAGTGGCTAAGAAATTTAGTATCATGATCAGAAACAATAGTATTTGGCACACCATGTAAACGAACAATTTTACAAAACAACAAATCAGCAATATGCGCAGCATCATCCGTTTTATGACAAGGAATGAAGTGTGCCATCTTAGAAAACCGATCCACAACAAGAAAAATACTATCCCTCCCCTTCTGTGTACGTGGCAATCCCAAAACAAAGTCCATAGAAATATCCTCCCAAGGAACACTAGGAACAGGAAGAGGCATATATAAACCATGTGGATTAAGGCGAGACTTAGCTTTTTGACAAGTAGTGCAGCGTGCCACAAATCTCTCAACATCTCGACGCATACGTGGCCAAAAGAAGTGTGCAGCAAGAACATCCTTTGTTTTCTTGACACCAAAGTGTCCCATCAATCCTCCTCCATGCGCCTCCTGTAACAACAAAAGACGAACAGAACTCTCAAACCATTGGATGTAATATGAATGTGTGCGTTGTCTTGTTGGAAGTGCAAGCTTCTCTACAATGTCAACACTAGCCAGATTATTACAACTCCCTCCATCAATGATGATCAGTATAGCTCTTTCTTTGACAACACCACGTGTTTGGAACAGGTTGTGGCGTTGATCTTGCTCAGATTTGCTCAATTGCACACTCAACACATGTTGTGTAATTAAGCTCTTGTATTGATCAGCAGTTTCGGCTCCCATTACCTCTGTCTCTTCATCAGAATCACAATTGTCTCCATCTCGAGCAAAAATAAGGGCTAATGTATCTTCATCAAAGTCACTCGCTGAATCACATTGACCATCATCACGCACCATCATAACACGTTGTGTTGTGCACTGTCTCTCAATATGGCCAAAACCCCAGCACTTGCGGCATTGTATATCCTTTGTTTTACCCGTGGAAACCATAGAAGACGCACTACGAGCAGGAGCATTGGATGACGGTGGAGGAGCAGCTGACGGAAATCTTGTGGATGCCTTGGATGTGGTAGTAGCTGATGGAGAATCACGAGAAGGAGGTGCTGATTGTCGAGATGTCTATGTGGATATGCGACCTACAGAATTATTAGTCCTCCTCCATGGTGTTTGGCGATCCTGCACTTCACGTTCAACTTTGCAAGCAAGATGAAACAAACGAGTGATGGAATTATATTCCTTATAGTCTAATATGTGTTGAATGTCCTTGTTTAATCCACCAATGAAACGTGCAAGAATTTGTTCGGTAGATTCAACAAGACCACACCGAACCATCCCCGTTTGCAATTCCTGATAATACTCTTCTACAGAATTTTTCCCTTGTTCCAAACGTGTCAGATTCTTTAGTAAATCACATTGATAAGTGGGAGGCACAAAACGAACACGCATAGCAGTTTTTAAAGCAGTTCAAGTACGAGGAATAGTAATAGGATTTAAACGACAATACTCAGACCACCAAAGGGAAGCAAATTTAGTAAATTCACATGTAGCAGCACTAACACGCATATTCTCAGGATATTTTAAACATGCAAAACGTTGTTCTACTTCCATTTCCTATGTAAGATATGCATCAGGATTATATTTACCCTCAAAAGATGGAATATTTAATTTAAGCTTTGCAACATGATCATCATCACGTATCGGTGGTCGAGCATTGCGGTGGTAATGTCGGGGTCGGCCAGCAGGGTGTGAAGGTTGTTCAACCTCCTCGTCAAACAAATCGTCGTTGTCGAGGTCGTAGTAGTACCCGTCATCTGCCCCCAATGTCGTAGCAGCAGCTGTGGTGGAAGCCTGAGGTCCCTCAGTTGCAGCGGTAGCCGACTGAGGTGCGGTGGCCGCTGAACCAGTAGTATGACCCGTGATCGGAATGCGCCGTGTGCCATGCCGAGGTGCCAATGGGGCGGGTGCGGGTGCCGGCAATCTGTCCAAAACCTCCCTGAACCGAGCATCAAGCTTGTCGTTGAAGGATTTCTCGAGTCCATCGATCTTGTCCATGGCGTTGGTGAGCTTGGTGTCAAACTCCCCTAGTCGTGCATCCACATCTTCAGCGCGTCCGACCAAGAGCTCGAAGAAGTGGGCATGTAGTTCTTGGTTCGTCATTGTGGCAGGGTTACGCGAAGTATCTGTCATGGTTAGTCCTTTAAAAAGCATAGGTATATATGCCTATAACTACGGAAATATGGTGGAAGGCACGCGTAATCCGTCAAGCAATATACGAAGCTCTTACAAGTTCTTACCAATAGCAGGAAAAGGCGATGTGCAACCGCGAGGAGCAGTGGTTCCAGAGATTGAACCGAGCGATTACCAGGATTCGAGACACCGCATGTGGAGAAATCTGTGGAGCTCTGGGAAGGCTTAGCAATTATAAAAACAGCAATGCAAATGTTGAAAGAATGCTCAACGACGGTACTGTGCTGGTCCTACGCTAGACCGTACTAGAGACGCGAGCCTAGATCACCAACGATGTCACGACGTGACACAACAAGCAATGTATGATGATATGGCACCCTGAAAAGCGAACCGAGATGTCGAAAATCACTATGATGGCGAGTGTCTAGAACTGATCGTCGGGGTCTAGAAACAGGTTAGCCCCAAAAAAAATTCGAAATTTTTGTATTTTGCTCCGAAAAGCACGCAGGCGCTAAAAAATATCGCTATAACGGCCGATGGAGAAAAGTGATCCTCGGAGCCGAAAATCAGTATAGCCAGAAAAAAAATTCAGAGGCGGTTCCATACTTTTTTTTGCTCCTTCTGGACTTATGACTGAACTCTTAGCTCGACACGGACTTTAGCTCAACACGGAAATAACAAAGAAGGAAAGTAAAAGGAAAAAACTAGGAAACAATAACTCAACTCGGACTCGTGCCATGGCAGGAAAGGTGATCGGATCCGTGTCGTGGTAGGAAGGAGGTGCCGGAGTTTTAGGGTTTATGGTGGCTGGGTGTATGGCGGCGGAATATGGTGGAGGAATATGGTGACGGTGATCTGCGAGGGTGGTGGTGACTACTGTGATCAAAACTCGAAACTCTAAGGGACGAGACACTAAGACCAGCAACTCGACGCGACGATGCAGACACAAATTCAACAATGCAAAATTGAAAAGATAATGCAAGGCGTAGATTGGTGATGGGATGGATCTAAACTCTAACTGTGTTTTTGGCTTTTTCGTGGGTTATAGGTAAAACAGATCTAATCTACGAAAACAGTAAAATTTCACCGAGCAACCTGAAATCTGATACCACTTGATAGGGAAAAGGTGTCCGATCTTTTGATGAGATGGTGATAGTCGATTTGGTGGAGTTCGGGCTTGACGATCCGACTACACGTGCGAGCACGAGCGCCAATGCAATCGCTAGGCCAATCTCCTGGAGGTTACCGATCCTGCGGGAACACGATCAGCCTGACCAGCGAGGGTCTTAATTCCTACCTGAAATCGAGAACAAGTAAGAACTAATATTGCAATCAAGATATTGCGGATTAAGATGAAAGATTTATTGAAAAGGTGGGATCCTGTATAGGTGCGAAGTACAAGAGGCCTCTGTGACGCTCGAGCCTTGGCGAAGTTGCTATGATGGCTAACTTAATGTCTAAACAAAATCTGAGTCTATGGTGACGGCTAAGGCGAGTATTTAAGGAGGAAAAGGTAGGGTTTTGGCCAGCCATAGAAGTGGTGGCTGAATCCAACCCTCGAAGTCCTTTTCTCCTCAAATACGGACTCTAAAAGTGGCTATTTAAAATCCTGCGAAAATTACATGGGCCTGGCCCAAAATGAAGGTGTCGCAGAACCATATTAAGCTATGGACGAATTTGTGAAGTATTAATCTTGAATATTTCGTCCAAGCCTTCTTTCTTCATTATGGTGGCCTCAAAGTTCTGAAATCTTCATCCGTGGCCTTCTCTTGGATCATCACATGCTTGCTGCCATCTCCATGCATGACCATGCTCCAATGCTTGTCCCTCTCATCCATGCTTGGTCCATCATTCCTAAGAGTAAGAAATACATCTGATTTAGGCAGCACCATATTCTCATCTATGTGAGGAATAGTTCCAAGAAACGAAAGTACCTGATAGTTAAGTTGTTTAGCACGAGATCGAGTGATAGGTTCTTGTATGTGTGTAGTTGTAGGTACAACGGTTGTATCAATAGATGGGATGTCCACATCACTAGAGCTATTATATCTGTTAGGGATATACTTTCCAGGTATACCCACAGGACTCGCTGACCAGGGTGGCCCACCAACGGGTTAGAGCTTTGCTTCACAGGAGGCCCAGTCAGAGAAAGAGGACGAGCCAGTTCCGGCTTCGACATGGCCTAGAAGAGTTACCTTAGGCCTGTAGTATTACTTGTAGTCCAAGTTGTACCTAGTTACCGACTTTGTAACGTAGTCGGATAGGTCTCTCCTATAACCCTAGGCCCCGGTGACTATATAAACCGTCCCTATGGGAGCCTTTAGGGCACACACAACCACAACCAACTCGCACAGGCAAACCTCTCTTGTAATCCGCTGTAACATCCGGCTTACGCCGATATATTACTAGGTTGCTAGCAGGAGTAGGATACGATTGCCGTAGTCGGATCTGACCCTGGGTAAACTTGTTCTCACCGCTCCTGGAACATTCGACGTCTCACACCCCATCCTTCCAACGCCACTAGGACCCCCTATGGCGTACTTGTCGACAATCTGACAACAGTTGGCGCCCACCTTGGGGCTCAAACCCAAGACCACATTACCAGGCCGACTCGCCTGAAGGACGTACAACGTCTCACTGGTTGCATTGTAGCGGTGAGTCGGTTCGTCAGCCGGCTCAGTGGAAGAGCCACACCTTTGTACAAACTCTTGAATAAAACCGACAAATTTGTCTGGACTCAGGAAGCCGAAACTGCACTGCAAAGTTTGAAAGATCTACATTCAAATCCACCAGTTCTCGCAGCGCCAGAACCTCAAGAACCTATCTTACTCTACATTGAAGAAACCAACAAGGTCATAAGTGTGGTAACAGTAGTCGAGCACGAGGAAGAAGGCCACGAGCATAAGGTGCAGTGGCCAACTTATTATCTGAGTGAGGTCCTGACAGAATCAAAACAATGGTATCCACACCATCAGAAGCAAGCCTATGGAGTGTTTTTTGCATCCAGAAAGCTACGCCACTACTTTCAAGAGCACAAGATCACATTGGTGAGCACTACTCTCCTGCAAGATATAATCAATAACCGCGATGCCATAGGATGTGTCGCAAAGTGGGGAATAGAGCTTGAAGCTTTTGACATTGAGTACAAACCACGTACAATAATCAAGTCCCAAATACTTGCCGACTTTGTTGTTTATTGGACAGAAACGGCAGAAAACACATGCCCTCCAGACTCGGAATTTTGGACCCTTCACTTTGACGGATCAAAAGCACGAGGAGGCTCGGGGCTGGCGTGGTGCTCAAATCACCCTAAGGAGATAAGCTGTTCTATGTGTTGCAAATACACTTCACGACAACCAACAATATTGCCGAGTATGAAGCACTGCTGCATGGAATACGCATGGCTAAAAATATTGGCATATCAAGACTCATGTGTTACGGAGACTCGGATTTAGTTGCTTAGTAAGTATCTGATATCTGCAACGCAAACAAGCACATGGCAGCATACAAAGATATTGTGGATGAACTATCTAAATCATTCGAGAGTTTTGAGGTTCAACACATCCCTCGAGCATAAAATGAGGAAGCAGATGCTCTATCAAGGATATGCTCTGCGCGGAAACAAGTACCAGATGTCGCTTTTTTAGAGCATTTAAGGGTCCCCTACATAGTCGGAGTTGATGAGGACTATCCGATGAAATCCGACTCACCTTCAATAGAAGTTCTGGCTATAATTCCTAGCTGGACAAAACCCTATCTGGATTTGATGATAGACGGAAAACTACCCGAAGATGAAGTCTTGAGCCGGCAGATTGTCCGACGAGCAAAAGCCTACACTATCATTAAATGGTGAGCTCTATAAACGGAGTGATAGGGCAAAGGTGTCTGATCTTTCGATGAGATGGTGATAGTCGATTTGGTGGAGTTCGGGCTTGATGATCTGACTACACGTGCGTGCACGAGCGCCAATGCAATCGCTAGGCCAATCTCTTGGAGGTTACCGATCCTGCGGGAACACGATCAGCCTGACCAACGAGGGTCTTAATTCCTACCTGAAATCGAGAACAAGTAAGAACTAATATTGCAATCAAGATATTGCGAATTAAGATGAAAGATTTATTGAAAAGGTGGGATTCTGTATAGGTGCGAAGTACAAGAGGCCTCTGCGACGCTCGAGCCTTGGTGAAGTTGCTATGATGGCTAACTTAATGTATAAACAAAATCCGAGTCTATGGTGACGGCTAACGGGAGTATTTAAGGAGAAAAAGGTGGGGATTCAGCCAGCCATAGAAGTGGTGGTCGAATCCAACCCTGGAAGTCCTTTTCTCCTCAAATACGGACTCTAAAAAGTGGCTATTTAAAATCCTGCCAAAATTACATGGGCATGGCCCAAAATAAAAGTGTCGCAGCACCATATTAAGCTATGGACGAATTTGTAAAGTATTAATCTTGAATATTTCTTCCAAGCCTTCTTTCTTCATTATGGTGGCCTCAAAGTTCTGAAATCTTCATTAGTGGCCTTCTCTTGAATCATCACATGCTTGCTGCCATCTCCATGCATGACCATGCTCCAATGCTTGTCCCTCTCATCCATGCCTGTTCCATTATTCATAAGAGTAAGAAATACATCTAATTTAGGCAGCATCATATTCTCATGTATGTGAGGAATAGTTCCAAGAAATGAAAGTACCTTATAGTTAAGTTGTTTGGCACGAGATCGAGTGATAGGTCCTTGTATGTGTGTAGCTGTAGGTATAATGGCTGTATCAATAGATGGGATGTCCACATCATGCTCCCCTTCTTGAATTGAAGTCGTCCTCGACGTAATCTCATATTCCTCACCAAAGTAAGGCTTCAAATCTGCAATGTTAAACGTAGGACTAACCGTACCAAAGTCTGCAGGCAACTAAAGTTTATATGCATTATCGTTTATTTTCTCTAACACCTTAAAAGGTCCAGCAGCATGTGGCATTAACTTATACTTAAGTAAATCAGGAAAACGATCTTTATGCAAATGTAACCAAACAAGATCTCCAACATCAAACACAACATGGTTTCTCCCTTTATCCCCAGCAAGTCTATACTTAGCATTCATGTGTTCTATGTTAGCTTTAGTAGTCTTATGCAAGTTTAATATCATTTCAGCACGTTGAGTAGCATCCAAATTATTTTGCACCGAAGAAGGTAAAGGCAATAAATCAATAGGTGCACGAGGAACAAAACCATACACGATCTCAAACGGGCACATCTTTGTGGTAGAATGCAGCGAACGATTATAAGCAAATTCTATATGAGGTAAACACTCTTCCCACAATTTTAAGTTTTCTTTAAAACAGCCCGCAACATAGTAGACAAAGTTCTATTTACTACTTCAGTTTGGGGATGTATGTAGTACTAAACAGCAATTTAGTCCCCAACTTAGCCCATAAACATCTCCAAAAGTGGCTAAGAAATTTAGTATCACGATCAGAAACAATAGTATTTGGCACACCATGTAAACGAACAATTTCACGAAAGAACAAATCAGCAATATGCGCAGCATCATCCGTTTTATGACAAGGAATAAAGTGTGCCATCTTAGAAAACCGATCCACAACAACCAAAATACTATCCCTCCCCTTATGTGTACGTGGCAATCCCAAAACAAAGTCCATAGAAATATCCTCCCAAGAAACACTAGGAACAGGAAGAGGCATATATAAACCATGTGGATTAAGGCGATACTTAGCTTTTTGACAAGTAGTGCAGCGTGCCACAAATCTCTCAACATCTCGACGCATACGTGGCCAAAAGAAGTGTGCAGCAAGAACATCCTTCGTTTTCTTGACACCAAAGTGTCCCATCAATCCTCCTCCATGCGCCTCATGTAACAACAAAAGACGAACAGAACTATCTGGAATGCATAGTTTGTTAGCACGGAACACAAATCCATCATTGAAGACGAACTTGTTCCATGTTCTACCATCTCTACAATTCTGCAACACATCTTTAAATTCAGAATCATGCACATATTGTTCCTTAATAGTTTCCAATCCAAATATTTTGAAGTCAAGTTGAGATAAAAAAAAGTATAATGGCGCGACAAAGCATCAGCAATAATATTATCTTTACCCTTTTTGTGTTTGATAACATAAGGAAAAGACTCAATAAATTCAACCCACTTTGCATGACGACGATTCAACTTAGCTTGACTACGAATATGTTTCAAAGATTCATGATCAGAATGTATAACAAATTCTTTAGGCCATAGATAATGTTGTCAAGTTTCTAATGTCCGAACCAATGCATATAATTCTTTATCATAAGTAGAATAGTTCAGACTAGCCCCACTCAATTTCTAACTAAAATATGCAACAGGTTTTCCCTCTTGTAATAACACACCTCCCAAACCAATTCCACTAGCATCACATTCAAGCTCAAAAGTCTTATTAAAATCAGGAAGTTGGAGTAAGGGAGCATGTGTTAGCTTATCTTTCAATATCACGAAGGCCTGTTGTTGTGCATCGCCCCAAACAAAGGACACATCCTTCTTGGTAAGTTGATTCAGTGGCGCGGCAATTGATCCAAAGTATTTGACAAAGCGCCTATAAAACCCAGCGAGGCCAAGAAAACTCCTCACTTGTGTGACCGTCTTGGGCTGCGGCCAATTCTCAATAGCTTCAATCTTGGATGGATCCACTTCAATACCCTGTGATGTAACAACATAGCCAAGAAACGCAACTCGATTGGTGCAAAAGGTGCACTTCTCAAGATTACCAAACAAACTTGCATCACGTAAAGCATTGAAAACAGCACGTAAATGGTCCAAATGATCCTCTAAAGATTTGCTATAAATCAGAATATCATCAAAGTATACTACCACAAAACGTCCAATGAAAGCACGTAAAACTTCGTTCATTAATCTCATGAAAGTGCTGGGTGCATTAGTTAAACCAAACGGCATCACTAACCACCCATACAAACCGAACTTAGTTTTAAATGCTGTTTTCCATCCATCTCCCAATTTCATACGAATCTGGTGGTAACCACTACGCAAATCAACTTTAGCAAACATGGTAGAGCCACTCAATTCATCAAACATGTCATCCAAACGTGGAATAGGATGACGATATCGAATAGTAATATTATTGATAGCTCTATAATCAGTACACATGCGCGAAGAACCATCTTTCTTAGGTACCAAAATAATAGGAACAGCACAGGGGCTAAGGGACTCACGAATATGATCTTGTCGAGTAGTTCCTGAATTTGGCGTTGTATCTCCTTTGTCTCCTCTGGATTGGTTCTATATGGCGCGCGGTTGGGCAACGTAGCACCAGGAATTAGATCAATTTGGTGCTCAATTCCTCTAATAGGAGGTAGTCCCGGTGGCATCTCAGTGGGAAAACCATCCTCATATTCCTGCAAAAGGTTAGCAATAGCGGGTGACAAAGAAGGAGGCATATCCTCAAATGAAAACAAAACCTCTTTGCAGATAATTGCATAACATTGAGTATTTTTTACATCTAGTTCAGCAATATCAATTTTATTTGCAAGCATACATGGACTCTTCAAAAGAATTTCAGTAGCATGTTTAGAATCAGATTTAGTGTTCTTTGGTGGTACAAAATGTGCAGCAACAATCTGATTCTCACTTTTATTTTTCTCCTCAGTTTTAGCTCTACTAGCTCTAGCAAGATCATCTTTTAAAATCTGTTCGGGAGTCATAGGTATTAGACCAATTTTCTTTCCATCATGCATAAGGGAATAGTGATTAGTTTTGCCATTATGAACAGATTCTCTATCAAATTGCCATGGTCTACCAAGTAAAAAAGAACAAGCTTGCATAGGTACAACATCACAATCAACAAAATCAGAATATGTACCAATAGTAAAATGCACGCGTACCATTCTTATTACCTTGATCTTGCGAGAACTCTTAAACCATTGGATGTAATATGAATGTGTGTGTTGTCTTGTTGGAAGTGCAAGCTTCTCTATCATGTCAACACTAGCCAGATTATTACAACTCCCTCCATCAATGATGATCCTTATAGCTCTTTCCTTGACAACACCACGTGTTTGGAACAGGTTGTGGCGCTGATCATGCTCAGATTTTCTCAATTGCACACTCAACACACGTTGTGTAACTAAGCTCTTGTATTGATCAGCAGTTTCGGCTCCCATTACCTCTATCTCTTCATCAGAATCAGAATTGTCTCCATCTCGAGCAGAAATAAGAGCTAATGTATCTTCATCAAAGTCACTCGCTGAATCATATTGACCATCATCACGCACCATCATAACACGTTGTGTTGTGCACTATCTCTCAATATGACCAAAACCCCAGCACTTGTGGCATTGGTATATCCTTTGTTTTACCCGTGGAAGCCATAGAAGATGCACTACGAGCATGAGCATTGGAAGATGGTGGAGGAGTAGCTGACGGAAATCTTGTGGTGGCCTTGGATGTGGTAGTAGCTGGTGGAGAATCACGAGAAGAAGGCGCTGATTGCCAGGATGTCCAAGTGGATGTGCGACCTGCAGAATTATTAGTCCTCCTCCATGGTGTTTGGCGATCATGCACTTCACGTTCAGCTTTGCAAGCAAGATGAAACAAAAGAGTGATGGAATTATATTCCTTATAGTCAATATGTGTTGAATTTCCTTGTTTAATCCACCAAAGAAACGTGCAAGCATTTGTTTAGTACTTTCAACAAGACCACACCGAACCATCCCCGTTTGCAATTCCTGATAATATTCTTCTACAGGATTTTTCCCTTGTTCCAAACGTGTCAGATTCTTTAGTAAATCACGTTGATAAGTGGGAGGCACAAAACGAACACGCATAGCAGTTTTTCAAGCATTCCAAGTACGAGGAATAGTAGTAGGATTTAAACAACAATACTCAGACCACCAAAGGGAAGCAAATTTAATAAATTCACATGTAGCAGCACTAACACGCATATTCTCAAGATATTTTAAACATGCAAAACGTTGTTCTACTTCCATATCCCATGTAAGATATGCATTAGGATTATATTTACCCTCAAAAGATGGAATATTTAATTTAATCTTTGCAACATGATCATCATCATGTACCGGTGGTCAAGCGTTACGGTGGTAATGTTGGGGTCGGCCAGCAGGGTGTGGAGGTTGTTCAACCTCCTCGTCAAACAGATCGTCATCGTCGAGGTCGTAGTAGTACCCGTCATTGTCTGCCCCCAATGTCGCAGCAGCAGCCATGGTGGAAGCCTGAGGTGCCTCAGCTGCAGCGGTAACCACCTGAGGTGCGGCGGCAGCTAAACCAGCAGTACGACCCGTGATCGGAATGGGTCGTGCGCCATGCCGAGGTGCCAATGGGACGGGTGCGGGTGCCGGCAATCTGTCCAAAAGCTCCTTGAACCGAGTGTTAAGCTTGTCGTTGAAGGATTTCTCGAGTCTATCGATCTTGTCCATGGCGTTGGTGAGCTTGGTGTCACTCCTCTAGTCGTGCATCCACATCTTTAGCGTGACCGACCAATAGCTCGGAGAAGTGGGTGGTTCGTCATTGTGGCAGGGTTACGCGAAGTATCTGTCATGGTTATTTCTTTAAAAAGCACAGGTATATATGCCTATAACTACGGAAATATGGTGGAAGGCACGCGTAATCCGTCAAGCAATATACGAAGCTCTTACAAGTTCTTACCAAACAGCAGGAAAAGGCGATGTGCAACCGCGAGGAGCAGTGGGTCCAGAGATTGAACCGAGCGATTACCAGGAGTCGAGACACCGCACGTGGAGAAATCTGTGGAGCTCTGGGAGGCTGAGCAAAGGGGTTAGCAATTATCAAAACAGCAATGCGAATGTTGAAAGAATGCTCAACGACGGTACTGTGCTGGTCCTAGGCTACACCGTACTAGAGACGCGAGCCTAGAGCACCAACGATGTCACAACGCGACAAAGCAAGCAATGTATGATGATATGGCACCCAGAAAAGCGAATCGAGATGTCAAAAATCACTATGATGGCGAGTGTCTAGAACTGATCGACGGGGTCTAGAAATAGGTTAGCCCCAAAAAAAATGTCGAAATTTTTGTATTATGCTCCGGAAAGCGTGCAGGCGCCAAAAAAATATCGCTATAACGACCGATAGAGAAAAGTGATCCCCGAAGCCGAAAATCAGTATAGCCAGAAAAAATTTAGAGGCGGTTCCAGACTTTTTTTTTGCTCTCCTTCTGGACTTACGACTGAATTTTAGCTCGACATGGACTTTAGCTCAACATGGAAACAACAAGGAAGGAGAGTAAAAATAAATAACTAGGAAACAATAACTCAACTCGGACTCGTGCCACGGCAGGAAAGGTGGTCGGATCTGTGTCGCGGTAGGAAGGCGGTGGCGGAGTTTTAGGGTTTATGGTGGCTGTGTGTATGGCGGCGAAATATGGTGGCGGTGATCTACGAGTGTGGCGGTGACTACTATGATCATAACTCAAAACTCTAAGGGACGATACACTAAGACCAGCAACTCGACACGACGATGCAGACACAAATTCAACAATGAAAAACTGAAAAGATAATGCAAGGCGTAGATTTGTGATGGGATGGATCTAAACTCTAACTGTGTTTTTGGCCTTTTTGTGGGTTATAGGTAAAACATATCTAATCTACGAAAACAGTAAAATATCACCGAGCAACCTGGAATATGATACCACTTGATAGGGAAAAGGTGTCCGATCTTTCGATGAGATGGTGATAGTCGATTTGGTGGAGTTCAGGCTTGACGATCCGACTACACGTGCGAGCACGAGCGCCAATGCAATCGCTAGTCCAATCTCCTGGAGGTTACCGATCCTGCGGGAACACGATCAGCCTGACCAGCGAGGGTCTTAATTCCTACCTGAAATCAAGAACAAGTAAGAACTAATACTGCAATCAAGATATTGCGGATTATGATGAAAGCTTTATTGAAAAGGTGGGATTCTGTATAGGTGCGAAGTACAAGAGGCCTCTACGATGCTCGAGCCTTGGCAAAGTTGCTATGATGGCTAACTTAATGTCGAAACAAAATCCGAGTCTATGGTGACGGCTAAGGAGAGTATTTAAGGAGAAAAAGGTGGGGTTTCGGCCAGCCATAGAAGTGGTGTCCAAATCCAACCCTAGAAGTCCATTTCTCCTCAAATACGGACTCTAAAAAGTGGCTATTTAAAATCCTGCGAAAATTACATGGGCCTGGCCCAAAATAAAGGTGTCGCACCACCATATTAAGCTATGGACGAATTTGTGAAGTATTAATCTTGAATTTTTCGTCCAAGCCTTCTTTCTTCATTATGGTGGCCTCAAAGTTCTGAAATCTTCATCCATGGTCTTCTCTTGGATCATCACATGCTTGCTGCCATCTCCATGCATGACCATGCTCCAATGCTTGTCCCTCTCATCCATGCTTGGTCCATCATTCCTAAGAGTAAGAAATACATCTGATTTAGGCAGCATCATATTCTCATGTATGTGAGGAATAGTTCCAAGAAACGAAAGTTCCTGATAGTTAAGTTGTTTGGCACGAGATCGAGTGATAGGTCCTTGTATGTGTGTAGCTGTAGGTACAACGGTTGTATCAATAGATGGGATGTCCACATCACGGAGTATTTCTGGTGTGTTTCAGCGATGTATTTCTTCGGAAGAAGGAGTGAAAATCTTAAGAGAAATCCACGAAGGCGAGTGTGGTCATCATGCTACAGCCAGATCCTTAGTGGAAAAAGCTTTTCGACACGGGTTCTTTTGGCTTACAGCTAAGGCGGATGCCGATAAACTGATCAAAACGTGCAGAGGCTGCCAAAAGTACGCTCATCAGGCACATGTTCTGGCTAAACAGCTGCGAACAATCCCTATTACATGGCCATTCAGGGTCTGGGGGCTTAATATGGTAGGATCGTTTCGTATGGCCAAATGTGGATTTACTCACCTACTAATGATGGTGGATAAATTTACAAAGTGGATTGAGGCTAAACCCGTAACAAGTTTCGATGGAGCCATAACTAGAAAGTTCGTCGAGGATGTAATCATTCGATTCGGATATCCGCACAGTATAATCACTGACAATGGGAGCAATTTTTCAATGGGTGAACTTGCCAAATTCTGCGAAGAACAAGAGATCTGACTCAATATTGCATCAGTCGCACATCCACAAGCTAATGGACAGGTCGGAAGAACTAATAACCTTATTTTACAAGGAATCCGACCTCGCCTCGAGGCACCACTTCGTCGGGCCATGGGGGCTTGGGCGGAAGAATTACCATTTGTGATATGGAGCTTACGTACAACTCCTAACAGATCAACCGGCTATACTCCTTTGTTCTTGGTCTATGGTGCAGAGGCAGTTCTTCCAAGTGATCTAATTCATCAGTCTCCACGAGTCAAAGTGTATATCGAAGAAGATGCAGAAGTTTCTCGACAAGATGATCTCGATATAATCAAAGAAGTACGCGTCATTGCTGAGCAGAGATCTACAGCCTATCAGCAGAAGTTACACAAGTATCATAGTCAGAGAGAGCAAAACCGTTCTTTCAGAAAAGGCGATTTGGTTCTCCGACTTGTGCAAAAGAGAAAGCACAAACTTTCCCCAATTTGGGAAGGACCTTTTATGGTTAGCAGAGTTCTGCATAATAGTCATATTATTTAAACGATATGAGACCAGTCAAGGAAAGACCTGATACTCGGAAGAGAAAGAGAGCTGGTGGCAGCAACAACCCGGATGAAATAGACCGTCCATGGAATATTGCACAGCTACGTCCCTTCTAGTCTTAGTTATATTTCCTTGTAATCATATATGTACATGTTCAAAGTGAAATAAAGTGCCGGTTTCCTCATATGTTATCTTTGAGAAGTTTTTGCCATCTTATTTCTAAAAGAGCATGTCATTTTTCAAAAATCCCAGAATGCTTGAAAGTACTCTATGCTCATGTTCATTCTGGTTATGATTTTTGGATATCTAAAAGTGTTACCTTAGGGTACAAAATTTTAATTTATTATCTATACTTTGGTTTTTTATCTGATTGATTAGACGTGGGCATTTTCCGAATAATGAGTTGTTGGTACTGGAAGACGGCTTTGTTTCCGAGTTTAAACTGGTTTAGCAATTGCACTTTGTTGCTCGGCAAAGTTTTGTGCTAAAGGTTGGCCGGCCCATGAAAGGGACGAGGCAGAGAGCCAGATAAAACGACAAGTATAGGCATAAAAATACAAAGTGCTTCAGAAATTTTCAAGCACATGCATAAAAAATATATAAGCATAAAGTGCTACGATAGTAAAAGAAGTAGTTTTTACAAGACCGGCACAAAATAAAACATTGTTTTCATCATTACATTGCCATAAGTCCAGAATAATGCATAAATATTATCTATGCTGCAGAATTAGGCGGTGGTGATGAAGCAGGTGGAGCGCTGGAGTCAATAGCATTGTCGCCCTCGGTCTCAGACTCAGAAGCAATGCTGGCTTCTGGCTCTTGGGGCGAGGGAGGCACGGTGACGGATTCGAAGAATGGTGTCGTATAGTTGGTCATCTCCGCCACACGACAAGCATAGCCTACACAAGACTCTTGGATGGCCTTGATGTCTTGTGGGTTACCCTCATCATCATCCTCGGCAATACCCTTGGTGACATGCCAGATTTCCATCTCGCTGTGGTGGCTCATCACCATGGTAAGAGCAGTCTGAGCAGCAGTCCGAGCGTAGGAGATCTTCCGGTCTTTGATAAGCTTCGGAATCTCCTTAACCTTGTCCCTCACCTGTGCAAGTCGGAAAGCTTGACGGACTCGCCAGCCTCTTCAAGAGTTTGGCGAAAGTCGTACAAGATATCTCCGACGAGCTTAATGCGCTCGAGGTGAGGTTCGGAGGTAGGAGAGTCAGAAAGATTCAGGGGGGCTGGGAAAGAACCAAAAAGTCAAATGACTAAGAAGAAAGTCGAAAAATAAAAAAAAGAAAGATTTGGAAATCTAACCTAGCACAGAGTGATTCCATTGAGCGTGCTCCTTGCGAAGGCTATTTAGTTCACTGCCTGCAGCCTGGGCAAGGTCCCTCTGAATATCGAAGTCCTTCTTGAGATCATATAGTTCTTTATCTCGGATGGCTATGAGCTTCTCAAGCCTCACGGTCTCATGGTTGCTTGACTCTAGGACAGCAGGTACGGATTTCTCCGATTCTAAAGTTAGCTTCTCAAGCTTGTCCTAGAGCTCAGCATTCTCTATTTCCAAGACCTTGAAGTTCTCGGATTGCTCCACCATTTTGTTGGACTGACACAACAGTTCTGCAAAGGAAAAAATATCAGTTGGACAAAACAAGTTTGACTATGACAAAAAGATAACTGACAAAAAGGAAGTCGGAAAAGTTTACCTTCTGCTTCATCTTTCTCAATTTTCAACTTTGAATTCTCAAGGGCGCAAATCTTTGATTTATTTGCATTTATTG
Organism: Avena insularis; assembly: GCA_023614405.1. Lineage (NCBI taxonomy): Eukaryota > Viridiplantae > Streptophyta > Magnoliopsida > Poales > Poaceae > Avena > Avena insularis. The sequence goes on from CM042689.1 coordinate 175,951,519, forward strand.
CAAATGTTCTTGAGCAATTCCTGGTTGGAAGATGCAATTTTCTGTAATTTTAGAGACGGAATACCGTCAGATGGCTACTAAGACTTGAGCTGCAAAATTCACTAAGTAAAATTACAGCACGAGCCTTGGGGGCTAATACACTAAGATCTATGGTTGTTTTGCAAAAATCCAGATTTACCTCTACTAAGTTCTGAAGCAAAGAAAAACTAGTTGAAATTTTATAACACCTAAGTGGGAACTTGTATTTCATATCACAACTCTGTTGTGGTCAAGTCAACATCTCAATTCATTTCATAAGTCATTTTGAAAACATTTGACGGGGGAATAGTATGGTCCTTGAATCGCCCATAATCATGACGCGCTATTCAATAGTTTGACACTCTGCAGAGATTGTACACTTTCACCACAACATTCGATACATCCGTCAGGAACAAATCCTGAATTCACCATACTCAGTATGCGGATAATCAATCCTAACCTTTCGATTACACGCCCTAGTATAGGCACCTCTCCTGTGAGTTTGGCCTCCCAACCATGACCAACTGTCATCTTGGGTACTGCACAGGTGGACAATCTTCACAAGGTAGCCTCAGCTTAGACCTTGGCCGTGAGGGAACCCACACTAAGGTATATAAGTTTCCAGTCAAGCCCTACCCAATTCTCGGGTATTGTGGTTGTATGGTAAAATTGGAATGGTATCGCATCGAGACAACCATCAGTTTTGTAAAAGGGCTAAGGCTCCTGCCTCAACATTTTCATCATCAAAATCATCTGGTGTTCGGAAACACATGTCAAAACATCTCAGTAGAATGATCCATCATCCAAGGTTTTCATAACCATTTTCCACCAAGTATTCCCATCTAAATTTGATCAAGTTTTATGCTTAGCACTAGCATCTACAAATGGGAGTGAGTACTAATGAGGGGTGGTAAACTAGTGGAGTTTAACTAAGTTCAATCTCATGCCTTACGATGACATCAAGATTATCTAGCTTAGGCCAAATTTAATGCTCTTTATGCAACCTTCAATTATCTTTCTAGTATCTACAATTTACTCAAGTAAACTCTAAGCAAGAGCTTTGATAAAGAAATAAAGTAGAAGCTTGCAAGTAAAACTAGGAGGGGGGTATCAAGTGGATATGATCACATATGCTTAAGGCATCTAGTGGTCATGGTAGCAAGCAAGTATTTGCTTGCATCAGTATCAGTATAGGCTTGTATAAGTAGAGTATCTTGCAAGTGTTAGCTTGCCTTGTGCAGAGCAGTGGTTGAAGTTCTCCTCGGCTTCTTCTTCGTAGTATCCTCCTTCCTCCTCGTATCCTTGGTCGGTACTAGCGTCTATGAATACATACGAGGTACACAATCACCAAACAATACTTAACTACTTTCAATCATCACACCAAAGGGTTCTATAGATGATCTAGCATCATCACTAACATTCAAGATTAAAGCACTTGCATTATTTATTTATTTTTAGAAAAGTAATTTCTACTCATTGAAAAACTACTTAAGATTTAGTATTCTCCAAACCAAACATGGGATCATGTTGACACATGTCATCACCACATATTTCAGTATATGGGAATGTGATTTAAAGTGGTGTCACAATTTAATAAGGTTTAACCTTTTATTTCAATTAAATAAAGTGACTAGAAATGCCTATGTGACATTCTTTTATTACTTGAACATTATCTCTGTAAGTAAACCCATATGTTTTTATATATTCTGAAAGGTATGATCAAATGTGATTTTTGAGAGTTGGAATCAACTCAAAAGCTATTATGGTTTAAATTTGAAAAATGTTTGAATGCAGAAAAGCTTTTGCCTTGTTGTTTTTACCAAGGTTGATCTATAGATTCAAATGATTTGAATCCAATGGGCTTGGATTAAGCATTTCAATATCTTTCCAACAAAATTGGTTTCATTCAATTTGGTTCATTGAATCGAGCTGGGTTGATTTTTGAAACTAGGTACATAACTGAGTTTGAATATAAATAGAAAAAGATAAATTCAAACGATTCGGCTGCGCGGGAAGGGGTAATGGGCCGGCCTAGTGTCACTCCGAGCGCGGGGCGCAACTGACAGGGGGGTCTACTGGTCAGTGGCTCTTTAAACGTGAAGCGATATGGGGTGATGTGGTGCGTTGGATTAGAATGAAGATCGACGGCTGAGGGTCGTCGTCGATGATGAACAAGTCACCGGCGAGCTCGAACCCTAGCGGCTCAGTGGGGGTCGTGGGAGGCTCACCGGGGCTCAGTTATGTGGACATCCCATCTATTGATACAACCGTTGTACCTACAGCTACACACATACAAGGACCTATCACAAGATCTCGTGCCAAACAACTTAACTATCAGGTACTTTCGTTTCTTGGAACTATTCCTCACATACATGAGAATATGATGCTACCTAAATCAGATATATTTCTTACTCTTAGGAATGATGGTCCAAGCATGGATGAGAGGGACAAGCATTGGAGCATGGCCATGCATGGAGATGGCAGCAAGCATGTGATGATTCAAGAGAAGGCCACAGATGAAGATTTCAGAACTTTGAGGCCACCATAATGAAGAAAGAACGCTTGGACGAAATATTCAAGATTAATACTTCACAAATTCATCCATAGCTTAATATGGTGTTGCGACACCTTTTATTTTGGGCCAGGCCCATGTAATTTTCGCAGAATTTTAAATAGCCACTTTTTAGAGTCCGTATTTGAGGGGAAAAGGACTTCTAGGGTTGGATTCGGCCACCACTTCTATGGCTGGCCGAAACCTCACCTTTTCCTCCTTAAATACTCCCCATATCCATCACCATAGACTCAGATTTTGTTTAGACATTAAGTTAGCCATCATAGTAACTTCGCCAAGGCTCGAGCGTCGCAGAGGCCTCTTGTACTTCGCACCTACACAGGATCCCACCTCTTCAATAAAGCTTTCATCTTAATCCGCAATATCTTGATTGCAATATTAGTTCTTACTTGTTCTCGATTTCAGGTAGGAATTAAGACCCTCGCTGGTCAGGCTGATCGTGTTCCCGCAGGATCGGTAACCTCCAGGAGATTGGCCTAGCGATTGCATTGGCGCTCGTGCTCGCATCGTCAAGCCCGAACTCCACCAAATCGACTATCACCATCTCATCGAAAGATCGGACACCTTTCCCCTATCAAGTGGTATCAGATTTCAGGTTGCTCGGTGAGATTTTACTGTTTTCATAGATTAAATCTGTTTTTTACCTGTAACCCACGAAAAATCCAAAAACATAGTTAGAGTTTAGATCCATCCTATCACCAATCTACGCCTTTCATTATCTTTTAGTTTTGCACTGTTGAATTTGTGTCTGCATCGTCGAGTCAAGTTGCTGGTCTTAGTGTCTCGTCCCTTAGAGTTTTCAGTTCTGATCACAGTAGTCACCGCCACCTTCGCAGATCACCGCCACCATATTCCGCCACCAATTTCCGCCGCCATACACCCAGCCACCATAAACCCTAAAACTCCGCCACCGCCTTCCTACCGCGACACGGATCCGATCCCCTTTCCTGCCGCGGCACGAGTCCGAGTTGAGTTATTGTTTCCTAGTTATTTCTTTTTTACTTTCCTTCTTTGTTGTTTCCGTGTTGAGCTAAAGTCCGTGTCGAGTTAAAAGTTCGGTCGTAAGTCCAGAAGGAGAGCAAAAAAGTCTGGAACCGCCTCCGAAAAAAAATTCTGGCTATACTGATTTTCGGCTCCGGGGATCACTTTTCTCCATCGGTCGTTATAGCGATATTTTTTGGCGCCCGCGCGCTTTCTAGAGCATATTACAAAAATTTTGAAAAAAAATTTGGGGCTAACCTGTTTTTAGACCCCGTAGATCAGTTCTAGACACTCGCCATCATAGTGATTTTCGACATCTCGGTTCGCTTTTCAGCGTGCCATATCATCATACATTGCTTGTTGTGTCGTGTCGTGACATCGTTGGTGATCTAGGCTCGCGTCTCTAGTACGGTCTAGCCTAGGACCAGCACAGTACCGTCGTTGAGTATTCTTTCAACATTTGCATTGCTGTTTTGATAATTGCTAACCCCCTTTGCTAAGGCTTCCTAGAGCTCCATAGATTTCTCCACGTGAGGTGTCTCGAATCCTGGTAATCGCTCGGTTCAATCTCTGGACCCACTGCTCCTCGCGGTTGCACATCGCCTTTTCCTGCTATTTGGTAAGAACTTGTAAGAGCTTCGTATATTGCTTGACGGATTACGCGTGCCTTCCACCATATTTCCGTAGTTATAGGCATATATACCTGTGCTTTTAAAGGACTAACCATGACAGATACTTCGCATAACCCTGCCACAATGACTAACCAAGAACTACATGCCCACTTCTCCGAGATATTGGTCGGTCGCGCTGAAGATGTGGATGCACGACTGGAGGAGTTTGACACCAAGCTCACCAACGCCATGGACAAGATCGATGGACTCGAGAAATCCTTCAACGACAAGCTTGACGCTCGGTTCAAGGAACTGTTGGACAGATTGCCGGCACCCGCACCCACCCCATTGGCACCTCGGCATGGCGCACGATGCATTCTGATCACGGGTCGTCTTTGCTGGTTAATTGCTTGCCGCACCTCAACCGACTACCGCTGCGGTGAGGCACCTCGGACTTCCACCACGGCTCTTTGTTGCGACATTGGGGACAGATACCAGGTACTACTGACCCGACGACGACGATCTGTTTGACGAGGAGGTTGAATAACCTCCACACCCTGCTGGCCTACCCCGACATTACCACCTGGCAGCTCGACCACCGGTACGTGATGATGATCATGTTGCAAAGCTTAAATTAAATATTCCATCTTTTGAGGGTAAATATAATCCTGATGCATATCTTACATGGGAGATGGAAGTAGAACAACGTTTTGCATGTTTAAAATATCCTGAAAATATGCGTGTTAGTGCTGCTACATGTGAATTTACTAAATTTGCTTCCCTTTGGTGGTCTAAGTATTGTCGTTTAAATCCTACTACTATTCCTCGTACTTGGACTGCTTTAAAAACTGCTATACGTGTTCGTTTTGTGCCTCCCACTTATCAACGTGATTTACTAAAGAATCTGACACGTTTGGAACAAGGGAAAAATTCTGTAGAAGAGTATTATCATGAATTACAAACGGGGATGGTTCGGTGTGGTCTTGTTGAATCTACTAAACAAATGCTTGCACGTTTCTTTGGTGGATTAAACAAGGACATTCAACACATATTAGACTATAAGGAATATAATTCCATCAATCGTTTGTTTCATCTTGCTTGCAAAGCTGAACGTGAAGTGCAGGATCGCCAAACACCATGGAGGAGGACTAATAATTATGCAGGTCGCACATCCACTTGGACATCCCGACAATCAGCGCCTCCTTCTCGTGATTCTCCATCAGCTACTACCACATCCAAGGCCACCACAAGATTTTCGTCAGCTACTCCTCCACCGTCATCCAATGCTCCTGCTCGTAGTGCGTCTTCTATGGCTTCCACGGGTAAAACAAAGGATATACAATGCCGCAAGTGCTGGGGTTTTGGTCAGATTGAGAGATAGTGCACAACACAACGTGTTATGATGGTGCGTGATGATGGTCAATATGATTCAGCAAGTGACTTTGATGAAGATACATTAGCCCTTATTTCTGCTCGAGATGAAGACAATTGTGATTCTGATGAAGAGACAGAGGTAATGGGAGCTGAAACTGCTGATCAATACAAGAGCTTAATTACACAACGTGTGTTAAGTGTGCAATTGAGCAAATCTGAGCAAGATCAACGCCACAACCTGTTCCAAACACGTGGTGTTGTCAAGGAAAGAGCTATAAGGATCATCATTGATGGAGGGAGTTGTAATAATCTGGCTAGTGTTGACATGGTAGAGAATCTTGCACTTCCAACAAGACAACGCACACATTCATATTACATCCAATGGTTTGAGAGTTCTCGCAAGATCAAGGTAACCAAAACGGTACGCGTGCATTTTACTATTGGTACATATTCTGATTTTGTTGATTGTGATGTTGTACCTATGCAAGCTTGTTCTTTGTTACTTGGTAGACCATGGCAATTTGATAGAGAATCTATTCATAATGGAAAAACTAATCACTATTCTCTTATGCATGATGGAAAGAAAATTGGTCTAAAAACTATGACTTCCGAACAGATTTTAAAAGATGATCTTGCTAGAGCTAGTAGAGCTAAAACTGAGGAGAAAAATAAAAGTGAGAATAATATTGTTGCTGCAGATTTTGTTCCACCAAAGAACACTAAATTTGATTCTAAACATGCTACTGAAATTCGTTTGAAGAGTCCATGTATGCTTGCAAATAAAATTGATATTGCTGAACTAGATGTAAACAATACTCAATGTTATGCAATTATCTGCAAAGAGGTTTTGTTTTCATTTGAGGATATGCCTCCTTCTTTGCCACCCGTTGTTGCTAACCTTTTACAGGAATAGGAGGACGTTTTTCCCGCTGAGCTGCCCCTAGGACTACCTCCTATTAGAGGAATTGAGCACCAAATTGATCTAATTCCTGGTGCTACGTTCCCAACCGCGCGCCATATAGAACCAATCCAGAGGAGACAAAGGAGATACAGCGCCAAATTCAGGAACTACTCGACAGAGATCATATTCATGAGTCCCTTAGCCCCTTTGATGTTCCTATTATTTTGGTTCCTAAGAAAGATGGTTCTTCGCGCTTGTGTACTGATTGTAGAGCTATAAATAATATTACTATTCGATATCATCATCCTATTCCACGTTTGGATGACATGCTTGATGAATTGAGTGGCTCTACCATATTTTCTAAAGTTGATTTGCATGGTTACCACCAGATACGTATGAAATTGGGAGATGAATGGAAAATAGCATTTAAAACTAAGTTTGGTTTATATGAGTGGTTAGTGATGCCGTTTGGTTTAACTAATGCACCCAGCACTTTCATGAGATTAATGAACGAAGTTTTACGTGCTTTCATTGGACGTTTTGTGGTAGTCTACTTTGATCATATTCTGATTTATAGCAAATCTTTAGAGGATCATTTGGACCATTTACGTGTTGTTTTTAATGATTTACGTGATGCACGTTTATTTGGTAATCTTGAGAAGTGCACCTTTTGCACCAATCAAGTTGCGTTTCTTGGCTATGTTGTTACATCACAGGGTATTGAAGTGGATCCAGCCAAGATTGAAGCTATTGAGAATTGGCTGCAGCCCAAGACGGTCACACAAGTGAGGAGTTTTCTTGGCCTCGCTGGTTTTTATAGGCGTTTTGTCAAAGACTTTGGATCAATTGCCGCGCCGCTGAATGAACTTACCAAGAAGGATGTGCCCTTTGTTTGGGGCGATGCACAACAACAGGCTTTCGTCATATTGAAAGATAAGCTAACACATGCTCCCTTACTACAACTTCCTGATTTTAATAAGACTTTTGAGCTTGAATGTGATGCTAGTGGAATTGGTTTGGGAGGTGTGTTATTACAAGAGGGAAAACCTATTGCATATTTTAGTTAGAAATTGAGTGGGGCTAGTCTGAACTATTCTACTTATGATAAAGAATTATATGCGTTGGTTCGGACATTAGAAACTTGGCAACATTATTTATGGCCTAAAGAATTTGTTATACATTCTGATCATGAATCTTTGAAGCATATTCATTGTCAAGCTAAGTTGAATCGTCGTCATGCAAAGTGGGTTGAATTTATTGAGTCTTTTCCTTATGTTATCAAACACAAAAAGGGTAAATATAATATTATTGTTGATGCTTTGTCACGCCGTTATACTTTGTTATCTCAACTTGACTTCAAAATATTTGGATTGGAAACTATTAAAGAACAATATGTGCATGATGCTTAATTTAAAGATGTGTTGCAGAATTGTAGAAATGGTAGAACATGGAACAAGTTTGTCTTCAACGATGGATTTGTGTTCCCTGCTAACAAACTATGCATTCCAGATAGTTATCTTCGTCTTTTGTTGTTATAGGAGGCGCATGTAGGAGGATTGATGGGACACTTTGGTGTCAAGAAAACGGAGGATGTTCTTGCTGCACACTTCTTTTGGCCACGTATGCGTCGAGATGTTGAGAGATTTGTGGCACGCTGCACTACTTGTCAAAAAGCTAAATCTCGCCTTAATCCACATGGTTTATATATGCCTCTTCCTGTTCCTAGTGTTCCTTGGGAGGATATTTCTATGGACTTTGTTTTGGGATTGCCCCGTACACAGAAGGGGAGGGATAGTATTTTTGTTGTTGTGGATCGGTTTTCTAAGATGGCCCACTTTATTCCTTGTCATAAAACGAATGATGCTGCGCATATTGCTGATTTGTTCTTTTGTGAAATTGTTCGTTTACATGGTGTGCCAAATACTATTGTTTCTGATCGTGATACTAAATTTCTTAGCCACTTTTGGAGATGTTTATGGGCTAAGTTGGGGACTAAATTGTTGTTTAGTACTACATGTCATCCCCAAATTGATGGACAAACTGAAGTAGTAAATAGAACCTTGTCTACTATGTTGCGGGCTGTTTTAAAGAAGAACTTAAAATTGTGGGAAGAGTGTTTACCTCAAATAGAATTTGCTTATAATCGTTCGCTGCATTCTACCACAAAGATGTGCTCGTTTGAGATCGTGTATGGTTTTTTTCCTCGTGCACCTATTGATTTATTGCCTTTACCTTCTTCGGTGCAAAATAATTTGGATGCTACACAATGCGCTGAAATGATATTAAACTTGCATAAGACTACTAAAGATAACATAAAACACATGAATGCTAAGTATAAACTTGCTGGGGTGAGAAAGCATGTTGCGTTTGATGTTGGAGATCTCGTTTGGTTACATTTGCGTAAGGATTGTTTTCCTGATTTACGCAAGTCTAAGTTAATGCCACGTGTTGCTGGTCCCTTTAAGGTGTTAGAGAAAATAAACGATAATGCATATAAATTTGAGTTGCCTGCAGACTTTGGTACGGTTAGTCCTACGTTTAACATTGCAGATTTGAAGCCTTACTTTGGTGAGGAAGATGAGATTGTGTCGAGGAAGACTTCAATTCAAGAAGGGGAGCATGATATGGACATCTCATCTATTGATACCACCGTTGTACCTACATCTACACACATACAAGGACCTATCACAAGATCTCGTGCCAAACAACTTAACTATCAGGTACTTTCGTTTCTTGGAACTATTCCTCACATACATGAGAATATGATGCTGCCTAAATCATATGTATTTCTTACTCTTAGGAATGATGGTACAAGCATGGATGAGAGGGACAAGCATTGGAGCATGGCCATGCATGGAGATGGCAGCAAGCATGTGATGATTCAAGAGAAGGCCACGAATGAAGATTTTAGAACTTTGAGGCCACCATAATGAAGAAAGAAGGCTTGGACGAAATATTCAAGATTAATACTTCACAAATTCGTCCATAGCTTAATATGGTGTTGCGACACCTTTTATTTTGGGCCAGGCCCATGTAATTTCCGCAGGATTTTAAATAGCCACTTTTTAGAGTCCGTATTTGAGGGGAAAAGGACTTCTAGGGTTGGATTTGGCCACCACTTCTATGGCTGGCCGAAAACCCACCTTTTCTTCCTTAAATACTCCCCATAGCCGTCACCATAGACTCGGATTTTGTTTAGACATTAAGTTAGCCATCATAGCAACTTTGTCAAGGCTCGAGCGTCGCAGAGGCCTCTTGTACTTCGCACCTACACAGGATCCCACCTTTTCAATAAAGCTTTCATCTTAATCCGCAATATCTTGATTGCAATATTAGTTCTTACTTGTTCTCGATTTCAGGTAGGAATTAAGACCCTCGCTGGTCAGGCTGATCGTGTTCCCGCAGGATCGGTAACCTCCAGGAGATTTTCCTAGCGATTGCATTGGCGCTCGTGCTCGCACGTGTAGTCGGATCGTCAAGCCCGAACTCCACCAAATCGATTATCACCATCTCATCAAAAGATCGAACACCTTTGCCCTATCACTCAGGCGAGGGTCGGCGACGCGGGCGAACGACGAAGTCGACGACGGCGATCCTCCTGGTACTGGCAGCTCCTCCTGGGGCAGCTCCAATCGATGGCTTCCTTCTTCTCCAGCAGCGGTGGACTCCGGTGAAATTCCGGCGATGCGCTGCTCGCCTTGCTCCGGGAATGAGGTGGGGTGGTTCTGGGTAAGAGGGGAGTAGAATGGTGTGAATAATTCGAGCGGGGGATGCCTCTATTTATGGTGGCGAGAGGGGACCTACGGGCGCAAGCTGAGCTCGTCGTGGTTGAGGCATAGAGGGCTATCGGCGTGGGCGGCGGTAGGGGGCGGTGTTGTGCTCCCTGGCGAAGCTCAACGGCGTGGTGGCGAGGCATGGGCCAGTGCGGATCGGTCAGAACGCTGGGGTGCTCTACGCTAGTCCGAAGGAAGTTTTGATGGCGCATAGCGCGCATGGTCCGCGCGGCGGCGAACGGGCGTGTCTGCGGTGTTGCTGGGGTGTTTGTGATCACGCGTGCACGCGGCGAGGGCGGCGCATGGTCTGTGGGTGCTGGTCGACCGTGGCGCACGGGGCGCGCTCTCGGCATGGTTGCAGAGAAGGTTGGCATGGCCTGGGCATGTGGTCCAGTGGATGGCATTGCTCGCGGCTGGGACAGGGAGTGGCGGTGGGGTGCTAGCTTGCTCCCAGACAAGTTTGGCGAGGCTAGTGTTGCTCATAGCTTGATGTCACCATGGGGTGGCAATGGTGCTCTCGGCCTGCTCACCATTGATGACAAAGGCCAGCTTACAGTGGTGCTAGGGATTAGTTAAGGTTGTTAGATGATCTACTAAGGCTAGTGGTGTCCAGAGAGGGAACAAGTTAGGCCCAAAACACTGCTCAACATAGTGTTTTGATTTTGTTTGATTTGCATCTGCAACCTGTTTGATGAAATGGCCGCATGAACTTAAGTTTTGAATTTTGAAAAGATTTTTGGTGGGTGTGCTAGGCATGTACTGGGGAGTCTGTGGATGCTTGGGTTTTGAAAATTGAGTTGGTTTGAGTGGTTTTTGAAATAGTGGGATCTTCCCATATGAAATAGATTCAATTTTAAACTGTCATTTAAACTAAGCATTTGAATGTTTCTGGATGATTACAAAGTGGGCCTTCATACCTTGTTATGAGTACTATCAAGGGGTGCAAAGATCCATACATGTTTCTGTTAAGTTCTAAAAGTTAGAGATAGCCAAAGTAGGCATGGGAGTTAATTTGGCCAAAGTGACCATTCACTTAATTTGATTGTTTTGATTTGTTTGTCTTTGGTAAAATCTTGGGGATTGTTTAGATGATGTTTATTTCACCTAAGAATCATTTTACAAGCAAATAAACACATAATCATGGCAATTCAAAATAATCCAAATTTTAATGCACAATCATATGAATGCTTTCATATTTTTAATTTGAAAAGTTTTTGTTAACCCTAACTTTGGTGATTGGAGTTTGATGATTCTAGTTTAATATTCTTGGGATATTACACCAGCCCCCTAAACCGCACGAGCGTACTCACCAGCACCAGGCGCATCTTCCAGAAACCCTAGCTCGCATGCGCGCGTCCCGCTCGACTCGCCGTCTTCGTCTGAAACGCCCGTTACCGACTCGACTCCGACGACCATTCCCGGTAGGTTCTGTTCCCCCTGTCTCTCTAGATGACACTCGTTCAACCGCCATCATATTGTGCATCTAACAGTGCCCTTTGTTTGCTTTGGCATGCACCATAACCTCACCACCGACGACACCAGAGCGTGCCCGACGCCAATGACGACTCCAGCGAGGAATCGCCAGCAGCTCCGAGCGCCCCTTCACCTGCAACGACCACCTTGAGCATCTACACGCTTCGGCGAATCTGGTGAGCCATCCCACTCCTCCTCTCGCTTCCTAGAGTCACTGGTACGCCATCGCCTAAGTGCCGCCACCGCACAGTCGCCGCCAGCGCCGCCCATCTTTGGTCACTCGCTCATCAGCCATTAGATCACGATCGCATGGCGTAGATAGATGACTTAACTGAAACATTATCAAGCACTCTGAGCCGCATGATTTCCATTAGATCCAAAGCACTGTATCGCTCGATCCAAATGAAACGATACCATCGAATAAGATTCAGACACGTGGACTGTGTTTTGATTTAAAAACAGAAACTTGTCTATTAGATGGTTAGATTTTAAAAATTCATTTGCAAATTTTATATCAATGGAATCAGCAAGAAGAAACCTTTGCAACCATGCCCTTTGTTTAGTGAATTGCTTCTGTAAAATTGGTTGTTTTTGCAGAAACTTGTTTAGGCCTATTTTGAATATAAAAGTTATTCTAAAAATATTTTTAAGATAGAATATTTTGTAAATGGATTGTTTTGAACCTACTGACCATAAAAACCAACTAGTATATTTAAAAGTATATTTTGTGATACCAAGGAATAAATCTTTGAATAAAAGCATTTCTAATTAAATAAAAATGTTGAATATGTTTTAAAAATGCTTTTTGAGTAAAACCTTTGGAAAATGATTTGATTTAAACTCTCTGACCTTAAACACCAATTTTTAGGATTTAAAAATATATTTGGTGAACCCTAGAAAATTATTACTTTGTTTAAAGGCATTTCCAACAAAATAAGATATTGCCTTTATTTAAAAATGGTTTTTTGGTAAAACCTTTTGCAAATGGTTTTGACCTTAAAACACTAACATTTGTGTTTAAAAATATATTTGTCAAACACTATAAATTATTACTTTGATTTAAATCATTTCTAGCAAAACAAAAATGATTTAAAGTGGTCAGTTTCACTAACTTAATATCAAATGGTTTTGACACTTTTATAAATGACCAATAGGTGCTTTAAAATGTTTATAGGCAATTAAAAACCACCTTTCCAAATAAAACAATCTTTTGCATGCTTGCATGCATTGTTTTGTTTTTATTATTTTATGTGATGAATTGTTTGAATGCTAGATTGAATTTGTTCCTTGATTGAATTGTAGTGAAATTTGAAGAGTGTGACTATTGCAAGATCAAGGAGTGAACTTATATTCTCTACCAAAAAGGCAAGTGGTGCTTCATACTTTTGTCCCATTATTTTCACTATGCATTAGTGATATTTTGAGTAGGACTTGCATGGAATTTTTACTAAGTATGCTATGCAATGGGAAATCCTAGTAAATGATGCCTTAGTAGAATTTTCCCTAAGTTAAGATCCCTACTACTATCATGCTTAGCTTAGCTAGTAGAAAACAAGGGTGGTTTATATTCATGCTATGAAATATTTCTAAGTCAATGACTTGTGTTTTGTTTAATAAAACAACTATGTGAATGAATCACCTGGGTGGAATGGTTGTGAATGGGTTATGTTGAGTGGTTACACAGGGCCCCATATTTATGGCCTACCCTAGTGTATCTCACTTGTGGAAAGCCACCCAGGAACAAAGGGATTTGAGATGTCAAATGTTGAGAAGCTTCAAGTGGAGCCACTTGGCAATATGGGCTCTGCCTGGATCATATAGGTTGCAATAACTTAGCCAGATGGACAGTTGCTGGTAGGGGGTGATAGGTTTGGGAACGCGTCCATTTTGGTCTAAGGGAAGGCTTCTGAAAGGTCTTGTCTCGATGCATGTCGAGTCTTGTGGGGAAAGTGCACCACCTCTCAAGAGAGTAAAATCTAAGTACTTAGCCGTGTCCTCGGCAATGGACAATTTGAGAATCAAGACATGGAAGCTATCAAGAATCTCCTCATCCCAATTTCTAAGTTAAAAGCTTGTGGTTGAACAAGGGTAAAGGTTAACCAATATTCGTTGGTTGTTCCTTGGGTGATTTTGACAAATAAAAGCTTAGTGTTTTCAAATGATAAGGAAAATCTATTTTGAGCAAAGCAAGCCTAAGCTCCACTTAGCCAAATGCATATAGATGATAAATACCACTATTCTACCATAGTATCACTTGCCAACACAATTCAAATGTATTGACCCTTGTGGTTGTAACTTATTATGTTGCAGGTTTGTTTGATGTTAGTGAAGTGTGTTGATTAGGATTACAAGTCTACAACCAACATGATTGCCTGTGGAACTTTTAAGATGAAGGACTCCATGCTACATAGTTATTCTGCTGCATTGTAATAAGATAGCCAAATGAGCTATGTAAGATGTAATGAAATATTTTATTCCTGGTTATAAAGTTGTATTATGACCTTTGTTTCATGATATTACATCTTAAATTGTGGATGCTAGCTATTGATCCAGGGACTAGCATTGCAATCACAGGGCCCTTTACCCTTATAAAGGAGGGGTCTTACAAAGGGACACACACATTTGGTGGACCTGATTTCTCGGAGCTTGGGGAGGTTGAAACGGTTCAGCTGAAAGTCCTCGGCGAACTTAATACCAAATAACTCGGGGGTTAGTGTATCAATGGGTGGTGCGGATTGCACCGCAGCCATCACACGTGTACAACCCCTTGTATTCATCTAGTAACAAAAATAAGACATAAGGCTAATCAAAAATTTAATTCAATAGAAACATAGAATATATGATCCTCTACACTAGTTACAAAAAAATCTCCTCTAAAAACTATATAAACATGCTCAACATCAATATTAGATCAAGAACAAGACCTAAGTCTAGATTGATAATGGTGAAAGATTGAGCAAGGTTTGGATGCAAATAAGTTGGGATTAGAGGAGAAACATACCTTAGATCGATTAGGTGTGAGGAATCTATGAAAGAACAAGTAGAATTGAAGATCTAATGGAGGTGGCATTGAGTTTGGAGGTAGAAGAGAATACTGTTTTGGGAATTTTAGGTTACCTCTTCCTGGATTCATATGGCGGCCAAGTGCATGGTACAGGCGGGCAGTACGGCTGGAGCCCCCCATACCGAGTACATACCTTGGGATCGAGGGAACCCTTCCAGCGGTGAACTTGGTATGATCACGCGATACGGTCACACGCGCCCGTACGATTGGTCGTTATGTGACTAGTATATTTGCTTTAATTCTGATGTTTGCTCAAGGATACGGTACAAGCGGGTGGTATGAACTCATCTGACTGTATCAGTGGTCGTTATGACGACTGTGTCCTTTGGAAAAAATCGAGTCTTGTATTTTCCAGTGCCTCGATGTGGTATGGGTGCGCAATACGGTCATTTCCCATCGTACTAGTGGTCATTATGCCACCTAAAAGCTACAAAATCTTGAGTAATTGATTAGTAGCTTCGCGCGCCTTTGCACATCTTAGCAAAACAAAAATAACAGTAATATAGGCTTTGTAAAAATCAGCAATACCTTAAGGCCATGTGTTAGCAAAATATAAAATCGAGGATTACCTTAATTTCTTCTCCTCTCTCCAAATATCTTCTTGAAAAATCTTTATTAAAAACAAAAAACAATAAAACAAAACTAAACTAACACAAGAATTTTTTTTTAAAATTTTACATGGGTTGCCTCCAATGAAGTGCTTCTAGTTAAGGTCAATTAGCTTGACCCAGATGGTGATCATTTAGGTTTAGTGAGCGAAACAGCCACTCCAAAGTAATTAGCTTTTAGCGTGATTATACCATCATCATCATTATTAGACTTGGCCTTCTTCTTCCTAGGGAAGTGGAGTATAAAATGATCTCTATATGGTAGTCCTATTCTCACATTGCCTTAATGCAAATTGATTAAAGCTTTAATAGTTCTTAGGAATGGCCTTCCTAGAATTATACGAGCTATGGGATCTTTGGGAATGTCCACTATAATAAGATCAATAAGTGTGGGACTAGCTTTAATTTCTACTACTATATTTTATTTAATCTCAATAGATTGCTTATATGTAGAATAAGCTAGATGGAGTCTCATCTTAGTAGGTGCAAATGGACCCAAGTTTAGTTTATCAAATAAGCTCTTGGAAATCGTTGAGACGCTTGGACCAAGATCACAAAGTACATATATCTCATTAACCCCAATCTTAATTTTAATAGTAGGCTCAAATATATCATCTAGCTTAGCAAGAAGCTTATTAGCTAGTCTTTTATACTCCATTTCTAACTCTCTAACTTTAAATTCTACTTGTTGAATAAATTTTTGATAGGTAGCATCATTACCTTTTTCAATGCTGTGATTCTTGATGGCGATCATATTTAGTAGATCATCCATGGTATATTTGGACGTTGGTGCGTTTTTATAATCTAGCTCTTTAGGCTTGTCTTCATTATTTTCGACCCTTATTATCTTGAGATCTTCCACAGTATTTGGCTCGGGATTTCTAGTGAATTTTGCAAGTATGAGAGATTGGCTCTTGGCTACCTTGCCTAATTGAGCTTCCATGGTATTTATCCTTTCATGTAGAGCATGCACATCATATCTGATTGCAACGGCTTGATTAGATAATTTACCAATACTAGTTTCATGGTTCTCTGTGATTTTAATAAGCATATTATTTTTCTTGGTTTAAGCTTGAATACATTTTCTAATAGTATGTTCAAACAAGATATTGCTATGTTTTGCTCCACTATGATTATCAAGGTTATTATAAGGAGCTACTGCAGGACTAGAATAATGTTTTTGAACATTTGAAGCAAAGTTTTGATTTTTCCATGCATGATTATAAGGACTATGAGTTATAATATTAACATCATTAACATTGGTAGAGATAGCATTAACTTGGGTATCTTCCTTACCCTTTACTATATTAAGTAATTCATCTACCTTTGTAGTAAGCTCTTCATTGTTTACCTCGGTGCTTGAATTCACCATTTTTTAGGTTATTTCCACATGCCATTGAGCATGATTGTTTTGCATATCATCAAGTAATTTATTTGCAACACTGTCTTGCTTTCCCATGATTGTTCCTCCTGCTACAGTATCTAGCATAGACTTAGACATTGGGTTAAGTCCATTATAAAATAAATGCAATATAAGCCACTCTTCCTCCCATGACTATGACAGATCATTACGCCCTATTTCATCCTTTCCCATGCAAGCGCTAGTGTGTGAGACCCTGGCGCATGCCTTCATAGGATTGATAGGATACCGATACCAACAAGTTGCAACTTCTTTTCCGGAAGATCATCTGAAAAGAACTCTGAGGTTAAGTGTGCTTGGTCGAGAGCAATTTTAGGATGGGTGGCCGACCGGGAAGTGGGTATCGGGTACGCACGAGTGAGGATAAAGTGCACAGAAAATACTATTGTTGGTCTGCGGGGTTAGTCTAGAGATCCTATTGAGCTGCCAGGAGTGACAGCCGCTGGTTCGAAGAGGCTGGGTGTTACATAGTGGCTCGCGGTCTTTTTGTCTAAAACTTTTAATGTTGGATCTTAGTTGCATGGTTTTATCTGGGGGGAAATTTAGTCGTAAATATATTAGTACATGCCTCCAAAGGTGTGATAGTGCCGTTAGGTAGAGCTGGCAACCAGTCCTTAGCCTTTCCTTTAAGAAAGAAAGGAAACAGTCATAATTTAACATCATTTGGATCAACATCCTTAATACGCATCATGTTGCAAATTTCAGTAAATGTATTTAAGTGCAAACCCGAAACTTCAGAAAATGAGCCACCAAAATGGTTCTACTGAACCAAACTAAGAAGGTTAGGGTTTATCTAATATGCTTCCGCATCAATAACGGGTTGAGTAATAGGTGCACAAATAAAATCATTAGTGGGACTAGAATACTCCCCAAGTTTCTTTTGAGCCATGGCTCATTTCTTTTTGGTATGTTTAAAGTAAGATATACAAATAAACAAGTGACTAATTTTTGGGGGTTTTCAAATAGATAACAAGAAAGTAAACTAATAACAAGAAATAAACTACAAACAAAAATTAAATCCAAAAACAAGGTCTCTAGTGACCTCACCAGGATAGAGAATTGCTTCCCCGATAACAGCGCTAGAAAAAGAGTTTATACCTTCGATCTGGATTAAGGATGTGGTATAGTAACTTTTTCCCTACTAGACCTAGGTTTAATCGAATCCTTAGGAAACAATGATAATAGTAATAAAAATAAGGACACATCTACAAGACTTTTTTTCGATTTTACCTTTGTTTACCTAACCAATCTAGTTTAGTTTATATTGTGGGTTGAATCAATAGATGGAGATAGGCCAAGGTTGAAGATCCACGTGCACGTGCATATTATATGGGATAAAAGATAATAATAATAAGGACAATCATGTGTAAGGTTCCAACAGAGATAATCTTTTATGGACAACACATCCTAATATACTAGAGCCCCCGAGAGGCCACAAGCATAAGATAGTCTTTTGATCCAACCAAGTGTACCACGAAGCACCGGGCTACAAACGATTATTGAGTGTAAAACACATATCAAAGCATTAACTGGTGTTGTTGTGATCCTGAATGGGTCACTAAGAGAAGACCGTACTACCCTTGCTGTCACTAGGGTTCCTATGAGATCGCCACTAGCCAAGCATCTCACCTCAAGCCTTGATCAATCTCCAGGATCTTGGTACCTACAAGGCCAAAGATTGAGGCAAGAGACAAAGAAACAAATGATACAAATCCCTCTTACAAACCAATACACCATTCTCCTATAGGTTAGATACACATAAAAGTTGTGACGTTTCTCCCCAACCCATAGCCCGTGAGGACTACTCACTCATAAAAATAAGGTCAAGGATAGAAAACATTGTGAAATACTTAGATTGAAATCAAATATTCTCACAATGGTCGCCAAATCACAAGGATATCTCAATTACAAAGTAATGGATATGGCTAATGGAGAGGATGGGAGATGGAAGGGATGTACTATGGTGTGGATCTCCTTTGGTGGTGTTGTGATGCAATCTGACAATGGCGGCCCTCTGTGCAGCGGAAGGGATCTCAAAATATATAGGCGCATTCATGAGAGTTGTAGGATTTGACGAGACAAAGTCACCGCCTCCCCATACAGTTAGGCGGTACGGGCGGGTCCCGCCTGTACTAGTGGTTGGTATGCTGGCTGGCACCTAGTTTTAGCTCCAGGAATACTTGGTCATCAGTACTTCCTCAAAATCATCATTTATCACTCCAGATTTTGCAATAAAAGTGTGATTTTCTACACAAGATAAATCAAAAGAAGGTTTTGCATATATATTAGTCATTAGTGGCAAATCAAGAGAGAATAATGTCAGTTGCTTGACGAAAAACAATGTTTAAACACGGAGAAAGATGACGCTTTTTGGAGCCATCAGTTTACTTGAGTACCTTCCTCACTCTAAAGACCACCGCGTCGGAGCGTGCCCAGTGTCGTTGGCAAACACAATACCGTCGCTGCAAAGTCCCATCTCCTTCACGGACTCCCTCGTCTTCGGCACCGGAGAGATGGGAAAATGACGCGCCCGCCCACTCGACCGCACCAACACAAAGCGTAAACCCATCTCCTCCCCAGAAGAAGGTTGTTGAACACTTTATGCTCTCTTTCGTTATGCATTTGATTACTATCAAAAGTACTTCGTTTCTTGTTGTACTGTATTCTTGCTCATATACTCGAACGTTACTAAAGTTTGGTAGAGCGTTCCTTACCATCGTTATGAAGCTCCTCTGACATCTGTGGAATTTCTCCTAAAATGATTCTTGTTGGAACATAAAGGTAACAGATAGCACAACTGGTATTCGTCAACTCTAGCTGAGGTTCTGAGCCGAATTAGTATGCCATGCTCCTTGATTAGAGTATAACTAGGCGGGCATCGAGTGCCCTTCATCTACTAAGAAAATCAGTATGATTCGATATGTTCAGTTTTTTTGTTTAAAACCTTACACCGTGCCATATGGTTCAATATTATAGTCAAGCCTGTAGATTGGTCGATTGTACTGAAACTTCGTGTGGTTTCTTCTCATGCAGGGTGTACTAGAGTTGTGATGGTATTAATTTCTTTTTCAGCTATCAACTGCTGCAAGTACACCTAAATAATTTGCTCTGTTGCACACGGTTCCATGATAAATCTCAAAATCTATTTGCTTCCAATGTAAGAAACAGGGTCAGAACAAGGTCTCAGACTCTACTTAATCTAGTTGAAAGTGACAACCAGGCCAAAAAAATGCAGAACACTGACATAAAAAATTTCGTCCTAATCCCACACCAGTGGGTCCAGTTGCACTGGCGTCTGCGAATAAAAAAATACACATCCCACAGCCGCCAGTAGCCAATCCGGTTACCCAGCAACAATTGGCAGCAGAACCAGTTTCAATAGCAGCTTCTCAGCAACGAACTGGTAATGATCTCCCAATGATCTTTAGTACTGATAGAGACATATACTCCCTTGCAAATGAGAGTGACACCAAATTGATATTTTGATGTAACTTTTTTTAGTTGCACCATGACGAAGATTAACAAGGGGGCCAACGATAGGAAAAACTCTTGAACAGATGCTTGAAACAACTAAATCAAGACTTCCTATCACATCTATAGCAGGATTCAGACGGCCACTGGATCCACATGAATATGCTTATATAGCATCGATCACAGGAGTTTTTGTGAGGAATGATATTCCCATCTTGCCTTCATGGAAACACCACCAAAATACCCCTGAGCATTTCTAGGGTTTACTGAAGAAGTTACATGTAAGTCATCTGTCTCTTGGACATACTTCGTTGCTCTGTCCCTTTTTCTTAGCTTGTTGTTTGTTATATATGCTACTCATTGTTGTCTACAGATATTTTTTATGTTTGATGAGAATAGCGAGGATGTAAAGGTTGTTCTCAAAAGCATATTCTCTGCATGTTTGCGCCAGCAGTGCCACAGGCTAAAGAAGCAACACTTCTCTGGCAAGTGTTTTCAAGATGTTACAAAAACGTCTCCTATGGATCACATGACTGACGATCAGTGGGGTGATCTTCTCCACCACTGGCTTGATTAAAAGAATGAGGTATGCTTTCAGAAGATTGTGAGACTATATCACAATTTTAATTCCTATTTATGCATGTGTCTTACATGTCTCATTTTTTGTAGGTTATCCCTCAAAGTAACTGTTCTAGCTGTAATAAAGTATGAGTACTAAGTCGTACAGGATCCCGCCGCATAATTGGGCACCTCTACCAATTGGTAAGGACATGTTGTTTTGTACTAGTATTAGTATGTAATTGATGTTGTGCAATCTATATGCATCTTATCTTTTTATCCTCTGTTTCGACCACGTGATGCAATTTATTTTCGCTCGTTCAAATGCATAAGAAGTCTAATGGGGATCAAAAAACAGTTGACTCTACTGGAGAAATTCGAGGGATGCCACACGAATATATACGGTGTCATTGAAAAGAAATTTGCTGTAAGTTTTCTATGCGTTTTGTAATATTGCACTTGCAGTGGTTTGTACGTATATACGTTGATATTAAACCTTGCTTGGACCGCTTCTCAGTTTTGTTTTCACTTACCTTCATGATTTGCAACTAAAGTCAGTTTCAGTTTTGAATTGTACAAACTTGTCATATCTGCACCTCATATTGTGTACACACGAAGCCATATTTTTGGTCCTGTTAGTAAATGACATAAAAAACATCCACGAGAAAATGATCTTTTTACTGAAGTGTATAAGGTGTGTTATCAGCATTGCCAGTTATAGCAGTTCATGCACTTGTTAAACATGTATGCATGTTTCTCTGTAGTAACTTCACTTCTCTTACACATGTCTATCAACTGAACTTTCCAGGCTGACTTGAAAGAGGAGCTCGCAAATCCTGGGAAAGCTTGTTCAATAAAAACTCCAAAAGAATGTGTGGATTTCTTTTGCAAGGTACTGCAACGTGGTGCTAAAGCCAAGAACATGTTGATGTGTAATTCCGGATTCGGAGCGAGCTCTTCAAAGTACAAGTTCAAGTACAAGTCCAACTCCAAGGCGATTTCTTTGCATATTCAAGTTCTAGAGGAACAACTCCAAGTTGAACGATCTTTATCATCTGTCCTAAGTGTATATAATGACCGTTTGAAGACCAAATTAGAAGAAGTTGTAACCCACCTGGATCACAACATAGAAATTAACGAGAAAGTCATAAAGATGGTCAATATTCAGGGTTGAACACTAACAGCTCAGGTCAGTCTCTTTATTGTGAAATGGAACCTGATGTTGAAAGTACTTTTTTGCTGCATTAGTCTACACTTAGTTAGTTTCCTTGTTGCCACATCTCTATAATTTGTATGGTACCTTATACTATACTAGCTCTATTTCCAAATATAACCCTTTTTAGCATGTTGTTTTAGCTTTCTAAAAAGCCTTGTATCAATTGTGGAGCAGAGGTACTAATTGGTGAACAGATTGCACCAATATGGAAGTAGTACGATTCTTGAATGTGTGATCCGTGGATTGCTAGCATGCTTAATATTGGTGCTTTATATGCTGCAAAGTTGAACTATTTTGTAATATATGTATGGATGTGATCAAACTGGTTATGTGTGTATGCGCTAATCTCTATCTCTATCTATCTATCTACTCTTCTATCTATTTATCTATCTATCTACTATTTATTCTATTTTTTTCTTCTACTATAATATAATAGTTCAAATTTGGATTCACCACTCTGTCTATAGATTTTCTACCAAAACACCTAAAGAGAGACTAACCGTTGATTTTTCTCAACTATCGAACATTTGTCGTTCATCAAGGCACTAGCGAGAGGAATCTAACGGTCAATATTAGTTGGATTCGCTCTCCCTGAGCACAGCGCAACACCTCCAGTCGGGAAACATCTAGGTGTCAGCCAATTTTTCTAGAATGCCATGTGACGTGTGTTGCCTAGGCTCTCTTTGGCACTGTACTTTCTCTAGGATCTTTTGTGGGCAAGTTTCATTATCATTCAATGTATGAATACAGAAGATCATGTAAGAGAGAAAGATGAAACTTGTTAGGTGTAGTATGTTTCGACTTTCACTGCTCATCCGGTTATTATGTTCGGATGAAGGATTTTAGGCTACTAATCCCATGTTTGTTGCTTTCTTGGTGTGTAACTATTTATATTTTTGAAAGTATGACTTGTTCACTCCTCCACCTTCCACCTCATATGTATTCCTAAAAAAATTCGAGTTGGCTTATTCGAGCTCAATTCATCATCAAAAATCTTCCCTAACAACACACAAAAACATGACACGGTTATGTACTTTAACCGATTATCAGAAATATCATCTCACTATTTTTTAGAGATAATAAATAAGAAGACTAAGCAGGGATTATAGTATGCATTACACATTTAGTGTCATCCTTATGGTGCAAGATGGATGTCGCTGGAGCATTAATTATAATGTCCTTCAGAGTTTTAGTCAAAGTTATCATATACTGAATCAATTCCATGTAAAGTTGCTACTTCACATAGTTGGATGTATAAAATTCAACCAATAATATTTTCATACCGATACATTTTAAAATTTTAAAATTATTTTTCACTAAAAGTCTAAACGTGCAAAGTACGTGCAGTTTACTACTATGATACTTCTAGTACCTTATGTTACAAGTGTCGTTGTCCTGGATCATTGATCATATTCTAAAAACAATGTCTTATCATTGATGCACACCATATTCATAAGTGTCATGTGATAAATAGAACTACATTTTTGAATCGGAGATTAATATTTTCTTTTGCGTCTGAATGGATTCATGAACAGATGGAGTATGATCCTAAAAAAGACATTATACAATTTTTCTGTTTTATTACTTGGATTAGTCACATTAAAATTCGTAGTCGAGCAATAAATCCCCCCCCCCACACACACACACACACAAACACCCCCGCGGTAATATATTTCATTCAGAGAATATGTTATCTGATTTTCTACCTCTCTATCTGGGAATAAAAGGCCACTTTGAGAAATGGGGATTGTGAAGTTGCTGGGTTGGGTACTGGGGTTCGCTCATAATTTTTGTTAGTAGGACTATTGCCAAATTCAAAATCGTAATCCAACGTCGAAACATATAGCCCAAACAAAAAATAATTGTAATAGGGGGTCAACATTATTTTTCTATGCGAATATGGTTATTATTGATGATCAGTTGATGTGACCATTTTTTCTATTCCTAAACAGAGGGATTACCATTTTTCTCTCCTAATATTATTTGCACGCTATCCAAATCAAAATCTCAGTCGAACGGCAAAATTTACTGCATGTGCACCCCTGTTTGAATCAGAGGTAGAGTATTCAATATTGTGCACTTGTGCGTAATTAATATAATGGATGATCAGCTAACCTGACTCTGGGCCTTCATTTCCTAACCAGCTAGCGTACTAGTACGGAGTACTAGTCTACAACTACCTTTTTTTCATTGATTCGCCAAAAAAACTAGCTTTTTCTATTATTACTTGGACGCTAGCAATAAAATTAAAAATTGTAATCAAGCGGCAAATTCCACACCAACTCAGATGCGCCATTTCACGCCCCTCCCTTTCAAACATTTTGAGGCAACATCTCCCGCTATTATTATTAGATGGACTCTAACCAAATTCAGAATCTCAATCGAGCGGTAAACCCACTCACTGACCTTGCCGCCCTCTGTTTCAAAAACTTTAAGCCAAAATATCCCACTAGGAGTACCATTTTTCTATTATTATTAGAATAGAAGATGGGTGCTAGACAAATTCAAAATCTCAATCGAGCGGTAATATCACACATCGACCTTGAAGCATTTCGCGCTCCTCTGTTTCAAAAACTTTTTACTGTAAAATTCACATTCTACCCTTTGTTCAGACGACAAATGGACATGCTAAAGTCGGTAGCTTAGGGGAACGATCATAATTTGTTTCATGTTCACCTCTATGGTCCATATTCGTGCAATTTTCCCCCTGTCCCTCCCAAAAATCCCAAGCTCCTCTCTCCCCTCCACGACCACCGCGTGCACCGGCCGACGGCAATTCTATGGCGGCCTGAGCCACTTGATCTGCGGTCTCGTGCATCGCTGTGGAGCCGCTTCACCAACACCCACACCACCGGATCTAGTTCACCGAGCTTTTGTGCCACGGCAGTGGAGCTACGGTCTCGTGCACCATCCTAATGGCATCATCGACCGCCCAAGCTCTGCTTCGCCGCCGCCGAATGCTACCCAACCATACCGGAGCCGCCTCACCGGTGTCCACCGGATGGGATCTAGTTCAGCGAGTTCCATGTCCACCGCTCCAGACCAGCTACACGGGCATTGTCGTTCACTGCACTAGATCTGCCTCAGCAACACTCTCATCCACCTCGCCGGATCTGCCTCAGCGTCGCTCTAGTCCGCCATGCTCAAGCCGGCATCGACCGCCCAAGATCTGCTTCCTCGACCGCCCAAGATCTACTTATCCGCAACTGAAGCACCCTCGGTGACCTGCACATCACCAGCATGGTACCAACGATGCTTAGATGCCTCTCTGGCTGAGGTAACCTAATCTCCAACTCGTTTTTGTTTTCTTAGCAATATAGCAGGTTAAAGCCTATCGTAGTGAACTTTTTTTTTGTAATCGTGCTAGTACATACAAGTCATTAGGCTTGCCTATTCTTTGTGCTACATACAAGGTCACTGGACATGTTTATTTGCATTCACTGCTCTACAAATTTCAAGTAATGCACATGTTTGTTATTTTGTCATGCACATATTCTTAGCTACTCCCTACAACAGTAATTGCCTGCTATTGTGTAGTTTTTGCAAAACGTAAAGTCAGTGAAAAATATTAGTGTGGATTCCCTGCTCCACAGTTACTGAATCTATATGGTTTGTCATGAGCTAAGTTCCTGCTATTATTTCCTTCCTGGCATCGTTCTTCTATCCTCTAGTACCTGTTTAAACTCATCTTACTTCGATAATAATTCTATTGTTGCTATCTGGATCTTTAAAAGATCCAACACTAACTATTTGTTTTTTTTGCATAGAGCTTAAAAGGGAACACTGAACTTGTTAGTTTGCACAGCTTCTTCTACAGGCTCACAAGCGCGATGTCATTGTTTCCTTATCTGGTGCTGGTTCATCCTAAGTAATGACATAACTATCATCTACTGTGTAGTTCATTCATGGTTTGCATTCCTGCTCTGCAAGTTCTGGCATGACGCCATTATAATTTCTATCTCGTTCATTTTTATCTACTCCTACGAAAGTAACTGCATGCCCATTGTGTAGCTCACCAAAAAATTCTGACTCACCCAACGTCTCTTGCATTCCAGGATATACTACTTCTTTCATATATATTTGTTGAAATGGCCTGGCTAGTTTATATTTGCTGAAATTCTAGGAATCACTCTGTTCAATTGCTCAATTCATCTGTAGGCACACCTGTGTAATGCTTGATTTTCTTGTTCTACAGGTTCACAAGCAATGCTATTATATTTCATGTCTAGTAATTCGTCCTAAGCAGCGATGAAGCTATCCTTTATTGTATATATCGTTCATTCGTAGTTTGGATTCTTGCTCTACAAGGTATCTTATGATGCCTTTATAATTTCTATTTGGTTCCTAGCTACGATAGTTCCTGCATGCCCATTGTGTAGCTCATCGCGAATTCTAGGTCACCCAACATCTCTTGCATTCCAAGATAAACGACTTATTCCATATATATTTGTTAAAATGACCTGGCCAATTTATATTTTCTAAAATTCTAAGAAACACTTTGATTGATTGCTCATTTCATTGTATGCACACTTGTCTAATGCTAGCATGTCCTCTTCTACAGGTTCGCAAGAGACGCCATTGTATTTCTAATCTCGTGCTGGTTCCTCCTAAGCAATAACATAACTATCCTCTATTGTGTAGTTCATTCGTGGTTTGCGTTCCTGGTCTACAAGCACACTTTTGCTATTGTTTCTCCTCTAAACTTGTGTGATTTGGATACAACTAACATGGGCTGACGCTGTTTTCAGCAGAATTACCTTGGTGTCTAGTTTTTGTGTAGAAAATCAACTATCAGGAAAATCCCGGAAAATACTCCAAAAATCCTAATTCACCAGAAGACTCACGGAGCCAGAAGACGAGACGAACAGGGGCTCCGAGGGGACCACACCCCCTGGCCACGCGGGCCTGGGAGTGGTGGCCGCGCACCACCCTCGGCCTCCCTCTTCACCCATAAGTTGCCTTCTGACCTAAAAAACTCGGGGGGTTTGACGTTTTTCCAAAAAAGAGTTCCGATGCGCCGCCGCCACCAGAAACCATGATTCGGAACCAGAAACTCCGTTCTGGCACCCTATCGGGACGGGGAATTTGGAGAGGATCATCGCCACCATCATCACTGACGCCTATACATAAACCATCCATGTTTCCCCCATCCATGAGTGAGTAATCCCTCGATGTAGGCTATGGGGATGGTAGGGATTGGATGATTTCTATCATGTAATCGAATAAGATTGTTAGGGCATGGTGCCTAGTATCTCTATTAGTGCTATTTGACTTCGTTGCAACTTGTTGTGCTTAATGCTTGTCACTAGGGCCTGAGTGCCATGATCTCAGATCTGAACGTATTATTGATTCATGATGATAGTATTGTTTGTGATCTTATTTGCAAGTTGTGTACACATATCATTGTCCGGATCCAAAGGCCCCGGAGTGACAGAAATTGGGACAGCCGGAGGGGCTGGCTGTGATATGAGGATCACGTGTGCTGGAGTGTTAATGCTTTACTCCGGTGCTCTATTAAAAGGAGTACCTTAATTGCTAGTAGATTCCCTTGAGGCCCCGCTGCAACGGGCTGGCAGGACAAAAGATGTTGTGCAAGTTCTCATTGCGAGCATGTATGACTATATATGGAACACATGCCTATGATTGTTTAGTACTTGGATGCTTTATCTTATTTATCTACAAATTCCCTAGATCTTGAAGTTATATGTTTAGACTTGTCTATGCAATGCCCGTCCATCTATCCATATGCCTATCACACTCATATCCTACTGTTTTCTACTATTGTTACCGTTGCATTTGTTTTACTGTTGTTGCTTTGTTATTGCTACTACAAAACTGTTGCTACTGATAAACTACTGTCAGCAAGACTATTTCCAGGTGCAGCTGAATTGATAACTCATTTATTAAGGCTTATAAGTATTCTTTGGCTCCCCTTGTGTCGAATCAATAAATTGGGTAATACTACCCTCGAAGACTGGTGCGATCCCCTATAATTGTGGGTCATTAAGACTATTTTCTGGCGCCATTGCCGGGGAGCATGGATTTATTTGTAAATTCTCTTGGATCTATTATTGTTCGCTGCTATTCCTTTCATCATGGGGAAGTCTCGTGATGGAATGTTTCCTATTTTATCATCCACTACTAGAAGAGGTACAGTCCTAAACACCTCTGCTGCTCTTGATTCACCGTCTGTTATAAGTAAGCTTGTTACAGCACCACCACATACACATGCTACACACACTGCTACTACTGCTGAATCTGAAATTGCTTCCGATACTCATGATGTTACTTCTACTGTGCTTGATGCGAGTGGTTCGTTAGGTCCTTTCCTAGATACTACTATTGCTAGAACTATTTTAGGAAACACTAAAACTCCTAGTGAAGACACTATTACACCTGTTAGCTCACCTGAGTCTAGAGATAGATATGATACTAATGATGGTTACATTGAAATGACTGATGAATTTATTGAAGAGTACCAAAAAACACGTGGTGCTAGTGCTATTAGGAGTCTCCTTGAGAGACGTACTATTATTCCTAAACTGTGTCCTGATGCTAAGTTTGATACTTCCCCCATAGATATTAAAGATAAGGATTATGATTTCTCTCTTGACTTATCCTATATAAACATTGTAGAGAAAGAACCTTTTTGTGGGTCTGAGAATGGAAGTGC
This sequence comes from Avena insularis, assembly GCA_023614405.1. Classification (NCBI taxonomy): domain Eukaryota; kingdom Viridiplantae; phylum Streptophyta; class Magnoliopsida; order Poales; family Poaceae; genus Avena; species Avena insularis. Next base: position 175,980,232 of record CM042689.1, read on the forward strand.
CGTGGCACATATGAATGAGCTTTCTACTATGAGTGCCTTATTTTCTGATGATGTTAAGATGCGCAAGTAATTTGTTGCTAAGATTTTCCCCTTTTCACTAAAAGGAGAAGCTAAAGCTTGGTTTAATAGATTACCTCCTGGATCCATTGATAGCCCTGATTGCTTGATTGCTTCTTTTTTTTAGAAATATTTTCCTCCCAGTGCTAGACATGCTGATTTGCAGAAACTTTTTGATTTTAAACAGTGAGAAGAAGAGAAATTGCCTGAGTCATGGACAAGGTTCTGTGCCTTGATTCATGCACATCCTGGATGTCCATTGTCTAAAAATGAGCTTCTTGATATTTATTATAATGTACTAACTGATGAATCTAGGACATACCTAGATAGTTTTGCTGATTGTGTTTTCAGGAAAAGAACTCCTACAGAAGCTGAAGAATTAATGGCTAAAATAAGCAAGAATTATGATGATTGGACTTCAACTGAGCTATATACACCTGAGGCCATTACTCCTGGACCAATTGTGCTTGAACCAACACCAAAGAAGAGGGGAATGATTGAATTAAATGATGAAGTGATGAAAGAAGCTAAGAAATGTCTTAAGGAGAAAGGTATTAGATCTGAACATGTGAAGAATTTATCTTCTATAGAAGAATTATGTAAGCCAATTCCCCACTCATCTACTATTGAGGTACACTCTCTCCAACACTTTGATGAAGGTGATATTCCCTATGGTAAACCTCCTGATCAATGCTTAGAGGAACTTGACATTTTTATTGTTAAACAAGGTAATTTTAATAAACAAGTTCAGAATCATTTATTGGAAAACTCTAGAGCTATTGATGAGTTGAAAGATAGTGTGGAAAGAACTCCTAATGATGTTAAAATGCTTGTTAAACACTTCCAAATTGGTTCAAACTCAAATTGATCAAATTGCTAAGGTATAAAAAGATATGCTAGTTAATGCTTCTAGAGATAAACATGCTTATGGAATTAGAACTAGGGGGTGGTGCAGCCACTCAAGATCATTTATATCCTGAAGGACATCCTAAAAGAATTGAGCAGGATCCTCAACAAGCTGAAAGTAGTTGTAGTCCTCATAAGAGAAAGGAAAATAAACATAAAACAGTTGAGGAACCCTCTGAACCTGCTGTATATCCTAATAGTATATCTGTCTCTGATGCTGGAACCAAAAGTGGTAATGATAAAAACGATGCTCCTGATAAGGAAGAAATTGAGGAAGAACGTGAGAAGCACACTAAGAACACTAGGTACACTAAGGAAGATTTTATTGCTAATAAACATGGTAGTTAAAGAGAACCTTGGGTGCAGAAACCTATGCCTTTTCCCAATAAGAAACACAAGTCAAAGGAGGAAGAACACTATGACAAGTTTTGTGAGTGGATGAAACCTTTATTTTTGCAAATTCCTTTGACTAATGCTATTAAGTTGCCTCCTTATTCAAAGTATATGAAGGATATTGTCTCTAATAAAAGGAAGATTCCTAATGAGGAAATTTCTACCTTGGTGATCAATGGTAAGGTTCCAAAGAAACTTGGTGCTCAAGGTATTCCAACTATTCCTTGCTCTATTAAATATAATCATGTTAGAACTGCTTTGTGTGATTTGGGAGCTAGAGTTAGTGTTATGCCTTTTTCTCTCTACAAGAGACTCCAGCTACAAAAGTTGATACCAACTGATATATCTTTGCAAATGGCTAATAAGTCAACTACTATTCCTGTTGGTATATGTGAGGATGTTCCTGTTCAAGTGGCTCATAATTGCTTGGTTTTAACTGATTTTGTTGTGCTTGAGATGCCTAAAGATGATAATATGTCTATTATTCTTGGGAGACCTTTTCTTAATACTGCAGATGTTGTCATCAATTGTAATCAAGGAAAAGTAACTTTTAATATTAATGACAAAGAGCATACTATCTATTTCCCCAAGAAGATTGATAAGAGCTATTGCTTGAATTCCATTGAAAATATTGAGAGCATCAAAGTTGGAGAAATATATTGTCCCATTCCACAAGAAAGTTTTGAAACTATATTGATTGGGACTATTGCTATCAAGTTTGAGGTAACATAATCATTTTGTGAAATGAAAAGTTTTGTTTCATTTTAAATTGTTTTGGTAACAAGGCTTGATCAACCTTGTTAACAAAGGGATTTTAATGAACAAAGCGATGCTTTCACAATGGTTATACTTGCTCACTTTTATTTTTCTCCTCTCGAATATTTGCTCTTCCTCTTGTTAGTTGTAGTTTTGCTAGTTGTTTGCTTGTTAGTTTCTTAGAACTTCTGTAGTTTTGCTTTTGTGTCTTTCAAAATCTTTTTCTGTGAGAAAATCAATTTTCATAACCTGAAAATTGGCCAAAAATAAAGTTTCCCGAAAAATTGCAGAAAAATCATATTAAATTTTTCCTTGAAAAAGGGGTAGAGGGGCACCTGGAATGGCCCAGGGGACCCACCAGGCCAGCACACCCCTGATGGTGCGACCAGCCCCAGGGCGCGCCTGGCCTGGGTGGGGCCCACCTGTGGCCCTCCAAAGTGTCCCCTTCTAGCCACTTCTTTCTCTCTCCTGAAAAACACCGGAAAACTTTCTCAAGCTCGAGTTCCTGCTGTTCTTGCTCCCGATTTTTGATCTCCTTGCTCAGCCCATCTTTGCTGCTGATTTTTGGAGGGATTGCTCTCCGGTATGTGCCTCCTCCGCTTGTCCAATTAGATTTTTGATTGGTAGATTGTATATTGAGTATTTTGCTACTGTAGGTGATAGGTTGGGTGATCTTGCGTGCTTGTTCTATGCTTAGAGATTTCATTTTGATGCATGTTTAGCCCTATAGAAAGTTCTTATACTAGTTACTCATCATTTATCAAATTGGAAATTACTTGGTTTGATGTTTGACTAAAAATTTCAGAAAAAAGGTCATGGACAACCACACCTTTGGAGAAGTATTTGAGAGTGATGAACCTAGGAGGACAAGTCCTTCGAGATCATCCTCCTAAGCTAGGCCATCATACAATGAGGATCTTATTACGACGCGCTTTGCCAACGAGGGAGATGAGGGGGATGTGCAGCCTTCTACCTTCCCTTGTTTTACCTTTTTGCAGGCTGCAGTGATTCTCAATGATTTCCTAACTCTTGTTAGGTGGGTTGGTCTAACTGATTATATGCAGGATGAGAGTGAGCATTATGCTATGCTCACCAAAACTTTTGTGGAGAGTTTCTCTTTTACTAACAACCCTTTTAGGTCAGATGTGTCATTCAAAATCTATGATAGGCCTATCACCATGACATTGAAGAAATTTTGCAAATTTTGGGTATTGGCATGGCTGGGACATTGAAGAAGATTCTAGCTCAACCGCTGATTTATTGGAGCTCTACCGCGGGGTAACTAATGATGATGACCGCAGAACCCAGCGCGGGAAAATAAGAAATATTCAACTCCCAGCTATCAGATATTTTGCTTATTATCTTGCCACTAGTATTCTTGGTAGGGAGAACACTAGCAATATTTCCAACTATCATTTGGCCTTTCTAGCTACTGCACTCAACAGTGAAACCAGGTATAATCTTGGTTCTCTCATTGCTCGTCGCTTAGCTGCTAGAGGACCCATTTATGGGGGTATTATTATTGCACGTGTAGTTGTTGCCTTAAAACTTTCTGTTGATCCAAATGATAAAATTTTGTCTGCTCAGAGGCTTGATCTTGCTGTCATGAAAGCACATCACTTTGTCACTACTAGCTCTACCCTTGAGAGTTTGGTTTACAGGATGATGTTTACTGATGGGGAAGAGAGGGAAATTCCTTTTCCACAAACCACTTTGTTCAGTATTTGCAGGGGACCTTGGTCACTCTCCAAGGAGGAGATGGACAAGCAGCTGCGCATTCGTGGTTTCCATGGACACTACCAGGGGGACATGCCCTCTTTTGACCACTTTGTGCACTACACAGGGGCGTCCTCGAGCACGTATTAGGACGAAGGGGCCTCTTCGTCGCATTATGGAGGTGCACCTTCTTGGTCAGGCTGGGATTGAGCCCCACTTAGGCCAAAAGCCTAATCTTGGGGGAGGTATACCGACATCACACTCATCTATATATCATGTTTCGTCGGTTCTTTGTATATCCATGTTTCGCTTTCTTTTTAGTTTTTGCTTTTGCATTCCAAAAACACAAAAAGACCAAAAATATTTTTGTTTTTTCTCTTGGTTTGTTTCTTTGCCTTTTTAGCTTTGGTTTGCCTTAAGAAAAATCCAAAAAGATTTTGCTTTGTTTGTTTTTGCTTTGTGTGCTTACTTTAAAAATCGAAAACACCAAAAGTATTTGTTGTTCTTCTTTGGTTTTGTGAAGTTCTTTGCAGGGTTTAGCAGTTCTCAGTGGATTTGGTTTCATGTTATTATTCATGTAGGGGTTCGTAGCATGGAAAACAAAAAAATTCTACCGCATGCACACAAACAAGCCAAGATATATCTACTAGATTGTAGCAACGAGTCGATTAGAGTACTCACACTCGAAGATTCCAAAGCGGTTAACGAGAGCAGATTCTCGTGGATGATGTAGTCGTACACTTGTCGATCTCAAATATCGCGTAGACGATCCTTCCGGCGCTACGTTCCGGCAGCGCTTCCGTAGTCGGTCACACGTTCGGTACTCGATGAAGACCTTCCTCTCCCTTGTTCCAGCGAAAATGAGGTTGTAGTTCTCCTCGCGATTAGGTACGACGACGTGGTGTCGGAAGTAGAGGGAAAATCCCGCAGGGCTTCGCCTAAGCCGGTGCGGGTTATGGTGGATCTAGGGTTTCCGGTGATCTAGGTTTAGAAGGTCAGAGAGGAGGAGGAGGAGATGTCAGCGGCGGCTAGGGCGAAGGCGACGGGCCGGCGGCAGCGCAAGGCGGCGGCACGGCTTAGAGGTGGGGAGGGTTGGTTGTGGTGCTTTGGGGCAGCCCCTCCCCTCTATTTATGACAGGGAGGGCAGCTTGGGAGAGGGGAGTTTGAATCCTTCCCCAAACCCAAGTTGGAGAGAAAGAAGGACTCTTTCCTTTTTCCACTAGGAAACCATTGTTCCAGTTTGACTTTTCAAACCTCCCTTTTGACTTTCAATTTAGAGCTTTATTTCTCTCTCGCAAATGCCCAACCAAGTGACCTAGGACATGATCCAATCATTCCACTTAACCATGACACGTTCATGATCCATTCCCCTTCCGGTCCGGTGAACCTTCTAGACCCTTCTAGAACCTCTCCGATGAAAAAATCGGAATCATTTCTGAACTCCGGAATCGGGCTTTCCTTATATGAATCTTATTCTCCGGACCATTCTGGATCTCCTCGTGATATCACGGATCCCATCCGAGACTTCGAACAACATTCGGTCTCCCTACTTACATTCCATATCTACTAAACAACATTGAATCCTTAAGAGTGTCTCCCTACGGTTCGTGAATTATGCGGACATGATCGAGACACTTCTCCGATCAATAACCAATAGAGGAATCTGGAAATTCATATGGTTCCCACATATTTCTACGATTACTTTGCGATCGAATGAACCACTTACATACGATACCAATTTCCCTTTGTCTCGCGATAGCTTACTTATCCGAGGTTTGATCGTCGGTATCTCTGCATACCTAGTTCAACCTTGTTACCGATAAGTATCTTTTCTCGTTCCCGTGATATGTGATCCCTTGTGAGCCAGTCACATGCTTGCAAGCTAATTGGATGACATTCCACCGAGAGGGCCCAGAGTATATCTATCCATCATATGGATGGAAAAATCCCACTCTTGATCCATGTGCCTCAACACATACTTTCTGAACACTCAATGCCACCTTTATAGCCACCCAGTTATGGTGTGGTGTTTGATGTCATAAAAGCATCCTTTCGGTGATGGTGATTAGCATGATCTCATGGTCGAAGGAATTAGGTTACTATGTATCAGAAAGCTTATAGCAAGTGAACTATTGAAATGACTTAATCTTTATGCTACGCTTATCTATAGGAGTATGTCCATCACGCCATTCTCCTAATGATATGATCTTGTTGTTAATAACATCTCAATGTTCATGATAGAGAAACCACGATCATCTATTAACCAACAAGCTAGTATTATAAAGAGGCTTTACCAGGGACTCTAATTTAGTTTACAAGTCACACAAGTATTAATGTTTCCGCTTAATACTATTATAGCATGAATGTAAACATTTATCATAAACACAAAGATACAATAATAACCACTTTTATTATTGCCTCTAGGGCATATCTCCAACAGTCTCCCACTTGCACTAGAATCAACTAATCTAGATTACATGGTAATATACCGAACACCCATGGCGGTTTGGTGCTGGTCATGTTTTGCCCTCAGGAGAGGTTTAGTTAACGGATCCGCCACATTCAGATCTATGTGTACTTTGCAAATCTTTATGTCACCATCTTGGACATGCTCTCGAATAGCGTGAAAATGCAGCTTGATATGCTTCATCTTCTTGTGTGACCTTGGTTCTTACGCATTAGCTATGGCGCCCATGTTATCACAGTAGATAGACATTGGATCTAGCGCACTTGGAACCACACCGAGCTATGTATTCCGATTCAATTGAAGATCTCGCCACAACGCTTTGCTTTGCACTCCTCCAGCTAACTGCTGCACCATTCAAAGTAAATATGTATCTAGATTGAGATTTAGAATCATCCGGATCGGTGTTCCAACTAGCATCGGTGTAACCATTAACAACGAGTTGTTCATCACCTCATAAGAAAGAACCATATCCTTAGTTCTTCTCAAGTAATTAAGGATGTTTTCGACCGCTGTCCAATGATCCACTCCAGGATCACATTGATATCTGCTAGTCAAACTAACAGCATATGCAATGCCGGGTCTAGTACATAGCATGGCATACATTAGAGATCCTATGGCTGAGGCATAGGGAGTTTTACTCATCCTTTCTCTATCTTTTGCCGTCGCTGGACTTTGAGTTTTACTCAAGGTCGTATTGGGCAACATGGGCAAGAACCCTTTCTTGCTATCTTCCATTCCAAACCTCTTTAGAACTTTGTCCAAATATGTACTCTGTGACAATGATATTAGGCGTGTTGATCTATCTCTATAAATCTTTATGCCTAATATGTAAGCTGCTTCTCCAAGATCTTTCATTGAAAAACTATTATTCAAATAATCCTTGACACTATTAAGAAGGTCTACATCATTCCCAATGAATAATATGTCGTCTACATATAGTATTAGGAATGCTACAGAGCTCCCACTCACTTTCTTATAAATACAAGCTTCTCCATAAGTTTGTATAAAACCAAAGCTTTTGATTACCTTATCAAAACGTTGATTCCAACTCCGGGATGCTTGCTTCAATCCATAAATGGTTCGTTGAAGTTTGCATACCTTGTTAGCATCTTTAGGATCGACAAAACCTTTGGGTTGTACCATATACAACTCTTCATCAATGCCTCCATTGAGGAACGCTGGTTTGACATCCATCTGCCATATCTCATAATCATAATATGCAGCGATTGCTAACAAAATCCTCACAAATTTTAGCTTCGCTACCGGTGAGAAAGTTTCATCGTAGTCAAATCCTTGAATTTGTCGAAACCCTTTTGCGACAAGTTGAGCTTTATAGACAGTAACATTACCATCAGCATCTGTTTTCTTCTTGAAAATCCATTTGTTCTCGAGAGCCTTTCGGCCATCCGGTAAGTCCACCAAAGTCCATACTTGGTTTTCCTACATGGATCCAATCTCGGATTTCATGGCTTCTCGCCATTTATTGGAATCTGGGCTCATCATCGCTTCCTCATATGTCGCAGGGTCATCGGTGTTGTCCACCAACATGACAATCATAACGGGATCATACCAATTAGGAGTGGTACGAGTTCTCATTGACCTGTGAAGTTCCTTAGTAACTTCAACCGAAGTTTCATGATCAACATCATTAGCTTCCTCTCTTATTGGTGTAGGTGCCACAGGAACTACTTCCGATGCTGCGCTACTCTCAAGCTCGAGAGAAGGTTCGACAACCTCGTCGAGTTCTACTTTCCTTCCAGTCACTTCTTTCGAGAGAAACTCCTTCTCTAGAAAGGATTCATTCTTGACAACGAAGATTTTGCCCTCGGATCTATGATAGAAGGTATACCCAATAGTTTCCTTCGGGTATCCTATGAAGACACATTTTTCTGCTTTGGGTTCAAGCTTGTCAGGCTGTAACTTCTTTCCACAAGCTTCGCAACCCCAATCTTTAAGGAACAACAATTTAGGTTTCTTCCCAAACCATAATTCATACGGTTTCATTTCAACGGATTTAGATGTGCCCTATTTAAAGTGAATGCGGTTGTTTCTAATGCATAACCCCAAAACGATAGCGGTAAATCTGTAAGTGACATCATAGAACGAACCATATCTAAGAGAGTTCGATTACGACGTTCGGACACACCATTATGTTGTGGTGTTCCCGTCGGTGTCAATTGTGAAAGTATTCCGCATTTATTCAAATGCTCACCAAACTTGTAACTTAGATACTCACCTCCATGATCAGATCGTAGAAATTTAATCTTCTTGTTATGTTGATTCTCTACCTCACTTTGAAATTCCTTAAACTTCTCGAAAGTTTTGGACTTATGTTTCATGAAATAGATATACCCATGTCTACTCAAGTCATCTGTGAATCCGTGAAGGTAAGAACATAACGATAACTACCGTGCGATGCTACACTCATTGGGCCACACACATCGGTATGTATGATTTCCAATAAGTCCGTAGCTCGCTCCATCATACCAGAAAATGGAGTCTTAGTCATTTTATCCATCAGACATGCTTCGCATCTTTCAAGTGATTCGAAATCAAGTGATTCAAGAAGTCCATCGGAATGGAGTTTCTTCATACGCTTCACTCCAATGTGACCAAGACGACAGTGCCCACATATAGGTTGAGTTATCGATCAATTTCAAACGTTTAGCTTTAATGTTATTAATTTGTGTATTACTACAATCGAGATTCAACAAAATAGACCATCTATCAAAGGTGCATGTGCATAAAATATATTACTCATATAAATCGAACAACCATTATTCTCGGACTTAAACAAGTAACCGTCTCGCAATAAACATGATCTGGATATAATGTTCATGCTCAACGCAGGCACCAAATAACAATTATTTAAGTATAAAACTAATCCCGATGGTAGATGAAGAGGTAGCGTGCCGACCACGATCACATCAACCTTTGATCCATTTCCAATGTGCATCATCTCCTTGTTCTTCGTTAGTTTCCGTCTATTCTGCAGAACCTGTTTCGAGTTACAAATATGAGCAACCGAACCAGTATCAAATACCCAGGCACTATTACGAGTACTAGTGAGATACACATCAATAACATGTATATCGGATATACCTTTCTTCTTCATGTTGTCGTTCTTCAAATTCGCCAAGTACTTTGGGAAATTCCGCTTCCAGTGACCTTCTCCCTTGTAGTAAAAGCACTCAGTATCAGGCTTAGGCCCAGCCTTGGTCTTCTTCGCCGGCGCGGTAACTTTCTTACCGCCCTTCTTGAAGTTTCCCTTTTTCTTAGACTTGCCTTGCTTCTTGAATTTGGTGGTCTTATTGACCATCAACACTTGGTGCTCTTTCTTGATATCCACTTCCGCGGATTTTAACATAGAGAAGAGTTCGGGCAATGACTTGTCCATGTTTTGCATATTGTAGTTCATCACAAAGTTCTTGTAACTTGGTGGTAGTGATTGGAGGACACGGTGAATCCCCAAAGCGTTAGGAATCACTATATCCAAGCTTTGAAGCTTGCTTGCGTGCCCAGACATCTTAAGCACGTGCTCACTAACGGAGCTGCCCTCTTCCATCTTGTAGTTAAAGAACGTTTCAGAAGCCTCATAACTCTCAACTGCCGCGTGAGCCTCAAATATCATTTTGAGTTCACGGACAATATCATGTGGGTCATGGTTCTCAAATCTTTTCTGAAGCTCCGATTCCAAACCATACAAGATAGCACAATGAACTGTGGAGTACTGATTCTTCCGAGTGAGGAAAACATTCTTCACCTCATCGGTAGCATCAGCTGCAGGTGGGTCACCCAGCGGTGCATCCAGCACATAGGTCAAATTACCAGCATTGAGGACAATCCTCAAGTTGCAGAGCCAATCCGCGAAGTTGCTTCCATTGTTTTTCAACTTTTCTTTCTTTAGGAACACATTAAAATAAATCGTAGGGGCCGCCATTGATCTACAACATATTTGCAATAGTTTAGACTAAGTTTATGACAAATTGAGTTCTAATTAATAGTTAAATTAATCTAGGTGAACTAACACTCAAAAAAATATCCCTCACATTGTTTTAGTGATCACACGAACCAAATCCACCACATCAAAACTGATCATCATGAGAGTTGATGCAACTTCAATGGCGAATAATCAACATGTTCATCATATCTACTATATGACTCATGCTTTACCTTTCACTGATCCGTCTTCCGAGACCATGTTTGTACATGCTAGGCTCGTCAAGATCAAACCTTAGCTTCCGCATGATAAAATCTGGCTTGCTCCCGTTGTATACACTCGCAGAATCTAACACACCCGATCATCACGTGGTGCTTCAAAACAACGAGCTTTAGCAACGGTGCTTACTAAGGATGAACACTTTATAAATTGAAATTTTGTGAGAGGGATCATCTTATAATGCTACCGTCGCGAGATTAACACCACATGCAATTCATAATATGTGATATGATATGACCTTTCTTCTTGTGCTTCTGATCTCCATCTACAAGCACAAACATGATCTGCATCATCACCGACATTGCATCAAGGTCAATGGCGTCGCTCCATGGTTGTCGTCCACCAGCATCAACTATTACAACTACTTTGAATAATAGACACACGTGTCTTAACAAAATTAAAATACAATCATATGGCTCCTGCTGGTTGCCGACTTACAATAAGGAACATTGCATACATCATATATAATCACAACCATGGCCATATCACATCATAGCACACCCCTACAAAACAAAGTTAGACGCCACTAATTTTCTTTGCATATTTTACATGGTTTGGGGCTTTCAATAAGTGTCATTCTAACTTACGAACAAGAACCACAACGTTGATGCTTGAACTATCAAGTGCCCGTTGTAAATTGAATCTATACTATGATGGGAGAGACAGACACCCGCAAAGCCACTTATGCAATACAAGTTGCATGTTAAGCATGGAGCAAGTCTCATGAACAATGTCATATAAGGTTAGCCCGGGCCGCTTCATCCCATCATACCGCAAAATGCAAAGTACACAAAAAGCAATTGATAATAAAAGCACCACCGCCCACAATGACCATTGTGTTCTACTCGTGCAACAGATCTACATATAGACACGGCTCTGATACCACTCTAGGGGTTCGTAGCATGGAAAACAAAAAAAATCTACCCCATGCACACAAACAAGCCAAGATCTATCTACTAGATTGTAGCAACGAGTCGATTAGAGTACTCACCCTCGAAGATTCCAAAGCGGTTAACGAGAGAAGATTCTCGTGGATGATGTAGTCGTACACTTGCCGATCTTAAGATTGCATAGACGATCCTTCTGGCGCTGCGTTTCGGCAGTGCTTCCGCAGTCGATCACACGTCCGGTACTCGATGAAGACCTTCCTCTCCCTTGTTCCATCAGGCAGCAGAGGTTGTAGTTCTCCCCTCGATATTCCGGCAGCACGACGGCGTGGTGTCGGAAGTAGAGGGAAGATCCCGCAGGGCTTCGCCTAAGCTGGTGCGGGTTATGGTGGATCTAGGGTTTCCGGCGATCTAGGTTTAGAAATCCGGATAGGAGGATGAGATGTCAACGGTGGATAGGGCGACGGCGACAGGCCGGCGGCGGCGCGGCGGCGGTGGCTTGGGCTGCGGCGGCGGCGCGGCTTGGAGGTGGGGAGGGCTGGTTGTGGTGCTTTGGGGCAGCCCCTCCCCTCTATTTATGAGAGAGAGGGCATCTTGGGAGAGGGGAGTTTGAATCCTTCCCCAAACCCAAGTTGGAGAGAAAGAAGGACTCTTTCCTTTTTCCACTAGGAAACCATTGTTCCAGTTTGACTTTTCAAACCTCCCTTTTGACTTTCAATTTAGAGCTTTATTTCTCTCTCGCAAATGCCCAACCAAGTGACCTAGGACATGATCCAATCATTCCACTTAACCATGACACGTTCATGATCCATTCCCCTTCCGGTCCGGTGAACCTTCTAGACCCTTCTAGAACCTCTCCGATAAAAACATCGGAATCATTTCTGAACTTCGGAATCGGGCTTTCCTTATATGAATCTTATTCTCCAGACCATTCCGGATCTCCTCGTGATATCACGTATCCCATCCGAGACTTCGAACAACATTCGGTCTCCCTACTTACATTCCATATCTACTAAACAACATTGAATCCTTAAGTGTGTCTCCCTATGGTTCGTGAATTATGCGGACATGATCGAGACACTTCTCCGATCAATAACCAATAGAGGAATCTGGAAATTCATATGGTTCCCACATATTTCTACGATTACTTTGCGATCGAATGAACCACTTACATATGATACCAATTTCCCTTTTTCTCGCGATAGCTTACTTATCTGAGGGTTGATCGTCGGTATCTTTGCATACCTAGTTCAACCTTGTTACCGATAAGTATCTTTTCTCGTTCCCGTGATATGTGATCCCTTGTGAGCCAGTCGCATGCTTTCAAGCTAATTGGATGACATTCCACTGACAGGGCCCAGAGTATATCTATCCGTCATATGGATGGACAAATCCCACTCTTGATCCATGTGCCTCAACACATACTTTCCGAACACTCAATGCCACCTTTATAGCCACCCAGTTACGGTGTGTTGTTTGATGTCATCAAAGCATCCTTCTGGTGATGGTGATTAGCATGATCTCATGGTCGAAGGAATTAGGTTACTATGTATCAGAAAGCTTATAGCAAATGAACTATTGAAATGACTTGATATTTATGCTACGCTTATCTATAGGAGTATGTCCATCACACCATTCTCCTAATGATATGATCTTGTTGTTAATAACATATCAATGTTCATGATCGAGAAACCACGATCATCTATTAACCAACAAGCTAGTATTATAAAGAGGCTTTACCAGGGACTCTAATTTAGTTTACAAATCACACAAGTATTAATGTTTATGGTTAATACTATTATAGCATGAATGTAAATTTATCATAAACACAAAGATATAATAATAACCACTTTTATTATTGCCTCTAGGGCATATCTCCAACAATTCAAGCCACACAAGTGAAGAGCAATAATGAAGATTAATGACAACTTGAGGTGTGGTAAGAGGCTGGTAATGAACTCTATTTGTTTTCATTTTTGTACATATACTCATCATTGTGGGCATGCTTAGTCTATTCATATAAGGTGTATGTTATTTATGGATGCTTAGTAGTTCTTGATCTCTTATGATTAGCTCCATATTGCTAATAGTTTGTAGCATGTCATATGAATGTTTGCTTGCATTGTTCTATTCATAACTTCGTATGACATTATGGTATCCTCCTCTGAATGTTTCATTTGAATCGACCTGGCACATGCTCACGCATGCTTATGACTGAACCAAAGTCATCGATGATTTATTTTGCCTTAGAGTTCTTGTATTACTTTTATGCCATAATTACTCCTATTTTGTTGCAAGCATGATTATGAGAGCCATTGCTCTCTTGTTTGTTGCTCCCTCTCTATTGCTAGCCTTCACTTGCACTGAGTATGAGCTCTACTCGTGCTTCCAACTCCCCAAAACCAATATTGTCAAAAAGTGTCCACCATATCTACCTACTAGCATCATTTGCTATTCCGCTCATAATCATTATGCCTTGTTTACTTACAAATAAAATGTTTGCTTGTTATGAGAAAGTTAGTTAGTAAATCTCTCACGAACTTGATGGCACACTTTATTTCTTGCACTTAAAAAAACCTGAACCATTGTGACTGTCCATGAAAGTTATATGCTTGCAAATTATAGGTTGGGAGTTAGCAGAACCGTGCTATCACGGGGAACGCGTTCAACACCTGTCCATATATACCCATTTTATATCATGCTCTTTTGTTTACAGATGTCATCGGTGTGAAATAAAAGGGGAGCTTGTCAGTCCATGGAGTAATGTATATGTGTTATAGAAACGCCTGGGCCGCTATCCTAAGCCATGCCTAATCATGGTGGAAACTTGCAGCATAACCATAGTGAGCAATCTATGAAGCATTCTTCTTTTAAAAAAGATAGATAGAGATTGAGAAAAAGAAAAAAAGACATATTGAAAAGAGGAAAGAGAAAAAAAAGCACCATTTTTCCATGGTAAATAAGAAGATTGCTGAGATGCTCATTGCCTGCTTGCCTTGTCATTTTGATTATGGGATAGCTCCTATATCATGTGCAAGGGATACCCCATTGGCGGTTCTCTATGATACGCATGTATTTACTATGACAAAAACTTACAGGTAACTAAATTTGAGTAGCATGAGGAGCGGCCCTCGTACTCAAGGTACATGATATTTCCAGTTTATGGTATATCAAGCATATAACTCATATTGGACCTCACTTTCAACTTAACCATCTAAAGATGCCTATGATAGGGGCAATGAGATCTCAAAGCTAATGAGTACCATACTTTCAACATTTGGAAGCCTTTCAAACTTTTCAAAACCTTTTCATTTCCTTGTTGAGTCACCACTTATTCTATGAGCACCTTCTTGAGAGCATAGTTGTCATTCTTAGTGTAATGTGCTTGTCTCAAAACTTGGTTAATTATGTCATAACTTTGATGCTTGTATCTTTGATATCTTTACTTCTAGTCTTCACTTGAACTTTAGAGGTGCCTTGGCATTAATGTTTTGATCTACAAACAAAGGCAAGTGAGATACCACTCTATCATACCTTCTTATGAGCATTGCAATGTTGCTTATGTTTATGTTTCATGCTACTTATTATTATTGAGTTGGAATCTCTTCATAGCTTGCAATGACTATTAAGTAGACTTAGTTGCATACTCCTTATTATGAATTGTCTAAGTATCTACTCATGTGCTGAGAATATTTACATCATATGAAGCAAATGTGTTCGTGAAAGTTCTTTTTATCGCACTCAATTTTCAACTGAATTACTTAAGGATAAGCAATAAGCTAAGCTTGGGGGGAGTTGATACGTCCAAAACGTATCTACTTTCCTGAACACTTCTACTATTGTTTCTCCCCTAAACTTGTCTGATTTGGATACAACTAACACGGACTAACGCTATTTTCAGCAGAATTACCTTGGTGTCTAGTTTTTGTGCAGAAAATCAACTATCAGGAAAAATCCCGGAAAATACGCCAAAAATCCTATTTCACCAGAAGACTCACGGAGCCATAAGACGAGATGGAGTGGGGCTCCGAGGGGCCCACACCCCCTGGCAGTGCGGGCCAGGACTGGCCGCCTCGGGCACCCCCTTGGCCTCCCTCTTCGCCTATAAGTTGCCTTCTGACCTAAAAAACTCGGGGGGTTCGACGTTTTTCCAGAAAGAGTTCTGCCGCGCCGCCACCACCAGAAACCGTGATTTGGAACCAGAAACTCCGTTCTGGCACCCTCCCGGGACGGGGAATTTGGACAGGATCATCACCACCATCATCACCAACGCCTCTCCATCAACCATCCATGTTTCCCCCATCCATGAGTGAGTAATCCCCCGCTGTAGGCTATGGGTATGGTAGGTATTCTATGAGTTCTATCATGTAATCGAATAAGATTGTTAGGGCATGGTGCCTAGTATCTTTATTAGTGCTATTTGACTTTGTTGTAACTTGTTGTGCTTAATGCTTATCACTAGGGTCCGAGTGCTATGATCTCAGATTTGAACTTATTATTGATTCATGATGATAGTATTGTTTGTGATCTTATCTGCAAGTTGTGTACACATATCATTGTCCGGATCCAAAGGCCCCGAAGTGATAGAAATTGGGACAGCCGGGGGGAATGGCTGTGATATGAGGATCACGTGTGTTCATGGAGTGTTAATGCATTGCTCAAGTGCTCTATTAAAAGGAGTATCATAATTGCCAGTAGATTCCCTTGATGCTCTGCTTCAATGGGCTGGCATGACAAAAGATGTTGTGCAAGTTCTCATTGCGAGCACGTATGACTATATATGGAACACATGCCTATGATTGTTTAGTACTTGGATGCTTTATCTTATTTATCTGCAAATGCCGTAGATCTTGAAGTTACATGTTTAGACTTGTCCATGTAATGCCCGTCCATCCATATCTATGCCTACCGCACTCATATCCTACTGTTTGCTACTATTGTTACTACTGCATTTCTTTTACTGTTGTTGTTACTTTGCTATTGCTACTACAAAACTGTTGCTACTGATAAACTACTGTGAGCAAGACTATTTCCAGGTGCAGCTGAATTGACAACTCAGTTGTTAAGGCTTATAAGTATTCTTTGGCTCCCCTTGTGTCGAATCGATAAATTGGGCAATACTAACCTCGAAGACTGTTGCGATCCCCTATACTTCTGGGTCATCAAGACTATTTTATGGCACCGTTGCCGGGGAGCATAGCTTTATTTGTAAGTTCACTTGGATCTATTATTGTTCGCTGCAATTCCATTCATCATGGGGAAGTCTCGTGATGGAAATTTTCCTATTTTACCATCCATTACAAGAAGAGGTACAATCCTAAACACCTCTGCTTCTCTTGATTCACCGTCTGTTATAAGTAAGCTTGTTACACCACCACCACATACACATGCTACACACACTGCTACTACTGTTGAATCTGAAATTGCTTCTGATACTCATGATGTTACTTCTAATGTGCTTGATGTGAGTGGTTCATTAGGTCCATTCCTAGATGCTACCATTGCTAGAACTGTTTTGGGAAACACTGAAACTCCTAGTGAAGACACTATTACACCTGTTAGCTCACCTGAGTCTAGAGAGAGATATGATATTAATGATGTTTACATTGAAATGACTGATGAATTTATTGAAGAGTACCAAAACACACGTGGTGCTAGTGCTATTAGGTGTTTCCTTGAGAGTCGTATTATTATTCCTAAATTGTCTCCTAATGCTAAGTTTGCTACTTCCCCCATAGATATTAAAGATAAGGATTATGATTTCTCTCTTGACTTATCCTATATAAACATTGTAGAGAAAGAACCTTTTGTGGGACTGAGAATGAAAGTGTTGTGGCACATATTAATGACCTTTGTACTATGAGTGCCTTATTTTCTTATGATGTTAAGATGCGCAAGTACTTTGTTGCTAAGATTTTCCCCTTTTCACTAAAAGGAGAAGCTAAAGCTTGGTTAATAGATTACCTCCTGGATCCATTCATAGCCCTGATTTCTTCATTGCTTCTTTCTTTCAGAAATACTTTCCTCCCAGTACTAGACATGCTGCTTTGCAGAAACTTTTTGATTTTAAGCAGGAAGAAGAAGAGAAATTTCCGGAGTCATGGACAAGGTTTTGTGCCTTGATTCAAGCACATCCTGGATGTCCATTACCTAAAAATGAGCTTCTTGATATTTATTGTAATGGACTAACTGATGAATCTAGGACATACCTAGATAGTTTTACTGATTGTCTTTTCAAGAAAAGAACTCC
Source organism: Avena insularis (assembly GCA_023614405.1). Taxonomy (NCBI): domain Eukaryota; kingdom Viridiplantae; phylum Streptophyta; class Magnoliopsida; order Poales; family Poaceae; genus Avena; species Avena insularis. The sequence continues at coordinate 175,997,883 of CM042689.1, forward strand.
TGCAGAAGCTGAAGAATTAATGGCTAAAATAAGCAAGACTTATGATGATTGGACTTCAACTAAGCTAAATACACCTGAGGCCATTACTCCTTAACCAATTGTGCCTGAACCAACTCCAACACCAACACCAAAGAAGAGGGGAATGATTGAATTAAATGATGAAGTGATGAAAGAAGCTAAGAAATGTCTTAAGGAGAAAGGTATTAGATCTGAAGATGTGAAGAATTTACCTCCAATAGAAGCATTATGTAAGCCAATTCCCCACTCATCTACTATTGATATACACTCTCTCCAACACTTTGATGAAGGTGATATTCCCTATGGTAAACCTCCTGATCAATGCTTAGAGGAACTTGACATTTTTATTGTTAAACAAGGTAATTTTAATAAAAAAGTTCATAATCATTTATTGGAAAACTCTAGAGCTATTAATGAGTTGAAAGATATTGTGGAAAGAACTGCTAATGATGTTAAAATGCTTGTTAAACACTTCCAAATTGTTCAAAATCAAATTGACCAACTTGCTAAGGTATAAAAAGATATACTAGTTAATGCTTCTGGAGATAAACATGCTTATGGAATTAGAACTAGGGGTGGTGTAGCCACTCAAGATCCTTTATATCCTGAAGGACATCCTAAAAGAATTGAGCAGGATTCTCAACAAGCTAAAAGTAGTGGTAGTCCTCATAATTTCTATGAGGTTCCTAGCTACGACAGTAACTGCATGCCCATTGTGTAGCTCACCGCAAATTCTGGTTCACCCAATGTCTCTTGCATTCTAGGATAAACGACTGCTTCCATATATATTTGTTGAAATGACCTGGATAGTTTATATTTGCTAAAATTCTAAGAAACACTTTGGTTGATTGCTCATTTCATTGTATGCACACTTGTCTAATGCTTTCTTGTCCTCTTCTACAAGTTCTCAAGAGACGCCATTATATTTCTAATCTGTTGTTGGTTCATCCTAAGCAACGACAAAACTATCCTCTACTTTTTAGTTCATTCGTGGTTTGCGTTCATGCTCTGCAAATTCTCGCATGATGTCATTATAATTTCTGTCTCGTTCATTCTTATCTACAAAAGTAACTGCATGCCTATTGTGTAGCTCACTGCAAATTCTGAGTCACCCAATGTCTCTTGCATTCCACGATATACTACTGCTTCCATATATATTTGTTGAAATGACCTGGCTAGTTTATATTTGCTAAAATTCTAGTAAACACTCTGTTCAATTGCTCAATTTATTTGTAGGCACACTTGTGTAATGATTGCTTGTCCTATTCTACAGGTTCATAATCAATGTCATTATATTTCATATCTAATGGTTCGTGCTAAGCTGCGACATAGCTATCCTCTATATATAGTTCATACATGGTTTGCATTCTTACTCTACAAGTTCTCTTATGATGCCATTATAATTTATATTTGGTTCCTAGCTACGATAGTAACTGCATGCCTATTGTGTAGCTCACCACAAATTCCGGGTCACCCAGCGTCTTTGGTATTCCAGGATAAACGACTGCTTCCATATATATTTGTTGAAATGACCTCGCTAGTTTATATTTGCTGAAATTCTAAGAAACACTTTGATTGATTGCTCATTTCATTGTAGGCACAATTGTATAATGCTTCCTTGTCCTCTTCTACAGGTTCGCCAGAGACGCCATTATATTTCTAACCTGGTGTTGGTTCATCCTTAAGAAATGGCATACCTATCCTCTACCGTGTAGTTCATTCGTGGTTTGCGTTCCTACTCTGCAAGTTCTGGTATGATGCCATTATAATTTCTATCTGGTTCATTCTTAGGTATGACAATAACTGCATGCCATTGTGTAGCTCACCACAAATTCTGAGTCAACTAACGTCTCTTGCTTTTTAGGACATACAACTGCTTCCATATATATTTGTTGAAATAACCTAGCTAGTTTATATTTGCTGAAATTCTAAGAAACACTTTGTTTGACTGCACATTTCATTGTAGGCACACTTGTCTATTGCTTGCCTGTCATGTTCTACAGGTTCACAAGCGACGCCATTATATTTCGTATCTAGTTCTGGTTCGTCCTAAACAATGACCTAACTATCCTCTAATGTATAGTTCATTTGTGGTTTGCATTCTTGCTCTACAAGTTCTCGCATGATGCTGTTATAATTTCTGTCTTGTTCATTCTTAGCTACGATAGTAACTACATGCCATTGTCTGGTTTATTCTTCTATATATATTTGTTGAAATGACTTGGCTAGTTTATATTTGCTGAAATTTTAAGCCACACACATTGTTATATTTCTCGTTTCACGGTAGGCACACTTGTTTAATGCTTGATTGTCCTATTTGTTTGACGTGATGGTCAATATATTTGAACCATTGACCAGTAGTAAACTCCAGTTCATAGCTCATGTCATATCAGTTAAATGAGTAGTTTGCCTTGTTTGATGTATTAACTTATTATTACTTAGTTTCAGACTTCAATTATTTCTATCGCCACCAAAGAGGGGGCTGCAAGATCATGTCTCAAGTTTGTTTTCCAATATAGATGTCACACTCAAAAGGGAGATCCAGGATATGGAGAAAGAAAATTGAGGACTGCTATCAACTCGGTTGTCAACTAAAATGCCAATTTTTCTTTCCCTTGAGTTGATAATATGTAATAATTTTAAGTAGTTTGCATTTGATGTAATATCTAGACTAATTTCATAAGCCGTGTAGGAATTTAGTTGATGCCGTCCACACATAGAGGTAGGCGGTACCATACCTGCGCTAGCCAGGTCGATTAGGATACTGTCGGGGATATGACCCCGAGTACTCCAGAGTTGAGGTATAAGGAGACCTATGAACAGCAATGAACCCACAAAAGAATATGAAGGCCGAATCATTCAGAGCCCGGCTGGGCCGAATTGCACCAGCCGGCCCATCTGGTCATCCCGCCAGCGCAACCTCTCCCGCCGAATCCCGCCAGCGCCACCTCTCCCGTCGAATCTCGCCAGCATCGCCACCACTCCCGCCAAGTCCCGGCCGCGCGGCGTCTTCAATCTGCCCTGGGTGGGCCGACGATGAGCGTATTCGGCCCACCCCAGATCATCACTCCCCCACCGGCGCTCCCCTCCTGGGCCGACTAAAGACATATCCCCCTGGGCTTTGTTCCTGCCCCAGAGATGAGCAGGTTTCCAGGCCGAATCAAACAGAATATCACGGCTGGGCTGCCACCGGTTTGGGCCGACAGAGGAGGGAACCCGGCTGGGCCCTCAGTAATTCGGCTGGGCTGTTTTCCCACCCCTGGCCAAATTAATTCCTTCCTAGGCCGAATTTCCCCTACACCCTGAGCACTTGGGCCAAATTATAATGACCTAGACGCCCTATTATTCATCTCCAGGTGCATCCACGGTCTCCACATAAACACGCCATCAAGCCAAGACAAGATCAACAAGCCCCGTTCCAGTCTTAGGACGCCCAGGGCTCAGACTGGCACATGGCATAAGGAATATGCCCTTGGCATCAAGAATATGCTGAGGAATATGCCATGGCATCTCCAAAGATGCCAAGGCATATGCTGAGCATCTAAGAAGATGCTAGGAATATGCTGCCTAGATACCAATCATGGGGAACAAGATTTGTCCCCTGGGCTCCCCTTTATAAGGAGCACCAGGGGGATCGTTCAGGGAGAGGCCCCGAAGGGCTCCTCCCCTCTCTTCTCACTAGGAGCTCTCCTTCTTCTTCTTCCTCCACTCTCACAGAGAGATCTAGCTAGAAGTATAGGAGATACAGCTCAAGGAGCATGGTTGTAGCCACAAGTATGGCAAGATTAGAAGAGATTAGATGTATAGAATGAGGGGTTATCTCTACTTGAGAGCTTCAATCCAATATACATTGTATTTCTCTTTGTTCATACGAGTGCGGTCTTCACTGCATCATCCCTCCTCGGATTCCACCACGTCCATCGGCCCCAACTTTAGCCTACCCATGGCATATGCCGTGATACCACCACGACATTTGGCGCCCACCGTGGGGCATCTTAGTGGCGTTGGTTGGGTTTCCATCCGGACGGGAGCATCTTCATCGAGCTCTTCCTCATAATGCTCTTTCAGTTCCACCAAGCAAACAGAGAGCAGAGAGGTAAGCGCAGAGGCACTCCAAGTCTGACTCATCAAAGCAGGTAAGACTCAGCAAGAAGGACTCAAGCACTACTCCAAGCTTACTGTAAGTACCAAGTAACTCAGCAGGGCAGGTAAGGCATAGAAAGACTCACCCAAACACCTCTCAAAGTATGCTGTAAGTGCCGGATAACTCAGCCACCAACACTCAATCCTTCACCCCGGGGAGAAAATAGCTTAACCCGGGGACTAGCTAACTTGTCCGAAGAGTCACCTTTGGATAAAGAGAACGTCCTATGTTAATTTAGATCTGTGTTTGAGCCAGCTTATCTTTAACTCAGCCATAAGTTGAATCACCTTATTTATGATTCAGGTAGATTTTGAGTCAGTTTATTTATGTTTAGAATTGACCTGTAACTCAGCTCACCAGCCAGCTTATTGATGATTCGGACAGAGTTTGAGTCACCTTATTTATAACTCAGATAGAATTTGAGTCAGCTTATTTGTGATTCATATAGAGTTTGAGTTAGTTTATTTATGCTTTGGATTGTCTTTTAACTCAGCTCACTAGCCAGCTTATTGTTGATTCGGATATAATTTGAATCAATTTATTTATGCTTCGAATTAACCTTTAACTCGGCTCAGTAGATCGTCTCCCATTCGGACTAACATTTGATTCAGCTTGCCAGGGTATATTATAATTCAGATTGGCATTCAGACTCGGCGTACTAATCATATCTCTAATTCGGGCCGGAGCCTTATTCAGTTCGCCAGATTGCCAGGTTATGTTATGACTCGGATTAATATTTCACCATCTTGCCAGGTTACCCCATATCTCGGATAACTATTGGCCACCTTATCATATCTCGAATCTATATCTCATATCTACATCTCGAATTAGATCTCTCAGCGGTTAGCCCTATTATCATATCCCAAAACTTAATCTCGGATCTATATCTCGGATCCATATCAAAGGCAAATTATCGTCATCACGCCAAATCAAGTTATATTGTGGCAAACGGATGATTCGGATTTGAGTCATATAACTCGGATTTGAGTCAGAGGACTCAGACTTAAGACATAAAGTCAATTTTGAGTAAAGTAACTCGGATTTGGGATGAGTTAACTCGGATTTGAGTCATATAACTCGGATTTGAGTCAGAGGACTCATACTTAAGACATAAAGTCAATTTTGAGTAAAGTAACTCGGATTTGGGATGAGTTAACTCGGATTTGAGTCATATAACTCGAATTTGAGTCAGATGACTCAGACTTAAGACATAAAGTCAAATTTTGAGTAAAGTAACTCGGATTTGAGTCATATAACTCGGATTTGAGTCAGATGACTCAGACTTAAGACATAAAGTTAATTTTGAGTAAAGTAACTCGGATTTGGGATGAGTTAAGTCGGATTTGAGTCATATAACTCGGATTTGAGTCAGATGACTCAGACTTAAGACATAAAGTCAATTTTGAGTAAAGTAACTCGGATTTGGGATGAGTTAGCTCGGATTTGAGTCATATACCTCGGATTTGAGTCAGAGGACTCAGACTTAACACATAAAGTCAATTTTGAGTAAAGTAACTCGGATTTGGGATGAGTTAACTCGGATTTGAGTCATATAACTCGGATTTGAGTCAGATGACTCAGACTTAAGACATAAAGTCAATTTTGAGTAAAGTAACTCGGATTTGGGATGAGTTAACTCGGATTTGAGTCATATAACTCGGATTTGAGTCAGATGACTCAGACTTAAGACATAAAGTTAATTTTGAGTAAAGTAACTCAGATTTGGGATGAGTTAAGTCGGATTTGAGTCATATAACTCGGATTTGAGTCAGATGACTCAGACTTAAGACATAAAGTCAATTTTGAGTAAAGTAACTCGGATTTGGGATGAGTTAGCTCGGATTTGAGTCATATACCTCGGATTTCAGTCAGATGACTCAGACTTAAGACATAAAGTCAATTTTGAGTAAAGTAACTCGGATTTGGAATCAGATGACTCGGGTAATAACTTACCCAAACAGGTTAAAAGAGCAGCGCCCAATAAGGCCAGAACTCATAACTTACCCAAACAGGTTAAAAGAGCAGTGCCCAATAAGGCCAGAACTCATAACTTACCCAAAGAGGTTAAAAGAGCAGTGCCCAATAAGGCCAGAACTCATAACTTACCCAAATGGGTTAAAAGAGCAGTGCCCAATAAGGCCAGAACTCATAACTTACCCAAAGAGGTTAAAAGAGCAGTGCCCAATAAGTCCAGAACTCATAACTTACCAAAAGGGGTTAAAAGAGCAGTGCCTAATAAGGCCAAAACTCATAACTTACCCAAAGAGGTTAAAAGAGCAGTGCCCAATAAGGCCAGAACTCATAACTTACCCAAAGAGGTTAAGAGAGCAATGCCAAAGAAGGCCAGAACTCATGACTTACCCAAAGGGGTTATGACCAGTGCCCAAGAAGGCCAGAAGTCCAAAAACTTACCCAAAGGGGTTATGACCAGTGCCCGAGAAGGCCGGAAGTTAAAAACTTGCCCAAAAAAGGTTATAAGACCAGTGCCCATGAAGGCCAGAAGTCATGTCCTACCCAAAAGGGTTAAAATACCAGTGTCTATAAAGGCTAGGTATCACGAACTTACCCAAAAGAGGTATGAGACAAAGAAATATATGACGAGGAAATACAACTCTGGGAATATTTTAATATATGAAGCCTATGCACGACTCTACGAGTCCCACAAAGCCTCGGGGACTAATGTCGGGGATATGACCCCGGGTACCCCAGAGTTGAGGTATAAGGAGACCTATGAACAACAATAAACCCACAAAAGAATATGAAGGCCGAATCATTTAGAGCCCGGCTAGGCCGAATTGCACCAGCCGGCCCATCTGGTCATCCCGCCAGCGCCACCTCTCCCGCCGAATCTCGCCAGCATCGCCACCACTCCCGCCAAGTCCCGGCCGCACGGCGTCTTCAATCTGCCCCGGGTGGGCCGACGATGAGCGTATTTGGCCCACCCCGGATCATCACTCCCCCACCGGCGCTCCCCTCCTGGGCCGACTAAAGACAGATCCCCCTGGGCTCTGTTCCTGCCCCAGAGATGAGCAGGTTTCCAGGCCGAATCAAACAGAATATCACGGCTGGGCTGCCACCGGTTTGGGCCGACAGAGGAGGGAACCTGGCTGGGCCCTCGATGGTCGGTGGCTGTTTTCCCACCCCTGGCCGAATTAATTCCTTCCTAGGCAATTTCTACACCTACCGAGCACTTGGGCGAATTATAATGACCTAGGCATACATTATTCATCTCCAGGTGCCTCCACGGTCTCCACATAAACACGCCATCAAGCCAAGACAAGATCAACAAGCCCCGTTCCAGTCTTAGGACGCCCAGGGCTCAGACTGGCACATGGCATAAGGAATATGCCCTTGGCATCAAGAATATGCTGAGGAATATGCCATGGCATCTCCAAAGATGCCAAGGCATATGCTGAGCATCTAAGAAGATGCTAGGAATATGCTACCTAGATACCAATCGTGGGGAACAAGATTTGTCCCCTGGGCTCCCCTTTATAAGGATCACCAGGGGGATCGTTCAGGGAGAGGCCCCAAAGGGCTCCTCCCCTCTCTGCTCACTAGGAGCTCTCCTTCTTCTTCTTCCTCCACTCTCACAGAGAGATCTAGCTAGAAGTATAGGAGATACAGCTCAAGGAGCATGGTTGTAGCCACAAGTATGGCAAGATTAGAAGAGATTAGATATATAGAATGAGGGGTTATCTCTACTTGAGAGCTTCAATCCAATATACATTGTATTTCTCTTTGTTCATACGAGTGCGGTCTTCACTGCATCATCCCTCCCCGGATTCCACCACGTCCATCGGCCCCAACTTTAGCCTACCCATGGCATATGTCGTGATACCACCACGACAGATACAGTATCATGCTCTGTATTTGCCCAGCTTGTATTAGGCCGACGATGAATAGTAAAAATGCTCACAAGTTGTACACCTTTTATGATATCAAAATGGGCTCCAGAAATGTAGAAACTGTAAAAGACCGTAAAAATAACGGGGCGGACCCACAGGCGAGATTAGTAACAGTAACAGTCCATAACAGTGGCAGGACAAAATAGTAACAGACCGAAATAACAACATGCCGAAACTGTAATAGCTTTAAACAGTAACAAGCCGGAACAGAGACATGCCGAAATAGTAACATGCCGAAAAAGTAAATCTCAAAACAGTAAGGGACCAGAAAATTAAAGGGCTAGAACCTTAAATGGCCAAAACAGTAACGGGACAGAATAGTAGCAGGCCTGGCCAGAAAAAAGGCTAGAATCGTAGCAGGCCAGAACAGTAACATGTCGGTTTTGCACTAGGCCGAAATAGTAATAGGCCGAGGAACATACCAGGTTAGAACAGTAACAGTCCAGAACATGGGCTGGTCATTTACGGGCCTGAACAGTAACAGGCCCAAAGTATATGTGCCTATTTCGATAAGTGCATAGCTATACAGTAATGGGCCAGAAAGGTTACGGGTCAAACAGGCTCATTTCAAACAGTGCAGGGCAGATAACTAACGGGCCAATTTCAAACAGTGCATGTGGAAACAGTAATGGGCCACAAAGTTTACGGGCCACCTATGTAACATCCCAGCATTTAGGAACCAACGAAGGGTAGATTTAGGAATCTGTGAAATAGCATGAATTCATCTGTAAAAATGTGGGTAAATTTTTCGCCAAATAAAAACCTAAAGTGACCAAAGTTTCTTTCACTCTTTAAGATTAGGAATAGTCTTGGAGAAGATTGTGATAGACTTTGATATGATCTTTGTGGATAAGTGTGTTTTTGTAAATGAAATTTGAATTTAAATTTGAATGTTGGATTTATAATTCAAAAGGATTTAGAATTCTGTTTAAGTATTATGATTTAGTCAAGAGTTAACAATTAGTTATTCAAACTTTAAATCAAGGACACAATCAATAAAATGAATATTTATTCCATAATTATATTTAAGAAAGAAGTTACAAAATGTAACTTATGAAAATAAGCAACAATCTTTACAATAGTAATTAAATAAATGAATAATCGTTATATATTGAGTAAATAGTATAATCTTTATTACAACAGAAGAAAATAAAAATTACAAAAGAATTAAATAAAAAAATACAAAAGAATAAAAGAAATATTACATGTGACTATTCTATAAAGAAAAAGAAAACCTAGACTAAAGTCTTGAATATTCAAGTATGGTACCTGCAAAACAAACACAAACAAAAAGAAAGAAAGTTAAGGTTAAAAAGGTTTTACTCTCAGACTTAACAGTGAAGTGCACTGTTCAAGGTTCATCATTGAGTAATCTTTTAAGGGGCAAGTTTCACCAATATGAAAGAATTATATCTTTCATAATTTTTAAAGCCATAACACAAATAAACAGCTAGGAGGGGCAAGTTTCACCAGCCAAGTAAAATGTAACCAGATAAAAGTAACCTCATAACCAGCGCATATCCACGGTGGTGTGCGGCGTAGCACCAAAGACACACACCAAATCGCATGGTGTGTCTTTGTCAACAAGAGCAACAGCTCCAACACACAAAACTACACAGCCCAGCCGTGGCAAGCCAACCCCACACCATTTCCTTGTTCATACACACCAAGAACAGCAACCTAGCTAAACCAAATCAAAGACAAGCAAGATCACACCAATCAAAACCCTGGATCACATCACCAAAATGGTGACATAAGGAGGGGGTAGATCAGGTGGATAGCAAGATCAAGATCAAGCCATCAAGACCAGGAGGTGAAGAGCTAGATCAAGGACAAGCCTAGGAGCTGGAAGTATCAGGGGGAGCACCAGATCAAGCTAGGCACACAACCACAAGATCCATAACTTGCAACCCCAACAACACCCAAGTGTGGTGAGTATCATAAAACATCCATATATTCTGTTCATCTTAGTCCAATAGAAAAGCATGTGATGTTTTACAAGTTAAACCTCTCAGTGATCACCCAAGTGGGGTGAATCTATCATAGAGGAAGTTTCAAACATAAAGGCCAGTAGTAAGCTCTACCAAATCCACCAGGACCTCAGACCAGCATCATAGGTCCTGGTAATCATAAACAACTCATATATTCCAAAATATTCTCAGATAGCCTATAAATTTTGGGCACATCTCATGATGGAGTAGCACCTCAGATTTTACAAACTAATGCACCAACATTAAGCTACAAGCAAACCAATCATCGTAGCCCACTAGGATCCAAGGTTCAGTAAACAACCCTGATACTTAAGAATATCTATGAGGGGCAGTAGGATAGGAATTTAATTCCTAAGCCTTAGACTAGCATCATAGGCATTGATCTTTTAAAGAAAAAAATCTTACAATTTCTCTTTAACAGACATCCAATCTTAAGCACTGCTAAAGTAAAAGCCCAGCAGTAGAATCACTACTTGTATGCCATCCTAGGATGGTGTCACAAGAACCAATTCTAAAACAAGCCAACAATCATTGAGCTTTCATAAATAAACCAATAACATAATCACTATCATATTCCTGGAAAGAATAGCCAGGAATCAGGATTAGGTTTATATGTGCAAAGTGTTACTGTAAGAAACTAAGTAACTTTAATCTGCACATATTCATCGTGATGCTACTATCAAGATCTTGGGTACTAACAGTAGAGAAACTCACTAAGCATCAAATTAACTAACCAAGTTTCACAGTTAAATCATCATCTTAACCAAGCTTTAACACCAGTTAGAGGCAACACTACTAAACCATCAGCATCAGATCAAGAATGTCATGAGGTAATCAAATCATGACAGAAAGCACTGAAGTGCAGTGAGCATAATCTTCACTAGTCATCACTACCAAATCAAACCATCATCTTACAAGCACAAAGAGGGATGAATCCTAGAACCAGGGAAGAACCCCAGAACAGAGATGAACCCTAATGAGGGATGGCCACTAGTTACACACATATGAACTCAGAGGAGGTAGAGGCACGGGGGAAAACCCAAGGATTAACTCACCTGTGGTCCTCGTTGTAGATTAGAAGAGGAAGCAGAGGGTCATCGACGAACACGGCGGCATGGGGAGCACCCCCAAGGGGGCGCTGCAACCCACACCACACGAGGCGGGGACCATAGCCTCGCCCGAAGGCAAGGAGCACCACCACAGCGCACGGCAGCAGCGACGGCGATGACACCAGCATCACCCCAAACCCTAGGGTTCGGGATGGAGCTAGTATGGCCACAAGAAAGCTCCAGAGCCCAATCGGATTGGGCAAGAGGGTAACGCGTGATCGACAACCTAGCCATGCACCACGGCAGCGGCTAGGGAGGGCCACGACGGCGAGCCAAGCATGGCGGCGGTGCCATCGACCACGGGGTCGAGGAGGAGAGGATAGAGGTGAGATCGAGCGAGTGACAGAGAGAGTCGGCTGGACTGGGCCAAAACCCTTCGGGGTGTGGTTTTGGTTCTGTCCTATTGGGCCAAAAGGGCCAATAAACCAACACAGGCAGCCCATTTACCTAAAGGCTTTTTTAATAAATAGGAAAAGACCAAAATGCCCCTGAACTTAAATAAATTTTAGAAAATAAAATAAAAATCCAAAAATTATAAATAAAATATTTTTGGATTCACAATAATCCAAACTATCCAAATAAATTAAGAAATAAAATTTTAGACATATAAATTTTATTAAGAATTTTGTAATATAAATATTTCTCATAGAATTTTACAAAATTATTGAAAGTTGATAAAAATAAATAAAAAACACTTTCATTATAGATTAATATTGTAGTATTTTGGAAAACTACTAAATAAATATTTTTGGGTATTTAAATGATAATTCTTAAAGGAATTATTAAATTAATAAAATGCAAATAAAATGAAATAAAATAAAAGAATACAATATTCAATAAATCTTAAGAAATTAATATCTATAAATTCTTTATGATTAAAAGAATTTTATAACTTAAATAATGGGGGAGAATACACATAAAGCTAAATAATGCATTACATTATTTTGCATAATCCTTTTTGCTTCTTTAAATATTGTCCTTACCGGGCAATAATGATGACTTTGTAGACATAGAAGCTCAAGGTCCAGTGCAAGCATCTGACTTCACTACCTTGCAATCACAAGGCAAGTTCATCACTTGCTCATGTCCTTTGAAGAGTCTTTATCAAAGTATTTACAAATTGTGTGTTATCATCTATATTATAGAAAAAGAAAATATTATTTTCTCAAGATAATAAATCTTAGATATCATCCTAAGTGATGATATGATGGAGCAATAGAACTTAGGGTTCTAGTTGCAACAATGATGATCAATTAGGGACTTAATAACCCATGACATCAGTGATTCTAGCGCCGTATATCACGCATTAGCCATGAGATTTGGAATGGGACAGATAAGTCAGCTGTATCTTCTTCCTCTCGCATGTAGCCGGATGTGCATGTCGTAGCTGTTATCCTTGTAGCGTGCATATTAATTGGTAATTTGTAGAGGATATGCATCATATGGGTGGGAACCCTCAACGTCCCATGATAGTTCTGGCAACGGTTTGTACAAACCATTGCCGTAATTCAATATGTGGGCATGGTGTACACCAAGGAGGCATGCGAGGTCGCGAAGGGGCAGTGATTGGCTTGGACCAACTACTAGGCCCCACATCATGGAATTGTGGACGGGAAAGTACGCCTGGTTGTGCAACAAGGAGTTGATCTCTCATGGGTAAAGTAACGCACCTCTGTAGAGTGTAAGAATTGTAACTTGTTACTCCCTGTTCCAGGAAGGAGCTGCAAACGCGGCAGGAAAGGAACTCCATGAAAGTTCTGGTCAACCTGTGAAGGCTGATGGTAATAGATTTTTATAATTACATCAAACTTTGAAGAAAGATTTACAAAAACTGCATAGTGCCAAGGATTCTAGACATCCTAAAGCCATCTTTTCAGGAGAAGTGTATGAAGAAACCGAATTAGATGATCCACAGTCGGAAAGCTATGCCTACTACCAGAATAAACCTCAACCACATGAAGATCCATGGACCAAGCATGCTTTAGAACAGAAAACTTGGGGAAAACCAATCCAAATATTCATGTAGACGATTATAATGGATGGGGAATATAGTCTTATACTGGAAACATGGGAAATCCAATTCCATGTGATGCTGGAAATGACATAGAAACCAGTCACAACTTTAGATAACCTTTGGACCCTATGGGGTTAATACTAATTCTATCGACCTAGAAGAGTTTCCTGGTAGTTATTACACCAATATGTATGAATGGATCAAGGAAAAGGCAATGGAACCATCTTACTTTGAGAAAGCATTGGAAGAAAAATAGGAACATCCTGAAGAAAATCACGCCAACTCTAGTCATTTTTCTATGACTAACCTCAATCTAGGTACTTCTAATCAAGAATACGCACGTCCTAGATGCTCTTACGCTCTAGAAGGCAGTCGAAGGACTTCACGTCATCATGGACGGAACTCCGGGAAGCACTAGAAGAGGGTGAAAGTAAGAATGGGAAGTAGTCCGAAGGTTAGGGTGCTAGAATAATGTATATATTGGGTAATCTGTATTATAGTAATTTAGAGGCTTGCTGAAATAAGTGAGGATATACTCACCTGGACAAGAAAGTTCGTGTAATGTAAATAGGTATTATAAGATGTGAGGCGACTAGTTATAGTTGGGAAGTTCAGTTCATCTGTAACCTATATGAAACCTATGTATAATACATTATTTATTTTTGGTTCTTCTTGGATATTCTTAATTGACTAGAGCTGTAGATGAAGTTTGACCTGGTGTGTAAATGCATGTTGTATCATTAAGTTAATACTTGATGTTATAGATCTAGATTGATAAGAGAATTCGTGTAAGGTAGTGATGAGTTCTAAGTGTTAAGATGAAGACTTGCATGAAGATTAAAGTCAAATAAAAGGTACTTTGAAGGATGGATTAAATTCAGATCATTATCAGTTAGTCATTGATGGGAAAACTAAGATAGAAAAGGCATGGAGCAGCTTAAAGTGATGAACTTATGTTCATTCAAAGTAGGTGATATTGTTAAGGAGCAGGTGAAGTATAAATAACTAGGTATCAAGAAAGGGTACAAATAAGAACTTTTGGGAACCAAAGAGGATTCAAGATCTGACAACTTAGAGAGAATGCCAGTAGTAAGCTGAAAACCTATAGAATACATCGTACACCCTAGAATGATCCGCAGCTTGTACTTGTTGGTTTAGTTAACTAGAACATCTTTATATATTCTAAAGAGCATAAAACTTGGCCTAAGTTAAGTAAGATATAAAGAACTATAAAATTTAAGCAATCGTCTTCCGAGATACTTTGCGAAGATGGGCTTGCAAATAGACCAATGTCCTAACCATGCAAACATATAGTGGTATATTCAGGAGTTGGAGAGCATTAGAAAACCCTAAGGGGAGAGTGAGCAATGAATAAGCATCGAGATTCGATATCTGGAGTAAGATTAAGGAGGAATCCTAAACTATGATTCAGATAGACCTTATTTTCATAAGGTTAATGGGACTCTTGGAAGTATGACAATATAGAAATTGAGATTATACCTCAAGGTAGTAAGAGAAAGATCTTTAGTTTGGTCATAAAAGGAAGTTTTGATAAGCTATAGCTCAATGGGGATAAAGTTGTTTAAACCTCAAATGCCCAAACAGAAGATAACTAAGAATCGACTTAATCTTAGTCTGAATATAGAGTACAAAAACAAAACTATAGTGAGAATTAGGAAGTTATGAGTGATTTGGACTAATTGAGTCCAAAACATTCCTAGCAAGCCATAAGAACTAAGTATACCATAAATAGGTTAATAATTGAGCCAAGGCTATAGTTGGCCAAAGTCTAAACCTAAATCTTATCCTAGTTAAAACTTCCTAGAAATAAACATCTCTTTAAAATATGCCTAATCCAAAACACTCGAAAGGATTTGATCAGGGTAGAAATGCTGGATTCAAAGGTAGTCTCTATATCCAATGGGATTAGCAATTGGCTCATTTAAAATCAAAAGAGGAATTGAGGAAACACTTGAATGAAGATACAACAATGATATTCATCATGGATTTGAGGAGTCACCATGGTCTGAAGAAGTCAGTTCCACCTTTCAAAAACGTAAGAGAGTACAAACTTCAGGGACGAAGTTGAGTTTAAGGGGGAGAGTCTGTAACATCACAATATTAGCACCTATAAATACACAAGACACATGTTTGTGCATTGCATTCATGCATAAGAAAATCCGAGGAATTTTCACACAAAATTAAAAGAATGTTGAGGGATCAAGATCTCTGTTGTTCTGGTGGAAACATCTGGATAAGTGCGATGGATTTCGACATGAACTCTATTGAGTCTTTGTGTTTTTAGGGGAAAATAATGCAAACATGAATTTGAATTCAAATGAATTTCGAAAATTCACAAATTGAAATATGAAACATTTAATAACTTATTGGATTTGAAACAAACTGGAATTGTGTTATGGATAATTATAGAATTCCATAATTGATATACAATTATGAATAATCAATATATACTTTATAATAAATAAGAATTGAATTCATATTTATATATAAGATATAAATATTTACTTTATTTACATCACAAAAACAAGGAAGTTTAACTTTATAACAATATAATAAATCACATTGTCTTTACAATTGATTAATAAAAGAGAAAGTTCTAACTTTATTAATACAGTACAATATTACAAGGTAATTTACAAAGTCCAACTTTAAAATAAAGAATTACATCAATAAGAAAATAAAAAGAAAACCGTAAGCTACTGTTCTTTCATCATCTGGTATCTTATTTCTTCTTCACTTTAATTCCTGTAAATCAACTCGAAATAAAACCAAACAAAAGTAAAGGAATAAGGGGTTAGTATACTAATTGAGCTCTCAGTATTAATAGTGAGATGCACTGTTACTATTTATCATTGAGCTTATGCAGTAAAAGGGGCAAGTTTTACCAGTATTTGCTCCCATAATGAAATGTGCCTCGGTACAACCTCATTGGCCAAGGGGCAAGTTTCACCAGATAAGGACATAGTAAAGAAGTAGAAGTAACTGCCATTTTTTCTTGATCTGATCCATAGGTACAGCCAAACAACCAAGCAACTCACACACCACATGCAGTTAGTGTGTTGTCAACATCAAGGGAGAGGAAGAGGGCATAAGATCACATGTCGTACATAGCAAGCCTGCTTTACTCACCAGTTCACAGCCACAGCCACAGCCACAACCAGAGTTCTCTCTCAAGAACACACAAGGAACCACATAATATTTTCAGCCAGATTTCCATCATCTCAACCAGCAAAACCTTATAGAAAACCAATCAGATCACCAACAAGATAGTTACATAGGATAGGGTGGATCATGTGTTAGGCAAGGGCAATCCAGGAGAAGAAGGCCAAGTAGCAACAAGGAGGAGAAGGTGGATCAAGCCTACAACAAGTAAATCCAGAAGTAGTAGTAATAAACCAAGATATCCAACAGGCCATAAATCACTCACCAACAATAGGTAAAAATCATCAGAACTATGCACTAGATTATGTAGTATCTGTTCTCATATCTTGCATACAGATCTGGGCATACAAAGAAAATAATAGACATCAACCAGTTCCATCTACCCTTCCACTAGATTTTCATCTAGGAGGATTGGATGGAGTTATGTTCTTAGACTTGCATTGAAGTGCCATGCAAGGATCATCACAAAAGATTAAAGCCAATAACCATATCTGTTCTTATCCAGAGTATGCCTTGGTCTTTGCATCATGGGATGGAACTTGTTGCACACATAAATCATTTTCCTAGATAACTAGTAAAGGAATCATTTATAAGATCACATTATATATACAAGTTAACATGTGCTTCTAAGCCTCAGCTTGTTTGCATCACAAGCTATATCTCAATCCACAAGGTGTTGTATCAGCCGGGAAATAAATAGCCAACTAATCCAATAGCAGGTCATAATACTAGAAACACCACTATGCACACTCCAGATGGAGGCACCACAGTAGAAATTTCCAATAGCAGAAGCCACTGTATTCACTAGCTAAGATCAACATCAAATACTCAAGTAAACTGAATGAGTTACAACCACATGGTATCACTTCAAATCATTTTCCCACCCAGTTTTCATGGGAATCATTTCCTGCTTGAAAATACATCATTCCATCTGTGCAAATCCATAGCCTAACTCTCAGCCTATACATCACTGACTTAAGCTGGTATTACTAGTTTGAAATCCGATGTAAGCAAATATATTCATGATCTTCTATTGGGCACATCCCAAATATTGGGTAGCACCTCAATAGTAGCCAAGATAACGGTCATATGTTTATTATAAAGATCCCATTTGCAAGCATTCATAGACTAGATAAATCAAATCATTTTCCTAAAAATAAAAATCATTTATGAATCATTTCTTTTCCTTAAAAAAATCAGTGACATAGAATTCATCAGTACAAGTAAAAGTAGTTTCATCATCTAAATGAGATCAATCTTTATTTGATACATGAATGGAATATTATAGTAAATAATCAACATGAACATCTTCTCAAGAAACAATTAAATCATCTCCCTAATCATCTTAGGAATCATTTACATAAGTTATCTTCCATAGGTTTAATACAACAAAGTAAATTAACCTGAATGTCTAAACCAATGTTTTTCAACCATGGTTCACCAGTATTAAATCCATGTCATATATGTAGTCCCAGGACTAGAAAGCATGAATGTGATTCATCAGTATTTAAGCAGACTATAAAGAAATAAGGCCACCATGTATATCAAGCATCACTCCTAATAATCACACCACCTTTTCACCACTACCAGCAAATGATATCAAGTCCTCAGGTGATAAATCATGTATCTTAAGCATAAATCCAGGAAGTAAATCGGCACCAACATCATAGAGGAAATACACATGAACCATTCTACATCATGACTGATAACCACAATTAGAGGAATGAACCCTATAATAGGGAATTAATCCTAATTAGGGATTCATCACAGCAGCAATAAGGAATCAAAAGAGGAGACAAAGAACAAGGGGAAGAAGAAGCAGACTCACCGGTGGTCCTCGCTAAAGAAAATTAGAAGAGGAAGCTGTGGCCGGCGTCATGGAAGAACAAGGCAGCATAGGAAGCACCCCAGGGGGCGCTACAACCCACGCCGAGCCACGTCCATAGCGGCTATCGAAGAGGGGGAGGCACCACATCATCGCCATGGCACCAGGGTGGCGCCAGAGGGTCGACGGAGCGCCAAACCACTGGCGGGGTCCAAACCCTAGGCACAAGGGGGGGGCAGCATGGCCAGAGAAGGACCCGAACATCAAATCGGACTAGGCTAGTTGATGGAGCGTTGTCGACTGCCTCATCCTAGATCATGGTGGCAGCCAGGGAGACCAGATACGGTCAAAATCAAGCACGACGGCGCCGGTAACACCACATTGCCGGAGGAGAGAGAATCATGTCGTACGCAAGAGAGGACGATAGATAGAGGAGCTACTAGGCTGATCGAATCTAGCCTAGTATAACAAGTGGGTTTGACCCAACCCACTGGATCGAGTCGGGCTGGGCCAACCCAATGGGCCAGGCCCAGATTTAAAGAAAGGAAACCTTAATCTAATTATTAAAAGACCAAAATACCCCCAGGAACTAATTAAGCTCTAGAAAATATGGAAAATCATAAAAATATATATAATATATCAAAAATACCACAAAAAATATCTACCTAAGAAAAATATAATTTTACTTATTTAAGTTTAATAAAAGCAAATGAAGATTAACAACCTTAAATCCTAAGTGAAAATCAATAAAATAAATAAAAATTCTAAAAATGAATAAAGAATCATTCTTGTATATAAAAATAAAACTACTACTTTATAAAAAATACTAACTTATTTTTTTAAAATAAAAACTTGAAACCAAAAATTCAAAGACATTTAATACTTTGTGGAATTTTATAAAAATGAAAATAATACTTAAAAATAATTAAAAATCATTTTAAGATCTTGAATAAATATATTTTACCAGAAAAATAATAAATATATTATTGCAAGGTTTTTAAAGATTTTTAAAGTAATAAATACTTGTATATTTTATAAAATACCTATTTTGTTAATTATTTAAAAACTTTTCTTAAGTAAGAAATAATCACAATTTTATATAAAACCTTAAATATTTTATATCTAAATACTAACTCTAAAACCACAACTTGAATTCATAATCAAGCTTAAGAATAACTATTAACTTTAAAATACTCTCTTAAAATCTTAAATTCAAATTAAAAACCCTTACAAATAAATATTGTGTATCTTTCATATATAATATGGTAAATAACCTTCATCTCATAACTACACTTTAAAAAATGACTCTAAATCCTAACAAATTAATAAGTTCATTAAATAAGTTGCTTATTAATTTCATAATAGCAATACAAATTTAAACTAATCATTCACTTAAATATAAAGTGAATGATTACACATCCTTAAGCATGCTTATCATCACCCTAAAACCTGGTAATAGTTAAAACATATTACCTCTTAAGTTTATTTATTGTTTTAAAGTTAAATTTAGTCCCAAAGTTTATAATCATCATATCTAAAAACTATTTATATTTTTATAGTTAACTTTGGTCTGTATCAATTAAGACACTAGGTATCTCAAGTCCAAACTATCCGAGAAAACACAAATAAAATCGATCACAATCTATTAACCATAAAGATTATTTAAACCTTATTAAAGAAACCTTTTCTTCAAAAGTTATTCGTTTTTCCACTTCAAACAACGATTATATAATAATTTCTTGCAAATCCTTAAACCAACATTTAGATTCCTATCATAACCACAAGATAGCAATCAACGCCAATCCTACATTACTTTATACTCTATTATTATACCTTAGATGTTAAAACTCAAGTTCATTATAAACACATCTATTTGTAAAGTAAGCACTAAAGATAAACCAAATCTTAATAAAATCACCTAAGTTTAAATCACTTAAACCATCAGGAATACATTTTGGGAGTTTTACAAAATGCATAACATTACTTATGCAAAACTGCATATTGCTTCTTTAAACATTAGTCCTTACCGAACTAATGATGTTGCTTTCAGATATTGGATCTAATATCATCTCGAAGATCATGATTGCATAATCTTGCAACCACAAAAGGCAAGTTCACACTTTCTCATATCCTTTGATTATTTTCTATCAAATATTTTGCAAATGCAGTGTTGTCATCACCTGTATTTCAAAAAGGTCAGAAAACACTATTTTTGATAATAATGTGTACTATTGGTTACTGACATAGTTGGAATACCACTACACAGGAATATATCATCTAGGACTTAACAACCAATGTCACCAGTGATTGTTGCGCCGTATATTACACGTTAACCATGAGATTTGGAATGGGACGGAGAAGTCAGCTATATGTTCTTCCTCTCGCATGTAGCTAGATGCACGGGTCGTGGCTCTTATCCTTGTAGCGGGCAATAATTGGTAATTCGTAGAGGATATGCAGCATATGGGTGAGAACCCTCAATGTCCCACAATAATTCTGGCATCTGAACAGTCTGTACTAACCATTGCCATAATTCAATATGTGGGCATGGCATACACCAAGGAGACATGTGGGATCACAAAGGGGGGCAGTGATTGGCTTGGATCATCTACTGTGCCCCAACATCACGGAATTGTGGACGGGAATAAGCTGCCCGGTTGTGCAATAAGGATTTGATCTCTCATGGGTAAAGTAACGCACCTCTGCAGAGTGTAAGAACTGTAACTTGTTACTCCTGTTCCGGGAAGGAGCTATGAACACGGCAGGAAAGGAAATCCATGAAAGTTTTGGTAAACCTTTGAAGGCTGGCGGACATAGCTTTTCAGAATAAAAGCAACCTTTGAAGAAATGTTTACGAAAACCTATATAGCCTACGACCTATGGTCTATGGTTGTAGCTAGGGCATCAAACACTTCCTTTTAGTGAACTTGTTGAGTACGCTCGTACTCAACGTATCTTCTTAATCCTTGCTAGATTCTGAAGACAAAATAGACAATGTATACATCAACTTATGCTCAAGGAATCATCATTAAAAGCTCAAGCTCTTCAATGAAGTCAAGGAACTCAATATATACATACGCATAAGTGAAGAAGAAGTTGCTGATTAGATAGGATTACAATATCTAGCCATAGAACCTATTTCTGTAGAGTATTGCAATAGCAAAAACGCAAGCCAAATAGTTTAAATACTGATCTATTAGTATAATAGTTATGAGTTGATTATTTTTGGTTCTTATTTGTAAGAAGTTTCTTTCTCTCGCTTTAACCCGGGTATTCTCTAGATCTTTTGCAAAGAGTCAAGTTGTAACTTATAGTCATATCTTGGACCTGCTGTGTTTCTGTTGTACCACTCTAAGGGATGTAATACTAGTGAACGGTCTTTCATTGGTGTTATGTCAACGACTATAGTGTACTACATCATGCAGTGGTATGCTAGGTCACCAGAAATACTAGACCATCTTCCATGGACAATGTATCAACCAGGGTGTCGCAAACCTTTTCGTCTACCCCTCGTGAAAATATAAATATCTACCAAATCAGTAAGAAGTGGGTCAGATTTGAATTACATGTTCATCATTTAATGCTCATGATTTTTGGAAAAAATTATTTTTAGGTTCACAATATTTTTGTTTCATCATAGATCCATTAATATTTTATTAAGACTCAACCCTTAGACGAGAATGGTCACTCCCGCATTTCAAAATTATGATATTGTCCCTACTTTGCGTTGGGGTTTTACTACTGTAACATCCCAAAAATATTAAACTAAGATCATCAAAATTAGGGTTAACAAAAACTTTTCTAAATAAAAATATGAAAGCATGCATGTGTGTATGCATCCCATTTTGAATTCTTTTGAATTGCCTTGTTTATGTGTTTCTTTGCTTGTAAATAGATTCTTAGGTGAATTAAACATCATCTAAACAATTCCCAAACTTTTCCCAAAGACAAATAAATCAAAAACAAACAAAATAAGTGAATGGTCATTTTGACCAATTTAACTCCCATGCCTTCTTTGGCTGTCCCAAACTTTCAGAACTTAACAGAAACTTGTTTGGATCTTTACACCCCTTGATTGTACTCATAACAAAGTATCGAGGCCCACCTTGTGATCATCCAGAAACTTTCAAATGCATAGTTTAAATGACAATTCAAAATTGAATCTTTATCATATGGGAAGATCCCACTTTTTCAAAAACCACTCAAACAAGCTCAACTTTCAAAACCCAACCATCTGCAGACTCACCAGCACCAACCTAGCACACCCACCAAAAATCTTTTCAAAATTCAAAACTTGAATTCTTGCAGCCATTTCATCAAACACCTTGCAGATTCAAATCAAATAAAATCTAAACACTATTGTGAGCAGTGATTGGAGCCTAACTTGTTCCCTCTCTAGCTCACAAAGAACCTCGAGAGATCATCTAGCTAACTAAACCAAGCACTAGCCCCACTATAAGCTTGGCAGTGCCATCAATGGTGAACAGCCGAAGCTCACCATGTCACCCCAGTGTGGACAGCAAGCTAGGAGAAGAAACAAGCCTAGCCAACATGTCTGGGAGCAAGCCAACACCCCACCGCCACTCCCTGTCCAGCGCTCGAACGTTGCCAACCCCTGGACCACACGCACGGACTGTGCCCAGCTCGCCAGCAACCATGCCGAGCATGCGCTAGAGCACCACCCTCGACCGAAGCCCACAGACCGCGCACCGCCCTCGCTGCGTGCATACACGATCACCACCGTCCTAGGAGACCGCCAGACATCCCCGTTTGCTGCCCCATGCCTCACAGCCACCGCTCGCCGTAGAAGACGCCGCCTCGGCCGCGCAGAGCATCGCACGTTCCAGACCATTTGCCACCGCCCCTACATGCGCATTAAAGTTGTAGAGCATCGCCAGGAGACCATCAAGCGATCGCCACCGCCGGCCATGCCTCTAACATCCCATAGCCATGTCGCCACCGTCGCTTGCCCATGCCGTTCGGTCTCGTCGTCGCGACTATAAATAGAGGCCACCCCTAGCCGAATTGAGCACACCATCTCACTCCGCTCTCCTCACTGATCGTTCCACCCTGTTCCCGAAGCAAGGCGAGCAGCGCTTCGCCGGAATTTCACCGGAGCCTGCCGCTGCTGGAGAAGAAGGGAGCCAGCGATTGGAGCCGCCTCAGGAGAAGCTGCCAGTACCAGGAGGTTCGCCGTCGTCGACTTTGTCGTTCGCCCGCCTCGCCAACCCTCGCCTGAGCCCCGGTGAGCCCCCAACGACCCTCACCCGCCGTGTTAGGTTGCAGTCTCGCCGGAGTTGCCCGACGTGGACGACGACCCTCAGCCGTTAGATTAGAACACGATCCCACGGCTCACATCGCCCCATACCGCTTCACACCCCCTTGTCTCACTGACGCGTGGGGACAACGACTTAACCAGCCCGCGTAAGCGCTGTGCTTAGTAGGCCGGCCCAGTATCGCTTCCCGCGCAGCCCAGTCATTTGAAATTAACCTTTTCCATTTTATTTCAAACACACTTCTGCACCTAGATTCAAAAATCAACCCAGATTGATTCAGTGAACCAAATTGAATGAAACCAATTTTGTTAGAAAGGTCTGGAAATGCTGAATCCAAGCCCGTTGGATTCAAGTCATTGGTATTTGTAGATCATCCTCGGTAAAAATAACAAGTCAGAAGCTTTTCTGCATTCAAACATTTTTCAAATTTAAACCATAATAGCTTTTGAGTTGATTCCAACTCTCACAAATCACATTTCACCATACCTTTCAGAATATATAAAAATATATAGGTTTACTTACAGAAATAATGACCAAGTAATAAAAGAATGCCACATAAGCATTTCTAGTCACTTTATTTAATTAAAATAAAAGGTTAAACCTTATTAAATTGTGACACCACTTTAAATCACATTCCCATGTACTGAAATATGTGGTGATGACATGTGTCAACATGATCCCATGTTTGGTTTGGAGAATATTAAATCTTAAGTAGTTTTTCAATGAGTAGAAATTACTTTTCTAAAAATAAAAGGAATTAAACCAAGCTTGGGTCTTGTAATGTTAGTGATGATGCTAGATCATCTATAGGACCCTTGTGTGTGATGATTGCAAGTAGTTAAGTATTGTTTGGTGATTGTGTACCTCGTATTTATTTATAGACGCTAGTACCGACCAAGGATACGAGGAGGAAGGAGGATACTACGAAGAAGAAGCCGAGGAGAACTTCAACCACTGCTTTGCACAAGGCAAGCTTATATTGATACTGATGCAAGCCAATACTTGCAAGCTATTAACTTAGCAAGCCTTACTAATCAAGTTGACCCATGCAAGCTAATACTTGCTTGCTACCATGCCCACTATATGCCTTAAAGCATATATGATCATAACCACTTGATAAATCAATCCTAGTGTTACTTGCAAGCATTATACTTTATTTCTTTATCAAAGCTATTAATTAGAGTTTACTTAAGTGAATGGTAGATTCTAGAAGGATAAATGAAGGTTGCATAAAGAGCATAAAATTTGGCCTAAGCTAGACAATCTTGATGTCATCCTAAGGCATGAGATTGAACTTAGTTAAAACTCCACTTGTTTACCACCCCTTATTAGTACTTACCCCCACTTTTAGATGCTAGTGCTAAGAATAAAACTTCATCAAATTTAGATGGGAATACTTGGTGGAAAAATGGTTATGAAAACCTTGGAATGATGGATCATTCTATTGAAATGTTTTGGACATGTGTTTCCGAACACCAGCTGATTTTTGGTGATGAAAACATTGAGGCACAAGCCTTAGCCCTTTATAAAACTGATGGTTGTCTGGATGCGATACCATTCCAATTTTATCGTATAACCACAATACCCGAGAATTGGGTAGGGCTTGACTAAAAACTTATATACCTTAGTATTAGTTCCCTCACGGCCAAGGTCTGAGCTGAGGATACCTTGTGAAGATTGTCCACCTGTGCAGTACCCAAGATGACAGTGGAGGGATATGGGTAGTCTACACTCGCGCAAATCAAAATTTTCTACCGCGTAAACCAGGAATACTGTTGTCATAGATCACGGGATTACCACTAGACGCGCAGTTGCAAAATTGATAAAGCGCGTCGAGGCAGTGTAGACAATCTACGTCTCCTCCTTGTCCTCGTCCCACGAGCAGCTCCCTTGCGCGGCTTGTCCAAGCGCTACAGATGCAGCGCCTCCGAGGTATCCACACGTACAGGGTGGAAGCGTCAGACGCCGGACTTCTAGGTCCGCGCGTGCAACACAGGCGTGAGGAGTGGCGGCTGGGAATGATCTAAGGTCTTACCCTGGCCAGCTCGCCCCACCCTCTCTTATATAGGCGTCCCTAGTGGGCTTCTACATTAGCAGCCCATTAGCAGCCTAAGCCTAGTTTAATTCGGATCCAATCCTCATTAGGCTTCCAGCCCCTTAAGTGTGTGACCCTATAGGTTCATATGCGTATAGACATGACACAAATACATTTATTCTGACAATAGTTGGTAGCGGCCTCTAGCAAGACGTGCCAACTCCTAAACGCATACAAAGATCATATCGGATGAACCATCACAAGGTTTAGTACATGTCTTTCCTTTTGCCTCACGATATTTGGTCTAGCTCCAAGCTGACCTCCCTTTCTCGATACCGTGATTCGGAATCCCTTTACTAGGTTAACTCTTAACCATATGTAGCACGTCCATGCATTTCTGGATCCGATCACTCGAGGGGCCCAGAGATATCTCTCTCAAGTAGAGAGGGGCAAATCCCATCTTGATTGACCATGCCTTGCAGCATGCTTCAGGACAAACCCGAAGCTACCTTTATAACTACCCTATTACGGTGCAGCGTTTGATAGCCCCAAAGTAGGTCGATCCACATCTCAAGTACATGCGACAATCTCAGGTCTAAGGACAAAACGTACACGATGTGTAGAGAGAGAGCTGCAACTAATTGTCAGTCTCAGGTTGGGTCAGTCCAACCCCATGTTCATAACATGTGTCCACATCATTGGTTTGACATCTCCATGTCTATGACTTGCGAAACATAGTCATCAACCAATCGATGTGCTAGTCTAATATTCATGTGTGTCCTCACATGAACTCTGACTAGGGACAACTCTTAAATAACCATACAAGTAAAGAGTTTCACAAACAATTCACATAATTGCCAATCAATACAAGTTGCCTGATATGGATATTCAAGGAACATTACAATAACTCATGGATACATATGAAATATAATCATCTCTATGATTGCCTCTAGGGCATATTTCCTTCAGACAGTTGGTCATGGTTGGGAGGCCAAACTCACAGGAGAGGTGCTTATACTAGGGCGTGTAATTGAAAGGTTTGGATTGATTATCCGCAGACTGAGTATGGTGAATTCAGGATTTGTTCCTGGCGGATGTATCGAATGTTGTGGTGAAAGTGTACAATCTATGTAGAGTGTCAAACTATTCGAATAGCCACGTCCGAGGCGGTGGACAATTGGAGTGGCCATACTGTTCCCCCGTTAGATGTTTCCAAAATGACTTGTGAAATGATTTGAGACTTTGACTTGACCACAACAGGGTTGTGATATGAAATACAAGTTCCCACTTAGGTGTTATAAACTTCAACTAGCTCTCTTGCTTCTGAACTTAGTAGAGATAAATCTAGCTTTTTGCAAAACAACCCTAGAGCCTAGTGTCCTATTACAAAAACCCCCTTCACTTGTTAGTATTAGTTTGCGAGTACTTAAAAGAGTACTCATGGCTTTGTCCCTGGCTATTTCCATGGCCAGACTATGAAGAGGAGTACCTGGAGGATGGACCCTAGGAAGGTTACGACAACTATGATCATCTCCCATCGTCAGCATTGCCTGTGACCCCGAAGATGGAGCTTCGCCTATGCTACCGTTATTATTACGTATTCCGCTGCTTGTGTTGTATTAAGACTGGATCATGAGATCCTTATTTGTGTAAGACCTTATGTATGGTTTGTAATGGATGATGTACTGTGGTATCCAATTCTGTTATGTCTCGCAAAA
This sequence comes from Avena insularis, assembly GCA_023614405.1. NCBI lineage: Eukaryota > Viridiplantae > Streptophyta > Magnoliopsida > Poales > Poaceae > Avena > Avena insularis. The sequence goes on from CM042689.1 coordinate 176,025,104, forward strand.
ATGGTAATCCTGGGATTGCGATGTATGGCATAACAGGCATCTGGGATTAAAAATCTGGGTGTTGACAAGTTGGTATCAGAGCCATCCTGACCATAGGAGACCCTAGTTAGACTGGACGTTTGAATCAAAAACTTAGTTTCAAAACCAAAGGAAGCAAATATTTACAAAAAACTTATTCCCATTCTTATCACTCACTTCTTTGATGAAAATTCATGTTCCTCAAAAACTCTTGCAAAATACATCAAATTTGACACACTTGACCACTCTACTAACTTACTCATCTTATATTCTTTTAGATGGACGTGAAGTACAGCAAGTTTTACCAATTGGGAATGGCGGAGACCTTATCTTTGAGAGGGATTTGGACCAGCTTTCGGAACTTCTGGAGCATCCTCACCCCGAGTTCTTCGGAGCTTAGCTCAATGATCAAGGAGGAGAAGATCTACAGTGGCTAATTGTTGCAAGTCTCCGAGGAAAGATTGAACCTCCCACTGCTGAGGGAATTCAGTTCACCTTAAGAGAGAACAACTGGCTCGATGGACTTGCCAGAGCAATGCAGGAAGCTCTTTCCCGTCTGTGTGGGCAGAGTATCAACCAGATCAAGGGTACTCGCTTTGAGTTTTGCCCAAGGCGTGATGCTAATGGACAACCCCTGGAAGCCCCATACCACCACGAGCTGAAAACTCAATTGGACCACCTTAGCTTCATGATGTACGATCGTCAGCAAGAGTTGGACAACTATCATGACTACTCCAACCACAAGTCCGCCATCATCAAGACGAACGATCAGACCATCGCCATGCTAGCGAAGGATCGCAAGTCTTGCCGTCGTCATATCGATAAGAAGGAGCGCATCATTGCCTGTCTTCGCCACCGTATCTCGTCTTTGGAGGAGACCATCCATGAGAGAGACATGCAGTTGGAGGAAAGGGAGAATGCCGGAGAGGATCTTCGTGGGGACGCCTACTCCTATATCAGTGATGATGATGATTTCCTGGAAGATCAGGCTATGGATTTCTTCACCGATGAGGATGATTACGCCTTCATCGATGACGACGAGGATGATGAGGATGACGACTACACCGACTCCGAGGAGTAGTAGCACTTGAGCACTAGCGTAGTGAGTAGTATTCGGTCCCACTGTATCGTAGTTTCTAGAATGGTTCTTAAAACCATCGGTTACCCTTTGTTGTGGTGTGTGTTGTACCGTGTGCTATGAATGAATGAATGAATGAAAAGCAAGTTGCTAGAAAAATCTGAGTCAAACTTTAAAAATTTCTCAAGGTCCCAGAACCTTAGAAATTTCCCTCTTTTCTCATGATCTATCTCAATCTTTAGATGCCACGCGGAGGAAGTGGTTCATCCCCGGACCCGATGTTGCAGATACTGCAAATGTTGACTTCTCACCGTGAAGCTGAAAGAGCCAAACGTCAAGCCAACCTAGCCACCCTACAACAGATAGCTTAGCTTACCCACAACAACCAAGGCCACGGAAATCAGGACAACCATGGATCTAAGCTCAAGAATTTCTAGAACACCAACCCACCTGTTTTCACTAAGTCGGAAGAGCCCTTAGACGCCGATGATTGGTTGCAAACCATGGAAAATAACCTAGAATTCACCAGAGTGGAAGCTAACGAGAAAGTTTTGTTCGCCACCCACTATCTAGCCGGAGATGCCAGAGCATGGTGGAACAGTGTTCGTGCAATGACCGGAGGCCAGATGATGACCTGGGAGGAATTCAAGGTCAAGTTTAGCAGAACCCATGTGCCACCGGGTTTAATCAAGAGGATGAGAGACGAGTTCAGAGAACTGGAGCAAGGAAGGATGACTGTAGTGGAATACCATGTAAAATTCTTGTCATTATCTAGGTATGCCTCGGATGAGATCGACACCGAAGCCAAGAAGAAAGAAAGATTCTTGAATGGTCTGCATGATGAGATGTAGACTGTGTTAGTCAATATCCCCTTTGCTGATATTGAAGCCCTGGTCGACTCTGCCATCCAAATGGAAGGAAAGATCAACCAAGCCAATGAGAACCGCAAGCGTCGCATGATGCACCAGCCAGGAACCCATCAGACCCCAAAGTATCGCCCTAACCCATCTCCAGGATTTGCCCCAAGAACCAAAAAAAACCCGATGAACCGTCCAACCTACCCCAACCGTGGAAACCCAAGGCCCGGAGGAAATCACAACAACCCCGGGAACTCTAGCAATTTCAACCGTGCCCCACCCAAGTTCAACAACAATGCTACCACCAACACCAACACTGCCCCGAGGACTGGAAGCAATGTTGTGCCTGTAGCAGCAAAGGACAAGTCACAAGTGACTTGTTATGACTATGGAAATAAGGGCCACTATTCCAACGAGTGCCCCAACAAGAAGAATGCCGCAGCCCCCAATGCAAATGCCCCAGCTCAGCAGCAGCGTCGTTTTCATCCAGGAAGAAGGTTTGCCCCAGGGAATTCGCTCAACCGCAATGGCCGTCTTTTCCTCATGCATGCTAAAGAAGCTCAGGAAGCGCCAGACGTTGTGCTGGGTATGTTTTCTGTTAATTCAGTACTTGCAAGAGTGTTGTTTGATTCTGGTGCATCACATTCATTTGTCACCGAAGAATTTGCATGCACTAGTAAAATTCAACCAACAAAACTGAAGCATGTTATGATCGTCCAAATTCCCGGATCAACCACCAAGGCTAGGCAAATTTGCAAGGCCGTCCCTATCCGAATCCATGGCATATATTTTTATGCTAATCTGATAGTACTCGGAACTAAAGGTTTGGAAGTAGTACTAGGAATGGATTGGATGTCCAAACATAAAGGATTGATTGACTGTGCCAAGAAAGCCATAACCATGACCAGTACAACCGGAATATCAGTCGAGCATATATCTGAAACCTTACCTCGCCAATTCAAGTGCAACAAGAGTATAGTCCAACCTACCATTGACCAAGTCCGGATAGTCTGTGAATACCCCGATGTATTTCTAGATGTTTTGCCCGGTATGCCCCTAGATCGGGATATCGAGTTTATCGTTGAACTAATCCTCGGAACAGGACCCATAGCCCAGAGACCCTATAGTATGAACCCATCCGAACTAGCAGAACTGAAGAAGCAACTGGATTCCAAGTTGGAAATTGGATTGATTCAACCAAGTGCGTCACCTTGGAGATCACCTGTTTTGTTCGTGGACAAGAAGGATGGAGGTAACCGTTTGTGTACGGATTACAGGAAGTTGAATGATGTCACCATCAAGAACAAGTATCCCTTGCCCAAGATAGAAGATTTGTTTGATTAGTTGACCGGTGCCAAAGTGTTTTCTAAGATTGATCTTAGGACTGGCTATCATCAACTCAAGATTCGTGTAGAAGATATTCCCAAGACTGCCTTTACCACCCGATATGGATTATACGAGTATACGGTTATGTCCTTTGGATTAACCAATGCCCCCGCTTATTTCATGAATCTCATGAATAAGATTTTTATGGAATTATTGGATAAGTTTGTCGTTGTTTTCATCGATGACATTCTGATTTATTCCAAATCGGAAGAAGAACATGAGATACACCTAAGGACCATTCTTGGAACCCTTAGAGAGCATCAGTTGTAAGCCAAGTTTAGCAAATGTGAATTCTGGTTACAAGAAGTAGGGTTCCTCGGTCACATTGTATCAGCCGGAGGAATTTCCGTTGATCCCGCAAAGGTGAAATATGTCGAAGATTGGCAAGCCCCAACCACTCAAACCCAAGTTCGTGCATTTCTCGGATTGGCGGGATATTACCGCAAGTTCGTAGAAGGATTCTCGAGTATCGCCAGACCCATGACCCAATTGCTGAAGAACGACAAGAAGTTTGAATGGACCGACAAATGTGAAGCGAGTTTTCAAGAACTCAAGAGGAGATTTGTAACATCCCAAAAATACTAAGCTTAGATCATCAAACACTAATCATCAAAATTTAGAGTTAACAAAAACTTTGCTAAATAAAATTATGAAGGCATGCATATGTGTATGCATGGATTAGGAAATTCTTTTGAACCACCTTGTTTGTTTGTTTCATTGCTTGTAAAATGTTTCTTAGGTGAAATAAACATCATCTAAAACATTTCCCACACTTTTCATAAAGACAAGTAAATCAAAACAAATATATTAAGGGAATGGTCATTTTGACCAATTTAACTCCCATGCCTACTTTGGCTGTCTCAAACTTTCAAAACCTAACAGAAACTTTTCTGGATCTTTGCACCCATTGAATTTACTCATAACAAAGTATCAAGGCCCACTTTGTGATCATCCAGAAACTTTCAAATGCATAGTTTAAATGGCAATTCAAAATTGAATCTATATCATATGGGAAGATCCCACTTTTTCAAAAACCACTCAAACAAGCTCAACTTTCAAAACCCAAGCATTTGCAGACTCACCAGCACCAACCTAGCACACCCACCAAAAATCTTTTCAAAATTCAAAACTTGAGTTCTTGCGGCCATTTCATCAAACAGGTTGCAGACACAAATCAAACAAAATCTAAACACTATAGTGAGCAGTGATTGGAGCCTAACTTGTTCCCTCTTTAGCTCACAACCATCTCAGTAGATCATCTAGCAAGCTAAACTAAGCACTAGCACCACTGTAAGCTTGGCATTGTCATCAATGGTGAACAGCCGAAGCTAACCCTGCCATCCCAGTGGAGACAGCAAGCTAGGAGGAGAAACAAGCGTAGCCAGCATGTCTGGGAGCAAGCCAACACCCCACCGCCACTCCCTGTCCACCGCTCAAACGCTGGCAGCCACTGGACCATGCGCACGAACCATGCCAACCTCGCCAGCAACCATGCCGAGAGCACACCCCGTGCGCCATGCTCGACTGACGCCCACAGACCGCGCGCCGCCCCTGCCGCATGCATACTTGATCACCACCGTCCCAGCAACCCAGCAGACACGCTCATTCGCCGTCGCGCGGACCACGTGCGCTGTGCGCCATTAAAATCTCCCTCGGGCACGCGCAGAGCACCGCCACGTTCCGACCAAGCCGCACCGCCCCACGCCTCGAAACCATGTCGTTGAGCATCGCCAGGGAGCACCTCACCGTCCCCTACCTTCGCCCATGCCGATGCCGTCAGCTTACCGACGAGCTCACCATGCACCCTGTCGGTCCCCTCGCTCGACTATAAATAGAGGCCACCCCCAGTCGAATTCTTCACACCATTCTACTCCCCTCTCCTCACTGATCGTTCCACACCGTTCCCGGAGCAAGGCGAGCACCACCTCGTCGGAATTTCACCGGAGCCCGCCGCCTCTGGAGAAGAAGGGAGCCAGCGATTGGAGCCGCCCCAGGAAAAGCCACCAGTACCAGGAGATTCTCCGTCGTCGACTTTGTCGTTCGCCCGCCTCGCCGACCCTCGCCAGCACCCCAGTGATCCCCCAGCGACCCCCACCTGCCGCGCTAGGTTTCTGTATCGTCGACGTTGCTCAACGTCGACGATGACACCCAGCCGTTGGATTAGAATCAGATCGAACGACCCACAACGCCCCATACCGCTTCGCACCCCCTGTGTCACTGACGAGTGGGGACATCCACTTAAACAGCCCGCGGAAGCACTGCACTTAGCAGGCCGGCCCAGTAATTTTTCCCGCGCAGCCCAGTTATTCAAATTAAACCTTTTTCTTTTTAATTCAAACACACTTCTATACCCATTTTCAAAAATCAACCCAGGTCGATTCAGTGCACCAATTTGAATGAAACCAATTTTGTTGGAAAGGTCTGTGAATGCTGAATCCAAGCCCGTTGGATTCAAGTCATTTGGATCTGTAGATCATCCTTGGTAAAAATAACAAGGCAGAAGCTTTTTTGCATTCAAACAATTTTCAAATTTAAACCATAATAGCTTTTGAGTTGATTCCAACTCTCAAAAATCACATTTAACCATACCTTTCAGAATATATAAAAATATATTGGGTTACTTACAGAAATATTGTTCAAGTAATAAAAGAATACTACATAGGCATTTCTAGCCATTCTAATTAATTAAAATAAAAGGGTAAAACCTTATTAAATTGTGACACCATTTTAAATCACATTCGCATGAACTAAAATATGTGGTGATGACATGTGTCAACCTGATCCCATGTTTGGTTTGGAGAATATTAAATCTTAAGTAGTTTTTCAATGAGTAGAAATTACTTTTCTAAAAATAAAAAGAATTAAACCAAACCCAAATCTTGTAATGTTAGTGATGATGCTAGATCATCTATAGGACCCTTGTGTGTGATGATTGCAAGTAGTTAAGTATTGCTTGGTGATTGTGTACATCGTATTTATTTATAGACGCTAGTACCGACCAAGGATACGAGGAGGAAGGAGGATTCTACGAAGAAGAAGGCAAGGAGAACTTCAACCACTGCTCTGCACAAGGCAAGCTAACACTTGCAAGATACTCTACTTTAGCAATCCAGTAACCTTGCAAGTTGATACTATACCTAAGCAAGCTTATACTTGCATTTATGCAAGCAAATACTTGCTTGTTATCATGCCAACTATATGCCTTAAGCATATGTTATCATACCCACTTGATAAACCAATCCTAGTTTTACTTACAAGCTTCTTACTTTATTTCTTTATCAAAGCTCTTACATAGATTTTACCTAAGTGAATTGTAGATACTAGAAAGATATGTGAAGGTTGCCTAAAGAGCATAAAATTTGGCCTAAACTAGATAATCTTGATGTCATACCAAGGCATGAGATTGAGCTTAGTTGAAACTCCACTAGTTTACCACCCCTCATTAGTACTCACCCCCACCTGTAGATGCTAGTGCTAAGAATAAAACTTGATCAACTTTAGATGGGAATACTTGGTGGAAAAATGGTTATGAAAACCTTGGAATGATGGATCATTATATTGAAATGTTTTGGACATGTGTTTCCGAACACCGGATGATTTTGGTGATGAAAATGTTGAGGCATGAGCCTTAGCCCTTTATAAAACTGATGGTTGTCTGGATGCGATACCATTCCAATTTTATCGTACAACCACAATACCCGAAGATTGGGTAGGGCTTGACTGGAAAGTTATATACCTTAGTATTAGTTCCCTCACGGCCAAGGTCTGAGCTGAGGCTACCTTGTGAAGATTGTCCACCTGTGCAGTACCCAAGATGACAGTTGTTCATGGTTGGGAGGCCAAACACACAGGAGAGGTGCTTATACTAGGGCGTGTAATTGAAAGGTTAGGATTGATTATCCGCATACTGAGTATGGTGAATTCAGGATTTGTTCCTGACGGATGTATCGAATGTTGTGGTGAAAGTGTACAATCTCTGCAGAGTGTCAAACTATTCGAATAGCGCGTCATGATTATGGACAGTTGGAGTGGCCATACTGTTCCCCCGTCAGACTTTTCAAAATGACTTGTGAAATAAAGTGAGACTTTGACTTGACCACAAAAGGGTTGTGATATGAAATACAAGTTCCCCTTTCGGTGTTATAAAACTTCAACTAGCATTATTGCTTTCATAAAAAGTAGTAGAGATAAATCTGGCCTTTGCAAAACAACCCTAGAGCCTAGTGTCCTATTATCCAAAAAACCCTTTACCTGCTAGTACTAATTTGCGAGTACTTAAAGAGTACTCATGGCTTTGTCCCTGGCTATTCCCATGGCCAGACTATGAAGAGGAGTACCTGGAAGATGGACCCCAAGAAGGTTACGACAACTTGGATCATCTCCCATCGTCAGCATTGCCTGTGATGCCGAAGATGGAGCTTTGCCGACGCTACCGTTATTATTACGTATTCCGCTGCTTGATGTTGTATTAAGAATTGGATCATGAGATCCTTATTTGTGTAAAACCTTATGTACGGTTGTAATGGATGATGTACTGTGGTATCCAATTCTGTTATGTCTCGCAAAAATGGTAATCCTGGGATTGCGATGTATGGCATAACAGGCATCTAGGATTAAAAACCCGGGTGTTGACAAGATTGATTTTAGCCCCAATCTTAATCATGCCGGATATCACGAAGCCCTTTGATGTGTATTGTGATGCATCCAAGATCGGTCTCGGATGTGTGCTAATGCAAGAAGGCAAAGTTATATCTTATCTATCTCGACAACTGAATTAACATGAGCAAAATTACCCAACCCATGACCTCGAACTCGCAGCCGTAGTTCTAGCCCTAAAGACATGGAGACATTACCTAATGGGAAATCGTTGTGAGATTTATTCGGATCAAAAGAGCCTGAAGTATATATTCACTCAGAAGGAACTGAATATGATACAGAGAAGATGGATTGAGCTAATCAAGGATTATGACCTAGAGATTCATTATCACCCCGGTAAAGCCAACGTGGTAGCAGATGCCCTTAGCAGATTGCCGTGCCGCTTGAACTCCATGATTTTAAAGGAGCAACCAAGATTGCACAAAGAGATGGAAGATTTTCAAATGGAATTAGTAAGTGAAGGATTTTTGGCTAGCATAGAACTTCAACCCACTTTGATCAGTCAGATCAAAGAGGCTCAGAAGGGAAATGCTAGTATCGACGGAATCAAGCGTCGCATTGGTACCGGCAAAGTACCCAGATTCACCGAAGACGAAGAAGGATTTCTGTGGTACAAAGGACGCCTTTGTGTACCAGCAGATTCTGAGTTGAAAGAAGTTATTCTGAAGGAAGCTCATGATACTCTTTATTCTATCCATCCCGAAGGAACTAAGATGTATCAAGATTTGAAAGAAATTTTTTGGTGGCATAAGATGAAGAGAGAAATCAGAAGCTATATCGCCAAGTGTGATATATGTCAGTGAGTCAAGGCAGGACATCAAAGACCCGCTGGACTGTTGCAACCATTGCAGATTCCGGAATGGAAATGGGATTCCGTTGGAATGGACTTTATCACCGGATTGCCTACTTCTAGTAGGGGAAATGATTCTATCTGGCTCATAGTGGACAGATTGTCCAAAGTCGCCCATTTCTTACCCGTCAAGACCACATATCAGAGTTCGAAGCTAGCGGAGTTATACGTCGCTAGGATAGTTAGTTTGCATGGAGTCCCCAAGAACATTGTATCTGATCGAGGAACTCAGTTTACCTCGAGATTCTGGAAGAAAGTCCAAGAAGGTTTAGGAACCCGCCTAGATTTCAGTACCGCGTATCACCCTCAGACCGATGGACAAACGGAGCGAGTATATCAAATACTCGAAGATATGCTTAGAGAATGTGTGCTAGAATATGGATCCAAGTGGGAAGACTGTCTACCGTTTGCAGAATTTTCATACAACAACAGTTATCAAGCCAATTTGCAAATGGCCCCATTTGAATTCATGTACGGAAGGAAGTGTCGCACCCCTTTGAACTGGTCGGAAGTAGGAGAGAGTCAGATTTTCGGAACCGACATCCTTCGAGAAGCAGAAGAGAAGGTTCACAAGATTCGTGAGCACCTCAAGACCGCCCAATCCCGACAGAAGAGTTATGCCAAAAAGAGACGTAGAGACCTCGCCTTCATTATAGGAGATTTTGTTTATCTGAAAGTGTCGCCATTGAAGGGAATGCAGAGTTTCCAACTCAAAGGACAGTTAGCCCCCAGATATATCGGACCTTTCAAGATCCTGAACCGTCGAGGAGAAGTATCGTATCAATTGGATCTATCTGAAGAGATGTCAGCCGTGCACAATGTGTTCCATATCTCGCTACTTCGCAAGTGTCTCGAAGTCCCCGAGAAGACCGAAGTGTTCAAGAATATCGATCACCGGACCATAGAGATAAACGATGACCTGACCTATCCCGAAGTACCCATCCGTATTTTGGAAGAAGCTTTTCGAACTACCCGAACCCGAAGCATCAAGTTTCTCAAGATTCAGTGGAGCAACCACACAGAAGAGGAAGCTACCTGGGAGCGCGAAGATCACATCAGGACGGAGTTTCCCGATCTCTTCAAATCCTAGGTAATCTTTTCGTCCTTTTTCAAATCTCGGGACGAGATTTTGTTTAAGGGGGGAAGGTTTGTAACATCCCAAAAATATTAAACTAAGATCATCAAACTCTAATCATCAAAATTAGGATTAACAAAAACTTTTCTAAATAAAAATATGAAAGCATGCATGTGTGTATGCATCCCATTTTGAATTCTTTTGAATTGCCTTGTTTATGTGTTTCTTTGCTTGTAAATAGATTCTTAGGTGAATTAAACATCATCTAAACAATTCCCAAACTTTTCCCAAAGACAAATAAATAAAAAACAAACAAAATAAGTGAATGGTCATTTTGACCAATTTAACTCCCATGCCTACTTTGGCTATCCCAAACTTTCAGAACTTAACAGAAACTTGTTTGGATCTTTACACCCCTTGATTGTACTCATACCAAAGTATCAAGGCCCACCTTGTGATGTCAACACCCGGATTTTTCAATCCTAGATGCCTGTTATGCCATACATCGCAATCCCAGGATTACCATTTTTGCGAGACATAACAGAATTGGATATCATAGTACATCATCCATTACAAACGATACATAAGTTCTTACACAAATAGGGATCTCATGATCCAGTTCTTAATACAACATCAAGCAGCGGAATACGTAATAATAACGGTAGCGTAGGCGAAGCTCCATCTTCGGGGTCACAGGCAATGCTGACGATGGGAGATGATCCTAGTTGTCGTAACCTTCCTGGGGTCCATCTTCCAGGTACTCCTCTTCATAGGCTGGCCATGGGTATAGCCAGGGACAAAGCCATGAATTAAGTACTCGCAAACTAATACTAACAGGAAAAGGGGGGGTTTTGGATAATAGGACACTAGGCTCTAGGGTTGTTTTGCAAAAGCTAGATTTATCTCTACTAGGTTCCAAGGCTAGTCACAATTTTATAATTCCTAAGTGGGAACTTGTATTTCATATCACAACTCTGTTGTGGTCAAGTCAAAATCTTAATTCATTTCACAGGTCATTTTGAAAAGTCTGACGGGGGAACAGTATGGCCATCTAATCGTCCATAATCATGACGCCAGCTATTCGAATAGTTTGACACTCTGCAGAGATTGTACACTTTCACCACAACATTCGATACATCCGTCAGGAACAAATCCTGAATTCACCATACTCAGTATGTGGATAATCAATCCTAACCTTTCCATTACACGCCCTAGTATAAGCACCTCTCCTGTGAGTTTGGCCTCCCAACCATGACCAACTGTCATCTTGGGTACTGCACAGGTGGACAATCTTCACAAGGTAGCCTCAGCTCAGACCTTGGCCGTGAGGGAACTAATACTAAGGAATATAAGTTTCTAGTCAAGCCCTACCCAATATTCGGGTATTGTGGTTATACGATAAAATTGGAATGGTATCGCATCCAGACAACCATCAGTTTTATAAAGGGCTAAGGCTCATGCCTCAACATTTCATCACCAAAATCATCAAGTGTTTGGAAACACATGTCCAAAACATTTCAATATAATGATCCATCATTCCAAGGTTTTCATAACCATTTTTCCACCAAGTATTCCCATCTAAGAGTTGATCAAGTTTTATGCTTAGCACTAGCATCTACAGGTGGGGGTAGTACTGATGAGGGGTGGTAACTAGTGGAGTTTCAACTAAGTATAACCTTATGTCTCAGGCTGATGTCAAGGTTTCTAACTTAGGCCAAATTTTATGCTCTTTATGCAACCTTCAAATATCTTTCTACTATCTATAAGTCACTTAAGTAAACTCTCAGTAAGCTTTGATAAAGAAATAAAGTAAGAAGCTTGTAAGTAAAAACTAGGATTGGTTTATCAAGTGGGTGTGATCACATATGCTTAAGGCATATAGTAGTCATAGAACAAGTATGGGTTTGTAGCATCAGTAGGGTATCTTGCAAGGGTTAGCTTGCATAGGTCAACTTGATTAGTAAGGCTTGCATAGGTATAGTATCAGCTTGTATCAATATCAGTATAAGCTTGCCTTGTGCAGAGCAGTGGTTGAAGTTCTCCTTGGCTTCTTCTTCGTAGTATCCTCCTTCCTCCTCGTATCCTTGGTCGGTACTAGCGTCTATGAATAAATACGAGGTACACAATCACCAAACAATACTTAACTACTTGCAATCATCACACACAAGGGTCCTATAGATGATCTAGCATCATCTCTAACATTACAAGGTTAAGGCTTGATTTAATTCCTTTTATTTTTTTAGAAAAGTAATTTCTACTCATTGAAAAACTACTTAAGATTTAATATTCTCCAAACCAAACATGGGATCATGTTCACACATGTCATCACCACATATTTTAGTCCATGGGAATGTGATTTAAAGTGGTGTCACAATTTAATAAGGTTTCACCCTTTTATTTTAGTTAATTAAAGTGGCTAGAAATGCTTATGTAGCATTCTTTTATTACTTGAACATTATTTCTGCAAGTAAACCTATATATTTTTATATATTCTGAAAGGTATGGTTAGATGTGATTTTTGAGAGTTGGAATCAACTCAAAAGCTATTATGGTTTAAATTTGAAAAATGTTTGAATACAGAAAAGCTTCTGCCTTGTTATTTTTACCATGGGTGATCTATAGATCCAAATGACTTGAATCCAACGGGCTTGGATTCAGCATTCATAGACCTTTGCAACAAAATTGGTTTCATTAAATTTGGTGCACTGAATCGATCTGGGTTGATTTTTGAAGTTGGGTACAGAAGTGTGTTTGAATTGAAATAGAAAAGGGTTTAATTTGAATAACTGGGCTGCGCGGGAAAAGTTACTGGGCTGCGCGGGAAAAGTTACTGGGCCGGCCTGCTAAGCGCAATGCTCCCGCGGGCTGCTTAAGTGGGTGTCCCCACTCGTCAGTGACACGGGGCTGGGCGAAGCGGTATGAGGCAATGTGGATCATTCGATCTAGTTCTAATCCAACGGCTGGGAGTCATCGTCGACGCGAGACAACTCCGGCGAGAACGAAACCTAGTGCGGCCAGTGAGGGTTGTTGGGGGCTCACCGGGGTACTGGCAAGGGTCGGCGAGGCGGGCGAACGACGAAGTCAACAACGGCGAATCTCCTCGTACCGGTGGCTTCTCCTGGGGCGGCTCCAATCGCTGGCTCCCATCTTCTCCAGAGGCGGCGGGCTCCGGTGAAATTCTGGCGAGGTGGTGCTTGCCTTGCTCTGAGAACGGTGTGGCACGATCAGTGAGGAGAGGGGAGTGAGATGGTGTGAAGAAATCATGCGGGGGTGGTCTCTATTTATAGTCGAGCGAGGGGACCGTCGGGGCGCACGGTGAGCTCGTCGGGGGCGAGGTTACAGGCAGCTAAAGGCATGGGCAAGGGTAGGGGACGGTGCGGTGTCTCCTGGCGATGCTCAACGACATGGTCTCGAGGCAAGGGGCGGTGTGGTTTGGTCTGGAATGGGCGGTGCTCTGTGCTGCAGAGGCGGCGTCTTCGACGACGGGCGGTGGCTGTGCGGCACGGGGCGGCAAACGGGGATGTCTGGCGGTCTCCTGGGTTGGTGGGGATTGTGTATGCACGCGGCGAGGGCGGCGCGCGGTCTGTGGGTGATGGTCGAGAGTGGTGCTCCACGCATGGCGCTGCATGATGGCGGTCTGGCGCTGCGTGGTCCGTGGCTTGGAAACACTCGAGGCTGGGACACGTAGTGGCGTGGACGGTGGGTTTGCCTCCAGACAAGGTTGGCACGGCTAGTTCTTCCTCTAGCCTGCTGTCCACAATGGGGTGACAAGGGGGTGCTCGGCTGTTCACCATTGATGGCAATGGCAAGCTCACAGGGGTGCTAGTCCTTAGTTAAACTTCCTAGATGATCTATTGAGCTGTGTGTGAGCTAACTAGGGAACAAGTTAGGCCAATTTTACTGCACACTATAGTGTTTGATGTTTGTTTGATTTGTGTCTGCAACCTATTTGATGAAATGGCCGCATGAACTCAAGTTTTGAATTTTGAAAAGATTTTTGGTGGATTTGCTAGATTGGTGATGGTGAGTCTGCAGATGCTTGGGTTTTGAAAGTTGAGCTTGTTTGAGTAGTTTTTGAAAAAGTGGGATCTTCCCATATGATAAAGATTCAATTTTGAATTGTCATTTAAACTATGCATTTGAAAGTTTCTGGATGATCACAAAGTGGGCCTTGATACCTTGTTATGAGTACATTCAAGGGGTGCAAAGATCCAGAAAAGTTTCATTAGGTTCGAAAGTTTGAGACAGCCAAAGTAGGCATGGGAGTTAAATTGGCCAAAATGACCATTCATTTCATATATGTGTTTTGATTTACTTGTCTTTAGGAAAAGTTTGGGAAATGTTTTAGATGATGTTTATTTCACCTAAGAAACATTTTACAAGCAATGGATCACACAAACAAGGTGGTTTAAAAGCATTTCAAAATCAATGCATACACATATGCATGCATTCATAAATTTATTTTGAAAAGTTTTTTGTTAACCCTAAGTTTGATGATTAGAGTTTTGTAGCACCCCGGTAAAACCACTACTAGAAAATCGTCTGCATTTACCTCTGTGCACCATCATGTCATCAGCATGCATCTATTTTCTTAAAAACTATTTTATAAAGCCTATCTTTGTTTCCTAAATACTCCCCTCTCTCCTTCAAACATAAATCCTCGGTCCTTTCAGATCCTTTATTTGTCTAAAACTATTTATAAAAGAATATTTAAAAACTAAATAAATATCTAAATTATTTTAGTGGGGGAGGCCGCCACCGGCCAGGCCCAAAAGGCCCAGCTGACAGATCAAACCCTAATCCCTACCTTTCCAAAACCCTAGACCTCACCCCATCTTTTCCCTCCCTGCCGCCGCCAGGCTCCCAGAAATCCCGCCCACCTCGCTATCGACAACCCCCTCGCCCCTGGACCCACCATCCCGCTCGCGGCCCCAACCACCCCACGCTCCTCTCTCTCTCTTGGCCCAACCCGACACGCTCCTCCCGTTTCTACCGCTCTGGCCCCACCCCACTCCCTCGGTCCTATCGCCCCGCGTCCCCTCCACGCGACCCTCTCCCTCTCGCCTCGCTCCCTCTCTCTCTTCATCCCGCCGCCACTGCACATCTTCTCCCTGGCGCCGCTCCTCTCTCGCCCGTTTCTGGCACCGCCTGCATGTCCTCCCCACCGCCCTCCTCTCCTTCCCCCGGTGCGTAGCCTCTGCCACCGAGCTACTCCTTGTCGACCCATCTGCACCGCATCGGACGCCGCGCGTTGCCGCCGCCCTGTGCCACCCTCACCGGCCTCGCCATCTGCTCACCGGCCGCCGCCTGGAACCGTCGCTCGGCTTCTCCTTGTCGGCCTAGTCGCTGGCCTGCGACCTCGCTATCGTCCCTCCTCTCTCTCATGAGCCTCTGGCCACGGCAGCAGCTTTCCATCTTGCCGCCATGAAGGCCGCCCAGATCCCCTCCGCGACCCCCTCCTTCCGCATGCCTCCCGCGAGCCCTGCGGCGGCCTCGCCTCGCCACCGTCTGCCGTGGTGGCCCCTGCAACGATCTCGCCCTGGCTTCCTCGGCTGCTTGGCCCTGCGAGGCAAGCACTTCCAGCAAGCGTCGTCGCCTTGGGACCATCCCTGTAAGCAGCTCGTCCCGCAGCCTTTGTCGGCCGGCCCTGCAGTATGCTGTGACCGCCTCTGGGTGCCCTGCTCCACACCTTGGTGGTTTCCTGCCAGTGTTGCTCATGATCGGCCCCCAGTGCGATGCCCGACAGAACATGTGTGGTGAGATGTTGGAGCAGCAGAACAGATGGTGTATGTGGTGGAGTGAGGCGTTGTGGCTGCTCAAGCACCGCTAATCCATACCGTACACATCGATCTGTGTATCCGTGTCTCCATCAAGATCTCCTGAAGACCTCGGCACAGATGCCAAGATCTACTTCCTGGGTTGGATGGCTCGAAGCTCTCGTCCCGAACCCGAAGATCGTCGCTCCTGGATCGACATGGCCTTCTTCTCGGAACCACCAAGTGCTGCGTAATGGATTCGATGGCCAAGACCCCGGAACGCCGAGACCCCTGAACCCGTTGGTCATCTACATGGAACGCCGAGGCCTCCTTCACGGACACCAAGTTCTCCGACCCCGGATCCATAGACAGTTCCACCGAATCCCGAACCCTGTCGAACCTTGGAACCAAGATCGTCGAACCCTAATGTGTGACCCCTTTCTTAGACCCTATTTTTATAATATGATATTTATCACCTGTTGCATATTAAATTATTCATACTCGCATGCATCTTTAGTGGTTTGGGGGCATTATGCCGATTCATCTCATAATTAAATATGGGGTCCATATGTGGGCGAATCTAGCCTTATTTTGGCCCCATTTAAATTGGAGTAGTGAACCAGTGCTATATTTTGCCTTGTTAAGACAACATTTAAATTGCGGGGTATCTAAACAACATGAACTTAATAATTAATTGTCGGGACCCCGGTTCCGCTTAATATTGTCTAATTGCATCGCATCCTTGCCATGCCATACATCATACATGCATCATGCCCGATCTTCTGTCGTAGTATTAAATAGTATATTCGATGTTTCTTCTAGTGTTTTGCTTCTTCACGGGTTAGGCCGATGAGTTGATGCGAGTGTCGACCCGATCTTCGGATAAATCTACAGCAATGTTTTACAGGCGAGCATCCTCCCCCTTTCTACCTATTTTAATCTTATAGTCTTTATTTCCTTGTGTTGATCTATTGCTATCTGTGTTGCGATGCTCTAGTTTTCGTACCCGGGATATCCCTTGCAGCCTTATATTGCCTTGGGCACATCCTATTACCTGTTGTTTGGTAGATAGTTGGACTTGCGTGGCGTAGTCGCTTGCTCAAGTGTTGTTGCGTGTCGTCAAGTACCTCAGTTGTTGGAGAAATGCCTTATGCTTTATGTTGGAGATGACCATGGCTTTAATTACTGTTTAATCACTAAAATTGAAGTAGGTAAATGCAGAGGCACCGGTGGGTAATAGACAATATTTGGATTTTAACCGCTCACTGGTGTCCCGTAGGACCCCGAGTTCTTGACATCTGTTCCGAGATCGAGCGCGCTAACCACATGTGGGGTGTGTGGGCACCCCCATCGATTTAGTACCTGATTTCAAGCATCAGTCGGGGCCACAAAGTAGTTTGGGGCTTTATTACTATCCTGTACTTATGCCATGCTTTACTGCTTTATTTACGATTACGCGTGGAGCGCCTGTACTGTTTAGGTAAGCGGAGTGTTTTCGCGGTATCGACAAGCCAAGTCACACTTTCGGGTTCCCAGTCGTTTACAGCCATTGACGCAAACCCTGGGTCCGTCTTGGAGACCGGCCGACTTCGTTACGGGTAGCTTAGTGGGGTGGCCCCCTGTGCTTGCTTGGGTCTCGGAAACGTCGTGTCCGAAACACCGTCGACATACCGTTGGGTGTATGTTTTGTGATCTTGTACCTACCTGATCTGACAACAAGGGTGTAGGTGCGCGTGGGAACTTTGGTGCACCCCTACAGGGTTAAATCTTTTCGAGAAGCGGTGTCCGCGGTTATGGACGACTTGGAGCACAGTTCTCGATCATAGACAACTATAACTAAAGTTTACTGTTATAATTTGACTTGTATCCGATATGACTAGTAATCAGCTCCACTACAACGGAATGGCTAAATAAAAGTGCCAACAACTGCTGGGTTTTGGGATATCTCATGCTAATTGTATCTGACTAGTAAGTGTTGCAACTACAACGGAATGGTTAACTAAAAGTGCCCACTGCTTATTATATCAGGATGACTATCTATACCTGACTAGTAATTGCTGCAACGATAATCGAATAAATAAACCGCCAACGGTGTGAGTTCCTCGGTTGACTTCCTTGTTTGGTCTCGAGGAAATACCAGATGGGTATGTTTGGTGGTAGTATCAGTTGGTTCGGATAGGTCTTTCTTGCCCTCTCGATAGCCGCCATTGTATTGAGTCTCTATAGGTTGTTCAAGGCATGCCGCTACGCCACTTGATCCACCATACCTATGTAGGCGAGGACCGCCAATTCTAGTCTCGCTGCAATCGCCTCGATTAACCGCTCTCTCTTTCCTTTGCCCTTTGTCGGCACCCTTTTGTTTAAGCAGGTTTTGAGACCGACGCCGTTAAGGTGGTTACCCTCCGGCTTGGCTCAGGCAGTTATGGACGCCATTGGTTGTTCTTCGTGGCTCTTAGCTCAATTTGCATCTTGTCCGCATTTCTGACTGTATCGTTTTAAAGGTGATTTGGATCTTTGTATTATATATCTGTATTCTTGACTCTTTGAGTCGGTGTTGTATATATCTGTTCTGTGGGTTCCATCGTGGACTATTGTGTAATGGTATTACTTCGTTTTCCACCCGCACGAAAGTGCCTGGTGGGCACCTTTGAATCGTTTCTATGCGGGTTTGGCGGGAATCGCTGAAACTTGCATAGGGACGATTCTGAGGGTGTTACAAGTTTGATGACCAAGTTTAGTATTTTTGGGATGTTACATGTGATCATCCAGAAACTTTCAAATGCATAGTTTAAATGACAATTCAAAATTGAATCTTTATCATATGGGAAGATCCCACTTTTTCAAAAACCACTCAAATAAGCTCAACTTTCAGAACCCAAGCATCTGCAGACTCACCAGCACCAACCTAGCACACCCACCAAAAATCTTTTCAAAATTCAAAACTTGAATTCTTGCGGCCATTTCATCAAACACCTTGCAGATTCAAATCAAATAAAATCTAAACACTATTGTGAGCAGTGATTGGAGCCTAACTTGTTCCCTCTCTACCTCACAGCAACCAAGCACTAGCCCCACTGTAAGCTTGGCAATGCCATCAATGGTGAACAG
Organism: Avena insularis; assembly: GCA_023614405.1. Classification (NCBI taxonomy): domain Eukaryota; kingdom Viridiplantae; phylum Streptophyta; class Magnoliopsida; order Poales; family Poaceae; genus Avena; species Avena insularis. Next base: position 176,043,888 of record CM042689.1, read on the forward strand.
CCGAAGCTCACCATGTCACCCCAGTGTGGACAGCAATCTAGGAGAAGAAACAAGCCTAGCCAACATGTCTAGGAGCAAGCCAACACCCCACCGCCACTCCCTATTCAGCGCTCGAACGTTGCCAACCCCTGAACCATAGGCATAGACCGTGCCCAGCTCGTCAGCAACCATGCCGAGCATGCGCCAGAGCGCCACCCTCGACCGAAGCCCACAGACCGCACGACGCCCTCGCCGCGTGCATACACGATCACCACCATCCCAGGAGACCGCCAGACATCCCCGTTTGCCGCCCCATGCCTCACAGCCACCGCTCACCGTCGAAGACGCCGCCTCGGCCGCGCAAAGCATCGCACGTTCCAGACCATTTGCCATCGCCCCTACATGCGCATTAAAGCCGTAGAGCATCGCCAGGAGACCATCAAGCGATCGCCACCGCTAGCCATGCCTCTAGCATCCCGTAGCCATGTCGCCACCGTCGCCTGCCCATGCCGTTTGGTCTCGTCGTCGCGACTATAAATAGAGGCCACTCCCAGCCGAATTGAGCACACCATCTCACTCCCCTCTCCTCACTGATTGTTCCACCCCATTCCCGAAGCAAGGCGAGCAGCGCTTTGCTGGAATTTCACCGGAGCCCGCCGCTGCTGGAGAAGAAGGGAGCCAGCGATTGGAGCCTCCCCAGGAGAAGCTGCCAGTACCAGGAGGTTCGCCATCGTCGACTTCGTCGTTCGCCCGCCTCGCCCACCCTCTCCTGAGCCCCGGTGAGCCCCCAACGACCCTCACCCGCCGCGTTAGGTTTCAGTCTCGTCGGAGTTGCCCGATATGGACGACGACCCTCAGCCGTTAGATTAGAACAAGATCACATGGCTCACATCGCCCCATACCGCTTCGCACCCCCTCGTCTCACTGATGCGTGGGGACAACGACTTAACCAGCCCGCATAAGCACTGTGCTTAGCAGGCCGGTCCAGTATCGCTTCCCGTGCAGCCCAGTCATTTGAAATTAACCTTTTCCATTTTATTTCAAACACACTTCTGCACCTAGATTCAAAAATCAACCCATATCGATTTAGTGAACCAAATTGAATGAAACCAATTTTGTTAGAAAGGTTTGGAAATGCTGAATCCAAGCCCGTTGGATTCAAGTCATTTGGATCTATAGATCATCCTTGGTAAAAATAACAAGGCGGAAGCTTTTCTGCATTCAAACATTTTTCAAATTTAAACCATAATAGCTTTTGAGTTGATTCCAACTCTCAAAAATCACATTTAACCATACCTTTCAGAATATATAAAAATATATAGGTTTACCTACAAAAATAATGACCAAGTAATAAAAGAATGCCACATAAGCATTTCTAATCACTTTATTTAATTAAAATAAAAGGTTAAACCTTATTAAATTGTGACACCACTTTAAATCACATTCCCATGTAATGAAATATGTGGTGATGACATGTGTCAACATGATCCCATGTTTGGTTTGGAGAATATTAAATCTTAAGTAGTTTTTCAATGAGTAGAAATTACTTTTCTAAAAATAAAAGGAATTAAACCAAGCTTGGGTCTTGTATTGTTAGTGATGATGATAGATCATCTATAGGACCCTTGTGTGTGATGATTGCAAGTAGTTAAGTATTGTTTGGTGATTGTGTACCTCGTATTTATTTATAGACGCTAGTACCGACCAAGGATACGAGGAGGAAGGAGGATACTACGAAGAAGCCGAGGAGAACTTCAACCACTGCTCTGCACAAGGCAAGCTTATACTGATACTGATGCAAGCCAATACTTGCAAGCTATTAACTTAGCAAGCCTTACTAATCAAGTTGACCCATGCAAGCTAATACTTGCTTGCTACCATGCCCACTATATGCCTTAAAGCATATATGATCATAACCACTTGATGAACCAATCCTAGTGTTACTTGCAAGCGTTATACTTTATTTCTTTATCAAAGCTATTACTTAGAGTTTACTTAAGTGAATGGTAGATTCTAGAAGGATAAATGAAGGTTGCATAAAGAGCATAAAATTTGGCCTAAGCTAGACAATCTTGATGTCATCCTAAGGCATGATATTGAACTTAGTTAAAACTCCACTTGTTTACCATCCCTTATTAGTACTTACCCCCACTTGTAGATGCTAGTGCTAAGCATAAAACTTGATCAAATTTAGATGGGAATACTTGGTGGAAAAATAGTTATGAAAACCTTGGAATGATGGATCATTCTATTGAAATGTTTTGGACATGTGTTTCCGAACACCAGCTGATTTATGGTGATGAAAACGTTGAGGCACGAGCCTTAGCCCTTTATAAAACTGATGGTTGTCTGGATGCGATACCATTCCAATTTTACCGTACAACCACAATACCCGAGAATTGGGTAGGGCTTGACTGGAAACTTATATACCTTAGTATTAGTTCCCTCACGTCCATGGTCTGAGCTGAGGCTACCTTGTGAAGATTGTCCACCTGTGCAGTACCCAAGATGACAGTTGGTCATGGTTGGGAGGCCAAACTCACAGGAGAGGTGCTTATACTAGGGCGTGTAATCGAAAGGTTAGGATTGATTATCGGCATACTGAGTATGGTGAATTCAGGATTTGTTCCTGACGGATGTAACGAATGTTGTGGTGAAAGTGTACAATCTCTGCAGAGTGTCAAACTATTCGAATAGCCGCGTCCGCGGTTATGGACAATTGGAGTGGCCATACTGTTCCCCCGTCAGATGTTTCTAAAATGACTTGTGAAATGATTTGAGACTTTGACTTGACCATAACAGGGTTGTGATATGAAATACAAGTTCCCACTTAGGTGTTATAAACTTCAACTAGCTCTCTTGCTTCTGAACTTAGTAGAGATAAATCTGGATTTTTGCAAAAAAAACTAGAGCCTAGTGTCCTATTACAAAACCCCCCTTCACTTGTTAGTATTAGTTTGCGAGTACTTAAAGAGTACTCATGGCTTTGTCCCTGGCTATTTCCATGGCCATACTATGAAGAGGAGTACCTGGAGGATGGACCCCAGGAAGGTTACGACAACTAGGATCATCTCCCATCGTCAGCATTGCCTGTGACCCCGAAGATGGAGATTCGCCTACGCTACCGTTATTATTACGTATTCCGCTGCTTGTGTTGTATTAAGACTGGATCATGAGATCCTTATTTGTGTAAGACCTTATGTATGGTTTGTAATGGATGATGTACTATGGTATCCAATTCTGTTATGTCTCGCAAAAATGGTAATCCTGGGATTGCGATGTATGGCATAACAGGCATCTGGGATTAAAAATCTGGGTGTTGACAACTACGCAGGAAACCCTAATTGCCTAAGGTCTATCTACTAGGAAGACATTAGTAATGTACCCTTGAAGACTGAGATAGCGTTATGCCATGCATAAGTGTGGTTGATGTGCTCGTACCCGTCCGACCTCAAGGTCGTGAAGCTCCTCGCACGTCACCCCTTGTCCAGATCCTTGCACGATGTCCTAGGTAGCTCCAAGTGTAGCACCACCGAGTTGCCACACACATATGGTGCAAGACAACGACTCCTGGGCTCGGATCCCGCCAAGGTTGCGGAAGTAGACCTCCTATCTAGAATCCCAACATCATAATGGCGTGCCATAGAAGAGAACGCCTTGCGTTTGTAGTCCTGACGTGCGACCGTACACTAGCAAAGGCAACTTTAGAGAGAGGGATATTCCAACCAAAGAGAATATCTAATTGGTGTGTGATACCTTCGATCCGGATTCACGGATATAGTATATAGTTTTTCCCTAGAAGACCTAGGTTTAATCGAACCTTGAAAAGCAATGCTAAAAATAAATAAATAAGGACACGTCTACAAGACTTTGTTGTTTCATTTTACCTTAGTTTACCGGACCAATCTAGTTTAATTTTTATAGTAGGTTGAATTAATGGATGGATATAGGCCATGGTTGAAGATCCACCTGCAGCTGCACATCATATGGGATAAAAGATAATAATAAACATAGTCATGTGTAATGTTTGAACGGAGTTAATCTCTTGTCGGCAACACATCCTAGTATACTAAAGCCCCCGTGATGGAGTGGGCATAGCAATAGTCTTTTAATCCAACCGAGTGCACACCGAAGCCACGGTCTACAAATGATTATTAAGTGAAGAACACAAATTAAAGCATTAAGTGGTGATGTTGTTGTGATCCCGAATGGGTCGCTAAGCAAAGACCGTACTACCTTTTTTATCACTGGGGTTCCTATGAGATCGCCGCTAGCCAAATATCTCACATCAAGCCTTTATCAATCTATGGGATCTTGGGTACCTATAAGTACACAGATCGAGACAAGAGACAAAGAAACAAAAGATACAAATCTCAATTGCAAATAAAATAAAATACTCCCATGATTGGATGCACATAATTGCTGTGAGGTTTCTCCTCAACCCGCAGCCTGTAAGAACTACTCACTTATAACAAATAGATCAAGGATAGAAATTATTGTGCAAAATACTTAGATTGAAATCGAATATTCTTACAATGGTCGCCAAATCGCAAGGAGATCTAAAGTACAAAGCAATGGCTATGGCTAGTGGAGGGATAGATGGTGGAATGGATGAACAATGGTGTGGATATTCTTTGGTGGTGTTGTGATAAAATCTGAGAATGGGGGCTCTCTAGGCGACGGCTGTAGCCTCAAAATATATAGGCGTCTTCACAAAAGTTTTAGGGTTTGATGAGACGAAGCCGTTGGCACCCCGTACGGGCAGGTCATACGTACGGGCAGGCCCAGCCCGTAGCAATGGTCATTACGCGTACTGGTGCCTAGAATTTGCTCCCCCAATTACTTGGACGTGTGGATTTCATCTAATTCCTTCATTATGACTCCTAATTTCGCATTAAAACTCGTGATTTCCTGCACAACATAATTCAAAGCAAGGTTTTACATATCTTTGCAATTATTACTCATTAGTGGCAAGGATTGAGAGTTTCTTGTGAATTATTGACTAAAACCTTGATTGCCCTTGAGGAAGAAGAAACAAAACAACTATAAGGAATCCAACGTTTAAACTTGAAACAACAAGAATAAGAATTCACTTACGGTTGGTAGTCATATGTGCATAACACTTCATTCATTTGCGAGGCTTATAAAAGTTAGAGAGATGACAAGACTGCTATACAAGCTTTGGCAATTTAAGACAATCAAAGTAGAGTTTAATATCATTATGAATAGCTAGCAGCATTGTAAACAATCCAATTCTTCTAGTTAACTCTCAACTTGCCAAGGGACACTAGGATGTTTAAATAGCATAATTGAGTAAGAGATTTTCGTTTGCTAAGTAATACAACAATGAAGTATCTTATTTACACCCACACCAATGAATCAAGTCTATCAAAACACTTCTAATCCAATCATTGCTTTTCAAGAAAAATTCGTAGAGTAGTAATGAGACCATGCCAAGGACTTGTTATGTGGATATTCAAATATATCTTTTTCTTTTCATACCTTTTTAAGGATTGCTGGCTATTTCTTTTTGCAAGTGTTTACACAACCTTTGAGAATACCAATACATTTGCCCATACATTGACACTGATGCCAATCATGTCATCAACTCATAGCCAAAATCCAGGGTTATACCATAGATCGTCCAAAAGCTAGCGAAGTTGTTGGCATCCCAAATGTTGGAGATATGCCCTAGAGGCAATAATAAAAGTGGTTATTATTATATCTTTGTGTTTATGATAAATGCTTATATTCATGATATAATAGTATTAACCGGAAACATTAATACTTGTGTGATTTGTAAACTAAATTAGAGTCCCTCGTAAAGCCTCTTTGTAATACTAGCTTGTTGGTTGATAGATGATCGTGGTTTCCCAATCATAAACATTGAGATGTTATTAACAACGAGATTATATCATTAGGAGAATGGTATGATGGACATACTCCTATAGATAAGCGTAGCATAAAGATCAAGTCATTTCAATAGTTTGTTTGCTATAAGCTTTCTGATACATAGTAACCTAATTCCTTCGACCATGAGATCATGCTAATCACCATCACCGGAAGGATGCTTTGATGACATAAAACACCACACCGTAACTGGGTGGCTATAGAGGTGGCATTGAGTGTTCGGAAAGTATGTGTTGAGGCACATGGATCAAGAGTGGGATTTGTCCATCTACGCGATCATGAGATCGGCAAGTGTACGACTACATCACCCACGAGAATCTGCTCTCGTTAACCGCTTTGGAATCTTCAAGGGTGAGTACTCTAATTGACTCGTTGCTACAATCTAGTAGATAGATCTTGGCTTGTTTGTGTGCATGCGGTAGAATTTTTTTGTTTTCCATGCTACGAACCCCAACAGTGGTATCAGAGCCGTGTCTATATGTAGATCTGTTGCATGAGTAGAACACAATGGTTATTGCGGGTGGTGGTGCTTTTATTATCAATTACTTTTTGTGTACTTTGCATCTTGCGGTATGATGGGATGAAGCGGCCCAAGCTAACCTTACATGACATCGTTCATGAGACTTGCTCTGCGCTTAACATGCAACTTGTATTGCATAAGTGGCTTTGCGGGTGTCTGTATCTCCCATCATAGTATAGATTCAATTTACAACATGCACTTGATAGTTCAAGCATCAACGTTGTGGTTCTTGTTCGTAAGTTAGAGCGACACTTATTGAAAGCCCCAAACCACGTAAAATATGCAAAGAAAATTAGAGGCCTCTAACTTTGTTTTACAGGGGTGTGATGTGATGTGATATGGCCATGATTGTGATTATATATGGTGTATGCAATGATCCTTATTTTAAGTCGGCAACCAACAGGAGCCTTATGGTTGTCTTTTAATTTCGTTAAGACCTGCGTGTCTATTATTCAAAGTAGTTGTAATAGTTGATGCTGGTGTACGATAACCATGGAGCGGTGCCATTGACCTTGACGGGTGATGATCGGGTGTGTTAGATTCTGCGAGTGTATACAATAGGAGCAAGCCAGATTTGCTCATGCGGAAGCTAAGGTTTGATCTTGACGAGCCTAGCATGTACATACATGGTCTCGGAACACGGATCACCGAAAGGTAAAGCATGAGTCCTATAGTAGATATGATGAACATGTTGATTGTTCGCCTTTGAAGCTACATCATCTCTCGTGATGATCAGTTTTGATGTGGTGGATTTGGTTCGTGTGATCACTAAAACAATGTGAGGGATATTGTTTTGAGTGGGAGTTCACCTAGATTAATTTAACTATTAATTAGAACTCAATTTGTCATAAACTTAGTCTAAAATATTGCAAATACGTTTTAGATCAACGGTGGCCCCTACCATCAATTTTGCGTTCCTAGAGAAAGAAAAGTTGAAAAACAATGAAAGCAACTTCGCGGATTGGCTCTGCAACTTGAGGATTATCCTCAATGCTGGTAATTTGACCTATGTGCTGGATGCACCGCTAGGTGACCCACCTACAACTAATGCTACCGATGAGGTAAAGAATGTTTTCCTCACTCGAAAGAATTAGTACTCCACAGTTCAGTGTGTTATCTTGTATGTTTTGGAATCAGAGCTTCAGAAAAGGTTTGAGAACCATGACCCACATGATATTGTCGGTAAACTCAAAATGATATTTGAGGCTCACGCGACAGTTGAGAGTTATGAGGCTTCTGAAAAGTTCTTTAACTGCAAGATGGAAGAGGGCAGCTCCGTTAGTGACCACGTGCTTAAGATGTCTGGGCACGCAAGCAAGCTTCAAAGCTTGGGTATAGTGATTCCTAATGCTTTGGGAATTCACCATGTCCTCCAATCACTACCACCAAGTTACAAGAACTTTCTGATGAACTACAATATGCAAAACATGGACAAGTCATTGCCCGAACTCTTCTCCATGTTATAGTCTGCGGAAGTGGAGATCAAGAAAGAGCACCAAGTGTTGATGGTAAATAAGACCACCAAATTTAAGAATCAAGGCAAGTCTAAGAAAAAGGAAAACTTCAAGAAGGGCGGTAAGAAAGTTACCGCACCGGCGAAGAAGACCAAGGCTGGGCCTAAACACGATCTTGAGTGCTTTTCTACGCAAGGGAGAAGTTCCTTTGGGCGGAATTTCCCTAAGTACTTGGTGGATTTGAAGAACGACAACATCAAGAAGAAAGGTATATCTGATATATATATGTTATTGATGTGTATCTCACTAGTAGTCGTAGTAGTGCCTGGGTATTTGATACTGGTTTGGTTGCTCATATTTGTAACTCGAAACAAGTGCTGCAGAATAGACGGAAACTAGCAAAGAACAAGGTGACGATGCGCGTTGGAAATGGATCAAAGGTTGATGTGATCGCGATCGGCATGCTACCTCTTCACCTACCATCGGGATTAGTTTTATACTTAAATTATTGTTATTTGGTGCCTGCGTTGAGCATGAACATTATATCCGGATCATGTTTATTGTGAGACGGTTACTTGTTTAAGTCCGAGAATAATGGTTGTTCGATTTATATGAGTAATATGTTTTATGCACATGCACCTTTGATAGATGGTCTATTCTTATTGAATCTCGATTATAGTAATACACATATTAATAACATTGAAGCTAAACGTTTGAAATTGAACGATAACTCGACCTATACGTGTCACTATCGTCTTAGTCACATTGGAGTGAAGCGTATGAAGAAACTCCATTCCGATGGAATTCTTGAATCACTTGATTTCGAATCACTTGAAAGATGCAAAGCATGTCTGATGGGTAAAATGACTAAGACTCCATTTTCTGGTATGATGGAGCGATCTACGGACTTATTGAAAATCATACATACCGATGTGTGTGGCCCAATGAGTATAGCATCGCGCGGTGGTTATCGTTATGTTCTTACTTTCACGGATGACTTGAGTAGATATGGGTATATCTATTTCATGAAACATAAGTCTAAAACTTTCGAGAAGTTTAAGGAATTTCAAAGTGAAGTAGAGAATCAACGTAACAAGAAGATTAAGTTTCTATGATCTGATCGTGGAGGCGAATATCTTAGTTACGAGTTTGTCGAGCATTTGAAGAAATGCAGAATACTTTCACAATTGACACCGCCGGGAACACCACAACATAATGGTGTGTCCGAACATCGTAATCGAACTCTCTTATATATGATTCGTTCTATGATGTCACTTGCAGATTTACCGCTATCGTTTTGGGGTTATGCATTAGAAACAACCGCATTCACTTTAAATAGGGCACCATCTAAATCCGTTGAAACGAGACCGTATGAATTATGGTTTGGGAAGAAACCTAAATTGTGGTTCCTTAAAGTTTGGGGTTGTGAAGCTTATGTAAAGAAGTTACAGCCCGACAAGCTTGAACCCAAAGCGTAAAAATGCGTCTTCATAGGATACCCAAAGGAAACTATTGGGTATACCTTCTATCATAGATACGAGGGCAAAATCTCCGTTGCCAAGAATGGATCCTTTCTAGAGAAGGAGTTTCTCTCGAAAGAAGTGACTGGAAGGAAAGTAGAACTCGACGAGGTTGTTGAACCTTCTCTCGGACTTGAGAGTAGCGTAACACCGGAAGTAGTTCCTGTGGCGCCTACACCAATAAGAGAGGAAGCTAATGATGTTGATCATGAAACTTCAGTTGAAGTTACTACGGAACCTCGCAGGTTAACAAGAACTCGTACCACTCCTGATTGGTATGATCCCGTTATGAGTGTCATGTTGGTGGACAACACCGATGACCTGGCAACATATGAGGAAGCAATGACGAGCCTAGATTCCAATGAATGGCAAGAAGCCATGAAATCCAAGATTGGATCCATGCACGAAAACCAAATATGGACTTTGGTGGACTTACCGGATGGTGGGAAGGCTGTCGAGAACAAATGGATTTTCAAGAAGAAAACAGAAGCTGCTGGTAATGTTATTGTCTATAAAGCTCGACTTGTCGCAAAAGGGTTTCGACAAATTCAAGGAGTTGAATATGATGAGACTTTCTCACCGGTAGCGAAGCTAAAGTCCGTGAGGATTTTATTAGCAATCGCTGCATATTATGATTATGAGATATGGCAGATGGATGTCAAAACGGTGTTCCTCAGTGGAGACATTGATGAAGAGTTGTATATGGTACAACCCAAAGGTTTTGTTGATCCTAAAGATGCTAACAAGGTATGCAAACTTCAACGATCCATTTATGGAATGAAGCAAGCATCCCGAAGTTGGAATCAAGATTTTGATAAGGTAATCAAAAGTTTTGGATTTATACAAACTTATGGAGAAGCTTGTATTTACAAGAAAGTGAGTGGGAGCTCTGTAGCATTCCTGGTACTATATGTGGATGACATATTATTGATTGGGAATGATGTAGACCTTATTAATAGTGTCAAGGATTATTTGAATAATAGTTTTTGAATGAAAGATCTTGGCGAAGCAGCTTACATATTAGGCATAAATATTTATAGAGATAGATCGAGATGCCTAATATCATTGTCATAGAATACATATTTGGACAAAATTCTCAAGAGGTTTAGAATGGAAGATAGCAAGAAAGGGTTCTTGCCCATGTTGCCCAATACGACCTTGAGTAAAACTCAAAGTCCTGCTATGGCAGAAGATAGAGAAAGGATGAGTAAGACTCCCTATTCCTCAGCCATAGGGATCTATCATGTATGCCATGCTATGTACTAGACCCGACATTGCATATGCTGTTAGTTTGACTAGCAGATATCAAAGTGATCCAGGAGTGGATCATTGGACAACGGTCAAAAACATCCTTAAGTACTTGAGAAGAACTAAGGATATGGTTCTTTCTTATGGAGGTGATGAACAGATCGTTGTTAATGGTTACACTAATGCTAGTTGGAACACCGATCCGGATGATTCTAAATCTCAATATGGATACATATTTACTTTGAATGGTGCAGCAGTTAGCTAGAGGAGTGCAAAACAAAGCGTTGTGGCGAGATCTTCAACTGAATCGGAATACATAGCTGCTTCAGAGGCTTCGCAAGAGGCGATATGGATGAAGGAGTTCATTACAGAGCTCGGTGTGGTTCCAAGTGCGCTGGACCCGATGTCTATCTATTGTGATAACATGGGCGCCATAACCAATACGCAAGAACCAAGGTCACACAAGAAGCTGAAGCATATCAAGCTATGTTTTCACGCTATTCGAGAGCATGTCCAAGATGGTGACATAAAGATTTGCAAAGTACACACATATTTGAATGTGTCGGATTCGTTGACTAAACCTCTCCCGAGGGCAAAACATGACCAGCACCAAACCGCCATGGGTGTTCGGTATATTACCATGTAATCTAGATTAGTTGACTCTAGTGCAAGTGGGAGACTGTTGGAGATATGCCCTAGAGGCAATAATAAAAGTGGTTATTATTATATCTTTGTGTTTATGATAAATGTTTACATTCATGCTATAATAGTATTAACCGGAAACATTAATACTTGTGTGATTTGTAAACTAAATTAGAGTCCTTGGTAAAGCCTCTTTGTAATACTAGCTTGTTGGTTGATAGATTATCGTGGTTTCCCGATCATGAACATTGAGATGTTATTAACAACAAGATCATATCATTAGGAGAATGGTGTGATGGACATACTCCTATAGATAAGCGTAGCATAAAGATCAAGTCATTTCAATAGTTCGTTTGCTATAAGCTTTCTGATAGATAGTAACCTAATTCCTTTGACCATGAGATCATGCTAATCACCATCACCGGAAGGATGCTTTGATGACATCAAATACCACACCGTAACTGGGTGGCTATAAAGGTGGCATTGAGTGTTCGAAAAGTATGTGTTGAGGCACATGGATCAAGAGTGGGATTTGTCCATCCATATGACAGATAGATATACTCTGGGCCCTCTCGGTGGAATGTCATCCAATTAGCTTGCAAGCATGTGGCTGGCTCATAAGGGATCACATATCACGGAAACGAGAAAAGAGTACTTATCGGTAAGAAGGTTGAACTAGGTATGCAGAGATACCGACGATCAAACCTCAGATAAGTAAACTATTGCGAGACAAAGGGAAATTGGTATCGTATGTAAGTGGTTCATTCGATCGCAAAGTAATCGTAGAAATATGTGGGAGACATATGAATTTCCAGATTCCTCTATTGGTTATTGATTGGAGAAGTGTCTCGGTCATGTCCGCGTAATTCACGAACCGTAGGGAGACACACTTAAGGATTCGATGTTGTTTAGTAGATATGGAATGTAAGTAGGGAGACCGAATGTTGTTCGGAGTCTCGGATGGGATCCGAGATATCACGAGGATATCCGGAATGGTCCGGAGAATAAGATTCATATAAGGAAAGTCTAATTCCGGAGTTCGGGAATGATTCCGATGTTTTCATCGGAGAGGTTCTAGAAGGGTCTATAAGGTTCACCAGACCAGAAGGGGAAGGGTACATGAATGTGTCATGGATAAGTGGAATGATTGAATCATGTCCTAGGTCACTTGGTTGGGCATTAGCAAGAAAGAAATCAAGCTCCAAATTGAAAATCAAAAGACAAGTTTCAAAAGTCAAACTGGGACAATGTATCCTAGTGGAGGAAGGAAAGAATCCTTCTTTCCTCCACCACAAGCCAACTAGGAGAGGGAGTTGGGAAAGGATTCAAACTCCCCTCTCCCAAGCTGTCCTCCCTCTCATAAATAGAGGGGAGGGGGTGCCCCAAGACCACACAACCAGCCCCTCCCACCTAGCCGCTTGTTGCCGCCCCCGCAATGCCGTCGCCGCTTTCCGCCACCACGAGCCGCCTCCGCCACGCCGCCGCCTCGCGCTGCCGCCGGATCGTCATCGCCGCCCTAGCCGCCGCCGACTCCACCTCCTCCTCTCCGGCCCTCTAAACCTAGATTGCCGGAAACCCTAGATCCACCATAACTTTGTTGGCTTAAGCCCTACATGATTTTTCTACTTGACACACACCGTCGTCTTTGGAATTGTGAGGGAACTACAACCTCCACTTTGGAACAAGGAGAGGAAGGTCTTCATCGAGTACCGATGTGACCGATTTAACGCACGAACGCAGTAGCCTGTGTGGGAAGGATCGTCTATATGATCTTGAGATCGGCAAGTGTACGACTATATCACCCACGAGAATATGCTCTCGTTAACCTCTTTGGAATCTTCGAGGGTGAGTACTCTAATGGACTCGTTCTACAATCTAGTAGATATATCTTGGCTTGTTTGTGTGTATGTGGTAGAAATTTTTTATTTTCCATGCTACGAAATAAATAACAGACTTTTTCTTTGTTTCTTTTTCATGAGCTAGTACCACGGAGTAAATGACGCAAAACCATCACATTTGAGGAAAAGTAACCAAACACCCACCAAAATGCATGTTTTTCGGTGGTTTTTTGTGAAGGGTTGTCACCTTAGCCCCAAATGTGGTAGTTTTGCGTTATTTTCTCAGTACCACGGTTTGATCCACAAGGTTAGCTTTGGCATGTATCACAATTACCACTAGGCTTTATTTCAATCAAACAACTCCTTTCATGAGTGTCGTCAAGACTATCAAAATATCTATGGGGTTAAGTATCTTCAAGGTTATATTATCAAGACAATCATTCGTCAAAACAAGTCATAAATTTTAGACTTTTCTTATTGTACTTGTTTGACATTATTATTTCTAAGAAAAGACTCGGTTAGCTAAAAGAACTAGATCGAGAGCTCCAACAACTAACCATCATACTAATAAAAAGCTTTACTTTAGCTAAATTAAATTACTCCCACATACATAACATCTTAGCAAATTGACCAACTAAGATAAACAACTCAAACTTCAAAAGTGGGAGACATAGGACATACCTCTCATAAGCATACTTCATGATTCTCTTTCTTATAGGTATGTTTTCCTTCAAAAACTCAAACACGATTACTCTCATAATAATATAAAAGCAAAGATGCAAAGTGCGAATCCACATTTACGAAAAAAAGGAAAAACAGAAAAATCTTTTTATATTTTTGAGGAAGGGGATTAAAGAATAGAAAGGATCTTGCGACCAAGCAAGGGTTCCAAAAAAAGAAAATCAAACGAATAAAACAAAAGCAAAGGAAAAAACAAGGTGTTGGAACAAGCCAACACAAGTGTTTCAAAGCTCCAAAGGAGGTAGAGTACAACCTCATTATTATACAAATAAATTTGCAAGAGGAACACAACCCATGTCTTTTGCAAGCCCCTTTGTTGTTTATTATGGTGGTGGATAATCTCCCAAGTTTTATTGGCCATGCCAATTCTGAAACTGGGTGTTGAGGCTTGCGGCGGCATTTCGAAGGTTGATGGAGAGGTTGTTCATGTTTTGATATTTCCTTCGAGCGCGTAGATATCTTCATAGGTGGTGTAGTAGTTTAATGGCTACTCATCTTGTTCGGGATCTTTTTGTTTTATTTTCTCCTTCGTCTATAGGTATTTCTTGTTAGGATAGATTAACCTCGACCTGCGTGTCATAACGCGAACATTTCTCCTCGATACAGAAGAGATCACGAGTATCTATCCCGGGGAAATCTGAATTGTAGTATTTCACTGAAACTAGTGGGCCCAAAGTATTCATGAGAGGAATAGAGTCCATTCAGAAATTCAGACGATATTGCTATGGAGTGTGGACATATCCCACCCAATTTCTCCGGCGAACGACACTACACTCCGTTCGGACGACTGAGGCGGGATGGAAGCCGCGTCCTTGCCGCTCGCCGCCTCCCGCTTCCTCTCCCCGCCAGTGACCGCGCCGTCCTGCACCCGGCCGAGGAGCCTTCCCTCCATCCGCGCCGCCCCCAAGGCGCTGAAAGAACGTGAAGCTCCCAAAACCCTGCGGACGTCCCCCCGGCGGAGCGCTGTCGCCGAGGTCAAGGCCGCCACGGACCCTGTTGCCACCCTCACAAGGTACCCGTACCCGCAGCATATCGCTCTCTCTTAATTCTCTTCCGAGCATCTGTTTCATGTCACCGTAGGGATTCCCCGCACACAGTAACCTCAGCTGCTGCAACCTGTGTATTTATGCCCACCTGCGTACTATGCATAATACACATGTGCTAATCAGATTTGAAGTTAAATCCCGCGAGTTCATCCACAGGTTCGAGGATGTGCTGCAGACACAGGACTGCAACATAATCTTGCGCCACTACGGAGAAATCAGGCAATGGGATCTGCTTTCTAAGGTAGTAGTTATTAATTGGCAATGCTTGTAATGGACAGTTAGGGTGCGGTCGGGTGGTGGGTCAATTGACGTTTGGCTGTGGAGATTTTGCCAGTACCAGTAGACACGAGTCATTTTGAACGTTGTTTCAGGTTTTCGGGTGGATGCAGGAGCATGACGTGCTCAATATCGCGTCTTACAGTAGCTATTTCAAGTACCTGGGGTTGAGCCGTAATCCTGCCAAAGTGCTACAAGTTTATGGTGCCATCCAGGACAAGTCAATCAGAGCGCACGTCTCTGTTTGTAATTCGGTTCTTGGGTGCTTGGTGAAGAATGGTAGGTCTGACAGCACCTTCAAGCTTTACGATGAGATGATAAGAGAAGGTCTATCACCTGATCTGTTCACCTACAGCACTGTACGGGAATTTTAACCCCATCTTCCATATTAGCATTTGTTATGGGCTTTAAGCAACCTCATTTTCCTTGGATGAATATATTTTGCTTTTTGTTTGTCCAACCTCCAGCTCCTTTCAGGGTGCATGAAGCTAAGGCAGGGCTACACTAAGGCAATGGAGTTAATCAATGAGTTGAACTCCCGTGGTCTTCAGATGGATAGTGTAATATATGGCACCCTCTTGGCAATATGTGCATCCCATAACTACTGCGATGAGGCCGAGGTATGCTTCCAGAAACTGAAGGATGAAGGCTATACTCCTAATCTGTTCCATTACAGTTCCCTATTGAATGCATATTCGGAAAATTCTTATTATGAAAAAGCTGAGCTGTTGATGGAAGATTTGAGGGCCTCTGGTTTAACACCAAATAAGGTATACTTTCTCTGCTGGTCCTTTATAACTTTTGTGATATATGCTTTCTGATTTGTTCTCTCAGTTTCATTTTTAAGTTTGCTGCTCTTGAAGTGTTGAGTTCATTTCTCAATAGACATGGCACATCCCTATGACAAGTTAGAGAATTGGTTGGTATGGATACTGAGAAATCCTAGGTAATGTGTCAGGGTGTAGCTTGCAGAGGTCATACTGTTGTGTTTTAGACTTCTAGTATGCAACTTGGGTTTTCCAGCTACACCATTTATGTCTCTTTGTTAAGGTATCTGGTTTAACTCTATTTTGACTTCCATCTTGTAGCATATAAGTGAACAATGCTTGTAATGTGCGTGCAACCAAATACTTGTGTGCTAGGCAGCAAGAAGCACATAACCAACACATTGTTTGCAATGCATATTCTTAAATTACATGGAGGAAGTGTATACTGCATACCCTATCTTTTTTTTTTTCCGAACCATGCAGGAGGACTGCATGTCATATATTAATCAGAAAAAAAAGCCCCAGTGGGCAGAGTACACGACCTGACCCAGATACAAACACACTTCGAAAGAACCACACAAAGAAAACAAACTTGACCGTAAACAGAGAACTCCTAGTCCAGTGTTAGGCGATAAGACCTGAAACTGAAACTAACAAACTGGAGAGATGACCAACGACCTACGGCTAGACTGGCTATCTATGCCCTGTCGAGCTGAAACTTTTCCTGGCTGAGCCTTGAAACATTTCCTTCGACTCCACCCGCCAAGTACAGAAAGTCTGGTCCATGGCAGGGATCACCTGCTCGTAATTAGCCTATTTGAGTACAACACTCCAGATTATATTGACTACCGCGCATCCAACAAACAAATGCTGTGCGTTCTCTTATGCTGAATTACAGTAGACACACTTGTTGTTATGCAGCAGTCCTCTTTTGGCTAGTCGATCAGTGGTCCAAGTCCTTCTGCGAACAAACAGCCAGGCAGCGATCTTGCAACGTAGAGGAGCCCAAGAACTCCAGATCACTTCCGCAGGCTCGCTTCTGATCGTGCCCGCATAATGAGCAAGGTATACAGACTTAGCCGAGTATTTCCCTTTTGAATCCCATATCCAAGTCCACTCATCAGCCTCATTAGATAGTTGGATATTCCTTAACTCTTCCCACCATGCAATTACCTGATTGAAAGCTTGGATTGTCAGAAGCGAGCCTGCAGAAAAGAGAACCCTATATGTGTTGAAATGTGTTGGAGTATGAGTTAGTGTAGTAGTAGTACTCTAGTAGAGTCTAGAGTATTCTAGGGGAGTGTGTCAGTATAGTAGATTAGTAAGCAGTACCTAGCTCAGGATAACCAGTGGACCTATCGATTGTAGGTTGTTGGAGTCTAGGTTAGCATAGTAGTATTGTCCTAGGAGAGTCTAGAGTATTCTAGTAAGTGTTGGAGTCTGAGTTAGTGTAGTATTACTACTCTTGTAGAGTCTAGAGTATTCTAGGGAGTGTTAGTATAGTAGTAATAGTAATGTCCTACTAGAGTCTAGATCATTCCAGTGTACAAGTGAAGATGTAAGGCTAGATTGTGCTATATATAAAAGAGCGTGTGGAGGTCCAAGGGACCAACCAAGCCCATCCAGAAATTGTCCCCAAAAAAACCAACATGGTATCAGAGCTAGGCTCCTCCTAACCCTAGCTACCACCGTTTCACCATTGCAACACCCATCCCGGCTCTTGTTGTCAACAACACCGGGCACATTGTAGTCACCTAAGCGGCGGGAGGCCGCATCCCGTTGCTCTCTACAGGCAGTAACCAGCTTATGTGTTGCTCTCATCACGATGTGTTGTGTGAGGCTTGGTTGCTGCTCTGTACGGAGGTTGCTTAGTGAGCTAGTTAGAATGGTGCAATTGAGATGTTGATAGGAGGATGACAAGTTAGCGAGGTTGGATTTGGGGACCAAGAGAAACTGGAGGTGGAGGAGGACCTCTGATCTGGTCAGAGATGGGAAGATGCAGAGATGATGCTGATGGCTGGAGCTGTGTGGTGCTGGGCTGTGGTCGTGGAAGGAGACAACTGGGTGAGGTCTCCAGTTTGGTCGTTCTTGGCTGAGGGAAGAGGTGAGCTGCAGAGCTGCAAGGTGTGGAAGCCTGAAGCGGAGGTACAACCATACAAGGGAGTGCTCCCTGCAGGTGGTTGCTATGATGTTGCTGGACAAGATTCGGTTTCAGGAGGAAGAAGGTGTTGCTGCTGTGTTGCAGCAGAGAAAAGAGGAGTCCAGGAGGGGGCAGCTGCTGAAGCTGGTGTGAGAAGGCGGCTGTGGATGGTGATGTTGATGGTGAGGCGGCTGTGGCTCTGTAGGAGCTGTTGTTGAGGTGAGGCAGCCGTGGTTCCGCGGGAACCGGAGTTGATGAAGAGGCAATGACGATGCTCAAGCTAATAAGGGAAGGCGTGTGGTGCAGGTTGTACGCTACCGGTGTGAGAAGGCGCATGAGTTGGAGAGGCAACAATGGACCAACGCAAGAAGGATTGGAGGTGTCTAGCTTGATGCAGAGTTGTTGCATTGTGATGGTGATGGCTCGCACAAGGCGGAGCTTGGATGATCCGAGTTGATTGATTGGGTGCTTGACAACCGATGGAGCAAGAGCTAGAGTAAAATGCTCTCATGTGTCTTTGTATGCTGGTAAGCTAGATGTGTAGTGGTCGTAAGAAGTGTCATGGAGTTGTAGCAAGATGGTCATGGTGACTGACCCATGCCCATCTTGAGGGGGAGTGTTGGAGTCTAGGTTAGCATAGTAGTATTGTCCTAGGAGAGTCTAGAGTATTCTAGTAAGTGTTGGAGTCTGAGTTAGTGTAGTATTACTACTCTTGTAGAGTCTAGAGTATTCTAGGGAGTGTTAGTATAGTAGTAATAGTAATGTCCTACTAGAGTCTAGATCATTCCAGTGTACAAGTGAAGATGTAAGGCTAGATTGTGCTATATATAAAAGAGCGTGTGGAGGTCCAAGGGACCAACCAAGCCCATCCAGAAATTGTCCCCAAAAAAACCAACATAGGTGCATCCTCTCCTCTCTCGTTCTCTCCCGAAACCCCTCTTTCTGGTCTCTTCCACCGCCCTCCCGGGCCGGACCGGAGCTTCTCCCGCCGGCGTTGCCGTGCGGCGAAGGCGAAGGAATGACGCCGGCTATAGGATTAGGTTTACTGTTTTGCTTGTAGTTTCCTTCATGGAGTTTGAGGGTAGGATGGCAGATCTCAGCGACCAGATCTGCTGCGTCGTGGGTGTTCTCTGCTTGGATGCATCTCGCCGGTGGCAGGCGGTGGTGCAGGCTGGGAAGAGGAGGCCACGCATCCCTCCTAATAAGGTCTGCATCTGGAGTATGAGAGTGGGATTCCTGGACCAGATCCTACTTTGTGTGGAGATGCTTCTTCTCGCAGTTGTGCTCCCATGAGGGAGCCAAAGACGGTGAGGGTGATAGCTCCATACAGCTCCTCAAATAAGGTCCGTCCTTTGGTTTTCTGCTACTGCAATTCCTCCCTGTATTTGCCTCCTCTGGCTCATGGCGGGAGCTCGGGGTCCGACGGCGGATCTGCAATCACTGCGCGGGAGTTGAAGACCGGTTCCTACCGTTTGGTCTTGATTTCGGATGAAGCCATGCTCTTCTGTGCACCTCTCCAAGGTGGAGTTGGGGGTGATAGGAGGGTTGCTGAATCTGGAGCTCGAAGCTGGCAGCGATGGAGTAGTGATACCGCAACCTGCTGTACAATCTTGGCGGCCTCGGATTATCGGCCAACTATGAAGGCCATGGTGGCCACCTTTGCTGGAGAAGGAAACCGGCGTTCTTTCAACCTCCAGGAGGAGGCCCTTTGCAGACATTGCTGTGGCGCTCCTCGTTGACTCGGAGCCAAGTGTAGTCCCCGGCACCGGTGAAGACGGCCAGGGTTGGAGCTCCTTCTTCCACAAGTGCGGTAGAGGACCTGATTGCATTTCTAGCTGTACTTTCAAGGTCTTCTTTGTAAAAGCTAGGGATTTAGTTGTCATTTTTATTTTCTCCAAGTCCCTATTATAATTTGTACCTGCCGCTTGCATAATTAATGGTATCCAGGCCCTTCAGAGCCTCTCGTTAAAAAAAAAAATTCCCTCCGTCCTAAAAAGGATGTCTTAGATTTGTCAAAAATTTAAATGTATCTATATACTAAAACATGTCTAGTTTCATGCAAAATTTGACAAATCTGCAACATCCTTTTCAGGATGGAGGGAGTAGTAGATTAGTAGCATTGTCCTACTAGATTCTAGACTATTCTAGAGTATGAGTGAAAATGTAAGACTAAGCTGAGCTATATATAAGACGGTGTGGTGGTCCAGGAGACTAGCCCATCCACAAATTCCTCCCCAAAACAACATTGTATCAGAGCAGTGGTGCTCCTGAGAAGTGGCAATGGTGATGGAGCAGGGCTGCTCTGCTGTGGCCTAAGCTGAAGAAGGGGGCGCTTGGTCCTGGTGGTGAATCAACGGCTTGTGGAGGAGCTCCAGGCATTCAGTGTGAGTGCAGGCAGGGGTTGCTAGCTCAGGTGGAGAAGCGCTGGCCAGGTTGAGGTGCAGCTGCTCGTGACTTGCAGGGAGAAGTAAGGAGAAGCAAGGGAGCTGCGACTGCTCAAAGCAGAGGTGATTGTTGTTTGCTGTGCGTGTGAGCACAAGGACAGATGAGAGAACTGAGCTGTGTGTGCTAGCAGAGGAAGAAGATCGAGCTTGGTGAGCTCGTGTCTCTCAGCAAAAGCACCAGGAACCGGACGTTGTGCTGCTCCACTTTGAGGTTTCTGTGGTGGCGGACGGTGGGCGTGCAGTGCAGCCAGGAGAACTGGTCAGACAGTGCAGCTAGGAGTGGGTTGTACACGCAGCGGAGGAGCAGCTTGGGTTGTGCGATAGACTGCGGAGAAGAGCGTGTGCGGGCAGGACTTGTAGAACAGCTGAACAATGTTATGGATTCAGTCTCAAATTCTAACCTAGTTGTTCACTATTGTTGAGTGATCTGCAAGAGAAGGTCAACTAGAGCAGAAAGGAGGCATAAAGCTTGTTTGTTGGTACTTTCAGCAACATTGATCAATGGTCGAAAATCAAAGAATTGAGAATCTACTTGAGAAAATGACTCAATTGCTCAAGGAGATAGATAAATTGAGACAATCGAAGGAGAGTGCAAAAATTCCAAAGCAAAGTGGAAAAATAACAATCCTTAGAAATTTTCAACATCTTGCACAAAGGGAAGAAGGTATCTCAAATCGGGCTCCTACACTAAATGGAACTTCTTTTTCAAATTGGATACTAGATTCGAGAGCATCGGCACACGTCACGGGTAGCTGGAGTGAGTTTGCATCATGTGCTCCACATCTGCCTATGCATAAAGGAGACTATCCAAAACTTATAAACCTGTCAAAGGGGTTGACACAGTGAAATGCACTCCGTCAATTACATTGTCTTCGGTATTATATGCTCTGTCACTTCTGGTAAGTTTGGTGTCTATGAGCTCCTTGGTTGACGACACTGATTATCGAATTATTGTTGACCGATGTCGCGTCCTGGGACACGGACACCAGGGATGGATGCTACCTTCGTATTTGTTCGGCACAGGGCATGTGGTGCAACGAGCTCGACCAAGCTGCAAAGACACGACAAACACACAAGCATTTTTTACCCAGGTTCAGCCCGTCCGGAGGCTAACAAACCTACGTCCTTCATGTTTGAGTTGATTTGATGGAGGGGTGTATATAAGAGGATGAACTCTCTCTTCCCTCTTGAACTACGCTAGTCTCGCTATCTTCCCAGGCCTTTTCCTCCTTTCTATGCTATCTATACGATACTTTCCTGGTGGTTCAATGACTCAACCAACTACCCAACCTCTCTTGTTGGAACCAACTGATCGGAACCAAAACTAACCTCTTGAACCCGTGGTGACAGCCCTCCTTTTATAGAGCAAGGGGATACCACAGTCACCAGTGCACTCACGCGGTTCAAACGTTCCTGGGTCCTGACTCTGCGTGCTACATGGTGTGGCTGACAGAGGGCAGTGCTACGCGCCAATCCCTCGCCCCGGGCGGTGCGCTGCTGCTTTTGATATCGATGGGACAGGACGGTCTCATCTCCCGCCTGTCGCGCCTGCTGCTACATTAAGTGAAGGAGGCAGGGGCCACAAGGATGATGGCGCCATGTGTCCCGCATGCCGGCCCGCGCGCTACCGCTACCGCTCTATCTGTTGACTTGAGTGCCCACCTTGCATCGGTAGTTGGGGCGGGTGGGTTCCCGGTAGGCGACGTCGGGAAGCCCCCAAGGCCCAAGCTGGCGAGGCATCTCATGCCGCGGTTGCGTCGCCTTCATGCTTCCTAGAGCCCTTCCCTGGGATCTTCGTGCAGAGTGGGAACACGTCCATGGTTGGTACCTTGAAGATGTATATCTTGTACGTCTCCACACTCTTGTTGGCCTTCTTCCTGCATATCAGAGGAAGTGCATGCACATACATGCTCGCCTTACCTTTGGCGCTTCGTCGACTTGTGCGGTCCGACCCACCTCCTGACCATACCCGGGAGGCTGAGCCACGCGCTAGCCTTCCATCATGGTGCAAGGTGAGACAACCCACGCGCCCAAGGCACAATCAGGGGTAGCCCGGTAGTTACTGTGCCGACAGTAGCCCTCAGACGTGGGCTGGCAAGCTCCTAATCTTTGGGCGACGCATATGCGCCCATGTTGCCAGGCTGGGCCCCATAGGCGTGTGGGTCCCGCACCTGCACATATTCTTGATTGGACGTTAGGGTCAGTGCCCGCTTGCACGGAGGTGGCGTGCTCGACCGCGCGCACTCAAGTGGCCACGCGACCGACAAGACACGCCTTGACTCTGGCGGTTCGGTGACCGTGCATTCATTGCTAACGCTTCGGTTCCCGCAAAAAGCGGTAACCGCGACGACGTGGAGTCAGTTGCCCATTAGCCACGGAGGGGCGATGCAACGGCACGCGCCTAGTAGCGCTAGGAGTCGATGGGGCAGCCCCGCATCCCTACTATAAGTAGGGTGCCTTAGCCCCGGTAACTCTTCACCCCGGCACAACCTTTTTCTCCTTCATCCATCTTCCATCTTCCATCTTCTTACTCCAGTTCTCTTGCTGCCGCGCACCAGATGGACGGGTCAATGGCTGGCCGTGGTAGGGGACGCATGTGACATCGGTATGATTTATTGGGTTCCCGAGTTTGGTATACCTGGTACTTACCTAAGTTACGGCCCATGAAGCCCAGAAGAAGCCACGGGTCCTAGAATCATCCAAAGCCCAAGAACCAGACGTGGAGATGAAGATAGATGTATAAACCGACATAGTTGTAGAGTCGTAACTCTAACTTGTAACCGACCCGAACTTGGCTCTAGGGCCCAGCCTCTCATATAAAGGCTGGGAGGAGCTGGGGGAGAGGGTATCGTAGCTTTCAGCAAACCACAACACGCTGTGAGTTAGATCGCACCTAGTGAATTGGCGACTCTGCAATCATCTTCGACAATAATCAGACGTTTGTCTGATGAGCCGACGAAATCACCAACGCTCCTTTTTCCCTGAAACTCTTAAGTCCATAACAATGGGCATTGCCGAGGTTACCCCTCGTCAGCATGCCTCCTTTAGGCCACACCTTGACTCCGCCACTCGAGGGACCATCTCCTCGTTCCGTGGGGATGTACTACGTGTGCTGCCGCATTCGGTGCTTGGACCAGGCTGCGACTCGCCGCCTCCGGAAGCTTAAGCGGGGCGCGGGCGGCCGCGCGGCCATGGTCGTGGCCGAGGTGGAGGCCGCGACCGGTCTAATGCTATGCCCTCCATCTCTAGGGCGGCTCCTCCGGCAGGAGGCGCAGGAGAGGTCAGGGCCAAGCCCGTGGGCGCGAAAGGAATTCTCCTTCGCCGCCTCTCTCCTATGTCGTCCCCTTTCCCTCTCAGGCAGAGAAGGACGATCGCCTGGATGGCTTCATGTTTTTTCATCATGTCGCCGCGCTTCATGGACTAGGTGACGCTCCCAAACTTTTCGCACGGGAGTTCCACGGTCGCACACCGTTGGAGGTGAAGCTACTGGAGGCCTCTAGCGAGCAGCTCCCCTAGGGCATGGACGAGCGTCACCGACAACGACAACCAGGTGCACCTGTGGGTTGGTTCTATGTCAAGGTGTTCGACCACTCCTTGTGCTGCCATTGGTTCACACCCTCCCTTCAAATACCGAGGATGGAAGGACGGTAAGTGGTAGCTCGGACCTCTCTCGGCAGACCGCTGTCGCATCGGTTAGGTTGATGCAGGATAAATGACTTGCACTTCTGCTTTTTGCGCTACCATGTATGCGCATACAATGTAACAAAAGGAAGTATGCTTAATCTTTCTTTTGTGCTCCGTAAACTTATCTTAGGTTTTCTTTTGGGATGTGACACCCGTTGCTCTGTATTTTGTGGTGCTTCTTGACTTCCGAGGCACTGGTCTTGTACGCACTCCTCTTGGGTGGGACTGAGCCAACTCCGGGGGTATTACCCAGGAACCTGCTAGCTTTGCTGACGGGGGTTTATTCTCAGAAGGTTCCTGCGCTGCGCGAGACTTTGACCGGCCTCTCTTCACCTAAGAGGAAAAGCTACATGGTAGTTAGTGTTAGCATCCATTTTGGGCTGATAAAATTTACGTTGGTTTGAGCCAGGAGATGAGAGTCACAGATGGACGCGTTTTGTTGATTTCTAGATTCTAGCCCAATACCAGGCGACTAAAGGCTGAAGATAGTCGGTGCATGAAGATCTAGAGGACTATCAAGAAGCCAACCCGGATAGTAGGCAATCCCAACATCGGTGGGCCTACTAAGCAGAATATTCCAAAAACCGACGATGGGAGCCGACTTATGCCCAAGGAGACCATGACTTCGCTGGAAAGAAGCTCGAATATCTTGGAAACTACGCCAACACAGAAGGAAAGATGAGTCTGTAAAGGGTTATTCGGACGCTTGGAGTTCGTAGTCCAGTACAAAGCCGACAACAGTTGCCTAGTTTTAGAGTTATTTTCCTACTAAGAAAACCGCATTGTACTCGTGTAATAGTCTTCTAGGCTTGTACGAAAAGACCAGCCGCTTCATAAATTGTGAGGGGTGCCGACCGATTGAATTAAGCACACAATCGACAGAATCAATATAATCTACTTTTCGCTACTTTTACACCTCCTCAACCCTTGTCCCTGTTTCCGTTTCTTCCGCGTTTCGAAGCATCGACAACCGAGTTAGGGCGGTTAGGTCGACTAGCTCAGCCAATAGCCGTCGGAATCTCATACAGGGTCCCTCTCGAGAAACCAGGGCTTCTAGTCTAAAAAGCGCCGACTCACTGTCTTGCGTATCACGCTGTGAGATCGGCCTCCTGGAAACGTATTCAGGTGCATCACCCTTGCTTTTCCGGGCACCCTAGTAAAGATCTTATACATTCGGTTAAACGTATTGGCGACTCCACTATCCGACTAAGCGGATCCGTCATGTGAGTGTGTGGCCTCGTTTAAAGCGCAACAACTTTTTGGCGAGTCCATTGGGGACAACAACATAGATCGTGCAACAATGACCAGTTCTGCAATCCCTCTGCCGGGTGAGATCATCCCGAGTAACATCATATGGCCCTGCCTATGATGAACTCTCTGAAGATTAAAGCAAACTCTTCGAAGCAATGCAAGTTCAACTTCAAGAACAGATCGATCTGCTTCGGAAGAAGGAGAAAGAGCTCGTAGATGAACTCCAAGAGCTTCAAGAGAAGAAAGCAAAGGAAGACCAGGAGGCTTTCATGGCGACCTTCAAGGAAGATCGCTCGGGAAACATCATAACAATCAGAAAGGCTCGATTCAGTCCCCTCATTGATGAGACTACTGTAAGTATAAAAGCTCTATCTCAGTTAACCGTCGTAGATTTACGCATTAATGAACCCAATCAACAAGTGCTTAAAGCTGCATTCGGATATGGTGATGCGATTGTTAGAGTTATATTTATGATGGCTTTTGGCCTCCTGCACATTGGCACTTTGGCCTTTTGCCCCTTGATAATACCAAGTTGCTTATTCCTAACATGGTATCACAAACTAGTTTTTTTTTTTCGATTCCTTCAACCGCAACTCGTCACTCTCCTTGTTGATCACATCTTAGATCGATTTTGTGCACCTTCTGCTGCTGCTGTTGCTAGCCTTCTCTCTCCTCCACCTCTTGGCTAGCTGTCTCACTCCGCCACCAAGTCGTCCCGCCCGTCCTGGACTCCACCTAAAAAATCCCGCCAGGTCCCCATTTGTTTCTGTTGTGTCTACCACTAGATCGCCTATTCCTCTTGTGTGCCGCCACGGGGGCTGTTCTCTAGATTTGCCCTTCCGGTCCCGCGCGCTGCCGATGGTCTCTCTCTAGGCCGCCGTCTCCTTGAGACGCCGATTGTCTTCATAGATCGGATTGTGACACTTCATCAGGCGAGCGAGCTTTTGCTGCTTGGGTGGTTTCCCCAATCCGTTCGACTGTTTAGTTTTTTGGATTATTTAGTTTGGTCTCCTCTGTCTGCCGCTGTTGATGGTTTTGTTTGGTCTTCTCGTGGATTTACTCGAGAAGGACTGAAAGAGTGGATCCGGTGTTGATCTCCGTCAGCTTAAAAAAAGCATTTGCAATGTCATCAAGCATGGTCTCTGTACCTCGCTCTACAACGTTTTTTGACGGTGTTCCCTATGGGTGTGTACGGTTGAGGTCACGAAGTGGAATGTAATGGAATAGTTCCACACTTGAGAGTCGTTTTATTGTTCGGTTGAAAAATGGAATGGAGCGAGGCGGTTCCTCAAAACAGAATATTCTCTCTAGATCTAGAACGCACACATTCCTCCAAATCGGTGGAATCTCCCAGTTCCTCTATGCTAAAGCCACTCAAACTTTCTCACCCTCTCTATTATATTATCACCCTTTTTGCTAAATGCACACAAACATAGAACGGAACCATTCCACTTTTTTGGCCCAACCAAACATAGAGCGAAACCATTCCATTACACGTTTTTGGTCCTGACCAAACACAAGAACGGAACCGATCCATTTCGGTGGAATGGAACCATGACATTCCATCCCACTTTGTTCCCGAACCGAACACACCCTATGTTGATCCCGTCTCAAACGTATTTCTGCGCTTGGTGCTCGATGCTCGTCTACCTGCTCTCATGGCTTGTGTCTATGGTCGTGGGCACTCTATGTTGACTCCCTTCGTGGCTTCCTCAAGCACTTGTGGCTGATCTACGTCGACTCCGTCTATATCGACTCACCGCTCTACGACGACTCGCAACTTCTACACAGGGTTTTGGCCGCTTCTCGTCGACTCCTCGCGTAGCTTGTGCACGTGCTCGTGACCGCTGTGCGTCGACTCTACACGCGGATTCCATGAGTGCCGATGACCAATCTTCATTGGTCGGCGTTTCTACCCGGACCTCTTCAGTTGCGTCTCTGACTGCGCAACTCCGATGCATGCTTGATGCTCAGGATTCTTCACCGACAGGTTCTGTAGTTTATGTGACTTATTTTCTTGGCACTGCGAGACCACCTTCTTGTTCAGGTACACCCTCTTGGATTCTTGATACCGAAGCTTCTTTTCATATGACTTATGATTCTTCCGCTTTGACCTCTGTTCAATCAATCGAGTCTCCTGTGCATGCTCTTACTGCTGATGGTACCCCCTCTCAGTCGCTAGTCGAGGCACTCTTAGCACTTCAGCGTATCATGTTCCTTCTGTTGCTCACATTCATCGACTTACCATGCAACTTTTCTCTAGTAGTCAGATTGTTGAATCTTGTTACAGGGTCACTCTCGACTTTGACTCATGTTCTGTTCAGGATCGTCACACGAGAGCTCTGCTTGTTGCTGGCCCCCGACGCCATGATGGCCTATGGGAGCTTGACTGGCTTCGTCTTCCCTCTGTTACCATCGTAGCCAGTCTCTCAACCTTTGTTGCTGCTGCTACCAGCTCTTTTCAGCATTGGCATCATCGCCTTGGACATTTATGTGGTTCTCGTCTCTCGTCTTTAGTTCATCGCGGTGTTCTAGGCTCAGTTGGAAACGCTTCTTTGGATTGTCTGGGTTGTCGGCCTGGTAAGCAGATTCAGCTCCCCTATCCTCATAGTGAGTCGGTGTCCGAGCATCCTTTTGATCTCGTTCATTCTGATGTTTGTGGTCCGGCTCCCTTCGCTTTAAAAGGGGGCCATCGCTACTATATTATCTTAATAGACGATTTTTCTCACTATACTTGGATACATTTCATGTCTTCTTGTAGTGAGGTCTTATCTATATATAAACAATTTGTTGCCATGGTTCATACCCAGTTCTCCACTCACATTCGTGTTTTTCGTGTAGATACTACAGGCGAGTATATCTCTCGTTTGTTGCGAGCATTTCTTGCCGAGAAGGGTACTCGTGCTCATTTCTCCTGTCCTCGTGCTCATGCTCAGAATGGTGTGGCTGAGCGCAAGCACCATCATCTTCTTGAGACGGCTCGTGCGATGATGATCACTACCTCTCTTTTGCCTTAGTTTTGGGCTGAGGCTGTTTTCACTTCCACCTATCTCATCAATATTCAACCATCTGCTAGTCTACAGGGTGGTATTCCTCTTGAGCGTCTTTCTGGTCATTCTCCTAATTATTCGGAGCTTTGTTTGTTTGGTTGCGTTTGATATGTTCTCCTTGCCCCTCCTGAATGCACCAAATTGACCGCTCAGTCTGTTGAGTGTGTTTTTCTCGGATACACTGATGAGCACAAGGGCTATTAGTGTTGGGATCCTGTAGGTCGTCGTATGCGTATTTCCCGGGATGTGACTTTTGATGAGTCTCGTCCCTTCTACCCACGTCCATCCTCCTCGACCTTTTCAGTAGAGGATATTTCTTTCCTCATGTTTCCTAATAACCTCCCTCTGTGCCTAACATACCTACTCCTTGTCCCACTGTTGCCAACCCAACACCGTCTTCTCCGACGATTTCTTCTCCATCCCTGTTTTGACATAGGAAAATGCGATAAAATATTCAATTCTTTGTTGAAATACAAAGTTATTCGGATAAACCATGTTATGCCGCCTCCTGATGAGATGAGACGACGTGATTACTGTAAATATCATAATGTCTATTCTCATAGTACTAATGATTGCGATGTTTTTCGACGACAGATTCAATCGGACATCAATGACGCATGATTGAACTTTGCCAACATGTCAATTGACAAACGGTTGTTCCCAATGAACTTGCTAAAAGGAAAGAAAGCCCTTATTCAGCTAGAGCCGAATTGGCAAACGAGGCTAACGTGGTTGTTGGTGAGCCCAGGAAAGTGAAAATCAAGGAGTGCAGGTGAGGGAGGTCAAACTGAGTCGGCAACCTGATGGCAAGGAGACACTAAAGATTACTATGAGTAACCTTGTTGTTCTGAGTTCCTTTGGGATTGACCCTTGGGGTGGCCCGATCTTCACGGATTTGAGATGGATGTGAGAAGAAACACGAGGAACACGATGAACTCAACTCAAAAGGCAAGGTAAAGATACAAACGCACGCAAACACACATTGTCCGATTTGCTCCAGTTGGTTCGAACAACAAATCCAATAGAATACCGAGGCGAGAGACCTTGCAGTAGAATCACCCGAGGAGAGATTGGCAAGCAAGTCGTAGAATCCAAATCAAGGAGAGACTAGTTCAAAGTAGAATCCCAAAGGGAGAGACCAAGCAACTACTAGAATCCTTAACTTAGAGAGACCATGTACTTGAGGAGGGTCTTGATACAACTCATAATCTAGAGAGATCCCCCAATCTGGGGTTCTTAGGCTCATGCCAAGAGTCTCAACTCAATTCATCTCTACCTAGATCTGAGCCACAAGGAGCTATTTATAGTACTAGGGGCGAAGGGGGTAGATAGGGGAATATTCTAGGGCATCAAACCATTTTCTCCTGAAACTGTGCGCAGACAGGAGATTCCGGCGATAAGTTCGGCGGGGTCGGGCCTGGGGCCGAGATGTTTCGGTTGGGGCCGGGACGGCATACAAAAGCAGTTTTTGGTGGGCGCCGGGTTGGACCGGGCTTGGGCCAGGTTGGACCGGGCCTGGGCCAGGTTGGTTGGGCGAGGTTCTGGCATGCTGGAGCCGGTGTCGGTTCCCTTCTTCCGTCTTCTTTTCCATGCTTCTTGCTTGGGCATCTTGGCTCCTTTGTCTTTCTTCGTAGCTCCTCTTGGCATCATGATCATGGGTAGTGACCTAGGCATGGGACACATAGTTGGCTCAAGTAGGATCCCATTCATGTGAGGTCTAAATGAGGACAAGAGATAGAAGGAATTCACCTTGGTAGGAATAGTTGCCGTAGTATGATGTGGTCCAATGGTGATTGCCATATGTTGGGCTGCATCATCTCCCCCCGCTTGAAAACGAGTCGACCTCGACGATGTTCTTTCATCACCATGCAAGGAAGGAGATGTGCCCGTGGTCTTGAGCTTGTATGCAGTTGGATCTCCGGTGTCAAAGCCTTGTTCAAAGTTGTCGAAGAGCTTGTATTTATTGCCTTCATGTTGTGGTTGGAGATCTTGTAGCATGTGTCTTGGAGGTGTTAGCTTATCTTGGGTACCTTGCAAAACCGGCAATAAAGAGAGAGAGTTGTATGATGATTTGTTGGCATGGGTTACACTCAAATCACTTTTCTCACTTTTGGTGGCATGTGATGTGACACTCATGTTTTTTCCACTCATTGTAGGCTTGCAGCTCTCACTCATGTGATGATGCTTTACTGTCGTACCACTCATCTCACAAGGATCCTTTGCTTGTTGTATCTCAGGTAAATGTGTTACATTGGAGGCAATGATTTGGTTAGGCGTCATAAGTTGGAGCACGAAAGTTTTGTTGTTCCACTCGAAAGAGTATTGGTTGGTGATACCATTATGTGGAGCTCCTCTATCATATTGCCATGGTCTCCCAAGAAGCATGTGACAAACCGTTATAGGCACTACATCACACTCGACGGTGTCTTCATAGGGACCAATCTTGAAGGAGACATTGACTTTGAATTTTTCTGGGCTCCATTGTCATCAAGCCATTTAACATGATATGGATGGGGGTGCTCCATGTATGGCAACGTAAGTTTCTCACAAAGTTTGGTGCTCGTGAGGTTGTGACAACTTCAAGAACTCTGATCTGTCGATTCGATGGGAAATTGGCCAAACTAGGGCTAGGGAACCCAAGTAGAACAAAGATCGTAACCTAAAGCACCATATCCATGGACAAAAATCACTAAAAACTCATGATTTGAGAGATCAAACCAAAAGCAATTTGGCGCAAATTTTTGGTATTTTTGATTTTTTGGTGGAAATCAGTGAAAGAAGTCAAATCCGTGGCAACCAAATGCTGCTGATACCATTATGTTGCGGGTTCCTTTGGGATTGACCCTCGGGGTGGCCCGATCTTCACGGATTTGAGATGGAAGTGAGGGGAAACGCGAGGAACACGATGAACTCAACACAAAAGACAAGGTAAAGATACAAACGCACGCAAACACACATTATCCGATTTGCTTCCGTTGGTTCGAAAAACCAATCCAATAGAATTCCGAGGCGAGAGACCTTGCGGTAGAATCACCCGAGGAGAGATTGGCAAGCAAGTGGTAGAATCTAAATCAAGGAAAGAGTAGTTCAAAGTAGAATAAAAAAGGGAGAGACCGAGCAACTATTAATTAGAATCCTCAACTTTGAGAGACAAAGTACTTGAGGGTCTTGATACAAATCATAGATTCACTCTAGAGAGGTCCCCCAATCTAGGGTTCTTAGGCTCATGCCAAGAGTCTCAACTCAATTCATCTCTACCTAGATCTGAGCCACAAGGGGCTATTTGTAGTACTAGGGGCGAAGGGGTAGGTAGGGGAATATTTTAGGGCATCAAACCCGAAATTGTGTGCAGACAGGAGATTACAGCGATAAATGCAGTCTGGTATGTTTCATGCACCGGCGACATCTGAAGTGGTTTTTGGCTGGTTGGGACTGGCTTGGGGCCGGGTTGGTTCGACGGCAGTTCCAGCACGCCGAAGCTTATGCCGGGTTCGCTCGGCGGTGGATCCGACCGGACCGGAGCTGGCGCCGGTTCCCTTCTTCCGTCTTCTTTTCCATGCTTCTTGCTTGGGCGTCTTGGCTCCTTGGTCTTCCTTTGTAGCTCCTCTTAGCATCATGATCATGGGCAGTGACCTAGGAGTTGGCTCAAGTTGGATCCCATTCATGTGAGGGCTAATGGATGACAAGAGATGGA
Source organism: Avena insularis (assembly GCA_023614405.1). NCBI lineage: Eukaryota > Viridiplantae > Streptophyta > Magnoliopsida > Poales > Poaceae > Avena > Avena insularis. Next base: position 176,076,092 of record CM042689.1, read on the forward strand.
AGGAATTCACCTTAGTAGGAATGGTTGACGTAACATGATGTGGTCCAATGGTGATTGCCATATGTTGGGCTGCATTACTTGTACTCAGGGGGCAGGACGAGGAACAGCCGGAATCTTCATCTAGGTTCTTTAAACCTCGAAGGCCAGAAGTCGGCAAGCAGAAGCGTAATATCATTGAAAATAGGAAGAAAGACTTCAAACCGACTTTCGACATGCTGAGGGATAAATAAGTGCGCAAGGACAACTACCGACAACACAAACTTTGGTTAGGATAGACGGCTAGCGGTACCAAGATTTGGTCAACCGACGGTTGATACTTTGATGAACGTCCGCCACATAGAAGACCCAACTCCAGTGTGGATAGGGAACCACCACCTGATGCTGCGCCCACACCAATTCCAGTTCCATCAAGGCGAGAATCGCATCCAAGCTGAAGCCAAAGCTTAGATGGCGGATCTACTAACAATTCCTCTAGGGAGAATTCTAGGAGGCTACCTCCCAGAAGATCGGGAGGTGGTTCATTCTGCAAGTCCTGCACGGAGTGAGCCGTATAGACCACCAATGCGTCGACCTAGATCTGAAGCACCAAACTAGCTTGTTCAGGGTAGCGTGTCACTGGACGTGAACAACTTGAGAATGAATATCAGTGCCGGTTCATCGGTAATCGGCACACAAATGTTGAGTTCACGAGGCTCTGCTCTTTTCAGCAACAAGGGGAATGCTGGTGATCCAATTCTGAAGTTCCGACCTAGAGAGGCTGCGAATGATCATGAGGCTGGGCCAGCAAGAGCACGCCCGATGCGCCGGATAACCCAAGCTGAAGCCGGCTAATGGGCCGATTGATCTGAGGTATACTCAGCCCAAGTGGTGCCCACACTAGGACTGACTAAAACCAAGAAGAGGAAGTTGTGGCTTCAAAAAAAAAAAGAGCCGAGAGAGAGGCAAAGCAGGCACATGATGACTCTTTGTGGAAATGCATCCCAGGATTAAGTCTCAAGTGTGGGTGCTAAAATCAACTGATCTAGTAGCACCTGCGAGCATGGTAGCGCCGATTGAAGACATAACTGCCTTGGTGCTTACTAGTCTTGCTCCTATTGGGGAGGACAATCCTGTCATGCCGACATCGGCTACTACCCATACTTCCTGGGCCGATGAGGTTGAAGTAGCCGAATTACAAGAGCAAGAGGCTAGGACGGTAGGTATGTTAGTTGACGAGGACGATGAGCAGTTGATCTACTACAGTCTGTCTCCTGTCAGAAGTGCCGACATTAATATGGTCTACTATCTTCCGAAAGAATTCAGGGTTGCTAATGAAGGAGTGGTAGCTCAGCTGAACTTAGGGCCTAAGAACACGGTATTTGAGAAGTCGGAAGGATTGGTCAAGCATCTCAAACCTCTTTTCCTAAAGGGGCACATAGATGGAAAGCCGATTAACTGGATGTTGGTTGACGGTGGCGCTGTAGTAAACTTAATGCCATATTTGGTCTTCAAGAAACTGGGTATAGAAGATAGCAAGCTGATGAAGACCAACATGGTGCTAAGTGGATTCGAAGGAGGGATGGACTTCCGGCCAAAGGAATGACCAGTTTAGAGATGACTATTGGAAGCAAAACTTTGGCCACGGCCTTCTTTGTAGCAGATGCACAAGTCCACTACAATATATTACTCGGCCGAGTGGCTCCACGCTAACCAATTCGTGCCATCCACTTTGCATCAATCATTGATACAGTGGGTGGATGATGAGGTGGAAGTGGTCCACGCTGACGAGTCGGCCTATATTGCTATGGCCGCTGTACTTATAGATTGGCAGCACCCTGATGGCATCTGTTTGTCAAGACGTGACTTTTCGGGGTATGGCTTCATAAGTACTACAAGGAACGGTTTCGTGCCTTTTTCACTAGGGCCAATTGATCTTGATCGGCTATCAAAACTATTCATTAGATGAATCCCAGCAACGAATGGCTCCAGAAGAGACTGGTGGAGTATGGGGCCAACGACAATGATATGTACGAGTCTAGAGGAGCTAGATGATATGGACAAGTTAGGACAGGGCTTTAAGTCGGATGATCCTTTAGAAGTAGACATTGGAGATGGAACAGTGCCTAGGCCGACTTATGTAAACAAAAATCTAGAAGCCGTTTACAAGTTCGAGTTAATCAGTCTTATTCGAGAATACATTGAGTTTTTTATACAAGGAGACAACCCAGAGTTATGGTTGGTTCAATTCCAGTTCCATGTCCTATGAGTGAAGAGAGATGTAGAAAGCCGAATGAGGAACAAAATTTGAGGGTTTATACAGGAGACAACCTACGAGTGAAGAGAGATGCAGAAAACCAAATGAGGAAGAAAATCTAAGGGTGTATACGAGGAGGCAATCACAACATTAACAATATGCTCGAACAAATGGTGAGGTCCAATTGCAAGGGGAGCAACATCAACTACAACAAATTCCAATGGTCGATGAAGTTGACTCATTTGAGAATGAGCCATGTGTAATTGATGATTCATTGAATTTTCCTATTGCCTTGAGGAAAGAGCCACGAGATAAGGCAGGAAAGCCTCTTCAAAGATACATGTTTGAGCATGACATTGTGAACTATGTGTCATATGACTCACTATCACCCAGGTATAGAGCCTTCATTGCTTCATTACAATCTGTGGTAATTCCAAGAGATTGGGAAGGAGCAAAGCAAGAACCAAAGTGGTATGCGGCCATTTTGGATAAATGAAAGCTCTTGAGAAGAACAAGACAAAGGATCTTGTTTCCCTTCCAAAAGGGAAAAGTCTAGTTACTTGTAAATGGGTGTATACCGTGAAGCAAGGTAAAATAGAACGATACAAGGCGAGGTTAATGGCAAGGGGTTACAATCAAACCTATGGGATTAACTATGATGAGGCATTTGCATCCGTCACAAAGATGAGCACAATAAGGACTCTTATTTCTTGTGCTGCTAACTTTGGTTAGCCATTGCATTAGTTGGATGTCAAAAATGCATTCTTGCATGGAGATCTCTAAGAAGAGGTTTATATGGAGATCCCACCTGGTTTTAGTAACCCAAACACCAAGGGGAAGGTGTGCCAGTTGAAGAAGTCATTGTATGGTCTAAAGTAGTCACCAAGGGCGTCGTTTGACAGGTTTCGATGAGCCATGTGCAATATGGGTTATAAACAATGTAATGGGGACCATTCAGTGTTTTGTCGACATTCAGAGTCATATTACCATCCTCGCTGTTTACGTGGATGATATTGTTATCCATGGAGATGATAGTGTGGAGATAAGTCGGCTGAAGGTGAGGTTGAGCAAAGAATTTGAGGTGAAGGACCGGGGTCAACTTAAATATTTTTTGGGTATTGAGATTGCAAGATCTCCTAAAGGAATAGTTCTTTCTCAACGTAAATATGTATTGGATCTGCTTAGTGAGACCAATATGCTTGGGTGTCGAGTGATGCAGCACAAGGGTTATGGAGGAACAACTCCATCTTGCTGCTATAATATGAACAACACAAATGTTGAAGGAACCACTCCAACATGCTACGCTAGATATCGCTCTAGGGGCGTGAGCTAGATATCGCTCTAGAGGCGGGGCTGCCAAGAGTTCAATCCAAAACTCTTAACACACAAGATCTAGTCCAAGATCTTAAAACAGGAACACAAAGTTCTTTATTGATAGGTGAAGGTTACATAGTCTAGTTCCATAGATAGAGGTGAGGGCCTCTATTTATAGGATGCATAAGCCTTCACTACTTAGCTCTACTCATAGCTAGAAGGTACCAGAGAACACTACTTAAAACTAGGAGATAAGTGTAAACAACCTAGTCACAACTCATAGCGGAACACTCTAGAAACTAGTATAATACATATGACTAAAGGACCATATTACCTAGAATATAGTAGAAGTGTGTAGAAGCTAGTACTGGATTTTACTTCTATTTTATTTTATCTACTGTCGAGCTGCTTCAACTCCTATTGAGCAAAACCACCAGTTGTACGCTCAATCAGGAGCAGTTGACAGAGAGAGCTACCAGAGGCTTGTAGGCAGACTAATCTACGCTCTGTGTGGTGAGCCACACAAGAACTGACATATCCTATGCTCTGTGTGGTGAGCCGCTACATGCATGACCCAAGAAGCGTGCATTTAGAGGCAAGCACACCGAATTCTGCGATATCTAGAAGGGAGTCCCGGGAAAGGTCTATGTTTCAAGGCTAATGGGCACTTGAATGTTGAGGGCTATTGTGATGCTGATTGGGCTAGTTGTCTTGATGACAGTTGACAAAAGGTCAACATCTGACTTTTGCGTCTTTGTTGGAGGAAACTTGGTATCTTAGAGGAGCAAGAAGCAACCTATGGTCTCCCGTCCAACCGCGGAAGCGGAGTATAGAGCAATGTCCATCTGTTTGCGTGAGATGCTATGGATGAAAGGCCTCCTATCAGAATTGAAAATTTTATGGAGAGGGCCATTGAATCTTTGGTGTGACAACAAGTCAGCAATAAATATTGTAAACAATCCTGTTCAATATGACCGAACAGAGCATGTTGAAAATGATCGATTCTTCATCAAAGAGCGTCTCGATGAAGGCACCTTGAAGTTAAGTCATGTAACCTCTGGAGAATGTTCGTTGGCATGTAACAAGATGAGAATGATAAATATCTATCACCCATCTTGAGGGGGAGTGTTGGAGTATGAGTTAGTGTAGTAGTAGTACTCTAGCAGAGTCTAGAGTATTCTAGGAGTGTGTCAGTATAGTAGATTTTAGACTATTCTAGTGTATGAGTGAAGCTATAAGACTAATCTGAGCTATATATAAGAGGGTGTGGTGATTCAAGGAACTAGTCCATCCACAAATTTCTCCCCAAAACAACAAAATGTTAATTGCTGCTTTCCACATGATCTGTTGAATGGGGTTTCTAGTTGGACGACCCTGGTTAAAGTGAGGGCACTAGTCATCCTCGATGTTTCTATAATATAGCCTCTTCAGGATCAAGTAAAATTGTACTACTCAATTCCATTGTACTATGTGATCCCATTTCTGCAACATGCAACTCGGACCACTAATTTATATTCATATAACCCAACAAATTATAATATTGATGAAGTATCAAAACTAATTGCACCATATTATCGACACTCTTTAACTAAACCTATTTCCAAAATGACAGCTTTTTGTGAACTGGACGGAGCAACTACTATCTAATTCTTTGTTGGAATGATGACTCATGCAATTGAACTTCACATCTTGAAATTATCTTTGAATGTTCAACAAAATGCCGCTGCTAAGAATGTCAGTCTAACTTCTCAGTTAAACTAAATTTTCAGGTTATACTCACCACTTTGTTGAAGGTATATTCTAAAGGTGGTCTCTTTGACAAGGCTAAAGAGTTGCTAATTGAATTGGGAGCCTCAGGCTTTGCACAGGAGGAGGTAAAACATGTTGTCTCACAGAAAAAACTACTCATGTCCATGCTTAAATGGTCTCATAAATTGACCAAAATTATGCTTTAGTTTATGCAGTAATAAACCCTTAAACCTTATACTGTCTACAGATGCCATACTGCATACTGATTGATGCCCTTGCCAAAGGAGGAAAGATATGGGAAGCAACAATGCTATTTAATGATATGAAAGAAAAGGGTGTTAAATCTGGTATTACATCTAACCAGATACCAAATAGAAGTACCTCTATTTCTCGCATTCTAAATGTCGTGAAGCAGTTCCTGAATCCTGATTAGTTAACTGTCTTGAGCTACTTTTAGGAATTTGATCTCAATTTGTCTGCCTCCTACTTATAGTATATTCATTATAGTTCATCACTCTGTCTCTATAATTTTGCCCTGCAAGTGCCGTCGCAGGGTGCAATTACTATTTGTGTCTTCTTGATTTTGTCTGATATGCTTATCTTGTTTCTGCAGATGGCTATGCATTTAGTATCATGATTTCAGCATTACATCGAGGTGGTTATCGTGAAGAAGCAAAAGAACTTGCAAAAGAATTTGAGGATCAGAATGCAACATATGATCTTGTTATGCTTAATACATCACTTCGGGCTTACTGCTACACGAATGATACAGAATGTGTAATGAGAATGCTGAAGAAAATGGATGAAATAAACATATCACCTGATCAAATTACATTTAATACCTTAATACGGTACTTCTGCAAGGCAAATATCTACCACCTTGCATATACGACGATTGAAGATATGCATACAAAGGGTCATCAATTGAATGAGGTATTTTGGTTCTGGTTGCTAGGTTACATGCTGGATAAAAAGCCACAATTATAACTTTCTTAGTAAATACGGTTGATTAGACTTACAACAATCTATTATGACATGTTTGCGGAATAGAGTGTGAGCATCAATGCATCACGGGTTTTCTTGCAGCCTGCTTTGTATCACATTTTGTTGCAATTAACTGTATACAGTAACCGAAAGTTCTATACACCTTCTCCAGGAGCTCTGTTCTGAGGTAATGGTACAGCTAGGAGAAGCAGGTTTTCCTTCTGAAGCATTTTCTGTGTATAATATGATGAGATACAGTAAGAGGACAGTTTGTAAATCTCTTCATGAGAAGGTGTTAGGCATCTTAGTTCCTGCAGGACTTCTAAAGGATGCATATATAGTTATTAAGGTACTATGCTTTTGACATTTATTACTGGTATCTCCATTGTTTACTTTGTGTACCTTCACCAAGAAAATGCTGATTTAACAGGACAATTCTGATCTGATATCTCCACGCTCTTTGGAGAATTTTGCTGGACAGTTCATGACCTCGGGCAACATAAATTTGATTAATGATGTCATGAAAGCATTAAACCATTCAGGATGGCGAATAAGCCAGGTAAATGTTTTGTACTTGTACTTCTAAATTATAGTTTGAAGTTAAGCCCTGGATGGCTGGACATTGAAAAACGTTAAAATCTTAGAGCTGACTAGGGCAGGGTGATGCTCATCCCGTGATAGAACTTAAGTAAAAATTTATCTTTTGCAACTTTGGAAATGCATAGAATTGATTAACTCTGAAATACATATCATCTCTGTAATTCACATAAGACTTCATCTGTTTCCAGTCCCCGTGAATCATGGCAGGTGGTAGAACTTAATATATTTAGTGTGTTAATTAGGTATCTGTGCCAATGGTCAACATGATTGTCCCACGTGCAGGATATCTTTGGGAGAGCAATTCAGCGATACATCCAGAAGCCTGATAAGAAGCAGCTGCTGTTGAGCTTTTTGGATTGGATGACCGGTCAAGGCTATTCCGTGGACTCGTCATCAAGGAACTTGCTTTTGAAAAATGCACAACTCTTTGGCCAAAAACAACTTATAGCAGAAATCCTTTCTAAGCAGCAAGCAGCTTCAAGGACCACAGGCCAAAGAAAAAAAATGTTTGCTGATTAAAGCAATATTTAATCGTACTGTATCTTAATTGGATACCAATCCTAGAATGTTCTGGACGTAGTCATAGACTCATAGTTGTTTGATGATAGTTGTTAGAGCACTTGTTCCTGTGCTCTCTGCCGACTAACTGGGTCACTGCCGCAGCAGAATTTTGTGCATGTAGCCGTTGCCGTAACTAGTCCTAGTCTTCTGCCATGCTCTCCACTTCTCACTCTCATGCACTAATAGGCTAGTTTGTTAGTTGAATCGGCTGCTGCCTCTCCTCAATCCCCTGTATAAATTGTGTACAACGTGATCAATACAAGTCGTGCTGCATCCTCTCCTCATCTTCTCGTTTATAATCGGCATATCACCCTCGTTGTTTCAGGCTACTACCTGTCAGGGTTTCAGATAATGGTACGGTGACGAGGACATCTCTATTGACTTGCTATCTCTAACTCCTAATAAAGTTGCCGATGTTGTTGCCAAGGCCAAATCCTGAATTAAACCCAAGTCCAATGATATCTGAATTAAACCCAAGTCCAATGAGATCTGAATTAAACCCATTACTCGAGCTCGTGCCAAGCTACTTGATGAATTCACTCCTAAATGAATCCGGTGTTTTTATATTGATGGAAATTTTATACTGCCTAAGTCTGCATTTGTGTATGATCAGGTTCATTGAGGAAGCAAGCATGGCGCGAGGAGAAGAAGAGCTGCTACAAGAGGAGCCCGGCGTGATGATCATCCAAGGATGCGTGAGAGAGGAGCGGGAGACAGGCGCACTGGACAAGAAGAAGATCATCAAAACGACGCGAAGAAAGTCAAGCACCCTGGAATGTTCGGCCAACATCAATCGGACAATCCGGCCTAACTACATCACGCCCGAGTGGTTGCTAAGTTAGAAGGCCAAATCGAAAGCCACTCGAAATCCTTCCGAAAACTTTGAAGTTTCTGGGTGGGGGATAGTCCGTGACTCTCCACGGAGTGTCCAATAGCCGGAATGTGCCGCCGACAGATTTTGTTACGAATAAACGTATTAGTTTGAGTCAGTCGCGTTTTAGTTTTAGTTTTAGTTTTTGGTCGTCCCATCCGTCCATATAAGCCCTAGAACGCCTCTTATCTCAGTTTAGACCAAGTTAAAGTAAACCCTAAATCTACTGAGTTGCTACTTGCTTCCAATTGAACCCTACACCAATTCATATTGATTTGGTGTAATTGCTACTATTAATCAAGTGTGATTAGTTGTTCCGTTTGGAATTAGCCAATTGCATGTTTTGTGTGATTTGCTGTTCCATTAGGAATTAGAAGATTACAATTACCGCTTCATGGTCAGCGACAAAGTGCGCAAGTGTGTGAAGTTGCGAATATCTACAAGGGTTGAGAGTTGTTGCATTGGCATCAGGGATTGATTGAGAGGTTTGTGAGCGTCATACAAGTATTCTCCACCAATTATCATCATCTACCACCCTTGCTTACTGAGAAGATCGGGCCACACCATATCATCTTGGTATCAGATTCCAGCGTTTTCTCGGTAAGCATCCATAGTTTAGTTGTTTTTCGTTCCGTGACCATACAAAAAGATTAAGGTTAGTATTTACCATAGCCTAGATTGCAACAGAGTCGAGTGTTAGTTGCTGGTTATTTTTGTGACTTTCATCCGATCTCTTCTAGTACAAGTCGTAGTGTCTAGGTTTTTCTTATTGTCATTTGTTCTTCGTTTTGGAGTCGTATTCGCCTAACTACGTTTTCACCTAGCTATAGCCTATTTGCAACATCCATGCCTAGGAACGTACCTATGAGACTAGTTACTTTTCTCTGAACAGGCTACTCTTTAGGGTTTTGGAAGTGTAAATTTTTTGGCCAGACAAATCGGACTATCCAGCCTGAGAGAATCGGACAATCCGGCCGCACAGAATATCCGTCCATAGAAGACCGGAATATTTGGCCCAGTTTTGTTCCGAATTGCTGCATTCATACTGCATTGTGTCATATAGTTGAAAAAAGAGAAACAATATAAAAAAAGAGAAAAGAGCTACGAAAGTAACAAAAGAGAAAGATCCAAGTTTAATTGAAGGCCTAGTTCATAATAGCACTTGTGGATTAAGCAATCTTGTTCCTGTGAACTATTACTAACGTCTCTCTTGTGTATTGCAATATTACTGTTTATAAATTGTTTTGCCACGTTTATCTTTACTGTGTGTGTATTCTCTTGGGTGTTTGTCACATGATCAACACTAGGACTTGCTTTGGTGTAGTTAGGTATCCATACCTACATCTCCACTACATACTCCTGCTTTGTCGTGTGATTGTTTCTTCTATCCTTGGTTGACTGTTTCTTCTACCCTTGGTATTCGCTTCATCACATCCGCGCACGTTGTCGTTTACCCAAGTTGGTAAGCTTTACCAATTCACTTTGGAACGGTAAGATTTTCTTTTCTTACAGTTGTGAGTGAGTTGTGAGGGAGCCACCACAGAGATTTTGATTTCGTGCACTAACCTACTAATCATGTCTACTAGTGGTGTTAATGTGATGCGGAAAAAGGATGAGAACGCTACTATTACTTGGAGCGAGTATGAAGGATTGAGTGATCATCTACATGATATGATTACTACAACAACTGATGACCTTGATAAACAAATCCAAGGTGTGCATTTGTAGATGGATGAAACTGACAAGACCGTCAAGGAAATTCAGACACAAGTCATAGATATTCAAACCAACATCCAGGATTTGACATAATCCATGGCAGCTTTGCGTCTTGCTATAGAGAAACATCCACAACCTCATGTTGATGCGACTGATGATGATAGTGTCCTTGGCAACAATTCTGATGTTCATGCTGCTACTGCTAATGCCGCTGGTCGTGGAGGTGGTCTTGCTGGTCGTGGACGTGGTTTTGTTCACCTAGGTGCCCAACGTGTTCCAATCCAAGCTCAGCAAGATGACGGTTTGGGTAAGCCAAAGTTCTCTATTCCCAGATTTGAGGGCTCTACTGATGTTGAAGAATATCTTACATGGGAGCTTAAGATTAAGAAATTGTGGCGTTTACATGACTATACTAAAGATCGGAAGTTTAAGCTTGCTACTTCAAAATTTGATGGCTACGCTTTGCGTTGGTGGGATGGTGTGTATCGTGCGAGGATATGAGGATGGTGATCCTATTCTTAATTGGAGAGCCATGAATGAGGTGATGCGAGATCGGTTTGTTCCAACCAACTATTTGCGTTTAGTATATGATAAGTTAACATTATTGAGACAAGGTGCCATGACAGTTGATGCATATTATATGGAGATGGAGTTGTTGCTACAACATGCAAGGATCCGTGAATCTATTGAGATGATTATGCAGCGTTTTCTCCCTGGTTTGAAGTATAACATCAAAAGCATTGTTAGGCATCACAATTATAATGATATGCATGAGCTATTACATCATGCTAGAGAAGTTGAAGCCCACTTTGCAGAAGAGGCTGAGTTTAAGGCTCATTCTATAGGGCGTTTTTCTTCACAGTCAGCGCCGTTTTCTCCTTCATATACTAGCCGTCCTAATGAGCGTCCTTCTACATCAACCAAACCTTATTCCAATGTGTCCAACACAAAGAATCCTGCTCCTACATCTAGTGGTATCGGTTCCAATATGTCTACTGTGCACAATCACGACATGGAGTGCCATACATGTGGTGGCAAGGGTCACTTCAAGAGGAATTGTCCCAATACAAAGGTTATGGTTGTTAATGAGGATAATGAGTATGAGACAGGAGATGATGCTGATCCGGATGCTTTGGATGATGACTGTTACACAAGTGATGGCATTGATGCGTTTCCCGTATGTGCTCCTACCATTGTTGTGTCACAACGGACTCTCGATGTTACACCTCAATCGAGTGCTGCAAGTAAGTGCTGCAATTTGTTTCAAACAAAGGCACTTGTTGGTCCAAACAAAGCTTGCAAGGTCATTATTGATGGTGGAAGTTGCCGCAATTTAGCAAGCAAAGAATTATGTGCCAAACTTAAGTTGAAGTCCGCACCCATGTCCATATTATATTCATTGGTTAAGTGATTATGGTGAGATGAAAATCAGCCACATGGTGCATGCTGATTTTGAGATAGGTCCATATAAAGACTCCATTGAGTTTGATGTGGTTCCTATGACTGTATGTCAATTATTGTTGGGTCAGCCTAGGCTCTTTGATCGTTCTGTGCAACATACTGGCCGAGCCAATACATATCATTTGGAGTTCAAGGGAAGAAATATCAATCTACTACCTATGTCACCACAAGATATTGTTAATGAGTCTCGTCAGAAAACTGAAGTCAATCTCAAGGATGCACCTACATTAGTTGATAGGCGAGAGAATGTAACAGCTGTGAGTGATATAACGAAAAGTGAGAGAGTGCCCAATTTACTCATATTAGCCATCAAAGAAGGCATGAAAGAATTTAGTGAGAATCCTACTGCCATGCCTCTTGTGCTCATGTACAAGGGTGAGTTTTTAGTTTCTAACGATATGACCCCTGTTTCTCTTGGTGTTTCTAATGTGTTACAGGAGTACAACGACGTGTTTTCGGAGGAGGTACCTGCTGGTTTGCCACCATTGCGAGGTATTGAGCATCAAATTGACTTGATTCCTAGAGCGTCATTGCCCAACCGTGCACCATACCGCACAAGCCCCGATGAGGCAAAGGAAATTCAGAAACAAGAGCAAGCGCTTCTCGACAAAGGGCATATTCGTATCAGCTTAAGCCCTTGTGCCGTTCCTGTTATTTTATTTCCTAAGAAAGATGGTACATTGCGCATGTGCGTAGATTGTAGAGCTATAAATAATATCACTATTCGATATCGTCATCCTATTCCTCGTTTAGAAGATATGTTAGATGAATTGAGTGGTGCTGTTGTTTTCTCTAAAATTGATTTGCGTAGTGGTTATCATCAAATTAGGATGAAGGAAGGGGATGCATGGAAATCTTCCTTTAAGACTAAGTTTGGTTTGTATGAGTGGTTAGTAATGCCTTTTGGTTTAACTAATGCACCTAGTACTTTGATGAGATTAATGAACCATGTCTTAAGGAACTTTATTGGCAAGTTTGTGGTTGCTTATTTTAATGATATATTAATCTACAACCGCAATGAACATGAACATAGTGACCATATTAGACAAGTCTTGCAAGTGTTACGCGATGCTAAACTATATGGTAATCTTGAAAAGTGTACATTTTGCAAAGATAAGGTCATATTTCTGGGTTATGTTGTCTCTAAACATGGAGTTGAGGTAGATTCATCTCAAATTGAAGATATTCAAAATTGGTCTACTCCCATGAATGTGAGTCAAGTACAAAGTTTTCAAGGTCTAGCTGGTTTCTATAGGCGTTTTGTGAAAGACTTTAGTACTATTGTTGCACCTTTAAATGAACTAACTAAGAAAGGTGTACCTTTTGAGTGGGGCATAGCCCAAGATCATGCATTTGATGAACTGAAACTATTGTTAACTTCTGCACCTTTGCTCGCGCTACCAGATTTTTCTAAGCAATTTGAGATTGAATGTTATGGTAGTGGCATAGGAATTGGTGGTGTGTTGATGCAAGAGGGTCGTCCCATTTCATATTTTTCTGAGAAACTTTCTGGTGCAAAGTTAAACTACCCTATCTATGATAAAGAATTGTAAGCGCTCATTAGAGTTCTTGCGGTTTGGCAACATTATTTGTGGCCAAAGGAATTTATCATACATTCTGATCATGAGGCATTGAAATATATGAAAGCTCAATCTAACTTGCATAGGCATATTGCTAAGTGGGTCGAGTTCAATGAGTATTTTCCATATATTATTAAACATAAGAAGGGAAAAGTTAATATTGCTGCTGATGCTCTATCTAGGAAGAACATGTTGTTAACACAATTGGATACCAAAGTTCCTAGTTTAGAGAGTTTATGTGATTTGTATGCAACTGATCATTTTGCTAAACAATATCGTTTGTGTGCTATTGGGAGGGCATGGGATAAATTTCACATCCATGATGGGTATTTGTTTCGTGCTAACAAATTATGCGTTCTAGAGTCATCAACCCGTTTGTTATTGTTGCAGGAATCACATGCTAGAGGTTTGATGGGTCACTTTGGGCATGAGAAGACGCTACTCATGCTCACTGGTCATTTTTATTGGCCTAACAAGAGGAGTTACATGGACATGTTTGTAAAGAGATGCATTACTTGCAACAAGTTAAAGTCCAAGTTGAAGCCTCACGGTTTGTATACGCCATTACCTACACCTACTACACCATGGGAAGATATACGCATGGATTTTATATTACGTTTGCCTAGAACTAAAAGAGTCTATGATTCAGTTTTTGTGGTAGTGGATGGATTCTCTAAAATGTCACATTTTATTGCCTACCACAAAAGCGACGATGCGTCGCATATTGCTAACCTGTTTTTCAGGGACATCGTGCGTCTACATGGAGTACCCAAGACGATTGTTTCTGACAGAGATATGAAGTTCATGAGCTACTTCCAGAAGACACTTTGGGGAAATGTAACACCCTCAGATCGGCCCTATGCAAGTTTCAGCGATTCCCGCCAAACCCGCATAGAAACGATTCAAAGGCGCCCACCAGGCACTTGCGTGCGGGTGGAAAACGAAGTAATATCATTACACAATAGTCCACGATGGAACCCACAGAACATATATATATATATACAACATCGACTCCAAGAGTCAAGAATACAAATATATAGGAGAAAGATCTAAATCACCTTGAAAACGATACAACGTCCAAGTACGGACAAGATGCAAATTGAGCTAAGAGCCCTGAAGAATAACCAATGGTGACCATAACCCTGCCCAGGCTGAGCCGGAAGGGTAACCCTGCTAACGACGTCGATCTCAAAACCTTCTTAAACAAAAGGGGTGCCGACAAAGGGCAAAGGAAAAAGAGAGCGGTCAGTACTAAGGCCAGTACACGGCGAGACTAGAATTCAGCGGTCCTCGCCTACATAGGTATGGTGGACTGAAGCGACGGCGCAACATGCACTAAACAGCCTATAGAGACTCGATACAACTGTCGGCTATCAGAGAGGGGTAAGAAAGACCTATTTGGAACCAACCTAATACTACCACCAAACATACCCATCCTGGTATTTCCCCCTCGAGACCAAACGAGGAAGTCAATCCGTGGAAACTCACACAGTTGACAGTTTTATACATTCTTTCCATGGTGGTTATCCAACTTACTAGTCATATCAGATACAAGTCAAACTTATAACAATAAACTTTAATTATAGTTGTCTATGATCGAGATACTGTGCTCCAAGTCGTCCATAACCGCGGACACGGCTTTTCAAAAAGATTTAACCCTGCAGGGGTGCACCAAAGTTTCTACACGCACTTCGACCCTTGTTGCCAGATCAATTAACATACTTCCATAGGTATGTCGGCGGGGCCTAGGACACGACGCTTTCCCTAACCCAAAGCAAGTACATGGGGGCCACCCAAAAGAGCTACCCATACGAGGTATAGATAATCCTCCTCGTATGGACTTTGAGGTTGCATGGACTTGCACGGGAGCAGAGGTCATAGACAAAATATTCCCGTGACAGAGTGCCGCACCTACGCAACAGTAATAAACGCTCATCGAGCAACATGTAATAAACATCTCATACATGGCATACATGGCATAAGTACAATAGTAACGCATAAAGCCCGA
The DNA here is from genome assembly GCA_023614405.1 of Avena insularis. NCBI lineage: Eukaryota > Viridiplantae > Streptophyta > Magnoliopsida > Poales > Poaceae > Avena > Avena insularis. The sequence goes on from CM042689.1 coordinate 176,091,169, forward strand.
ACTAGTGTTGTGGCCCCCAGAACAGTACTTTGAAATCAGGTACTAAGTCGATAGAGGTGTATACACCCCACATGTGGTTAGCGCGCTCGTCTCGGAACAAGTGTCAAGAACTCGGGCCCTAGATGGACATAGGGGGGCGGGATAACAACCAGATCTCAACTATTACCCCAATGTGCCTCTGCATTTATTATACCTACTTTTAGTATTAGTTGTTAAACTGTAAATTAAGCCATGATCATCTCCACCATTACGAATATGCCAACCCCCAACATCAATGGAACATCGACGACACAAAGCAGCACCTAAGCAAGCGACTATGACTCGCAAGGCCAACTATTTACCCAAACAACAGGCAATAGGCGGTGTCCAAGGCAATATAAAGGCTGCAGGGATATATAAAGGGGTACGCAATCTAAAGCATCGCAACACAGATAGCAATAGATCAACAGGAAGAAGTAAAGACTAGACATATAAAATAGGTAGAAAGAGGGAGAATGCTCGCCTGAAAACATTGCCGAAGTTTCATAACCGAAGAGCAGGGCAAAGCTCACATTAACTCAATGGCCTTATCCGCGAAGAAGCGTACTAGAAGAAACACCGAATGCACTATTTAATACTATGGCAGAAGATCGGGCATGATGCATGTATGATGTATGCCATGACAAAGGATGCAATGCAATTAGACAATATTAAGCGGTACCGGGGTCTAGACAATTATTTATAAGGTTCCCGTTATTTAGATACCCCACAATTTAAATGTTGTCTTAACAAGTCAAAACATGGCATCCGTTCGCTACACAAATTTAAATGAGGCCAATATAAGACTAGAAAAGATCGCATATGGACCACATATTTATTTATGAGGTGAATCGGCATAATGCCCCCAAAACCACATGTTAAGAATGCAATCATGACAATTTAATATGCAACAATTTATATATGGCAATTTATAAAATAAGGTCGGGTTAGGTAGGGGTCACACATGGTTCCGACGATCTTGGCTCCGGGGATTCGGTTCGGTCCCGACGCCGGGATCGGTCTTCGGACACGAGGCCTCAAGGTTCGACCATCGGATCCATGTCGGTGGTCTTGTGGTTCCATCCAATACATGATGGAGATCTTGGGTTTCCGACAGCTGTTGTCGTCATCGGTCTCGAATGGCACCGGTGGTGGACGAACTTGGCGGTTCACAACAGCCTTGTCTTATTAGAACAATAGCACATACACCTTGCCGTCAGTGTATAGAACAAGGCGACGGGCTCGTTGTCAGGCAGCAACACAACCCGAAAGTAGAAACAGAACGACGGAAGGACACAAGCATACACGCAGTCTTGTGCTAATGAACAAAAACGCAAGGTAGGTGAGGCGCAGGACTTGTCGGACTAGGACGGGTGCTTTAGTAAGCCAAGGCACGCTGTGCTAGTGCTGCACCTCAACAACAGAGAGGAAGCCTACAGGAAGTGACAGGAAAACTCCAGGTGATGCGGTTGATGTGGTCGCACGCTCTCGGCCGATGTTGAGGTTCGCAAGGACGGAAGATGGCGACAGGCGAGCTCAGGAGGAAGGTCGGGCCGGAGGAGGACGACCTCAGTCAGCGGGGTCGCTACCAATAGCGATGGCGTGAGGACGGGGCCGACAACGGTGACAGTGGCCCGCTACTGCGGTGCTTGCGGCCTGAGGCGATGCCGGGGCAGACGGCGTCCGAACGCAGCCGGGGAAGCAGGGACGGCAGGGAGAGAGCCCGGCGGAGGAGGCCTGGGGAAGAGGTGGCGCAGACGAGGCCGCGGCCGGGCGGCAGGGTTGCAGGGAGGAAGGGCGGCGGCTCCAGGCAATGAGAGGGGAAGCAAGGGGAGGTCGCGGCCTGGGAGAGAGAGGGGGACTGGAGAGGTGGTGGGTCCAGGCGGGGCCGGTCTTGTCGGAATGGGTGGGGAGAGAGAGGGAGCAGACGCTAGGAGAGAGAACCAGCGGCCGCGCCATGCTACATCGAGGGAGGGAGGGAGCGACGCGATGGGGAGGACGGGGGGGGGGGGGGGGGGCGTCGGGGTGGTCGTGGTGGGGCCAGAAGAGGGCGTGGGTCGCGTGTAGGGATCGGGGACAGGGAGCAGGGGTCGGTCCGCGGGGTGGGGCCGGTTTGCTACAGGTTGGACGTGGGGATGGGTAGTAGTGCAGGGGCTAGGTGCTGGGTCATGTGTGGCGTGGTGTGTGTGTTTGCTGCACCGCGCGCGTGTGTGGTGGCCAGGAGGGGTGGCGGCGACAGCTGGGTTGTGGGTGTGGAGGCTTAGAAGATTACAGTTAGGGTTAGAGTAGGTTAGGGTTTATTTTGCTGGGTTGTAGGTGGACTCCGGTCGGTCCATTGGGCCTGGCCGGTTGTCTGTCTCCCTAGTTATAAAAATATGGTTTTATTTAGGTATTTTGTTTTAAATAGTTTTTGGTAAATAGTTTAGATAAAATAAAAGATCCGGGCGGACCGACGGCTTTACATTTGAAATGGAGAGGGGATATTTTAGAAAACAAAAATAGGCTTTTAGCAAAATAATTTTAGGCAAACAGATGCATGCTGATGTCATGATGATGCACATAATAAAATCAACATCGATTTTCTAGTAGTGGATTTACCCGGGGTGCTACAATTCGACACCACTAACAATGGATCTCACCCTCGAGATACGCCTCATGATAAGGGAAAGAAGGCCGACGATCTGAATCTTATCGCTTCTTGTAGATCCTCGCGACACCACCAACAATGATTCTTACTCCATCTTGAAATTGGCGACACCACCATCAAGGGGTGTTGCTCACATTCATCGAGAGAACACTCCGGATAAACAAAGGACAAAGATAAAGGTCTCAAAAGATAAGTCCACCTCTAACTTTGACAGAAGGAGAGAAAAGATGCACTCTAGTCCACTTCAATGTACAAGAGCGAATAGATTGAGTAGTCGGCATGGGGGCCAATCCATCACGCACCCAAACTATTATTCCGCACATTCAGTAGAAAAGCACGCAACTATTCTCGAAATTTAGACTTAAGACCTTCACAAGCGATGTTCGGAAAACAAATGAATGATAGAGGTTCCTCATCAAATATGATGCAGAGGATGTCGTCGTGTTGAAGAACACCGAAAGATATAAAGAATTTTTTTAGTGAATCTTTGGTCCACTAAAAGGTACAACAGACGAAAGATTCCTCAGATAGCATGAAGCTCAGATTCGAAGCACCGTTACAAAAGGAGGAAGCGAAACCCTAAAGGTACGACGAAAACCCAATCACGAGAATTCCTGGACTCGAAGAAAAGGTAAGGGGGTAGATTCAAAACACGCAGAGGTAAGAGGAGAATAGCAGAGGGGTAAGAGTAAAAGCAGACCTAATCAGATCCATCCAACCGATTTTCCAAAATAGTTTTAACATTCTACAACGTCCGTTAGCTAGGTTATCCTACATGCTAGACCAGTGGGGTATCGTAACTGCTGATCTCTAATACCACTCTGTAACACCTTCAGATCGGCCCTATGCAAGTTTCAGCGATTCCCGCGAAACCCGCATAGAAACGATTCAAAGGTGCCCACCAGGCACTTGCGTGCAGGTGGAAAACAAAGTAATATCATTACACAATAGTCCATGATGGAACCCACATAACATATATATACAACATTGACTCCAAGAGTCAAGAATACAGATATACAGGACAAAGATCTAAATCACCTTGAAAACGATACAGCGTCCGAGTATGGACAAGATGCAAATTGAGCTAAGAGCCCTGAAGAATAACAAATGATGACCATAACCCTGCCTAGGCCGAGCCGGAAGGGTAACCCTGCTAATGACGTCGATCTCAAAACCTGCTTAAACAAAAGGGGTGCCGACAAAGGGCAAAGGATAAAGAGAGCGGTTAGTACTGAGGCCAGTACACGGCGAGACTAGAATTCGGCGGTCCTCGCTTACATAGGTATGGTGGACTGAAGCGACAGCGCATCATGCACTAAACAGCCTATAGAGACTCGATACAACTGTCGGCTATCAGAGAGGGGTAAGAAAGACCTATTCGGAACCAACCTAATACTACCACCAAACATACCCATCCTGGTATTTTCCCCTCGAGACCAAACGAGGAAGTCAATCCGAGGAAACTCACACAATTGACAGTTTTATACATTCTTTCCATGGTGGTTATCCAACTTACTAGTCATATCAGATACAAGTCAAACTTATAACAGTAAACTTTAATTATAGTTGTCTATGATCGAGATACTGTGCTCCAAGTCGTCCATAACCGCGGACACGGCTTTTCCAAAATATTTAACCCTGCAGGGGTGCACCAAAGTTTCCACACGCACTTCGACCCTTGTTTCCAGATCAATTAACATACTTTCATAGGTATGTCGGCGGGGCCTAGGACACGCCGCTTTCCCTAACCCAAAGCAAGTACATGGGGGCCACACGAAAGAGCTACCCATACGAGGTATAGCTAATCCTCCTCGTATGGACTCTGAGGTTGCGTGGACTTGCACGGGAGCAGAGGTCATAGACAAAAAATTCCCGTGACAGAGTGCCACACCTACGCAACAGTAATAAACGCTCATCGAGCAACAGGTAATAAACATCTCATACATGGAATACATGGCATAAGTACAATAGTAACGCATAAAGCCCGAACTAGTGTTGTGGCCCCCAGAACAGTACTTTGAAATCAGGTACTAAGCCGATAGAGGTGTATACACCCCACATGTGGTTAGCGCGCTCGTCTCGGAACATGTGTCAAGAACTCGGGCCCTAGATGGACACAGGGGGGCGGGATAACAACCAGATCTCAACTATTACCCCTCTGTGCCTCTGCATTTATTATACCTACTTTCAGTATTAGTTGTTAAACTGTAAATTAAGCCATGATCATCTCCACCATTACGAATATGCCAACCCCCAACATCAATGGAACATCGACGACACGAAGCAGCACCTAAGAAAGCGACTATGACTCGCAAGGCCAACTGTCTACCCAAACAACAGGCAATAGGCAGTGTCCAAGGCAATATAAAGGCTACAGGGATATATAAAGGGGTACGGAATCTACAACATCGCAACACAGATAGCAATAGATCAACAGGAAGAAGTAAAGACTAGAAATATAAAATAGGTAGAAAGAGGGAGAATGCTCGCCTGAAAACATTGCCGAAGTTTCATAACCGAAGATCGGGGCGAAGCTCACATCAACTCAACGGCCTTATCCGTGAAGAAGCGTACTAGAAGAAACACCAAATGCACTATTTAATACTACGGCAGAAGATCGGGCATGATGCATGTATGATGTATGACATGACAAAGGATGCGATGCAATTATGCAATATTAAGCGGTACTAGGGTCCCGCCAATTAATTATAAGGTTCATGTTGTTTAGATACCCCACAATTTAAATGTTGTCTTAACAAGTCAAAACATGGCATCCGTTCGCTACACAAATTTAAATGAGGCCAATATAAGACTAGAAAAGATTGCATATGGACCCCATATTTATTTATGAGGTGAATCGGCATAATGCCCCCAAAACCACATGTTAAGAATGCAATCATGACAATTTAATATGCAACAATTTATATATGGCAATTCATAAAATAAAGCCGGGTTAGGTAGGGGTCACACATGGTTCCAACGATCTTGGCTATAGGGATTCGGTTCGGTCTCGACGTCGGGATCGGTCTTCGGACACGAGGCTTCAAGGTTCGACCATCGGATCCATGTAGGCGGTCTTGTGGTTCCATCCAATACATAAAGGAGATCTTGGGTTTCCGACGACTATTGTCGTCGTCGGTCTCGAGTGGCACCAGTGGTGGACGAACTTGGCGGTTCACAACAGCCTTGTCTTGTTAGAACAATAGCACATACACATTGCAGTCAGTGTACATACAAAGGCGACGGGCTCGTTGTCAGGCAGCAGCACAACCCGGAAGCAGAAACAGAACGACGGAAGGACACAAGCATACACACAGTCTTGTGCTGATGAACAAAAATGCAAGGTAGGTGAGGCGCAGGACTTGCCCGACTAAGTATTCCCATCTAAAGTTTATCAAGTTTTATGCTTAGCACTAGCATCTACAAGTGGGGGTAAGTACTAATGAGGGGTGGTAACTAGTGGAGTTTAACTATGTTCAATCTCATGCCTTAGGATGACATAAAGATTATCTATCTTAGGCCAAATTTTATGCTCTTCATGCAACCTTCAATTATCTTTCTAGTATCTACAATTTACTCAAGTAAACTCTAAGTAGTAGCTTTGATAAAGAAAATAAAGTATAAAGCTTGCAAGTAAAACTAGGATTGGTTTATCAAGGGGTTATGATCATATATGCTTAAGGCATATAGTTGGCATGGTAACAAGCAAGTATTTGCTTGCACATTCAACTAGTAGTATGAGGCTTGCATAGGTAAAGTATCTTGCAAGTGTTAGCTTGCACCATTATCAGTATAAGCTTGCTAAATTGCAAGTGTTAGATTGCAAGGTTAATAGCTTGCAAGTATTGGCTTGCCTTGTGCAGAGCAGTGGTTGAAGTTCTCCTCGGCTTCTTCTTCGTAGTATCCTCCTTCCTCCTTGTATCCTTGGTTGGTACTAGCGTCTATGAATAAATACGAGGTACACAATCACCAAAAAATACTTAACTACTTTCAATCATCACACAAAAGGGTCGTATAGATGAGCTAGCTTCATCACTAACATTACAATATTAAAACTTGGTTTAATTTGTTTTATTTTTAGAAAAGTAATTTCTACTCATTGAAAAACTACTTAAGATTTAATATTCTCCAAACCAAACATGGGATCATGTTGACACATGTCATCACCACACATTTCAGTACATGGAAATGTGATTTAATGTGGTGTTCCAATTTAATAAGGTTTAACCTTTTTATTTTAAATAAAATAAGTGACTAGAAATGCCTACGTGGCATTCTTTTATTACTTGAACAATATTTCTGTAAGTAAACCCAAATGTTTTCATATATTCTGAAAGGTATGATCAAATGTGATTTTTGAGAGTTGGAATCAACTCAAAAGCTTTTATGATTTAAATTTGAAAAATGTTTGAATGCAGAAAAGGTTGTGCCTTGTTATTTTTACCAAGGTTGATCTATAGATTCAAATGATTTAAATCCAACGGGCTTGGATTCAGCATTTCAATATCTTGCTAACAAAATTAGTTTCATTCAATTTGGTGCACTGAATCGAGCTGGGTTGATTTTTGAAACTAGGTATAGAACTATGTTTGAATTAAAATGGAAAAAGTTAAATTCAAACGACCGGCTGCGGGAAGCGATCATCGGGCCGGCTGCTAAGCACTGGCCACGCTGGCTGGTTAAGTTGCTGTCCCCACGCGTCAGTGAGACATGGGGGTACGAAGCGGTACGGGGCAACGTGGTGCGTTGGATTAGAAGTAAGATCAACGGCTGAGGGTCGTCGTCAACGATGAACTAGTCACCGACGAGCTCGAACCCTAGTGGCACAGTGGGGGTCGTGGGAGGCTCACCGGGGCTCAGGCGAGGGTCAGCGAGGCGGGCAAACGACGAAGTCGACGACGGCGAACCTCCTGGTACCGGTAGCTTCTCCTGGGGTGGCTCCAATCGCTGGCTCCCTTCTTCTTCAGCAGCGGCGGGCTCCGGCCAAATTCCGCCGATGCGCTGCTTGCCTTGCTTCGGGACTGAGGCGGGGTGGTTCTGGGTGAGAGGGGAGTGAGATGGTGTGCTCAATTCGGCTGGGGTGGCCTCTATTTATAGTGGCGAGAGGGGACCGACGGGTGCAAGCTGAGCTCGTCGTGGTCGACGGCACAGAGGGTTATCGGCGTGGGCGATGGTAGGGGCGGTGCTGTGCTCCCTGGCGAAGCTCAACAACATGGTGGCGAGGCGTGAGGCGGTGCGGATTGGTCAGAATGCTGCGGTGCTCTACGCGTTCCCGACGGAAGTTTTTATGGCGCACAACATGCGTGGTCCGTGCGGCGGCAAACGAGCGTGTCTGTGGGGTTGCTGGGACGGTGGTGATCACGTATGCATGCGGCAAGGGCGGCGCGCGGTCGGTGGGCGTCTATCGAGCGTGGCGCATGGGGCGCGCTCTCGGCATGGTTGCAGAGAAGGTTGGCAAGGTCTGTGCGTGTGGTCCAGGGGCTGGCATCGCTCGCGGCTGGGACAGGGAGTGGCAGTGGGGTGCTAGCTTGCTCCCAGACATGCTGGCTAGGCTTGGTGCTTCTCCTAGCTTGTTGTCGACATGTGGGTGGCAAGGGTGCACTCGGCCTGCTCACCATTGATGACAATGGCTAGCTTACAGTAGTGCTAGAGATTAGTTTAGGTTGTTATATGATCTACTAAGGCTAGTGGTGTCTAGAGAGGGAACAAGTTAGGCTCAAATCACTGCTCCAAATAGTGTTTGGATTTTATTTGATTTGCATCTGCAAGGTGTTTGATGAAATGGCCGCATGAGTTAAAGTTTTGAATTTTGAAAAGATTTTTGGTGGGTGTGCTAGGTAGGTGTTGGTGAGTCTGTAGATGCTTGGGTTTTGAAAGTTGAGCTTGTTTGTGTGGTTTTTGAAAAAGTGGGATCTTCCCATATGATATAGATTCAATTTTAAACTGTCCTTTAAACTATGCATTCAAATGTTTTTGGATGATCACAAAGTGGGCCTTGATACTTTGTTATGAGTACTATCAAGGGTGCAAAGATCCAAACAAGTTTCTGTTAAGTTCTGAAAGTTAGAGACAGCCAAAGTAGGCATGGGAGTTAAATTGGTCAAAACGACCATTTAATCATTTTGTTTGTTTTGATTTATTTGTCTTTCGGAAAAGTGTGGGGATTGTTTAGATGATGTTTATTTCACCTAAGAATCATTTTACAAGCAAAGAAACACATAAACAAGGCAATTCAAAAGAATTCAAAATGGGATGCATACACACATGCATGCTTTCATAGTTTTATTTAGAAAAGTTTTTGTTAACCCTAATTTTGATGCATAGAGTTTGATTATTCTAGTTTAATATTTTTGGGATGTTACATCACCTGTCTTGTTGGTGGATAAGAAGGATGGAGGTAACCGTTTGTGCATGGATTATTGGAAGCTGAATGATGCCAACATTAAGAACAAGTACCCACTGCCGAAGATAGAAAATCGGTTTGACCAGTTGACCGGTGCCAATGTGTTTTCTAAGATTAATCTTAGAACTGGTTATCATCAACTCAAGATTCGCACAGAGGATATTCCAAAGACTGCCTTTACCACCAGATATGGACTGTATGAGTACACTGTCATGTCTTTTGGATTAACCAATGCCCCCGCTTATTTCATGACCCTCATGAATAAGATTTTTATGAACTTCCTGGATAAGTTTGTCGCTGTTTTCATTGATGACATTCTGATCTATTCGAAATCAGAAGAAGAACATGAGCTACACCTAAGGACCATCCTTGAAACCCTTAGGAAGCATTAGTTATATGCCAAGTTTAGCAAATGTGAGTTCTGGTTATAGGAAGTAGGATTCCTCGGACATATTGTGTCGGCAGGAGGAATTGCTGTCGATCTCGCCAAGGTTAAGGATGCTGAAGAATGGCAAGCCCCAACCACTCAAACCCAAGTTCGTGCATTTCTCGGATTAGCGGGATATTACCGCAAGTTTGTAGAAGGATTCTCGAGCATTGCAAGACCCATGACCCAATTGTTGAGGAAAGATAAGAAGTTTGAATGGACGGACAAATGTGAAGCAAGTTTTCAAGAGCTTAAGAAGAGATTGATCTCAGCCCCAATCCTTATTATGCCGGACATCACGAAGCCTTTTGATGTGTTTTGTGATGCATCCAAGATTGGTCTCGGATGTGTGTTGATGCAAGAAGGCAAAGTCATATCATATCTATCCCGACAACTGAAGCAACATGAGCAGAATTACCTTACCCATGACCTCGAACTAGCAGCCGTAGTTTTAGCCTTGAAGACATGGCGGCATTACCTCATGGGTAACCGTTGTGAAATTTATTTCGATCACAAGAGCCTGAAGTATATTTTCACCCAGAAGGAGCTAAATATGAGGCAAAGGAGATGGATAGATCTAATCAAGGACTATGACCTTGGCATTCACTATCACCCCGATAAAGCCAATATGGTAGCAGATGCTTTTAGCAGATTGCCGTGTCGATTGAACACCATGATTCTGAAGGAACAACCAAGTTTGCACAAGGAGTTGGAAGATTTCAGAATGGAGCTACTTAGTGAAGGTTTTTTGGCTAGCATAGAACTTCAACCCACTTTGATCAGTCAGATCAAGGAGGCGCAGAAAGGAAATGCTAGTATCGACGGAATAAAACGTCATATCGGTACAGGGAAGGTACCTGGATTCACCGAAGCTGAAGAAGGAGTTTTGTGGTACAAAGCACGTATCTGTGTGCCAGTAGATTCAGAATTGAAACAAGCTATTCTGAATGAATCCCATGATACTCTTTATTCTATCCACCCCGGAGGAACGAAGATGTACCAGGATTTGAAGGAGCAATTTTGGTGGCATAAGATGAAGAGAGAAATCGGAAGCTACATAACCAAGTGTGATATCTATCAGAGAGTCAAGGCGGGACATCAGAGACCCGCAGGACTTTTGCAACAATTGTAGATTCCGGAATGGAAATGGGATTCTGTAGGAGTGGATTTTATCACCGGTTTGCCTACATCTAGTAGGGGAATGACTCTATTTGGGTCATAGTGGATAGACTGTCCAAAGTCACTCATTTCTTACCGGCCAAGACCAATTATCAGAGTTCGAAGCTAGCAGAGTTGTACATTGATAGGATAGTCATTTTGCATGGAGTCCCCAAGAACATTGTGTCAGATCGAGGAAACCATTTTACCTCGAGGTTTTGGAAGAAAGTCCAAGCAGGATTATGAACAAGACTGGATTTCACCACAGCTTATCACCCTCAGACTGATGGACAAACAGAGCAAGTAAACCAAATACTCGAAGATATGTTGAGAGCATGTGTGCTAGAATATGGATCAAAATTGGAAGACCGTCTGCCTTTCGCAGAATTTTCATACAACAATAGTTACCAAGCCAGTTTGCAAATGGCCCCATTTGAATTCATGTATGGAAGGAAGTGTCGTACCCCTTTGAATTGGTCGGAAGTAGGAGAGAGTCTGTTTTTGGGACCCGACATCCTACGAGAAGCCGAAGATAAAGTTCACAAGATTCGTGAGCATCTTAAGACCGCCCAATCCAGACAGAAGAGTTATGCCGACAAGAGACGTCGAGACCTAGCCTTCAATATCGGAGATTTTGTGTACCTGAAAGTATCACCCTTGAAAGGAATGCAATGTTTCCAGTTCAAAGGAAAGTTAGCCCCCAGATATATCAGACCCGTCAAGATTTTGAATCACCGAGGATAAGTGTTATATCAACTGAAATTGTCAGAGGAAATGCCAGCCATGCATAATGTGTTTCATATCTCGTTACTTCGCAAATGCCTAGAAGTCCCGGAGAAGACCGAAGTTTTCAAGAATATTGATCACAGAACCATAGAGATCAACGAGGACCTAACATATCCTGAAGTACCTATTCGTATTTTGGAAGAAGCCATCACGTTTAATCAAGAGGATGAGAGATGAATTCAGAGAATTGAAGCAAGGGAGGATGACAGTAGTTGAGTACCGTGACAAATTTATCATTAGCTAATGACAAATTTCAGTCATTAGCCTGGTGATCCTGGCACGACCCCCACCACCGCGTTAGGGTTCAGTATCGCTGGCGCTGCCTGACGGAGACGACACACCCCAGTCGTTAGATTAGATGCTAATCGCACGGTCCAGATTGCCACTTACCGCTTCATGTAGCCAGAGTCGCTGACGCATGGGTGATATGTTGGAAACGTATCTATAATTTTTGATGCTCCATGCTTGTTTTGTATCTACTTTGCTTTACTTGTCCACACTTTGAGGTGCTTTTTACATGTTTTCCGGTACTAACCTATTAACAAGTTGCAGCATGCGGATACTGTTTTCTGCTGTTTTTGGTTTCAGAAAAGTTAGTAAAGAAATATTCTCGGTATTTGACGGGACAAACGTCAAAGTCAATTACTTTTCGTGGGGAACAAGAAGTCTAGAGGAGAGCTGGAGGGGCCAGCCAGGGGGTCCAGACCCACCCTAGGCGCGGGTGGGCCCATCCCTGCGCCTGGTTAGGGTTTGGGCACCCTGGCCGCCGCCTCGGTCTCCCCCTTCGCCTATAAAAAGGCCCCAATTCAGAAACCCTGGGTACCCGATAAAAATCCTCGAAACCTTCTGTAGTCGCTGCCACCATCGTCCCTATATTGGGGGGATCTGAAGCTCTTCCCGGCACCCTTCCGGAGGAGAGATCATCCCGGAGGCCTTCTCTCTGGTATGATGCGTGAGTAGTTCCACCTTGGACTATGGGTCCATGTAGTAGCTAGATGGTTGTATCTCCTCCTTTGTGCTTTCATGTATAGATCTTGTGAGCTCCATTCATGATCAAGATCTAATCTATTTGTAATCATGCATGAAGTGTTTGTGGGGATCCGATGGATATTGAGATTATTATGTTGGTTTGATTAATGGTTTTATCTTTATGATTCTATCATGTCTGTGTTGTTTGTGATCTTGCATGCTCTCCGTTGTTAGTATCTATCTTGGCCAAGTAGTTGCTAGTGACTCCAAGAGGGGGTATTTATGCTCGATAGTGGGTTCATGCCTCTAGTTTCCAAGGGAAGTGACAATAATCTCTTCGGTTGTAGATGTGTTGTTGCTACTAGGGAGAAAACAACGGTCTCTTGTTCATGGAACATGTGGACTATTTACCTTACACACTTTGCTTAAAACAGTTGTCTGTTGCTTGCGACTTAATACTAGAGGAGGGTCAGATGATAACCTGAAGGTGGACTTCTAGTCATAGATGCAGTTGGATGGCGGTCTATGTATATTGTTGTATTGCCCAATCGAATCTCATAGGATCTTTCTGACTAGTAATTGCATTGTTATGCCTTGCTCAGTTCCTGTCCCTGATGTAATTTGTTTACCCTTCATGCCTTGTTGTTTATATAAGGAGAGCACCTCTAGTGAACTATGGACTCCGGTCCAATCTTTACCATTGATACATCTTCCACTATTACTTGTTTACTTGCTGCAAACCTTTACCTTCCACACCATACGTTTAATCCTTTGTTACAGCAAACCGGTGAGCTTGGCCTCACTGATTAGTTGGGGCAAAGTCTTGAGTTTCTGTTGTGCAGGTCTCCGCGTTGCTAGCAACACCCGTGTGACGTTTCCTTCCTCCTACTGGTTCGATAACCTCAGTTTCTTACTGAGGGAAACTTGCTGCTGTGCTGCTTCATACCTTTCTCTTGGGGTTTCCAACGAAGCATCCCACGACAAGTGCTGGGCGCCATCAAGCTCTTTCTGGCGCCGATGCCGGGGAGGCTAAGGACGTCTTCACTAGGGGATTCCTTCACTTCCTTTCTCTTTACTTTGTTTTTAGTTTGCCTTGTTTCTTTTGCTTGCATTTGTTTGCCTCTTTTAAAAAAAAACCCAAAAAATAGTATAGTTTGGTTTGCTTGCTTTATCCAAAAACACAAAAAAATCAGTTCCTGTTCTAGTTGCTGCCATGTCTGGTTTTGGACCAATCTTTATTTCATATATGGTAGAAATCTCCACTTTAAAGCAAAAAAGTGAAGAAAGTTTTAAAGAAGCTTGGTCTAGAATCTCTGCTTTCCATAGGGAAACTGAGCCTGAGGTGAGTCTCAGCTTGGTTATTGATAGTTTCTACCGCGGTATTTCTCTTTGTTATAGATATGCTTTAGATGTTGTGGCTAAAAAAGATTTTTTTCTATGCACTGAGGACAAAGCTTTTGATGCCATAAAGAAATTAATCATGATTTATGGCACACCTGGCAAGTCTGATTCCTCTTTCACAAATATTTTTGTCAGGTTGAACACTCTTAAGACTAGCATTGCTGCTATGAATAGTTGCTATCACATGCTTAGGGCTTACCATAATTATGTCCCTATAAATTCCGATCCTTCAAAGTGGTTTCCCACAATCAAAGTCTCTATAAATACTACACGTTTTAATTATCGTTGTGATATCATGTCTGAATTTTGCCTCATGCCTAAAGATATTTATGATTCCTTGAGTCTTTGGGGGCTTACTGAAGGAGGAGACGAAATATCTCTTACCAACAATGCCACTATATTACCCATTGGAATAGCTGAAGGTGTGTTTACAAAAATCTCAGGAAAAATGGTGTCTACTGATTATATTGTTAATGAATGTGTAGGCAAAGGACAGACCACACTTGGAAGATCTCTAATGAAACACCTTGGGGCAGTAATAGATGTGGGAAAAGGCATTATGCACTTTGCTCCGCCGGTAAGCAATCAAATCTTCCCTAAAGAGAAAAATAAAGGTAAGAAAAGAAGGAACAAGAGGGGCAATTCTTCATTTGAAAATACTTGATTCTTCTTGCTTCTTGTGCCTAACTTAAAGGCGTTAAAGAAAAGAACTTGTTAGGAGATAACCCAAGAGTTTCCTTAAGTCTTGGAAGTTATTAATTCAGTAATGACCTCTCTTTATCCTTTTTGTTTGCTTTTTGTGCCAAGAATGACCTCTAATGAGAGGGAAGTAAGATTTGGGAAAGTTGCTGTCCCGAAACAGATTTCTGTCCTCCACCAAAAAAATTCGTGAGGAGGTTCTGTAACTCGGATTGTTCTAAATATTTACGAATAAATCCCCCAGTACGTTAGATAACTTTTGTTAGTTCAACACTTTTTGATTTGAGCAACAGAAGATGTTCGAAAAAATCGGTTTCTACCTGCCGGTCTGTTTTGACAGATTTCTGCCATTATTTGCATTTGCTTCTTATTGATTCCTTTTTGAGTTCTATTTAGGTGAATTGAGCTTTTTAAAGGAGTTACTACAGTAGCTTGTGTTTTTAGTGAAAATCCTTGCTGTTCCAAAACTTTGCCAGGGGTCTAATATCTTTTGAATACACTAATGTTGCTAATGAAGATTGTGTGAAGTTTTGTATGAAGGAAAAATTTCAGGTGTAAAGACATAATGATGCAATGAGATGAAGAATGGACAAAAGGTCAAGCTTGGGGATGCCACCACAGTGTCACTCCAAGAAATATCCAAGAGGTACAAGTGTCAAAGCTTGGGGATGCCCAAGGCATCCCCTTCTTCATCAATAAAAAGCTCAGGTCTGTCTAGACACTTCATTTTTATTGTTTCATGCACAGTTGTGTTGTTCTTGGAGCGTTTTAGTTTTTGTTTGCTTTGCTTAGGTTGTTTAGTTTGCTTGAATAAATTAGTTTTCACCCCCGTTCTCGCTGTGTTGTTTTGCAAATAAGTTTGCTTGGTATTTGGAAAGGAGTAGTAAGTTCTTGCTTAAAGTGCAAGAGGAGCTTGCATTGACTGTGACTTAGACTTTAGCATGACATGCTAGGTATTGTTTTGACCTTATGCTCAGTGATTATTGCTGTAGCATGTCTTGTTCCAAAAAATTGGGATTGCTTTGTGTTCCTTGAAGAAATTATGCGTTGTTTTAGCATGCAAAAGCATAGTATTGTGGTATTCTCCTTTGATGCTTTGCTTGGGTTGACTTGGCACATGCTCACACCATGTTATGATTATGAAAAGTCACCATTATCCTCTATGATCATTTAGTCCTTGACTTGTATTACCACTCTTTTCTTTGATTAGTTTGCTTTGTTGCACTACATGATTATGGCCATTATTGCTCTCTTAGTTGGTTGCTCCCAGTCTTTTGCTAGCCTCCACTTGTATGAGTAAGTTCTTCTCATGATTCCAACTCCCAAGAAACCAAGTTATTCCAAAGTGTCCACTATAAAATCCTATGCATGGTGTGTTACACCATTCCAAGTATATTCTTGTTTTCAACTATCTTCCAATTAAAAACTCTTTTGTTATGTGAAAACTTAGTGATTAAAGCCCTCACGAACTTGATGGCACACTTTATTCTTTGCCCCTAATAAACTTGAACCATTGTGACAACTTTGTTGTATCTGCTTGCACTTATAAGTTGGAATTAGCAGAACCGTCTTTATCACGGGAACGTTTTCAACATTGCACTTGTACTTTGTACTCAGTTGATATCATGTTCTTTTGTCTATGGATGTCATCGGTGTGAAATAAAGAGGGAACTTGTAAGTCCATGGAGTTTGTATCTTGTGTTAGAGAAACGCCTGGGCCACTAGCCTAAGCCATGCCTAATCATGGTGGAAACTTGCAGCATCACCATAGTGACATATATGAAGCATTCTTCTTATAAAAAAAGAGACACATTGAGAAAAAAGGAAAGATAGAAAAAAGCACCATATTCCCATGGTACATAAGAAGATTGCTGAGATTCTCATTGTCTACTTGCCTTGTCATTTTGGTTATGGGAAAGCTCATGTACCATGTGCAAGGGGTACCCAGTTGGCGGTTCTCAATGATATGCAAATACTTACAGTGACAAGAACTTACCTGGACCCAAAGTTGAGTATGCATGAGGTGTGGCCCTCGTATTCAAGGGACATGAGATTGCCAGCTTATACTTTGTCAAGCATATTGCGGTGACCCAACATACCACTGCATGATGTAGTACACTATAGTCGTTGACATAACACCAATGAAACACCGTTCACTAGTATTACATCCCTCAGAGTAGTACAACAGATACATAGCAGGTCCAAGACATGACTATAGGTTACAACTCAACTCTTTACACAAGATCCAGAGAATACTCTAGGTTAAAGAGAGAGAAAGAAACTTCTACAAAGAAGAATCAGGAATAAATAACTCATAGCTACCATACTTATAAAACTAATAGTGAACTACTAGGCTTGTATTGCTTCTATTGCAATATTCTACAGAAGTAGGTTCTATGGTTAGAAATCCTATTCTTATCTAATCAGCAACTTCGTCTTCACTTGAGTTGATATATATGTTGACTTTCTCGACTTCATTGAAGAGTGTTAGCTTTTGATGATGATTCCTGGAGCATAACTTGATGTAGACGTCGTTTGTACTGGCTTTAGGACCTAGCAAGGGTTAAGAAGATACTTTGAGTACGAGCGTACTCAGCAAGTCCACTAGCAAAGAAGTGTTTGATGCACTATAACTACAACCACAGACCATAGGTCATACGCAATGCAAGTTTTCGTAAACATTTCTTCAAAGGTTGCTTTTATTCTAAAAAGCTATGTCTGTCAGCCTTCACGGGTTTATCAGAACCTTCATGGGGTTCCTTTCCCGCCGCGTTCGTAGTTCCTTCCCGGAACAGGGAGTAACAAGTTACAGTTCTTACACTCTGCAGAGGTGCGTCACTTTACCCATGAGATATCTTAGCTTTGTTGCACATCCGAATTGCAGGTTCGTTCACACTTCCTTGGTGTGAGGCCCAGACTAATATCCAAGACAATCACTGCCTTCTCCATGACCCCGCATGTCTCCTTGGTGTACGCCATCCCACCTATTGAATTACGGCAATGGCAGTACAAACCGTTCAGATGCGGGAACTATCGTGGGACGTTGAGGGCTCCCACCCATATGCTGCATATCCTCTTTGAATTACCATAAATAATATGCACGCTACGAGTGATAACAGCCATGACCCGCACATCTATCTCCATGCGAGAGGGAAAAGATACAGCTGACTTCTCCGTCCCATTCCAAATCTCATGGTCAACGCGTAATATACGTCGCAATAATCACTGGCAACATTGGTTGTTAAGTCCTAGATAATATGTTCCTTTACCACCAGAACTCATATAGTAGGTTATTACCTCATGGTAAATAACCTATAATCACATTATTATAAAAATAGTGTTTTCTGACCTTTTTCAAATGCAGGTGATGACAACACTGGATTTGTAAAATACTTTACAGAAAATAATCAAAGGACATGAGCAAGTGTGAACTTGTCTTTTGTGATTGCAAGATTATGCACTCACGGTCTTCAAGACAATATAAGATCCAATTACGGAAATCTGCATCATTGGTTCGGTAAGGACTAATGTTTAAAGAAGAAAGATGCTTTTATGCATAAGTAATGTGATGCAAGTTGATAAACGCGAATCCCAAGGATAATGTTGATCTAGGGTTTGAATATAGGAAAGGGTTTCCTTGGAATGTGTTGCCCTTTTAGATTAAGTTTCACACATGTGCTTCTTATTAAGGCTTGTGAGTGTGTGGAAAACAACATTTATTTATATAACAACATAATACACAGTATGGAATGCTACTCAAGGTTGCTTGCATCTTAATTGTTTATCTTCAAGTTTTACTTTACAAGTAATGTCACTTATCAAGAATTTAAGTATTAACAATCTTATTATACAAGTAAAGTAGTAAGGTGTTTACTATTAATTGCCATATGTTGATTGAAGTGGCAAAACGAATAACTTTTGAAAAAAAGATTCCATTATTAAGGTTTAAAGAATCTTTGTGGTTAATCAGATGTGATTGATGTTGTTTGTGCTTGCTTGAATAGTTTGTATTTGAGATGCTTTACAATTTAATTATAACAGACCAAAGTTAACTATAAAACATGTAATAAAGTCTTTAGCATTATACTTAAAGCGTGGTAACTATAAGTAACTCTAAGAGTGTAGATAAACTTAGGGTGTATTACTTATGATACTTGTATCTTGTTCACTTTATATTGTTTCCTTAGAGTTACTTAAGAATGGCATTACTTCTTTTGAATAGTGGTTTCCTAATTGTTTAGTGGGATAGAATCATTTTCCTTTTTATGGATGAGTGGTTATAGTTTGTGAACAAACAAATAATATTACTTAACTACTTATGGATTCAATATAGTGTTTTGGTTTGTTTATAACTTGTAGTTGAATTAAAAGAAATGGTTTTTATTTTATTATAATTAATCTTGGAGATTTTAGATTGGATAAGGATTCTTTTATAAAATAATCTACACTTATGGTTGAAGGATAATTTAAATAAATTGCATTTAAAATGTGTTGAACCATTTTGACTTCATATTATCAATATTGAAGACTGGTATTACTTATTAAATCTAAATTGGCAATTTTAGGAATATTAACAAAAAAGTTATTTACCTTATATGAATTATTAACTAAAGAAATAAGTTTATATTTAAGTTATTAAAGTTGTTTAATCTTTTCTTTAACTCAAAAGTGGAATATCACATTTTTAACATGTAGGTATTATTTTTGTGATCATTTTGGTATATTACATTTATTTTTGTGATTTATAAATAATAAGATATGATTTTAATAGGGTTTATTACTATATGAATACTTAATAATTAACAAATATTTAATTAAGGGAAATATGAATGTATAATTATAATTTTAAAGTATAATTCTTATTTTTCTAAGATTTTTAGTATTTTATTTATATTTTTAACATTTACCATTATTAAAATATTAATTAAAAAAGTTTTATCACTTATAAAACTTTTATTATATAATATTTATTTAAATAATCATCATAATAATATTTGAGAATAGTTTTAAATTGTAGATTTTATTTTTCTAAACATTTTCATATATTATATGTATTTTTCTGATTTATAAAACAAAAGTTATTAATGAAACAAGATTTAATCATTATATTATATTTCAGGAAATATTCATATTTAATCTTATAATGTTTTTATCTATTTCCTAAACAGAAATTACTTTTTACACCTGAGCTAACCTAGACTAGGTCACTGACTAGTGGGCCATCGGCCATATCATCCCTCAGATTGGTGAATTTATTTGTTACTGGCCCAACATCTACCCACAGCCAATGACAGGTGGGCCAGGGACCACGTCACATGCCACATGGGCAACGATCGGTCAAACGGGCTGACCCGGTGTAAGCATGACGTCATCCCGCTGAATCCCTCTCAGATCGATGATCGATCGAGCGATCCTGAACGCGCTCACGGCTGCGGTTATGTTGGTTGGAACGAGGACAACGCGATGAGTCTAACTGTGGTGGCGCCGCCAAGAAATGGTCACCGGCGAGTGGAACACGACGGCGTCTAGCGGCTGTGCATGGCGACGCACGACGGTGGCTCGATTCAGGAAGCAAGCGAGGCAAAGAAAGATGGCGGCATGTTCAGTAGCTCACCCAGAATGTAGAGAAGTGGTCGTGGAGGCGAGGTGCAGCTGGAGACAGTGGCTATTGAAGTCGGCAACGGCGTCGGTGTCAGGGAAGACGGCCTAAATCCTGCAGCTAGGGATCCCCCCGACCAGCAAGCCTTGGGGCAAAGGACCAAGTCTAGCGTCGCGGTCTATGTGGTGGCCTCTGAATGGCAAGGGGTGGCCGGAAGTGAGCTCTAGCTCGAACCACATACAGTTAGGGTTTCGGCAGAACGGGAAAATGGAGAGGGGAAAAGGAATTAGGGTTCTTCGGCGGCGTTCAAGGATTCTTGTAGACGATCATGAGCGGTGGCGTGGATCTTGGCGCGGTGGCGGACGGCGGCGATGCTGACAGCCAGCTGCTTGTGACGTCGGGGAGGAAGACGACGATGTACTTTTTGCGGAAAACCCCCTGATAGAAATCGAAACTCAACCCTTAGTCTATTGGTGGTCCACCAGTCAGTCAGAGAGGAAGGTAGGCTGGGCTGGTTTTGGGCTGTGCTTGGGCCACTGTCGGGTTACTGATGGGCTGCTGCAAACCAAGCGAAATCTTTCTGCTACTGCACGTGAGCGTCAGTTAGAAGGTGAGGTAATGGGCTTTGGGCCATTTTCTGGACTAGGTTCGTTTCCTTTTCTTTATTCTTTCTATTTTCTTTTTTAAGATTTTCTTTTTAATTTGAATTTCCACATATTTAAATACCATAATTTCTATACAGTATTTAATATATTCCAGAGCTAATTATACTAATTGATTGCTCTACTTATCTTAGTATTTTTCAATACCCATAATTTTATTCAAAATTATATATTAAGTAAAATAATTAAGAGCTAGGTTTTTAGAATTTTGTTTAAAACCTTAAAATCTTTCTATAACATTGTTTCACTTTTATTTGGAGTGATGAAGTTTGTAAAATGTTTACCATGAATTATGGGAGTTTTAATATATTTATATCCTTTTAAAATTGTGAATAAAGGTGAATGATTAAGACATATTATCTTTATGTTTATAATCATAAATGCTATCACCATTTAAAGCAAAATAGTGGAATTGTTTTCTAAGCTAACTTATGAGAAAGAATTGATAAAGATGGTTCCTAAGCACCTATGATGATGATAATTAGAAATGATAAAGATGTGCTTAATTGATTTGTTATGGGAAAATATTTCTATAAAGCATTGTGGAAACAAGATGATAGATCAACCATAGTAAGTGGCTACTAGGTTTGGTCTTAGATTTAGGGTTTAGTGTTCAGCAAGGATTCCTATATTCCATACTTCATAATACTGGACTTCTGATTAAGAAATTCCTTTCCTAGATATATTACTTCTCTATGTCCATCATCATGTGTTAACATGATGAGCTTTGCTTTACAGAATATTCTTATCCACCTTTTATCCTTCTGAATCCATTTGTAAATCCAGTGCACTTGACACTAAAGCTTTTCATAATCATTTATATCTATACTTGGCTATATCAACTACTCTATTGCTGATAATCCCCAATCCAACAAGTGGTTACTTCTAACTCTAATCATACTCTTCCTTAATCATCCTTCACTAATATCACTTCAATAGATGTATACATCAAATCCTACTTCACCTCAAGTGCTTAGTATTTCCAAAGAGGAAAATACTACTTCTTTAATCCAATGTTACTCTAGCATCACCTTATTCATACTATCTTGTCTCTTCTTAACTCCAGTATCTATTATTCCAACCTCACATTAATTTAATGTGACTTGTAATGACTAATCTAGGATAATATATCTATACTATGGTTCAATCATGTTTTATCCACCAATGTCACTTATACATGGTATAAGCATTCAATATTGGTGAGTAAGGCATGATCATTATGATCCTTTAATCCTTTATTGTTTAGGTTTCCAGTTGGCTAAACAAGACTTCCATCCATACAATCATTACAGTTGTATTATAATTATATTTTGTTTAGCTCTATTGGATTAAGAGATATAATTCACTAACTATACCTACTTGATCCAATAGGACTACTCCTGGTAACTATCTTCAGACTTCATCCTTGTAATCTTCTTTGTTATCATAATGATTTGATTTCCTCCAATTACTCCCATCCTATAGATGACATCTAAAACTAGCATCACTATTTACCTCTTCTGACTTCTTTCTTTATAAAACTTAAGTGAATGGTATAATAAGTACAAGAGTTGATAGGTTAATAATTGGTGAATCAATAGTGGATTAGTCAATATTGATGAACAACTATTATAAGGATAGGATTCAATAGAGATGATAAAGATTGATATGGAAAGAAAGATATATGGTGAATGATCTTAACTTTGGTTTCTTTCCTACTCAATCTCACTAGAGATTTAAAGCTAGGTATTTCCATGATACTCATGGTATAATTAGATGAGAATAAACTATAGTTGTTACATTCTTATTATTTGGGTTATATCCTTAACTTGGTACTCATGAGTGATTATAATGAATACTATGATATGATCACCTAAGGATCAAATGTAAATCATTAAGCAATGCATTAAGGTTTAATTTTATTACATTTGATCTACCCTTAGATCAAGTCATGTTTACCCAAAATAAGGTTTTAGCAAAGGTCATATTAAAACTTATCGCAGTCAACTTGATGATCTACTTCAATTCCATCAGGTTAAGAGAAGCTTCAATCACTTTGACACATTTTTATTTAAAAGTACAAAAATAATTCAGATTTTCTATGCATGAATGCAATGCACACATCTGTGTTCAGATTATTTCTAAGCTCTAATGCTGGGATGTTACACATATACTCCATCTTTGCCACTTTAACCTTAACCACTTCAAGAGGCTTATGATAGGGGCAATGAGGGCTAAAATCTATCAAGTACCATAATTTTTGGAAGCTCTTTTTGAAACTTGTAATCCCTGCTTCCTTTACAAAAAGGTCTTTCTTCCACCACTATTGAGTGTCCACCTTCTACCTTTAGGCACCATTAAGAGAGCATAGTTGTCATTATGTGTGCAGTGTTCCAAAGCTTATTAATTGATGCATATTGTGATATTACTTGTTCTTGTGCTATTTGTTTCTAGTCACCCTTGTGAACTTTGTAGGTGTCCTATGCATCTATTTGCTACTCTATGAGGGACAAGTTGAATGCCACTATTCTATGTTTTCTGCATGTGAAACAAACAAACGTTTTTCAAAGCATGTTATTCAAGATCTTTGTTTATAGCTTGTCATGTTGCATGCATAGTTACTATGTCCTACTGTTAGAACTCCATCTTTCATGCACATGTTTAGAGTTCTTTGATCCCAGCTTTTAATGCTTGCAAATGGTTGGATCTTTATTGTGAGGGTGCATGTCACCTCAAAAATTATTCTTTTATCACTTACCTACTCGAGGACGAGCAGGAGTTAAGCTTGGGGATGTTGATACGTTGGAAACGTATCTATAATTTTTGATGCCACATGCTTGTATTGTATCTACTTTGCTATAATTGTCCACACTTTGAGGTGCTTTTTACATGTTTTCTGGTACTAACCTATTAACAAGTTGCAACAGTGCCAGATGCATGTTTTCTGCTGTTTTTGGTTTCAGAAAAGTTAGTAAAGAAATATTCTCGGAATAGGACAGGACAAACGTCAAAGTCAATTACTTTCCGTGGGGAACAAGAAGTCCAGAGGAGAGACGGAGGGGCCAGCAAGGGGGGCCATACCCACCCCAGGCGCGGGTGGGCCTAGCCCCGCGCTTGGCTAGGGTTTGGGCACCCTGGCCGCCGCCTCGATCTCGCCCTTTGCCTATAGAAAGCCCCTGATGCAGAAACCGTGAGCAGTTTCTAGCTTAGTCACTCTTCGAGAATTCAAACCCAAAGACCTATGGTTTTCCGTCTAAATCCTCGGGGGCTACATTGGGATACTATATATGAAATGCAAAAGGCATATAAAACTTACAAGTGCGATGATCTTGAGGTTGCTGGCGCTCTCGGAGAATATCTTGCTAAAAGCAAGAGTGTTTACATGGACAATCTCCGCTTGTTTGAGCGGCTCCTCAAGACCACACGTGGGAGAAGTTGGCGCTACACCAGGAGCCAAAGTTGAGCTACTAGGTGTGAGCACCGGGTAGACAATTTTGGGTAGCTCTGTTGGCGTCTTGGGTGCAATGAATTTGCCTACGACAGAGGTTCCGCCTTCCACCACCGCCTTACCGCTACTAGTGGCATCCTTAGCCGGAGCTTCAGCCACTTTAGAGGATGTGCTATCTTGCGTCACCTGCTCGCTAACAACGCGAGGCTCAACAGCAAAGTCTGGGACCTCATGAGAAGGAGTTGGGTCCACTTCCATAGCGAAAGGTTGAGACGCTACCTTTGCCGGAGAATGTGTTGGTGCGGCAATAGGTTGGACGCTCGGAGTTAGAGGGGCGATGGCGGGATATGCTTGGACAAACATATCCTTGATATTTTTAGAAGCCCCCATTGTCTTGGAGGTCTTCTTCAAACTCATACTGACCTTCTTCCTGAAACGTGCAAAAAGTATAAGTACAGGAATAAGATGAGCAAGAGAGACTGTCGGATGTTAAGAAGCTTACTTGGTTAATGGGATACCGGTCATTATTCTTTTCTCCGCCTCCAGGGAGGTGGTGGATCTCTTGGAGGCTCCACCCACCGTCTTCTTGTTCTTGCCTCCATCGGCAACGTCAGAGTGGAGCTATTATGCTTTCGCGCCAGCGGGACCTCGTCGTTCGACACGACGATGACTTCCTTCATCTTGTGATTGTAGACTTGGGAAGCCATGCTACCTTCATCTAGATTCTTCAGTTGTTAAGTGAATCACAAAGTGTTATAGGCAAAGGTTAAGGAAAGACAGAAGAACTGGAATATATGTCATACACGGAAAATAAATAAGTACCTCTGGGCACGTGCCGCCCTCAAACATGTCATAGGTAATGGTGAATCCACGCTTACTGTCCTTCACCTTGACTATGTCTTTGAGGCGGAGCTTGACGGAGTCACTCGAAAAGTTGTCCTCGGAGATACGGAGGCTATCCTTCCTATCTATGGAATATTCGTGCAAAACCTTCATGATACGTCGTAAATATATCTGTAATTTTTGATGTTCCATGCTTGTTTAGCATCAACTTTGCTGTGCTATAAAATTTTCTAAAAAGGTTTGGTACAAATTTGAATCAAATTAAAAACACAAATTAGAAACTAAAAAATAAAATAGAAAAAGAAAAGTAGAAAACATTGAAGAAAAAAAAAGCCCACAAACAATTCAGCCCACCGTGGCCTCCCTCTCCCCCTATTTTTTCTGATCCCCTTATTTCTTCTGGGCTGAAACTCGGCCCAAGTGGATGCATCGATCTACAGGTCGTCTTCCTCACGTACACAACCTAACGTTAGCCACTTCCTCTCTATCTCCTCATCAATTGTGTGACTGTTTCTCTTCGACTTGAACACGGAAGTTACTTAAAATTTATTGGCCATTCCATTTAGGCCATTAATTTCTCAATTTAGTGCCTTAATCTCTCAAATCGACACCATGAACCGAACGTCATCCGTCGGCATACGTATCCCGATCTCTCTCTAGACCATATCAAGACGAACCAAAAAGTCCAGCGCGTACCTCTAGTCCTCCTCCTTCACTTTCATTCCTAAACTTTCTCGGGAGGAGCTTCATAGAACACACACGAACCATGCCAAGATTAGCCTAAAAACAGAGTTCATCGTCAGATCGTGTCGCCATCGTTGGCCGAGCCGCTAACATCGCACGTTGCTCTAGCCGTGGATTGCCGTCATCGTTGGACACGAACGAGCTCTAAATCACGTCTAGTAGCACCGCCTCGACGTTCTCTACGCCGTCCGCATCTTCTTCTACTCCGTATACGTCCCTAGCGACGGGAACGACAACGCCAAGCCCGTGCCCGCATATCCGGCGAACTTCTCCGGCGAGCTTTTCCGGTGAGTCATCCTGGACCATTAGATCTTCATCTAAAGGTCATCATAGATCACTTAAACAAAGGGGTATCCTCCAATTAGAATCTGCCAAGTGTCATATCTATTCCTATTTTCGGATTTTTAGACATAAGAACACACAAACTTGCAAAAATTATATCTTTAGTTCTGTATATCCAAATTTAGCAAATAATATGTCTATGGATTCACAAAAACGAGTAGAACACAGTGGAGCCATAATTCGATATTTTTGAGTCTGTTAAAATCACATTTTCTACAGAACCATTTGTAGAGTATTTTGAGTATAAAAATTGTTGTGTAAATTATTTTTAAGTGAATCCTTTTGCAAATGGTTGTAAATTGAATCCTCTGTACAGTAAGACCAAAATATAATTTTATTCTAGTATAAATAATATCGTGGCAATTATTTAGTGAGAATGACATTTCCAAGTGTTAGAAAATATTGCTAATTGCTACAATTGCACAAATGGTTGCATTTGTAATTTTGAAAATATAAAATGTTCAGAAATCACTTAGTAATGTTCAGAACCTTGTTATAAAAATTGGTACAATAAAAATTGTCATCTTGCATGTTTGCATACTTTGCATGATTTTTGTGTTGCCATTAGTGTTGATCTTGTATATGTTTTGTCTTGGTTGTTTTGCTTGATAGATTGTGTTGATTGTCAAGTGTGTTACTGTGAATAGTGTATCAACACCACCAACTACTAAGGCAAGTGGCACTATCATCTATGTCCTACTATTTTCATTACACTTAGTGGTATTTTTGTAGTATGCATGATAGGGCTACTATGTTACTATGCTATGCTATGTCCTATTAGGTTATCTTTTATATCTTCCTTAGTGGAAACATCGTAGTTATAGTATGCTTAGCCCTGCTATAGATTCGGGGTGGAATTTCATATTATGATTATATGAAGTGTTAGAAAAAAATATATGTTTTATATAATAAAACAAGTACTCAATGAATCACCTGGGTGGAATGTGGATACTCAGTTGTGAATAAAGTGGCAACGAAGGGAACCATATCTTTGGCTATCTCTCTCGTGTGTGCACTAGAAGAATACCACCCAGGAACTTAGAGATTGAACATGTTTCTCGTACATTGGCTTCCGTGTACAACCACATGCTAAATGGGCTCTGGCTTAGTCAATTACATAGTGGAAGACCCTTGTATTGGTACCTATTCAGGTTAACTAGAATTATGTATTGGAAGTATATCCTTACATTGGTGCCTGGTAGACGTTCTAGCATAATGTATTGGGAGGAATTCTATGGAAAGACTTTGTCACATTCTCGATCTTCTGGTACTCCATTTGGTGTGTACTTATCCAGCGGCCACTTGTGACGTCAAAACGAGATTGTGTCATGTGGGTAAAGTGTACAACTTCTGCAGAAGATCAAATTCTAAGTACTTAGCCGTGTCCCCGGTTATGGACAACTCTGAGCAACTAAGGCCTGAAGCTATGGAAGATCTCGACATTCCAATTTCTCAAAGTAAAACTTGATGGTGTCAACAAGGGATTAGAAGCACTTGGAGTCTTCCAAGGAGTTCAGAAAGATTGTCAAAAGATCAAACCTATTTTGAAAATATAGGATAAAACTATATTGCTTTCTGCAAATGAGACTAAACCCTACTTAGCCAAATATGCATATATTGATAGGTTCCACTTATTTCTACATAGTAGTGAAACTTGCCAATACAATTCAAATGTATTGACCCTTGTGGCTGCAACTTATTATGTTGCAGGTTTGTTTGATGTTAGTGAAGTGTGTTGATTAGGATTACAAGTCTACATCCAACATGATTGCCTGTGGCACTTTGAAGATGAAGGACTCCATGCTATATAGATATTCTGCTGCATTGTAATGTGATATCCAAATGAGCTGTGTAAGATGTAATGAATTATTTTATTCCTGGTTATAAAGTTGTATTATGACCTTTGTTTCTTGATATTACATCTTAACTGTGGATGCTAGCTATTGATCCAGGGACTAGCATTGTAAACACAATATCTCTACCTTATTAAAGGTTGGGACCTCTACAGATGGTATCAGAGCACCGTGTTGCCTGTAGGATTGTAACCCTAGGATTGAACAAAACCCCTTAGAAAAATAGGAGTTGTATTTGTTCCAAAACATATTTACAAATAATCTTGTAAACTCTTTCCTCAACCTTTTTGGTTTTGATTCTACATCTCTTCCTTTTCAACTTGATAGACAAAGCCTCCACCATGAACAAATCCTCTATCATGACCAATGACTTCAACTTTAGTTTCACCAAGGACTTCAACTTAGACATCACTAAGGACTACAAGTGAGAACCAAGAGACTTAGATTGCCTACCAACTATCTAAGACATTGATATCATGTTAGTGTATGGATCATACTGACCTATGAGGTATGACTATACTAGATTGATTGTTTCAAGAAAACTTGTTGTTTCCTTCAACTCATGAGTTAAGCTCATAAGTTGTTAAGTGAATAGTTGCTTGTTGATTGTTTGATTGAACTTGATTGTTTTGAGTTGTGTGTTAGAACTTCTTAGGTCTATCTATCATTACTTATCCCTATTAAACCAACAGATGCCTCCGAGACACACCACCACCACCAACAACAACAACAATGTTAATGAGATGCAACAACTGATGGATGCACAAGCACAAATGAAACCCTACAAAATTTCCTTTTAAGGGTGGTAGCACCCAAGTTATTCTAAAAACCAACCTGTTATTTCTAGCCTTCTCGAATCTCGGGACGAGATTCCTTTTAAGGGTGGTAGTCTGTCACATCCCAAAATTTTGCAAATTTTGAAATGTGGAAAAACTTAAACAAAATGAAAAAATAAGTCTGGAAATTCAGAGGGAACAATTTTTTTGACTATTTAATATAACTCCTTCAAAACAAAAGTTAAATAAAACAATTTTGTTTGTGAAATTGTATGCATGTTTTCAAAACCTCAAAATCATGAAGCATGCATGGTTGCATTTTAAAACTAAGAGAAATAACTTTCTTCTCAAAGTTGAAATGACCACTTAACAACATGAGACTTTGGATATATTCCATATTTAAAATATACAAAATAATTCCTAAGTGAGCTAAAAAGATAAAGGGAAAAATTATAAAGACATAGAAATTAGTTTGACTCTATTTGAAGCTCTAGATAAAATGATATGAAATTTATAAAATATAGGAAGAAAAATAAAGTCAACTTAAGGCAATGAATAAAAACAAAATAAAAGTATTCTTAAATGAGTGATTATGATAAAGAATAAAATTATAAAACTAACGAAATTGGTTTAAACTTTTGTGGATTTCTAAGTCAAAAGATATGATTTTTATAAAAAAAGAGAATAGAAAATAATAAAACTAGACGTACGTAGAATACTCAATTTTCTTTTAAATGAATTATACTTTATTCAAAAAATTATTCTAAATACTCTAATGGAAGTAAACTATCAACTTATATTTTATATAATTTTTTTTAAAAAGGTTTAGTACAAATTTGAATCAAATTAAAGAGACAAATTGGAAACTAAAAAATAAAACATAAAAAGAAAAGGAGAAAACATTGAAGAAAAAAAAAGAAAGCCCACAAACAATCCAGCCCACCGTGGCCTCCCTCTCCCCCTATTTTTTTCTGATCCCCTTATTTATTTTGGGCTGAAACTCGGCCCAAGTGGATGCATCGATCTACAGGTGGTCTTCCTCACGTACACAACCTGAACGTTAGTCATGGTTTCAGTAACCTCTTCCTCTCTATCTCCTCATCAATTGTGTAACTGTTTCTCTTCGACTTGAACACAGAAGTTACTTAAAATTCATTGGTCATTCCATTCAGGCCATTAATTTCTCAATTTAGTGCCTTAATCTCTCAAATCGACACCATGAACCGAACGTCATCCGTCGGCATACGTATCCCGATCTCTCTCTCTAGACCATATCAAGACGAACCGAAAAGTCTAGCGCGTACCTCTAGTCCTCTTCCTTCACTTTCGTTCCTAAACTTTCTCGAGAGAAGCTCCATAGAACACACACGAACCATGCCAAGATTATCCTAAAAAAGAGTTCATTGTCAGATCGTGTCGCCCACGTTGCTCCAGCCGTGGATTGCCGTCATCGTCGAACACGAACGAGCTCTAAATCACGTCTAGTAGCACCGCCTCTACGTTCTCTACGCCGTCCGCATCTTCTTCTACTCCGGGTACGTCCCTAGCGACGGGAAAGACAACGCCAAGTCCGTGCCCGCAAATCCGGAGAACTTCTCCGGCGAGATTTTCCGGTGACTCATCCTGGACCATTAGATCTTCATCAAAAAGTCATCATAGATCACTTAAACGAAGGGGTATCCTCCAATTAGAATCTGCCAAGTGTCATATCTATTCCTATTTTCGGATTTTTAGACATAAGAACACACAAACTTGCAAAAATTATATCTTTAGTTCTGTATATTCAAATTTAGCAAATAATATGTCTATGGATTCACAAAAACGAGTAGAACACAGTGGAGACATAATTAGGTATTTTTGAGTCTGTTAAAATCACGTTTTATACAGAACCATTTGTAGAGTATTTTAAGTATAAAAATTGTTGTGTAAATTATTTTTAAGTGAATCCTTTTGCAACTGGTTGTAAATTGAATCCTCTGTACAGTAAGACCAAAATATAATTTTATTCTAGTATAAATAAGACCGTGGCAATTATTTAGTGAGAATGACATTTCCAAGTGTTAGAAAATATTGCTAATTGCTACAATTGCACAAATGGTTGCATTTGTAATCTTAAAAATATAAAATGTTAAGAAATCACTTAGTAATGTTCAGAACCTTGTTATAAAAATTTGTACAATAAAAATTGCCATCTTGCATGTTTGCATACTTTGCATGATTTTTGTGTTGCCATTAGTGTTGATCTTGTGTATGTTTTGTCTTGGTTGTTTTGCTTGATAGATTGTGTTGATTGTCAAGTGTGTTACTGTGAATAGTGTATCAACACCACCAACTACTAAGGCAAGTGGCACTATCATCCATGTCCTACTATTTTCATTACACTTAGTGGTATTTTTGTAGTATGCATGATAGGGCTACTATGTTACTATGCTATGCTATGTCCTATTAGGTTATCTTTTATATCTTCCTTAGTGGAAACATCGTAGTTATAGTATGCTTAGCCCTGCTATAGATTCGGGGTAGAATTCTATATTATGATTATATGAAGTGTTCGAAATATATATATATATTTTATATAATAAAACAAGTATTCAATGAATCACCTGGGTGGAATGTGGATACTCAGTTGTGAATAAAGTGGCAACGAAGGGAACCATATCTTTGGCTATCTATCTCGTGTGTGGACTAGAAGAATACCACCCAGGAACTTAGAGATTGAACATGTTTCTCGTACATTGGTTTCCGTGTACAGCGACATGCTAAATGGGCTCTGGCTTAGTCAATTACATAGTGGAATACCCTTGTATTGGTACCTATTCAGGTTAACTAGAATTATGTATTTGAAGTATATCCTTACATTGGTGCCTGGTAGACGTGCTAGCATAAAGTATTGGGAGGAATTCTATGGAAAGACTTTGTCACATTCTCGATCTTCTGGTAATCCATTTGGTGTGTACTTATCCAGCGGCCACTTGTGACGTCAAGACGAGGTTCTGTCATGTGCGTAAAGTGTACAACTTCTGCAGAAGATCAAATTCTAAGTACTTAGCCGTGTCCCCGGTTATGGACAACTCTGAGCAACTAAGGCCTGAAGCTATGGAAGATCTCGACATTCCAATTTCTCAAAGTAAAACTTGATGGTGTCAACAAGGGATTAGAAGCACTTGGAGTCTTCCAAGGAGTTCAGAAAGATTGTCAAAAGATCAAACCTATTTTGAAAAGATAGGATAAAACTATATTGCTTTCTGCAAATGAGACTAAACCCTACTTAGCCAAATATGCATATATTGATAGGTTCCACTTATTTCTACATAGTAGTGAAACTTGCCAATACAATTCAAATGTATTGACCCTTGTGGCTGCAACTTATTATGTTGTAGGTTTGTTTGATGTTAGTGAAGTGTGTTGATTAGGATTACAAGTCTACAACCAACATGATTGACTGTGGCACTTTGAAGATGAAGGACTCCATGCTATATAGATATTCTGTTGCATTGTAATGTGATAGCCAAATGAGCTATGTAAGATGTAATGAATTATTTTATTCCTGGTTATAAAGTTGTATTATGATATTTGTTTCTTGATATTACATCTTAACTATGGATGCTAGCTATTGATCTAGGGACTGGCATTGTAAACACAGGGATCTCTACCTTATTAAAGGTTGGGACCTCTACAAGAATATAATCTCTAGCCATAGAACCTATTATGCAGCATATTGCAATAGCAGCAATGCCAGACCATTAGTTAATATACTATTCGTAATAGTATAATAATTTTTGAGTTGTTTATTTCTGATTCTTCTTTGTAAGAAGTTCTTTCTCTCTCTTTAACCTAGAGTGTTCTCTGGATCTTGTGTAAAGAGTTGAGTTGTAACCTATAGTCTTGTCTTCGACCTGCTGTGTTTCTGTTGTACCACTCTGAGGGATGTAATACTAGTGAACGGAGTTTCATTGGTGTTATGCCAACGACTATAGTGTACTACATCATGCAGTTGTATGCTGGGTCACCGCAGTTGGTATCAGAGCATATGCTTTGACCTTAGGATTAAAACCTTTTAGGAAGATCTGTAGGTTGGATAGTGACTATAGGATCCATCTTATCTAAACCAAATATTGTTATGACTTGTGATGAAAATCCACTTGAGGATAACTTTGTCACTAGATATTCAAGTCATTCTTTCTTAGTAGTAAATATTTTATCTTTTCTCACTATAGTGCTATTTAGTGTCTTCTGAAGGAGACATAACCCACCAAGATACTGTAGGAAAGCTAATTGGTCACAGTAGATCAGGATCAAGTGTAAGACATCAATTGAAGTAGTCCTAATGGTATAACCTAACCCTAGAATCCAAGTAGCACCGTGGAATCTTATTGTTAATTGGTAACCAAAAACAACATGATGAATATCATTAGGATTAATGTTGATGTAATGGGTAGTAATCATGTGGGATTCACTTTAGAATTCTACGTGATGAAGTGAAATTATGTTAAAAATTAATAATGGTGTAGTGAGAAGTAAAGTTATCATGGTTAGATTAGCTCTTGAAACATGTAAATAGGTAAAACATAATAAGATCATAGTGAGATCAGCTTCAGAGACATGATGTAAGTGTAAGTATGACAAGTACTTAGTGAATTAACTTGAAGTAGAAGTATGAAAATAACATGGTAGAGCTATGATAGAAGTCATAGGTGCTAAAAATTTCTAATAATCTTTGGTTTGAGTTATCAAATAAAATCTGATGAGTCATTTAGAGTGATCATGTGAGGTTAGTTTACTAAATAATGATAGGTTGGTTATATTAGCCATTCCAAGAGTGAGACTAAAGGTTAGTCAAAACCAAATTGAGACCAATTTGTTAAAAATTATCCTGTTGCAATTGAGCAATTTGGGTAAATATTGAGGCAAATAATAGTTTGACCCTATGTGCTAAGTATCACAATATAAACCTATATGAGGAGGTGTCATATACTACACAACTAAACCTGAATTCTAGAGATATTATACTCAACTACTATATTCTGGGATTAGAGTATTATGTGTTATATGTACCACATTTGGATTTATTTGTTTTTCTTGGATCTTCTTGATTGACTAGATCTGTACATGAAGTCTGACTTGGTCTGCAAATGCATGTTGCAACATCTAGTTACTACTTGATCTTATAGACCTAGATAGGGATGGAAAGTAGTGTAAGGGAGTAACGATTTTTAAAGACCAAGATAAGACTTACATGGAGAATGAAGCAAAGTATAAGGAGTATCAACGTAATTTGAAGGATGGATCAAGTTCAGATCATTACTAAACAGTAATAAGAAGAAAGTCTAGTGTATAAAATACAGGGAGCAACAAGAAGTAATAAACTTAAAGTTCATTCAAAGTAGGTAATGTTGCTAAGACGTTAATAAAGTAGTTGTACCAATTTCATGGAAGTATCATAAGTGCAAAGAAGATGTTTTGGAACCAAAATGGTATTCAATCTCTAACAATTCAGAGAGAATGCCAGTAGTATGTTGGAAACCGTAGGGTAATACCTACAACCTAGGATGATCCGTAGCTGGTATTTGATCCATAGTCGGTATTCTGATCCACAGTCCGTAGCTGTTATTTGATTAACTTAGTTAACTAGATTATCCTGATTGTTGCATAAAGAGCATAAAACTTGGCCTAAGCTAAATAAGACCTATAGGAGTATAAAATTTAAGTGACCGTCTTTCGAGACTCTTCGCGAAGTCAGACCTATCAATGCGAAAATGTCCAAATAGTAAGTAAAACTAACAATGATGAAAGATTTGCTTCAGAGATCCTCAATTGTGTGGATACAACGTACAATCTTTCATAAGACCCTAATTAGGTAAAGTATAAGCTGAACAAAGACCAATATTCTAATTATAAAGCCAATAAATACTATGTAGACAGTTTGAAGACCATTAGTAAACCCTAAGGGGGAGTGTAAACAATAGAAATTATTATTATCTGACTTTCCAAATAAAGGATGGAGAAGAAGGACTAACCTACAACAACATTAAGCCTCATTTTCATAAGGTTAAAAGAAATCATCATTATAAAAGTAATCTTAGAAGTAAGTCAGGATGAAAGATAGAAGTTTATTTCAAGATAGTAGTGAACAAACCTTAAGTTAATTGGAAGTTAAATAAGTACTTAAGGTAATAACAAAAGATTATAAAAAGCTTGATAAGGTGAAAGCTTAAAGGTAATAAAATATAATAGACCTAACAAACTAATTCTAGAAGAAGTAAATCTTAAGTGATCCTTAAGAGGAAATAGAGCATATCCAATTGGGCATGTGTAGAGAAAAAAAAATTCCGATGGGTATGGACTAAATGTGTTCAACACCAATCTTCAGAAGAACTACCAATACAACTCTTGCAATGATAAATCAAAGATTAGACTTTTGGCCACCACTATTGTTTAATAAAATTTAAACCCCGTTTTATTGAGACTCCCTAGACCTTACAGAGTATATTAAGGAAGTTCGATGATCAAGTAGATGAGTTGGATTAGGATACCTAATCAGGGTAATGAACCAAATAAGAGACCCCAATTAAAGGATTTTGGAGTATTGGAGACAACTAGTGGGACATTGTTAAGTGTGATGAGAATTCCAAGAAAGAATTTGGATATGGGATACTACAATTATTCCCATTCGAGCTTACCATGGAGTTGAGAAATGTTGTAACCAATACAAGTCAATTCCTTAGTCCAAAACGTGAGAGTTTACGAACTTCGAGGACGAAGTTTATTTTAAGGGGGAGAGTCTGTAACGAACTTCGAGGACGAACTTAGAATTAAGCTGAACACAGATGTGTGCATTGCATTCATGCATAGAAAATCTGAGTAATTTTTGCGCTTTTGAACAAAACTTGTCAAAGTGATTGAAGCTTCTCTCAACTTGATGGGATTGAAGTAGATCATCAAGTTGACTGTGATAAGTTTCAATATGACCTTTGCTAAAACCTTATTTTGGGTAAGGGAGATTTGATCTAAGGGTAGATCAAATGTAATTAAGGTTAAACCCTAATACATTATTTAATGATTAATATCTGACTCTTAAGTGATCATTCCATAGTATTCATCACAATAACCATGAATACCAAGCTATGAATATAATTCAAGTAACAAGAATATAACAACTAAATCTTGATTTATTTTAACCTCATATACTTATACCATGAGTATCATGGTAATACCTAACCTTAACTCTTTAGTGAGATTGAGTAGGAAAGAAACCAAGTCAAGATCATTTACCATATATCTTTCTTTCCATATCAATCCTTATGGAATCGTATCTCAATATCTGTTGTTCATCAATGTTGAGTAATCAACTATTGATTCACCAATTCTTAATCTATCAACTCTTGACCATATCATAGCTTTCACTTAGTGCCTATAAAGAAACAACTAAGAAGGGGTAAATAGTAATGCTATCCTTAGATATCATCTATAGGATATGAGTGATTGAAGGAAATCAAATCAATATGGTAACAAAGAAGATTACAAGGATGAATCATGAAGATAGATACCAAGGAGTAATCCTATTGGATCAAGTAGGTATAATCAATGAATATATCTCTTAATCCAATAGAGATAAATAGAAGATAATTATAATACAACTGTAACGTTGTATGGATGGAAGCCTTGATTAGTGAACTGGAAACCTAAAACATAAAGGATCAAAGGATTATAATGATCATGCCTTACTCACCAAGATTGAATGCTTATATCATGTATAAGTGACATTGGTGGATAGAACATGATTGAACCTTAGTATAGATATGTTATTCTAGGTTAGCCATGCTAAGTCACCATTATATGATGTGAAGTTTCAATATAAGATATTGGAATCAAGTAGAGACAAGATAGTATGATTAAGATGATGTTAGAGCAACATTGGATTAAAGAAGTAGTATTTTCCTCTTTGGAAATACTAAGCACTTGAGGTGAAGTAGGATTTGATGTATAAATCTATTGAAGTGATATTAGTGAAGGAGGATAAGGGAAGAGCATGAATGGAAGTAACTGTAAACATTTGTTAGATTGGAGGTTATCAGCCGTAGAGTAGTTGATATAACCAGGTATGAATATAAGAAGATTATGAAAGCTTTAGTGTCAAACTCATTGCATTTACAAAAGGATTTAGGTGGAGAAATTATTGATAAGAGTATTCTTGTGAAGTAAAGCTCATCATGTTAACACATGATGATGGATATGAAGGAGTAGTATATCTAGGAAAGGAATTCCTTAATCAGAAGTCCAGAATTGTGAATTATGGAAGATAGGAATTCTTGGTAAACACAAAACCCTAAATCTTTAACCAAACACAATATCCATCCCATCTGTTGGATATATTATTTTATTTTCACAATAGTTTATAGGAATATTTTCCTATACCAACTCACTTATGCACATATTTGTCACTTTCAACCATCAATATCATAGGTGCTTAAGAACTATCTTTATCAATTCTTTCTCATAAATTAGCCTAGAAAAGAATTCCACTATTTTACTTTAAATGGTGATATCATTAAAAATCACAAACATAAAAACAATATGTTTAACCATTAATCTTTATTCACATCAATAAAATGATATGAGTATATTAAAACTCCTAAAAACTCATGGTAAACAGTTACAATTTAAAACTGTAATTTCTATTTCAATCATAAATACCCATGTATACCAATTGTCATAACTAATAGTATTAAAACATTATTCACCTATTAGTGGAATTGGAATAATAGAAATTACCATTTTAAGAATCTTATCAATTAAATCATCTTATATAATGATTGCTATATAATAATAATATGGATATGTTCTTTGCCTATCTTTAGCTATCTAAAACCTTTATCATTGAAAGCATTAAAAAGAAATAAGAATCATTTTATAAGATCATAAACAAATCCTAAGACCCTAATGTCTATTTGTTCTAAATAATACAAAACCTTTTCATATAATTATGAGATTTAGAAATACAAACTATTTAATAATCCTAAATATATTTTATATAGTTACTTGTCCATGGGATAAAAGCCATAAAGGAAATTTGAAAAAATGTGTATTACACAAATCTAAAAACCAAAACAGAAAAGAGAAAAGGAAAACAGTAAGAAAAAACTACAAACAGGCCGCAGCCCATTTCTCTCCCTACCTATCCACCTCCCAGTAGCAGCACCCTTCTTCCTCTGATCGCTCCGCAGCAGCCCACGATGGCCCAACTCAGCCCGTACAGGTTCGTCGTATTTCTCACGTTGTCGTCGACCTTCCGATGCTACAAGCATCTCCGTGGCCACGCCCTCGTCGCCGGCAAGCGTCAAGATGCGCGACGCCGCTCTAGAAGCTCTATAAAAGGACCACATCGTCGCGTGGAGAAACCCTGCACGCCATCCCTTCCCCTATCTCTTTCTCCCTCTCAAATTTCCCCTTCTGTCGAAACCCTAACCCGCCATGGCTCGAGATAGAGCTCGCTTCCGGCCGTCCTCGAGCCACGCCATGATGCTTGGAATACTCGCCATGTTCGACTCTGTCGATTGCCCCTGTCAACACAAGCCGGTGAGGTCCTAGACACTCGGATTGAGACCGCGTTCCTAACTCTGGCCGCTGTCCTCCCCATTGATTCCGGCTACCCCGAGCCTTCCTGAGCTCACTGACGGCATCCTGGTGAGCCACTGGTTCTTCCAGTACCTCTTGTACTCTGTATTTCGCCTTAATTTGCTCCAACCACAAGAACCCGACATCGCCGCCGTCGGCCACCGTCGTGCACCGTGCTCCGGCGACGTAGATCGAGCGGCGCCGCCACTATAAGGTTTCCTGCGACGTCCTCTTTCCAATAAGCCCAGGAACAACTCCGCGCGCGCACTAAATTGTTGGCTTGATCATCAACCAGAGAGGATTCAAACGCGAGTGACATCAGCGTGACATCACGCTGATGTCATATTGATGTTTTTATCATTTTAGAAATTAGGATAATGTTTTCTGTAATAAATAAAAACATAGAGATGACATGGCAAAGATCCCACCAGTCAGTGACTGGGGTAGGATTAGCTCTGGTGAGAAAAACCCCTCACTTCATGCTAACATCAACATTACCTAATAAACACATTTAGTTATTTACTTAAAAATTCCCAAAATGATTAAACCTTATAAAATCAAAAACTTTGGTTTTGTAATTCAGAAAAATGTGTATAATATATGAAAATTTGTAGAAAAATAAAATCTATAACTTAAAACTATTATCAAACATTATTATGTTAACAATTTAAATAATTATTATTTAATAAAGATTTTATAAGTAATAAAACTTTTATAATTCATATTTGAATAATAGTAAATGTTAAAAATATAATAAAATACCAAAAATCTTAGAAAAATAAGAACCATAATTCAAAACAATAATCATGCATTATCATTTCACTTAATTAAATATTTATCATTTATTAAGTATTTATAAAGTAATAAATCTTATAAAAATCATATTTTATTATGTATAAATCATAAAAATAAATGTAATATATCAAAATGATCACAAAAATAATGTCTACATGTTAAAAATATAATATTCAACTTTGAGTTAAATAAAAAGTTAAACACTTTAATAACCTGAATTTAAACCTATTTCTTTAGTTAATAATTCATATAAGGGTAAATAAAATTGCTAATATTTCTAAAATTAGCCAATTGAGTCTAATAATTAGTATTAGTCTTCAATATTGATAATATGAAGTCAAAATGGTTCAACACAAATTAAATGCAATTTTATTGAATTATCCTTCAACCATAAGTGTAGATTATTTTATAAAAGGATCCTTATCTAATATAAAATCTCCAAGAATAATTTGTAATGAGATAAAACCTATTCCTTTACTTTAACCACAAGTTTATAAACAAATCAAAACCCTATAGTGAACCATAAGTAGTTAAGTAATGTCATTTCCCTAATTACCAATTATACCCATTCATTCACAAAAAGATAAATGACTCTATTCCATTATAAAAATCAAGAAACCACTACACCAAATAAAAGTATAACCATTCTTAAGTGACTTTAAGGAAACATTATAAAGTACACAAGGTACAAATAACATAAGCAATATACGCTAAGTCCATCTATGTCTTTAAAGTTAACTTTAGTCTATAATACTTTAAATATTGTGCTAAAGACTTTGTTTTGTGTTTTATAGTTAACTTTGGTCTGTTATAATTAAGTTATAAAGCATATTAATACCAAACTAACCAAGTTAAAAACCAAGATAGATAAGTCTCAAATACTACTAATATCATTATTCAAATAAAGCAATTCTTTATTACTTAAAGACTATAACTTGAAAGAACACCTAATAAGGTTAACTTAAAATTTAAATACTTCTCCTTAGCTAAGTAAGATTTTCTTCAAAAGTTATTCTTTTAAGGTACATTATAAAGCAAGACATAAGCATTTTTATGAAAGATCTAAATGATGAACAAACCTTATATACATAGTCTACAGATACATTTCCCACTTGAGTATTCCATTATTGTGTGTGCTTTATTATACTTACATGTTGTTTCACACATACTCACAAGCCGTAATAAGAAGCACAAGTATAAAACTTATCTAAAAGGACAACACATTCTAAAGTAACCATTTCTAGTTTCCAAACCCTAGACCAATGTTTATCCCGGGATTCGAGTTTACAAAATTGCATTACATTACTTATGCATAATAGAATCTTGCTTCTTTAAACATTAGTCCTTACCGGACCAATGATGCTGATTTCAGATATTGGATCTTATATTGTCTTCAAGACCGTGAGTGCATAATCTTGCAATTATAAAAGGAAAGTTCACACTTGCTCATGTCCTTTGATTATTTTATGTAAAGTATTTTGCAAATCTAGTGTTGTCATCACCTGCATTTGAAAAAGGTCAGAAACCACTATTTTCATAATAAATGATTATAGGTTATTTACCATGAGGTAATAACCTACTATGAAAGTTCCGGTGGTAAAGGAAAATATTATCTAGGACCTAACAACCAATGTCGTCAGTGATCCTTGCACCGTATATTACGCGTTGACCATGAGATTTGGAATGGGACGGAGAAGTCAGCTGTATCCTTTTCCTCTCGTATGGAGGCAAGACGACCTTAACGTGACATTGTGATTCCTTGTGCGGATCCAACATATGGGTGGGCACCCTTATGCCCCACACTTTTGGTGTCTAGATTATCTATGGATGGTGTTTAGTGGATGGTCCATTTAATATGGCACTTTCCAAGGCAACACCAGGTCATAGAGTCTTTGGGAACTCATCAGGGTTTTAGCCTGCCTGAAAGGGGGCTTAACGGAGGTGAGCTGGCCCCGAAGGATCGTGTAGACATATGAGGTCGCAGAGAGGGCAGTGATTGGCTTGGATCTTAGATTGGGCCCCATACCAAGGAAGTGTGGACAAGGTCATGACTTGGTTGTGCAACAAGGCTAAGGTCTCTCATGGGTAAAGTAACGCACCTCTGTAGAGTGTAAGAATAGTAACTTGTTACTCCCTGTTCCGGGAAGGAGCTGCGAACGCGGCGGGAAAGGAACTCCATGAAAGTTCTGGTAAACCCGTGAAGGCTGACGGACATAGCTTTTCAGAATAAAAGCAACCTTTGAAGAAATTTTTACAAAAACTTGCATTGCCTATGACCTATGGTCTGTGGCTGTAGATATAGTGCATCAAACACTCCTTTTCTAGTGAACTTGCTGAGTACGCTCGTACTCAACGTATCTTCTTAACCCTTGCTAGATTCTGAAGCCATTAAGATGATGTCTACATCAAGTCATGCTCCAGGAATTATCATCAAAAGCTAAAGCTCTTCAATGAAGTCAAGAAAGTCAACATATACATCAACTCGAGTGAAGACGAAGTTACTGATTAGATAGGAATATAATCTCTAGCCATAGAACCTATTCTGTAGCGTATCGCAATAGCAGCAATGCCAGACCATTAGTTAATATACTAGTATGAATAGTATAATAGTTTTTGAGTTGCTTATTTCTGATTCTTCTTTGTAAGAAGTCCTTTCTCTCTCTTTAACCTAGAGTGTTCTCTGGATCTTGTGTAAAGAGTTGAGTTATAACCTATAGTCATGTCTTGGACCTGCTGTATTTCTGTTGTACCACTCTAAGGGATGTAATACTAGTGAACAGAGTTTCATTGGTGTTATGTCAACGACTATAGTGTACTACATCATGCAGTGGTATGCTGGGTCACCGCAGTTGCGCAGTGCCGGAAAATGTTTCAGAGGCATCCACAATTCTCATAGCTCACGTGCCTCAAAGGTTGTAGTCACGCAGGTCTAAGTTCCTATTGAACCGAGTAGGTCGGGTAAACAATCAAATACTAAGATTTGAGAGTAAATCATTATTGTTTGACAATGATGAACTGACTACATGCAAAAAAGAGATGATGGGCCATGACTCCATGAAATGGCCTAAAGCCATACAATCCATGATAGTTTCATACACGTGAAATCAAGTTTTTGAACTTGGAAGACCCTTCTAAAAGGTATATGACCTATCGACCGTATTTGGATCTATAAAGAAACAGACATGGATGTTTCACATCTATTGAATAATTGACATGACGTAAAAGATTTTACAACAATATTCAAGGAGTTGACTATGACAAGATTTGATCTTTTCATAATGATATTTAGTCTGTACGGATTATTATAGCAACCACTATATATAATTTGGTATATGGTAGTTGAACAGATAAAACAAAGTTCTTCTAATAGAATGGTTACCTAGGACGTGTAGATGATACAATCCAAAGGGTTTTGTTAATTCAAAGGATGCTAAAAAAGGGCATGCAAACTTCAATGGTTGAAGTAAGA
This sequence comes from Avena insularis, assembly GCA_023614405.1. NCBI lineage: Eukaryota > Viridiplantae > Streptophyta > Magnoliopsida > Poales > Poaceae > Avena > Avena insularis. The sequence continues at coordinate 176,133,802 of CM042689.1, forward strand.
ATCGCGGAGTTGGAATCTTCACCGTGATGAAACTGTTAAAAGGTTTAATTTCATCGGAGACGATGAAGATGCTTGCATTTGCAAGAAATTAAGTGGGAGCACTAGGACATATTTCTAATACATTATGTGGAGGACATCTTGTTGATTCGAATTGATGTATCTTTTATCCACATAGGTTAAGAATTTCATTTTAATGAAAGACTTAGGAAAAACCCGAATATTAGGCATGAAGGTCTATATGGATAGATTGTGATGCTAATATGGTTATGCCAAATGTACATAGATGATATATTTAATGAGTTCAATATATAAATGACAAGAAAGGTCCTTGTCGCATGGAAAAGGATTGAATCAAGGTTCAAGTGTATTGAAACTTGGTAAGTGAAACAAGATTCAAGTGCTTTGACACTTGGTGAGTGAAATCACAAGAATATTTTGATCAATCATACCATGATAAGTACACATCCAGATATGTCCTATGCTCTAAATGTTATGAGCATATACCAGAATAACTCATAAGACGATCATTGGACAATAGAAAGGATATTCTTATGATATTTTGGAAGAACTAAGAATATATTTATGTAGAAGTGACAAACAATTGCATCTAGTTCATTGTAAAGTGTTACATTGATACTAGTTTTGTCACAAGATACAGATTAATTTTATAACAATTTAAACTATGGGTGGCACAATGTAATGGAAAGGAGACTCCATGATGGATTTGGATGAATTTCAAAGTTAAGACATTGTGACGGATACTACAAATAATTCTAAGTATATGACTGCTATAGTAGCAACAAAGGAGGGCATTTGTGTAAAGTAGTTTGTTATCAAACTAAGGTGTGGTTCACAATGTGCTAACACTACAATGATATATTGTACGACAATAGTATCGACATGATTTAACCCCAAAGAACTAAAGGTCTCAACAAAAGACCAAATTTATACAGTGACAACTCATTACAATATGAGTGATGCGTGGAGACGCAAAGACATGCAAATACACACGGACCTGAAAGTGTCAGATCCAAAGATTATGTTTACCAATAGCAAACGCGTATATACAACACCAGAAATCCATAAGTGTTGAATGCACAAGTTTTCAAAACTAGATTATTATTGACTCTAGGGCGAGTGGGAGACTGAAGGGAATATGCCCGAGAGGCAATAATAAGGTGGTTATTATCGTATTCCTTGTTTATGATAAATGTTTATTTCTCATGCTATAATTGTATTAATTAGAAACGTTAATACATGTGTGTTTAATAAACAAATAAAGAGTTCCTAGTTATGCCTCTCATATAAACTAGATCGTTGATTAACAAGATGATCAAGGTTTCCTAATCATGGACATTGGATGTTGTTAATAATGAGGTCACAACATTGGTGAAATGATGTGATGAACATTCATATGAAGTATAGTAATACGACCAGTCATTATGTTTAAATTGCTATAACATCATTACAAGTAACTTTAGTCCTTAGACCATGAGATCATGTCAATCACTAACACCAGAAGAGTAGCTTGATAACATCAAATGTCACACCATAACAGGGTGACTATAAAGGTGGGTTCAGATACCCCGATAGTGTTATATAGAGGCTCATGGATCAAGAGTGGGATTTTTCCACCCCGATGATGGAGAGATATACTCTGGGCCCTCTCGGTGATATCACATTGATATAGCTTGCAAGCAAGTGATGGAGATCACTAGAATGTTATATCATGGGAACAAGAAAAGAGTACATGTCAGTATAGGGATCAAACTATGTATGGGTATACCGATGATCAAATATCACACATGTAAAATATCACGAGACAAAGGGATTTAGTTGCAATGTAAAAGGTTCACACGATCACAAGAAGTCATCGTTGAATGTGTGAGAGTTAGTACGGATCTCCAGGTCCCGCTGCTGATTATTGATTGGAGAGGGGTCTCGATCATGTCTAAATTATTCGTGAACCGTAGGGTGACACACTTAAGGGATACTGACACCATTTGGATCAAATAGGATATCAGAGAAAGAATATGAAAGCGCTCGAATTATTTCAATGGAAACCAGAATTGTTTTGAGTGAAATTGCTGAAACTGGTTCTGCATGTGAAATTGAAATGTTGCAAGGGGTGTTATGTGAATGTTTGTTAATTAATGTAAATGAAAAAATTCTGAATAAATAAATATAAGAGTTTTATTTAATGAGAGATTACATTAAATTTGGTGGAAATTTAATGGATTTTGAGTGGAATTTTGAGTGGAGGAAATGGAGAGTCATTTTGTGAGTGGGAGCTCCACTCACATGAATGGAGGAAGGGGTGGGGGCAGCCACCATGGCCGCCGACCATGGACCTCTTGGGGTGCCCCCTCCTCCTATAAAAGGCCCCGCTCTCCCTCTATCTCACTCACACCTCCTCGTGAAGGATATCTCCCCCTATATAATTTCCCCATGGTCTCGGATCAACGAGATACATGTTCCCAGTGGCTTTTTCTGGAGCAAGGATTTGCTGCTTCTGCTGCATTGCTGGAGCAAGGACGTGGAGGTTGTTGGTGTTCCATAAGTGTGTGTGATCACGGATGCTTCGCTAAGTTGCGGGGCTATCAGACTTCTACACGATCTTGAGATCGACAAGAGATCGACTACATCACCAACGAGTCCATTGATAACCCACAAGTATAGGGGATCACAACAGTATTTGAGGGTAGTAAAGCCCAATTTATTGATTCGACACAAGGGGATCCAAAGAATATTTATAAGACTTAACAACTGAGTTGTCAATTCAGCTGCACCTGGAAATAGTCTTGCTCACTATAGTTTATCAGTAGCAACAGTTTTGTAGTAGCAACAACAAAGTAATAGTAGTAGTAGTAAAATAAAGGCAATAGTAACAATAGTAGCAAACAGCAGGATTTGAGTGCGGTAGGCATAGGGATGGATGGACGGGCGTTGCATGGACAAGACTATTCATGTAATATCAAGATCTAGGGCATTTGCAGATAAATAAGATAAAACATCCAAGTACTAAACAATCATAGACATGTGTTCCATATATAGTCATACGTGCTCGCAATGAGAACTTGCACAACATCTTTTGTCCTGTCAGCCCGTTGCAGCGGGGCCTCAAGGGAATCTACTGGCAATTAAGGTACTCCTTTGAATAGAGTACCGAAGCAAAGCATTAACACTCCGTGAACACACGTGATCCTCATATCACAGCCATCTCCTCCGGTTATCCCAATTTCTGTCACTTCTGGGCCTCGGGTTCCGAACAATAATATGTGTAAACAACTTGCAGGTAAGATCACAAACAATACTATCATCATGAATCAATAACATGTTCAGATCTGAGATCATGGCACTCAGGCCCTAGTGACAAGCATTAATCATAACAATTTGCAACAATGTCAAAAAGCACTAACAAATATACTATGCACCATGCCCTAACAATCTGATGCAATTACATGATAGATATCATCCAATCCCTACCATCCCCATAGCCTATTGTGGAAGATTACTTACTTATGGATGGGGGAAACATGGATGGTTTATGGAGAGGCGTCGGTGATGATGACGGGTGATGATCTCCTCCAATTCCCCGTCTCGGCAGGGTGCCCGAACGGAGTTTCTGGTTCTGAATCGCGGTTTTTGGTGGTGGCGGCGCAACAGAACTCTATCTGGAAAAACGTCGAACCCCCCCTATGTTTTTAGGTCAGAGGGCTTATGTAGGCGGAAGGAGAGGTCGAGGGGGTGCCTGATGTGGCCACACCACCCCCTGGCACGACCTAGCCTGGCCCGCGCCACCAGGTGGTGTGGGCCCCTCGTGGCCCTTCTCCGTCTCGTCTTCTGGCTCCATGAGTATTCTGGAAAAATAGGAGTTTTGCGATATTTTCCAGGATTTTTCCTGAAAGTTGATTTCCTACACAAAAACTAGACACCAAAGCAATTCTACTAAAAACAGCGTCAGTCTGTGTTAGTTGTATCCAAATCACACAAATTAGAGGAGAAACAATAGCAAAAGTGTTCGGGAAAATAGATACGTTTTGGACGTATCAACTCCCCCAAGCTTATCTTATTGCTTGTCTTCAAGCAACTCAGTTTAAAACTGAGTGCGATAAAAGAAACTTTCACGAACACATTTGCTTCATAATATGTATATATTCTCAGCATATGATCAAATATTTAAGCAATTCATAATAAGGAGTATGCAACTAAGTCTACTCAATAGTCTTGCAAGCCATAAAGAGATTCCAACACAATAATAATAAGCAGCATGAAACATAATCATAAGCAACATTGTAATGCTCATAAGAAGGTATGATAAAGTGGTATCTCGCTTGCCTTTGATTGTGGAGCAAAACAGAAATGCCAAGGAACTTCTGAAGTTCAAGTGAAGACTAGAAGTAAAGATATCAAAGATACAAGTATCAAAGTTAAGCTACAATTAACCATGTTTTGAGACAAGCACATTACACTAAGAATGACAGCTATGCTCTCAAGAAGGTGCTCATAGAATAAATGGTGACTCAACAAAGAAGTGAAAAGGTTTTGAATAGTTTGAAAGGCTTCCAAATGCTGAAAGTATGGTACTCATTAGCTTTGAGCTCTCATTGCCCCTATCATAAGAATATTTAAGTGGTTAAGTTTAAAGTGAGGTCAAATACGAGTTATATGCTTGACAGATCATAAACTGGAAATCTCATGTCCCTTGAGTACGAGGGTCGTTCCTCATGCTACTCAACTTTTGTTACCGGTAAGTTCTTGTCATTGTAAGTGTATGTGTATCATAGAGAACCGCCAACGGGGTACCCCTTGCCCCATGACACAGGAGCTATCCCATATCAAAATGACAAGGCAACAGACAGTGAGCATCTAAGCGATCCTTTTATTTACCATGAACATGGCGTATTTTTTTTCTCTTCTCTTTTTTCTATATATTTTGTTTTGAGGATGCTTCATAGATTTCTCACTATGATTATACTGCAATTTTCCACCATGATTAGGCATGGCTTAGGCTAGACGCCTAGGCATTTCTCTAACACATATACATAACTCCATGGACTGACAAGGTCCCCTTTTATTTCACACCACCGACATCCGTAAACAGAAGAGCATGATGTCAACTGGATGATATTTACAGGTGTTGAAAGCGTTCCCCGTGATAGCACGGTTATGCTAACTCCCAGCCTATAATTTGCAAGCATATAACTTTCATGGACAGTCACAATGGTTCAAGTTTATTAAGTGCAAGAAAATAAAGTGTGCCATCAAATTCGTGAGAGCTTTACTAACTAACTTTCTCATAACAAGCAAACATTTTATTTGGAATAAAACAAGGCATAATAAATATGCACAGAATAGCAATGATGCTAGTAGGTAGATATGGTGGACACTTTTTGACAATTTTGGTTTTGGAGAGTTGGATGCACGAGTAGAGATCATACTCAGTGCAAGTGAAGGCTAGAAATAGGAAGGGAGCGACAATCGAGATAGCAGTAACTGTCATAATCATGCTTGCAACAAAAAAATTTAATTATGGCATAAAATTGATACAAGAACTCTAAGGAAAAATAAATCATCGAGGATTAACTGACTTTTGTTTAGTCATATGCATGCATGAGCATGTGCCAAGTCGATTCAAATGAACATTCAGAGGAGGATACCACAATGTCATACCAAGTTATGAATAGAACAATGCAAGCAAACATTTATATGACATGCTACAAACTATTAGGAAGTTGGAACTAATCATAAGAGAGCAAGAACTACTAAGCATCCATTAAATAACATACACCCTACATGAACAAACTAAGCATGCCCACAATGATGAGTATATGTACAAAAATGAAAACAAATAGAGTTCATTACCAGCCACTTACCACACCTCGAGTTGTCATAAATCATCATTGCCTTTCACTTGTGTGGCTTGACTAATAATAAGAACCAAACTCCAAGGAGTCACTGAGGACCGCTGAACCCTGCAACGAACTTTCCAAAACCAGAGAAGAACAACAAATATTTTTGGGTTTTTGATTTTTTAAAGAAAGCGCTGAAGGCAAAATCAAACAAAGCAAAATCTTTTTTGATTTTTCTTATAACAAACCAAAGCCAAAAGATGAAGAAACAAGCAAAGAAAACAACAAAAATACTTTTGGTCCTTTTGTGTTTTGGAAAGCAGAAACAAAAACTAAAAAGAAAGAGAAACACGGATATGCAAAGTACCGACGGAACATGATATGTAGATGAGTGTGATGTCGGTATACCTCCCCCCAAGCTTAGGCTTTTGGCCTAAGTGGAGATCAATTAAAACGCGGGTAGTAACTCCAAGCCGGTGGATCATCGTAGGAATGATCATAATCAGGCCCTCGTGAAGAAGAAGAGTTGCCCCAATCATAAGAGGGCTGCTGGTATGAAGACTCCCCCATGTTGGAGGGCTGAACCGAATTATCTTCGGCTTCCTCTCCAATATTCTCCTCTTGCTGGGAGAGCACCACCATGTATGTGTCGAGTTCTTCCTCCGCGAGGGACCATTTTTTCCTGGTATCGAAGTTAAACAAAGCAGGTGCAGGCAAAGGGACTACTTTGTCGGACTTACCCCCTCTCCTACCACTCTTGAGAAAGGTTATTTCATAAGATAACTCGCTCAAACTAGACCAAGAAAAAACAAATTTATGCTGTATCATGGAATTAAGATCAAGTCTCTCTATGGGAAATTGTAAGTCTGAATGATGAGGTTCTAAACCATGCAAAGCTAATAAACTAGAGGCAATGAGGCCTCCACGAATTCCACCTTTCTCGCGGTTAGCAGTAAGATGGAAATATATAAAAGCACCCAAGTTATAAGTTCTATCCCGTTTCAAAGCATCTGAGATAAAAGATAGATCAAATGAAGATAATTTACTAGAAATCTTCCTAGCAAGAATTCACTTGGAAATGAAATAGGAAAAATATCGAATAGATGGGAGATGAATATTCCGAATTTTACCACTCTCCTTTGAGAAGCCGCTTCCTTGGAAAATCTTCGCATATAAGTCCATGAGTTGCGTGGGCCTCTCCCTAATCTTCTCACATGAACCCCACTGTGGCACCTTGATAGCTACACAAAAATCATCAAAAGGGAGGTTGACAGCTATATTGTAAATTTTGTAGTGAACCATGTGGTTAGGCAAAGACCAACTAAATCGAAATTCCTGCACCACAGACATAGTCAGCTTCACATATTGGTAAGGTTCATCTCCAACAAAATGTTCCAACACTGCATTAGAAATTAGAGTTTGGAAATCCTGAAATATCCCTACAGCTCTCATGAATTCTAGGCATGGATAAATACAAGAGAAAACTTCCTCCTCGCGGTGGACTTTCATAATCTCTGGTACCCTTAATTCATGTTGATTCAGCTGGTATTCACTCATCTTCTTTTTTGAAATTTTTAGACAAATATCAAACCAAGTGATTTCCAAGCTAATAAATGATGGGAAACTACTAAAGGGACTTGCAAGAGGGATAAACATGCATCAAAATGAAATATCTAAGCATAGAACAGTTATGAAAACTCACATAACCTGTCACCTACAGTAGCAAAATACTCAATATATAATCCACCAATCAAAAATATAATTGGACAAGCAGAGGAGGCACATACAAGAGAGCAATCCCTCCAAAAATCAACAGCTAAGATGGGCTGAGCAAGGATATCAAAAATAGCGAGCAAGCACAACAAGAAATCGAGCTTTGAGAAGTTTTCCGGTGTTTTTCGGGAAAGAGAAAGAAGTGGCAGGAAGGAGACTAAATGGAGGGCCAGGGGTGCCCCACACCAGGGCCAGGCGTGCCCCTAGTCTGGCCATGCCACCAGGGGGTGTGCCTGCCTAGTGGCCCCCCCTAGGTCACTACAGGTACCCCTATGCCCCTTTTTTGACGTAAAAAAATAATATTAATTTTCTGGAATTTTTCTGGAAACTTTATTTTTGGGCAATTTCCAGGTAATGAAAATTGATTTTCTCGTAGAAAAATATTTTGGAAAGATGCAAATGCAAACCAAAACTACAACTACATAAGTTCTAAGACACTTTAACAAGCAAGCAACTAGCAAAACAAAGACGAACAAGGCGAAGAGCAAAGATTGGAGTAGAGAAAATAAAAGTGAGAAAGGATAATCATTGTGAAAACATTGTTTTGTTCATTAAAATCCCTTTGTTAACAAGGTTGATCAAGTCTTGTTACCAAAACAATTTTATATGAAACAAAACTTTCCATTTCACTGAATGATTATGTTACCTCAATATTGATAGCAATATTCCTAATCATAATAGTTTCATAATTTTCTTGTGGTATGGGACAATATATTTCTCCAACTTTGTTGCCTTCAATATTTTCAATTGAATTTGGGCCATAAGTCTTATCAATCTTCTTGGGGAAATAGACAGTATGATACTTGTCATTAATATTAAAAGTTACTTTTCCTTGATTACAATTGATGACAGCACCTGCAATATTAAGAAAAGGTCTCCCAATAATAATAGACATATTATCATCTTCAGGCATCTCAAGCACAACAAAATCAGTTAATATCGAATAGTTATGATCCACTTGAACAGAAACATCCTCACATATACCAACAGGGATAGTAGTAGACTTATCATCCATTTGCAAAGATATATTAGTTGGTATCAATTTTTCTAGTTGAAGTCTCTTGTAGAGAGAAAAATGCATAACACTAACTCCAGCTCCCAAATCACACAAAGAAGTTCTAACATAATTATTTTTAATAGAGCAAGGAATAGTTGGAATCCCTGGATCCCCAAGTTTCTTTGGAACCTTACCATTGAAGGAATAATTAGCAAGCAAAGTGGAAATTTCCTCATTACGAATCTTCCTTTTATTAGAGACAATATCCTTCATATACTTTGAATAAGGAGGCAATTTAATAGCATCAGTCAAAGGAATTTGCAAAAATAAAGGTTTCATCCCCTCACAAAACTTGTTATAGTGTTCTTCTTCCTTTGAATTAGGTTTCTTATCAGGAAAAGGCATTGGCTTTTGAACCCAAGCCTCTCTTTCACTACCATGCTTATTAGCAATGAAATCTTCCTTAGTGTACTTAGTATTCTTAGTGTTCCTTTCAGGTTCCTCTTCAATTTCTTCCTTATCAGCAGCATCATTTTTATCATTACCACTTTCAGTTTTAGCATCAGAGACAAATATACTATTAGGATCTATAGCAGGTTCAGAAGATTCTACAACTGTTTTATGTTTCTTTTTCTTTCTCTTAGAAGAAGTACCTCTATTTTCAGCTTGTTGATAATCCTGCTAAATTCTTATAGGATGTCCCTCAGGATATAAAGGATCTTGAGTGGAAGCACCACTCCTATTTCTAATTTCATAAGCATGTTTTAGAAGCATTAACTAGCAAATCTTTTTGTACTTTAGCAAGTTGATCAATTTGAGTTTGAACCATTTGGAAATGTTTAATAAGCATTTTAACATCATTATAAGTTCTTTCCAGAATATCTTTCAACTCATTAATAGCTCTAGAGTTTTCCATTAAATGATTCTGCACTTGCTTATTAAAATTACCTTGTTTAACAATAAAGATATCAAATTCTTCTAAGCACTGATCAGGAGGTTTACCATAAGGAATATCACCTTCATCAGAATGTTGGAGAGAGTGTACCTCAATAGTGGATGAGTGGGAGATTGGCTTACATAATTCTTCTATAGGAGGTAAATTCTTCACATCTTCAGATTTAATACCCTTCTCCTTAAGACATTTCTTAGCTTCTTTCATCACTTCATCATTTAGTTCAATCACTCCCCTCTTCTTTGGTGTTGGTGTTGGGGTTGGATCAGGCACAGTTGGTTCAGGTGTAGTTGACTCAGGTGTAATTGGCTCAGTTGTAGTCAAATCATCATAATTCTTGCTTATTTTAGCCATTAATTCCTTAGCTTCTGTGGGAGTTCTTTTCCTGAAAACACAATCAGCACAACTATCCAGGTATGTCCTAGATTCATCAGTTAGTCCATTATAATATATATCAAGAAGTTCATTTTTAGGTAATGGACATCCATGATGTGCATGAATCAAAGAACAAAACCTTGCCCATGATTCAGGCAATTTCTCCTCTTCTCCCTGTTTAAATCAAAAAGTTTCTGCAAAACAGCATGTCGAGCACTAGGAGGAAAATATTTTTGAAATAAATTAGAAATCAAGCAATCAGGGCTATCAATGGACCCATGAGGTAAATTATTAAACCAAGCTTTAGCTTCTCCTTTTAGTGAAAAAGGGAAAATTTTAGCGACAAAGTAGGTGCGCATCTTAATATCAACAGAAAATAAACCACTCATAGTAGAAAGCTCAGTCATATGTGCCATAGCCCTTTCATTCTCAGTACCACAAAAAGATTCTTTCTCAAGAATGTTTATATAGGATAAATCAAGAGAAATCATAATCTTTATCTTTAATGTTTATGGGAGATGTGGCAAATTTAGCATCAGGAAATAGTTTGGGTCTAAAAGTACGTCTCTCACGAAGATTCTTAATAGCACTAGCACCATGTGTGTTTCGACATTCTTCAGTAAATCCATCAGTTATTTCAATATAACCATCATTAATATCATAGCTCTCCCTAGACTCAGGTGAGCTAACAGGTGTAGTAGTATCTTCATTAGGAGTTTCAGTGTTTCCCAATATAGTTCTAGCAATTGTAGCATCTAGGAAAGGACCTAATGAACCACTTTCATCAAGCATAGTAGAAGTAACATCATGAGCATCAGAAGCAATTTTCAAATTCATAAGTAGAAACAGTGTGTGTAGCATGTGTATGTGGTGGTGGTGTAAGGAGCTTACTCATAACAGATGGTGAATCAAGAGCAACAGAGGTGTTCAGAAATATACCTCTTCTTGTAGTGGATGGTAAAATAGGAAATTTTCCATCACGAGTTTTACCTATGATGAATGGATAGCAACAAACAATAATAATCCCTAGTGAACTTAAAATAAAGCTATGCTCCCCGGCAACGGCGCCAGAAAATAGTCTTGATGACCCACAAGTATAGGGGATCGCAACAGTCTTCGAGGGTAGTAAAGCCCAATTTATTGATTCGACAGAAGGGGAGCCAAAGAATATTTATAAGCCTTAACAACTGAGTTGTCAATTTAGCTGCACCTGGAAATAGTCTTGCTCATAGTAGTTTGTCAGTGGCAATAGTTTTGTAGTAGCAACACCAAAGTAACAGTAGTAGTAAAATAATGGCAGTAGTAACAATAGTAGCAAAACAACAGGATTTGAGTGCGGTAGGCATAAGGATGGATGGAAGGGCATTGCATGGACAACACTATTCATGTAATATCAAGATATAGGGCATTTCTAGATAAATAAGATAAAGCATACAAGTACTCAACAATCATAGGCATGTGTTCCATATATAGTCATATATGCTCACAATGAGAACTTACACAACATCTTTTGTCCTGCCAGCCCGTTGCAGCGGGCCTCAAGGGAATCTACTGGCAATTAAGGTACTCCTTTTAATACAGTACCGAAGCAGAGCATTAACACTCCATGAACACATGTGATCGTCATATCACAGCCATCCCCTCCGGTTATCCCAATTTCTGTCATTTCGGGTCCTCGGGTTCTAGACAATAATATGTGTAAACAACTTGCAGGTAAGATCACAAACAATACTATCATCATGAATCAATAACATGTTCAGATATGAGAACATGGCACTCGGGCCCTAGTGACAAGCATTAAGCATAACAAGTTGCAACAATGTCAAAAAGCACTAACAAAGATACTAGGCACAATGCCCTAACAATCTAATGCAATTACATGATAGATCTCATCCAATCCCTACCATCCCCATAGCCTACTGCGGGGGATTATTCACTCATGGATGGGGGAAACATGGATGGTTGATGGAGAGGCGTCGGTGATGATGATGGCGATGATCTCCTCCAATTCCCCGTCTCGGCAGGGTGCCAGGACCGAGTTTCTGGTTTTGAATCGCGGTTTCTGGTGGTGGCAGCGCAACAGAACTCTATCTGAAAAAACATCGAGCCCCCCTCTATTTTTAGGTCAGAGGGCTTATGTAGGCGGAAGGAGAGGTCGAGGGGATGCCCGAGGTAGCCACACCACCCCCTAGCGTGACCTGGCCTAGCCCACGCCACCAGGTGGTGTGGGCCCCTTGTGGCCCTTCTCCATCTCGTCTTCTGGCTCCGTGAGTCTTCTGGTAAAATAGGAGTTTTGCGATATTTTCAGGGATTTTTCCTGAAAGTTGATTTCCTTCACAAAAACTAGAAACCAAAGCAATTCTGGTGGAAACAGCGTCAGTCCGTGTTAGTTGTATCCAAATCACACAAATTAGAGGAGAAACAATAGCAAAAGTGCTCGGGAAAGTAGATACGTTTTGGACGTATCATCCATACTCGTAAGCTTTGTCGGTCTTCAAGGGTATGTATTCTAGATGTATATCCACCCGTTGATTATATCTAGATAGATGGATCATGGTGTATACAGTTCCCATCATAGGAAAATATTTGTTTTTTATGCTGCGAACCCAATAGTTTCTTGCCAAATATCGAGGTAAATACACTTATAGTCAAACTTATTGATCCTGGGGTGCAAATTAGTCCCATATCTTGCAGAGTGGACAAAATCAGTCCCAAAACATGCATCATGGGTGCAAATTGGTCCATTTCAAACAAATTTGAGCATATTTGACCAAATTCGTACACGTTTAGCGGCCATGAATGTGCATTTCTGCGACTGAGACCGTAAAATAGTACCATCCTGTAACTTGTGTCCTTCCACGACTTCTATTTCTTTTGAAAGTTCATGTAGAGTTTTTGTGTAGATTGATGTAATTTTAGATTGGCTGAACAATGTCCTTTGCAATGCTCAACATAACTTAAACTGCACGTATGCATTTCACCCAATATTGCATTGTTAGTTTTTAGTTATTAAAATCTTACCAAATTTGATTCTTTTCTTATACACTACATAATCCCTGCGTGTCAAAATGATTTTTATATGTTACAATTCAACTTGAGCATTGTGAAATAATCCTACATTGGATCAGCACATGGACATATGGTGTTCGCATATTATGTCAAATTCCTAAGATTTTAGCTCCAGTACATGGGCTTTTCTAGAAATAATGATGCCTTGTGTGGGCCCATAAATTACCCCGGCCTCATTTTTCTTATCTTATCTTACATCTTACAACTATATAGTCATGTACGAAGAACATTGAACACTGACCATTGGATCAAGATTGGCACATCCCAACATTGCTAGCCGTTGGATTCTTTTCCATTCTAGGATCTATAAGATTCTACTGATAGTCTTTAGCACAATGAGATTTATGCATAAACCTCAAACACACTTCTTCATCGTTCTAGAATCTTCTCTCTCATTTCTCTAGAGCATGTTCCCAAAATTTTCGAGTATTAAGGGCTCGTTTGATTTGTAGGAATCTCAAAACATAGGATTAGGAAATTCGTAGGATTGGAGTGGCATGACCTCTTGAATCCTATAGGAACAGAAAACTACAGGAATTTGGATCAAGGACGTATTTGAATCAGAGGAAGACAAAGGAATTCAAACATGAGGTTCCATTGGAGTGACGGGAAAATACAGGTCTTGGATTTATGAATTACTAGCCGTACCCCAGGTGTCTAGTACTAGGGAGTCAAGATGGTCACATTCTCATTCGAAGAGTGGGAACCCACGTCCAAATTAACTACTCTGACCATCTAGACGTCTAGTACTAGTTTAGTAGGGAGTAGGTTGTCGGCGGGTCACAGTCTCCTCAAAATGCTACTAAGGAGTGTATGCTTGTGTTGATTAATCTAGCCTTTTCCACTTCCTATTCCCTCGCCCCCTCTAGGGCGGTTAACCCCCCTATCCCCCTGTCTTCCCGATGTTTTCCCCTTCCACACCACTCCCCGCCGTTGCAGCCATATGCCGCTTTCAGATTCTCTTACATGTCTCGCTCAGGCAGTTGTCACCGTTGATTCCCCCTCTCTTCCAAAACCCCAATCAATAAAATACAGATGTTGTCTTGTGATGGTGTTAGTGAGCAAGAATGTTGAGCATGATTCTAAGATGTTTCACGATGTGTTTATCGAGGGCCCCTTTGAAGAACTCATAATCAGATGCAACGTCATCACCACCACCATCCTAATCAGTTCATCCAAACTTTTTCTTGAATCTGTGAAAGCTAGTGCAACTCTGGATGCTTCATTGCCATTTGGCCTCCCATGTGTTGTGCATTCCCCTCCTCTTGACAAAGGACCGCTAGATTTTTTGCATTACTTGAAAATTGATAGCCTCCCGTGCAAGATGTCGTTGATGGACAGGTTCTCTTCCGATGCTATGCTACCAGGTTATAGTTCGAGGTAGTGGGTAGGATCCAATGGAGATTGGATTGCAACGGCTCGCTTCAGAGGCAAGCTGGAGCTTCAAAACGTGTATACTCATCGCAAGATTACTCTCCCAATATTGTCGTTCCAAGCAACCGACCAGCCAACCACGTTCTTGTTGGATAATGATCTTGCAGCTGTAATGTAGAATATTGCTATTTTTGCCAAGTTCCCACATCTGCTAGGAGATATAAAGATTTCTATCTTATTGCAGTCTTCGATGTCAGAATTGTTGTCCTGCAGGGCAGTGATGATGGATGGACAGTTCTTCCACTTCCTCTTCACCACACCCTGAGCCCATATAGTTATAATGATGGAATCACCCATGGAGGACTGGTGTTCGCCACAACTCTGTATGTCAATGTTCCTGTTTGGGATCCTCTGCATCCTAGAAATTATTCCTTCATCTATACTGTACTGGCTTCATGTGCCCAAGCTATTTTACTGAATTGACTTAGGAAATGCTTCATTTAAATGAAAATATGACTAATTATTTTAGACTCTATGAACTGTACGAAGGATTTATTCTTATAGCAGTCATTTGATTCATCGGATTGAATTATGTAGATTTTTCCGGATGTCTTAATTTATAAGATAGGAATTTAAGATCTACTTGAAGCTCCTAAAAAGAATCTGCTCAATGGTTTTCTGCATTTGCACGTGTTTTTTTCAAGTTCCCTTAGAAATGAACTGGTTAATTCTCTTTGCCTTCTTTAAATAAAACGAGGCAAAATTGCCTGTCTTGATCAAAAAAAGATAAGTCTATTCTTTTGGGTATTTTCTTATTATATAATGCTTTGTTTTCTTTGTAGGATTGTAGGTCATAGTTGTTTTTCCTATGTTCGAGGTACTTTTTATGCAGATCAATTGGAAGGAAATTTTTAAGTAGGATTCACAATATCATGTTGCCATGATCTTAAGTTAACACGTTCTACCTTTTTCAAGGTCCTACACTGGTCTTGGCGCGACCAGCTGCCACAGATGAGTTGGTGGATGCATTTCTTAATACTCCGGGAGACTAGCACGACTATTTTTTTTTGTTTTTGGTGGTTAGCAAGATCTGCAGATGGTTCTAGGCTTATTCATTTATATATACGCTTGTTGCTTCTTATGATCCCAGTTATCTTACTTGTCATTGCCACCATCGTACTAGTGCTGCTCATCCTCGTATTGTACACTGCAGTCGCAAAGTGCTCCACTTATACTTCCGGGTTTGGCTACTTGGTGTTCTCAATGAACACTGTTCATGTTGATCAAGATAATTCATGGGAAAAGATTCTTGACCATGGATCATCTTCTCTTTTCCTTGGAGTGAACTATCTGATTATCATGCCTATAGACGGTGTAGATCTTGCCCCAGGTTATCTGATGAGAAGCAATTGTGTCTACATCTTACCAACTACAGCATGACTTCCAAAGAGTGGTGGCCTGAATTATGCAGCTTCAGTATGAGTGATAAAGACTGTGGTGTCACTTAAGTCAATGTCTTGGATGGAATTAGTAACCCTCTCTTCTGGGCGAGAACGGTGAAGCATCCACTTTGGTTTGTCCAAACCTTCGTGAACACCCTCAATTGGAACCGGTCTCATGTTTATCTAAGAAACAAGACATGTTGCCACAGTATGTACTGATGCAATCCGTATGTAATACTTGGTATAATTAGAGAAATAGTTCTTGACCCTGATGAACTGTTTATTTTATTTGGTTGTCTGAAGTCATCAGCCTTCAACTTGTTGGTCTCTCTGCTTTGAAATATGTCCTTGTATCGGTACTATGTCTTATCTTAATCAGTTTGGTTACTCATATGTACTTGACTATATTGTCTTTGGAAATTATGGAAATTTTAGCATCAACAGGATATTACAAACCACATGCCATACACTTTAAGAAACAATCACCTCAATGCTTGTGTAATAAGGGTCATACTCTATGTAAACAACCTTGCATATCTAGGCTCATGCACTACTGTTTGTTTAAGCTGATGTGACAAGACCATACTTTGTTAGAGATTTATCTTATCTTATGTTACCATTATATAGTGTATGAATAACTTTCAACATTAACGGTTATATCAATACTAGCAAATCCAAACAATGCTAACCATTGAGTCTTCTTTCCCGTTCTAGCATTTAGGAGATTCTCTGAACCTTTAGCATGATGCACTTTAGTCCGCCGATTCTATAGTTCCTTTAGAAATAATGGAAATTTTAGCATCAACATGGTATTACGAACCACATGCCATACACTTTAAGAAACATTCACCTTAATGCTTATGTAATAAGGGTCGTACTCTATATAAACAACCTTGCCTTCAATGATTCTAGGATCATGCACTACTATTTGGTTAATCTAATGTGACAAGACCCTTATTTTTTTGAGAGATTTATCTTATCTTACCATTATATAGTGTATGGATAACTTTCAACATCAACTGTTGTATCAATACTAGCAAATCCGAACATTGAACCATCAAATCTTCTTTTGCATTCTAGCATCTAGGAGATTCTATTGATAGACTTTAGCACGATGAATGCTATGCACAAGTACAAAGACCAAATATACACCAGATACTTTATGGATGTGGCTCAAAACTATAATTATTTTATGTTCTTTACCTATTAAAATTTTATATTGTGATGATATGTCATTCTACTAGTACTAGTATTATTTGAGTTGCAAGGCATGTGCAACCTAATACTAGTATTGTGGAGTACTATAGAATGCACTGGTGTGATATACTAGCTAGCTAATTAAAGTCTTCTCGATGCAGCTGCGCCCTACAGCAGAAAACCGACGAAAGAACACGCAAAAAACTCCACGTTCAAAGAGCCATCCCATCTTCCCCATCTTTGGCAGCATTTGGTATCGTCTCTAGCACGTGCTTCACTCATTTTCCTCGCCATCTCGCTTGCATCATCGGTCCTTCCAACAGTCATGGATTTTATCAGCCCTTGCCCCTAATCCATCATCACGCAATGGTGAATTCAGGGACCAACAAGCGATATGGCGGATGGAGCAAGGTCGATGCCGACGTCTTCGACAAGATCGATATGCGTATGGACACTACTAGCACCGTCCTGCTGGCCGCATGCTCCCAGGAGTTAAACCTTCGAGTCACTAGTGGAAAAGGTAGAAGATGGCCGAACCACGGTTGCAGGACATTGGTCGCCTACCGATAGGTCCACAACCACAAGATCGCATGCCCGCATGGCCCGTGGAACTGCATGGAGTATGGCTGCGTGTTCGCCGCCTCGCCAGCAGCGCTCCTCGCCCACCTTAGTGAAGCTTACTCGATGAGGGTGCTCATTTTCCGCTATGAAAAAATAGGCACTTACACCTCTATGCCTTTGTCGGCAACAGGCCTGCGGATAGTAGATATCATCGGATCTCGGGATGATGGTATGGTGTTCATGGTGCGATTTGACACGTGGCAATCACTACATGTTGTATCCGTCATATACTTTAGGTCGGCGACGTGTTTGTCGCTGCAGTACCTGGTGAAGTTTTGGTTGTCGATCGTGATTTAGGGGAGAAGGTTCAAAAATTCTGGGCTATGTGTGCTAGAGAGCACCGCGTCACCGGACGCTGTCCCGTTCGATGAGATGCAGTGGACCCCTCCAGTGCCGATGTCGCACATGGTTGCTCTTCGACTATAGGTGTTCACCCTAGAATGCCGTCTTTGCATTTATAGGATTCATGAGTGAGATAAACACATCTTAATGTTCATTGGAGTATCTGCACCGCTAGAAAGACTTACTACATGTTCTTAGCAGTTGTACTTAGGATTATTTTTATGGAGTTCACCTACTGCTAATGTATTTTGTAGTAATACCTACTATATGTACTGGTACGTATCATTTTGGGAGATGTGGTTCCTAGCTTAAGGTAGTTCTGAGTATTTTTTATGGAGTTCTTCCTCTGCTAATCTATTTTTCAATAATAACCAAGTAGTGTTACTTGTTCAAATCGACCTATCTAGTGCAGAATATGGTCTCTCTTTCCTTTTGAATCAGACCTTTCTACATCTATTGAATTTCAATGTGTGCATTGCTGAATCTATTAATTATTTTGGTCATTGTCTGTATACTGCTAATCAGTCAGTTTGTGATGTTGCTAAATCTGTCAAGTGCTGCTGAATATGAACTGGAAATCTGTCGATATTTTTTAGGTCTTATTATATACTGTTGAATCTATCATATGTTTTGTTGTTACTATTAGTACAATATTTTTTAAAACTAACTATGATGTAATTGGAGTACTTGTTTAGATCAAGTGCAGTAGATTGTCTTGATTTTCTTTTAAAACTTAGCATTGTCACAATTATCTAGATGCATCTTAGGCATTTTGGGTTGCATATGGGGGTCACACAAACATTGATGTAAGGAGGAGGTATTCACACAGAAGCAGACTAGATCGTCAGTTTTGCTTGCTCCAATGATCGAGTCTGTTCGAAGAATAGGGCAAACTGATCGTGCGCCATGGTTTTTTTGAGCTGAAACAAGAACCGATTCTCTATGTACTGCTATTGAATTTCAAGAAGGAAAGCTATTGAATATCTCAATTGTTCTGTCCTTGCTATTACTAAAGAATTTTGTGGAACTAATACTGATCCACTAGTATTTTTTTAAATCAAGGACAGTAGATAGTCTTGCTTTTCTTTTAAAACATGGCCGTATCATAATCTAGATGAGGCTTAGGCATTTTGGGTTGCATACGGGGTCACACAGGCATTGATGTGAGAAGAAGGTACTCAAAGTAGACTTGAGCATCAGTTTTGCATGCTCCAATGGTCGAGTGTGTTTGGAGAAAAGGGCAAACTGATCGCACGATAAGGTTTTTATAGCTGAAACAAGAGCGGTTCTTTCTGGACTGCTATTTTATTTCAGTGTCTATTGCTGAATCGCTCACTTTGAAATGCTGTTAAATTGGTCAAGTGCTGCTAAATATGAACTACGAATTTGTCGATAATTTTTCTGTCTTATTCTGTACTGCTGAATTTTACATGAATGTCTGCTAAAAAGAATTATTATTCTTTCCCCTCGCTCTCTGAGGTCTTTGTTTCCATCTGAGCCACAAAACAATGCAATTT
The DNA here is from genome assembly GCA_023614405.1 of Avena insularis. Lineage (NCBI taxonomy): Eukaryota > Viridiplantae > Streptophyta > Magnoliopsida > Poales > Poaceae > Avena > Avena insularis. The sequence goes on from CM042689.1 coordinate 176,153,313, forward strand.
TATATACCAGGAGAAGAAATCTAGCCCATTTGGCCCCTCTTTATACCAAAACATTTAAATTCAGCCTTTTAGGAGTCAGGGGCTGCTGACCATATCCTAGAGAAATTTGAGAAAGGACCTATGGATCATAGCCATGGAGATTTTAATTCGTCCTTTTACGGGCCAGGGAACTACTGAGCATAGCCTAGTAAAATTTGAGAATGGAACCCATGGACCATACCCTATGGAGTAAAACCCATGTAGAGAAGCCCCTGCAGAATAGTCAGACTCTTTTTAATTTGGCATTTTAGACATTTTCTCCCACCTCTCGAAATTTAAAATTTTTTGCCTACCCATGTTTTAAAGAAACTATTCCATTATGTCACATTTTATGAATTGAGATGCCATGAGAATTTCCCTTCTATATTTTAAAAGAGATAAACATGGACATAATTTTTTTAAGAAGACTAATACATAAGGTGTAGTACTAATATAACGTTTAATGATATATTTTCAATAAATATCTTTAGTGTAGTGGTAATGCACTCAGTTTAACTTCTAATTAATTTGAAGGTCTTTAGTTCGAATCCTGTTTACGTACATATATATATTTGGGGTTTACATTTTTTCTTCTAGCAATATCGCATTACGGAGAGGCTGACATCGCGACCACCTTGGGTTTACATTTTTATTCTAGCAATATCATATTAAGAAGAGGCTGACATCATAGACCCGCCATATATATATATCTTGGTTTATATTTGTTTCTTCTAGAAATTTGCATTACTGATAGGCTGACATCATGGTTGCACCATCTTGCAGCGTCTCTCAAATTTAGTGGACAGGTTTAAAATAAAGTTAAATATTTTTATAGAGAGGCCAGCATTGGGGACCCACCAGCCAGAACATACAAGGATGCATAAGGGACCCACAATTCAGAGCATACCAGAGAGGCTGGCAATGGGGCCCCAGCAGAAAGACCATACATGACTGTCACATCGAGCATTGTTTCCAAGGTCAAAAAAGCGGACATGCCGAAAAAATTACATCATACACATGTTTCATTTATAGAGAGACTGACATGTGGGACCCACCGGCAAGAGCTTATACATGTGATGCATTGAGCAACATTGCGATGTTCGAAAAAAGGAGGCACGAGCGAGAAAAAAGTCCAGCGTGCACATTCTAATGAAAGCTTGACATGGGGGACCCAGCATCCTAAAAAAACAGCTGATGCAACGAGCAACATTATCAAACTCGAAACATGGAGGCATGAGCGAATAAAAAAATTCAATCATAGAACCGATTATTCCAATAATAGGATGACATATGGGACCCAACGACATGATCAAACGAAAGATTCGTTGAGCAACACTATCAAGTTCGGAACATGGAGGCACGACAGAGGGAAAAAATTCCATCATTCACATATTTCTTCTAATGAGAGGATGCCATGTTGGACCCAGCAGCCTGATTAAGTGATAGATGAATCTGGCAGTTCGGAACAAGGTAGCATGGGCGAAGATTTTTTTTATCATACACACGATTCTTCTAATGAGAGGCTGAGAGGTGGGACCCAGCATCATGACTATATGGAAGATAGATCGAGCAAGATTATTGATTTCAAATCAGGGAGGAACAAGCCAAGGAAAAAATCCATCATGCACACGTTTCTTCTAAGAGGATGACATGTGGGACCCAGTAGCCTAATTAAATGGCAGGTGCATCGAGAAACTCTATCAAGTTCGGAACAGGGTAGCGCGAGCGAAGGAAAAAATCCTATCATACACACGATCCTTCTAATGAGAGACAGACATGTGGGACCCATAATATGACTAAACAAAAGAGGCATCGAACAACGTTATCGAGTTCAAGTAAGGGAGGCGACACCGAAAAGTATGCTCCGCTAGAGTCACTGACGTCCAGGACCCACATGCCTAAAAATACTTCGCAATAGTAGGAAAAGGCTTATAGTAGTAATTTTCCTAGTGGCGTCTAAAATAAAATGGACACCACTACTACAAGGCAAAATAGTTGCAGCGTTCGTAAAAAGGCGAACCCCTCCACTAGAACTTAGTACTCGTGTTAGGAAGACATTAAACGCTAGCACTAAGTGGGAAAAACGATGCAAACCAGGACTAAAGTAGCCCAGGCGTTCGACATGTTTGAACGCTAAAACTATGTTCTAGCGGTGGCATTCCAAGTTTTGTAGACGCCACCACTAGTACATCCAAAAATTTGCTAGAAACTTAACAGGAGCCATGCCCTTCCCTCTCTCTCATTCCAACTTCTCGCTTGCACGTTCCCTCGTCCCCAAATCACCGCGCCTGTGCCGCCCCGACCTCGCGCCGCCTCGCCCCGTCCTGACCTGGCCCCGCCCCCGCCGTGCCTCTCTCCTCCTCTCTGAGCTGCTGGCCGCTGCTCTCCTTCTCTGCCCCGTCCTCGAGCCACTCGTCGCAGCTTCCCCGTCCACGACCTCGGTGAGCCACCTGTCATGCCTCCGATCCCTATTTAAAATGTGTTTTAGACATTGTAGATGCATATGTTAATTAGATAGTGATAGTGTTAGATATTATAAATTCTAGAGATAAACATGTCAGATAGTGTTTTAGATATTAAGTTTTATCTCAAATTATAGATATAGAGATATGTGTTTGTGAGTGAGGATGCAATTGTAGATATAGAGATAACTTTAGGCCATTGATTTTAGGCCAATGATTACAATGTGAGGATGCAATGTTGGAGGTGGTGTGAGTGAGCCTTGTCATATGCATCAATAAATAATTTGTGCATTCTACTTGTCTCACTAACTCCGTTCCTAAAATTATTTTGCATCCATTGCAAATATGAGGACCTTTTTATCTTAGCAAGACTTGTGATTTATTAACGAGTGCTTTACATTTTTCTTGTAGGACATGGCATTGTGTCAAGTTTGTTTCACGAACTTAGGCGATGAAACATAGACAACCTCGCTATTCAGTGTCTGTCTCATATGGAGTCGATTTGAGCGTTCATTGGTATATCATTTACTTGTGAATTTTCTTTCCATACTATATCATTTATTTACTTTTTTTCATGTTTAGACTATCCCATGCAATTCCAGGAGGGAATTCAATAAAATAACATGACAAAGCGTGGAGTTTCAAGCTCTTGGAGAACATATATTGTGGACGTGCGCAAAGAGCGAGCAATGACTCACCTTAGAGGTTCTTCATGGAGAAGGTTTATTTCTACAAACCAAATCGACTCTGGTGTGTACCTGGTTTTTCATGGAGAAGGTTTATCACTGTTATGTATATGAATGACTAGGAGGATGAGGACGAAGAGGATGATGGCGAGGAGGACGAGGGCGATGAGGATGAGGGTGGCGGTGAGGATGAGGGCGATGTGGAGGACGAGGATGAGGAGCACGAATGACCATTGTATTATACAATTGTCACTCAGGGATGCAAGCTTACCCATAGTGAGAATGTTATCTCGTCCACAACATTCCTTCAAAAAATTCCTAAATTGGCCTATCACTTGTTACTCGCTTGACCAGGATGCCTATTCAGCTACATGATATGGTATGTTTTCACTTATCATTCTTTTTTAGTTCCTATTGTATTTGTGTTATTGCATGATAGTTATAATATTTCTAACTTCTGCATCTTAATTAAAACCTACCATCAAGAATGGTTTTTTATCTTCAAATTTCTGAAGAAGGCGTGGCTGGAATACGACTTGGAGTAGAAGGTGCCATAAGAGTCATTTCTTAGAAGATAATGAGTGATGGTCAAATCATCTTTAACATCCTGGAGTGGAAGACCTTTGTTGAAGCTCATCATGATTATCTACAAGGCGGACAAGCCATTCTCCTCACTGGCAGGACCAATTCACGCCATAACAATGAGATAATCTTCGTCATTGAATTCATCTTTCATGATGACTAGCTAGTTCCTTGTGATGGTTTGTTAGTGTAGATGCAAGTTGTGTTGAACCGCTTGATGTTATGAAGTGCTTGATGTTATGAACCGCTTGTTATGTGATAATGCATTTCGTGATGTTATATTGCGCCATTTCTATGAATATATTTTACTGTGCTGTGAATATTCATTTGGATGCACCAGATTTCCTTTTAATTTTCGAAAAATCACTTGTGGCGCTCATGTTAAGGGGAACTCCACTATTATGATATGTAACGGTGGCATTTACCGGAAACTCCACCACTAGATACACTACTGTTGGCATCCACCGGATAGGATACCACTATTTCCTACTAGTGGCGTGACATTAGTGGTGTGCGGGTTCAACGCTACAAACCTCCTTTTCCAAATGCCATCATTATGCCTATTCCTACTAGTGTTGGAGAGTCAACACCGCACAAGGAACCGAAAATATTTCTGCTACCACACACACGTCGAGCTTCATCCATGTTTTTAGTGGTTTCGTCATAGTAGAGGGGAGCGAAACTGAAAAAAAAGTTTTCCATCGACCAGGTTTGAGCTGAGAATTTTGTTGCGGAAGACCCGCCTTCTACGACGACCATCGGGCCAAGTTGTTGCGGGAGGAAAGATTTCTTGTAGTCACACAACTACAATATTGTAATTAATCATAATTATGATAATCCATTTCTTATGTCATGACATGTGTGGAGAGAGCTTCATAATAAGATGTTCACTACAAGGCTCGTAGGCAGTCACTTTATTGAGCCAAGAATGAGGTCATCTCTAAATAACCACCGTGATGTCTGAGAGCATTCATCGTTACAAACCATCGCAATTAAGGGTTTCCCCATGGATATTGTAATTAGCTTAGTGAATCTCTCTTTATTACTCCTATGACCGTGCAGGTTTCTAGCCGATGCTTCTAGTCACAGTACCTCCGGGCACACTTCCAAACACGTCCTAAGGATTTCACCCTCTTCTTTAGACCTGAAGGCAAATGATATGTGGCTGACTGGACATACCATCTAAAGAGAGAGAGAGAGAGAGATCAAACACACATCATAGATCAATAGATCATAGACACAAGTAATAGATCATCTTTATTTCATTTCATAATAATTATAGGGTTTCTCCATCTCCCCAAGAACAAAGGAAACTACTCATACATGTAAGTAATCAACAACATCATCATAATCAAATGGATGGATAAAAGTATGGGAATAAATCTAGTGAAAACCACAATTGTATCTGGAATTACAACAAGATCTAATGGATGGAAGATGGGGGTAGTAATGGTAATGGTAATGGTAATGTAGTGGTTGAATATAAAGGTATGATGTGTTGTCCTCCAATGATCCATGAAGCAGCAAGGATTTTCCCTTCTCCAAGTTCCTCCTTCAGAACCCTTTCTGGTGTGGTTTTTCGTGGCTAGAAGTTTCTGTGAATGTCAGATCTCAGATCCGTCTTTGCAAGGTGAAAGTATTTGACGAGGCAGTCACACCGCGACCTAGTATGGGTGGACGGTACGGGCGGGCTCTGCCACTACCAATGGTCATTATGTGCCCTGTCCTCCTTCGCGTACACAAATCTTCCAGGTGCAAAGGTAAATCAATTAAATGACTTTTATCACTTGAAATATCATATTACAACATAATATGATAGTCCCAATTGATATGTTCATAATAGACTTAGTAATTTGGGACCTTGTTGAAACAAAGATAAAAGGTACATGCAAACACAGTAAAATGCTAAAAACCATAGTCTATTTATGAAAAAACAAGAGGTAAATATGCTTCAATTTTGGATTCATCAGGGATTCATTTCGGGAGTTTTATAAAATGCATAACATTACTTATGAATAATAGCATATTGCTTTTCTAAACATTAGTCCTTACCGGACCAATGATGTTGTTTTCAGATATTGGATCTTCTATGGTCTCGAAGACCGTGATTGCATAATCTTGCAATGACAAAGGCAAGTTCACACTTGCTCATGTCCTTTGGTTATTTTCTATCAAGTATTTGCAAATCCAATTTTGTCATCACCTGCATTTCAAAAATGTCAAAAACTCTATTTTCATAATTATATGATTATGGGTTACTTACCAAATGGGAATGACCTACTACCAATATCTAGGACTTAAACAACCAATGTCTCTAGTCATTCTTGCGTTGTATAATACGCGTTAACCATGAGATTTAGAATGGGACAGAGAAGTGGGCTGGATCTTCTTCCTTTCGCATGGACGGATGACCATCTCTTCGCACTGGTGTACCTTACGAATCTTAGCATATGGGTGGGACCCCTAAGTTCCCCATGATATTGGTGTCTAGACTATCTATGAGGGACAATCATAGGTAGGTCCTCATATCGATGGGGCGATCAGGGACATTGTATGCTCATTAGAGTCCTCAAGGGGTCTACCAGGGTTATATATACCTATATGGGGGTTAACAGAGGTAGTTCTACTTGGGGGTCATGCTTACATGTGGGGTCGTGGAGAAGGGGAGTGATTGGCTTGGATCATCTATTGGGCCCCACACCAAAGGAAGTGCGGACATGAAAGATAGCCCGTTCTACAACAAGGATTTGATCTCTTATGGGTAAAGTAAACATAACACCCTCAGATCGGCCCTATGAAAGTTTTAGCGATTCTCGACAAACCCGCATAGAAACGATTCAAAGGTGCCCACCAGGAACTTTCGTGCGGGTGGAAAACGAAGTAATATCATTACACAATAGTCCATGATGGAACCCATAGAAACAGATATATACAACAGCGACTCCATGAGTCAAGAATACGAATATACAGTACAAAGATCCAAATCACCTAGAAAACAAAACAACGTCCAAGTACGGACAAGATGCAAATTGAGATAAGAGCCCCGAAGAATAACCAATGGCGTCCATAAACCCTGCCCAGGCCAAGACGGAAGGGTAACCCTGCTAACGGCGTCGATCTAAAACCTGCTAAAACAAAAGGGGTGCCAGCAAAGGGCAAAGGAAAAAGAGAGCAGTCAATACTGAGTCCAGTACACGGTGAGACTTAGAATTCGGTGGTCCTCGCCTACATAGGTATGGTGGACTGAAGCGGCAGTGTAGCATACACTAAACAGCCTATAGAGACTCAATACAACTGTCGGCTACCAGAGAGGGATAAGAAATACCTATTCGGATCCAACCTGATACTAACACCAAACATACCCATCTTGGTATTTCCCCCTCGAGACCAAACGAGGAAGTCCTGCCGAGGAAACTCAAATGGTTGACAGTTTTATTCATTCTGTCCATGGTGGTTATCCAACTTACTAGTCATATCAGATGCAAGTCAAATTATAATAGTAAACTTTAGTTATAGTTGTCTATGATCGAGAAACTATGCTCCAAGTCATCCATAACCGCGAAGACGTCTTTTAGAATTATTTTAACCCTACAGGGGTGCACCAAAGTTTCCACACACACTTCGAACGTTTTTGCCAGATCAGTTAACCTAAACTCATCGGTATGTCAGCGGGGTCTCAGACACGACGCTTTCCCATACCCAAAGCAAGTACCTAGGGTCCACCCGAAAGAGCTACCCGTACGAGGTATAGCTAACCCTCCTCGTACAGACCCTAGGTTTGCATACACTTGTCACGCGAGAAGAGGTCATGGACAATATATTCTCGTGATAGAGTGTCGCGTCTACGCAACATTAATAAACTATCATCGAGCAAGAAGTAACAAACATGGCATAACATGGCATGAAAACTTGATACTAGTTTGTGGTCCCCAGAATAGTAATTTGGAATCAGGTACTAAGATGATAGGGGTGCGCATACACCCCACATGTGGTTAGCGCACTCAGTCTCGGAACAGGTTTCAAGAACTCTGGTCCTAGGTGGACACAAGTGGTCTGTTAACAACCAAATCTCAACTATTAACCACTCGTGCCTCTTCATTAATTATATCCATTTTAATATTTAATTAACCAGCTTTAATTAAAACCATGATCATCTCCACCATTATGAATATGCCAACCCCCAACCATGGTGGAACATCGACGACGCGAAGCAGCACCTGAGTAAGCAACTACGACTAGCAAGGCCAACTGTCTACCAAAACAATGGGCAATAGGAGGTGTCCAAGGCAATATAAAGGCTGTAGGGATATATAAAGGGATATGAAATCTAAAGCATCACAACACAGATCACAATAGATCAACAGGAGAAGGTAATGACTACAAATGTAAAATAGGTAGAAAGGGAGAGAATGCTCGCCTAGGAAACACTTCCGAAGGTTCATCTGAAGATCGGGTCGACACTCGCATCAAATCATTGGCCTAATTCGTGAAGAAGCAAAGCACTAAAAGAAACACCAGATGCACTATTTAATACTATGATAGAAGATTAGGCATGATGCATGTATGATGCATGACTTGGAAAGGTGCGACGCAATTAGGAAATATTAAGCGAAACCAGGGTCCCAAAAATTGGATATGTGGTTTATGTTGTTTAGAAACCCTGCATTTTAATGTTGTATTAATAAGGGAAAATATGGCGGTTCGCTACACAAATTTAAATGGAGCCAGTATAAGACTAGAAAAACCCGCATATAGTCTCTATATTTGATTGTGAGGTGAAACAGATAAAAGCCCCCAATCCACATGATATGTATGCGGCATGATAAATTTATATGAAAGAGAGGTATATTATATATTATAAAAATATTGGTCTCAGAAAGGCGTCACACACCGGGGTTGACGATCTTGGTTTAGGGATTCGACGGGTTCGGGCGCGTCAGGATTGGTCTCCGGGGTCCTCGGATCCAGGAAGGCAATCTTGGCGTCCTGAGGGTGCGGTCTTCAGGGTAGGGGTTCGAGAAGGGGTCTTTGGTGGCACCATGGCATCCCTTAGAACCATCGCATCGAGCCGGTCTTGTCAGTGGTTCTTCCATGTCTCGGCTTTATCAGCGATGTCGAACTTGTGTTGGTGGTCTTCGTCTACCCTCTCGGCAATCTAGATGTGTCGTGTTATCGTCACACAAACTTGTCCGACTTGTTAAATTTTCCTATATGGAGATCTTTCCAGCAGCAGTGTACTTGTGAACTCTTGTTACAGAGGAAGACAGTGGCACTGCAGGACACACGATTGGAACGAGCGGATGGCGGTGGGGCCTCCTTGGCGGCTGGCCGGAGAGGAAGTCGGAGACGGGCGACGCGATGGTGATGCACGGGGCGGCGGGAAAAGGCAGCGGCACAGCGTCTACAGCGGGTCAGAGCGGAGGCGGCATGCAGGAGGAACATGGAGAGGCCACATGGTAAGCTTGGGCATGTCCAGTGACGCGGGAGGCGCCGGGTCGTGCCTGCGGGGTGGTGGACGGCGCTGGCTCGCGAAGTGGAGGAAGGGGCGACCGTTGGCTAATAGGGTAACAAGAAAAGGTAGGGTGGGCAGTGGAGGCCGATGCAGAGGCGGTGGGGTATGCAGGGTCGCGCCAGGCGAGCGGCCGGACGCAGGGCAAGGATGGTAGGGAGGCGGAGCTCGCTAGGGAAGGGGGCGATAGTGGGCGCGGGGTCGAGGGAAGGCGCAGGCTGCAGCCGTGCCTGCTGGAGGGAGGTGCAGAGGAGCATTTTCGGGAAGGGGAGGTGGGATCGCAGAGAAGAGGCGATACGGGAGGGTGCGCGGAAAGTAGGAACGGGGATCGCGTGAGGTGGGGCCAGGATTTACGAGAACGGGCGGCCCGGGTCACGTCAGTAATGCTGGCAATGCGTGCGTGTAGCGTGTGTGTAGCTACTCGCGGGTGAGAGAGGGTTCCGCTGGGGTTGGTGGGTGGCGGCGGAGAGGGGTGACTGGTGGGATTAGGGTTTAGGTAGGGTTAGGGTAGGTATATGTAGGGTTTCATCAGGGTTTCTTTTGATCCGGGTAGTAGGTAGTCTGGCCCGGTTGGGCCTTTGGCCTGACCGGCTGGACTGCGTCCCTGGACAAAATAGGTTTTAATATTTTTCTTTTATAAAACCTTTATAATTAGTTTTTAGGCAATTAAAAGATCTGGACAGACTAGGGTTTTGGTTTGAACAAAGAGGGAAATATTTAGAAAACAAAATAGGCTTTTATAAAATAGTTTAGGAAAACCATGCAGTATGACATGATGATACTCAACTGCAATGTGGCATGATGACATGAGCATGCGGTCATGAAAATGCACAAAACAAAAACACAACGATTTTCTAGTAGTGGTTTTACCCGGGGTGCTACAATTCGACACCACTGAAAATGGATCTTGCCCTCGAGATCCGCCTCATGGTACGAGGAAGAAGGCCGACGGTCTGAATCTTCTTGCTTCATGTAGATCCTCGCGACACCACCAACAAGTATTTTTGCTCACGTTCGTTGAGAGAACACTCCGGAGAAACAAAGGACGAAGGTAAAGGTCTCAAAAGATAAGGCCACCTCTAACTTCGATATAAGGAGAGAAAAGATGCATTCTAATCCACTTCAATGAACAATAGCAAATAGAATGAGTAGTCAGCATGGGGGCCAATCCTGTTGGAGATATGCTCAAGAGGCAATAATAAAATGGTTATTATTATATCTTTGTGTTTATGATAAATATTTACATCCCATGCTATAATTGTATTAATCATAAACATTAATACCTATGTGTTTTGTAAACATAAAATAAGTCCCTAGTAAGCCTCTTGTTGAACTAGCTTGTTGATTAATAGATGATCACAGTTTCCTAATCATGGACATTAGATGTTATTAATAACAAGGTCATGCCATTAGGAGAATGATATGATGGATACACTCCTATAGTAAGTGTAGTGTAAGATAAAGTCATTTAGAATTCGTTGGCTACAAGCTTTCAAATACATAGTAACCTAATCCTTCAACCATGAGATCAAGTTAATCACCATCACTGGATGAATGCTTTGATGACATCAAACACCACTTTCGTAACTGGGTGGTTATAAGGAGGAATTAGGTATTTTGAAAGTGATTTTTCTATCCATATGATGAATAGATATACTCTGGGCCCTCTCGGTGGAATGTCATCCAATTGGCTTGCAAGCATGTGACTAGGTCACAAGGGATGTCATATCAAGGAACGAGTAAAGAGTACTTATCAGTAATGAGGTTGAACTAGGTATAGAGATACCGACGATCAAACCTAGGATAAGTAAAGTATTGCGCAACAAAGGGAATTGGTATCGTATGTAAATGGTTCATTCGATCACGAAGTAATCGTAGAAATATGTGGGAGCCATATGAATTTCCAGATTCCTCTATTGGTTATTGATCGGAGAAGTGTCTTGATCATGTCTGCATAGTTCATGAACCGTAGGGAGACACACTTAAGGATTCAATGTTGTTTAGTAGTTGGACACCAAATGGTGTTCTGAGTCTCGGATTGGATCCAGGACATCACGAGGAGATACAGAATGGTCGAGAGACTGAGATGCATATAAGGAAACTCCAATTCCGGGGTTCGGAAATATTTTCGGTGTTTTCACCAGAAGCTTCTAGAAGGTTCTGGAAGGTCCACCACCCTGGAGGAGGGGAACTTGGATGCTCCATGCCCTAGTTACGCAAGCAGCATCATGCCTTAGTTCAAGTCTGCCAAGAATAGGAAGTGGGAATCAAACTCTAGTTTGAATAGTCAAACTCTAATTTGAAAAGTCAAATCCCAATTTGGAAAGTCAAAGTCCTAGTGGAGGAAGGAGAGGAAACCTAGATGGGCGAGATTTCCCTCTCGCTCTCCATACCGCGGGCCATGAGGGAGTTGGGGGAGGACTCGGCCTCCCCTTGCCACGTCCCCCACCCATATAAGGAGGGGAGGGGGCGCCCCTCCACCTCCACCCCAAAACCTAAGGCCACCGCCGCCTTGCCCCAAGCCGTTGTCGCCCTAGCCCTTTCAAGCCACCGCCTAAACCCTAGCCACCGGCGCCCTCCTCCCCTTGACGCCTACGCCCTAGTCGCCGAGGCCCTCTCTCCTCCACCATACCTGCTCCGGCTTAGGCGAAGCCCTACAGGATCTACTCCTCCACCTCCACCACCATACCATCGTGCTGCTAGATTCGCAAGGAGATCTACAACCTCTGTTGCCTGCTGGAACAAGGGAGAAGACGGTCTTCATCGAGTACCGAATGTGTGACCGACTGCGGAAGCGTTGCCGGAACATGGCACCAGAAGGATCGCCTTCGCGATATTGATGTATGAGGGTTAGTACTCTATAAACTCGTTGCACCGATCTCATAGATTAGATCTTGGCTTTTGTGTGTTCATGCGATAGAAATTTTGTCTTCCATGCTACGAACCCCTACATTGGTATCAGAGTCGTGTCTATGCGTAGATCTGTTGCACGAGTAGAACACAATGGTTTTGTGGGTGTTGATGCTTTTGTTGTCGATTGATTTTTGTGTACTTTTCATCTTGCGGGATGGTGGGATGAAGCAGACCGGGCTAACCTTGCATGTCATCGTACATGAGACTTGATCCACGCTCAACGTGCAACTTGCATTGCAAAAGTGGCTTTGCAGGTGTCTGTCTCTCCCACCATAGTGAAGATTCAATTTACAACGAGCACTTGAAAATACTTGTATCAACGTTGTGGTTCATGTTTGTAAGTTAGAATGGTTCTTATGCGAAAGCCATAGCCACGTAAAACATGCAAAGAAGATTAGAGGAGTCTAACTTGTTTTTGCAGGGCTTGTGTTGTCATGTGATATGGCCATGATTGTGATTATATGTGATGTATGCAATGATCCTTATTGTAAGTTGGAAACCGGTAGGAGCCTTAAGGTTATCTTTAAATGTTGGTTAAGACATGCGTGTCTACTCATCAAGTACTTGTAATAGTTGCTATTGGTGGAGGACAACCATGAAGCGGTGCCATTGACCTTGATGCCACGCCGGTGATGATGGAGATCATGTTCGTGCTTGGAGATGGAGATCGAAGGCACAAGAAGAAATGCCATATCATATCACATATTATGAATTGCATGTGATGTTAATGCTTTTATGCATCTTGTATTGCTTAGATTGCGACGACAGCATTATAAGATGACCCCTCTCACTATATATCAAGTAATAAAGTGTTCATCCTTAGTAGGCACCATTGCTAAGACTCATCGTTTCGAAGCACCACGTGATGATCGGGTGTGATAGATTCTACGTGTGCATACAATGGGTGCAAGCCAGATTTGCACATGCGGATATTAAGGTTAACCTTGACATCCTAGCATGTACAGACATGGTCTCGGAACACAGAATACCGAAAGGTAAAGCATGAGTCATATGACTGATATTATGAACATATTCATTGTTCTCCTTTGAAACTACATCATCTATCATGATGATCGGACTTGGTGTAGTGGATTTGGTTCGTGTGATCACTAAAACAATGCGAGGGATGTTATTTTGAGTGGGAGTTCACCTAGTTAATTTAAGTATTAAATATGAACTCAATTTGTCATAAATTTAGTCTAAACTCTTTGAAAATATGTTGTAGATCATGGCGGCCCCTACCATCAATTTCAATGCATTCCTAGAGAAATAAAAGTTGAAAAACAATGGAAGCAACTTCGCGGACTGGTTCTGCAACTTCAGGATTGTCCTCAATGCTGGTCAGTTGACCTATGTGCTGGATGCATCACTAGGTGACCCGCCTGCAGATGATGCTACCGATGAGGTGAAGAATGTTTTCCTCACTCGGAAGAATCAATACTCCACAGTTCACTCTGCCGTCTTGTACAGTCTGGAATAGGAGCTTTAGAAGTGGTTTGAGAACCGTGAGCCTTATGATATTGTCCGTGAGCTCAAAATGATATTTGAGACTGATGCGGCTGTTGAAAGCTATGAAGCCTCCTAGAAGTTTTTTAACTGCAAGATGGAAGAGGACAACTCCGTTGGCAAGCATGTGCTTATGTCTAGGCACGTGAATAAACTTGCAGATCTGGGAATAACGGTTCCTAATGTGTTGGGTATTCATCGTGTCCTCCAATCACTACCACCTAGTTACAAGAACTATGTGATGAACTACAACATGCAGTGGCATGGATAAGTCATTATCAGAACGCTTCTCCATGTTGAAGTTTGCGGAAGTGGAGATCAAGAAAGAGCAGCAAGTGTTGATGGTTAATATGACCACCAATTTCAAGAAGCAAGGCAAGCCTAAGAAGAAGGGTAACTTCAAGAAGGGTGGCAAGAAAGCTGCCGCGCTTGCAAAGAAACCCAAGGCTGGTCCTAAGCCTGATATTGAGTGCTTTTACTGCAAGGGAGAAGGTCACTAGAAGCAGAATTTCGCCAAGAACCTGGTAGATCTGAAGAACAGCAACATCAAGAAGAATGGTATATTCGATATACATGTTATTGATGTGCATCTTACTAGTAGTCTTAGTAGTACCTGGGTATTTGATACTAGTTCGGTTGCTCATATTTGTAACTCAAAACAGGTGCTGCAGAATAAGAGAAGACTAGCGAGAGACGAGGTAACGATGCACATTGGAAATGGCTCCAAGGTTGATGTGATCGCAGTCGGCACGCTCCCTCTTCATATACCATCGGGATTAGTTTTATGCTTAAATAATTGTTATTTGGTGCATGCGTTGAGCATGAACATTATATCTGGATCTTGTTTATTGCGAGATGGTTACTTGTTTAAGTCCGAGAATATTGGTTGTTTGATTTATATGAGTAATATCTTTTATGGTCATGTGCCTATAATAGATGGTATATTCTTATTGAATCTCGATAGTAGTGATACACATGTTCATAATATAGATGTGATACGCCCAAAATGTATCTACTTTCCCGAACACTTTTGCTATCGTTTCTCCTCTAAACTTGTGTGATTTGGATACAACTAACACGTACTGACGCCGTTTTCAGCAGAATTACCTTGGTGTCTAGTTTTTGTGTGGAAAATCAACTATCAGGAAAAATCCCGGAAAATATGCCAAAATCCTATTTCGCCAGAAGACTCACGAAGCCAGAGTACGAGACAGAGGGGAGGCCTGAGGGGCCCACACACCCATGTCGCGCGGGTGGGCCTAGGTCACGCCTAGAGGGGGTGTGGCTACCCCAGGCACCCCCTCGGCCTCCCTCTTCACCTATAAGATGCCTTCTGACCTAAAAACTCAAGGGGGTTCGACATTTTTCCAGAAAGAGTTGCGCTAAGCCGCCACCACCAGAAACCACGATTCGGAACCAGAAACTCCATTTTGGCACCCTTCCGGGACAGGGAATTTGGAGAGGATCATCGCCATCATCATCACCGACGCCTCTCCATCAACCATCCATGTGTCCCTCATCCATGAGTGAGTAATCCCCTGCTGTAGGCTATGGGGATGGTAGGGATTAGATGAGCTCTATCATGTAATCGAATAAGATTGTTAAGGCATGTTGCCTAGTATCTCTATTAGTGCTATTTGACTGTGCTGCAACTTGTTGTGCTTAATTCTTGTCACTAGGACCCAAGTGCCATGATCTCAGATCTAAATTTAATATTGAATCATTATGATAGTATTGTTTGTGATCTTATCTGCAAGTTGTGTACACATATCACTGTCCGGATCCAAAGGCCCCGGAGTGACAGAAATAGGGACAACCTGAGGGGATGGCTGTGATGTGCGGATCACATGTGTTCACGGATTGTTAATGCTTTTCTCCGATGCTCTATTGAAAGGAGCACCTAAATTTCCAGTAGTTCCCTTGAGGCCCCGCTGCAACATGCTGGCAGGACGAAAGATGTTGTGCAAGTTCTCATTGCGAGCACACATGACTATATATGGAGCACATTCCTATGATTGTTTAGTACTTGGATGCTTTATCTTCTTTATCTGCAATTGCCCTAGATCTTGAAGTTACATGTTTAGACTCGTCCATGCAACGCCCGTCCATCCATCCCTATGCCTACCGCGCTCATATCCTACTGTTTGCTACTACTGTTACTATTGCTCTTGTTTTGCTGCTGCTGCTTTGATGTAGCTACTACCAAACTGTTGCTACTGATAAACTTCTGTGAGCAAGAACTACTTCCGGGTGCAGCCGAATTCACAACTCAGTTGTTAAGCCTTGCAAGTATTCTTTGGCTCCCGTTGTGTCGAATCAATAAATTGGGTAATACTACCCTCGAAGGCTGTTGCGATCCCTTATACTTGTGGGTCATCAAGACTATTTTCTGGTGCCATTGCCGGGGAGCATAGCTTTATTTGTAAGTTCACTTGGATCTACTATTGTTCACTGCTACTCTGTTCATCATGGGGAAGTCTCGTGATGGAAAGTTTCCTATTTTATCATCCACTACAAGAAGAGATACGGTCCTAAACACCTCTGCTGCTCTTATTCACCGTCTGTTATAAGTAAGCTTGTTACACCACCACCACATACTCATGCTACACATATTGCTACTACTGCTGAATATGAAACTGTTTCTGATACTCATGATGTTACTTCTACTGTGCTTGTTATGAGTGGTTCATTAGGTCCTTTCCTAGATGCTACTATGGCTAGTCTAGGAAATACTGAAACTCCTAGTGAAGACACTGTTACACCTGTTAGCTCACCTGAGTCTAGAGGGAGATATGATATTAATGATGGTTACATTGAGTTTATTGATGAATTTATTGAGGAGTGCTGAAACATACATGGTGCTAGTGCTATTAAGAGTCTCCTTGAGAGACGTACCATTATTGCTAAACTGTCCTCTGATCCTAAGTTTGCCACCTCTCCCATAGATATTAAAGATAAATATTATGATTTCTCTCTTTATTTATCCTATTTAGACATTATTGAGAAAGAACCTTTTTGTGGGACTGAAAATGAGAGTGTTGTAGCTCATATGGATGAGCTTTCCACTATGAGTGCTTTATTCTCTGATGATTTTAAGATGCGCAAGTACTTTGTTACTAAGATCTTCCCTTTTTCACTAAAAGGAAAAGCTAAAGCTTGGTTGAATAGATTACCTCCTAGTTCCATTAATAGCCCTGATTAGGGGTGGGCATAAAAAACCGAAACCGAACACCGAAACCGAATTAATCGAAACCGAAACCGAATACACCGAACCCGAATTAGCCGAAACTAATTTCGGTTAGTAAATATGATTAACCGAATTTATAAATATTAATTCGGTTTTGACTCTCTATTAACCGTACAAACCGAAAAATATACGTGACATAGCTAAATATATTTGTGATTCTGTCCCAGATGTCCATTACTATACGTAGATACTAGCTCATGCGACAAAAATACATACATGCAAAAGCTGCCAGACAGCCCATGCCTGTATGTATGTCTTCAGCCATATGCACGTACATGTTCGTGGTTTAACTGTCAATTGTGTCTATGAATTTTGTTGGAAGTCTTTCAATTGTTTTCCTGTTTCGGATATAATCATGTATTTTAGTTGAACTCTCAACACATACAATTTATTGAATGTATACTTCATGGAAGATGGACATCATTTTTTTAACGAGCAAGATAGACATCATGCTTATTATGTTTTTTTTCTACACCTGCGTTCAAGACATCAGCTAGCCATGTATTTCTTCAGGTACTCGCCGACCTGGAGGTTGCTTCCGGTGCGCTGATGAGTGGTTTAGCTTGTATGGATCTGACATAAATTATGGCACAGTGTTGTTATTTCCAGAAGTTTGGTTGAAAACCGAATACCGAACTGAATTGTCCACTAACCGAACTATCGATTACTTAGAAAACCGAAATAATTTCGGTGCCTATTTTGTAGAAACCGAATTATAGAAAAACCCGAAAAACCGAACCGAATTAACCGAAAAAACCGAATGCCCACCCCTAACCCTGATTGTTTGATTGCTTCTTTCTTCCAGAAATATTTTCCTTCCAGTGCTTTGTCACATCCCAAATTTTAGATTTGGTCTTGCACATCATTCATATCATTGCATCATGCTTTTCCATGCAAAACCATCGAGTGAAAAGGATCGGCGAAACGCTATTTTCAAAATCCTATTCTATTTTGCTACGAGGCTCCTGCGGGAGGCTTTAGTAGGACTTGCGTTGTCCACCCTTGTAGCCTAGTGGTTTCGCCCGAACCTTGACCCTAGATTGTTCCCCTCGATTTTACAAAACCGTAGGAGCAAGAATCGCTCGATTCGGAGCTCGTACGGAAAAGTTGTCGCCGTTTTAGTGAATCGCCGGAAAACGGTCCGAATTTCCGGACCGATTTTCGAGTCCGCGTCTAACTCTGCGCCGAATCAGTTTAGGACTCACGCGAGGGGCCCACAAAAGGACCCCACCAGGCCGAGCCGCCGCCCCCTGCCCTCAATACTCGCGCCCACGCCTCGGGAAACCGCCCCGCCGCCTCGGTTCCTGGACCACGCCGCCGCCACCCAACCCCGCCACCAGGTAACGCCGCGCCGCCGCCTTCTCTCTCTCCGCCGCCGCGCGTCACGCCACCCGCGGCCAGCCGCCGCCAAGCCGCCCTCCACCCGCCGCCCGCGCCATCCACCGCTGCAGCCCGCGCGCCGCCAGCCGCGCGCTCGCCGCGCCGCTGCCTGCGCCTGCCCGCCGCCAGCATCGCTTCGCCACCAGCCAGCGTCGCAGCGCGCTACACATGCCGCTGCCATATCGCCGCGCCGCGTCGCCGCATTGATGACCACTTTGACCGTGCGCTGACCGTTTACATCCGCGCAGGAAACACCACCGTCGCCGGAACCGATCGCCGCACCGTCCGGGACTCGCCGCCGTCCGTTTCGCCGTTCGTTCCCGGTAAGCCTGCAGCCACCGTCAGATTTCAGATCAGCGGCTCAGATCGTTCGTTGACCAGTTAGATCCAGGCGTTGACTAGTCAGACGCCGGTCAGCGCCCAGTCAGCAGACGCGTTGACCAGTCAACAGACACAGTTGACTGGTTAATTTCATTAATCCTTTTAGTTGACAGATTTCGGTAGAAACTTGTAAATTGCATAGAAATTAAACCGCTTGGCCAAAAATTACAAATAAAATATGTGTAGATTCAGTGAGTCGTGTAGATTCTCGCTGTACCTTTGGTTCAGTCTTTTGCAGCAAGGTTTAGTACAGTTTAATCAAACTAGTTAGTGGCCTTTTCGGAGTATTAAATTCGTAGAAAAAGATCCGTAGCTCCAAAAATCACGTATGATATGTCCCTGGATTCAGTGGAACGAGGGGAATCTCAACGTGAATTAAAAGGATAGTCTTACAGTGAAAACTTCTGCAGAAACTGTCTAGTGGCTTTCTGCAGTGTTTTAGTTACTCTGGGAGTTTTATAATTCCTTTTCGAGTAATTCCAGTTGGTACTGTTTCTAATCAGCGATGCCTATGCGGTAGAATTTTCCCAAAATTTTACAAACAGTATCCTTCCGGTAGTGAATTATTTGAGTTCTAGCTCTAGTTTTGAGTATTACTTTTTGCGTAATAGTTTTCCTAGCGCTAAAACTATTTTTCATGCATGCAATCAGTAGTATTATTGAATAAGATTATGTAGTGCAGCTGTATCTCCATTTCACTTGCCTTGCATACCTTCATGCATCATATTTGTTGCATATGCTTGTAGATTGTTTGTTTATGATTGCAATTGTATCGTGTAGATTGTGACGAATGCAACGCTTGCTCGTGTGTGGATTGTTCTTCCGACCGCTACAACCAAGGCAAGTAGATGCTACTTTGTTCATGATATCGTCCTACTATTTTCAATGCATTGTCGTGTATTTTGTAGATGCATGTGTAGGATGATACTATCACTATGCTATGTCCTATTATGTGGTAGGGCCTTCTTTGTAGATGAACCACCGTTGGTAGATGTGCTTAGCCATGCTGTGTTGAACGAGGGCTAGGTTACATCATTGAGACTCATTTCTAAAAGTATTGGTTTGTGAAAACTAAAACAACTTAATCAATGAATCCCCTGGGTGTGATGGTATTGATAATTTTTGGTGGATTCATTGCGGAAAGGCACCCAGGTATCAAGAGAGAATGATTGGCTTCCTTATTGTGTAGCTTACGTGTACAACCATGTGCCAATAATGGAATGGACGGTTGGTTGGACTTAGTAGGTTGTGGTGACCCGAACCCGCGTATCCAGAGATGTAGAATTTTGGTAGGTTGGACCGGTGCGCGTTGGGATTGGGGAGCTACTTCCCGAACGGTCTCTTCTTGAACTTCTCCCTATCGTCACCCAAAATGAGAGTGATGGTACGAGCTGGGCTGGCCAAGTCACATGGGTAAAGTGTACTAACCCCTGCAGGGTGTATAATCTAATCGATTAGCCGTGTCCCCGGTTATGGACATCTGAGTTGCTTGATATTGATTCCATGACATGTTTCTCGCTCATTCCAATTTCATAATTCTTTTAATATTGTTGGGTTAACTCAATTGGGATCTTTTCAAAGGAAATCAAAAACTGTTTATGAAAGTAGGACAAATGTATTTGCAAATGCAAGCCAGACAGAGCTCCACTTGCCAAATATGCATGTAGATGTTAGTACTATTGTCTCCATTACTAGCTCTACTTGCCATACATTCCATGTATTGACCCTTCGGGGCTGCTACGTTTCATGTTGCAGGTTATTCCGATTCTGAGTAATCGATATAGGCCACGGTACTCCACTCGGCACTTGTTCACTTGTGGTCAATTTGAAGAATGGAGGATTTACTTTATTTATGTTGCTACCTGAATAATTTGAGCTAGCTTTGGGCTAAGCTTTTATTGTAATAATGGTACTCTGGATCTTCGTTATTCATGATACACGGATATTTCGCTATGTTATTCATCTTACTCTATTGTGGGCCAATGAACCGATCCAGGGATTGGCATGTCACATAGAGGCCACGGTCTTTTCAGAACCGGTGTTACAGATGGTATCGAGCCCGTGTGTCCATCAGAGATCGTGACCTAGTATTGGATTAGGAAGCCATAGATTTATTAAAGCCTATATTAACTTTGTCTTTCATCTTATGCCTTTCACCCTCGTAAATTCTTACCATATGCTATTCTCACACTTTCCTTTTTTACTTGATAGATGGGAGAAGTCAGGACTGATTATGCCACCATGGAGTCACCAAGGCCCTTTGCAAGGCAGTTAGCTCAGCCCTCGCAGTCATTGGGATTGCCACTGCCCATGTTCAAGGGAAGAAGGCTGTACACCTATGGATATGGAGAGGATGCATGGGAGATCACTACCTTCATCTTCAGGGATGCCGCCTTGCCAAACCCAGTGCATTTGATCTACACCAAGACCCTCACTGGCCCAGGGACTTGGTATCAACTTGGCCATACATGAAGCCCTGTCTCGCCATGCCATAATGTCCGACACCTCTTGCCAGATTCACCCTACCGTGACTATGGGAGGCGTGATGAAGATGGGCACATTGTGGTTACCACGGGCGACAGGAACAACATGCCGCCCCGTCGGAGGCACATAGAGGACATGGAAAGGGAGAATGGAGCTCTAGCTGAGAAGGTGAGGATGATAAAGGAGATTGCAGATTTTGCTAGCAATGGTATCCAGAGATGCAACCATAGCTCATCTTCATGGTACTGTGCAGGAGAACACCCAGAACATACAACAGCTGCAAGGGACCATTCAGGAAAGGGATCAAACTATTGAAGCTATGACAGCCCAGATTGCCGCTCTTCAAGCACAGCTGAATCCACCCTCTGATGATGACAATGGAGAAGATGGCAACAACGGGGATGATGATGACAGTGGTGACGATGATGATGAGGATGAGGATGATGATGATGGAGACGATGATGGTGGAGGAGATGAAGCTGTTGCAGTTGCAGCTGAAAGTGAAGAAGAAGAAGAGGAGGATCCAGAAGAGGTGGAGTTTGAGATTTCAAGTGGTGACTCAGGAGAGGTGTACACTCCGCCGCCATGGTTGTACCGCGAGCCGAAGCATCAACGCATGACAGCAAGGACCTACTGCAACCTCTTCAAGAAGTAGATAGAAGTCCACCAATTAGTCCTCGTTAGGTAAATTCGTTAGGATTAGTCTCGATCGTTGTGAAGCTTAGTTCGCATTAGTTTAAGAGTGATTAGTTGCTTATTTGTGTACTCCAATATCCCAGGAATTATTTGTGCGAATTTTATGAAAGAGTTATGGCAATTTGGTTACTATGTGTGTTATTTTCGCTGCAGTTTTTCTGCTGATACAGCAGTACTGTATGATTTTTCATATTTTTATGGTAACTCGGAAAAATCTGAAAAACATTGGGCTGATGCGAAACTCTCTGTACTATATGTGCAAAAATCAGCTAAATTTTCTGACGAGTTTAAGTCAGGCGGAAAAATTCGCGAACGCTGTTGGACTGTTCTGGCAGATTGCTGTTTTTATTGTTTAGTTGATCAACTGTTTAGTTAACCATTGCCAACTCTTGTAAAACTATTTCAGTAGGTATATACTGCTAGGATAACCCCTGGGATGTTGCTGGATCGTTTGTTTGTTGACGTGTTGCTTGCTTGTGATTGTCTGCTATTGTTTGTTGTTGATTGATCATATGCACGGGTAGAATCCTATTGTCGTAGATGATTCTTTCTAAACTTACCTATGCTGAACCGCAGATGCCTCCCCGCTGTCAACCCACTGAGTTGGAGCAGCTCATGGCAGCTCAGGCACAGCTGACCCAAGTGATGACTCAGTTCATGGCAAATCAGAACAACAACAATGGAAACAATCAGCCTCAGGGAGATGCTCTCACCAGATTTCTGAGGTTAAGGCCAGCTAAGTTCTCTACTGCAACGGAACCGATGGTTGCTCTCGACTGGTTGTGTTCAGTCAACAAGGATCTGGTAACTGTTGGATGCACTGATGCTGAGAAGGTGAGGTTTTCCGCTCACCTACTGGAGGGACCAGCCGCTTCTTGGTGGGACACATTTCAGATCACCCACCCGCTGGATACCGTGACTTGGGCCATGTTTGAGGAAGGTTTCAAGACCAACCACGTGTCTTCAGGAGTTCTGAGCCTGAAGAGGAAGGAGTTCCGCAACTTGCGCCAAACCAATCGCACCGTGGCCGAGTACATTGAGGAGTTCAACAACCTGTCCCGTTATGCACCTGAGGATGTTGACACTGATGCAAAAAGGAGGGAAAGATTCTTGGATGGCCTCAGTGATGAGCTTTCAGTGCAGCTACTGGTGGTTTATTGCCCCACTTTCCAGGAGCTTATGGACAAGGCCAGGATCTTGGAAGGGAAGCACAAGCAGGTGGAAAGCCGCAAGAGAAAGAGTAACAATCATCACTCTGGTTCACATCACAAATCTCGCACTTCGTATGATGGATACTCCAAGCA
Source organism: Avena insularis (assembly GCA_023614405.1). NCBI lineage: Eukaryota > Viridiplantae > Streptophyta > Magnoliopsida > Poales > Poaceae > Avena > Avena insularis. The sequence goes on from CM042689.1 coordinate 176,176,481, forward strand.
TGGAGGGAGTGACCATGGGAGCCATGACCGCCACCACCATGGAGGCGATGGGCATCGTCATGACAACCATAGGAGTAACCACCACAGCCACAAGGGAGGACACTCTCACCACTCTGGAGGACACGGTGGACATGACCGCAACCGTGATCGCAGCTTTGTGAAGAAGGATCTGAGTGAGGTGACATGCTTCAAGTGTAAACAGAAGGGACACTATGCTGACAACTGTCCGGAGAGGAAAGGACTGAAGCCAACCAACAGCGAGAAGGCCACAGTGAACCACATGAATGTGGAGGAGATTCCAGATGAACCTGACCTTGTGATTGGTAAGTTCCCAATCAACACTTACCCTGCACTTATACTTTTCGATACTGGTGCATCGCATTCATTCATATCAAGGGCATTCGTGGATAAGTATAAGTTACCTACTGAGTCTATGAGAGGTCTTTTAGAGTGAGTTCACCAGGAGGAGATATGATAGCTAGCGCGGGATGCCGCGATTTAACTGTGAGGATTGGAACACACAACTTCAGTGCACATTTGGTAGTGTTGGATTCACAGGGATTAGATGTTATTCTGGGTATGGATTGGATGTCTATGCATGGGGGACACATAGATTGTGCACAGCGAGCTGTTTCACTCAAAACCCCGGATGGTAAGAGGATTAGATTCAAGTCAGCTGTACGACCAGGAAGGTGTAAGTTGAATTCTCTTAAGGGGGTTAGCATGGATACCGTGCCAGTGATTAGGGATTACCCTGACGTGTTTCCGGAAGAGCTGCCAGGTATGCCACCTGACAGGGAAGTAGAGTTTCTCATCGACCTGATGCCGGGAACAGGACCTATAGCAAAGAGACCATATAAGATGGATGTGGATGAACTGAAGGAATTGAAGAAGCAGCTGAAAGAGTAGTTGGACAAGGGATTCATTCAGCCTAGTTCGTCGTCATGGGGTGCACCTGTTCTGTTTGTGGAGAAGAAAGACAGCACCAAGAGATTAGTGGTGGACTACCGCTCGCTGAATGAAGTAACCATCAAGAACAAGTACCCTCTGCCGAACATAAATGATTTGTTTGATCAACTGGAAGGAGCAAAGGTGTTCAGCAAGATTGATATGCGATCTGGCTATTTTCAATTGAAGATCCGGGAGGAGGACGTACCAAAAACCGCCTTCACCACTAGGTATGGTTTATATGAGTATATGGTTATGTCTTTTGGACTAACGAATGCCCCGGCGTATTTCATGACCATGATGAACAAGGTATTTATGGAGTACTTGGACAAGTTCGTGGTGGTGTTCATTGACGACATACTGATATATTCCAAGGATGATGCTGAGCATGAGAAACACCTGCGACTGATTATGGAGAAACTGAGGGAACACCAGCTGTATGCCAAATTCAGCAAGTGTGAATTCTGGCTTAGAACCATTGGGTTTCTTGGACACGTAGTGTCAGGAGAAGGAGTCGCCGTTGATCCAAGCAAAGTGACTGCAGTGACTGAGTGGGAAGCACCCAAGAATGCGGGAGAGATTCGAAGCTTTTTGGGACTTGCTGGATATTACAGGAGGTTCATTGAAAACTTTTCCAAGATTGCTAAGCCGATGACTGAACTTCTGAAGAAAGAGAGGAAGTTTGAATGGTCAGACGTATGTGACGCCAGCTTTCAGGAACTGAAGCGTCGACTAGTGACCGCGCTCGTTACCAGAGATCTTGAAGGATTTCCAAGTGTACTGTGATGCTTCTCGACAGGGACTTGGGAGTGTGCTGATGCAAGATGGGAGAGTAGTGTCATATGCCTCGCGACAGCTCAAGCACCATGAGCAGAATTACCCCACACACGATTTGGAGTTAGCGTTAGTGGTTCATGCGCTCAAGGTATGGAGGCATTACTTAATGGGAAAACACTGTGATGTGTACACCGACCACAAGAGCCTGAAGTACATATTCACGCAGAAGGAACTGAACATGAGGCAAAGGAGATGGTTGGAACTTATCAAGGACTATGATATGAATCTACAATACCACCTAGGAAAGGCCAATGTAGTAGCAGATGCTCTGAGCCGGAAGGTTTATGCCAATGGATTGACAATTGGTGAATTGCCTGAGGATTTGTGCAAGCAATTCAAGGACCTTAGACTGGAAATAGTGTCTGAAGGATACCTGGCAACAATGGAAGTCCAACCAACGCTACAGGACAGGATCATAAAGGCTCAGATAGGAGACAAGGAAATAGAGGAGATAAAGGAAAAGATGAAGGAGAATCAAGAAAAGGATATTAGCGAGGATGAGCATGGTACCTTGTGGTATGGAGACCGTTTGTGTGTGCCCAGCGACCCAGAGATAAGGGAGTTGATTCTGCTGGAGGCTCATAACTCGCCATACTCCATACATCCGGGCAACACAAAGATGTATATGGATATGAAGAGCAGATTTTGGTGGAACAACATGAAGGGAGATATCGCCAAGCATATTGCCCTATGTGATGTGTGCAGCCAAGTGAAAGCGGAACACCAGAAGCCAGCAGGACTGCTACAAGCATTGCCTGTGCCGGATTGGAAGTGGGATAGAGTGGGAATGGACTTTATCACAGGATTGCCCAGGACCAGGTCAGGATATGACTCTATTTGGATAGTGGTCGATCATTTGACCAAGGTAGCCCACTTTATACCGGTGAAGACGACCTATACGAGTGCAAAGTTGGCCAAGATTTATATGGACAGGATTGTGTGCCTACATGGAGTTCCCAAGAGTATAGTATCTGATAGAGGCACCCAATTTACCTCACACTTCTGGCGCCAGCTGCACGAGTCACTTGGTACTAGGTTGGAGTTTAGCACAGCGTTTCACCCACAGACTGATGGACAGACCGAGAGGGTGAATCAGATTTTGGAGGACATGCTGAGAGCTTGCGCCTTGGCTCATGGTTCTAGTTGGGATTAGAATTTGCCATATGCTGAGTTTTCCTACAACAACAGCTATCAAACCAGCATCAAGACGTCACCGTTCGATGTGCTATATGGGAAACGGTGCCGGACTCCGTTGCTATGGGATGGGGTAGGAGAACGCCAGTTGTTTGGGCCTGATTTGATCAAGGATGCTGAGGAGAAGGTCGCCTTGATTAGGGATAGGCTGAAGGTAGCACAATCAAGGCAGAAGAGCTACGCTGACGCCAAGCGCAAGGAAGTGGTGTATGAGATAGGTGATAGAGCATACCTCAGAGTGTCGCCACTTCGTGGAATCAAGAGATTTGGAATTAAGGGTAAGCTGGCACCTCGATTTATTGGACCGTATCAGGTCTTAGCACGCAAAGGAGAAGTTGCTTATCAGTTGGAGTTGCCAGAAGCTCTGTCTGCTGTTCACAATGTGTTCCACGTGTCCCAGCTGAAGAAATGCCATCCGGAGATGGTGGATACACCATTGAGAGACACTGTACCGCTAGAGGAGGTTCAACTTGAGAATGACTTGACCTATGAGGAGAAGCCGGTCAAGATTCTGGAGACAGCGGAGAGGATTACCCGTACCAAGACAATCAAGTTTTGCAAGGTGCAGTGGAGCCACCACACCGAAGAGGAAGCCACTTGGGAGCGTGAGGATGACATCCGAGAGGACTACCCACACCTATTTGCTAGCCGTGCCGAATCTCGAGGACGAGATTCATCTTAAGGGGGTTAGTCTTGTCGCATCCCAAATTTTAGATTTGGTCTTGAACATCATTCATATCATTGCATCATGCTTTTCCATGCAAAACCATCGAGTGAAAAGGATCGGCGAAACGCTATTTTCAAAACCCTGTTCTATTTTGCTACGAGGCTCCTGCGGGAGGCTTTAGTAGGACTTGCATTGTCAACCCTTGTAGCCTAGTGGTTTCGCCTGAACCTTGACCCTAGATTGTTCCCCTCGATTTTACAAAACCGTAGGAGCAAGAATCGCTCGATTCGGAGCTCGTACGGAAAAGTTGTCGCCGTTTTAGTGAATCGCCGGAAAACGGTCCGAATTTTCGGACCGATTTCCGAGTCCGCGTCTAACTCTGCGCCGAATCAGTTTAGGACTCGCGCGAGGGGCCCACAAAAGGACCCCACCAGGCCGAGCCGCCGCCCCCTGCCCTCGATACCCGCGCCCAAGCCTCGGGAAACCGCCCCACCGCCTCGGTTCCTGGATCGCGCCGCGCCGCCACGGTTCGCCACGCCCGCCGTCGCCTACCACCCCCGCCGCCAGGTAACACCGCGCCACCGCCTTCTCTCTCTCCGCCGCCGCGCATCACACCACCCGCGGCCAGCCGCCGCCAAGCCGCCCTCCACCCGCGCGCCCCGCGCCATCCCGCCGCACTGCGGCCGCGCCAGCGCCGCCGCACCGCGCCGCCGCAGCGCCGCCGCCCCTGCCCGCGCCATCGCCGCCGCGCCACTAAGCGCAGCGTCGCGCTCATACGCAAGCCGCCGCTACCGCTTGCCGCCGCCGCTATATGCTGCCGCTTGCGCTATCGCTGCCAGCGCACACACCGCACACATTACGCAGCGTCGCCATCATCGCCGCCGCACGCGCCGTCTCCGCGTTGATGACCACTTTGACCGTGCGCTGACCGTTTACATCCGCGCAGGAAACACCACCGTCGCCGGAACCGATCGCCGCACCGTCCGGGACTCGCCGCCGTCCGTTTCGCCGTTCATTCCCGGTAAGCCTGCAGCCACCGTCAGATTTCAGATCAGCGGCTCAGATCGTTCGTTGACCAGTTAGACCCAGGCGTTGACTAGTCAGACGCCGGTTAGCGCCCAGTCAGCAGACGCGTTGACCAGTCAACAGACACAGTTGACTGGTTAATTTCGTTAATCCTTTTAGTTGACAGATTTCGGTAGAAACTTGTAAATTGCGTAAAAATTAAACCACTTGGCCAAAAATTGCAAATAAAATATATGTAGATTCAGTGAGTCGTGTAGATTCTCGCTGTACCTTTGGTTCAGGCTTTTGCAGCAAGGTTTAGTACAGTTTAATCAAACTAGTTAGTGGCCTTTTCGGAGTATTAAATTCGTAGAAAAAGATCCGTAGCTCCAAAAATCACGTATGATATGTCCCTGGATTCAGTGGAACGAGTGGAATCTCATCGTGAATTAAAAGGATAGTCTTAGAGTGAAAACTTCTGCAGAAACTGTCTAGTGGCTTTCTGCAGTGTTTTAGTTACTCTGGGAGTTTTATAATTCCTTTTCGAGTAATTCCAATTGGTACTGTTTCTAATCAGCGATGCCTATGCGGTAGAATTTTCCCAAAATTTTACAAACAATATCCTACCAGTAGTGAATTATTTGAGTTCTAGCTCTAGTTTTGAGTATTACTTTTTGCGTAATAGTTTTCCTAGCGCTAAAACTATTTTCCATGCATGCAATCAGTAGTATTATTGAATAGGATTATGTGGTGCAGCTGTAGCTCCATTTCACTTGCCTTGCATACCTTCATGCATCATATTTGTTACATATGCTTGTGGATTGTTTGTTTATGATTGCAATTGTATCGTGTAGATTGTGACGAGTGCAACGCTTGCTCGTGTGTGGATTGTTCTTCTGACCGCTACAACCAAGGCAAGTAGATGCTGCTTTGTTCATGATATCGTCCTACTATTTTCAATGCATTGTCGTGTATTTTATAGATGCATGTGTAGGATGATACTATCGCTATGCTATGTCCTATTATGTGGTAGGGCCTTCTTTGTAGATGAACCACCGTTGGTAGATGTGCTTAGCCATGCTGTGTTGAACGAGGGCTAGGTTACATCATTGAGACTCATTTCTAAAAGTATTGGTTTGTGAAAACTAAAACAACTTAATCAATGAATCCCCTGGGTGTGATGGTATTGATAATTTTTGGTGGATTCATTGCGGAAAGGCACCCAGGTATCAAGAGAGAATGATTGGCTTCCTTATTGTGTAGCTTACGTGTACAACCATGTGCCAATAATGGAATGGACGGTTGGTTGGACTTAGTAGGTTGTGGTGACCCGAACCCGCGTATCCAGAGATGTAGAATTTTGGTAGGTTGGACCGGTGCGCGTCGGGATTGGGGAGCTACTTCCCGAACAGTCTCTTCTTGGACTTCTCCCTATCATCACCCAAAATGAGAGTGATGGTACGAGCTGGGCTGGCCAAGTCACATGGGTAAGTGTACTAACCCTAGGTGTATAATCTAATCGATTAGCCGTGTCCCCGGTTATGGACATCTGAGTTGCTTGATATTGATTCCATGACATGTTTCTCGCTCATTCCAATTTCATAATTCTTTTAATATTGTTGGGTTAACTCAATTGGGATCTTTTCAAAGGAAATCAAAAACTGTTTATGAAAGTAGGACAAATGTATTTGCAAATGCAAGCCAGACAGAGCTCCACTTGCCAAATATGCATGTAGATGTTAGTACTATTGTCTCCATTACTAGCTCTACTTGCCATACATTCCATGTATTGACCCTTCGGGGCTGCTACGTTTCATGTTGCAGGTTATTCCGATTCTGAGTAATCGATATAGGCCACGGTACTCCACTCGGCACTTGTTCACTTGTGGGCAATTTGAAGAATGGAGGATTTACTTTATTTATGTTGCTACCTGAATAATTTGAGCTAGCTTTGGGCTAAGCTTTTATTGTAATAATGGTACTCTGGATCTTCGTTATTCATGTTACACGGATATTTCGCTATGTTATTCATCTTACTCTATTGTGGGCCAATGAACCGATCCAGGGATTGGCATGTCACATAGAGGCCACGGTCTTTTCAAAACCGGGGTGTTACATGCTAGACATGCTGCTTTGCAGAAACTTTTTGATTTTAAACAGGGACAAGAAGAGAAATTTCCTGAGTCATGGACAAGGTTCTGTTCCTTCATTCATGCACATCCTGGATGTCCATTACCTAAAAATGAGCTTCTTGATATTTATTATAATGGACTAACTGATGATTCTAGGACATACCTAGATAGTTTTGCTGATTGTGTTTTCAGGAAAAGAACTCCTATAGATGCTGAAGAATTAATGGCTAAAATAAGCAAGAATCATGATGATTGGACTTCAACTGGGCTAAATACACCTGAGCCTATTACTCCTAAACCAGCTGTGCCTGAACCAGTTCCAACACCAACACCAAAGAAGAGGGGAATGATTGCATTAAATGATGAAGTGATGAAAGAAGCTAAGAAATGTCTAAAGGAGAAAGGTATTAGAGATGAAGATGTGAAGAATCTACCTCCTATATAAGAATTATGCAAGACAATTCCCCACTCATCTACTATTGAGGTACACTCTCTCTACTTTGATGAAGGTGATATTCCCTATGGTAAGCCTCCTGATCAATGCTTAGATGAACTTAACACTTTTATTGTTAAACAAGGTAATTTTAATAAACAAGTTCAGAATCATTTGTTGGAAAACTCTAGAGCTATAAATGAGTTGAAAGATATTGTGGAAATAACTGCTATTGATATTAAAATGCTTTGTAAACACTTTCAAATGGTTCAAACTCAAATTGATAAACTTGCTAACGTACAAAAGGATATGCTAGTTAATGCCTCAAGAGATAAACATGCTTATGGAATTAGAACTAGGAGTGGTATAGCTACTCAAGATCCTTTATATCCTGAAGGACACCCTAAAAGAATTGAGAAGGACTCTCGACAAGGTGAAAGTACTGGTAGTCCTCGTAAGATAAAGAAAAATAAACATAAAATAGTTGAGGAACCACTTGAACCTGTTGTAGATCCTAATAGTATATCTTTATCTGATGATGAAACTGAGAGTGGTAATGATAAAAATGATGCTCCTGATAGGGAGGAAGTTGAGGAAGAACCTGAGAAGCACACTAAGAACACTAGGTACACTAAGGAAGATTTTATTGCTAAAAAACATGGTAGTGAGAGAGAACCTTGGGTGCATAAACCTATGCCTTTTCCCAATAAGAAACACAAGTTAAAGGAGTAAGAACACTATAACAAGTTTGGTGAGTGGATGAAACCTTTATTTTTGCAAATTCCTTTGACTGATGCTATTAAGTTGCCTTCTTATTCAATGTATATGAAGGATATTGTCTCTAATAAGAGGAAGATTCCTAATGAGAAGATTTTTACTTTGCTTGCTAATTATTCCTTCAACGGTAAGGTTCCAAATAAACTTGGTGATCCAGGTATACCAACTATTCCTTGCTCTATTAAGAATAATTATGTTAGAACTGCTTTATGTGATTTGGGAGCTGGAGTTAGTGTTATGCCTTTTTCCCTCTACAAGAGACTCCAGCTAGAAAAGTTGATACCAAGTGATATATCTTTGCAAATGGCTGATAAGTCAACTACTATTCCTGTTGGTATATGTGAGGATGTTCCTTTTCAAGTGGCTCATAATTTCTTGGTTTTAACTGATTTTGTTGTGCTTGAAATGCCTGAAGATGATAATATGTCTATTATTCTTGGGAGACGTTTTCTTAATACTGTAGGTGCTGTCATCAATTGTAATAAAGGAAAAGTAACATTTAATATTAATGACAAAGAGCATACTGTTTATTTCCCCAAGAAGGTTGCTAAGAGCTATTGTCTAAACTCCATTGAAAATATTGAGAGCATCAAGGTTGGAGAAATATATTGTCCCATTCCACAAGAAAGTTTTGAAACTATTATGATTGGGACCATTGCTATCAAGTTTGAGGTAACATAATCACTGTGGAATGCAAAGTTTTGTTTCATATAAGATTGTTTTGGTAACAAGACCTAATCAATCTTGTTAACAAAAGGATTTTAATGAACAAAATAATGTTTTCACTATGGTTATACTTGCTCACTTTTACTTTTCTCCTTCCTAGTCTTTGCTTTTTCTCTTGTTAGCTTTGGTTTTGCTAGTTGTTTGCTTGTTAGAGTGTCTTACAACTTCTGTAGTTTTGGTTTTGGTTTGCTTTTGCTTCTTCTAAAAAATCTTTTCTGCGAGAAAATCAATTTTCATACCCTGAAAATTGCCCAAAAATAAAGTTTCCCGAAAAATTCTAGTAAATTCATATTAAATTTTTCCTCGAAAAAAGGGACAGAGGGACACTGAGTGGCCTGGGGCTCAGCCAGCACACCTGGTGGCACCCAGCCCTGGTGGCGCTTGGCATGGGTGGGACCCACCTGAGGCCCTCCAAGTTGTCTCCTCCCAGCCACTTCTTTCTCTCTCCCGAAAAACACCAGAAAACTTTCTCAAGCTCGAGTTCTTGATGTTCTTGCTCCCGATTTTCGATCTCCTTGCTCAGCCCATCTTTGCTACTGATTTTTGGAGGGATTGCTCCTTGGTATGTGCCTCCTCCGCTTGTCCAATTAGATTTGTGATTGGTAGATTGTATCTTGAGTATTTTGCTGCTATAGGTGTCAGGTTGTGTGATCTTGCATTCTTGTTCTATGCTTATATATTTCATTTTTATGCATGTGTAGCCCTCTAGAAAGTTCCTATAGTAGTTTCTCATCATTTACCAACTTGGAAATCACTTGGTTTGATGTTTGTCTAAAAATTTCAGAAAAAGGGGTCATGGACAACCACACCTATGGTGAAATATTTGAGAGTGATGCACCTAGAAGGACAAGGACTTCAAGATCATCCTCCCGAGCCAGGCCCTCATACAATGAGGATCTCATTACACCGCGATTTGGTGACGAGGGAGATGAGAGGGATGCACACCCCTCTACCTTTCCTTGTCCAACCTTTTTGCGGTCTGCTGGGATTCTTAATGATTTTCTAACCTTGGTTCGGAGGGTTGGACTAACGAGCTATATGCAGGATGAGAGCATGCAGTATGCTACGCTCACTAAAACCTTTGTGGAGAGTTTCTCTTTTTCTAACAGCCCTTTCAAGCCAGATGTGTCTTTCAAAATCTATAACAGGCCTTAGTCCATGACATTGAATAAATTTTGTGAGATCCTTGGTATTGGTACGGCTGGGATGGTGAAGAAGATTCCAGCTCAACCCACTGATTTGTTGGAGCTCTACCGTGGGATAACTAATGATGATGACTGCAGAGCCCAGCGGGGAAAGATAAGAAATATTCAACTCCCAGCTATCAGGTACTTTTCTTATTATCTTGCCACCAGTGTTCTTGGTAGGGAGAACACTAGCAATATTTCCAACTATCATTTGGCCTTCCTAGCTGCTGCACTCAACAATGAAACCAGTTACAATCTTGGTTCTCTCATTTCTCGTCGCTTAGCTGCTAAGGGACCCATTTATGGGGGAATTATTGTTGCACGTGTTGTTGCTGCCTTAGACCTTGCTGTTGATCCAAATGATATAGTTTTGGCTCCTCAGAGGCTTGATTTTGGTGCCATGAAAGCGCATCACTTTGTCACTGTCGGCTCTACCCTTGAGAGTCTGGTTTATAGAATGTTGTTTACTGACGGGGAAGAAAGAGAGATTCCTCTGCCCCAAACCACTTTGATCTGTATTTCCCAAGGAACTTGGTCACGCTCCAAGGAGGAGATGGACGAGCAGCTACGCATTCGTGGTTTCCACGGACACTATCAGGGGGACGCGCCATCATACGAGCCCTCTGTGCACTATATAGGGGAGTCCTCGAGATCATACCAGGACGAAGGGGCCTCCTCGTCATACTACTGAGGTGCACCTTCTTGGTCACCATGGAGTTGAGCCCCACTTAGGCCAAAATCCTAAGCTTGGGGGGAGGTATACCAACATCACACTCATCTATATATCATGTTTCGTCGATTCTTTGTATATCGATTGTTTCGCTTTCTTTTTGGTTTTTGTTTATGCTTTCTCAAAACACAAAAATACCAAAAATATTTTTGTTGTTTCTCTTGGTTTGTTTCTTTGCTCTTTATCTTTGGTTTTCCTTAAAATAAAAATCCAAAAAGATTTTTTGCTTTGTTTGTTTTTTCTTTGTTTTCTTGTTCTAAAAATCGACAACACCAAAAATATTTTTGTTGTTCTTCTTTGGTTTTGTGAGTTCTTTGCAGGTTCAGCCGTCCTCAGTAGAGTTTGGTTTCATGTTATTATTCAAGCCACACAAGTGAAGGGAAATAATGAATATTAAGACAACTTGAGGTGTGGTAAGAGGCTGGTAACGAACTCTATTTGTTTTCATTTTCGTACATATACTCATCATTGTGAGCATGCTTAGTCTATTCATGTAAGGTGTATGTTATTTATGAATGCTTAGTAGTTCTTACTTTCTTGTGATTAGCTCCAGCTTGCTAATAGTTTGTAGCATGTCATATAAATATTTGCTTGCATTATTTTATTCATAGCTTGGTATGATATTGTGGTATCCTCCTCTAAATGATTCATGTGAATCGACTTGGCACATGCTCACGCATGCATATGACTAAACAATAGTCAATAAGCCTCGATGATTTATTTTGCCTCAGAGTTCTTGTATCACTTTCATGTCGTAATTAGTCATGTTTTGTTGCAAACATGGTTATGACAGTTATTGCTCTCTCGTTTGTCGCTCCCTCTCTATTGCTCGCCTTCACTTGCACTGAGTATGAGCTCTACTTGTGCATAAAACTCCCCCAAACCAATATAGCCAACAGTGTCCACCATACCTACCTACTAGCATCATTTGTTATTCCGTGCATATTAATTGTGCCTCGTTTTCTTCCAAATAAAATGTTTGCTTGTTTTGAGAAAGTTAGTTAGTAAAGCTCTCATGAACTTTATGGCACACTTTATTCCTTGCACTTAATTAACCTGAACCATTGTGAGTGTCCATGAAAGTTATATGCTTGCAAATTATAGGCTGGGAGTTAGCAGAACTGTGCTGTCACAGGGAACGCTTTCAACACTTATGGATACATATCCAGTTGATATCATGCTCTTTTGTTTGCGGATGTCGTCGGTGCGAAATAAAAGGGGAGCTTGTGAGTTCATGGAGTTATATATGTGTGTTAGAGAAACGCCTGGGCCACTAGCCTAAGCCTTGTCTAATCATGGTGGAAACTTGCAGCATAACCATAATGAGAAATCTGTGAAGCATCCTCAATAAAAACCTATGCAAATAGCAAATAAAAATATCGCTGAGATGCTCATTGTCTGCTTGCCTTGTCATTTTGATTATGGTATAGCTCCTATATCATGTGCAAGGGGTACCCCATTGGCGGTTCTATATGATACGCATGTATTTATGATGACAAGAACTTACCAGTAACTAAAGTTGAGTAGCCCGAGGAGCGGCCCTCGTACTCAGGGGACATGAGATTTCCAGTTTATGGTATGTCAAGCATATAACTCATATTGGACCTCACTTTCACCTTAACCATATAAAGATGCCTATGATAGGGGCAATGAGACCTCAAAGCTAATGAGTACATTACTTTCAGCATTTGGAAGCCTTTCAAACTTTTCAAAACCTTTTCCACCTCCTTGTTGACTCACCACTTATTCGATGAGCACCTTCTTGAGAGCATAGTTGTCATTCTTGTGTTTGTCTCAAAACTTGGTTAATTATGTGATGACTTTGATGCTTGTATCTCTGATATCTTTAGTTCTAGTCTTCACTTGAACTTCAGAGGTGCCTTGGCATTTATATTGTGCTCTACAAACAAAGGCAAGCGAGATACCACTCTATCATACCTTATTATGAGCGTTGCAATGTTGCTTATATTTATGTTTCATGCTACTTATTATTACTGAGTTGGTTTCTCTTCATAGCTTGCAATGACTATTGAGTAGACTTAGTTGCATACTTCTTATTATGAATTGTCTAAGTATCTACTCATGTGCTGAGAATATATACATCATATGAAGCAAATGTGCTCATAAAAGTTCTTTTATCGCACTCAGTTTTCAACTGAATTGCTTGAGGACAAGCAATAAGCTAAGCTTGGGGGAGTTGATACGTCCAAAATGTATCTACATTCCCGAACACTTTTGCTATTGTTTTTCCTCTAAACTTGTGTGATTTGGATACAACTAACACGGTCTGATGCTGTTTTCAGCAGAATTACCTTGGTGTCTAGTTTTTGTGCAGAAAATCAAATATCAGGAAAAATCCCAGAAAATATGCCAAAAATCCTATTTCGCCAGAAGACTGACGGACCCAGAGTACGAGACAGAGGGGAGGCCTGAGGGGCCCACCCCCCTGCCGCACGGGTGGGCCCAGACCACGGATGGAGGGGGTGTGGCTGCCCCAGGAACCCCCTCGGCCTCCCTCTTCTCCTATAAGATGCCTTCTTACCTAAAAACTCACGGGGTTCGATGTTTTTCCAAAAAGAGTTCCTCTGCGCCGCCACCACCAGAAACCGCGATTCGGAACCAAAAACTCCATTCTGGCACCTTGTCGGGACGGGGAATTTGGAGAGGATCATCGCCATCATCACCACCGACGCCTCTCCATCAACCATCCATGTTTTCCTCATCCATGAGTGAGTAATCCCTCGCTGTAGGCTATGGGGATGGTAGGGATTAGATGAGTTCTATCACATAATCGAATAAGATTGTTAGGGCATGGTGCCTAGTATCTCTATTAGTGCTATTTGACTTTGTTGCACCTTTTTATGCTTAATGCTTGTCACTAGGGCCCGAGTGCCATGATATCAGATCTGAACTTATTATTGAATCATTATGATAGTATTGTTTGTGATCTTATCTACAAGTTGTGTACACATATCATTGTCCGGATCCAAAGGCCCCGAAGTGACAGAAATTGGGACAACCTGAGGGGGGTGGCTGTGATGTGAGAATCACATGTGTTCACAGAGTGTTAATGCTTTGCTCTGGTGCTCTTAAAAGGAGCACCTTAATTGCCAGTAGTTCCCTTTAGGCCAAGCTACAACGGGCTGGTAGGACAAAAGATGTTGTGCAAGTTCTCATTGCGAGCACGCATGACTATATATGGAGCACATGCCTATGATTGTTAGTACTTGGATGCTTTATCTTATTTATCTGTAATTGCCCTAGATCTTGAAGTTACATGTTTAGACTCGTCCATGCAACACCCGTCCATCCATCCCTATGCCTACCACGCTCATATCCTATTGTTTGCTACTACTATTACTATTTCTCTTGTTTTGCTGCTGCTGCTTCCTGTTACTACTACCAAACAGTTGCTACTGATAAACTTCTATGAGCAAGTACTATTTATAGGTGTAGATGAATTGACAACACAGTTGTTAAGGCTTGCAAGTATTCTTTGGCTCCCCTTGTGTAAAATCAATAAATTGGGTAATACTACCCTCAAAGACTGTTGTGATCCCCTATACTTATGGGTCATCATGATGCTAAACGATTGAAATTGAAGGATAATTCTACATATATGTGGCACTATCATCTTGGTCACATTGGAGTGAAGCGTATGAAGAAGATCCATTCCGATGGACTTCTTGAATCACTTGATTTTGAATCAGTTGAAAGATGCAAATCATGTCTGATGGGAAAAATGACTAAGACTCCATTCTCTGGCATAATGGAGCGAGCTATGGACTTATTGGAAATCATACATTCTCTACTCCATTCTATACTGTAATGCTTTCCCTTTTCTCTTGTGTTTTTCATCTGCCTCAGCTGATTCATACTTTTTAATTACCATTTTATATTAAAAATTGCAGTGGGGGTTTTCCCTCACTTTTTACCCTCAAGAAAAATGTGTGTGGCCCGATGAGTGTGGCATCGCGTGGTGGTTATCGTTATGTTCTTACTTTCATTGATGACTTGAGTAGATATGGGTATATATATTTCATGAAACATAAGTACGAAACTTTCGAGAAGTTTAAGGAATTTCAAAGTGAAGTAGAGAATCAACGTAACAAGAAGATTAAATTTCTGCAATCTAATCGTGGAGGTGAGTATCTAAGTTACGAGTTTGGTGAGCATTTAAATAAATGCGGAATACTTTCACAATTGAAATGACAGATTTACCCTTATCATTTTGGGGTTATGCATTAGAAACAACCGCATTCACTTTAAATAGGGCACCATCTAAATCTGTTGAAATAACACCGTGTGAATTGTGGTTTGGGAAGAAACCTAAGTTGTTGTTCCTTAAAGTTTGGCGATGTGAAGCTTATGTAAAGAAGTTACAGCCCGACAAGCTTGAACATAAAGCGGAAAATGTGTCTTCATAGGATACCCTAAAGAAACAATTGGGTATACCTTCTATCATAGATCCGAAGGCAAAGTTTTCGTTGCCAAGAATGGATCCTTTCTAGAGAAGTAATTTCTCTCGAAAGAAGTGACTAGAAGGAAAGTAGAACTCGACGAGGATGTCGAACCTTCTCTTGGATTTGAGAGTCACGCAGTGCCGGAAGATGTTCCTATGCCGCCTACACCAATAAGAGGGGAATCTAATGATAAAGATCATGAAACTTCGAACAAAGTTACTATGGAACCTCGCGGGTCGACGAGGACTTGTACTACTCATGATTGGTATGGTCCTGTTATGAATGTCATGTTGGTGGATAACACCGATGAACCTGCAATGTATGAGGAAGAAATGATGAGCCAAAATTCCAACAAATGGCATGAGGCCATGAAATCCGAGATTGGATCCATGTATGAAAACCAAGTGTGTACTTTGGTGGACTTACCGGATGGCCGGAAGGCTGTCGAGAACAAATGGATTTTCATGAAGAAAACAGATCATCATGGTAATATAACCGTCTATAAAGATCGACTTGTCGCGAAAGAGTTCTGACAAATTCAAGGAGTTGACTACTATGAGACTTTCTCACCAATAGCAAAGCTAAAGTCTGTGAGGATTTTGTTAGCAATCGCTGCATATTACGATTATGAGATATGACAGATGGATGTCAAAACGGCGTTCCTCAATGATGACATTGATGAAGAGTTGTATATGGTACAACCCAAAGGTTTTGTCGATCCTAAAGATTCTAACAAGGTATGGAAACTTCAACGGTCCTTTTATGGATTGAAGCAAGCATCCCAGAGATGGAATCAACGTTTTGAGGTGATCAAAAGCTTTGGATTTATACAAACTTATGGAGAAGCTTGTATTTAAAAGAAAGTGAGTGGGATCTCTGTAGCATTCCTAGTACTATATGTGGATGACATATTGTTGATTGGGAATGACATAGAACTTCTTAAAAGTGTCAAAGACTATTTTAATAATAGTTTTTCAATGAAGGATCTTGGCGAAGCTACATACATTTTAGGCATCAAGATTTATAGAGGTAGATCAAGATGCTTAATAGCTCTTTCACAAAGTACATATTTAGACACAGTTCTAAAGAGGTTTGGAATGGAAGATAGCAAGAAAGGGTTCTTGCCCATGTTGCCCAATACGACCTTGAGTAAAACTCGGAGTCCACCTTCGGCAGAAGATAGAGAGAGGATGAGAAAAACTCCCTATGCCTTAGCCATAGGATCTCTCATGTATGCCATGCTGTGTACAAGACTAGATATTGCATATGCTATTAGTTTGACTAGTAGATATCAAAGTGATCCAGGAGTAGAGCAATGGATAGCGGTCAAAAATATCCTAAAGTACTTGAGAAGGACTAAGGATATGGTTCTTTCTTATGGAGGTGATGAACTACTCATTGTAAACGGTTACACCGATGCTAGTTGGAACACCGATCCAGATGACTCTAAGTCGCAATCTAGATACGTATTTACTTTGAATGATGCAATAGTGAGCTGGAGGAGTGCTAAGAAAAGCGTTGTGGCAAGATCTTCAACTGAATCAGAATACATAGCTGCTTCAGAGGATTCACAAGAGGCGATATGGATGAATGAGTTCATTGAGGAGCTTGGTGTGGTTCCTAGTGCATTGGACCCAATGGCCATCTACTGTGACAACATGGGTGCCATGGCCAATGCACAGGAGCCAAGGTCACACAAGAAGATGAAGCATATCAAGTTACGTTTTCATGCTATTAGCGAGCATGTCCAAGATGGTGACATAAAGATTTGCAAAGTACACACAAATCTGAATGTGGCAAATCCGTTGACTAAACCTCTCCCTAGGGCAAAACATGAGCAACACCAGAATGCCATGGGTGTTAGGTACATCATAATGTAATCTAGATTATTGACTCTAGTGCAAGTGGGAGACTATTGGAGATATGCCCAAGAGGCAATAATAAAATGGTTATTATTGTATTTTTGTGTTTATGATAAATGTTTACATCCCATGCTATAATTGTATTAACCGGAAACATTAATACTCATGTGTTTTGTAAACATAAGAGAAGTCCCTAGTAAGCCTCTTGTAGAACTAGCTTGTTGATTAATAGATGATCATGGTTTCCTAATCATGGACATTAGATATTATTAATAACAAGATCATGTCCTTGGGAGAATGATATGATGGACACACTCCTATAGTAAGCGCAGCGTGAGATCAAGTCATTTAGATTTCGTTTGCTACAAGCTTTCAAATACATAGTAACCTAATACTTCTACCATGACATCATGTTAATCACCATCACTACATTAATGCTTTGATGACATCTGTAAACACCCGAATTTTTAATCCCAGATGCTTGTTATGCCATTCATCACAATCCTAGGATTACCATTTTTGCGAGACATAACATATTGGATATCACAGTACATCATACATTA
This sequence comes from Avena insularis, assembly GCA_023614405.1. Taxonomy (NCBI): domain Eukaryota; kingdom Viridiplantae; phylum Streptophyta; class Magnoliopsida; order Poales; family Poaceae; genus Avena; species Avena insularis. The sequence goes on from CM042689.1 coordinate 176,194,005, forward strand.
CAAACCATACATAAGGTCTTACAACAAATAAAGGATCACATGATCCATTCTTAATACAATCATAGCAGCGGAATAACGTAATAATAATGGTAGCGCGAGCGAAGCTCCATCTTCATGGTCACAGGCAATGCTGACAATGGGAGATGATCCTAGTTGTCGTAACCTTCCTGCTATCCATCCTCCTGATAGTCCTCTTCATAGTCTGGCCACAGGAATAGCCAGGGACAAAGCCATGAGTACTCTTTAAGTACTAGAAAACTAATACTAACAAGTGAGGTGGTTTTTAGTAGGAAATGCTAAGCTCTAGGTTGTTTTGCAAAAAGCCAGATTTACCTTAACTGAGTTCAGAAGTAAAGGAAGCTAGTTGAAAGTTTTATAACACCTAAGTGGGAACTTGAGTTTTCATATCACAACCCTATTCTGGTCAAGTCAAATTCTTGATTCATTTCACAAGTCATTTTGAAAACATCTAACGACGGAAAAGTATGGCCACTCCAACTATCCATAACCATAGACGCGGCCATTCGAATAGTTTGACACTATGCAGAGGTGGTACACTTTCACCACAATATTAGATACATCCGTCAGGAACAATCCTGAATTCACCATAGTCAATATGCGGATAATCAATCCTAACCTTTCAATTACACGCCCTAGTATAGGCACGTCTCCTATGAGTTTGGCCTCCCAACCATGACCATCTGTCATCTTGGGAACTGCATAGGTGGTCAATCTTCACGAGGTAGCCTCAACTCAAACCTCGGCTGCAAGGGAACCCATACTAAGGTATATAAATTTCCAGTCAAGCCCTACCCAAATTTCGGGTATTGTGGTTGTACGGTAAAATTGGAATGGTATCGCATCTAGACAACCATCAGTTTTATAAAGGGCTAAGGATCATGCCTCAACATTTTCATCATCAAAATTATCTGGTGTTCAAGAACACATGTCAAGACATTTTAGAATGACTCATAATTCTAAGTTTTTCATAATCATTTTCACCAAGTATTCCCATCTAAATTGATCATGTTTTATGCTTAGCATTAGCCACTAAAGTTGGGGGTGAACACTAATGAAGGGTGGTAAACAAGTGTGATCTATCTAACTTCAATCTCATGCCTCAGGATGACATCAAGATTTATCTAACTTAGGACAAATTTTATGCTCTTTATGCTACCTTTAAATAATCTTTTTTTAATCTACAAGTCACTAGGTAAACTCCAATAGAAAGCTTTGATAAAGAAATAAATAACTAAGCTTGCAAATAAAACTAGGATTGGATTTCAAGTGGTATAATCAAGGCATGCCTAATGCATTGCACAGATCATATAGCTTTCACAGTTGCAAGGGTTAGCTTGCTAAGATATTAGTATAAGCTTGCCTTGTGCAGAGCAGTGATTGAAGTTCTTCTCGGCTTCTTCCTCATAGTATTCTCCTTCCTCTTCGTATCCTTGTTCGGTACTAGCGTCTATAAATAAATACGAGGTACACAATTATCAAACAATTCTTAACTACTCTACTTAGCACAGAAGGGTTCACACTAGATGATCTAGCATCATCCCTATTAACACAAGGATTAAAGCACTTGTCTTAATTATTTTATTTTAGAAAAGTAATTTCTACTCATTGAAAAACTACTTAAGATTTAATATTCTCCAACTAAAACATGGGATCATGTTGACACATGTCATCACCACATATTTCAGTACATGGGAATGTGATTTAAAGTGGTGTCACAATTTAATAAGGTTTAACCTTTTTATTTTAATTAATTAAAGTGGCTAGAAATGCCTATGAGACATTCTTTTATTACTTGTTCATTATTTCTACAAATCAACCTAGATATTTTTATATCATCAGAAAGGTCTTGTCAAATGTGATTTTTGAGAGTTGGAATCAACTCAAAAGCTTTTATGGTTGAATTTTGAAAAATGTTTGAATGCAGAAAAGCTTCTGCCTTGTTATTTTTAGTATGTGTGATCTACAAATCTAAATGATTTAAATCCAACGGGCTTGTATTAAGAACTCCAGTACCTTTCTAGCAAAATTAGTTTCATGCAATTTGGTTTAGTGAATCGATCTGGGTTGATTTTTGAATCTAGGTACATAACTAAGTTTGAAACTAAATTAATAAACCTAAATTTAAATTACTGGGTCGCGTGGGAGGTTAACTGGGCCGGCCCACGGCGTACAGCGCGCGCGGGCGAGTTTAATGGTTGTCCCCACCAGTCAGCAAGACAGGGGGGTGCGAAGCAGTACAAGGCAATCTAAACCACACGATCAACATCTAATCGAACGGATGTGACTTATAGTCTCCGTCGGGCAACACCGGCGAGACAGAACCCTAGCGCGGCTAGTGGGGGTCGTGTGAGGCTCACCGGGGCTCAGGGGAGGGTTGGCGATGGGAGCGAACGACAAAGTCAACGACGGCGAACCTCCTGGTATCGGTGGTTCCTCCTGGGGCGGCTCCAATCGCTGTCTGTTCTTCTCCTCCTCTGCGGCAGACTCCGGCAAAATTCTGGCGACCTACTGTTCGCCTTGCTCTGGGGATGAGGTGGGGTGGTTCTGAGAGAGAGGGGAGTGTGTTGGTCTGAAGAAATCGAACGGGGGTGGCCTCTATTTATAGTGCCAAGAGGGGACTGAAGGGCGCGGGTGGAGCTCGTCGTGGTCATCTTCACAGTGGGATAATGGCATGGGCGACGGTAGAGGGAGGTGCTCTGCCTCCTGGTGAAGCTCAACGGCATGGTCGCGAGGCGTGGGGCGGTGCAACACGGTCGGAACGCTGTAGAGGTCTGAGCGGGTCTGACGGGAAAATTAATGGCGCACTGGCTGTCTTGGTCGGGCGGCGACGAACGGGCATGTCCTGGCGGTTCCTGGGGCGGTGGTGATCATGCATGCAAGCGGCAGGGGCGGCACGCAATCTATGCTCACGTGTCGAGTCCGGCGCTCTAGAACACTCTCGGCATGCTGGGAACGCTCGAGCTGAGTGGTCCAGGGGCTGGCTGCGCTTTGGCGTTGGACAGGTGGTGGCGGTGGACGGTGGTTAGAGTCCCAGACAAGGTTGGCGAGGCTAGAGAAGCTCCTAGCTGGTTGTCAACAATGGGGTGGCCATTTGGGGCTCGGCATGCTCACAATTGATGGCAATAGCAAGCTCATAGTAAGCTAAAGCTTGTTAAATGAGCTAGATGATCTACTAAGAGTGTGTTGTGAGCTAGAGAGGGAACAAGTTAGGCCCAAACACTGCTCACTATAGTGTTTTGTGTTTTGTTTGATTTTTTTTGCAAGATGTTTGATGAAATGGACGAAAGAGATTTGAATTTGAAAAATTGGTGGGTGTACTAGTCACATACTAGGTAGTCTCTGGTTAGTTGGTTTTGCCAAGGTGCACTGCTTTGGTTGGTTTTTGAGAAATGGTGATCTTCACATATGATATAGATTCAATTTTGAATTGTCCTTTGAATCAAGTTGCCAAATGTTTCTGTGAGTTTGAAAGGTGGGCTTGGGTTCACTTTTACTTGGTCTAGCAAGGGGTTAAAAGAAATGGAATTTTTTCTGTTTGAAATCTTGGACTAGAAACACTCAGAGTGGTCTAGTGAGCAAGATTGGCAAAAATGACCATTAGCTCCTTTTGTTTGTTTTTTAATTTCCTTTGATTTGTTTCTGCTTGGAAATGTTTTCGATGATGTTGTTTTCATATTTAAACCATTCATTTATATTCACAACAATCACACAAGTCCATTCATGCATTCATACAATCATCACATACACACATGCATTCATATGATTTTAATTAACAAAAGTTTTTGTTAACCCTAATTTTGGTGATTGGATTTGATAATCTTGATCAATATTTGTGGGATGTTACAACATCAAACACCACTTCCATAACCGGGTGGTTATAAAGGTGGCATTAGGTATTTTGAAAGTATGTGTTGAGGCACATGGATCAAGAGTGGGATTTGACCATCCATATGATGGATAGACATACTCTGGGCCCTCTAGGTGGAATGTGATCCAATTGGCTTGCAAGAACGTGACTAGGTCAGAAGGGATGTCATATCACAGAACAAGTAAAGATTACTTATCAGTAACAAGGTTGAACTAGGTATAGAGATACCGAAAACCAAACCTCGAATAAGTAAAGTATCGCGCGAGAAAGGGAATCGGTATCTTATGTAAATGGTTCATTTGATCATGAAGTAATCCTAGAAATATGTGGGAGCCATATGAATTTCTAGATTCCTCTATTGGTTATTGATCAGAGAAGTGTCTCGATCATGTCTGCATAGTTCATGAACCGTAGGGAGACCGAATGTTGTTCGTAGTCTTGGATTGGATCTAGTACATCACGAGGATATTCGGAATGGTCCGTATAATGAGATTCATTTAAGGAAAGTCCAATTCCGAGGCCCAGAAATGTTTTCGGTGTTTTCACCGGAAGCTTCTATAATGTTCTGGAAGGTCCACCACCCTAGAGGGGGGCACTTGGATGTGCCATGCCCTAGTGGGGCTGGCAGCATCATGCCCTAGGTCAAGTCGGCCAAGAATAGGAAGTGGTAATCAAACTCTAGTTTGAATAGTCAAACTCTAGTTTGAAAAGTCAAATCCAAATTTGGAAAGTCAAAGTCCTAGTGGAGGAAGGAGAGGAAACCTAGATGGGAGATGTTTCCCTCTCCCTCCCTAAACCACCGGCCAAGAGGGAGTTGGGGGAGGGCTCGGCCTCCCCTTGCCGCCTCCCCACACCCATATAAGGAGGGGAGGGGGCGCCCCTCCACCTCCACCCTAAAACCCTAGGCCGCCGCCGGCGCCCTAGCCCTCCAAGCCGACGCCGCCTACACCCTAGCCATTGGTGCCCTCAGCGCCTACTCCCTAGCCGCCTAGGCCCTCTCTCCTCCACCACCTGCTCCAGCTGAGGAGAAGCCCTGCAGGATCTACTCCTCCAAATCCACCACCACACTGTCGTGCTGCTGGATTCGCGAGGAGATCTACAACCTCTGTTGCCTTCTGGAACAAGGGAGAGGAAGGTATTTATCGAGTACCGAATGTGTGACCGACTGCGGAAGCGCTGCCGGAATATGGCGTCGGAAGGATCGTCTTCGTGATCTTGAGATCGGAAAGTGAACGACTACATCAACCACGAGAATCCGATCTCGTTAAACAGTTTGGATCTACGAGGGTTAGTACTCTATAAACTCATTGCACCGATCTCGTAGATTATATCTTGGCTTTTGTGTATTCATGCGATAGAAACTTTTTTATTTCCATGCTAAGAACCCCTACAAATCCATCACACACTCAAACTATTACTCCACACATGTAGTATAAAGGCGTGTAACCCATTCTCGGAATTAGACTGAAGATCTTAACAACCGATGTTTGAAAACAAAGGAGTGGTTCAGGCTCTTCATCGAATCTGGCATAGATGATATTACCGCGAAGGAGAACACTAGAGGATACAAAGAATTTTTTAGTGAATTTCAGGTCACTAAAAGATAAAACAGAGGAAAATTCCTCAGATAGCATGAATGTCGGATGTCAAAGCACCATTACAAGAGGACGGAAACCAAACCACGAGAATTCCTAGACTTGAAGAAAAGATACGAGAGAAGATTCAAAACAGGCAGAGGGAAGAGGAGAATAGAAGAGGGGTAAGGAGTAAACGAAGACCTAATCAGATCTATCCATCCAATTTTCAAAATAGTTCTGACACTCGACAACGTCCATTAGATAGGTTATCTTACAGGCTGGACCAGTGGGGTATCGTAACTACTAAGCTCTGATACCACTTTGTAACGCCCTCGGATCGGCCCTATGCAAGTTTTATCGATTCCCGCCAAACCTGCATAGAAACAATTCAAAGGTGCCCACAAGGTACTTCCGTGAGAGTGGAAAATGAAGCAATACCATTACACAATAGTCCACGATGAAACCCATGAAAACAGATATATACAACAACGACTCCATGAGTCAAGAATACAGATATACAGTACAAAGATCCAAATCACCTAGAAAACGATACAACGTCCGAGTACGGACAAGATGCAAATTGAGCTAAGATCCCTGAAGAATAACCAATGGAGTCCATAACCCTGCCCAGGACCGGAAGGGTAACCCTTATAACGACGTCGATCTCAAACCTGCTAAAACAGAAGGGGCGCCTACAAAGGGCAAAAGAAAAAGAGAGCGGTCCGTACTGAGGCCAGTACATGGCGAGACTTACAATTTGCAGTCCTCGCCTACATAGGTATGGTGGACTGAAGAGGCATCATAGAAAACACTAAAAAACCTATAGATACTCGATACAACTATCAGCTATCAGAGAGGGATAAGAAATACATATTCGGATCCAACGTGATACTAACACCAAAAATACCCATCCTGGTATTTCCCCTTTGAGACCAAACAAGGAAGTCATGCCGAGGAAACTCACACGGTTGGTAGTTTTATTCATTCTTTCCTTGGTGGTTATCCAACTTACTAGTCATATCAGATAGAAGTCAAATTATAACAGTAAACTTTAGTTGTAGTTGTCTATGATTGAGAAACTGTGCTCCAAGTCATCCATAACCGTGAACACGGCTCTTCAAAAAGATTTAACCCTGCAGGGGTGCACCAAAGTTTCACACGAACTTCGACCCTTTCTGCTAGATTAGTTAACATACACCCATCGGTATGTCGGCGGGGTCTTGGACACGACGCTTTCCCATACCCAAAGAAAGTACATGGGGCCACCCAAAAGAGCTACATGTATGAGGTATAGCTAATCCTCCTTGTACGGACCATAGGGTTGCATACACTTGTCACGTGAGCAGAGGTCATTAAAAATATATTACCGTGATAGAGTGTCATGCCTATGCAACATTAATAAACGCTCATCGAGCAACAAGTAATAAACATGGAATAACATGGCATGAAAACTTCAAACTAGTATGTGGCCCCTAGAATAGTAGTTTGGTATCAGGTACTAAGCCGATAGGGGTGCTCATACACCCCACATGTGGTTAGTGCGCTCAATCTTGGAATATGTGTCAAGAACTTAGGTCCTAGGTGGACACAAGTGGGCGGTTAACAACCAAATCTCAACTATTAACCATCGGTGCCTCTTCATTAATTATATCCATTTTAATATTTAATTAACTAGTTGTAATTAAAACCATGATCATCTCCACCTTTATGAATATGCCAACCCCCAACCATGGTGGAACATTAACGACGCGAAGCAGCACCTGAGGAAGCAACTACGACTCACAAGGCCAACTTTCCACCCAAACAACAGGCAATAGGAGGTGGCAAAGGCAATATAAAGGATGTAGGGATATATAAAGGGGTACGAAATCTAAAGCATCGCAACACAGATAGAAATAGATCAACATGAGGAAGTAAAGACTATAAATGTAAAATAGGTAGAAAGGGAGAGAATGCTCGCCCGGGAAACACTGCCGAAGGTTCATCCGAAGATCAGGTTGACACTCGCATCAACCCATCAGCCTAATCCATGAAGAAGCAAAGCACTAAAAGAAACACCAGATGCACTATTTAATACTACGACAGAAGATCGGGCATGATGCATGTATGATGCATGACATGGCAAAGGTGCGATGCAATTAGGCAATATTAAGAGGATCTAGGGTCCCGACAATTGGATAGGTGGTTTATGTTGTTTAGAAACCCCGTATTTTAATGTTGTAATAACAAGGAAAAATATGTCGGTTCGCTACACAAATTTAAATGGAGCCAGTATAAGACTAGAAAAACCCGCATATAGTCTCTATATTTGATTATGAGGTGAAACGGATAAAAGCCCCCAACCCACATGATATGTATGCGACATGATCAATTTATATGCAAGAGAGATATATTATATATTATGAAAATATTGGTCTCAGAAAGGGGTCACACATTGGGGTTGATGATCTTGGTTTAGGGATTCGACGGGTTCGGGCACGTCGGTATCGGTCTCTGGGGTCCTCGGATCCGGGAAGGCAAACTTGGCGTGCTGAGGGTGCGGTTTTCGGGGCTGGGGTCCGAGAAGGGGTCTTTGGTGGCACCATAGCATCCCTTGGAATCATCGGCATCGAGCCAGTCTTGTCGATGGTTCTTCCATGTTCCGGCTTTATCGGCGATGTTGAACTTGTATTGGTGGTCTTCGGGCACCCTCTCGGAAATCTTGATGTGTCATGTCAACATCACACAAACTTGTCCGACTTGTTAAATTTGCCTTACAGAGATCTTGACCAGCAACAGTGTTGTAACATCCCAGCATTTAGGAACTAACAAAGGGTAGATTAGGAAATTGTGCATATGCATGCATTCATCTGCAAAATGTGGGTAATTTTTTTGCCAAATAAAAACTTAAAGTGATCAGAGTTTCTTTCACTCTCTAAGTTAAGGATTAGCTTTGGAAAGTAATCGTTATAAATTTTGACATCATCTTTATGAATTAGTGTGTTTTGGGGGAAGGAATTTAAATTCAAACTTGAAATTTGAGTTTATATTTTAGAACCGAAGAATTATGATTTAGTGATATTATTTAATCAAGATATAATATATAGTAATAGAAACTCTCAATAAGAAATACAATTAAACAAATGAATATTTATTCCATGAATAAGTTACAAAAAGTAACTCATTAAGTCAATAAAGAATCCTTACAGAAAAGAAATGACAAAAAGAGGATTATTTACATATTAATAAACTATTACACATTTCTTACAAAAGGATGAAATAAAAATTACAAAGGCAGTGATCTGTCTAAAAGTAAACTTATACTAATCTTGAATCTTCAAAGCTTGTACCTGCAAAACAAGGAATACACAAAAAAGGAAAATTGAAGGTTAAGTTATTAATTTTTACTCTCAGTAGAGAGCAGTGAGTTGCACTGCTCAACTTTACATCATTGAGTAAATCCTTTAGGGGAAATTTCACCAATATGAAAGAATTCAATCTTTCATAACAAATAAGCCACAAGTCAAATGATCACAGCAAGTAAAGGGGCAAGTTTCACCAGGCAGATTAATAGTAACAAGATCAAAAGGTAGAACACCTCATTGAGCATATCCACAACCATGCAACAGACACACAAACACTTTAGTCACCTAACTGCATGGGTGTGCTGTCGACACAGTCCCAGCAGTTCAAACCATCAAAAGGACCAAACACAGTCATGGGCAAGCACTAGTGCACCTCCCCATTGCTCAAACCACACAAGAACAACCAGCCTAGCCAAAGCCAAGAAAACCAGCCAACAAAACTTCACACCAGATCAAGGAGGGGGAGAATTAGGTGGACAGCAATGCCAAGCCACAGGAGCTAGGAGGAGCATGCTTGATCAAGGCCAAGCACAAGAACCAGGGGAAACAAGAACAGCATCAGGAGGTGAAGGACAAGATCAAGCCAACAACACCACCAGGACAACAAACCACTACAATCATCAGTTTTTGTGGTGAGTGTCATAAACATCCACATGATCTGTTCATCTTATCCAAATAGAAATATGTGTTGTTTCATAAGACAACCTCTCAATGATCAACCAAGTGGGGTGAACCTATCCTAGAGGTTTTAAATATAAAGGTCAGAACCAAACTCTATCAAAAACACCAAAATCTCAGACCAGCCTCACAGATTTGGTGATACCAAAGGCAACTTATATATTCCATCATCTGTTCTTACAAAATCTAGGCAGAAGAAGGAGTAGCACCTCAGATCTTATAAGCTACACACAAATCCATTAACTTAACCAACTAGGATCCAAGATCTAGTAAGAAACTATGATGCCTTAGCCAATTTTGAAAGTGACAGCAACATAGGAACTTAGTTCCTAGAGCATCAGACCAACATCATAGACATGAACAATAAGTGAACTTTTCAACTTATTATTAAGCATTTATCAAGTCTCAAGTACTGACCCTAAGTAAATCCAACAACCAAATCAACTTAAGTACCATTCTAAGAGGGTTTCACAAGAAATGATCTTACAGCTAAGCCAACCAGATAGTCTAGCTTTCATAAATAAACTAGCAGACCAATATATATCATTTCCCTGAGACCATACTCAAAGATCATTCAATATATCCATTCATTTTCAAAGAATCATCAGACTCTATTAAATAGTGTATGGATAAACATACAAGCCAACAAACAACGTCACATGAATCATCAGCAGCGATTATTCTTTGTCGAGATCGAGATACTGATAGAAGATGAACACACTAAGCCACCATATTATCAACCAGAGGCAACACTATGAAACACTAACATCAGACCAACACTAGCATCGGATCAACACAGTCTTCACTGAGCATCACTATCAAATTATAGCAACATTTTACAAGTACCAGGGATGAACCCTAGAATCAGTGCAAACCCTAAATATAGATTGGCCACTAGATACACAAAGAAGTACTCTAGATAGCCAGAAGCACGAGTAATCACAAAGACATTACTCACCGGTGGTCTCGCTGAAGGATTGAAGAGGAAGCAGAGGGGCCGACAAGCTCATGGCGGCACGGGGAGCACCCGCAAAGGGCGCTGCAACCCGCACCAGCCATGGCGGTAGCAACAGCAACGCACGAGCACCACGCACCACCACGGGAGGATCATCAGCGGGAGTAGCATCACCATTCTCAAACCCTAGGGTTCGGGAACGGCGCTATACTGGCCACAGGAGGGCCCCGAAATCAAATTGAAGCGGAGAAGATGGACGAGCGTGGTCGACAACCTCGCCCTGCACCACGACAGCGGCCAGGGAGGACCACAACCACGAGCATCGCACGGCAGCGGCGCCAGCAACCCACGGGGTCGAGGAGGAGAGGAGTTGAGGTCGAGAGAGGGAGAGACAGAGGAAATGGGCCAATAGGGCCAGAACCCTTCGCGGTGCCCTTTTGGTCAAAGTCAGTTCGGCCAAATTGGCCCAATATGCCCAATAGAACTAGCCCAAAACTTAAAAGAAGTCTTAATAATTAATAAAAGACCAAAATACCCCTAGAGTTAAAAAATCCTGGAAAATAAATAAAAATCTAAAAATTGTAAATAAAATATTTCTGGATTTATAATAATCCAACCTATTTAATTAAATTAAGAAATAATTTCTATAAATATTATTTTTAGTCAAGAATATTACAATATATATATTACTTATGTAATTTTATAAAATTATAGAAAGAGGATAAAAATAAATGAAAATCACTTTTATTATGTATTATTATTGTAGTATTTTATAAAAATGCTAAATAAATATTTGAAGTTATAAAAAGAAATTCTATTATTTAAATATTAATTCTTAAAAGAATTCTTAAATGAATAAATATACGAATTGATATTAAATTTTAATTCTAAAAATAAATTATTACCGTATAAAATGGCAAATATAATATTCAATAAATATTAAAGATTATTTTTTTAAATGAAAGCCTTTATTACTTAAAGGAATTCTTGAAACTAAAATAATGGGTAAAACACACAAAGAAAAATAAATGATAAATAATGCATTACATTACCATGCATATTCATTTTGCTTCTTTAAATATTGTCCTTACCGGACAATAATGATGTTTTGTAGACATAGAAGCTCAAGGTCCAGTGCAAGCATCCGACTTCACTACTTTACAATCACAAGGCAAGTTCATCACTTGGTCATGTCCTTTAAAGAGTCTTTATTAGAGTATTTGCAAATTGTGTGTTATCATCTATGTTTCAAGGAAAGAAAATATTATTTTCTCAAGTAAATTTATTGTTGATATCATCCTAAGTGATGATATAATGAAGCAATAGAACTTAGGTTTCTATTTGCAACAATGATGATCAACTAGGAACTTAACAACCCATGAGATCAGTAATTGTAGCGCCGTATATCACGCGTTAACCATGAGATTTTGAATGGGATGGAGAAGTCAGCTATATATTTTTCCTCTTGCATGTAGCCGGATGTGCAGGTCGTGGCTGTTATCCTCGTAGCATGCATATTAATTGGTAATTCATAGAGGATAGGCAGCATATGGGTGGGAACCCTCATCGTCCCATGATAGTTCTGTGTAACATCCCAAAAATACTAAAATTGGATCATCAAACTCTAATCATCAAAGTTAGGATTAACAAAAACTTTTCTAATTAAAAATATGAAAGCATTCATATGTGTGTGTATTAAAATTTGGATTCTTTTGAATTGCCATGGTTATGTGTTTCTTTGCTTGTAAAATGATTCTTAGGTGAAATAAACATCATCTAAACAATCCCCACACTTTTCCCAAAGACAAACAAGTCAAAATAAACAAATTAGGTGAATGGTCACTTTGGCCAAATTAACTCCCATGCCTACTTTGGCTATCTCTAATTTTCAGAACTTAACATAAACATGTATGGATCTTTGCACCCCTTGATAGTACTCATAATAAGGTACCAAGGACCACTTTGTGAACATCCAAAAACATTTAAATGCTTAGTTTAAATGATAGTTTAAAATTGAATCTATTTCATATGGGAAGATCCCACTATTTCAAAAACCACTCAAACAAGCTCAATTTTCAAAACCCAAGCAGCCACAGAATCCTCAACACATGCCTAGCTCACCCACCAAAAATCTTTTCAAAATTCAAAACTTAAGTTCATGCGGCCATTTCGTCAAACAGGTTGCAGATTCAAATCAACAAAATCAAAAACACTATAGTGAGCAGTGTTTTGGCTAACCGTGTTCCCTCCCTGGTTACAACTAGCCTTAGTAGATCATCTAGCAACCTTAACTAACCTCTAGCACCACTGTAAGCTGGCCATTGTCATCAATGGTGAGCAGGCCGAGAGCACCCTTGTCACCCCAGTGTGGATATCAAGCTAGGAGAAGAACTAGCCGTGCCAACCTTGTCTAGCATGCAGCCCATGCCTCACCCCCCCTCTCGACCAGACCTAGATCGGAGACAGTGACCAGAACCGCCAGGAACGCCGGGCCCATGCCACTGTCGACCATGCCGACGCGCATCGCAGAGTATGCGCCGTTCCCACGCCACCCGACCACCTCGAGCCCTCGCCGCCCGCCAGCATGCACCCCACCGTCCTAGGAGACCACCGGACATGCTCGTTTCACCGCACGTACCCCATAGCCACCGCTCGCCGCGGAGTTCGCCGTCTCTGCCTCACAGAGCACCGCGCGTTCCCGACCATTTTCCACCGCCCCTACACGTGCATTTAAGCTCTAGAGCATCGCCAGGAGAACACCCGTCGATCGCCAACCTCGGCCATGCCTCTAGCCGCCCGTAGCCGTGTCGCCACCATCGCCTACCCATCCCTCTCGATCTCGCCGTCGAGCCTATAAAAGGAGACGACCCCCGCTCGATTTCTTCACACCATATCACTCCCCTCACCTCACTAATCATTCCACCCCTTAGCCGGAGCACGAGGAGCAGCAGTTTGCCGGAATTGCGCCAGAGCAGGCCTCCTCTGGAGAATAAGGGAGCCGTTGATTTCGACCACCCCCGGAGCTGCCGCGACCATCCCTGAGTTCGCCATCGTCGACTTCGTCATTTGCCCGCCTTGCCGTCGTCACTGGAGCCCCGGTATGCCCCCTATGCACCCCCACCGAGCCGCTAGGGTTTGAGCTCTCCGATGACTTGTTCATCGTTGACGACGACCCTCAGCCGTCGATCTTCATTCTAATCCAACGCACCACATCGCCCCGTACCGCTTCGCGTTTTATGAGCCACTGACCAGTAGAACCCCCCGTCAGTTGAGCCACGCGCTGCGGAGTGACACTGGGCTGGCCTAATAACCCTACCCGCGCAGCCCACTCGTTTGAATTGAGCTTTTTCTATTTTCATTCAAACTCAGTTCTGTACCTAGTTTCAAAAATCAACCCATCTCGATTCAGTGAACCAAATTGCATGAAACCAATTTTTTTAGAAAGGTGTTGAAATTCTTAATCCAAGCCCGTTGGATTCAAATCATTTGGATTTGTAGATCAACCCTAGTAAAAATAACAAGTCAGAAGCTTTTCTGTATTCAAACATTTTTCAAATTTCAACCATAATAGCTTTTGAGTTGATTCCAACTCTCAAAAATCACATTTGATCATACCTTTCAGAATATATAAAAAAATATGGGTTTAATTACGGAAATAATGTTCAAGTCATAAAAGAATGCCACATAGGCATTTCTAGTCATTTTATTTTATTTAAAATAAAAGGGTAAACCTTATTAAATTGTGACACCACTTTAAATCACATTCTCATGTACTGAAATATGTGGTGATGACACGTGTCAACATGATCCCATGTTTGAGTTAGAGAATATTAAATATTAAGTAGTTTTTCAATTAGTAGAAATTACTTTTCTAAAAATAAAATAAATAAGACAAAGTCTTTAATCTTGAATGTTAGTGATGATGCTAGATCATCTATAGAACCCTTTTGTGTGATGATTGAAAGTAGTTAAGTATTGTTTGGTGATTGTGTACCTCGTATTTATTTATAGACGCTAGTACCGACCAAGGATACGAGGAGGAAGGACGATACTACGAAGAAGAAGCCAAGGAGAACTTCAACCACTCCTATGCACAGGGCAAGCTAACACTTGCAAGATACTTTACTTTAGCAAGCCTATACTAATACTGATGCAACCTAATACTTGCTTGTTACCATGACCAGTAGATGCCTTAAGCATATGTGATCATACCCACTTGATACCCCCTCCTAGTTTTACTTGCAAGCTTTATACTTTATTTCTTTATCAAAGCTATTACTTAGAGTCTACTTAAGTGACTTGTAGATTCTAGGAAGATAATTGAAGGTTGCATAAAGAGCATTAAATTTGGCCTAAGCTAGATAATCTTGATGTCACCCTTGCATGAGATTGAACTTAGTTAAACTCCAATTGTTTACCACCCCTCATTAGTACTCACCCCCACTTGTAGATGCTAGTGCTAAGCATAAAACTTGACCAACTTTAGATGGGAATACTTGGTGGAAAATGGTTATGAAAACCTTAGAATGATGAGTCATTCTATTGAGATGTTTTGACATGTGTTTTCGAACACCAGATGATTTGGATGATGGAAATGGACGATGTATGGTTTGTGTAAGATCATGAGATCCTTATTTGTGTAAGAACTGGATCATGAGATCCTTATTTGTGTAAGACTTTATGTATGGTTTGTAATGGACGATGTACTGTGGTATCCAAATCTGTTATGTCTCGGAAAAATGGTAATCCTGGGATTGCGATGTATGGCATAACAGGCATCTGGGATTAAAAATCCGGGTGTTGACATTCTGGCATCTAACGGTCTGTACAAACCATTGCCGTAATTCAATGGGTGGGCATGGTGTACACCAAGGAGGCATGCGAGGTCGTGAATGGGGCAATGATTGGCTTGGATCACCTACTGGGCCCCACATCAAGGAATTCTGGATGGGAAAGTACACCCGGTTATGCAACAAGGAGTTGATCTCTCATGGGTAAAGTAACGCACCTCTGTAGAGTGTAAAAACTGTAACTTGTTACTCCTTGTTCCGGGAAGGAGCTACGAAGGCGGCATGAATGGAACTCCATGAAAGTTCTCGTAAACCTGTGAAGGCTGATGGGCATAGTTTTTAATAATAAAATAAATCTTTGAAGAAAGACTTATGAAAACTAAATAGTGCCAAGAACTTATAGTCCAAGGTGGTAGATAGAGCATCAAACTTCCCACCATTCATATAATGAACTTGCTGGGTAATCCTGTTACTCACCTTTTCCTTTGATCCCCTGCTTAGACTCTGAGGATCCCGAAGACACTCCAATGTATGCAGCAGAATGTCAAGATGATGTCTTCTACGAGGAGCCTGACCTGTCAGGTGGTGTTGAAGGAGTGGATTACGAGATCCGATATGGAGTAGATGGCAACGAATCAGCTTAGTTGCTCTAATTATTAGTAATTAACGGAGCCGAGTGGCATGAACTCTATATAATAAGCTGCTGAGCTCAACTTCTAGTTGGAGTTGTTACTTTTAAATCTTCTGCTGAAACACTTTATATCTGGTTTGTAAGTTGAATCCTTTGAAGTCTTGAACTTCTGGTATTGTAATTATAATAATGAGTGTATGTTTGTACTATGGACCCGCAATGTTTCTGTTGTACCACTCTGAGGGACGTGATATTTACGGAATGGTGTTCTGTGGATGTCATGTCAACGACTATAGTGTACTACACATGTAGTGGTATGCTGGGTCACCGCAGTTGGTATCAGAGAAAATTGCTTTGACCTTAGGTTGGAACCTAGTAAAGGGTATTACCTGTAGGAGTGTATAGCAACGATAAATAATTCTCTAAAATGGTATAATGTGTATTCAAATGAGAATATTTTGTTATATGTTTTAGTGCGATAATTCTTTATAATGATGCATGATACGTCGAAAACGTATCTATAATTTTTGATGCTCCATGCTTGTTTAGTATCTACTTTGCTTTGCTTGTCCACACTTTGAGGTGCTTTTTTACATGTTTTCTGGTACTAACCTATTAACAAGTTGCCATGGTGCCAGATGCCTGTTTTCTGCTGTTTTTGGTTTCACAAAAGTTAGTAAAGAAATATTCTTGGAATTTGACGAGACAAACGTCAAAGTCAATTACTTTCCGTGGGGAATAAGAAGTCCAGAGGGGAGCCGGAGGGGCCAGTCAGGGGGTCCAGACACACCCCAGGCGCGGGTGGGCCCTGCCCCACGCCTGGCTAGGGTATGGCCACCCAGGCCGCCGCCTTGGCCTTACCCTTCGCCTATAAGAAGCCCCTGATGCAGAAATCCTAAGCACCCGATCAAATCTCCACGAAACCGTCTATTGCCGCCGCCACCATCATACCTAGATCAGGGGGGATCTAAAGATCTTCTCGGCACCCTACCGGAGGGGAGATCATCCCGCCATCACGGAGGCCATCTCTCCGATATGATGCGTGAGTAGTTCCACCTTGGACTATCGGTCCATGTAGTAGCTAGATGGTTGTATCTCCTCCTTGTTCTTTCATTAATAGATCTTGTGAGCTCCGTTCATGATCAAGATCTAATCTATTTGTAATCATGCATGTTGTGTTTGCGGGGATCCGATGGATATTGGGATTATTATGTTGGTTTGATTAATGGTTTTTTCTTTATGATTCTATCATGTCTGTGTTGTTTGTGATCTTGCATGCTCTCCGTTGTTAGTAGCTATCTTGGCCAAGTAGTTGCTAGTGACTCCAAGAGGGGGTATTTATGCTTGATAGTGGGTTCATGACTCTAGTTTCCAAGGGAAGTGAAAATAATCTCTTCGGTAGTAGATGTGCTATTGCTACTAGGGAGAAAACAACAGTCTCTTGTTCATGGAACATGTGGACTATTTACCTTACACACTTTGCTTAAAGCAGTTGTCTGTTGCTTGCAAATTAATACTGGAGGGGGTTCGGATGATAACCTGAAGGTGGACTTCTAGTCATAGATGCAGTTGGATGGCGGTCTATGTATCTTGTTGTGTTGCCCAATCGGATATCATAGGATCTTTCTGACTAATAATTGCATTGTTATGCCTTGCTCGGTTCCTATCAATTTCCCTGCTGTAATTTGTTTACCCTTCATGCCATGTTGTTTATCTAAGGAGAGCACCTCTAGTGAACTATGGACACCGGTCCAATCTTTACCATTGATACATCTTCCACTATTACTTGTTTACTTTCTGTAAACCATTACCTTCCACACCATACATTTAATCCTTTGTTACAGCAAACCAGTGAGCTTGACAACCTCATAGTTTGTTGGGGCAAAGTCTTGAGTTTGTGTTGTGCAGGTCTCCGTGTTGCTTGCAACACCTGTGTGATGTTTCCTTCCTCCTTCTGGTTCGATAACCGCGGTCTCTACTGAGGGAAAACTTGCTTCTTGCTACTTCACACCTTGCTCTTGGGGTTCCCACCAGGCTCTGCGTAAACAGCCATCAAGCTTTCTGGCGTCGTTGCCAGGGAGGCTAAGGACGTCTTCACAAGGGGAGTCCTTCAATTCCTTTATCTTTACTTTGTTTTTAGTTTGCTTTGTTTCTTTTGCTTGGTTTTGTTTGCCTCTTTTAAAAAAACATAAAAAATTTAGTTCCTATTCTAGTTGTTGCTGCTATTTTTGGCTTGCCCACCTTTGCCAAAATGAACTCTGCTGAGAACACCAAGTTGTGTGACTTCACTTGCACCAACAACAATGATTTCCTAAGCACTCCTATTGCTCCACCTGCTCCTGATGCTACCTTTTATGAAATTAAGCCTGCTTTGTTGAATCTTGTGATGAGAGAGAAATTTTCTGGTTCTGGTTCTGATGATCCTGCTGGCCATCTCAATAGCTTTGTTGAACTTTGTGAGATGCAAAAATATAAGGATGTAGATGGAGATATTTTTAAGATCAAGCTTTTTCCTTTCTCCTTGAGAGGAAAAGCTAAAGAATGGTTGCTTTCTTTGCCTAAAAATAGTATAGATTCTTGGACTAAGTGCAGAGATGCTTTTATTGGAAAGTACTATCTATAGGTAGCATAAAACTTGGCCTAAGTTAGATAATCTTGATATCATCCTGAGGCATGAGATTGATTCTTGGACTAAGTGCAAAGATGCTTTTATTGGAAAGTACTATCCTCCTACTAAGATTATATCTATGAGAAGTGACATTATGAAATTTAAACAACTTGATAGTGAACATGTTGCTCCAGCTTGGGAAATAATGAAATCTTTGGTTAAAAATTGCCCTACTCATGGACTCACTTCTTGGATGATTATCCAGACTTTTTACGCAGGTTTGAACTTCTCCTCAAGAAATCTGTTGGATTCAGCTACTGGAGGTACTTTTATGGGCCTCACTTTGGGTGCTGCAACAAGGCTCCTTGATAATATGATGGTTAACTACTCTGAATGGCATGTTGAGAGAGATCCACATGGTAAGAAGGTAAATTCTGTTGAGGAAACTTCCTCTTTGAGTGAAAAGATTGATGTTATTATGGGTATGCTTGTTAATGGGAAATCTCCTTTAGATCCTAATAGTGTTCCCCTAGCCTCTTTGGTTGCTCAAGAAAAACAAGTTGATGTGAACTTCATTAGAAACAACAATTTCAACAACAATGCCTATAGGAAATTTTTTGAAAGCAACAATAATTATAGGCCTTATCCTCATAATAATGGCAATTCCTATGGAAACTCTTACAATAATGCTAGAGGTGCCCCTATGAACTTGAAGTCATGCTCAAAGACTTTATTAGTAAACAAACCACTTTCAATAAGACTATAGAGGAAAAGCTTTTAACTGTTGAGAAAAATATATCCTCTTTGTCTAAAACTCAGTCCTCCTTGATTAATAAAATGGCTGCTAAACCTGAAACTATGATAAACACTTTTGCTACTGCTCATGCCATACAAGTTACTATTGATGAAAATGTTAGGCTCTTAGATCAACTTCATGCTAAGTGGGAAAGTGAAGCTGAAATGGATAGAAACAATAGTGTGTGCACCATCACCACTAAACCACAAGTAGTCCCTATTCCTCCTCCTATTATGCCTAAGCCTATTGAGCCTACTACTAGTGATGCCAAGTATTGACTTTGATATTTATGGTTGCAATATTTCTAAAGTGATCATGTTCTTGCAAAAGCTTGCTAGAAGTCCTGATGCTAGTGATATGCATGTTGCTTTCACTAAACACATTACAGATGCTCTTGTTAAGATTAAGGAAGAGAAGATAAAACACAAAGCTTCTATTCCTAGGAAAGTAGAAGATAGTTGGGAACCCATTATTAATATGCAAGTGAATGACTTTGATCTCAAAGCTTCAGGTGATCTTGGTTCTAGTGTCTCTATTATGCCTAGGAAGATTTATGAAATGCTTGATTTGCCACCATTAGAAGATTGTTATTTGGATGTACCACTCAATGATAATGCTAAGAAGATACTCATGGGAAGTATTAATGATGTTCTCATTATGGTTAGTACTGCTTATGTCCCTGTTGATTTCTATGGTTTGGATGTTGAATACAATGTTTCTTGTCATATTACTTTAGGAAGACCTTTCTTAGAATAGTTGGTGCCATCATTGATATGAAAGAAGGCACCATTAAATATCATTTTCCATTCAAGAAAGGTATTGAACACTTCCCTATGAGGAGAGATAAGTTACTTTTTTCTCCTCCTTTAAAAGCAAGATTTGATGTGAATGCTTCTTCATTTGAAAATACTTGATTCTTCTTGCTTCTCGTGCCTAACTTAAAGGAGTTAAAGAAAAGTACTTGTTGGGAGATAACCCAAGAGTTTCCTTGAGTCTTGGAAGTTATTACTTCTTTAATGACCTCTCCTTATCCTTTTTGTTTGCTTTTTGTGCCAAGAATGACCTCTAATGAGAGGGAAGTAAGATTTGGGGAGTTGCTGTCCCGAAACAGATTTCTGTCCTCCACCAAAAAAATTCGTGAGGAGTATATGTAACTCGGATTGAGATCATAATTTACGAATAAATCTCCCAGTATGTTAGATAACTTTCGTTAGTTCAACATATTTTGATTTGAGCAACAGAAGATGTTCGAAAAAATCGGTTTCTACCTGCTGGTCTGTTTTGACAGATTTCTGCAATTATTTGCATTTGCTTCTTATTGATTCCTTTTTGAGTTCTCTTTAGGTGAATTGAGCTTTTTGAAGGAGTTACTACAGTATCTTGTGTTTTTAGTGAAAATCCTTGCTGTTCCAAAGCTTTGCCAGAGGTCTAATATCTTTTGAATACACTAATGTTGCTAATGAAGATTGTGTGAAGTTTTGTATGAAGGAAAATTTCCAGGTGTAGAGAGGGAATGATGCAATGAGATGAAAGCTCAAGCTTGGGGATGCCACCATGGTGTCACCCCAAGAAATATCCAAGAGGTACAAGCGTCAAAGCTTGGGGATGCCCAAGGCATCCCTTTCTTCATCAATAAAAAGCTCAGGCCTCTCTAGACACTTCGTTTTTATTGTTTCATACACAGTTGTGTTGTTCTTGGAGCGTCTTAGTTTTCGTTTGCTTTGCTTAGGTTGTTTAGTTTTCTTGAATAAAGTAGTTTGGACCCCCGTTCTCGCTGTGTTGTTTTACAAATAAGTTGCTTGGTGTTGGAAAGGAGTAGTAAGTTCTTGCTTGAAGTGCAAGAGGATCTTGCATTGACTATGACTTAGACTTTAGCATGACATGATTATGGCCATTATTGCTCTCTTAGTTGGTTGCTCCCAGTCTTTTGCTAGCCTCCACTTGTATGAGTAAGCTCTACTCATGCTTCCAACTCCCAAGAAACCAAGTTATTCAAAAGTGTCCACTATAAACTCCTATGCATGGTGGGTTACACCATTCCAAGAATATTCTTGTTTTCAACTATCTTCCAATTAAAAACTATTTTGTTATGTGAAAACTTAGTGATTAAACCCCTCACGAACTTGATGGCACACTTTATTCTTTGACCCTAAAAAACTTGAACCATTGTGACAACTTTGTTGTATATGCTTGCACTTATAAGTTGGAATTAGCAGAACCGTGCTGTCACGGGGACCATTTTCAACATTGCGCTTATACTTTGTACTCAGTTGATATCATGTTCTTTTGTCTATGGATGTCACCGGTGCGAAATAAAGAGGGAACTTGTAAGTCCATGGAGTTTGTATCCTTTGTTAGAGAAACGCCTGGGCCGCTAGCCTAAGCCATTCCTAATCATGGTGGAAACTTGCAGCATCACCATAGTGACATCTATGTAGCATTCTTCTTTTAAAAAAAGAGACACATTGAGAAAAGAGGAAAGAGACAAAAAAGCACCATATTCCCATGGTACATAAGAAGATTGCTGAGATGCTCATTGTCTGCTTGCCTTGTCATTTTGGTTATGGGAAAGCTCCTGTACCATGTGCAAGGGGTACCCCGTTGGCGGTTCTCAATGATATGCAAATACTTACGGTGACAAGAACTTACCTATACCCAAAGTTGAGTATGCATGAGGTGTGGCCCTCGTATTCAAGGGACTTGAGATTGCCAACTTATACTTCGTCAAGCATATACTCCATCTTTGCCACTTTAAACCTTAACCACTTCAAGATGCTTATGATAGGGGCAATGATGGCTGAAAGCTAAAAATTACCATAATTTTTGGAAGCTCTTTTTGAAACTTGTAATCCCTGCTTCCTTTACAAAAAAAAGGCTTTTCTTCCACCATTATTGAGTCTCCACCTTCTACCTTTTAGGCACCATTAAGAGAGCATAGTTGTCATTCTGTGTGCAGTGTTCCAAAGCTTATTAATTGATGCATATTGTGTTATTACTTGTTCTTGTGCTATTTGTTTCTAGTCACCCTTGTGAACTTTGCAGGTGTCCTATGCATCTATATTGCTACTCTATGAGGGATAAGATGATTGCCACTATGCTATGTTTTCTGTATGTGAAAC
Source organism: Avena insularis (assembly GCA_023614405.1). Taxonomy (NCBI): domain Eukaryota; kingdom Viridiplantae; phylum Streptophyta; class Magnoliopsida; order Poales; family Poaceae; genus Avena; species Avena insularis. The sequence goes on from CM042689.1 coordinate 176,216,392, forward strand.
AAACAAACGTTTTTCAATGCATGTTATTCACGATCTTTGTTTGTAGCTTGTCATGTTGCATGCATAGTTACTACGTCCTATTGTTAGAACTCCATCTTTCATGCACATGTTTAGAGTTCTTTGATCCCATCTTTCAATGCTTGCAAATGGTTGGATCTTTATTGTGAGGGTGCATGTAACCTCAAAAATTATTCTTTTTATCACTGACCTACTCGAGGACGAGCAGGAGTTAAGATTGGGGATGTTGATACGTCGGAAACGTATCTATAATTTTTGATGCTCCATGATTGTTTAGTATCTACTTTCCTTTGCTTGTCCACACTTTGAGGTGCTTTTTACATGTTTTCTGGTACTAACCTATTAACAAGTTGCCACAATGCCATATGCCTGTTTTGTGCTGTTTTCGGTTTCAGAAAAGTTAGTAAAGAAATATTCTCGGAATTGGACGGGACAAACGTCAAAGTCAATTACTTTCCGTGGGGAATAAGAAGTCCAGAGGGGAACCGGAGGGGCCAGCTAGGGGGGCTAGACCCACCCCAGGCGCGGGTGGGCCCTGCCTCACGCCTGGCTAGGGTTTGGCCACCTAGGCCGCCGCCTCGGCCTCCCCTTCGCCTATAAGAAACCCCCAACGCAGAAACCCTAAGCACCCGATCAAATCTCCACGAAACCGTCTGTTGCCGCCACCACCATTGTCCCTAGATCGGGGAGATCTGAAGTTCTTCCCGGCACCCTGCCGGAGGGGAGATCATCCCGGAGGCCTTCTCTCCGGTATGATGCATGAGTAGTTCCACCTTGGACTATGGGTCCATATAGTAGCTAGATGGTTGTATCTCCTCCTTGTGCTTTCATGTATAGATCTTGTGAGCTCCATTCATGATCAAGATCTAATCTATTTGTAATCATGCATGTTGTGTTTGCGGGGATCCGATGGATATTGAGATTATTATGTTGGTTTGATTAATGGTTTTGTCTTTATGATTCTATCATGTCTATGTTGTTTGTGATCTTGCATGGCCTCCGTTGTTAGTAGGCATCTTGGCCAGGTTGTTGCTAGTGACTCCAAGAAGGGGTATTTATGCTCGATAGTGGGTTCATGCCTCTAGTTTCCAAGGGAAGTGACAATAATATCTTACGTTGTAGATGTGTTGTTGCTAATAGGGAGAAAACAACGGTCTCTTGTTCATGCGGAACATGTGGACTGTTTACCTTACACACTTTGCTTAAAGCAGTTGTCTGTTGCTTGCAACTTAATACTAGAAGGGGTTCGGATGATAACCTGAAGGTGGACTTCTAGTCATAGATGCAGTTGGATGGCGGTCTATGTATCTTGTTGTATTGCCCAATCGAATCTCATAGGATCTTTCTGACTAGTAATTGCATTGTTATGCCTTGCTCAGTTCCTGTCAATTGTCCTGCTGTAATTTGTTTACCCTTCATGCCATGTTGTTTATCTAAGGAGAGCACCTCTAGTGAACTATGGATCCCGGTACAATATTTACCATTGATACATCTTCCACTATTACTTGTTTACTTGCTGCAAACCATTACCTTCCACACCATACATTTAATCCTTTGTTACAACAAACCGGTGAGCTTGACAACCTCACTGTTCATTGGGGCAAAGTCTTGAGTTTGTGTTGTGGAGGTCTCCGCGTTTCTTGCAACACCTGTGTGATGTTTCCTTCCTCCTTATGGTTCGATAACCTCGGTCTCTACTGAGGGAAAACTTGCTGCTTGCTGCTTCACACCTTGCTCTTGGGGTTCATAATAGGCTCTGTGTAAACAGCCGTCAATGGAATATATTATTGCTTACTAATAAAAATATTGTTTTTATACAGAGTAATGGCACCAAAGTTTCCAAAACAAACTTTGGTAAGGAAAGAGGAGACTCTCGATAGCTACCAAGGATCATTCACTAATCAGCTTCGACAACTTTTAAGGATTTTTAGTTGTTCAACTAAAATTCCGGTGAATACCATAACCTATTATGATGGTCGAATGTTATCCACGTATCGTGTGAGTATCCAACTTCCAGAGGAGCTTGGATTATATCATGATCTACCTATAGGTGAAGGTAGGAGTCATTTAGTAGCATACCATGTTGCTGTTGTGGAGGCGATAGCCAATATCCGGGAGCATAAAGCCAAGGAGTTAGAGGGAAGCACATTCTCTGTGATTCCACATGATTCTATAGACTCGGAGCCAGTACCGGATCATCTTACATTGGTAAAGAAGCATACTAAGTTAGATTCCAAGTTTATGGATCGATACCGAACACTTGTTGCATCTTTTTATAAGACACGTCAAGTTATTGTTGAAGATAAAAATGACATGTTAGAGGATCTAACTGATCCGGAAAGAAGGAAGCAGCTAGCATTCCAGTTGGAGAAAGAGGCAAGCAGTAGTACAAAACCAATCTTTAAGGATATACCCATAGATCCCGAATCTTTACCACCATATCCTTATTCACCCAGACCTGAACCTACCTATGATCCTACATTGGATATGAGGTATGCTGTACCACAGGGTTCAGAGGAAGGATCTGATTCAGAACTTCCTATCGAGAATTCTGATGGTTGGAGAATGGGATCATTTGAAGGATCCCAAGGAAATCAGATGTCCATAGATGGGTCTGACAGAAATGTTGGACAATCTAGTTGGATGGGTGCAAGAACAAATCCTAGCAACAGTAGTAGAATTACCATATTTGTCGAAGATCAGGATGAGGAAGAAGATCCCGAGGAAAGAGTGTTTGAATCATCAACATTTTCTCAAAACCCAGGGAATATACATTATCCGGTGTTTAACTATCTTGCCCAACAGAGCACCTGGGAGCAGCAGAATCTACATATTCTGTTGACAACTCAAGGCATGAAGCTCAGGAGATGCAAGTGGGTGATAATGTTGAACATGTTTCTAAAGACTTTTCAGCTGAGCTGGAGGGAGTCAACACACTCAGATTGAGTAATGATTCAAGTCCTGATACTTCAGATACTGAGTATGTTCCTTCTGGAAGGTCATTTGTTCCACAAACTATGTGACTGATGTTACGTCATCACGGTTGGACTCCAGGCATGTATGATGAGTGTCGTGGATACTAGAAGCAGGTGGCTTATTAGGAAGTATCGGGTATTTTGTATTGTAATCCGATAAAATGATGTAGAAAAATAAGTGAGGCAGTATGCTTATTTTACTATGGTACCTGTAGGGTACAAGTGTAATGACTTTGTACTTGGTTAAGTGGCTTGTAATGTATAATACGTGAAATGCATATTTGGATTTCCATTGTGTGACTAGTTCTGTGCGTAAAGTTGAGATTAGAACACATATGCATGATGTAATTATGAGTATTCACTTTATGTTGCAGGACTAGGGGGTCATGGACATGGGTGTAGAAAATGAATCTGAGCAGCAGCGCATGGAACGTGAGGCCAAGGAGAAGGTCGATGTAGATGCCAGAAATCAGGGAACATTACCACCACCACCAATGAGGCCGTTACTGGAGCAGAATTTTATGTAGTATATGCAAATAATGCAAGAAAACCAAAACAAGTTCATGGAAGAGTTGTTGGGACAAGCTGGAAACCAGAGAGCACCTGAAGGTAGGGGAGTGAGTCTTTCTGACTTTCAGAATGCAAGCCGTTACCTTTTGCATCATCTCCTGAACCAATGGATGCAGAAGACTGGCTAGCAGATACAGAGAGAAAGCTGAAGACTGTAGGTTGTAATGATGAGGAAAATATGAGGTATGCGACTCATCTGCTGACAGGACCTGCAACATCATGGTGGGAAAATTAGTTAGCCATGCAATAGCCAGGGAGAGAGTATACCTGGGAAGAGTTCAAGCAGAGGTTCCGTGAATATCATGTTCCGGAGAGTGTTATGGAGTTGAAGCAGAGAGAGTTCGAGGAGCTTCAGCAAGGTTATACTAGTGTCATGAAGTACATCTGGGAGTTTAGCCAACTGTCTCATTATGCCGAGGATGAAGTGAACACTGCAGAGAACAGAAAGAAGCGTTTCCTGCGAGGGTTAAATCCATTTGTGAGGATGCAGTTGAGGTTGACCAATAAACAAACCTATCAACAGTTACTAGATGCAGCCATCACTTTTGAAGATGACTACAAGAATGTCCAAGAGGATAGGAGGAAGAGAGCCAAGAAGGAAACTAAGAGGATCCAGGCAAGTAAACTTAAACCCAATCTCGAGTTCAAGCCCAGGAACAAAGACTACAACAACAATAACAATAACAAGGGCAATGGTGGAAATCAGTCCAATCCCGGGAGAAATGTTATCTGCAACAATTGTGGACTTCCAGGGCATTTCCAAAGGGAATGCAAAAAGCCTGTAGTCATGTGTTACAGTTGTGGCCAGAAAGGTCGTATTAAGCCTGATTGTCCGAGTAAACCACCAGGTGGTTGGCCTACCAAGGGTGGAGGATAAGCCAGTGGAGGTAATGGATAGCCCAATCGAGGAGGAAATAATGTCAAGAACAACAATGGCAAGAGAAACAGACCCACAGGGAAGTTGAATATTGCAACCTTGGAGGAGGTGGATAACTCCGAGCATGCCGTAATAGGTACGCTCAATATCCTTACCAATCCCGGAAAAGTTCTATTTGATACTGGTGCAACTACTTCATTCATTTCTGAAGAATTCTGTGATAAATTCGGGATTAGAAGGGGCAACGTTAGAAAACCCCATGACCATAGTAACGGCAGGGGAAATGTAGTAGTACTCCACATTAAACAAGATCAGGTTATCTCGATCTATGGTTGTACCTACTTTGTGAACCTTTATGTGATTCCTTCGAAAGGAATTGCAGTAGTGCTGGGTATGGATTGGATGACTGAACATGGGGCCCAGATTAATTTTGAGGATAAAACTGTCTCAATCAAGACTCCAAGTGGAGCAAGGATAGTTTATCAAGAAGATAAGCAAAGTCATATCATGGTGGATCTTTAGTTGAACTCAATGAAGGAGGTCAAGTTGGAATATATTCCTGTAGTAAATGAGTTTCAAGATGTTTTTCCAGCATAGTTACCTGGAATGCCACCAGACCGGGAGATAGAGTTCACTATTGATCTAATTCCGAGTACAACACCAATAGCTCAAGCACCATATAGTATGGTAAAAAATAATTAAAAGAACTCAAAGAGCAGATTGATGAGTTAGCTAGAAAAGGATTCATTCAAGAAAGTGTATCCCCATGGGGAACACCGGTGATATTTGTGGATAAAAGAGATGGAGGGAGAAGAATGTGTGGGGACTATAGGAATCTCAATAATGTTACCATCAAGAATAAGTATCCATTACCTAGAATCTAGGATTTGTTTGATCAAGTTAAAGGAGCTGGAGTATTTTCCAAGATTGATCTAAGATCCGGGTACCATCAGATAAAAATCAAACCAGAAGATGTTCCAAACACAACATTTGTCTCAAGGTATGGACACCACTAGTATCTTGTCATATCGCTTGGTTTGACCAATGCACCAGCAATATTCATGAATTTGATGAACAAAATCTTCATGCCATACTTGGACAAGTTTATCATAGTATTTATTGATGATATTATGATATATTCCAAGGATAAGGAAGAGCATGCTGATCATTTGAGAATAGCATTGCAGATCCTAAGACAACTTAAGCTTTATGCTAAGTTCAGTAATTGTGAATTCTGGCTAGATGAGGTAGAATTCCTCGGTCATGTGATCAGTAAAGATGGAATTGCTGTAAATCCATCCAAAGATCAATCAGTATTAGAATGGACTGCACCCACTAATGTGAAACAAATTAGAGGTTTCTTGGGAATGGCTGGTTATTATCGAAGGTTCATTGAAGGTTTCTCTAAAAATAGCTGGACCAATGACCAAGCTAAAGACCAGACTAACTACCGCCCCAATCTTAGCAGTTCCTGAAACAGGGAAGGACTTTACAGTATATTGTGATGCATCCAAAGAAGGTTTGGGTTGTGTGTTAATGCAAGATCGCAAAGTAATTGCTTACATATTATTTATATCGGGTAAAAAATATTAACAACAACCCAGCATAGGTAATCCAAAAAAGCATGTTGGCACTCACTATTAGCGTCTTAGCAATTGAGGCTTGGTCTATCTTTCGTTTTCAACTAGTCTACTCCTGTCGGTGGTCTACGTGAGTACAAGACTATGCCTCACGTCCACTCGACTCTGGCTCGGGCGTGTTAGATGTATATATCTGTATATTGTTTTTCCCCCATATGTTAGGGGGCTTCCTGCATATTTGCCCTGTACCTGTATTATATATTGTGGCCTTTGGCCCCCAGAGGAATACATGTTGCATATTCCTGACATGGTATCAGAGCTAGGTTAGACAAATTTGTTGCAACATCGTCACAGCCGTGACCGTCCTTGTCGCCGACGGTCTTGCCGTCGTCGCCGCCGCCGGTTGCCGCCTTGTTCCTGGCCGTCGTTGCCGGTTTTTGTTTCGAGATCGGTCTCCGTCCATGTTTCGTCTCCAGATCGGTCCCCGTCCTTGTTTCGTATCCTGATTGGCTCGGTCTGCCCAGGTCCCTGACATCCGGCCGCCCACCGCTCGCCCAGGTCTGCTGCCTCTGATCCGTCTCAGTCCGCCTGACACCGCCGCCCACCGCCCACGCGCGGCACCCTAGGACATCGCCCACGCGCGGGACAGCACTCGAGAGCACCGCCCACGCACGGCACGCGAGAGCACCGCCCACGCGTGGCTCCTGCTCCCTGACGCGCGGCTCCCGCTGCTCCCTGACGCGCGGCTCCCTCCGCCTCCTGAAGCTTCGCCCGTGTGGCCCCCTCCTGCTAGCCTGGCCCGCCGCCGGCTATCTCTAGATCTGGTGGTATCAGATCTGTGTTAAAAAAATTGAGAGAGATGTCTTCTGCATCGGGCTACGTTGCGATTCCTCGCTGCCCGGTGATCTTCGATGGCGCGAATTATCCTGATTTCGCTGCCTTTATGCGCGTTCACATGCGCGGTCTCTGTCTTTGGGGTGTGCTCTCTAGCGAGGTCCCCTGTCCGCCGTGCCCCCTGCTCCTGTGGCTCCTCTGCCTCCGACGCCGATTGTGCTTGCTGCTGATGCTTCTCAGGAGGCCAAGGATGCTGCTCAGAGCGCTGATGATAGTGCTGTTGCTGCCTATGACCTGAAGTTCAAGTAGTATTCTGCTGATCTCGAGTCCTATCGCCACACTCTGACTGCCTACACTCAGTGGGTCAATGAGGATGCTCGTGCTGCTGCTGTTCTCACCTCCAGTGTTCTGCCCCAGTATGCTGCTGAGTTCATGAGTCTCCATACTGTTGCTGCTCAGTGGGCCCATCTTCTTCGGCGCTATCAGCCGTCTGGGGATGCTCTTTACCTGTCTGTGGTTCGCTAGGATCATGCTCTTCAGCAGGGTGATTCCACTATTGATGAGTTTTATACTCAGAGTGTTGCTATCTGGTGTCAGCTTGATTCTCTCCGTACTGCTGTTTGTGGCACATGCTCGTGCTGCCAGATTGTGCGCTCGGACTTGGAGTTTCACCGCATCTATGAGTTCTGTTCTCTGCTAGCCAGCTTACTGACTCTGGTTGTCGCGTCATTCTTGATGCTGATTCTTGTGTTGTCTAGGACCGTCGCACCTAGGCCCTGGTTGGAGCTGGCCCTCGCAGCCGTGATTCTTCAGGACTTTGGGAGTTAGACTGGCTTCGCGTTCCTTCCGCTGCCACTTCATCTGCCAGTTCTTCTCCGGTTGTCGCCTCTACTACCAGCTCCTTTCAGCAGTGGCATCATCGTCTTGGTCACCTCTGTGACTCTCGCCTGTCGTCATTAGTTCATCGTGGTCTTCTGGGGTCTGTCTCAGGAGATGGGTCTTTGCATTATCAGGGCTGTAGGTTGGGTAAACAGATTCAGCTTCCCTATCCTACTAGCACGTCTGTATCTCAGCGACCTTTTGATTTAGTTCATTCCGAAGTTTGGGGTCCGGCTCCTTTCGCTTCGAAAGGGGGCCATCGCTACTATATTTTATTCATCGATGATTTTTCTCGGTACACTTGGTTGTATTTTATGCGCTCTTGTAGTGAGGTGCTCTCCATATATCAGCGTTTTGCGGCCATGGTTCGTACTCAATATTCTAACCCCATCCGTGTGTTTCGTGCTGATTCTGCTGGTGAGTATATCTCCCAGATGTTGCGATGTGTTCTTGCTGAGCAGGGCACTCTTGCTCAGTTCTCATGTCCTGGCGCACATGCCCAGAATGGCGTTGCTGAGCGTAAGCATCGCCATCTTCTTGAGACCACTCGCACTATGATGATTGCTTCTTCTCTCCCGCCGCATTTCTGGGCTGAGGCTGTCGCTACGTCGGCTCACCTCATCAATATTCAGCCTTCTGCTGCCTTGTGGGGTGGTATCCCTCTTGAGCGCCTCTCTGGACAGTCTCCAGATTACTCCATGCTTCGCTTGTTTGGTTGTGTTTGCTATGTTCTCCTTGCTCCTCGCGAACGCACCAAACCGATCGTCACCGTTGAGTGTGTCTTCCTCGGATACAGTGATGAGCATAAGGGCTATCGCTGTTGGGACCCTGTTGGTCGTCGGATGCGTATCTCTCGTGATGTTACTTTTGATGAGACGCGCCATTTCTATCCTCGTCCCACCGCTGGTACTTACCCGGTGGAAGATATCTCTTTTCTTCTCTGTCCTGACACACCTCCTTCTACCCCTATTGTGTCTTCTTCAGGATCTCCTCCCCCTGATGTCTCTTCTTCGACACCGTCCTCTTAATAGAGCTAGAGATATCTTCAGGATCAAGACATATGAAACCACATGAAGTTAATTATCTAACTCATGATTTGGAGTTAGCAGCAGTAGTCTTTGCTCTGAAAGGATGGAGGCATTTTCTTTATGGAGCCAGATGTGAGTTATACACTGACCACAAAAGTCTCAAATATTTCTTCACTCAAAAGGAATTGAATATGAGACATAAGAGCTGGTTAGAACTAATCAAAGATTATGATTTGACCATCAATTACACCCCAGGAAAAGCAAATGTTGTAGTAGATGCTTTAAGTCATAAAATTGCAGATATTCAGCCAAGCAATAGGGAGCTACCAAAAGAGTTACATATGGATTTGGAAAGATTAGAGGTTCAATTTATAAGAACAGAGACTCTTGGAGGATTAGCTACTATGCAGGTAGTTGCAGAACAGAATAGTGATCTTAAGCACGGAATTTTTAGGCATTAAGCAGAAGATCCTTTTATTGCTGAGGAAATTTGGAGGATATCTCAAGGACAAACATCAGTTTTTAGGTTAGGAGATTATGGATCTTTATGGTTCCAGGATCGTCTTCGTGTTCCAGATATGCCTGAGATTCGTAAAGTGATACTTCGGGAGGCACATGAAACACCCTATTCCATTCATCCAGGAAGTAGTAAGATGTACATGCATTTGAAAAAATTATTTTGGTGGAATAACATGAAGAGAGACATTGCAAAATATGTGCCAGAATGCCATACTTGCCAAAGGGTAAAAGCTGAACATCAAAGTCCAGCAGGACCATTGCAACCTTTGGAAATTCCCGAGTGGAAATGGGAGGAAATTGGTATGGACTTCATCACAGGATTGCCCATGACACCTAAATGGAAGGATATGATATGTGTAATTGTTGATAGACTCACTACAAGTGCACATTTTATTCCGGTGAATCTGAAGGATAATGCCAAGAAGTTAGTAGAAGTTTACATCAAGGAGATAGTAAGTAAGCACGAAGTGCCCAAGAAGATCGTAACTGATAGAAAGTCAGTGTTTACTTCGGCATTTTGGAAGCAATTACATGAAGAACTTGGTTCAAAATTGGATTTCAGCACATCCTATCATCCAGAAACTGGGGGTCAAACTGAAAGAACCAATCAAATACTGGAAGACATGCTTAGGGCGTGTGCATTAGATTTTGGAGGTTCGTGGGAAGATCATCTACCGCTGGCAGAATTTTCCTACAATAACAGCTATCAGAGTAGTCTGAAGGCAGCTCCATATCAAGTACTTTATGGAAGGAAATGTAGATCACCAATATGTTGGTATGATCCTGGGAGTAGCAAAGAATTTGCGCCCAATTATATCAAGGAAAGGCAATATATCATTGATATAATCAAGGATAGGTTGAAGATCGCCCAAAGTAGACAGAAAAGTTATGCTGATTTAAGTCAAAGATCATGGCATCCTGAAGTAGGAGACATGGTATATCTCAAAGTAAGCCCAATGAAAGGAGTTAAGAGGTTCAGAGTTACAAGCATATCTGACTTATGTTGATAAACCCTGTAAAATTCTAGAAGAGAACTAGAAAAGGTTAAGAAATAGGGCAATCAAGTACTGCAAGGTACAGTGGGAGCATCACCCCGAGAGAGAAGACACATGGGAGAAAGAGGATGAATTAAGAAAATCCAATCCAGAACTGTTCAGCCACTCTTCAGCAAACGTCAGGATGAATTTTAATTTAAGGGGGAAGTCTGTAACATCCTAGCATTTAGGAACTAACGAAGGGTAGATTTAGGAAATTGTGCATATGCATGCATTCATCTGCAAAATGTGGGTAAATTTTTTTCCAAATAAAAACTTAAAGTGATCAGAGTTTCTTTCACTCTCTAAGTTTAGGAGTAGCATTGGAAAGTAATCATTATAAATTTTGACATGATCTTTATGAATTAGTGTGTTTTGAGGGAAGGAATTTAAATTCAAACTTGAAATTTGAGTTTATATTTTAAAAGATAAGAATTATGATTTAGTGATATTATTTAATCAAGATATAATATATAGTAATAGAAACTATCAATAAGAAATACAATTAAACAAGTGATTATTTATTCCATGAACAAGTTACAAAAAGTAACTCATTAAGTCAATAAAGAATCCTTATAGAAAATAAATTACAAAAAAGAGGAATATTTACATATTAATAAACTATTACACATTTCTTACAAAAGGATGAAATAAAAATTACAAAGGCAGTGATCTGTCTAAAAGTAAACCTATACTAATCTTGAATCTTCAAAGCTTGTACCTACAAAACAAGGAATAAAAAAAAGGAAAACGGAAGATTAAGTTATTAATTTTTACTCTCACTAGAGAGCAGTGAGTTCCACTGCTCAACTTTACATCATTGAGTAAATCCTTTAGGGGAAAGTTTCACCAATATGAAAGAATTCAATCTTTCGTAACAAATAAGCCACAGGTCAAATGATCACAGGAAGTAAAGGGGAAAGTTTCACCAGGAAGATTAATAGTAACAAGATCAGAAGGTAGAACACCTCATTGAGCATATCCACAACCATGCAGCAGACACACAAACAGCTTAGTCACCTAACTGCATGGGTGTGCTGTCGACACAGTCCCAACAGTTCAAACCAGCAAAAGGACCAAGAATAGCCATGGGCAAGCACTAGTGCACCTCTCCATTGCTCACACCACACAATAACAACCAACCTAGCCAAAGCCAAGAAAACAAGCCAACAAAACTTCACACTAGGTCAAACAAAACTTCACCAGATGGTGACATAAGGAGGGGGAGAATTAGGTGGACAGCAAGGCCAAGCCACAGGAGCTAGGAGGAGCAGGCTTGATCAAGGCCAAGCATAGGAACCAGGGGAAACAAGAACAACATCAAGAGGTGAAGGACAGGATCAAGCCAGCAACACCACCAGCACAACAAACCACTAAAATCATCAGTTTTTGTGGTGAGTGTCATAAACATCCACATGATCTGTTCATCTTATCCAAACATAAATATGTGTTGTTTCATAATACAACCTCTCAATGATCAACCAAGTGGGGTGAACCTATCCTAGAGGTTTTAAATATAAAGGTTAGAACCAAACTCTATCAAAAACACCAAAGTCTCAGACCAGCCTCAAAGATTTGGTGATACCAAAGGCAACTTATATATTCTAAGATGGTTTCACAAGAAATGATCTTACAGCTAAGCCAACCAGATAGTCTAGCTTTCATAAATAAACTAGCAGACCAATATATATCATTTCCCTGAGACCATACTCAAAGATCATTCAATATATCCATTCATTTTCAAAGAATCGCCAGACTCTATTAAATAAATTTAGTCTATGGATAAACATACAAGCCAACAAATACTGATGTCGTGAATCATCACTGATAGTGTTACTGTCAGCATCGAGATAGTGACATAAGATGAACACACTAAGCCACCATATTATCAACTAGAGGCAACACTATGAAACACTAACATCAGACCAACACTAGCATCAGATCAACACAGCCTTTAGTGAATATCACTATCAAATTATAGCAACATTTTACAACCACCAGGGATGAACCCTAGAATCAGTGCAAACCCTAAATATATATTGGCCACTAGATACACACAGAGGAACTCGAGATAGCCAGAAGCACGAGTAATCACAGAGACATTACTCACCGGCGGTCCTCGCCGAAGGATTGAAGAGGAAGCAGAGGGGCCGACGAGCTCGTGGCGGCACAGGGAGCACCCCAGAGGGCGCTGCAACCCGCACCAGCCACGACGGCGGCCACAGCATCACACGAGTACCGCACACCACCACAGGAGGATCAACAGTGGTAGTAGAGGCACCATTCTCAAACCCTAGGTTTCAGGAACGGGGTTAGCCTGGCCACAGGAGGGATCCGAAATCAAATCGAAGCGGAGAAGATGGACGATCATGGTTGACAACCTCGCCCTGCACCACGGCAGCGGCCAGGGAGGACCACGGCGGCGAGCATCGCACGACGGCGGCGGCGCCAGCACCCCACGGGGTCGAGGAGGAGAGGAGGTGAGGTCGAGAGAGGGAGAGACAGAGGAAATGGGCCAATAGGGCCAGAACCCTTTGGGGTGCCCTTTTGGTCAAAGTCACTTAGGCTAAATTGGCCCAATAAGCCCAATAGAACTAGCCCAAAACTTAAAAGAAGTCTTAATAATTAATAAAAGACCAAAATACCCCTAGAGTTAAAAAATCCTAGAAAATAAAATAGAAATCTAAAAATAGTAAATAAAATATTTCTGGATTTATAATAATCCAACCTGTTTAATTAAATTAAGAAATAATTTCTATAAATATTATTTTTAGTCAAGAATATTACAATATACATATTCCTTATGGAATTTTATAAAATTATAGAAAGAGGATACAAATAAATAAAAATCACATTTATTACGTATTATTATTGTAGTATTTTATAAAAATGCTAAATAAATATTTGAAGTTATAAAAGGAAATACTTTTATTTAAATATTAATTCTTAAAAGAATTATTAAATGAATAAATATAGGAATTGATACTAAATTTTAATTCTAAAAATAAATGATTACCTTATAAAATGGAAAATATAATATTCAATAAATATTAAAGATTATTTTTTAAAATGAAAACCTTTATTACTTAAATGAATTCCTGAAACTAAAATAATGGGTAAAACACACAAAGAAAAGTAAATGATAAATAATGCATTACATTACCATGCATATTCATTTTGCTTATTTAATTATTGTCCTTACTGGGCAATAATGATGTTTCGTAGACATAGAAGCTCAAGGTCCAGTGCAAGCATCAGACTTCACTACCTTGCAATCACAAGGCAAGTTCATCACTTGCTCATGTCCTTTGAAGAGTCTTTATCAAAGTATTTGCAAATTGTGTGTTATCATCTATGTTTCAAGGTAACAAAAAATTATTTTCTCAAGTAAATAAATTGTTGATATCATCCTAAGTGATGATATAATGAAGAAATAGGACTTAGGTTTCTATTTGCAACAATTATGATCAACTAGGAACTTAGCCATGACATCAGTGATTCTAGCGCCGTATATCATGCGTTAACCATGAGATTTGGAATGGGACTGAGAAGTCAGCTGTATCTTCTTCCTCTCGCATGTATCCAGATGTGCAGGTCGTGGCTGTTATCCTTGTAGCATGCATATTAATTGGTAATTCGTAGAGGATATGCAGCATATGGGTGGGAACCCTCATCGACACACGATAGTTCTGGCATATAACGGTCTGTACAAACAATTAGCAATGGGTGGGCATGGTGTACACCAAGGAGGCATGCGAGGTCGTGAAGGGGCAGTGATTGGCTTGGATCACCTACTGGGCCCCACATCATGGAATTGTGGACGGGAAAGTACGCCCGGTTGTGCAACAAGGATAATATCCTATTCCAGGAAGTAACGTACCTCTGTAGAGTGTAAAAACTGTAAATTGTTACTCCCTATTCCGGGAAGGAGCTACGAACGCGGCAGGAAAGGAACTTCATGAAAGTTCTGGTAAATCTGTGAAGGCTGATGGGCATAGTTTTTAATAATAGAATAAATCTTTGAAGAAAGACTTACGAAAACTGCATAGTGCCAAGGACTTATAGTCCAAGGTGGTAGATAGAGCATCATACTTCCCACCTTGCATATAATGAATTTGCTGGGTAACTCTATTACTCACCTTTTCCTTTGGTCCCCTGCTTAGACTCCGAGGATCCCGCAGACACTCCAATGTATGCAGCAGAATGTCAGGATGATGTATTCTACGAGGATCCTAACCTGTCAGGTGGTGTTGAAGGAGTGGATTACGAGATCCGATATGGAGTAGATGGCAATGAATCAGCTTAGTTGCTCTAATTATTAGTAATCAACGGAGCCGAGCGGCATGAACTTCTAGTTGGAGTTGTTACTTTTAAATCTTCCGCTGAAACACTTTATATTTGGTTTATAAGTTGAATGCTTTGAAGTCTTGAACTTATGGTATTGTAATTATAATAATGAGTGTATGTTTGTACTATGGCCCACAATGTTTCTGTTGTACCACTCTGAGGGACGTGATATTTACGGAACGGTGTTCTGTGGATGTCATGTCAACGACTATAGTGTACTACACATGCAGTGGTATGCTGGGTCACTACAAGTGTACTTGGGAACTCTTGTTACAGAGGAAGCCAGTGGCGCTTCAGGACGTGCGGCGGGGACGGGCGGATGGCGGTGGGTCCTCCTTAGCGGCTGGCTGGAGAGGAAGTCGGATATGGGTGGCACACTGGTGATGTGTGGGGTGGCGGGAAAAGGCAGTGGTATGGCGTCTATAGCATGGCAGAGCGGAGGCAGCATGCGGGAGGAACATTGAGATGCAACAGGGTGAGCTCAGGCGTGGTCGGCAGTGCGAGGAGGTGCGAGGTCGTGCCTACGAGGTGGTGGTCGGTGCTGGCTCGCGAAGGGGAGGCAGGGGAGGCCATCGGCAAACAAGGTGACAGGAAGAGTCAGGGTGGGCGGTGGAAGCTGAGGCAGAGGCGACGGGGTCCACAAGATGGCACCAGGTAGGCGGCCGGATGCGGGAGAGGACGGGAGGGAGTCGGAGATCACTGGGGAAGGGGCGATAGCGGGCCCGGGGTCGAGGGGAGGCATATGCTGCAGAAGCGCCTGTAGGAGGGAGGTGAAAAGGAGCATTTTCAGGCAGGGGAGGTGAGATCGCGGAGAAGAGGCAATGCGGGAGGGTGCGTGGAAAGTGGGCACGGGGATCGCACGAGGTGGGGGCGGGAATGGGAATGGGCGGCCCAGGTCACGTCAGTGGGGCCAGGAGCGGGGGAGTGAGGGAGCGTGCATCGTGTTGGTGGGGTCTAGCGATGCGTGTGTGTAGCGCGTGTGTAGCTGCGCGCGAGTGAGAGAGGGTGCCGATGGGGTTGGTGAGTGGCAGTGGAGAGGGGTGAGTGGTGGGATTAGGGTTTAGGTAGGGTTAGGGTAGGTAGATGTAGGGTTTCGCTAGGATTTCTTTTCGGCTGGGTAGTAGGTAGTCTGGCCCCATTGGGACTGTGGCCTGACCGGCTGGACTGCCTCCCCGGAGAAAATAGTTTTTAATAATTTTATTTTATAAACTTTTACAATTAGTTTTTAGGCAAATAAAATATCCAGACAGACTAGAGTTTTGATTTGAACAAAGAGGGGAATATCTAGAAAACAAAATAGGCTTTCAGAAAATAGTTTTAGGCAAACCATGCATGATGACATGACGATGATCAACTGCAATGTGGTATGATGCCATGAGCATGCGGTCATGAAGATGCACAAAACAAAAACACAAAGGATTTCTAGTAGTGGTTTTACCTGGGGTGCTACAGTAACGCACATCTATAGAGTGTAAGAAATGTGACATGTTACTCCCTATTCTGAGATGGAGCTACGAACGCAGTAGGAAAGGATCTCCATGAAGGCTGACGGACATAGATTTTTAGAATAAAAGCAACCCTTGAATGTTTATGAAAACCTGCATAGCCTACGACCTATGGTCTGTGGCTATAGATAGTGCATCATACATTCCTTTTTAGTGAGCTTGCTTAGTATGATCGTACTCAACCGTAACTTCTTAACCCTTTCTAGATTATGAGGCCAATCAAAGACGATGTCTACATCAACTCATGCTTAAAGGAACCGTCCCCAAAATCTCAACTTCTTCTATGAAGTGAAGGAAGTCAACATATATATCAACTAAAGGAAAACAAAGTTGCTGATTAGATATGAGTATAACATATATCCGTAGAACCTACTTCTGTAGAGCAATGCAATAGCAGCATTTGCATGCCAGATAGTTTAGATGCTAGTTTAATAGTATGCTATTTTTGAGTTTTTATTTCTGGTTCTTCTTTGTTAGAAGTTTATTTCTCTCTCTATAACCTAGAGTGTTCTCTGGATCTTTTGTAAAGAGTCGAGTTATAATATATAGTCATGAATTATACCTACTATATTTCGGTTATACCACTCTGAGGTATGTAATACTAGTGGAATGGTGTTTCATTGGTGTTATGTCAACGAATGTAGTATACTACATCATATAGTGGTATGTTGGGTCACCGCAGCTGGTCTTAGAGCATATACTTTGACCTTAGGTTGGAAACCTAGTAAATGGGTAGAACCTGTAGGGAGAATACTAGCAACGATAGAGTTCTCTAGAAATATGATGAGTATTCAATTGATAATCGTCTCTTCATATTGCTAGTGCGATAATTCTTTACTATTATGCATGGTTAAGTAATAACAACGAGTTTTAACTCAATATGACTAATGATAATTTCTTATCTACAGTATGAAATGGCACCTCATTATCCACACCAGAATGTTCAAGTGTTAAACAGGACTTTAGATGACTATGGAGGTGATATTCTCAGACAATTTCTATGGAGTCTGGATTGTGAATCCCGACTTCTCGTCAAGATTTACAATTACTATGACGTGAAGGTATTATCTAAGTACCGTGTCATGATCATGTTACCCAAGAACTTGCGACTAAATGGAGAAATGCCATTAGGATAAGCGAGGTGTATGGCGGTGTAGTATCAAATTGCAGTAATAGCAAGCATAACCATGATCTAGGAGCAAAAATCCAAGGCACTGGTAGGTAGTAATCACACTACTATACCTCATGAAATTATAAGTTCGGAACCTGGGTTATATCATCCTACTCTGGTGCGAACTAAACCTACTCTGGCTATAGAGTATATGTATTATTATAGGTTTGTACTGAATACCTTCCATAACACTCATCAACCGCTAGTACAAGAGTTGGATACTGCCATTGAGGATATTACTGATCCTGTTAAGGCAAAGGCACATCCGAAGAAGTTAGAAAAAGAAGCTAGGCGTCCTAAAACCGTATTTTTAGGAGAAGTGTATGAAGAAACTGAATTCAATGATCCACAGTCCAAAACCTATGGCTACTATCATAATGGACCTTAGTCACCTAAAGATCCATGGACCAAACATGAAGTAGAACAGAAAACTTGGGGGGCAACCAATCAAAATATTCCAGTGGAAGACTATAATGGATGGGGAGTAGAGCCTTATGCTGGAACTTTGGGAAATCCTATACCCAGTGATACTAGTAAGCAAGTAGAAACCAGTTACAACCTTAGAGAATTGATACGTCCAATTTTCATCACCATTCTATATCATAATTTGCCTCTATTCATTGATATATTACTTATTAAGAGGTGTTACTTATGTCTTTTCATCCGTTTTTGCATGTTGGATGATTCTTGGAGGATGAACTACCGGAGTTAGGTTTCTAATGGAAAAAGAGGTGTTTTGACGCAATTTCGCAAAGATCAGAAAAATACCAGAAAAATCATGGAAAATAATATTTTCCCAGAAGACGAAGGAAGCCAGAAGGGGAGGTGGAGATGGGCCATAGGGGGCCCACACCCTCCGAGGCGCGGGCCACCCCTAGGATGCGCCTAGAGGCGGTGTGGCCCACCTAGCTGGCCTCCGACTCCGCCCTCTCGCCTATATCTTCTCCTCAAAACCCCAAAAGATGGGGAGCGACCACAGAAAGATTTTGCCGTCTCTGCGGGGCGGAAAAAACTGAGAGAGAAAGAGCTCTCCAGCAAACAGATTTCTGCCAGGGAAATTCCTTCCCGGAGATGGGAGATCGCCGCCATCGACACCGTCATCAAGCTAGACTTCATCGGGATCATCATCATCATCCACACCATCATCTCCACCAGCACCATCATCACCACTCCATCCTGCTGTAACAATTGTATTGAATACTTGCATAGTTCTTAGGGGAAACTTTCCCGGTGTTGATTACTATTGTAGTTGACGCTTGTGAGTGGAACCATTGGATTATTGTTTATGTTCAGATTGTTATTCATCACCATATTATCTTTGATCTTGATCCATATGATGTCTTGTGAGTAGTTCGTTTAGTTCTTGAGGACATGGGAGAAGTCATGTTGTTATTAGTGGATTTGTGTTGAGTTATTATTCAATGGTTTAGTATTTAAATTGTGGTGCTATTCTTCTAGTGGTGTCATGTGAACGTCGACTACATGATACTTCACCATTTATGGGCCTAGGGGAATGGATTGTGTATTTGGCTACTAATTGTGGGGTTGCCGGAGTGACAGAAACCTGAACCCCCGTTAGGACACCATTGCACAAGGGAGTGTAGGATCTCAGAGTTTAAGGTCGTGGTTAGGTTTATATCTTAATTGATTTCCTGTAGTTGCGGATGCTTGCATGGGGTTTAATCACAAGTATGTATTAGTCCAAGTAAGGTCGGTACATTAGCACAGGTTCACCCACACAACACTTACAACACCAAAGAAGGGTACTCAGCTATTTGAAGCGAAAGCACTTGACAGTATTCCCATGTGTCCTCGAGAACGTTTGGTCCTTATAAGTATTTCCACCGGCTTGTCCTTTGCTAATAAAGGATTGGGCCACTTGTTGCAGTTGTTCGTTGTCTTTATTACTTGCACTTTGTTTCTTTGCTTTATCAGAAAACCCCTAAAAACCATTTGCTAAGTATTTAGAGAGATTTCCTGCTCCATACCACTAGTCAACACCTTCTAATCCTCGTTGGGATCGACACTCCTATTTATCGAAAGTACTATGATACACCCCCTATACTTGTGGGTCATCAAGACTATTTTCTGGCGCCATTGCCGGGGAGTGAAGCACTATTGAAGAATGGAACTGGTAAAGGAAACTTCTACTGTGAGTATTGCTTTTTATTTCTGTTTGTTACTTTGTTTCCAATATGGATAACCCACTTTGTTTTCTGTTTGTAAAAACTACTACCCGTGCTAGGGTAGTAGATGAACCACCACCTGTTCAGATATATCCTTTTAAGATACCTACAAATATTGTTGATCATGTCATGGATAATTATTATCTAGGGGATGGAACTGTCCATCCTGGTGATCACTTGCTTTTTATCCATGAATTATGCGGGTTGTTTAAGTGTGCAGGTATCACAACTGAACAGGTGAAGAAGAAGTTACTCTCTATATCCTTGAAAGGAAGAGATGAAGAATGGTATAAGCTACTAAAGAATGGACAATCCATGGAATGGGAGGAATTAGTACCTCTCTTTTATTCTAAATTCTATCCTCCCAGTCAAATTCATAAGGATGTAATCTGATATATAACTTTTGGCCTCGTGATGGAGAGAGTACAACTCAAGCTTGGGGGAGATTGAAGTTAGTAATGCTTAAATGTCCTATTCATGAACTCCCTAACAATATGATTATCAATAACTTTTATGCTAGGCTTTCTCTTCATGATAAAATTTTACTAGATGCTTCTTGTGCTGGATCATTCACACGTATGAAGGAAGAAGATAAATGGGATCTCCTAGACCGTATTCAAGAGAACACTGAAGCTTGGGAGAATGACAAAGGAAGAAAGTGAGGTATAAACTATGATTATGAATGCATTAAATATTTTATGGGAACTGATGACTTCCATGATATTAGTAATGAGTTTGGTCTTGACTCCCAAAGTATTGCATATTATTTTAAAGCCTTTGCCTCTTACATAGAAATTCCCAAAACGAAGTGGAATAAGTACCATGCACCTTATAAAGATGTTGTTAGTCATGTTCCTGTTAGAAGCACTGAAGTTTGTACTATTGATCATATTTTTCCTGAACCTTATGTTGAGAAAACACCTTTCTAGGCTAAGGTAACGGAATATTCTATGATGATTAGTGCGAATAACAAAGGTACAAAGAAAACTGTGGAACCTGATGAGCAAATGAATACTGAACCTGTGGTAGCTCTTGTGAAAGATCTTGTCACTAGAAATATAGAGGATGAGCACTTTGTCTTCTGTGAAGACGCTTCTAATATTCTCTCTCATCCTAGAAAAGCTACAAAAGCTAGCATCCCTGTGCTTACTATTAGAATTGGTGATCATTGCTACTATGGTTTATGTGATATTGGTGCTAGTTCTAGTGTTATTCCTTATGAGCTTTACATGGAAATTATGCATGAAATTGGTCCTTGTGAGCTTGAGGACATTGATGTGGTTATTCACCTTGCTAATAAGGAAACCATTTGCCCCATTGGTATTGTAATAGATGTGGAGGTTCTCTGTGGTAAGACTAAGTATCCTGCTGATTTTCTAGTACTTAATTCAGCAGCTAGCAAAACTTGTCCTATCATCTTTGGTAGACCTTTCTTGAACACTTGTGGAGCTATTATAGATTGTAAGAAGGAAAAGGTTTTAACTAAGTTTGATGGAGATTCTTATGAGTTTAACTTTTCCAAATTTGCTAAAGCTCCTTGTGAAAACAGCTTGCGTAATAAAGATTTCAGGATGGAACAACTTTCTTCTATTGATCTAGTTTATGACCTTGGACCTATTTTTGGTGACTGTAAGTATGCTCATTCTGATGATAAAGTTGTTGACAGTGACAGTTATATTGTCAACTTTATTCAAAGTGCTACTGAAAGTTATTATGAGAGAGGGAAACATGGTTTTATGCATCTCAATAATGTTAAGTTTCCTTGTTTTATGTTGAAAGCTTTGAAGTTGCATTTGTTTTGTATTCCTTGCTGGTGGCGTTTTGTTTCAAAAATTTGTTTTCTCATGATACCCCCATGCATAGGAAGTGGGTTAGACTCAAATGTGTTGGTTATTTGCTTCTTGATGCTCTCTTTCACTTCAGATATTTATCTCCTATGTGAGCATCTTTGAAACTATCAAGCCTAAATTAAAGGCATTAGAGAAAAGTACTTCTTGGGAGATAACCCAATAGTTTTGTCGAGTCTTGGAAGTTATTAACTCAGTAATAACTGCTCCTTATCCTTTTTGTTTTGTTTTTTGTGTCAAGTAGAGGAGTTGTGAAAAGTGGTTGTCTTGGGACAAATTTTTGTGCTGCATTGTAAAAATTCGTGAACGATCTCAGTATGTCGGATGGAGATATATTTTTCTTTTCTTGTTCTCCAAGTTGTTACCCAACTTTCATTAGTTTTGCACTTTTTTATTTGAGCAACAGAAGGTTTTCAAAAAAATCAATCTTTACCTGCTGGTCTGTTTTGACAGATTTTCTGTCATCATTTGCATTTGCCTCTTATATTGATTCCCTTCCAGATTCCTTTGGGTTTTTGGAAAGGAGTTGCTACAGTAGATTTTGTTTTGATGGATTTCAGTTGAAGTGTGAACCTAAAGGTTTATTGTTTTTGCTTACACTAATGTTGCCATTGAGGTTTGTGTAATGTTTTGTGAGAAAAGGAATTTCCAGGAGAAGGAGAAAAGGATTCTGCAGAGTTCGTCTTTGAATAAGTAAAAGTGGTAAAAACAGAAGGTTCGTGAAAATCCAATCTTTTATATTTTTGATATTTTTTATTACATACGGAAGGTTATGAAACAAAATAGAGGAGGAAACTTAGGCCAGGGTGGCCACACCCACCCTAGGCGTGGGCCAAGCTGGCCGCGCCTGGAGGGGGTGTGAGCCCCCTGAGCTCCGTCTCCACCTCGTTTACTAGTACCTTCCTTATGCATTGAAACTTCATAATATATAACCCCCTGGATCCCCCGAGGTTCGTGTATCGTGTTTTCATTTCGATCTATTTCTGTCAGGAAATCTTCTCAAGTTTAGAGCACCATGGTCTCCGCCAAATACAAAGGCAAGAAGCCCGAGGAAGATGATACTCAAAACCCCAAGGAGAAGGAGATCTTGGTAGGGGATGAAGAAGACATGGAGGAGGACGAGCATCCATACACCCACGCTACCCTCGCAAGCATTGGAGTGGTGGAAAACCCTACCAAGCTTAGGAGGACAGAACGGATATCTCCAGGAGGGAAAACTCCGCGTCATATCCTCTCTCCACGGTCACCTCCTCCACGTACCAAGAATCCCTTCCATACTCTTATACATGAGAAACAATACCAACAGGTGCCCAAAGGGAACTTGCCCTCGGTTTGGGATCTGCCTCGCTCTAACCATGCAGGGATGGAACACACTAAGGAGGAAGAGTGGGGAAAGAATAGCAAGGACTGGAACTCTTGGTATGATATGATCATGAACCGCATTGAGCAAAATTCGGAGTTGATTCATACTCTGACCTTCGAGATTGAGGATTTGAGGAAACTGATTGAGGAGCTTATCAAGAGAACACCACCACCACCACCGAAGGAGTAATTTGTCATCAGGTTTGGCATCCCCTTGGCTTGTTCCAAGCTTGGGGTAGTGCCGCGGTATAACATCACTATCTTTTATCTTTTACCTTTTTAGTAGATTCATATCTTTGGTAGAGAAGTTATCTTATAGGTTGGTTTGCATGTGGAAGTATATCTACTCTAGTTGATTATCTATGTATCCCTTGGTGTGAGTGCCTTTATGGAATATTAATGAGAAGTTACATGTTTTACTTTTTGCACTTCTTATTTTAGTTTGCAATCTCTATTATATGATTGATCTTGTTGATTAGTATTGGCATCACTTTGGGAGCATCAAGTAGATCTAAATTGGTTTTGGCAAACCAAGCTCTAGTTAGTAGCAAGACTTTTTGAGGTTTGAAAGGAAAAGAGAAAAATCTTACAGGTATTTTGTATCAATTATTTTCTTTCTTGATTGGCTCATAAGTTTAGTATTCTTTATTTGAGATCTTTTGTGTCTTCAAGGAAGATTGCATGTTTGGCTTTCTCACTTGGAGGTTTATTTGTTTCCTTCAACTCTTTTGCTTGTTGTCTAGCCTTGCTAGCCAAAAACCTGTTTTGAGAAGGCATACTTCTCATGTTTCCAACCCCTTTGAACCAAACATGTGACATTTGTGTCCACCATATCTACCTATTAGCATTATTGCTATTCCAAGCAAATTCTCAAGCTTCATCTATCTTTCGAATTAAAAATTATTTTGTTATGTGAAAACTAGTTAGTAAAGCTCTCACGAACTTGATGGCACACCTTATTTTCTTTCCCCTATTAAACTTGAACCATTGTGTCATCAAAGTGGTATATGCTTGCATCTATACGTTGGGATTAGCAGAAGTGTGCTGTCACGGGGAACGCTTTCAACACTTATGGATTCTTATCCAGTTGATATCATGCTATTTTGTTTGCAGATGTCGTCGGTGTGAAATAAAAGGGGAGCTTGTAAGTCCATGGAGTTATGTTTGTGTGTTAGAAAAACGCCTGGGCCGCTAGCCTAAGCCATGCCTAATCATGGTGGAAACTTGCAGCATCACCATAATGAGCAATCTATGAAGCATCCTCAATAAAAACCTATGCAAATAGCAAATAAAAAGATCGCTGAGATACTCATTGTCTACTTGCCTTGTCATTTTGGTTATGGGATAGCTCATGTATCATGCGCAAGGGGTACCCACGTTGGCGGTTCTTTATGATACACATGTACTTACAATGACAAGAACTTACCGGTAACTAAAGTTGAGTAGCATGAGGAGCGGCCCTCGTACTCAAGGGACATGAGATTGCCAACTTATATTTTGTCAAGCATCTACTCCATCCTTGTTCACTTTAACCTTAATCACCTCAAGATGCTTATGATAGGGGAAATGAGGGCTCAAAGCTAGTAAGTACCATAATCTTTTGGAAGCTCTTTATGAAGTTGAAATCCCTGCTTTCCTCTATAAAGGGACCTTTCTCCTATTTCTAAGTTGAGTCAGTAAACCTTTTTCCTCTATCGCCAGCAAGCAGTTGAGTTGTTGTGTTTCAAGCATTAATATGATGATTTATTCAATCATGTTCTCTATCCTCCTTGTTTGCACAAGACTCTTATCTATTGAGTATTACTTTGAAAGCCATCATTGTGAAAAGTCTTTTATGTTTGAGCAAAGAGTACTCTTGTTGTGAAAACTCTGTAACATCCCAGCATTTAGGAACTAACGAAGGGTAGATTTAGGAAATTGTGCATATGCATGCATTCATCTGCAAAATCTGGGTAAATTTTTCGCCAAATAAAAACTTAAAGTTATCAGAGTTTCTTTCACTCTCTATGTTTAAGAGTAGCTTTGGAAAGTAATCGTTATAAATTTTGACATGATCTTTATGAATTAGTGTGTTTTGGGGGAAGGAATTTAAATTCGAACTTGAAATTTGAGTTTATATTTTAAAAGTTAAGAATTATGACTTAGTGATATTATTTAATCAAGATATAATATATAGTAATAGAAACTCCCTATAAAAAATACAATTAAACAAATGAATATATATTCCATATATTTATTCCATGAATAAGTTATAAAAAGTAACTCATTAAGTCAATAAAGAATCCTTACAGAAAGAAATTACAAAAAAGCGGAATATTTACATATTAATAAACTATTACACATTTCTTTCAAAAGGATGAAATAAAAGTTACAAAGCAGTGATCTGTCTAAAAGTAAACCTATACTAATCTTGAATCTTCAAAGCTTGTACCTGCAAAACAAGGAATAAACAAAAAAGGAAAATTGAAGGTTAAATTATTGATTTTTACTCTCAGTAAAGAGCACTGAGTTGCACTGCTCAACTTTACATCATTGAGTAAATCCTTTAGGGGCAAGTTTCACCAATATGAAAGAATTTAATCTTTCGTAACAAATAAGCCACAAGTCAAATGATCACAGGAAGTAAAGGGGCAAGTTTCACCAGGAAAATTAATAGTAACAAGATCAAAAGGTAGAACACCTCATTGAGCATATCCACAACCATGCAGCAAACACACAAACAGCTTAGTCACCTAACTGCATGGGTGTGCTGTCGACACAGTTTCAACAGTTCAAACCAGCAAAAGGACCAAGCACAGCCATGGGCAAGCACTAGTGCACCTCTCCATTGCTCACACCACACAAGAACAACCAGCCTAGCCAAAGCCAAGCAAACAAGGCAACAAAACTTCACACCAGATCAAACCAAACATCACCAGATGGTGACATAAGGAGGGGGAGAATTAGGTGGACAACAAGGCCAAGCCACAAGAGCTAGGATGAGCAGGCTTGATCAAGGCCAAGCATAGGAACCAGGGGAAACAAGAACAACATCAGGAGGTGAAGGACACGATCAAGCCAACAACACCAGCAGCACAACAAACCACTACAATCATCAGTTTTTGTGGTGAGTGTCATAAACATCCACATGATCTGTTCATCTTATCCAAACAGAAATATGTGTTGTTTCATAATACAACCTCTCAATGATCACCCAAGTGGGATGAACCTATCCTAGAGGTTTTAAATATAAAGGTCAGAACCAAACTCTATCAAAAACACCAAAATCTCAGACCAGCCTCAAAGATTTGGTGATACCAAAGGCAACTTATATATTCCATCATCTGTTCTTATAAAATCTGGGCACATCTCCAAGAAGGAGTAGCACCTTAGATCTTATAAGCTAAAAACAAATCCATTAACTTAACCAACTAGGATCCAAGATCTAGTAAGCAACTATGACGCCTTAGCCAAATTTGAAAGTGACAGCAACATAGGAACTTAGTTCCTGGAGCCTCAGACCAGCATCATAGGCATGAACAATAAGTGAACTTGTCAACTTATTATTAAGCATTTATCAACTCTCAAGTACTAATCATAAGTAAAGCCAACAACCAGATCAACTTGTGTACCATTCTAAGATGGTTTCACAAGAAATGATCTTACAGCTAAGCCAACCAGATAGTCTAGCTTTCATAAATAAACTAGCAGACCAATATATATCATTTCCCTGAGACCATACTCAAAGATCATTCAATATATCCATTCATTTTCAAAGAATCGCCAGACTCTATTAAATAAATTTAGTCTATGGATAAACATACAAGCCAACAAATACTGATGTAGTGAATCATCACTGATAGTGTTACTGTCAGCATCGAGATAGTGACATAAGATGAACACACTAAGCCACCATATTATCAACTAGAGGCAACACTATGAAACACTAACATTAGACAAACACTAGCATCAGATCAACACAATCTTCACTGAGCGTCACTATAAAATTATAGCAACATTTTACAAGCACCAGGGATGAACCCTAGAATCAGTGCAAACCCTAAATATAGATTGGCCACTAGATACACATAGAGGTACTCGAGATAGCCAGAAGCACGAGTAATCACAGAGACATTACTCACTGGTGGTCCTCGCTAAAGGATTGAAGAGGAAGCATAGGGGCCGACGAGCTA
Source organism: Avena insularis (assembly GCA_023614405.1). NCBI lineage: Eukaryota > Viridiplantae > Streptophyta > Magnoliopsida > Poales > Poaceae > Avena > Avena insularis. Next base: position 176,243,296 of record CM042689.1, read on the forward strand.
GTGGCGGCACGGGGAGCACCCCAGAGGGCGCTGCAACCTGCACCAGCCACGGCGGCGGCCACATCAGCGCACGAGCACCCCACACAACCACGAGAACAGGGCTAGCCTGGCCACAAGAGGGCTTTGAAATCAAATAGAAGTGGAGAAGATGGACGAGCATGTTCGACAACCTCGCCCTGCACCATGGCAGTGGCCAGGGAGGACCACGGCGGCGGCGCCAGCACCCCACGGGGTCGAGGAGGAGAGGAAGTGAGGTCGAGAGAGGGAGAGACAGAGGAAATGGGCCAATAGGGATAGAACCCTTTGGGGTGTCCTTTTTGTCAAAGTCACTTGGGCCAAATTGGCCCAATAAGCCCAATAGAACTAGCCCAAAACTTAAAAGAAGTCCTAATAATTAGTAAAAGACCAAAATACCCTTAGAGTTAAAACAATCCTGGAAAATAAAATAGAAATCTAAAAATTGTAAATAAAATATTTCTGGATTTATAATAATCCAACCTATTTAATTAAATTAAGAAATAATTTCTATAAATATTATTTTTAGTCAAGAATATTGCAATATATATTCCTTATGGAATTTTATAAAATTATAGAAATAAGATAAAAATAAATAAAAATCACTTTTATTATGTATTATTATTGTAGTAGTTTAGAAAAATGCTAAATAAATATTTGAAGTTATAAAAAGAAATACTTTTATTTAAATATTAATTCTTAAAAGATTTATTAAGTGAATAAATATAGGAATTGATATTAAATTTTAATTCTAAAAATAAATTATTACCTTATAAAATGGCAAATATAATATTCAATAAATATTAAAGATTATTATTTTTAAATGAAATCCTTTTTTACTTGTAAGCATCTGACTTCACTGCCTTGTAATCACAAGGCAAGTTCATCACTTGCTCATGTCCTTTGAAGAGTCTTCATCAAAGTATTTGCAAATTGTGTGTTATCATCTATGTTTCCAGGAAAGAAAATATTATTTTCTCAAGTAAATAAATTGTTGATATCATCCTAGGTGATGATATAATGAAGCAATAGAACTTATGTTTCTGTTTGCAACAATGATGATCAACTAGGAACTTAACAATCCCTAACATCAGTGATTCTAGCGTCGTATATCTCGCGTTAACCATGAGATTTGGAATGGGACGGAGAAGTCAGCTGTATCTTCTCCCTCTCGCATGTAGCCGGATGTGCAGGTCGTGGATGTTATCCTCGTAGCATGCATATTAATTGGTAATTCGTAGAGGATATGCAACATATGGGTGGGAACCCTCATCGTCCCACGATAGTTCTGGCATCTAATGGTTTGTACAAACCATTGCCGTAATTCATTGGGTGGTCATGGTGTACACCAAGGAGGCATGCGAGGTCGCGAAGGGGCAGTGATTGGCTTGGATCTCGTACTGGGCCCCACATCAAGGAATTCTAGATTGGAAAGTACGCCCGGTTGTGCAACAAGGAGTTGATCTCTCATGGGTAAAGTAACGCACCTCTGCAGAGTGTAAAAACTGTAATTTGTTACTCCTTGTTCCGGGAAGGAGCTACGAACGCGGCAGGTAAGGAACTCCATGAAAGTTCTGGTAAACCTGTGAAGGCTGATGGGCATAGTTTTTAATAGTAAAATAAATCTTTGAAGAAAGACTGACGAAAACTGCATAGTGCCAAGGACTTATAGTCCAAGGTGGTAGATACAACATCAAACTTCCCAACTTGCATATAATGAACTTGTTGGGTAACGTTGTTACTGTTGGGGATATGCTATATGGGTATCCTCATAGCATGTCTCCTATCCAGATAACCCGGGTGGCCCATAGTTGGTAGCATGGCCCATGGCCTACTGGGCGGACCAGTTATATAGATCCAGAAGGGAGGCCCATGCCGGATAAAGGAAGGCTACAGAGGAGTCATCTACGTACCCGGAGCCTTGGAGTGCAAGACACGTTAGACTGATTGTATACTGTTTAGGACTCTGTAACCTGTCCGGCTAGGACTTTCCCTATAACCCTAGGACCTGGCGACTATATAAGTCGGGCCTATGGGAGCTTTAGGGCGTAACATAACTCATACCTCGCACAGTGAACTGATCCCTATAACTCGGTGTATTGCCATTATAGTGAGTTATAGCAGGAGTAGGATTCCTCCATCATTGTGGGATCTGAACCTGGGTAAGCTGTGTTACCTCGTACCCGTCAACCGTCCGCCTTACCCCACGTCTCTAAACACGCACTTTGAGGACCCCTCCATGGCATACTCATCGGCAATACCACGACAGTTGGCGCCCACCGTGGGGCGAGAGGCGCTTTAGGCTCTACAACGGGCGAGGTCCAAGATATTCACGGGAATCGGCAAAACCGTAGCCATCGGTCGCGTTCTCTTCTCCGACAATGTTCCGATCATCCCTCCTGACGAGTTCTGTATCCCGGCGAAGACGAACCCTACGCGGTGCTCAATCGTCCCCATCGGAGATATCCACCTCTTCATCGGCAAAACCGACTTGGGCACTAGTTCCCTGGGAGTCGGAGGAGCATCAAGACTCGCACGGACCGTCTACGGGCAGGATACATTCACGAAAGGATCGATGTCGGATCTCTCTTTGAAGTTTTCCGGCAAAGATCGGAAAAATTCAAGGCCCACCCAAACCGCCCTTGTGTAGGATATCACGGCGGAAGATCGTTGCAAGTCCGCTGGCTTCGTCTGTGTGTCTAGACAACAGAGATCCAAGTTCGTCGGAGTGGTGACCATCTTCGATCTGGAGCGGTGCGTTCAGAGAGAGGGCGAAAACCCCCGCGATTACCTTGCCAGGTGGCTCCGTATACGGGCCGATCTAGATCATTACCCCAATTATGATGCTATGTATCACTTTGTGGAAGGACTGGACCAGTGTACGCTTCTCTGACATACGCTAAGGCGGCAGCAGGATTCAGGACGCCTCACTTTCGAAAGCATGGTGAACACCGTCAACAGCTACATGGAGGTTGAGGAGGAAGCTCAGACAGAACTTGCGCTCATTGGCGGAGCCCCTCCGCCTCACCCACCGCCACCTCTGCCTCCGGTAGTTGTCGCTGCAGCCGCACCACCACTAGTCATCATTGCTGCTGTTGCACCTCCACCCCCCATCATCGAGGAAGCCCCGACACCCTCTGACTCCATGCTTGACACGCTCTACGCCGACATCAGCGCAGATTCAGAGGAGATAGACTTCAGCCTGGAGGAGCTAGACTCTGCCATGCAAGAGATGGAGGAGGATTATAAGCGCGACAAGCAAGCCAACAACACCGTCACGTCCCGAGAGGTATTCGTCGGCATCTTCATCCGCGACAACACACAACAGACTCGTCATAACGTAGAGCGCAACCAAGGACGCAAGAGCAGGTCGCGCCATGACCCTCCGCGTCCGACAAGCAACCGCGACAGGCATGAGGTGTCACAGGAGGGTAACATCAAGAAGGCTAAACCACCGCCACCTCCGCCTCCATCGCCACCCAGCAGCCACCATGTAGGAGGAGGCCCGCATCATTCACGTAGCCCATCCCCTGATGGCAAGAATAAGAAAAGAAGCCCAGAGCCATACGACGCACGTTCATGTCTGGATATGATCCACGAGACCCGGGAAGGACAATACCTGGGACCACGTTGCTTTGGACCTGTGATATGGTCCGCAACTTACCCCAAAGGTTTCCGGATTGGCAAGACCATCAAACCCTATGACAACACCGCCAAGCCAGCTACATGGTTGCAGGATTACGGTAACACGGTGGAGATCGCCGGGGGTAACCCCAACGTAGCCGTCAAGTACCTCCCATTGATGTTGGCAGGCACGACCCGACAATGGATTGCTGACTTGTCGGAGAGATCCATCTGCAATTGGTTGGACATGCAAGAAGCGTTCACCAAGAACTTCGAGGGTATGTACAAATGTCCCTGTACTGTTGGTGATCTACAGCGGTGCGTGCAGGATAAAGACGAGACTCTCACGCCTACCTCCTCCCGCTGGATGGATATGAAGAATTCCAGCGCAGGAGTGCACGCTCAGACCACCATGGATGCCTTCATTGATGGGTTGGAAAGGGAAACGTTGCTCTGACATAAGTTGAAGCGCCTGCAGGACAATCACCAGCTAGATCTCAACCAGATGATTCAGTTGGCCAGTGATCTCGCGGCTGCCGACGACGATGCTTGTGGCTCCCTGCCGGCAACGGCCTTTCCAACTCAAGCTCGGAGTAACAACAGCACCAAGCGGAAGACCCTGCCAGAAGAAAAGAAAACCTCCGGCATGATCGCTATGACATTTGTAGGACGAGGTGATGGCGGACAGTGTGGCCGAGGACGGGGAGTTGGTCGTGGGCAGTAGCATGGCAGTGAAATTACCTCGGCAGCGCTCCGCATTCCCCAAACCTACGAAGAGTACCGTGATATGCCGTGCCTCGTACACCTCGACGCCAACGACAAAGCCACTCACACAAGACACCATTGCAAGTCCGTCAACAATCTCGAGGAGGACCCGGAGTCCGTCTACAAGCAAAGTCGGAAGAATAGACCGCGAGGCAAGGGCAAGGGGAAGAACAAGGAAGAGGAGTCCAAGGATTCAAGTGACATGGATGAGGATGTTGACCCCAAGCATGCCGCCAAGAGCGATGGCAAGGGCAAGAACCCCTTCGAGAAGAAGGCGGCAGTCTTCCACACCTTCCTTGGAACCCCCACTGTCCGACAATAGAAGACCTCTATGAGGATACTGATGGCCACTCTACCCCAGTTCCCCGATACCTGCGCTGGTCGGAGATTCCAATTACTTGGGACAAGAAGGATCACCTAGACCTCATCCCTACAGAGAACCAGTACGCCATGGTCATCAACCCCCTGATTGACGGCAATGAGTTCACCAAATGTATGGTGGATAGTGGAACCAGCATCAACATCATGTACCTGGATACACTGCACAACATGAACATGACGGAGGCTAACCTAAGGCGGACCAGCACCATCTTCCATGGCGTAGTTCTTGGTTGGGAGGCTCGGTCATTTGGGTGCATCACGCTTTAGGTCGCTTTTGGCGATGTCAATAATTACCGCCAAGAACGCATGACCTTTGAGGTGGTCCCCTTCAAGAGCGTGTACCACTTCATATTTGGCCAGGACATCTTCCACGCCTTCATGGCCAAGCCATGCTTCGTCTACAACAAGCTCAAGATACCCGGACCAAAAGGTGTCATCACCGTATCTGGAAGCTTTACCAAGGCAAGGGACTGTGAGATTGGAGAAGCAGCCTTTGCGGAAGCTGTCCTCTACAGCGAAGAATTCAAGGAGATCCAGAGCAAGGTCGATGCCTCGGAGATGCCAACGTCCAAGAAGCAGATTTCTGACTCTGCCCCAGCTTTCAAGGCCGCCATCGAAACCAAGACGGTGGAACTTGTGGTAGGAGATGCCTCCAAGACCACCGTCATTGGGATGAACCTGGATCCCAAATAGGAAAGCACGCTTGTCGAGTTCCTCCGTGAGAATAGGGACATCTTTGCCTGGCAACCTGCCGACATGAAAGGTGTACCTAGGGAACTTGTCAAGCACATCTTGAATACTGATCCAAAATGCAAACCGGTGAAACAACCTCTATGACGCTTGGGAGACGAGAAGAGATGCGCCATAGGAAAGGAGATAGCTAGGTTACTTAAGGCTAGCTTTACCCGAGAAGTCCTTCACACCCGATGGATGGCCAATCCTGTACTTGTCCCCAAAAAGGGAACCAAAGAATTAAGAATGTGCGTTGATTACACTGGCTTGAACAAAGTGTGTCCCAAAGATCCGTTCGCTTTGCCTCACATTGACCAAGTCATTGAATCGACGGCTGGCTCGGAACTTTTGTCTTTTCTTGATGCATACTCAAGATACCACGAAATTAAGATGAGGAAGTCGGACCAATTGGCCACTTCTTTCACCACACCTTACGACATATTTTGCTATGTCACGATGCCCTTTGGGCTGAAAAACGGAGGTGCTACGTAGCAGCGGATAATGCAGCGTTGCCTACATGATCAAATTGGTCAGAACGTTCATGCCTATGTGGATGATATAGCGGTGATGTTTAAAAAGTCAAACAACTTAATCTTCGACTTAAAAGAAACCTTTGATAATCTCCAGAAATACAACATGATGCTTAACCCTAAGAAGTGCGTCTTCGGGATTCCAGTCGACAAATTGTTGGGCTTCATTGTTTCCCAGCGTGGAATTGAGGTCAACCCGGAGAAGATCAAGGCCATCCTAAACATAAACCGACTGACATGCTTGAAGGACATACAACGGCTAACAGGTTGCGTTGCAGCATTTAGTCAGTTCGTCAGCCGACTTGGAGAGAAGGCTCTGCTGCTATACAAGTTGCTGAAGAAGGCGAACAAGTTTACATGGACGTACGAGGCAGATGCAACACTGAAGCATTTAAAGGATATATTATCCTCGGCGCCTATCCTTGCAGCACCCGAGCCTAGGGAGCCTATGTCAATCTACATGGCAGCCACCAACCGGGTAATCAGCATCGTCGTCGTGGTAGAGTGAAAAGAACCAGGGCATGTGTACGGAGTTCAACGACCAGTTTACTATGTAAGTGAGGTTTTGACGGAGTCCAAGCAACATTACCCGCGCTACCAAAAGATAGCTTATGGAGTGTTCCTTTCTTCTCGGAAGCTAAGGCACTACTTCCAGGAGCACCCTATCACAGTTGTGAGCAAAGCTCCACTGTCTGACATCATCAACAACAAGGACGCTACAGGAAGGGTCGCGAAGTGGGGCATTGAACTTGCCGCCTTCGAGATCATCTACAAGAGCCATGACGCTATGAAGTCACAAGCCTTGGCGGATTTTATCGCAGATTGGACGGAGATGCCAGATGCTACCCCAATGCCGGAGCCAGAATACTGGGTGATGCAATTTGATGGATCAAAGCTACTCAATGGCTCGGGGGCTGGTGTACTGTTACAGTCACCAATCGGGAAAAAGCTACACTATGTTCTGTAGATCCACTTCGAGGCTACAAACAACATGCGGAGTATGAAGCACTCATTCACGGACTACGCTAGCCAAAGATATTAGCATCAAGTGCATAGTTTGCTGTGGATATTATGACTTGGTTGCCCAGCAGGTGGCTGTCACCTGGAATGCACGGAACCCTATGATGGCGGCATATTGAGACGAAGTGGACGAGGTAGCCAAGAGCTTCTTGGGCTACGAAGTCAAGTATGTCCCTAGGGAGCAAAATGAGGCGGCTGATCTACTATCTAAGCTTGGATCAGGGCACAAACAAATTCCGCCTGACGTTTTCCTGGAGCATCTATGGACTCCATCCGTGAAGGGAGCAGACATCGATAACTCGGATAGAGTTGACTCTTTCGTTCACGCAGTGACAAAGGTCCCTCCGGTTTGGACACAACCATTCATGGAATATCTCGTACACGGAACTTTGCCCGACGATGAAGTCGAAAGATGACAAATAGTACGTCGATCAAAGGGCTATACCATAATCAATGGACAACTCTATAAAAGAAGCACCACTGGTGTATACCTTAAGTGTGTTTCCCAGCAAGAAGGTATTGAGATCCTACGTGAGATCCATCTTAGAAATTGCGGGCATCACGCCGCTCCTCGATCATTGGTCTCCAAAGCCTTCCGGCAAGGATTCTACTAGCTGACCGCAAAGGCGGATGCCGACAATCTAGTTGACAAATGCATGGGATGCCAGTATTATGCCCGACAACCCCATGTTCTAGCTGAAGAATTGCGAACAATACCAATAACTTGGCCGTTTGCAGTCTGGGGGCTAGACATGGTTGGTCTATTACAGACGACACCATGTGGGTTTACGCATCTGCTAGTAGCAGTTGATAAATTCACCAAATGGATAGAAGCTAAACCCATTAGAAAGCTTGATGGGACAACTGCCCTTAGGTTTGTCCGGGATCTAGTGGTGAGATTTGGTCTCCCACATAGCATTATCACCGACAACGACAGCAACTTGTCACTCGGAGAAGTGGAAGCTTATTGTTGGGACAAGGGCATCCCACTTGACCTAGCGTCTGTGGCACACCCATAGTCCAATGGCCAAGTGGAGCGAGCCAATGGATTAATTCTGCAGGGAATCAAGCCATGTCTAGAAGCACCGCTACATAGAGTAGCTGGAGCTTGGGCGGAAGAATTGCCATTTATGCTGTGGAGTTTATGAACTACACCCAACAGATCCACCGGCTACACCCCTTACTTCATGGTATATGGAGCAGAAGCCATCCCGCCTTCTGACATTCTTCACGATTCACCAAGAGTTGCGCCTACAACGAAGTTGACGCTGAAGAAACCAGACGCCTGGATGTGGACCTTCTCGAGGAGGAGCGCGTTTTGGCATTCCAAAGATCCGCCATCTACCAGCAGAAGCTACACAACTACCATAGTCACCGTGTTCGGCATCGCTCGTTTAAAGAGGGGAATCTGGTGCTCTGACTTAAGCAAAAGAAGTCACATAAATTATCTCCGCCATGGGAAGGACCGTTCATCATAAGAAAGGCGTTGCTCAATGGGTCTTACTACCTTGTTGACAATCGTGAACTTAAGGATAGACCCAGCAAAGATCATAAGCGTAAGCGACGTGACCCGGATGATGACTACTCGGAGCTTGATCGGCCACGAAACATAGCATAGCTATGTCCTTTTTACACTTAGCATATTTTTTATCTACTGTGTACCTCTTATATGATCAATGGAATAAAGCTCTCTAGTTCACTCATATTTCTGAGTCTTTTACTTCCTTTAGTGTTCATTTTTGGATCGTATAAAACCTTTATGCGCAAGTTAGCATTTGCACTTGTGAAAATTCTGCCTAAGGGCGTTAGCTTAAATTTTCTAGTCTACACGTTCTTTGTTGTTTTTATGTGGATTCTGGAGTAGTGACTTTTGGCACTTGTTGTCGGCGAGTTTGTTCTTAGGTTTTTGACGGTGCCATTGGGCATCATCACCTGAGCGCATGGTTCCGACTATGAGTCTTACGACTCACAAAAGGTCAAGCATAAAAACCAGAGTAATGGATAAGCCAGCATTTGCTTAAAAATACATGCTGGAACCAGTGCTTAAGTAGCAGGAAATTACACCTATTGTATTTCTGCCTTAAGATAACTTAGTAGTTTTTCCGCATACATCAAACCAGAGGAAACAAATATTACATCATGTTTTTTCATTCCTCTGGCGCAGGAGACTTGGAAGCAGCGTCATCGGCGGCAGGAGAACCATCCTCTTCGAAGTCGGCGGTCTTGAGGGACTCGGAGGAGCTTTGATGATCGCCATCAATGATCTCGAGCGGCAAGAAGACATTGTGGTCGACCAACTCGGCAACCCTTGTGTCATAGCCTGCGAGAGATGCCCAGACAGACTTATGGTCAATCTTCTGGCCATCATCGTCTACGTCGGGAAGACTTGAGGTTACCACGTTGATGTCAGCATCTTCATAGTGTGCCTTGACCATCGATAGTGCCATCCTTGCACCATCCCGTTTACATGAATCTTTCCATCTTAAAATACGCTCGAGGGCTTAGCGCAGGATCTCCGAGAACTTCATCACGGAATCCACCGCTTTGATATTGATCTGGAGGGGCTTGGCTATCTCCTTGGCCTGCCTGATGGTGGTGCTGATAAAGTTGCCAGCGAGGACCATGCATTCCTTAGGCGGAGGAGGCGATTGGGTTAAACCAATAGGAGTTGCAATTCCCACAAGGGAGCACATGGGTTCAATAAAAACAAAAGTTTGAAGTACCTAACTTACAGAAGTACAAGACGGAGAATCTCTTACCAAAGATGGTCGCCTCGGCTTGCTAGAGAGTCTCCGCCATGGAGTCTCGTTCTTGTCGGAGGATCTTGTATGCTTCAAGATTGTGCTGATTTTGCTTTTTGGCAGCCTTCTTCTGCTCTTTTAGCATCGTAATCTCCTCATTCAAGCGGTTCATCAACGTGTTGGTGGACTCTTGCAGGGCCTTCATGGAGTCCTCGTGCATCTTCAGCGTATCCTTTCTCTCCTGCTTAAGGATCTTCTTTTTGCTATCTAGCAACTCAATGTGCTTGGATTGCTCGACAATATCCTTGGCCTTGGCGATGGTTTCTGCAAGTCGGAGAAAGAACAATACACAGTGAGTAGTCGGAGAAGGGCGGCACAAGACCAAGCCGGAGTACGAAAACGAAAGAAAAAACAGACTCTTGCTCTTGGTGATTTGTTCCTTCAAGAAGGCAGTTTTACCCTTTTCAGCTTCCAACTCCGCAGGCATCTTGTGGAACTTCTTATTGGTGAAACCTCTCCGCGCATTCTCATTCTGTGAAAAGAACATTTAAAGCTGTTTAGTCTACTTGGAGCATCTAGCCGAATAACTATCCACCTAGAGGCTTGGGGGCTACAGTGAGAGTTTTTAAACTTGGCAATATGCTTTAGTCTTTCTTTAAGCATCTAGTCGGAACTCATTCAGTTTTCAACTATAAGCTTGGGGGCTACAGTATAAAGTTTTTTAACTTAGTCATATACTTAGTCTTTCTTTAAGCATCTAGTCGAAATTAATTCAGTTTTCAACTTGAAGCTCGGGGGGCTACAATATCGAAATTTACAAATACTGCGTATGCTACTCTGAAAGTATCTAGTCGGAATAATTCATTCAAACTAAATACTTGGGGGATACAGTGAGAAGTTTTCTAGCATTGTCACTCTTAGAGCATTCAGATGCAAAGACCTATGGTTTTCCGTCTAAATCCTCGGGGGCTACAGTGGGATACTCATATAAAATGAAAAAGGCAAATACAACTGACAAGTCCGATGATCTTGAGGTTAGTAGCGCTCTCGGCAAACAACTTGCTAAAGGAAAGACTGTTTCCTGGCAAGATATCTGCTTGTCAGAGAAGCTCCTCAAGGCCTTAGGTTGGAGATGTCGGCGCTGCACCAGGAACCAGAGTGGAGCTACTCGGCGTAAGCGTCGGGAAGACTATCTTTGGAAGCTCTGTGGTTATCCTGGGTGAAGTGGCGCCGCCTTCAATGGACGTTCCACCCACCACCACCGCCTTGCCGCTAACGATGGCGTCCTTAGCCGGAGCTTCAGCCATTCAGGTTGCGGTGCTTTCTTGCATCGCTTGTTCGCCGGCAATGACGAGATCCGCGGATGTAGCTGAGTCCAATTCCATGGCGGAAGGGACATATGCATCCTTAGCCAGAGATCTTGTTGGAGCAGGTGTGGGCTGGACGCTGGGAGTGACAGGGGCGATGACGGGAGATGCTTGGTGTGGCACATCTCGCTGCAACATATCTTTAATATTTTTATAAGCCCCCGATGCTTTGGAGGTCTTCTTTAAACTCAAGCCAGCTTTCTTCCCGAAACGTGCAAAAGTATAAGTACAGGAAAAAGACGAACAATGGACAATGTTGGAGGAAAAGAAGCTTACACAATAGTGGGTGCTTTGGTAAAAGGGATCCCGATAATCTTTATTTTCTCCGCCTCTAGGGAAACAATGGACTTCTTGGAGGCTCCACCCTCCGTCTTCTTCTTTTTACCTCCATCGGCAGCGTCAGAGGTGGAGCTCTTCCGCTTTCACGCCAACAGGAAATCATCGTCGGACACGACAGTGACTTCCTTCATCTTTGGGTCAAAAATTTGGACAGCCATGTCGTCCTCCTTTAGACTCTTATGCTGTTAAGTGAAATCATAAGGTGTTAGATAAGATGATCAAGGCAAGACAGAAGAACTGGAGCAAATGTCATACACGGAAAATAAACAGGTACCTCTGGGCACTTGCCCTCCTCGAACATGTCATAGGTGATGGTGAAGCCACGCTTCCTATCCTTCACCTTGACGATGTCCTTGAGGCAGAGCTTGACGGATTCGCTGGAGAAGTTGTCCTCAGAGATGCGGAGGCTATCCTTCCTCTCCTTAGAGTACTCATGCATCAACTCCGAGCGGTGCTGCAGAGGCTGGATCTGCCTGATGAACTAGCACATGGCCAGGTCCAATCCGGTTAGACCCATCTCCACGAACAACTCTATCCGCCTTATGGTGCGGGAGGCGTCGTTGTCGGAGGGAAGGGTGGCCTAGGATCTCCATGTCGAGTCTTCGGCGGTAGCTCCATCGACAAAGTCCGGATATGTTGCTTCTAGGCCAGATAGAGGGATATCTGGGTCGTAGAAGTACGTATGTTGCTAGTTCTTATAAGACTTGTGGCTGATGATGTCGGGGAACTGCCAGCCAGGCCGGATCTTAAAACTAATTGTGCCACAGTTCCTGAGCTCATCCTTGCTGGCTACGGCTTCCCTCTTGACGGTAAAAAAGTATATAAACAAGTCTAAACTAGGTATAATCCCTAGGTAACCCTCACAAAGCACCGCGTAGTTGCTAAGCGCGAGGAAGCTGTTGGGGGAAAGGTTCTAAGGTTGGACCCGGTAATGGTTGAGGACATCTAGGAAGAAATTGGAGATGGGCAGGGAAAGGCCACGTACCAATTGCGCCTTGAGGTACACCTTCTCTCCGGCTTGGGGAGAAGGGGTGACCTCGCCGGCCGGCGCCGCTCGCCAAACCAGTCCCTCCGTAGAGGGAAGATAGCCTTTGACGGCCAGCTCCTTGATATCATTTTCCGTGATATCTGAGCTGTGCCAACCTCCCTTGTGGGAGTCGCCTTCTTGATACGCCCAATTTGCATCACCTTTCTATATCATAATCTACCTCTTTTCGTTGATATTTGTCTTATTATGAGGTATTACTTATGGATGATTCTTGGAGGATGGACTGCCGGAGTCTGGATTCTGATGGAAAAGAGGGTGTTTTGATGCAATTTCTCTAAGATCAGAAAAATACCAGAAAAATATCGGAAAATATTACTTTTCGAGAAGACTGAGGAAGCCAGAAGGAGGGACGAAGAAGGGCCGCAGGGGGCCCACTCCGACCTAGGCGTAGGCCCACCCTGGGCCGCGCCTAGGGAAGGTGTGGCCCACCTGCCCGGCTCCCGACGCCACCCCTTTTCCTATATCTTCCCTAAGAAACCCTAAGGCTAGGGGAGCAACCACCGATAGATTTCCGCTGCCTCTGGGGGGCGGAAAACACCGAGAGAGAAAGATCTCTCTGGCAGACAGATTTCTGTCTGGGGAATTCCTGCCCGGACACTACTAGGAAACAGGCTGTTAGTGGCGCACCCGAAATGCTCATCCGTGGCGCACTAGCAGTGCGCCACGGTCTTCTTCTGCCACTATCTCTCAGCCGTGGCGCACTAATGCGCCACGGTTGTGTAGAGATAGGCGTAGCGCACCTCCTAGTGCGCCACAGTAGTTTGGGATGGTGCGCTACCCCTGGGATCTTCTGTGGCGCACTACCTAGTGCGCCACTAAAATTCCATAGTGCGCTTTAGGTGTAGTGCGCCACAAAAGGTAGACCATGTGCGCCACAGATGTATTTTTTGTTTTTTTTTTAATTTCTGAGCCAGATTATATGCAATACATATTATATACAATATTACAGCAGATATACACACACAGATACAAGATATACAATTATATATATAAATACTCAATATGAAAAACAAGATTGAAACAAATACATATAGATAAGTCTCATACATGAATACATAGTCTAAGTTACATTGTTTTGATCATGTTACAAAGTAGTAGTTGGTGACATGCTAATACATGTGTCGATCGAACAAGTTAGAGCTCGGAAGCTCGCCTAGACATCTAAACTAGCTAGCTAGACACAAACGCAGGATAAATAACCAAAGAAGATAAGCATGATCACCGCCGCGACGAAGGTGTAGGTCTTCATCCAGTTCCTTGTCCTAACTCCCGCTAGATAGCGCGTGTATCTAGCTTCCGCCTCCGCCATAGTGTTGTACCCTTTGTCGCTATTGCCGCTGAAACGGTGCACCTGTCTCCGGCAGTCTTCCCAATCATCGTAGACTCCGGGAACCCGTCCCTTGTACACGACGTACCACGTCATCTATAAGTTGACAATAATAATTAACCGACTATTGAAAAAAACATATATAATTAAAGTCGCATATGAAGATACACTTATAGAAAGTACTCCTATATAGTGTGCCACGACATTTCAATCATCGGCATTATTCTCGAAAAAGACCAAAGTAACTCAAAAAGCATGCCTCATATATATACATAGGTCGTTGATTAGAGAATATGCTACGATGGAACTGACGCCAAGTAGGATGCACAACACCTAGACTTGTGCATAGCAAAAGGCGCAATCCCATCGTAGCACATTCACATATATAGTGCCATGACATTTCAATCATCGGCATTATTCTCAAAAGACCAAAGTAGCTCGAAAAGAATGCCTCATATATAACTAGCTAGGTCGTTGGACAGAATATGCTATGACGCAGTTAGCCAAGTAGGATGCACAATTCATGGACTTGTGCATATCACAAGGCTAACTATCACGTCATAGCACATTCACATATATATTGTGCCACGACATTTCAATCATCGGCATATTCTCGAAAAAGACAAAAATAACTCGAAAAGAATGCCTCATATATATACATAGGTCGTTGGACACAGGAATATGCTACGATGGAACGGTGAGCCAAGTAGGAGGCACAATACCTGGACTTGTGCATATCACAAGGCTGACAGTCCCATCGTAGAACATTCACATATATAGTGTGCCACGACTTTCAATCATCGGCATTATTCTCGAAAAAAGAGTAAGGAAAAAAAGAAGGACCAAATTGAGCAAAGGACCAAAGAGTAAGCAAAAAAACCAAGCATTGATTGATATATAATAATAATAAGCAAAATAAGTTCACTTGTCATCCACACACACACACAAAGGTCATCTATAGTTTGTAACTACAACTAGGCCAACATCAAGCCTTCTGGCTCGGCTTAGGGAACGGGAGGACGCCTTGTCTCGTCATGAACTTCCTATAGTCACCCTGCATCTCTAGGCGATCTTCTATGTCACGATTATTCGAGATATTTCCTCCGTAGAAGATCCCCCCCGAAGTCATGACATCACGAAAGATGATTGCCCCAAACTGCTGCTGGATGCGATACATCTCTTGTCTAATATCCGAATCATTGATCTTGGCCTTTGCTTCGGCCCACTGTTTGAGACGATCTGGCAGCGTAGAATTCTGCTGGTCAAGTAGGAACTCCCTCATGTGATGGAGTGCGTAGTAGGCTTCCTTCTTACTGTTTTCCGGCTGCTTCACGCAGGGGAACTCCGTTACGTGGTTGAAGACGTGCCTGCCGAACTTGACCTTCTTACGCACGAAGCTGGTGCCTTCCGTCGAGGCAAAGCCAGTGAGAGCATCATCCAGAACTTCCTTGATCTTGTCGTAGTTTTTCTTCTTTTCTAGACTCCCCGAGTCGAAATACGTGGCGTGGGAATGCTTCGGCGATAAGGAGATGAGCGTGCAGTGTTCATCTCTGCGCAAAGAATTCAAATGGAATGTGTTGGAAAAAGAATGATGATGATCTAATAAAGCGAATCGACGGTGGCGAGTGAATAACGACTTACTCGGGAAAGTAAGGCACGAGAATGTATTCCTTTGTCTTGTTCACCACGAGGATTCTTTTTAGGTACGAGGCCACGATACGTCGTTCGGTGGGGGAACCCAAGCAGCCGCCATGTAGTAGGGGTCCACTATAGCGATGCCCGGTGTGTTCTCTCTAATGATCTGCGTGGCCAGGCTGAGAGAAAAGAGACGGACCATGGTATAGTGCAGCGGGTATAGGTGGAACATATTGAAGATGTCCTCGAACCGCAGGAAGAACAGATCCGCGGGGGCAGTGTCGACGAAGCCCAAGCCTGGTGGCACCTTAACCACGAATACCGGGTGCGAGGGATCTTTCTCCGATAGAAGGCGTCTCTCTATCGTCAGCACGCCATCATGCACACTCTGCAGTTCCGAACTGGCGAGCTTCCGCAAATTCTTAGGTAGCATGGGCTCACCCGCCACATGAATCCTCCACATAATACCCTCGGGTCTTGGTGGCCCGTCCCGAAACCTGATCGGACTCGCAGTTGTTGACGCCACCGGCTGGCTCGAGCTGCTAGATTTTCTTTTCCTGCCCTTTTTTCCTTTTGGAGAGCGGGCAGGCACCGCAATCTGAGCATCGGCCGCCCTATGTAGTGTGTCAGGGCTTAGAATAAAGGGCCGGTTGGTTGTATTAGCTGGCTCTGTAAAGGCGCAAGCTGGAGGCGTCTCCTGAGAACCAAACAGACGCTTGGTGATAGTGGCTTTCTCTGTGGGGCCACCAGCTAGGTCTTCTTCGTTACAAACCGAGTGCTGAAGAAGTGATCATTCCGGTCTTCGCCGCCCTCGCCGGATCTCGCGCCATGTGCATATCATCAACATGATCATCCGACCCACCGCGTGGAGGTGACGGTGAGGGCGGGGCCTTGCCACCGCTTGTCGCCGGCACGACAGCGGTGCTGTTGTCAATGGCGTGATGGCCCCGCCGCCCCAAACGGATCATGCTCTTTGACCATAGCAAGAATAAGTCAAGCAACTTCGAGACGACGGCTCTTCTTCATCCGCTCCTGGGGGTTGAATGGGAGGTTCCAGGTCGTCATAGCCCCTTATCACCCGACTAATTTTAACCCTGTGCACGCTATCTGGCATCGGCTTTGAGTGGAACGTGCGCTGCAAGGGTTGAACGATGGTACCCTTGGCAACATCCCTCAGCTTGTTGTTCACGTAGCATAAGAGAGTGCAAGGAACATCCGTCTGCGGAAAACATGTACGGCGTCATCAGAGCGAGATGCCATAAGAGTAATAGATGGCATGAAAGGCGGTAATTAAAGCAATTTGTTTACCGTGATGGCGTCGAGATTGGCTAATGTCGACGCACCGCATACGGCGACGGGCGTGCAAGAGACGGAAGGGCTGCTTGATGGCGCGGTGCTGGCCGCCGGTGTATTCTCCCTACCGACGGGTGCTTGGAGCTCCGGTGCCGCCGCGACGATGGCAAGGGGGGCACCAACATGTACTCCGGTGCCGCGGTGATGGCAGGGGGAGTCAACAACACTTGCGGTGCCGCGGTGCTAGCTGGCGGAGTCACGAACACGTAGTTCGCCTGATTCATCGGCACCGCGTTGTTCGAGTGGCTGCTGACCATGCTTGGAATCGGGCACGGCCCTACTCGACCACCCGCACTCCAGTTCGCTATTGACTCCACCAAGGTAGGCAGGAAGGATGTGAGGGTGATTGCCACGTTGTCTTGGACGATCTGCGGGATCCGCGCCACTTGTGCCTTAAGTTCTTGAACCTCTCGGTTTTCCTCCTCGCTCCTTCCCGATGGCGCCACATGCGTCCTCGGCGGTGGACCAAAATGATCCACCCAATTCTTACCCCCGAGGACGGCCAGACGGCCAGCCGACGACGGCTTCTTCGTAACCGGCTCTATTTTCTTGGCCCGGTTCATCGCCCTGTTAAAAGGGTTATCCCACCGGGTGGCCGCCGTCGACCCCTGGGATGAGGAACCCTGGGATCCATGACTAGCAACAATTTCCTCCTCCTGTAGAAGAAGTAACAGTGAATCATTTAGATCATCGATTAAATTGCAATCGTGTTGATCCGCGGTAATTAGATTATACTTACCACAATTTCCTCGAATTCCTTCACCGCAGGATCCGCGGTGAGTTGTTTGGTTTTTGGGTCCACATGGTAACGGGCCCTGATGAAGTTTCGAACCTGCCCGGGTTCAAATTTGGCAAAGGGGTTTTCTATCCCCTTGGATCTATACTCTTCGTCCTCCTTATTCCATTTGGCCTCCGCGTTTCTGTATCCACCAGATCCAAGATGGTGATGACCTATATTCATCGCTCGGCACCTTTCCCGATTACTATTGGCCGGGGCTCTTTCGGATTCACACCTCCTTGAACTCCGGAACTGATCTTGGTGATCTGGGTCAATCTTCCGGATCTCCTCGAGACTTTTGCCTTCTTTATAGATCTTCTTCTTTATCCGGTTCTCCAAGTGGCCAGTCTGGTGCTCATCTTTGTGAGGGCGGATTTGTTTACTTCGTTCCCATGATAATTTGTGTTCTGATACTTAGCGGGGAACTTGTATCTTGCGTGCAGCTTCTTGAAGAGGAGTGTGCGCAAGTGGCCATTATCTTTATGCCGGAGATTCTCAGTGTTGATCGAGATGGTAGTCTGGGTGATCGCCGCCACTTGCCCACCGTACCCTTTGACGACAAGGGCGGGCTCCAAAGGAACCCCTGATGGGCTCACTTCGGTAATTTCCTCCCTGACCGTGCCGACCGTGTTCGGGCGCCGGTCCTTCGGCTTCTTCTTCTTCTTCTTAGGAGGGTTGCTACCACTCCCTGTGCCCTCGCGGCCATCAGTGGTTTCATCATCCGCCGTTCCTTCGGCTTCTTCCTCCGCGTCTTCCATCTCATCATCCTCGCTCTCCGAAGGATGGTATTCTTCATCGTCTTCTAGCATTGGGCCGCCTCGTAATGTCAATTGTTTATTCGGAGGTCTGAGTTCTCCTTCAGCGCTGATGCGCTTAGAACATCCAGCCTCGTCGTTGTCACACATCTTTGCACTAATAAAAACAAATAATTGGTTAAATGCACGGAAAAATCCGGCATGACCTTTGCTAATTTTCTTAAACTAGGAGTGCCCGATTTCTGCCGAAACGGAAGTTAATCAACATTCCGGCAAAAATCGGGACTCATTTCATACAAGAACCTGCATACAGATCGTACACCTACATCATGGACTTGCCATTTCAAAACTGATATGTTGCATAGGATTCACAGCAGTAAAAAAAGCAATGTATACATAGCTACAACAATAACAACAACCTTTGCAAGAATAACAAAGACATACACAATAATAACAGCAGTATAAGAACTAAAATGTTGGATAAGAACTAAGTGAGTATCCAGTTCTTGCAGAAGCTATTATTGAAAAACTATTGTCAAGTACTCTAAATTACAGAAACAAGAGGAATCAACAAAGATGATAGGCATATTAGGTAGTACAGCAGATTCAGGAACTATACACGAACTACATATGCAAAAAGACTCGGGAACATTTGAAACTTTTAACACAGTGTACAAAAACCACAGTAAGTGCAGGTGCAAACAGATTCAGGAAACCATCACATATAAACATGTCCAAACTAGTATTAATATACAACTAGAAACTAGTATAAAATAAGCAAGTGCAGACTATCTATGGTCAAGATCAAGTAAATAACCACAATTGGAACTAAACTACTCCAAACTAGTATAAGTATACATCTAGCTGTTTCAGTATAAGGACTGGGCATTGATGAATAACAGTCAACATTAAATACTATTGGTCAAGACAAAGAACGGAAACAACAATATTTATTAAGGATAATAATTAAGTGAGTATCCAGTTCATGCAGAAGTTATTGTCGAAGCTATTGGCAAGTACTCTAAAACAGCATATATCAACATAGATGACAAGCATGTGATGTACTACAAAAATACGGTATGAGCAGCAATATGAAACTTAGCAATATTTATCTTCTTAACATGTGGAAAGTGACTTACCAACAAATCAAAACCTAGACAAAGAACCCCCGGTCATCATCTAATCCTTCTTGTCCCAAAGGAGCAACATGGCCAATGTTATGGCTAACAATCTGTCACTGAATTCACTACTCTGCTTCAAACAATCTACTGCTCGAACCCTAATAATCTGTCACTACTCTGCTGCTAACAATCTATCACTACTCTAAATTTGCTTCTAACAATCTGTCACTACTCCAAATTTGCTGCTAAAACAGAGCTAAATCTGAATTTGCTAAAGTGGCATATATCTGAGTGTGATCACAAATTTTTCTACACTAAATCTGAATTTGCTAATGTGTGATCACAAACAGAGCTAAATCTGAATTTGCTAAAGTGAATCTTTGCTAAAAGCAGCTAAATCTGAATTTGCTAAAGTGGCATATATCTACACTAAACATTAACCGAACTGATAAGAACAGAGAATTAGACAGAGGCAGCTCCGTTACAACCTCAGCATCACTCATACTACAGGGTGGCAATCGCAACGATGCTGAGGAGGAATACTAAAGGCTAATATGTACACTAGCTAGGGAAAACAGAGAGGAGATGGAGCGCATGATGAAATTTGCTCAGTAATTTTGCTGGGTACGGCTCATCAAGCTCAAGTGCACAGCAAGAACATCCTGGCATGGCGGATATACATCAACAACTAACCCTAGCTAACCTCACTGCTAACCCGCGTGGGAGAGAGGGAGAGAGGGGAGGGGCTAACCTCTGAGACAAGGACGATGACGAGCGCGCGGGCGAGGCGGCGGCCTCCTCCTCCTCAGCCTCGAGCGGCAGCGGCTTCCTCCTCCACGAGCAGCGGTGACCTCCACGGATCGGCAGATGCGGGCCTCCTCCTCCTCGAGCGGCGGGCTTCCTCCTCCATGAGCTGCAGCTGGCTTCCTCCTCCACGGCGGCAGCGTGGCGTCCTCCTCCTGGATTGGAGGCGGCGGCGGAGGGGATCGATCGGGCTGGGGATGGGGATGAGCGAGTGTGAGAGAGATGGGGCTGGGGACGTGGCACGCGAGGTTGACTAGTCCAACCCACATAGGCGTAGCGCACCCTGGCCAAGTGCGCTACGGATAACCGTAGCGCACTTGGCCAGGGTGCGCTACGCCTATGTGGGTTGGACTATCAGATAAGAGGGCGGCCACCCCACTAGTTAACACTAGTACTGTCTTACCCCACTGGTTCTGCCCCTTAGCTCTATTCTAAACTATGAGCACCCAGGTTCGAATCCTGGTGCTCCACTTTTTAATTTTTCTTTTAAAAATACTTTAAAATGTTCCAAAAAATGCCCAAAAGTGGTGATATATGCCATACAAGTTTTGTTTTGTTTTTAAAATACTTTTAAATATTCCAAAAATGCCCAAAAGTGATAATATATGTCATAAAAGTGTTACAAATATGATTCAAACTATAACTAAATTTCATAATAATTTGTCCATGAATATTACAATCTTTTTCGACCACGTGTTTTACAATATTTTTTGAGCTAGCGTTTTACAATCTTTTTTCCCTTCTTTGTCGCGGTTGAATAATTTAGCCCGGCACTTTAATGTTTCTTCTTTCGAACGGGCTACCTTTTTTGGGTAGGGTTGTCCTTTTTCTTCTTGTGATGTATGTTGTTGCATCGTAGTCGTCGTCATCTTCAATCTTTGGATCGCCGTACTGGTCGAAGTCTTGCTCGTTGGCGACTCCATCCATTCCGATGATGTTTCTTTTTCCTCTCCTCACGACAACACGGCTAGGCTTTGTCGGGTCGGTAATGAAAAAACATTGGTCCACTTTGGTAGCCAGTACCCATGGTTCATTTTTCGCAGCCACGTTTGCACCGGCGGCCTTGGATTTGGCTGCTTCGTGTATAACCATGGTTGTGAAATACCGGTCTTTTCTTTCGACGCTCTTTGCCCATGTGACACGGAACATCGACACCTTTTCTCCACAGTAGTCGAGCTCCCAGATCTCCTCGATTCTTCCGTAGAATCTTTCCTTCACGTTGTCATCGGTGTAGAATTCCGACGTTACGCCTGAGTTCTGATAATCACACTTGTTGTCCTTTTCCTCCGTGTAGAATGTGTAGCCGTTGATATCATACGCCTGATAGGTCACCAGGTTTTGCATCGGTCCCTGCGACAAGGTGAATATGATCTTTTCCGTGTCAGAAGAATGCGGCCTGGGATTATCAAGGCGTCGCCTAAACCAACGCGTGAAATCTGAGTTGTGCTCTTTGATTATTTCTCCCTGCATCCTCTGTATGCCCCGTCCTTGTACTTCTTCTTGATTAACCTTTTGTGCTGCCCAAGGATCGACCAGTTCTAAATGCTGTAGCGCGACGAGGTTTGCTCGATCAAAGTCTGCGTCGAAAATCAATGCGCATGCGATCGGCGACCCTCTCGGTGACCAGATCCGTCGAGCTTGCCAAGGTGTCTTGACGGAAGACCGGCGAGGTTCTCGATGTCTAGATAATTCGTGCGAAGAGATGCACTCTTCGCCGAAAGCCCTTGGCTATGCTTCCATCTGGACGGGACCTGTTGCGACGTATCCTTTGATGTGTCCGTTCATCCTTTGAACGCCATCATGCTGCGGAGGAACATCGGCCCGAGTTGTACGATGTCCTCCACGACATGGACCAGCAGATGCACCATAATGTCGAAGAATGCGGGTGGGAAGTAGACCTCAAGCTCACATAGTATCACCACGATCTCCTCCTGTAGCCTTCCGAGCTGATTCAAGCCAATCGACTTCCTAGAGATGACGTCGAAAAACTTGCATAGGCCAAATAACGTTTCACGGACGTGCTCGTCCATTATCCCTCTTAGTGCGACCGGAAGTACCTGCGTCATTAGCACGACACAGTCGTGAGACTTCATGCCACCGAACCTCTGCTTCGCCTCGTCTAGGTATCTGCTTATATTGCCCGCGTAGCCGTAAGGAAATTTGACTCCTAGAAGGCACTTGAAAAACTGTTTGATCTCATCCTGGCTTAGAGTGAAGCAAGAAGGAGGGCAGTAATATTCGTTCTTCTTGAACTTTTTACCCTTCCGACGACCTTGTGTCGTCTCCGACTCATGATCATCGTCATCTTCCTGATCATCAGGAGTAGTGCATCCTCCGTGAAGCTCCTTCCGGATACCCAAGCATATCAGGTCGTGCCTTGCTTTCAGACCATCTTTCGTCCTATCTGGCATGTTGATTATGGTGGCGACCAGACTCTCGCACACGTTTTTCGTGATATGCATGATGTCGAGGCTATGAGGCGTGCGGAGAAACTTCCAGTATGGCAACTCCCAGAAAATAGACCTTGTTTTCCATACCTTCATCAGCGGCTTGTCTTGTTGCTGCCTCTTTCGCTTCTTTCCAGGCTTAGGACAATCTTTCCAGTTTTTCAGCAACTCTTCCACTTCTTCGCTGCTCCTATGCTCTGGGATTCCTCGGGTCTCTGATTTGCCATCGAATAGGTCTCCACGTTTTCTCCATGGATCATTCTTGCCGAGCCACCTCCGGTGCGCCATGAACACGGTTTTCGATGACCCTGGATCTTTCTCTAGTTGGAGATAGCTTGTGTTATCCATGCACCTAACACATGTGCAGAATCCTTGGATAACCTGCCCCGAGATATACCCGCAACCTGGATAGTCTTGCACCGTAGTGACCAACGCGGCTCTCATAGTGAAATAATCTTGTGCGACGGCGTCGTAAGTATTAGCTCAGATTCCCATAACGTGGCTAGCTCCTCTTTCAACAGCCGAGATCTGATTAATGTTGGTACCAGTTGTTTCGCCCTTGAATTAGCATACTCATTTGTATGTACTTCTTCTTCATGCACAACCATGGTGGTAGGTTGTACATCCATACAAACGGGCCAAGTGTTGCGTGCTGCTCGCTACCGAACGGATTGAGTCCATCGGTGCTCGCACCAAGCCTGATGTTCCTCGAATCTCCACCGAATTCTGGGAATTCGAGGTCCAATGCTTTCCACTGGCTAGCATCTGAAGGGTGCGTCAGCAGCTCATCCTTTTCGGGGTCATCATCATCTCCTGGCTTCTTCCTTTCCACATGCCATCGCATGAGCTTCGCTTCCTTAGGGTCCGCGAAATAGCGCTGCAGACGAGGAGTGATAGGAAAGTACCATACCACTTTTCGAGGTGCTTTCTTCCCTTTCTTGTATCGACTCACGCCGCACACGGACATGTGGTTTTCTCGCGTCCTCGCCCGATAAATGATGCAATCGTTGATGCATACGTGATATCTAACGTG
The DNA here is from genome assembly GCA_023614405.1 of Avena insularis. NCBI lineage: Eukaryota > Viridiplantae > Streptophyta > Magnoliopsida > Poales > Poaceae > Avena > Avena insularis. The sequence continues at coordinate 176,267,111 of CM042689.1, forward strand.
CGGTAGATCGAGAGGACAGACGATTTTCTTGGCATCCTCGATACTAGTTGGACATGTGTTCCCCTCCGGGAGACGATCGTGCCAGAATGCCATCATATCATCGAAGCTTTGCCTTCATCTCCATAGCCTTGAGCGTTACATTCAACCGGGTATCATCGGGCCTGCATCCTTCATACAATGGAGTAACCGCGTCTTTCTCAAGTTGCGCAAGCTTGGCTTTCTCTCTAGCGGCAGCCCTGGCGTTACTAAATGCGCTTGAGAAGCAGCTCTTGCACATAAGGGTCCGCACCCAGCTGACGTTGTTCCATCGGTAAATGCGCTCTCCGGCATCTAGATCATCATCATCCCGGTCTGCTTCCGCACCTTCACCATCTCCAGGAGACTCTTCATCATCTCGCCCGTTATCGCCGTGATGATGATCATCGTCATGTTGGCCACCTTCACCGTCTCCATCATCTACGTCATCGCTTATCCAACGAGTGTATCCATCCATGAAACCATGGTGGAGCAGTGCGCTGCAGATTCCGGAATCTGGGTCGATCACCCGATTGAGTTTGCATCTTCGCGGACATCTTATATCCGTCTTGTTATTTCGTATCATGTCGGCCGTCGCACCTTTCCAAAATCTAGCCCCACTGCCTTCGCTCATTATGTGGTCCATGTTTGCTGCACGGTGTACACGGTACAATTTTGAAGTCTATTAGAACCACATAATGAATGCATGCATGCAATGGTCGATAGAAAATTTCGGCATGACCTATCCTAAAATTAGGACCTTTGCGAAATGCCAAAATCTTGCCAAAATGGAAATGAATCAACATTTTGGCAAAACAAATGGCAACTTGTTCACATACAAACACAAGAGAGAGAGAGAGAGACCGATCCATACACACATGAACATATCATTATCCTCTCCATACACACATGCATGAGCATCATCGATACTCTCCATATACACACACATATGACCATCGATCCTCTCCACATACACACATCATGAGCATCGATCATCTACATACATATGAGCACATCATCCATATACACATGAACACATCCTTACATGGACAACTTACCAAGATGAGAGACCGATCGCGAGAAATATGGAAAGGAGAGGTGCGCGCGTCGACCGGAGAAGGATAGATGAGAGACCGGAGACCTCCTCTATTACTTATGTAACATCCAAAGCAAGTTTTACATGCTAAAAATGGTGAATGTGTGGAGAAATTGAGGTGGGAAGGAGAAGATCCCGACTAGATCTAAGGAGGAAGAAGAAGGGGGAAGTGAAGTGTGGGGTGGTGGATGTGGTCACACATGTGCACATAAAGTGCTGTCCTAAAGAAATCGACACATCCGTGGCGCACACGGCCCTAGTGCACCACAGGGAGTACAAACATCTGTGGCGCACTATGCCATGTCTTGCACGGATGTTTACCTGTGGCGCACTAGGCCGAGTGCGCCATGTAAGCCGCTTGCAGAGCAGAGGGGGGCATGCACTTAGGCGTAGCGCACCAGCCCCATGTGCGCCACAGATGACCCTAACAACCGTGGCGCACAAGACAATAGTGCGCTACACAAGTTTGGCGTCTGACCAACAGGCTCTCCCACACACATCATGGCGCACTATAGTCATGTGCGCCACAGTTGTTCTAGTTATTAGTAGGGCACTGCCCACAGGTGAGCCACGCCTGTTTTAGCCGTGGGGCACTTCAACCATGTGAGCCACGGATGTGCTGATTACCTATAGCCGTTTTCCTAGTAGTGGGAGAGGGGAGATCGTCGCCATCAACACCATCGTCAAGCTAGGCTTCATCGAGATCATCATCATCATCCACCCCATCATCTCCACCAGGACGATCATCACCACTCCATCCCGCTGTAATAATTGTGTTGGATATTGCTTTAGTTCTTAGGTGAAACTTTCCCAGTGTTAATTACTATTGTAGTTGATGCTTGTGAGTGGAACCATTGGATTATTGTTTATGTTCATATTGTTATCCATTATCATATCATCTTTGATCTTGATCCATATGATGTCTTGTGAGTAGTTCGTTTAGTTCTTGAGGACATGGGAGAAGTCATGTTGTTATTAGTGGATTTGTGTTGAGTTATTATTCAATGGTTTAGTATTTAAGTTGTGATGTTATTCTTCTAGTGGTGGCATGTGAATGTCGACTACATGATACTTCACCATTTATGGGCCTAGGGGAATGCATTGTGTATTTGGCTACTAATTGTGGGGTTGCCGGAGTGACATAAACTTGAACCCCTGTTAGGACACCTTTGCACAAGGGAGCGTAGGATATCAGAGTTTAAGGCTGTGGTTAGATCTATATCTGAATTACTTTCCTGTAGTTACGGAGGTTTGCAAGGGGGTTTAATCACAAGTATGTATTAGTCCAAGTACGGTCGGTAAATTAGGACAGGTTCACCCACACAATACTTACAACACCAAAGAAGAGTACTCAGCTATTTGAAGCGAAAGCACTTGACAAAATTATCATGTGTCCTCGAGAATGTTTGGTCCATATAAGTATTTCCACCGGCTTGTCCTTTGCTAAGAAAGGATTGGGCCACTTGCTGTGTTTGTTCTTTGTTACTTGCACTTCATTTTGTTGCCTTATAAGAAAACCACTAAAAATCCGTTTGCTAAGTATTTGCAGAGAGTTCCTGCTCCATACCACTGTTCAGCACCTTCTGCTCCTTGTTGGGATCGACACTCCTATTTATCAAAAGTACTACGATACACCCCCTATACTTGTGGGTCATCAAGACTATTTTCTGGCGTCGTTGCCGGGAAGTGAAGCGCTATTGAAGAGTGGAACTGGTAAAGGAAACTTCTACTATGAGTATTTCTTTTGTTACTGCTTGTTACTTTGTTTCCAATATGGATAACCCACTTGGTTTTCTGTTTGGGAAAACTACTACCACTGCTAGGGTAGTAGATGAACCACCACCTGTTGATATAGATCCTTTTAAGATACCTACAAGTATTGTTGATCGTGTTATGGATAATTATTATTTAGGGGATGGAACTGTCCATCCTAGTGATCACTTGCTCTTTATCCATGAATTATGCGGGTTGTTTAAGTATGCATGTATCACAACTGAACAGGTGAAGAAGTAGTTACTCTCTATATCCTTGAAAGGGAGAGCTGAAGAATGGTATAAGCTGCTGAAGAATGGACGATCCATGGAATGGGAGGAGATGGCATCTCTCTTTTATTCTAAATTTTATCCTCCTAGTGAGATTCATAAGGATAGAAATCTGATATATAACTTTTGTCCTCGTGATGGAGAGATTACAGCTCAAGCCTGGGGGAGATTGAAGTTACTAGTGCTTAAATGTCCCATTCATGAACTCCCTAACAATATTATCATCAATAACTTTTATGCTAGGCTTTCTCTTCATGATAAAGATTTACTAGATGCTTCTTGTGCTCGGTCATTCACACGTATGAAGGAAGAAGCTAAATGGGATCTATTGGACCGTATTCAAGAAAACACTGAAGCTTGGGAGAATGACAAAGGAAGAAAGTCAGGTATAAACTATGATTATGAATGCATTAAATCTTTTATGGGAACTGACAACTTCCGTGATATTAGCAATGAGTTTGGTCTTGATCCTCAAGTTCTTGCAAAATGTTTTAATGCCTTTGCCTCTTATATTGAAATTCCCAAGAAAGAGTGGGACAAGTACCATGCTCTTATAAAGATATTGTCACCCACGTTCCTACTAGCAAAGAGGTTTGTACTGTTGATCCTATTTTAACTGAACCTTATGTGGAGAAAATCCCTTTTCCTGCTAAGGTAAGGGAACATTCCATTATAGCTAATGTGGTTAGCAAAAGTGCAAAGAAAACTGTGGAGCCTGTTGAGCTCATTGATATAGCGCATGCGGAAGCTATTGTGAATGATCTTGTCACTAGAAATATAGAGGATAATCATATTTTCTTCTGTCAAGACGCTACTAATATTGTTTCTCATCCTAAAAAAGCTAGAAAAGCTAGTGTCCCGGTGCTTTATGTTAGAATTGGTAATCATAGCTATTATGGTTTATGTGATATTGGTGCTAGTTCTAGTGCTATTCCTTATGAGCTTTACATGGAAATTATGCATGAAATTGGTCTTTGTGAGCTTGAAGACATTGATGTGGTTATTCACCTTGTCAATAGAGAGCAAGTTTTCCCCATTGGCATTGTAAGAGATGTGGATGTCCTTTGTGGTAAGCTTAAATATCCTGCTGATTTTCTAGTACTTGGTAAAGAAGCTAGTAAAATCTATCCTATCATCTTTGGTAGACCCTTCCTGAATACTTGTGGGGCTATTATAGATTGTAGGAAGGAAACAGTTTCAACTAAGTTTGATGGACAATCTTATGAGTTTAATTTTTCCAAATTTGCCAAAACTCCTTATGAAAATGAACTGCCTAATGATGATTTCAGGATTGAACAATTTTCTGTTGTTTCTCTTGCTCCTAACAATGCGTTGCAGCAGTTTATGGAAGATCACAAAAGAGATGTCTTCATGAAGGAAAGAAATGAGATTGACGAGGTTTTCCTTCATCAGCCTGAGTTACTTAAGCATAGTTTACCTGTGGAAGATTTGGGTACCACACTACCACCTAAAGAGGACCCTGTTTCGAATTAAAACCTTTACCTACTAATCTTAAATATGCTTATCTTGACAATAAGAAAGTGTATCCTGTTGTTATTATTTCTAAACTTTCGGTAAAGGAAGAAGAAAGGTTATTGGAAGTGTTGAAGAAACACTGAGGAGTTATGGGTTATACTCTTGATGATTTAAAAGGAATTTCTCCTACTATATGTCAGCATGCTATTAATATTGAGCCTGATGCAAAACCAGTTGTTGAGCACCAACGTCGTCTAAATCCTAAGATGAAGGATGTGGTAAGAAATGAGGTATTAAAACTCCTTGATGCTGGTATTATTTATCCTATTGCTGACAGTCAATGGGTTAGTCCTGTTCATTGCATTCCCAAGAAAGGGGAAATAACTGTTGTGCCTAATGAATATAATGAGCTTATACCTCAAAGAGTAGTGGTTGGGTATAGAATGTGCATTGATTTTAGAAAGATCAATAAAGTTACTAAGAAGGATCATTATCCTTTGCCCTTTATTGATCAAATGCTTGAGAGGTTGTCCAAAAGACCCCCTTTTGTTTTCTTGATGGTTATTCTAGGTTTTCTCAAATTGCTATGAAGGAACAAGATCAAGAAAAACTACTTTCACCTGTCCTTATGTCATTTATGCTTATAGGCGTATGCCTTTTGGTTTATGTAATGCTCCTGCTACCTTTCAGAGATGTATGTTTGCTATCTTTCATGGTTTGTGTGAAGAAATTGTGGAGGTTTTCATGGACAATTTTTCCATCTATGGAACTTCTTTTGATAACTGGTTGCACAACCTTGATAAAGTTTTACAGAGATGTGAAGAAACCAACCATGTTCTTAATTGGGAGAAATGTCATTTCATGGTTAATGAAGGGATTGTTCTTGGACACAAGATCTCTGAAAGAGGCATTGAAGGTGACAGAGCCAAAATTGAAGCAATTGAGAAGATGCCTTGCCCTAGAGATATTAAAGGTATTTGTAGTATCCTTGGTCATGCTGGTTTCTATAGGAGGTTTATTAAAGATTTCTCCAAAATTTCAAAGCCCCTTACTAATCTTCTTCAAAAAGATGTACCTTTTGTTTTTGATGATGATTGTAAGGAAGCTTTTGAAACTTTGAAGAAAGCTTTGACAACTGCTCTTATTGTCCAACCACCTGATTGGAGTTTACCTTTTGAAATTATGTGTGATGCTAGTGACTTTGCTGTGGGTGATGTCCTTGGACAACGTGTTGATAAGAAATTGAATGTTATTCATTATGCTAGCAAGACTCTAGATGCTGCTCAAAAGAATCATTCTACTACTGAAAAAGAGTTCTTAGCTATGATCCTTACTTGTGATAAGTTTAGACCTTATATTGTTGATTCAAAGGTTACTATTCATACTGATCATGCTGCTATTAAGTACCTCATGAACAAGAAGGACGCCAAGCCTAGACTTATCAGGTGGGTTTTGCTTTTGTAGGAGTTTGATCTGCATATTATAGATAGGAAAGGTGCTGAAAATCCTGTTGCTGACAATTTATCTCGTTTGCAAAACATTTCTTTTGACCCATTGCCTGTTAATGATAGTTTTCCAAATGAGCAGTTGGCTACGATAAGGGTAAGTCCGCATGAGAGTCCTTGGTATGCTGATTATGCTAATTTTATTGTTACCAAGTATTTGCCTCCAACCTTTACAGCTCAGCAGAGAAGGAAATTCTTTTATGATCTAAGGCATTAGTTTTCGGATGACCCACACTTATATAAAGAAGGAGTAGATGGCATTATGCGAAGACGTGTTCTAGAATTTAAACAACAAGAGATATTGAGAAAATGCCATGGAAGTGCTTATGGAGGACATCATGCAGGATACAGGACTGCACAAAAGGTTTTACAATCTGGATTTTATTGGCCTACCCTTTTCAAAGATGCAAGGAAGTTTGTTTTATCATGTGATGAATGTCAACGAGTAGGTAACATTTCTAGACGTAATGAAATGCCTATGAATTATTCTCTTGTTATTGAACCTTTTGATTGTTGGGGATTTGACTTTATGGGTCCTTTCTCCCCCTCAAAAGGGTACACTCATACTCTTGTTGCTGTAGACTATGTTACAAAGTGGTTATAAGCCATACCTACAAATAGTGCTGATGGTAAGACCTCTTTGAAAATTCTTAAGGATGTCATTTTTCCTAGGTTCGGTGTGCCTAGATTTCTCATGACTAATGGAGGCTCTCATTTTATTCATGGGGTTTTTAGAAAGACTCTTGCTAAGTATGATGTAAACCATAGAATTGCTTCAGCTTATCACCCCCAAACTAGTGGGCAAGTAGAACTTTCCAATAGCGAAATTAAATCTATCTTGCAGAAGATTGTCAATAGATCTAGAAAAAATGGGCTAGAAAGTTAAATGACGCTTTGTGGGATTATAGAACTGCTTATAAAAATCCTATGGGGTTGTCTCCTTACAAAATGGTCTATGGGAAAGCTTGTCACCTGCCTTTATAATTAGAACACAAAGCTTATTGGGCAGTGAAAGAGTTGAATAGATATTTTAGACTTGCAGGTGAGAAAACACTGCTTGACTTAAGTAATTTAGATGAGTGGAGAGGTGAAGCTTATGAAAATTCTAGGCTTTTTTAAGGAAAAAGTAAAAAGATGGCATGATAGAAGAATTCTCAAAAGGGAGTTACATGTTGGTGAGAAAGTCCTTTTGTATAGGTCTCGTCTCATATTTTTTGTAGGGAAACTACTCTCAATATGGGAAGGACCTTTTGTTATCAAGGAAGTATACCGTTCAGGTGCTATCAAAAATTCTTCTCTGAAGGATGACACAACACAGGTGGTGAATGGTCAAAGACTAAAACATTATATTTCTGGAGACTCTTATAATGAAGATGTGGATGTTATTCAAATGGTGACTCCAGAAGAATTTATCAGAAGCCAAACACCAGAAACTGCAGAGTTCGTCTTTGAATAGGTAAAAGTGGTGAAAACAGAAGGTTTGTGAAACCCCAATCTCTTTATATTTTTATGTTTTAATACATAAGGGAAGCTACGAGACGGAACTGAAGAGGAAACAGAGTCCGGGGTGGACAAACCCACCCCAGGCACCGGCCCAGCCTGGCCGCGCCTAGAGGGGGTGTGCCACTCCCGAACTTCGTCTCCGCCTCGTTTCTGTATCAGAACCTTCCTTATGCATTGAAACTTCGTAATATATAATCCCCCGGATTCCCCGAGGTTCTTGCATCGAGTTCTCGTCGTGTTTTTGTTTCAATCTATTTCTGTCAGGGAATTTCTCAGTTTTGGAGCTACAATGTCTTCCTCTGGATCACCCATGGAGGATTCCTCTGCAGATGTCCTCAACCCATACATGTATGAGTTGAAGATCCATCCCAAAGAGATGATTCTCAAAGATGGGAAGGTACATATGAAAGAAGTTCAAGGCCCCAAGGGAGAAGGAAGTCTGGAAGACAGGATGGAAGCATTGGAGCAAGAGGTTTTCAGGTACAAGAAGATAGCGGAACACGAACTGGATGTTATTCACAAGATAAGTTCAGAACTCATCGCCAAGCACGAGGAAGAGGTGGCTGAGCTTTGAGAAGAAATCTTCTCGCTCTGTCAGACCACCAACCAATTACAAGCATAGCTCTACGACATTCAAAATCAAAACTGTGAGTATGAGGCTAGATTTGATCGCATAAGCTCTGCTGCTAGTTTCAGGATTGTAGAGACAAGGACATCCTTTTTGAATGGGGAACCTTTTGCCTTGGAAGTTTTATGATGACAAGAGAACACCACCGAAGGAGTAATTCATCATCAGGTTTGGCATCCCCTTGGCTTGTTCCAAGCTTGGGGGAGTGCCACGGTATCACCACCATTTTCTTTTATCTTTTACCTTTTTAGTGGATTCATATCTTTGGTAGAGAGGATATATTATAGTTTGGTTTGCATGTGGAAGTATCTCTCTTTAGTTGATTATCTATGTATCCCTTGGTGTGAGTGCCTTTATTGGAATATTAATGAGAATTCTCATCTTTTACGTTTTGCACTTCTTATTTTAGTTTGCAATCTCCATTATATGATGGATCTTGTTGATCAGTATTGGCATCACTTTGGGATCATCAAGTGGATCTAAATTGGTTTTGGCAAACCGAGTTCTAGTCAGTAGCATTACTTTGAAAGAGAAAAAGAGAAAAAGCTTACACGTATTTTGTATCATTTGTTTGCTTTCTTGTTGGCTCATAAGATTAGTATTCTTTATTTAAGATCTTTTGTGTCTTCAAGGAAGATTGCATGTTTGGCTTTATTACTTTTATGTTTGCTTGTTTCTTTCAACTCTCTTGCTTGCTACCCAACCTTGCTAGCCAAAAACCTATTTTGAGAAGGCATAATTCTCACGTTTCCAATCCCTTTGAACCAAAACCTTTGCCACTTGAGTCCACCATATCTACATAGTAGCTTTCGCTATTCCAAGCAAATTCTCGAGCTTCATCTACCTTTCGAATTAAAAAGTATTTTGTTATGTGAAAACTAGTTAGTAAATCTCTCACAAATTTGATGGAACACTTTATTTTCTTGCCCCTAATAGACTTGAACCATTGTGCCATCGAAGTTGTATATGCTTGCATCTATACGTTGGAATTAGCAGAATCGTGTTGTCACGGGGAATGTTTTCAACATTGCACTTGTACTTTGTACTCAGTTGATATCATACTCGTTTGTCTATGGATGTCAATGGTGTGAAATAAAGTGGGAACTTGTAAGTCCATGGAGTTTGTATTTTATGTTAGAGAAACGCCTAGGACGCTAGTCTAAGCCATGCCTAATCATGGTGGTTCACTATGATACGCATGTACTTACAATGACAAGAACTTACCGATGACCAAAGTTGAGTAGCATGAGGAGTGGCCCTCATATTCAAGGGACATGAGATTGCCAACTTCTATTTCGTCAAGCATATACTCCATCTTTGTGCACTTTAACCTTAATCATCTGAAAATGCCTATGATAGGGGCAATGAGGGCTCAAAGCTAGTAAGTACCATAATATTTTGGAAGCTCTTTATGACTTGTAATCCCTGCTACCCTCTATGAAGGGACCTTTCTCCTACTTTCTAAGTTGATTCAGTAAAACTACTTCCTATCTATCTCCAGCAAGCATTTGAGTTGTTGTGTTTCAAGAATTCATATGGTGATTTATTCAATCATGTTCTCTATCTTCCTTGTTTGCACAAAACTCTTATCTATTGAGTATTACTTTGAAAGCCTTCACTTGTGAAAAACCTTTTTGACCAAAGAGTGCTCCTATTATAAAACTTCTACAAAAAGCTTTTTGAGAAACTGTTTGCCAGGTGTTCTCTCACCAAGAACAAGTTTGCCAATTCCAATTATGATTTATCTTTATGCATCTATATTGTGACTGTTGTACTTGGTTGCAAGCTAAGTTATATAATGGTGAGTTGCTTCCTTCTATGAGTTGTGTAATGGTAAGTGTGATGCTTCTTGTTCTTATTGTTTTATCGATATTTCACTCCATAAACCTGTGGACATGTTTACTGAGCTCAGTTTTCGCTTGGGGACAAGCGAAGGTCTAAGCTTGGGGGAGTTGATACGCCCAATTTGCATCACCTTTCTATATCATAATCTACCTCTATTCATTTATATTTGTCTTATGATGAGGTATTACTTATGGCTTTTCATCAGTTTATGCATGTTGGATGATGTAGTATCCCAATTGTCTAACAATTGCAATGCTACTAGCCTAGTCTACATAGATGCTACTTCCTATATATAATTGTTGCATCATCATTATATCATGCTCATGTCATCATGCCTCCTTGCATTTGAGCATCATATAAAACCCTTTTTGTTTTGGTTCTTCTATCATATGCATTGTTAATTGTATTTGCCTCTTGATATTGTATTTGGTTCTTGATATATTGTTTAATGCCCAAGTTGAGTTGGGGGCATATCTTTTATTCAACTCCACCACCCTTTTCTTTCACCACCTTATAATTCCACCACCCCAGACATATATGAGCCTTTGCTTTTCTTTTGCTATTTAAATCTTGCTCATATGTGTTGGTGTGGATCCATTCTATGTCTACATGCTCCATCTATGATGTATGTTGTTTTCACAATATTACTTATGTGGAGCCACCTGGCCAGCTTTGAATGCCATGTGAGTAGGACCTTCCTTTTACCTTCCATATGGTTGTTTGGGCCAATTGAGCTTGTTTAAATATAATTGTGGCCAAATAATTTTTTTAGTGGGATATACACACTACCATGGCCTATTATACTCAATCATGCTTGATTCTACCACTCCCATATATTCATCCAGCTTGTATCTCCTGGTTTGGGATTTAATCCAATAGTGATGTGCATGCATGTGATAAGTTTCCATATGTACCCTAGTTGTTTTTACAACTAATAGAAGTGGCCTTTCACATTCATGCATGCCCCATGCAACATCACCTTTTCCTTCTCCCTTACCCATTCAAGTGAGTTTGTTTGAGGTTTATTCTTTTCTCTTGTGTGGTTTTAATTCCCTTGGTCATCTCCATGCTATCTAGTGGTTTTCTCCTCTCTCTTCATCTAACCCTTATCACCTACACCTCTACCCCATCCAACACCATACCCCCTCTCTCTCTTTTCCATCTAAACCTAACCCTCCCCTTGGTCTCTCCTTGCCGAGCCCCTCCTAGCTGGCCCACCTGGCCAACCTGGCCACCTAGCTACCACCCCAACCGAACCCTAGCTACACCCGAGCCTCCCCTACCCAACCCTAGCTCCAACCCGAGCCCCCTCTCTCCCTCTAGCTCTCTCTCTGCCTGCATGCCCCACCAGCCGAGCCTCCCCCTGCCTCCCTGGCCTCACCTTGCTCCATCTACCCTGCCCCTGCCCTACCCGAGCCAGCCGAGCACGTGAAGGAGAGGAGAGAAAAAGGTGGCCGAGCCACCTTTTCCATCTACCCACCTCCCCCACGGCACCCCTCTCCCTCTCTGCTTTTCCACTCCCTCTCTCTCGTCTGCTGCCTCCCCCAGATCTACCCCGGGGCGCCTGCCGCTCCTCCCCTCTCTTCTCCATCGCCACCACCTACCCCAACGCCGGCCACCGTCGGTCTCCACCGATCCCCCTCTTCCAGCCGGTGGCGTGACGCTCTGGGTGCCGCGGAAGACCAAGGGCCCTCCCCTGCATCGTCCTGTACGCACCAGCGAGGAGGAGAAGGACCAGAGCCACCAGGCCGACGCCGCTCCGACGCGAAACCCTAGCTTCGCCGGTCTCTGCCTCGTCGTCGATCCGCTACCCCTCCGCCCGAACCACCACCTCCAACAACCTCTCGGTGAGCCACGCAACCTCCTAGACACGCTCCTCTGCACTGCCGTTGCCTGTACGCGCCGGACAATCCGACAAACGCTCTCTGTGCTGGCGCGCTCGCGTTCGCACCCTCGCCGTAGCGTCGCAGAACCCTATCTAGCCGTGCAGCCCTCCCCTACCAGCAACCCCCAAGCCACCGCAGTGGCTCCGCCCTCCGCGCGCGAGCCCTAGGTCCCCGGATCGAACCCTGCGCGCCGCGTCGTCCGCTGTCGCGCACCGATCGGTCGTCAGCAGTTTCAGAGAAGAGAAACAGTACGCGTCGCTGTTTTTGCAGAAAACCCCCTATAGCTTTTTACTCCTAAACCCGCGGTCCAGCCTGCCCCACCGTCAGCCTCAGCGCTCGTTTTGCAGGACACCCCCTAGGCTTTTTCAATCGCAACCCGCACTCCCCGGATGCCCCACGTGTCGCGTCCCCGCTGGCGCGCCCGCGAGTGGGTCCGCGTGCGCTCCGGCCCCACTTGTCATCCTCTGTGGCTGGGCGTGCTCGCGGTGACAGAAGATTTTTTTCTGCGCGCTGTGGCGTCCAGTCAGCAGGGGGCCCGCCTGTCATTGACTGTGGCTAACTAAACCTGGGTAGAAAAAGTATTTCTGTCTGTCTGTTTGAATTTAAATCTTTTCCAATCAATTTAAATTCAAATTTAAATCTGTTTTATTATAACTTTTAAAATATAAATCCAAATAACACAAATAATATATGTTTTGGAATCAGAAAAATATGAGGATTTCAAATATGCCCTCCAAAATATATTTTGGACACTTTATTTTCCAAGTTGATTAAAATTACAACAAAATGCCCTTTTCCCTTAATTAATTAATAACTTTTGATTTATAACTCCAAATTTAACAAATGATATGTCTAAAATGATTAGCTCGACGAGACCTTTCTGTTTATGCATTCCATGTTTTGTTTTGAAGCATGCATCATATAAATATAATGTGTACAGCAACTTAAATGAGGTTAAAATGAGGCTAAAACTTAATAAAATGGTTTATTCTTGTATTCCACACCTCACCCATGCCATGTTACTTTATTGCCATGCAATTGTGCATCATTCATCATGGCATGATTGTTTGCTTGTCGCATTTAATTCATATGCTTGCGCACTTTATTTATGTTGGCCCTTGTTTGTTTGGTTCTTCTTCGAATAGGCAATGAGGTGGATATACCAAGATACCTGGAGCACTACCCAGATCCTTCTCTCGCTTCAACTGAGCTGCCAGGCAAGCACTACCACATGCTTGCATACATATAGTACCTATTGCCTCTATCTTATTCTTGCATCATTGAGTCGCGATTGCATTAAACTGAATCCCAAGTATTGCATAGCCTTCACTTTTAAACCCCACCGAAGCTTGTTCCTCCATCCCATGAGCCATTACTACAGGAGTTGTTTGAGCCATGCGAGTCGTAGAACAACATGTGTAGGGTATGTGAGTGTCTGATGGATAACGAGGTACCTAAACAACTTAACCTGAGTAGTAATGGGATAACTAATGAAAGTGGCATCGGTGAGCCATATTAGCTATTTGGTTTTTCAGGCTCACTTGTGTCCCGTAGGACCCCGAGTACTTGATTCCTGTTCCTTGAATATTCGCGCTATCCACATCCGGGAGGCTTATGAACCCCCCTGAGCCAGAGCTTGATTCATTCTTATTTCTTGGGGCCACAAACTAGTTTGAGGTTTTATTTACTATCTGTACTTATGCCATGCTTTCTTGCTTTATTTAAAATTGTGCGAGGTCTTGCATTTGTCGCTTAGGAAAGCGGAGTGTTTCGCGGTGTCGACAAGCCAGTCACACTTTCGGGTTCCCATCGTTTACAGCCATTGGCGCAAACCTTGAGTCCGTCTGAGTCACCAACTTCGTCATGGGTAGCCTAATGGGGTGGCCCCTGAAATATTTCTAAATCCTGTGATCGCTTTGTCGTGGCGCCTCATTGGGTTTTGATTTGGTTTTCCGAGGTTGATCGAGTGTGTGTTGCTATTTGTGCACCCCTGCAGGTAAAACTTTCAAAGCCGTGTCATGGTTTATGGACGACTTGGAGCACAGTTTCTCGATCATAGACAAGTATAACTAAAGTACCGCCTTTAATTTGACTAAGTAACTGACTAGTAAATAGTGCAACACTCATGGAATGGTTAATAAAACTGCCAACGGATGGGGGGTTGTTATCCGCTTCCTCGCTGGCGAGGAGGAGGAGGACGGATCTGTTGATATTACCGTCATAACTGTTGTTATTAATTCACGGACATCCGTCTATCTTTGGTTAGGAGGATGGTTAGCGAGTATCTATAGAATTGTTAGGGTTTATCTTTTGCTGCAATTGCGTCACCCCAGGTTGTGTCCCCTTTAGAGGCATAAAGACTTGCTGAGTACCCCTAGGGTCTCACACGATAAATTATTGGTTCAGATGAACAGGTGCACTCACAAGATGGATACTGGGTGGAGGAGACGGACGATGTGGGCAACGATCATTCGGTGTAGAGATTCCGGGAACGGGGATCCGTGAGATCTGTGGGCAGGGTGTGCTTATTTATGGGCATCTTATGCTGATTTGCTTCTTATCCGTACTCGGATTTTGTCTTCCGCTTCCGCCTGATACTCTGATGTTTGATGTATGAGGAGATATCCTAAACTATTATATCTATCTAGGATATTTGGATCTTTCCGTATGGCGTTGCTATATTTCCTTTCTTTTTAGATGGAATGGCTCTGATGTACTGTTGTATGGTGGCTTGCATACATACTCATTTGTGTATGTAGTTGATCCCTTCGCCCGCCGATTACGCCGCCCGTTCTTGTCCCGATGATTGGAAATGGTTAGAACGGCCGAAAGGTCTACTTGTGAGTGGCATTTGGGCCCCACCGTACTATTTTAACCATTTCCGCTCACCCAGGCTTGTAACTAGGAGCGTAATTCACCGAGGTAGTTACAGATGATTCTTGGAGCATGGACTACCGGTGTCTGGATTCTGCTGGAAAAGATGGTATTTTGATGCAATTTCGCGAAGATCGTAAAAATACCATAAAAATATGGGAAACTATTATTTTTCCAGAAGATTGAGGAAGCCAGATGGAGGGACGAAGAAGGTCCACAGGGGGCCCACACCCCATAGGCACAGGCCCACCCTGGGCCACCCTAGGCTGCGCCTACGGCAGGTGTGGCCCACCGGCTGGGCTCCCAACTCTGCCCCTTCGCCTATATCTTCCCTACAAAACCCTAAGGATAGCGGAGCGACCATAGATAGATTTACTCCGCCTCTGGGGGCAGAAAACACCAAGAGATAAAGATCTCTCTGATAGACAGATTTCTGCTGGGGAAATTCCTTCCTGGAGAGGGGAGATCGTCGCCATCAACACCATCGTGAAGCTAGGATTCATCGGGATCATCATCATCATCCACACCATCATATCCACCAGCACCATCATCACCACTCTGTCCCACTATAACAATTGTGTTGGATATTGCTTTAGTTCTTAGGGGAAACTTTCCCGGTGTTAATTACTATTGTAGTTGATGCTTGTGAGTGGAACCATTGGATTATTGTTTATGTTCAGATTGTTATCCATTATCTTATCATCTTTGATCTTGATCCATATGATGTCTTGTGAGTAGTTCGTTTAGTTCTTGAGGACATGGGAGAAGTCATGTTATTATTAGTGGATTTGTGTTGAGTTATTATTCAATGGTTTAGTATTTAAGTTGTGGTGCTATTCTTCTAGTGGTGTCATGTGAACGTCGACTACATGATACTTCACCATTTATGGGCCTAGGGGAATGCATTGTGTATTTGTCTCTAATTGTTTGGTTGCCGAAGTGACAGAAACACATGTCAAAAAAAAGTGACAGAAACATGAACCCCCGTTAGGACACCTTTGCACAAGGGAACATAGGATCTCAGAGTTTAAGGTCGTGGTTAGATTTATATCTTAATTACTTTCCTATAGTTACGGATGTTTGCAGGGGGATTAATCACAAGTATGTATTAGTCCAAGTACGGTCGGGACATTAGGACAGGTTCACCCACACAACACTTACAACACCAAAGAAGAGTACTCAGCTATTTGAAGCGATAGCACTTGACAGAATTCCCATGTGTCCTCGAGAACGTTTGGTCCTTATAAGTATATCCACCGGCTTGTCCTTTGCTAAGAAAGGATTGGGCCACTTGCTGCGTTTGTTCTTTGTTACTTGCACTTTGTTCTGTTGCCTTATCAGAAAACCACTAAAAATCTGTTTGATAAGTATTTGCAGAGAGTTCTTTCTCCATACCACTGTTAAGAACCTTCTGCTCCTCGTTGGGATCGACAATCCTATTTATCGAAAGTACTACGATACACCCCCTATACTTGTGGGCCATCACTTCTTCTTCCAGCAGCTCTAGCGCCACTAGAATTTGGCCGTCGCCGGTGGATTCCACCACCGCGGATTTTGGCAGCACAAAGCCCTCTGGGGGCACATGGACGGATCCCGCCGGCTTCGCCGTGGCATCGCCCGATGCTGCCATGGAGGGAGTAGAGCTGCTGCTCGCCACTGGAGAGGGAGAGTGGTGAATAGAAAGATTGGGAGGCTAGGGTTTTTGGCGTGCATGCGGAGGGCTCGAGGAGGTGCTTGCCGGAGGAAGACAAAGGCGTAGGGGAAGAATGAGGTGAAAAGTAAAAATCCACCGCAGTTGTAATTTATAACCCCTGGTGTCAAGATTCGTGCAAAGTGATCGAATGGTCGGCGCGTGGACGACGTGTGCGGGCGCGTGCGTGGAAATTTCGCCACGTTCCCAACCGTTGCCGCCAACGGTTCGTATCCTTCGCACGAGAAAATAGACATGATTGTGTTCTCTGCTTATGTGAGTTGCGAGGCGTTGCTGAACTACGTCTACGTTGTCCTAGCTGTCACTAGCAGGTGAACCATCACATCAGAATATTCCGGCATGGACGGATCCAGTACGGCTACGAGAAGAGTACGATGGAAAATTCGGCGTTTCTCTGACTTGCAAGTTGAAGATGGAGAATATTGCAGGGTTCTTGGGAGGACTACAAGATATTGCTTAACGATTTGCCGACATCTATCTAGACGGAGCATTCAACCAGAAGAGGAAAGACGACGCGAGATCTCGGAGTTCTCTGGTGCTACTGTTGGGGATATGCTATATGGGTATCCTCATAGCATGTCTCCTATCCGGATAACCCGGGTGGCCCACAGTTGGTAGCATGGCCCATGGCCTGCTGGGCGGCCCAGTTAGATGAATCCAGAAGGGAGGCCCATGCCAGATAAAGTAAGGCTACGGAGGAGTCACCGACGTAACCGGATCCTTGGAGTGCAAGACACGTTAGACTGATTATATACTATGTAGGACTCTGTAACCTGTCCGGCTAGGACTTTCCCTGTAACCCTAGGACCTGGCGACTATATAAGTCAGGCCTATGGGAGCCTTTATGAAGGAAATATGCCCTAGAGGCAATCATAGAGATGATTATATTTCTTATGTATCCATGAGTTATTGTAATGTTCCTTGAATATCCATATCAGGCAACTTGTATTGATTGGCAATTATGTGAATTGTTTGTGAAACTCTATACTTGTATGGTTATTTAAGAGTTGTCCCTAGTCGTAGTTCATGTGAGGACACACATGATATTAGACTAGCACATCGATTGGTTGATGACTATGTTTTGCAAGTCATAGACATGGAGATATCCAACCAAATATGTGGACACATGTTATGAACATGGGGTTGGACTGACCCAACTTGAGACTGGCAATTAGTTGTAGCTCTCTCTCTACACATCATGTACGTTTTGTCCTTAGACCTGAGATTGTCGCATGTACTTGAGATGTGGATCGGCATACAATGGGGCTATCAGACACTACTTCGTAACTGGGTAGTTATAAAGGTAGCCTTCGGGTTTGTCCTGAAGCATGCAGCGAGGCATGGTCAATCAAGATGGGATTTTCCCCTCTGTACTTGAGAGAGATATCTCTGGGGCCCTCGAGTGATCGGATCCAGAAATGCATGGCCGTGCTATATATGGTTAAGAGTTAACCTAGTAAAGGGATTCCGAATCACAGTATCGAGAAAGGGAGGTCAGTTTGGAGCTAGACCAAATATCGTGAGGCAAAGGGAAAGACATGTACTAAACCTTGTGAAGGTTCGTCCGATATGATCTTTGTATGCGTTTAGGAGTTGGCACGTCTTGCTAGAGGCCGCTACCAACTATTGACGGAATAAGTGTATTCGTGTCATGTCTATACGTATATGAACCTATAGGGTCACACACTTAAGGGGCTGGAAGCCTAATGAGGACTAGATCCGAATTGGACCAGGCTTAGGGTTCTAATGGGCTGCTAATGTAGAAGCCCACTAGGGACGCCTATATAAGAGAGGGTGGGGAGAGCTGACCAGGGTTAGACCATTCCACCCAGCCGCCACTCCTCACGCCTGTGTCGCACGCGCGGACCTAGAAGTCCGGCGTCCGATGCTTCAACCCCGTACGTGTGGATACCTCGGAGGCGCTACATCTGTAGTGTTTGGATGAGCCGCGCAAGGGGAGCTTCTCGTAGGACGAGAACAAGGAGGAGACATAGATCGTATGCACTGCCTCGACGCGCTTCATCAAGTTCCGCAACTGCGCGTCTAGTGGTAATCCCGTGATCTATGACAACAGTAATCCTGGTTTACGCGGTAGAAAATTTTGATTTGCGCTAGTGTAGCCTACCCGTTTCTCTTCAGTGGTATCAGAGCCGATGCTGTTCAGTTATAGGTTCGAGATGTTTGCATATGGTGATATGCAAATTGATATGAATGATGTGATCGTTTGTATTGCGGTGGTTCAGGATTGATCTATGATCTTGCTTTCCGTGATCGTGATTCTGAGGTAGTCAAACAACTTACCCCTACCGGTCGGTTTCCGCCATCGGGGTAGACAGTGACACATAAATCCTGTTGAATCATGCGAAGGTCAATATGATTGATCGAATCGGAACCTAGATCTAAAATCAATGTACCGTGATCAAAGGAGTTTCATCGGATCGGAACAACGGACGGTTTATGGTAAATTTGATTTGCCGATCAAAATCGTTAAAGAAAATTGTGTAAATCCTTAACGAGATACCGCGAGGGGCGCTGCCCCTTCGAACCCCGCAGGGGGAGACCCCCTAGACCCCCCTAGTCGTAGCACATTTTTGTATCTCGTTAGGTGTTGCGAGGTCACATGATCCGTTAGAATGCGATTCTATGCATAACTTATTTTGTAGGATGTATGTGATCAGTATGGCCCATATATGTCTGTGATGCATGTATGAAATTTATCATGACCTGCGTGTCGTGAGTAGGGCAACACGGCTAGATCCATGTGTGTTGTCAATTATTGTAATGGCCTACGTGCCAACTTGTGATGATCCCAATTCTATGTAATTTTGATTACTAGCTTTTAGGGGTAATAGATTATATTAGTTCTTTGAGGACTCATCAGTTGGAGGATGGCTCGCATGGAACATGAAGATGGAGATCATCATGGTGGACAGGTTCTATGGCGATAGAGATCACCATGAGAAAATGGGCCATACTGTGTCACAACTATGTGAATACTATTCTTATGTGTTTTACTCTATGCATGCTTAGATGATAGAACCTTGCACCATCCTATGCCCTGTACAATCGTTGGTGGGCCTATGAAATTAGGGTTCCGTGGTTTTCCTTGGCTGGATGGGTTTGTATCGGATACCTACACGCATAAGGGTTGGTGAGCTTGACAAGGTCATCTTAACAGTTAAGGACCTTGGGGCATAAAGGTTGGGCGCCTAGTTTTGACATAGAGATGTCACCCAACAACAAGAGTCATATGTGGTATGATTAGCAAGTGTTGCTTACCGATTTACCTTGTGTTCTAGCAGTGATGCTAAAGCTCACTAGTCGACCTGTAGAAGACACTGAGTGTTTCTTCTGTCATGAACATGGCCACTGGAAGAGAAACTGTAGCAAGTACTAGGCTTCTTTGAAGAAGAGTGGAAGTAAGAGTACTTCCCACTCAGGTACGCTTGTTGGAAATGTTGTGGACATTCTTCTCGCTGATTCCTATGTTAACTCTTGGGTATTTGATATCGGATCGGTTGCTCATATTTGCAATTTGATGCAGGGGCTAATAAGTACTAGAGAAGTGCAGAAAGGCGAAGTAGATTTTCGCGTCAGAAATAAAGCAAGGGTTGCTACATTGTTCGTTGGCGTCATGCAACTTCACCTTCTATCAAGATTTATTATGGAGTTGAATAATTGTTATTACATTCCTAGTATGGGTCGAAACATTTTATCACCTTCATGTTTGATGGGTCGAAACATTTTATCACCTTCATGCTCCCATTATGAATGGGTTATTTATTTTAAATCTTGATGATGCATCTGTTTACAATGTTAGTGTTAAAAGGCTTCGGCCTAATGATTTGAGTCCTACCTATTTATGGCATTATCGTTTGGGGCATATAAGTGAAAAGCGCATGAAGAAGCTCCATGGTAATGTTCTTCTAACTTCGTTTGATTTTGAATCATATGAGACATGTCAGGCTTGTTTACTTGGAAAGATGACCAAGTCACCTTTTTCGGGTTTACTCGAGAGAGCGACAGTCTTGTTGGAACTCATACATACTGATGTATGTTGACCAATGAGCACGACAGCCAGAGGAGGATATCACTACTTCATTACTTTCACTGATGATTTCATTAGATATGGTTATGTCTATTTGATGAAGCATAAGTCTGAAACTTTTGAAAAGTTCAAGGAGTTTCAGAATGAGGTAGAGAATCAACGTGGCAAGAAAATAAAGGCCTTGCGATCTGATTGTGGAGGTGTATATTTGAGTCACGAATTTAGCAATCATCTTAAGAGTTGCGGAATTGTTCCACAGCTCACGCCGCCCGGAACGCCTCAAAGAAACGGGGTCTCCGAACAATGCAATCGAACTTTGTTGGACATGGTTCGATCGATGATGAGCCAGACGGATTTACCATTATCATTTTGGGGTTATGCTCTGGAAACGACAACTTTCACACTTAACAGGGACCATCTAAATCTCTAGTTAAGACACCATATGAGATGTGGACTGGAAAGAATCCTAGTTTGTCTTTTCTAAAGATTTGGGGTTGTGATGCATTTGTCAAGCGACTTCAGTTGGACAAGCTAACACCCAAATCGGATAAGTGCATTTTTGTGGGATATCCGAGGGAAACGTTAGGGTGTTACTTCTACAACCGAGAAGAGGGCAAAGTGTTTGTCGCTCGTAGCGGTGTTTTCCTAGAGAAAGAGTTTCTCACAAAGGGAACGAGTGGAAGGTCGGTGCGACTTGAAGAAGTTCAAGAAGAGCCAGTTGGGGATGCTTCTACAAGTGATGCTATTGTAGCAGAACAAGTTGAGGAACCCGTGGCAATCGAAGCACCACAACCACGAAGGTCGGCGAGGCTCCGCGAAACGTGGGAATTATTATTGTTAGACAATGATGAGCCTGCGACCTAAGAAGAAGCGATGGTGGACCCAGACTCTGAGAAATGGCTGATTGCCATGAGATCCGAGATAGAGTCCATGGGTAACAATCAAGTTTGGAACTTGGTTGTCCTTCCTGATGGTTTTAAAGCCATCGAGTGCAAATGGATCTATAAGAAGAAGATTGATATGGATGGAAATGTTCACATCCATAATGCTCGACTTGTTGCAAAAGGTTTTCGACAAGTTCAAGGAGTTGACTACGACGAGACTTTCTCGCCCGTAGCGATGCTTATATCTATACGGATCATTCTAGCCATTGTTGCACATTTCGACTATGAAATATGGAAGATGGAGGTCAAGACGGCTTTCCTAAATGGAATCCTAACTGAGGACGTGTATATGATGCAGCCCGAAGGTTTTATCGATCCAAACAATGCTGGAAAGGTATGCAAACATCTAAAGTCTATTTATGGGCTGAAGCAAGCATCTCAGAGTTGGAACATTCGATTTGATGAAGTTGTAAAGGAGTTTGGCTTCATTAAAAATGAACAAGAACCTTGTGTTTACAAGAAGGAAAGTGGGAGAGCGCTGGTATTTCTAATCTTATATGTAGATGACATATTGCTGATTGGAAATGACATTCCTATGCTTGAGTCTGTTAAGACCTCATTGAAAAATAGTTTTTCGATGAAGGACTTAGGAGAAGCGGCATATATTCTGGGCATCAAGATCTATAGAGATAGATCAAGGAGGCTAATTGGATTAAGCCAGAGTACATACATTGACAAAGTGTTGAAACAGTTCAACATGGAAGATGCTAAGAAAGGGTTCTTGCCCATGTCTCACGGCATAAAACTCAGCAAGACTCAGTGTCCTTTGACTACTGATGAGCGTGAGCGCATGAGCAGGATTCCATATGCTTCGTCCATTGGATCCATCATGTATGCAATGATATGTACTCGCCAAGATGTTTCCTATGCTCTAAGTGTTACGAGCAGATATCAGGCTGATCCAGGTGAAGGTCACTGGACAACGGTAAAGAATATCCTTAAGTACTTGAGAAGGACTAAGGATGTGTTCCTAGTTTATGGAGGTGAGGATGAACTCAGTGTAAGGGGTTACACAGATGCGAGTTACCTTAACGACTCAGATGACTCCAGATCACAATCTAGTTATGTGTTTGTCATGAACATGTAGAATAGGACAAGCAAGCATTACACAAGTGTGCCTACAAATGAATTGAGCAATCAAATAGAGTGTTACCTAGAATTTCATAAATATAAACTAGCTAGGTAATTTCAAAAAATATATATGGAAGCATTAGTATATCCAGGAATGCAAGAGACGTTGGTTGACTGAGCTACACAATGGGCATGCAATTACTTTTGTAGCTAAAACTGAACGAGACAGAAATTATAATGGCATCATGCGACAACTTGCATAGTAGGAACGCAAACCACGAATAAACTACACATTAGAGGATAGTTATGTCGTTGCTTAGGATGAAGCAGCACGAGATTAGAAATATAATGGAATCTCTTGCGAACCTGTAGAAGAGGACATGCAAGCATTCACATGTGTACATACAATGAAATGAGCAATCAATCACAATGTTTGTTAGAATTCTAGCAAATATAAAATGGCCAGGTCATTTCAACAAATATATATGAAAGAAATTGTTTATCCTGGAATGCAAGAGACGTTGGGTGACCAGAATTTGCGGTGAGCTATACAAAGGGCATGCAGTTACTATCGTAGCTAGGAACCGCATAGAAATTATAAAGGCATCATAAGTGAACTTGTACATCAAGAATGCAAACTATGAATGAACTATATATAGTAAAGGTAGCTATGTCGTTGCTTAGGACGAACCATTAGATATTAAATGTAATGGCATTGCTTGTGGACCTGTAGAAGAGTACATACAAGCATTACACAAGTGTGCCTACAAATGAACTGAGCAATCAAACAGAGTGTTTCCTAGAATTTCAGCTAATATAAACTAGCCAGGTCATTTCAACAAATATATATGGAAACAACAATATATCTTGTAATGCAAGAGATGTTGGGTGACTCAGAATTTGCGGTGAGCTACAAAATGGGCATGCAGTTACTGTTGTAGGTAGGAACCGCACAGAAATTATAAAGGCATCTTAAGAGAACTTGTAGAGAAAGAATGCAAACTACGAATGAACTATATATACAGTAGAGGATAACTATGTCGCTGCTTAGGACGAACCATTAGATATTAAATATAATGGCATTGGTTGTGGTCCTATAGAAAAGGACAAGAAAGCATTACACAAGTGTGCCTACAAATAAATTGAGCAATCAAATAGAGTGTTTCCTAGAATTTCAGCCTATATAAACTAGCCAGGTCATTTCAACAAATATATATGAAAGCAGTAGTATATCCTGGAAAGAAAGAGACGTTGGGTGACTCATAATTTGCGGTGAGCTACAAAATGGGCATACAATTACTATCGTAGCTAATAATGAACGAGACAGAAATTATATGACATCATGCGAGAACTTGTAGAGCAGGAACGCAAACCACGAATGAACTACACAATACAGGATAGTTATGTCGTTTCTTAGGATGAACCAGCACCAGATAAGAAAACAATGACATCGCGCTTGTAAACCTGTAGAAGAGGCTGTGCAAACCCACATGTTCAGTGTTCCCTTTTGAGCTCTATACAAAGAAAAACAAATAGTCAGCATTGCATCTTTTAAAGATCCAGATAGCAACAACAAAACTATAATCGAAGTAGTACAATTAGTTTAAAACGGTACTAGAGGATAGCAGAACGATGTCAGGGAGGAAATAATAGCAGGAACTTAGCTCGGGACGAACTAGATAGATTTAGTAACTGGGGAGCAGGGCATCCACACTAATATTTTCCACTGACTTCAAATTTTGCAAGAGCTACACAATAGCAGGCAATTACTATTGTAGGGAGTAGCTAAGAACATATGCATGACAAAATAAAAAACATGTGCATGACTTGAAATTTCTAGAGCAGCAAATGCAAACCAACTTGTCCTATGACCTTGTATGTAGCACAAAGAACATGCATGCCTAGTGACTTGTGTGTACTAGCACAATTACAAAAATGCAGTTCACTGCAACAGGCTTTAACCTGCTATACTGCTGAGAAAACAAAAAGGGGTTGGAGATTTGGTTACCTTGGTCGTAGACGTGTCTAAGTATCGTCGGTACCGTGCGGGTGACGTCCAGGTAACTAAGGGTGTTACGGTTGCGGGGAAGAAAATCTTGGCCGGTCGCGGAAGCAGATCTTGGGCGGTTTCGGAAGCAGATCTTGTGCGGTCGATGCCGGCTTGAGCGCGGTGGATAAGAGCGTCACTAAGGAAGATGCGGTGCAGCAAATAGCGATGCCCGTGCAGCTGGTCTGGAGCGGTGGACAAAGAACCCGTTGAACTAGATCCCGTTCGGTGGACACCTGTGAAGTGGCTCCGGTACGGTTGGGTAGCTTTCGGTGGCGGGGAAGAAAAGCTTGAGAGGTCGACGACGCCATTGGCGCGGTCAGGGAGACCGCAACTCCGATGCAGTCGCAGAGAGACTCAGTGAACTAGATCCGGTGGGATGGGCATTGGTGAAGCGGCTCCGGGGTGGTGCACGAGACCGCAGCTCAAGCGGCTCAGGCCGGTGCGCGTGTTGGGCGTGGAGATGAGGGCGTGGGGGAGGAGCCTGGGATTTTTGGGATGGCCGGCGGGAAAAACTACACGAATTAGGGACAATAGAGGTGAAAAGAAAAATAATTATGATCGTGCCCCCAAGCTAGCGTCCAAGTAATAATAGAAAAATGATACTACCTGGGTGGGAGATTTTGCCTACAAACGTTTGAAACCGAGAGGCGCGAAATGTTTTGGAGTCGGTGGGTTATTTTGCCGCTCGATTATTATTTTGAATTTGGCTGTCGACCAAGGTTTAATGGAGTAGAAAAAAGGTTGTGTGGACCGTATGCCATCTGGTCAGGAATTTAAGGCGCGAGTCACATCCACTGATGCATCCCATTCAAATGGGATAGGCGGTAGGTTTTGGTGGCTGACTATGATTTTGAATTTGCAGTTTGTCCAAATAATAATTTAAAAAATAGGCCGTTCTCTCTCTATTTCAGGAATCCAAGTCGGGGCAACAAATAAATGTCCGAAGTAGCTTTGATTCATGAATAAAAATATAAGGTCTACAAAAAATTTAGGTGTCGGCATAGACTCTTCTATAGGAAGCACTAACCAAATGGTAGTACTAATTCAGATCAAATAAAAATTCTGCCACAAAACAAATACTACTGCATGCTATCAAAACACAAACACTATCTACACGAGTATATGTAGATCACATAACAAAAGGTTTCGTCAGGCATATAGAACTATATAGAGAGAAACAATGTTTCATCAGAGAGGCATAGGCCCCCAAAACGAATAGACACCTCTAACATTCCAGCCCCTGCAGCTCCGTGACTGCAGCACAAACAAAACTGCCACCATTATTCCATCGGCTACCAAAACACACAAACATCAGAATTTAGATCCAAATAACACAACCTAGGCTAACACATGCTTGCCCAAACAAGACTTTCTTGTTCATCTGAGTGTTATTTTCATGTTGGCAAATATTGTCACATAAAACCGGGTCCACTCCAACATATATATATATAGATTCGTCAACACCACACACCAGCATAGCAAAAAAACAAATTTTAGTACTGACTTAACAAATGTCATACTCAGACAAGATCCCAGACTCTTCCAAAATGAAAGTAGAGTGGTCAATATGGTTTACAGATTTCCTCATATTTTGCAGGATCAGGACTGTATGGGCGTGGAGAATCTCGAATTTCTGTTAGGGTCTCATCTGCTTCTAGAGCCTAATTGAAAATATTGTCAGCTCGTATTTGCACCTGTTCCAAGATCCGGTGGTACACCTGGCCAATCTGGTCATCGCCATCCACATCAGGTGACTCAGGAACTAAGTTGTCAGCGATGAACTTTTTAAAATCAACAACAGCATCATGTACAACTGAAATTGATGTATTCCATCCTGCAGTCAAATCAGCTATCAGATTAGTTGATGTCGCCACTTCTTCTTTCAGGCGCCTAATATGTTCCTCATGGTGTTTCTTTTTCTCTTGAAGGCACAAAATC
The DNA here is from genome assembly GCA_023614405.1 of Avena insularis. Taxonomy (NCBI): domain Eukaryota; kingdom Viridiplantae; phylum Streptophyta; class Magnoliopsida; order Poales; family Poaceae; genus Avena; species Avena insularis. Next base: position 176,293,743 of record CM042689.1, read on the forward strand.
ATGTGTCTATGAGCTTAGTATTCTTCTTAGAGATGGAAAATTGTCCAATCCTTGTGGTGACCAGCACCATTACGCCATGAGTGATATGAATAAGGTGGAAACTGTAGATAAAAAATCAAAAATTAAACCAAATTCATGTTTCAACAATAATAATCCAAATTCAGCTGCACACATCGTGCAAGCTCCATAGTGGTGCAACAAAATGGCAAAGAACCAGTGAGGAATATTTCCTAAACATGGGAAACAGAACCGACATGAGAACAGTCGTACTTCAGGGTTTGCCTTCTTAGCTGGCACATCAACAGTCCTGGCCTTAGTAAGTGGCAAGAGATCAGAATGACTTTGTTTCTGCAAATCATGATGCAACCAAAATGATCAATATATTTAGGGGACATTTTAAGGAGTAAACCGCCCTTTATCATAAAAAATGTTTTCAGGGACAAAGCATAGGTTACTAAAATTAAAGCAAAGCAGATGCATACATCAAAACACTTGTCACTCGATAAACACGATTAAGGCATGTCTTCATGCAATGCCTCCTCCGCGGGTGGGACATGAGCATGATGCTAAATGAAGTGCAGAAAAACTAGTAAATTTTAGGAAAGAACACATCAACTTCAAAATGAAAAGAAGGATATGTGCATTAATCTAATGCCAAGGATTTGGCGTGTTCCCCTTAACCAAAAAATATAATTTAAAAAACTCAGCAATACATGACACCACTGAACAACGATCTGTTTATGAACGATATGCAGAAAATTACCTCTGCATAGTTCAGTAGAGGACCGCTCTGTGAAATGAAGCCAGGGGCCAAGCTCCCATACTCATAAGACCCTTCTTGGCAGCATATACCCCTATTTCCATTGTACCTTATAACTAATTCCATGGCTACATCCATGGTGATTCTAGATTCTTAATATGGCATACAGATGAACTATTTCAAATAGGAATCACCTAAACAACTATCCGGAAGTTTGCGGACTCACCAAAGATTATGCTGATGTGATGGAGAGGTGGACGCTGCTGGGTAAGGAAGGTGCACGATGGGGGAGGTGTACAAATGCGCAAAAAATGTAGCGATATTCATATATAGATAGAGATAACAGTAACCACAAACTCTAGAAAGGCTGTAAGCAGACTGTCAACTACTCCCATCTTAATTAACCTTGTGTAATTTAAAGTGGCAGTACTATGAGATGTTGAGTACTAATAAACAAAAGGGATTACTTAATTATTCGTGGAATCTACAGCCAGCCACCAAAAGCATCATGAGCATGCTCAATATCTAGATTGCAGACTGTGCTTGGTTAAGAACCTAATGTCCATCTCCGATTACCCAAATCTAAGATCATCTATCCTATTCACAACCGAGCGAAGTGAGTTGGAGACATCCGCTAACTCTGCAGCCATATCCTCGGCATGCATATGCTAGTGCTCCTGCTCCTTCTCTTTGAGCTTATCCCGGATCTTGATTTGTAACCACAGCGCCATCATCACGCGCTGCAGAATAATTGAGTGTGGTAGATGGACCTAGTGGGCAAACATGCAGCGCTCGTAGTCGTAGTTGCAACCCAAGAACCTGCGACCGAAGTTCATTCCCTCGAACGCCGTTAGGCGATAGGGCGCACCAGGAAGCAAGTCGCACTGGAGCGGGAGATCAGTATCGGTAACGATTCCATACCACTCAGCGTCTACCATCCATGCCGGCATCTGAACACAGGAAACATCATCGATCAAGATAGGCAGAATAGAGAAAAACCCCATAATTAGGAGAGACCCCATAAGCAAAATTCGAGAAAATAAAACGAGACCGTGAACTCCGGTGAACTTACCCTAACCCGGCCACCTTGCGCATCAAGATCCCCGTCGTTCGCCAGACTGGCATGACTGAATCCGCCGACATTGCTCGGAAAACAAGCGCGCCTTCAAAGCCTAGCGCATATGGGTCCCACGAGAGTCGGTGCTCACATTCGCTCGCGATTAACTAGACCACTGACTGGGTCCCACGGGCAAACATCAGTGACCTTGTTTGATTTGCATTATTTTTTAAAACATAATAACACTCAATAAATTAACTGAAGGCCCCTACCTCTCTTTTAGCGAAACCCAGCAACAAAACGGAGATGCTCACAAATGCATACACACACTCACCCATATGAACGCACACACGCACAGCCTACCCTATGAGCACTCGGAAATATTGTGTCTCGAGACTGATCCGGGGGGCTTAAGCTTGACGAAGTAACCATAGGCACCTCACTATATATATATATATATCAATGGGAACGTCGCCTCCCACCTCCATCATAACCATTCTTCAAAGGCAAGCGTCGAGGCTTCAGGGAGAAGTAAGGGATAGGGGAGTCGAAGCTCACATTCGCTGGCTGGTATAGGATATAATTGGACCACTAAGGGCATCCACAATGTGCTATAGCCAAATCTGTCATAGATCATATGGTTGTGTTTTCCAAATTGCTAATTTCTCTACAACATGCTTGCTTGCCAAATTCTAGAGATGGGACCCACTGCATGTAAGAAGTAAAGTAAAATATCTCCATTCTCTCTCTTCTCTAGTGCCTTTCAACCTTCCACAGCATGCAAAGAACTTGCTTATTCATTTTTCTCAATTTAGCATTGGAGAAAGTTCATGCTCTCGTTCCCTCGCCTTGTTGATTTGGAGCTACCCTCACAATTGTAGGAACTAGTTCTAAAAGCCAAAAGAGATATTTGGAACTAGATTTAGATACACATTATGGGTGCCCTGATAACATGGCCCCATGGTAGTAAGACGATAGGCCCTAGACATCACTAACCATGTTTGACTTGCATTATAGGTACTTTTGGAAAACCGAGAAAAACTTAATATAAACCAAATCACCCCTATGAACACAAGAACGCACACCCTACCCCTATGAGCACCACCGAAAGATTGTGTCTTGAGACTGGTCTAGTGGGGCTTGAGCTTGACGAAGTCACCATATATAGGCACCTCGCTATCGACAAGAACGTCACCTCCTACTACCCTTATAACCATCATTCAAAGTCGAGCGTCGAGGCTTCATGGATAAGGAAGAGTTAGGAGAGTTAGATATCACATTCGTTGGCTGCTATAGGATATAACTAGACCACTAATAACGGGCACCCACAGTAGTTATCCCATAGGTCCGATATATTAGAGCAAGCATAGCATGAGACGTTACTAGACGTGGCTAGAAATTTACTAGACTCGCTTCTAAGAGAATAAAATCACCTACACCATTTAGACCAGATGGGGGTGGACCATGCAAAGATATCCCGAATCTCATGGAGGAAGCTGGTGAGCTCGCTTTCCTATTTGTCAGTCAGCCCAGCACCAATGGTAACTGTGCGCTCTAGGAAAGTCTCATCCACCTGTACCTTCTTGGTTTCCTTGGTAGCTTGGAATGATACATAGCCATGCGGATTAGTAAGTGTCGCCATGGACATTTGTGCTACCTTGGCCAATGCTGCCACTTCCATCATTTGATGCTTTTCCTGCGCTATGACCAGTGACTCAGCCAGCGAAGATCCGGCTGAGGCACAAGCGATAGATCTTTTGTAATCTCCTTCAACTGTGATAACTCCACATGGACCTAGTAGTTTCATCTTCAAGTAAGCGATGTGAGGAGTAGCCATAAACTTTTCCATAGCCGGCCTGCCGAGTAAGGCATGGTATGAGCTGACCAGGTCAACCACCTCGAGCTCTATGGCTTCAGTGCGACAATTTTCTCTGTTGCCAAATAAGACGTCAACCCAGATCTTGCCAATTGGCTCACAGGACAATCCCGTCACAATGCCATGGAAAGTTGTCTTAGTCGGCTCCAGCATGTTCATAGTGATGCCTAACTTGAGAATGGTATCCTTGTACATGATGTTGATGCTACTTCCATCATCAATCAGTACCTTGGAGAATTTCACATATCAGGCCCCATGAATGTTGGATCCAAGATAAGAGCATATCCTCCTAGTGTTGGCATGATCTTGGGGTGATCCTTTATGCTCCACGTTATCTCCTGTTCAGACCAATGCATGTACTTTGGAATTGTCGGCATTGTGGCATTTACTTCCATCAGCTGTCTCTGCTGACTCTTTTTGTCATTCGGCTCTATGACAAATACGACATAGCTCTGGTGGTGCTCTCTGTACTCATTTCTGGTTCCATGTCCTACATGAGTGTCATCACCTCTTGGGTTATGCACCTGATGCACAACCTCCCTTCTTTCTTGTTATGATATCTCGGCTGCCTGTTCTCATATCTATGTTCAGCTCCAACAACTTGAGCATTTACTCCTGTGAGCGGTGGAGGGGGAGGTGGTGGTAATTGCTTAGTCGGTGAATCCACTCTGTCTCCCTTCTGAAACCACGTGCATTGTCTTGTTCTGTGATTTGCTGTCTTACTCGGACTTGGTGTGTGGAACTTGCACGGTTGGTCCAACATCATTTCATAAGTATATTTCTGCCTGTTGTGATATGGCTTTCTTTGTTCGTATGGCTTTTTCCATCATTTTTGGTATCCACTGTTGTTGTCCATTTGTCCTTTGACGTTGGCTACTCCCAGCATCTGGATGATCCTGACTCATAGCCGCAACTTGAGTCGAACCATAACTGTAGTCTAGCCTTTCGTCTCTTCTTTTGCTTCTATACTCGGCTCTTTCCCGGTGCCTTTGCGACCCGACAACGTCATAGATCTGAGTCTCAGTCATCGTGTCTGCCAACATGAGCAGAGACTGAGTCGGATCTCCTAACACATATGAGTCGGCGATTCTTATTGTTTCTGCCAAGCTTGTCGGCATATCTCTCTGTAACCTTTGCCATAGTACGCTTCCATGTCTGCATCCTTGTACGAACCATGCGATGGCCTGAGACTCGATTACCCCTTTGCAAGAGTTGCGCATTGTGCACCACCTTGTGAGGAATTCCCTGTCTGTCTCATTTGGCCTTTGCTTGCATATAGCAAGCTATTACAGGCGGTTCGGCCTTTTGTATGTGCTTGTGAAATTGCTCACAAAAGCATCCTGAAAATCAATCCAGCTGTTGATGCTTCCGGGTGGCATGTTATTCAGCCACACCCTCGTCGGTCCTTCTAGAATCTGCGACACATATCGTACTGCCCATCTCAAATTTCTCTGTGCGATTTTTACAGGAGTTCCATAATCTATGAGCCAGTCTTCTGGCTTTGTGCTTCCATCATAGGTCTTTTGTTCCTCTAGCTAGCTGAAAGTTTGGCACTGGCGGATCCTTCATGATCCTTGGACCAAAGCATGGTGTACCCTGTGGACCTTGCGACTCGATCAATTCTGCCATCTTTATTTGATCGAGCTTTAGCCTTGCATCATCCGACTAAAGATTGCTGACTCCGAGTCTAGCTCCCATTACTTGGTACGCATGATCCAGCAATTCATACCCATCATTTACCATCGCCGAGTAACCATCATTGTATCTGTTTGCGTTCGGGTCTGCAGGTTGCTGCACTGCTTTTCCCACGCTTTGCTGTCTCTTTTTGGGTTGAAATGGTGCTGCATTCGGCACTGGGTTTCCTCCTTCTGCCAAGTGAGTTCCTCGCCTAGGTTGAGGTGCAAAATTTCACCCCCCATTGTCATTTGTTTGTCATGCTTGCCTTTCTCAACCTGCATTTTCCTGGTTCTCATTTCCCTGAACAATATTTCTTCTTGTTCCCTGTGTATGTGCTAGGTTTCCTTGAGCCATTGCTGGTTCATAGGTAACCATTTGCTTGTTCCTTCCCGAATCCACACTCTTTTCTTTTCTCTGCCTCGACGCCACACCTGGCGAGGAGGCTGTATGACCTGCTGATCTTGCCGAGATCGGAGTTTCCCAGTGAACTAACTGTGACCTCCCAGCTATACCCGGATTCACCCTGTAGTATGCTTCATTCAACATCCCTGATGCTCTCACGAATTCATTGATTCATTCTTGTTGCTTTCTCTTTTCTTCACCCGTCAGATGGGGAAGCTCAGCCATTGTTGCCTCTGCGGCTCTCAGATTTGCTGCTGTAGTATTGTATGTCGGCCGCATGGATGTTTCGTTGTTGTTTTCTGGGGTTATCTTTGACGCTACATCCGCCAATTCTTCGTTGAGGTTTCTCCCTCTCAACCTTGTTGCATCAAGACGGGTCTTTGCGCCCTTGACTCGATTTGCCGAGTTGAGCTCTCGGATTGTGATATCCACATATTGTTGTAACTGCGCTAAATCCTTTGCCTTCTCCAGAACTTTTATCCTGGCCTCCTCTAACTCGGCATGCACGCGCGTCGGGTCTGCTGCTTGTGCTACTGGCTCTGCTCATTTTTCTATTGCCTCTTGCAGTTCTTTATCTCTCTTACTCCTAGCTATGTTCTCTAGCTTCTCTAGCGGTGCCTTTGATGTTCTTGCTGCCCTTGGCGTTCCTCTTGATTTCCTCCCTCAGCATCCTCATTCACTACAGGAACTACTAGAGGTGTTGTAGGGTTAGGAGCTGTCATCATTACCTCGACGGAGCGAGTTGGTGAGGTTTTCCTGCGGCAGGAACCACAGGTGGATCCGGCGCCAGGATGATGCGCTCTGGGTACGCGTGCTCCACGCGCACCGTGACGTAGACCTGGTGCTCGCCGAACTTGATGAAGCGACCGCCCTAGGGAACGGCTTGGTCTCGAAGCAGCCCGTGTTGTCGCTGACGAAGTTGAGCACTCCAAACCTCTGGATGAGGCCGGAATAGACGCGCTCGCCGGTCTTGGTGATAATGTTGCTCGTCCGGATGAAAACTCCATCAAGCACCTTCTTCTGCCCCACGGTGGGCTCCAACTGTTGTGGTGGTGTCACGGCAGATGCCGTGGGTAGGCTTAAGTTGGGGGTCGAATGGATGCTTTTGGTCACTGGGGAGGGAGTGCACAGTCTATCCGCGCACGAAGAACAAGATGAACTCTCCACCCTTAGGAATTTTATTGAAACTAGAAGTTTAAAAGTGCTCCTTGAGCTGTTTCCATAGAGCCTCAGGGCATTAGTTTCCTACTTGGTCCAACCTCCTCAAACCCTAGCTATGCCCCTCCTTATATAGGCGAAGGCTAGCTAGGTAACACCCCTTTGGGTCCTAGGGTTATTGTTTGGATCTTGGTCCTCACTATACGGGACGGGTCATGGGCTAGCCCTAGCCCCTTGGCCCAGTCCACAAAGCTTGACAGCTAACGGTCTTCTCGTATGTATCCTCCAGTTCTTTTGTTGTCACGCAGTAACTTTGTACGTCAGCCCTTGCTTTAGGCGTCACCCGGCTCCTTTTGTGTCATTCAGCGTCACCCTTCTCTTTTGACCGTTCTTTACCATGGTCCCTCCTGAAAGCTGCCACGTGTCCTATCTGACTCGTCCTTCCCCCGTGAGACTCGGCTCATCGCTTCTACAAGGCAAACAAACTTGTCTTATACGGGCCGACATAATTTCTGTGTCGGCCGTACCTGATCTTCTTACCTGGCCGTTGTTACCCGGCCAAGTTTATTCTTCACTCGGCACAAGCCTAGCTGGGCAATGTTTTACCCCTTATGACCCTACCAGGGGTTATTCCCCCGACAGCAAACCACACCAAGTTCAACACGATCGCCCGGCTCGGCAAACACGAGTGCCTCCGCGAAGTCCATAAGTTGGCTGGGCGAGTCACGGCTCTCAGCCGCTTCATCCCCCGGCTAGGCGAGAAGGCAATGCCTCTCTACGGCCTGATGCGCAAGAACCCCACATTCCAGTGGGACAAGGAGACGGACGACGTGCTTCACGCGCTCAAAGAAGTGCTAGTCATGGCCCCGCTGCTCACCGCCCCCACCGACAAGGAGCCAATGCTCGTCTACGTCGCGGCATCCGAGCGAGTCGTCATTGCTGTCATGGTCGTCGAACGGCCAGAGAGGGCAAGGAGCGCCCTATTCAGCGACTTGTATACTACATCAGCAAAGTCCTCACCAAGTCGCGACAGCGCTACCCGCATTACTAGAAATTGATATATGCGGTCTTCCGAGCCCAGCGGCGAGTTCCGCACTACTTCCAGGAGCACCCAATCACGGTCGTCTCCTCAGCGTCGTTGCAGGACATCATAAGCAACCGCGAAGCGACTGGGCGAGTCGCCAAGTGGGCTGTCAAGATCGGCGTCCACAACATCAAGTACGAGACACGCAAGGCAATCAAGTCGCAGGCCCTGGCTGAATTCCTCGCTGACTGGTAGGAGGCGCAGCAGCCGGAGACGCTGATGTACCTCCATTACTGGTTGCTCCACTTCGACAGCTCCAAGAACATAGAGGTTGCAGGGGCAGGGATCGTGCTAACTTCCCCCAAGGGCGACAAGCTGCGCTACATACTGTACCTCGACTTCACACCCTGCACTAACAACATGGCCGAGTACGAGGCCCTCCTTCACGGCATGAGAGCCGCCAAGGAGATGAACATCAACCGCCTACGGTGCTACGGCGACTCCGACCTCATCACCGTGCAAGTCGCCGGCACCTTCTACGCCGTCTCCCCCACCATGGAGGCATACCGCCAAGCAGAGGACCAGCTGGGAGGCCACTTCGCCGGGTACTCTGTCGAGTGGATCGACCGGTGCAAGAATGAAGAGGCCGATGCCCTCTCTTGCATTGTGTTGGCTCGCCACACGCCACCCACTGGTGTCTTCCTAGACACCATCACCAATCCTTCCGTCTCTCCCCCGAGAGAGATTGACCTCGGGATACCGCTACAACCAGAACCAGCCTTGGTCGCCATGATCATGGAGCCAAGCGACTGGATTGCGCCATACTTCGCCTACCTCGAGGGAGGGACCCTACCCACAGACGAGACAGAGGCCCGCATGATTGTGCTCCACTTCAAATCCTTCATCATCATCAATGGCGAGCTCCACAAGCGCAGTGTGACCGGCGTGTTCCAACGCTGTGTGCAGCCCGCGGAAGGTCGCAAAATATATCCTCCAAGACATCCACGCCGGCGACTGTGGCTACCACGCTGCCACCCGGTCCCTGGTCGCCAAGGCCATGTGACATGGCTTCTACTGGCTCACCGCACATGCCAATGCGGTCGACGTCGTCCAACACTGCGACGGGTGTCAAAAGCACGCCAATCGAACGCACGTGCCAAGCTCGGCGCTCCAGACCATCCCCATCACCTGTCCATTCTCCGTGTGGGCATGGACATGGTGGGCCCCTTCAAAAATGCCCCATCCGGCTACACCCACCTCCTGGTCGCAATCGACAAATTCACCAAGTGGGTGGAGGCAAAGCCAGTCCATAAGTGTGACGGGAAGACCGCCGCCAAATTCCTACGCAAGCTCATCTACCCCTACGGATTCCCACATAGCATCATAACGGACAACGGCACCAACTTCGCCAAAGGAGCCATGGGTGAGTACTGCGAGGAGCACAACATACGGCTCGACCTCGCCTCATTCGCCCACCCGCAGTCTAACGTCTAGGCGGAACATGCCAACCAGAGCATCCTCCATCGTCTAAAACCGTGACTACAAGTTCCTCTCGAGCGGACTCTGGGGTGCTGGGTCGAGGAGCTCCCCTCCGTCATCTAGGGCATCCGCACCTCGAGAACGACTCGCCTCGGGTCGTCAACTACACGGAGGCCAACAACGAGCTCGCATGCCAAGACGGGATCGACCAGCTCGACGAAGCACGCGACCTAGCTCGCTCCCACACTGCCATCTACCAGCAAGGACTCCGCCGCTACCACAGCCGTCGAGTCCGGACACGAACCTTCCAGGAAGGCGACCTGGTTCTGCGACTGATCTAGGACAATAAGGACATGCACAAACTCTCCCCCCATGGGAGGGACCATTCGCCATAGGGAGAGTCCTGGACAATGACGCCAACTACCTCATCGACGTCCGAGGCGACGGACAACTCGACGTCAAGCGGTCGTGGAATGTAAATCTCCTAAGGAAGTTCTACACATAGAACTCCGACATGTACTCCCCCGCCATGCAATAAATATTTTCGACTCGCACAAATTGTGTCTACTCTCCAATTCGTGTGCCACTCGCACTCGCAAAAAACAGCATTGCGCTAATCATGGGAAGTCAACACTTGCCCGTGCGACCGGCACGGCTAAGTAGTGCAACGCAAGGTCATTGACAAAGTTCAGGCCTTGCGTTGTCCACAAAAACGCCAACCTGGAGCCCCATCGGAGTCGCTTCATTCGACTGGCCCGCCGGGCCAAGACAACCGCATTTGCTTCTCATAGCGACCCAGTCCTACACATCCAGGGCGCAGCGACTCGATGGTCAAGTACCACGCTCGGGGGCTGATGCCAGTCCAAATCCACGTGGCTAGGGAAAACACCAAGTATGAGAGCGCGTCCTGGACTCGCCATGCGACTGGCTCTCCAAGTCAGGTGGAGTGATGCGCCAAATGCAACGCGCTTCGTCCTCACCTACCTTGGGCATGCGACTAGAACGGCTAACTACCATGCACGGGGACTCATCCAACCAACCCCGTTTGCGTCCGGGGAAACGGCTAAGTACAGAGCACCCCTTGGGGTCGCCAAGCGACTAGCTTCCCAAGCCACGGCGAGTCGACCTCAACTGACTAACAGTATACAAACAAACATACACAGAAAAACACGAGGTAAACCCCATAAAGGGAGGACGCGCTCGGGGACTCGCACAAAAAAATAACCCAAACTCAAATCAAAACTGACAAAAGCATACATGCATTCCTTATGGCAACAAAAATTGTGTTCGCTTACAAGGGCAGGCATACACTTCTTACAACTAACGCCGGTCGGCAAACTCGTTTTGAAGACGACTCGCCGTCGTTACCACGAACGCAGATAAAGGGAACCCACGGGTTCGACAGGTACGTTGCCAAGGCGCTCGCCATCACCGATTGGAACGACTGCTCCACCTTTAAGTCATGATGCACCGGATCGGGGTTGTTCGGAGAGACGATCATCTCTTGATACGACAGAAGGTCACTCATCACCAGCGCCCATTCGGAGTAGACCGCAACCGATCGGTCAACTTCAGCACCTCGGAGATCTCGACCGATCCAGTCGCCGAGGGATACCCGCTGGTGACATCATCAAGATCAATATTGTCCGGGAAGTGGGCGAGCCCAAGGCTTAGTGCAGTCGCAGCTCCACGGCGGAAGGCCGACCGCGACATGTACTCCACAACCACTGGATCCCTCTCCAGGTAGCGCCATACCTCAGTGAGTTTGCTGGGGATCACCTCCGTCAGCGATATGTCCTGGAGGTACGCACGAATGCAGGTCGCCCAAAGGGCAGTAGAATCCACAAGCGTCGTGACGCACTGCTGTGCGTCGTATGATTGCGCCTCCGGTTTGCCACCAAGAATTTTCCCTGTAGAAGCACATGTAACTCGGCATCAGAAGCACGGAAGATTTAGACCCACTCCCCTGGGTCACAATGACAACGGCGACCCGCACGCTCGGGGACTCGCTAATACAATCAAACAACAAGACGAAGGAACTCACCAATCAGGGGACGGCAGCGCCCCGTAATAAAATCCTGAAGACCCGACAAATCAGTTTGTAGCCCCGCAATGAGAGCATCGACACCTGCCGCTCTTCAGCTGCGTCAGCGACAGCCGCCTTAGCTCTCTCCTCCGCCGAGCTCGCCTTCGCCTTCACGACCTTGATATCTCGCTCCATCTCGGCCACTCGCTTCTCCACGACGGACAATGACGACTGGGTAGCCATCAAATCACTAGCAGGGACCAAACCCTCGTGATCCTTCGCCACCGCGTCCGAATGCCCTTCTATAGCAACGCAAGCGTGAGATCAAAACCATAAACAAGACATCTATTGAGAAGGGTACCTCGAAAACCTACTCGTAGTCGTTTGTAGCTGTTTGTTCACTTCCTGCACAGAGTGGAGGTCTCTCTCCAGACGCTCCCTAGCGGCCAGTCGCTCCGCCGATTCGTGTTGGAGGCCCTGCACAGACACAGCCAAACATAAGCAAATAAAAAAATAAATTCTTAAGTGCCTAGCCGCTTAAATTCAGCAACTAGCCACTGCGGGACTGTACATCGAAGAAATTCTTAAGTACCTAGCTGCTAAAATTCAGTGACTAGCCACTCGGGGACTGGACATCAAAGAAATTCTTAAGTGCCTAGCCGCTGAAATTCAGCGACTAGACACTCGGGGACTGGACATACCTGAATAGCTGCGCCCAGCATGCTGTGCAACTCGACCGCAACCACCGACGGCAGCACAAGAGGCGTGCGCCCGCGACGCTACTCGACTTCCGAGCCCAAAACCTTGGACGCTTGGGCTGACTGCGCCGACACACTCGCGGTGGAGGCCCTCGCCATAAAGCGAGGAAAGGTCGCCACCGCCGCCCCGCAACACTCATCGAAGGCCTCGACGCCCCGACCAGCACCGCAGGTTCTATCTGCTGTGACCCCACGGTCGCATCCGCTCCAGCAGGAGCTCCGCTTGGGGCGTCGACTGGCTCGTCTGAGATTGTGACGACCTCGTCGCCCTTCATCTTCTTTGCAGCCTCTGCGGGCTCCTGGGCGTCATCGCCCTTCCTCTTCCTTGAGGGATCAGCTTCAACCCCCCGACGTCTACTGGAACTTTGGCCGCCGAGGGGTGACTGATCTTTTTCACACCAGTCCTACAAAAATAAATCATCACCGAGCTCTCTCGACAAATACGGACTAGTGGTTCAAGAGGTTACAACAAGACATTTACCTAGCGACTGGGATGAAGCGCAGGCCAGTGTGGATCTGCGCCATCTTCTCTAATTTTGGGCCCAGTTTCCGGCGGATGCCTGTCTCGAGGAGGGTCGGAGCCCACGACACGGAGGCCTTCTTTGAGGACGAGGCCGCGGCAGGAATCTCCCCTTCGGTCGACACGGAGGCCTTCTTTGAGGAGCAGCCCCGAGCCCGGTGACTGCTGAGAACGGCGGCGGAACTGACGCCAATGTCACCTTGTCTTCCACCACGGCAGCACTAGCCGCCTTAGCCGCCTTTTCCGACGCCCCGGCCCCGGCCTCATCAGCCATGCTAGTAGCCTTGGAGCTAGTCGCGGACCGAGGCGGCGACACTGCCTTGGGCACCCCCTTCTTCTTTGGCGACTTCTTCTTTGACGGCGTAGCCACACTCCATGAAGTATGTTCGAGGGCTTTGTCTTTTCCCCCGTTGTGAGCCTCGAGGTTCTTGCTGGCCTTGATCTCGTGCTATCGTTGCCCTCGAGTTCTCCGAACCGCGGGTGCGGTGACCTCCATGGCTTCGTCGTCATCGTCTTCGTCATCATGGCCTTCGGTATTCTCCTTGTTGGAGGATTACTCGCTCTTGTCCTCGGCGGACTCGTCCGAGCTCTCGTTGTCGGCGTGAGAAAGCCAACCTTCCACCACTTGGAACAGCTGCACAAACAATACATGGTTAAATGATCCGCGACTGCATACCTGTGACTGTGAAATAGACGAGGAACGATAGACTTACCAGTGGCGCCTTGCACTTGTATGGGGGAATCCTGGCCCTCGGGTCGAGGTATTCTGCATCAGTATTTTTCTTCAGTGCGACGGCGTAATCATTGGCCTTCCACTCGGTGGTGCAGGCCTTGGCCGCGTCTTCCTTGCCGGTGTACTCGTACATCCAGTGAGCGCGGATGGCCAGGAGCACCAGTCGCCGCCCGAGCCAGCAATTGTACAGATTGATGGTCTCGAGCCCGTCTTTCTTCAGCTGACGAATTTTCATCAACATTTAGTCGACCACCATCTGATGGTCGTGTGGTAGCTTGGCGACTTAGAGCCGGCGCGGCTCGGGCCGGTCGGCGGAGTACATCGGGAGATCCACCTCGCCGTCTGGAGTCGACTCGCTGATGCAAAACCAGTGCTTCTTCCACTCGTTTGCCGCCTTCTTCGGCTGCATGAGGTCGAGGAAGGAGGCCTTGGACTTCAGTTGGAAGGTGAGGCCACCCGCTGCCAGCATCGGGCTGCCTGCTCCTTCGCGACTGACCCGCCCATGGAATAGCTCCTGCCACAGGGGGAATATGGGCGACAACCCAGATAACACTCGCAAAATGCCACGAAAATGGCGAGTTGCTCGATGCTATGCGGCCCCAGATCCGATGGCTGGATGCCGTAATACATGCAGAAGTGGTGGAAGAAGAACGAGGTGGGGAAGCCAAGCCCCCTCTCGAGATGGCCGGTGAAGCAGATGAACTCCCCGGTGTGCGGATTCGGATCCACCTCTCTGGCTCTGGGGATTCTCCATCTCCCGGCGCAGAGAATTCCCGCGTCTTCGAAGGACTTCAGCAGCACCTTGGTAAATTTGGATCCCCCCCACAAATCCTTCGGGGACGCCACCGATCCGAGGATCTGGGATCGCAAGATCGTTGTGGAATCGCTAGATTGCTCTGGGTTGCTCTGGAAGGAATGGAAGATTGGGAGTCGCACGGAGTCGGAGGAAATGTGGGGAATGCTCGCTTTTCACCTGTCACTCTCCTAATATAGCGGTTGGTACCCGCCATTTTCGGGGAACCATTATCGCGCAGTGATTACGTCGATATTACGGTTGGATTACCCAACGGCTAGTTTGACCAGGCTGATGGTCCAACTTCGTCTACAAGACTCGCCGACCCATTCGCCATAGCTGCGACTCGACTACTCGCCAAATTGGTGATTCGACTGGTCGTCGTTATCACGACTGATGATACCTGTTGAAGATTCTTCTTTCATTGAAGGAGTCCATCACCGATTCGACTGGGCATCCATATTCGACCTGAATAATCTGACTGCCAAAGAACACCTGCGACGAATCAACGACGGCCTCGGGGACTACTGCTGGGAATATGCCGAGTGGGGTATACCCAGCAGGACGTTCCCTACTGGATCATACTCCAAGCAAGTGGGCCTGCAGGATGGCGACTGGACCGCGACCCAATAGGAGGCCAGGCGACTGGATGTTGAAGGCCTAGAAGCATAGCTAGTCCCAGTCGAATTAGGTCAAAACCCTCAGAGTCCTTATCCAACTCGGTTGTAGATCTGTAAACCCTAGCGACGTGACTCTATATAAACCTCACTAGGGCACGCATAGAACTTACATTCCATCATACACCCCTTCGAGTCGCCGCCTAGCCGCCGAGCTCGCCCACTGTACTCTCTGATCAATACAATCTAGCAGGAGTAGGTCTTTACCCTCCGAGGGGGGCAAACCTGGGTAAAACCCTGTGTCTTTGCTCGCATCTCGCACCACAGATGGCTGGCCGCCCTTTCCCCTCGTTCTACTACTCGCTGCCAATCGCAGCATCTGCTATGGCCATTCCCACGACAGGATGGATTGCGCCAACTTGAGAATCTCCTCCTTTTTCTTTCTCTTCAGGCCGGTAGCAGCAGAGCTGGCCATCTTGTCAATTTTTCCTGGCGACATTACCAGGGGATCATTAACCTTGGCGGGTTCACCCTTGTTAGATGCCTAGCTACCAGTGGTAACCTGGGCTTGCAAGGTCGTGGCGGCGCCAGGGATGACAGATCCAACACTTGGAGAGATAGGAGCCTCTGGTGCTGAGGTTTGAGTGTTGCTTGGAGTTGGAGGAGGAACGGCTGGGGAAAGTGCAAGATTTTGCTGGCGCAGTTGCTTGGTTGTATTGCTCTCCGACTTGGGATTACTCTTCAAAAACAGTTTTAGCTCTGGAACACATAAGAATATATGTCAGGTGTGATTCATAAGGAAACAATACATAAGTACTAAGAATTATAAGGTGCTTACCTTTTAACTACTGGCAACACTTGTGTGCCAGCAGTAACAACACTTTCCTTGGCCTTACGCTTCTTGGAAGTAGAGGCACGAACTTCCTTCACCTCATCATCCTCGGTCGCTTCCAAGTCATATGAAGGATATCCCACAAGAGGGGCAAGGTCAGACTCAGGGAGCAACTTGAGCTGACAAGTTATAAAAACATCAATGCAAAATAAAGTCGGATACAAGATGAGAAGGCAAATGCACAAAGACAAAGTCAAAAAACTCAGTAGATTCATAGGTTGTTCATATATATACATCTTCATGGAGACTTCGGGGATCTTCTTGTTCACCCTTTCCTTGATCAAAAATTGCATCCGGGTCTTGTAGCCTTCACAGGAATGCGATTCGGACTGACCCTCAGGCCGTCCTTCCGGTCTCTGGTGACCGTGTGCATCAAGCGCTCTCCATGTTGCTGCAATGGCTGAATCCGGCGATCCAGCTAGCAGTGGATCAAATCATATCCGCGAAGCCCCTAGTTCTTCATCCCAAACTTAATCCGCCTTTTGGCAAGGATCAAGTCTTTGGAAAGTTCCGGCGCTTCTGCGTCCCATGATTCTTGGTGGGGAGCAGCACCGTCGACGAAGAACATAAGACCTTCCGTCTTTTTAGGAGCCGGAATTTCTTTATGATAGAAAAAAGTTCTGGCCCATCTCTTTATTGATTCACTAGCGTTAATCCTAGGATAGATACGATTTATCCTAAGGACTAAGCTAAGAGTTCCGGTAGTATAAGGAACTCTGTCACTAATAGAGTTCTTCCAGGTACCATAGTAGTACCGAAAAAGGTTAAAACTCGGCCTAATGCCAAGAAATCCCTCACTAAGAGCTCCATGAGTGCTAAGCTCGAGCAAGGAATTGGGGGAAGGTTTTGAAGTTGCACACTGCAATATTGGAGGACTTCTGTGAAGAACTCTGACGGTGGGAAGCTGAGGCCGCGGTCGACATGCGTTCCAAAGAGGACTCTCTGGCCATCGCGCGGTGCGGGAATGGCATCTACAGCGCCATATGCCATGCGCCAGCAATGAGGTAGCCCTCATGCTCCATGGGTTGGAGCTCGGCGTTGTCCATGGCACTGGGGACCCAGAGGCCCCACAGTTTTCTTTTGTCCGCCACTGCGCCCGTTGCCTCCGCCGCTCCAGAGCTTGATAATGGTTCCATCTCGTCGGAGAGGGTCAAAGATTGGCGGAGCTAGGGGTTTTCTTTGGTTGTGTAGATGAGAGAGGATGCGGAGTGCTCAAGGAGTACGAGGAAGCAATGAAGAAGTGGCGAGGAATGAATCTGGGAGAAAAGATTCATGTTGGATACGCGCGATTTGTGCTATGCATATAGGAGAGAGAGAGGAGGCTTCCTCATGACGCCTCCGCCCCCTAAATTCTCGCGAGGGCATTGAAACTGTGTTCTGTTCCGTGTAAAACAGACCCACCAATGGTTGTGCTGACAGGATATTTGTTAGTGACAAGATCTGGCCTGAAAAGTGGTCAGACAGGACGAAATTGTTTAAATCTGGCTCATGTTTTGAAACGAGCAGGGAAATGACTGAATTCAAGGAGAAATATCCGACTCAGATAAGACTCGGAATCCTACACTACTGGATGAAGTTTTCGGGAACCCTTCAAGATTCTCAAGAGGAAGAAACCTTCAAGGTAGATGATTTATCCGACTTTGGATCTTGCATACTTTTGGGGGCTACTGTTGGGGATATACTTTCTAGGTCTACCCACTGGACTCACTGACCAGGGTGGCCTACCAACAGGTTAGAGTTTTTTTCACGGGCGGCCTAGTCAGGGAAAGAGGAGTCACTTCCGGCTACGAAAAGGCCTAGAAGAGTTACCGACTTAGGTAGGTAGTATTACTTGTAGTCCAAGTTGTATCTAGTTACCGACTCTGTAACATAGTCAGATAGGTCTCTCCTGTAACCCTAGGCCCCGGTGACCATATAAACCAGACCTATGGGAGCCTTTAGGGCACCACATCATAGATCAATCACAACCAACACACACAGGCGAACCTCTCTTGTAATCTGATGTAACATCCAACTCTCGCTGATATATTACTATGTTGCTAGCAGGAGTAGGATCCGATCACCATAGTCGGATCTGAACCTGGGTAAACTTGTGCTCATTGATCCCGGAACACCGTAGGTATCACATCCCATCTTCTAACGCCTTTAGGGCCCCCTATGGCATACTTGTCGACACTCTGATGACAATGCATGTTGTGTATCTCAACACAAATTCTGAGTCACACAATGTCTCTTGCATTCCAAGATACACTAATACTTCCATATATATTTGTTGAAATGACCTTGCTAGTTTATATTTGTTGAAATTCTAGGAAACACTCTGTTCGATTTCTCAATTCATTTGTAGGCACACTTGTCTAATGCTTGCTTATCCTGTTCTACAGGTTCACAAGCAATGCCATTATATTTCATATCTAACGGTTCATCCTAGGCAGTGTAAGACCATACCTTTTAAAGGTAAAGGTCCTTATGATTGCAATGCTAGTCCCTGGATCAAATGCTAGCTTCCACAGTTTAAGATGAAGTACATAGATATAAAGGTCATTATTACATCGTCATTCCAGAGATAACATGGTATTTACAACTCAATAGACAAAGGCTAGTACATAGAGTTCATAACATAAAGTAAATAACTATAAGTCTTCATCTTCATGTGCCACGGGCAGACATGTTGAGTGTAGACTCATAACCCTAATCTTCATCAGAGTAACCTGCAGCATCATAAGTTACAACCCTAGTGGGTCAACACATTTGGAATTGTATTGGCAAGTGATACCATAGTAGAATAGTAGTATCTAACATCTATATGAATTTGGCTAAGTGTAGCTTAGGTTTGCTTTGCTCAAAATAAGGTTTTCCTTATTAGTTGAAAACACTAAGTTTTTGTTTGTCAAAAACACCCAAGGAACCACCAATAGACACTGGTGAACCTTTACCCTTGTTCAACTAAATTTTTTAACTTAGAGAAATTGGGATGAGGAGATCCTTGATTGCTTCAATGTCTTTGATGCTCAAATTGTCCATTGCCGGGGACACGACTAAGTACTTAGGTTTACCCTCTCGAGAGGTGGTGCACTTTCCCCACAAGACTCGACATGCATCGAGACCAGACTTTTCAGAAGCATTCCCTTAGACCACCATGGACGCGTTCCATCCTATAACCCTACCACCAACTGTCCATTTGGCTAAGTTCTTGCAACCTAGTTGGTCAAGGCAGAGCCCATGTGCCATGTGGTTGCACTAGAAGCTTATCAACACTAAACATCTCAAATCCCTTTGTTCTTGGGTGGCAATCCACAAGTGTGATACACAAGGTAAACCATAGACATGGCCTTGTGTAACCACTCAACATAAACCAACCATACCATTCCAACCAGGTGTCTCATTCACATAGTTGTTTTATTAATAAAAAACATAAGTCATAGACTTAGCAAAATATCATAGCATGATTATTCCACCCTTTTTTTCTACTAGCTAGGATAAGCATGATAACATAACAAGTTTTCTTAACTTACAGAAAATCTACTAAGACTACAACTACTAGGATTTCCCAAGGCATATCATAGTATATACTTAGAAAATATTCCATGCAATCCTACTCAAAATATCACTAGTGAATAGTAAAAATAATAGGACAAAATATATGAAGCACCACTTTCCTTGATAGTTGGGAGAGTAGCAACAGTCCTCACAATCACAATCACCACTATCACCAAAATCTACACATAAAATCATAACACCAAATTCACATTCAAATATTTAAACAAAAATATATATGAATGCATGCAAATGCAATGGAATGATTTTCTACACTAAAAAAGTCAAAACAAATAGTACTGAACACAAAGTAAACTTTCTACAGTTCAAATAAAAAAAGTTTCTTTCTAAAACAATTTTCTAAACATTTTATATAGTCAAAATAAGCCTATAATTGGTTCTGCAAATAATCCTATTTTTGCAGACACAAAATTCTAATTCAAGGCCACATAAGTGTAGGGTTTATTTTTCTAAATCCAGTGATATATTATTTGCAAATTTTGGACAAAAATATCAAAAGATATTAATTTTACAAGTTTAAATCTCTAATAGATTCAAATCTGGATTTTAAATCAAACAGCCAGACACACGGCGCATTCTTATTGGATGATACCGTTTCACTCAGGATCACTCTTCTGCGCCGTTGGATCAATTCAGATCCAACACGCCAGATCAAAACTACCGCTTCACTAACGATCTAATCTACAGCGCACGATCTAGATCTAACGGCCCTGGAGCATGCGACCAAAAGTGAGCGGCGTCGATGGCTACTCCGGCAGTGGCGCTACTTCCGGCGATGTTCTAGCAAACCTAGATGGGGCTAGGGGTGGTGGCAAGTCTTACCAGATTCACACAGACGCGAGGAAGCTCAAGGTGCCGTTGGTTTGGACAGGGGCGCACGGGCGTAGGCGTAGGAGCTCGTCGGAGTTGCTGCTAGCGTCGGGCTTTCGCAAACGGCGACGACGACGATGACCTAGGTCACCATAGCGCAAACCAAGGGCATCAGGAGGTGCACAAGGTCACGGCGCATAAGCTAGTTTGATTCAGAGGGTAAGGGGTGTGCAAACCTGAACGGACTTACTCGTCGGAGTCGTGGACGGTGTCGGGTGCTTGTAGGGGTTGACGACCTGGGGTAGTATAGGGCAAACCAGGGACACGGTTAGACGCCTAAGAGGGTGGAGAGTATGAAAGGATGAACCAGGGGGCACGGGGTGGACGGAGCTCACCTGAATCACTCGCTAGAGGTGCTCAGGTCCGCGGCGGTGCAAGCTCGATTGTGGGCAGCCTGGTGGCGCTAAGTGGGGGCTAGGTGAGGGGAAATGACCGCGGTGAGGTGGTGCTTAAGTAGCCGGGGCTAGAGCGGTAGTCACGCGAGCAATCAACCCGAATTGAAGTGAATTCATCGCTGCAGTGATAGGGAGGAAACTAGCTGCGATGGCGTCGTCTGCGTGCGGGGTTTGGGGACGAAGGGGTGAGCTAGTGTTGGCAGCGAGTGCAGGGTAAGGTTCGCACGGGTGAGAGAGGGGGCAGAGGGAGAGAACCTCGGGTGGGCTTATTGGGCCAGGAGAGTTGCTGGGCTAAAAGGGTAGCACATTTTTTATTTTTTATTTTATCCTTTTTCAATTTTGTTTTGATTTTCAGGAATGAATTTGAAACCCTAATTCGAACTTGTTTGAATTCAAACCTTTTCCACAGTTCTGTACTGTGATCCTAGAACTCAAAAGTGAGTCAAACACATCTGTCCAATCAAAAACACTTTGGTCTTTTGAAAATAAAAATAAAACCATGCCTCATATGTAGTATATAAAGAGGGGTTAAATATGGTTTTATTTAGGGTTTTGGTTTGAAAAAATTTGTGCAAGACAAATATGCTATGATGATATGAATGCAATACAAGGTTTTTCCTTTGATTAAATTATGGATGTTACAAGTATAACCTCCTTAAGATGAATCTAGCTCTCGAGATTCGGATTGGATAGCAAATAGGTGTGGGTGATCTTTCCGAAGGTAATCTTCTCTTTCCCAAGTTGCTTCTTCCTTGGTATGGTGATTCCACTGTACTTTGTAGAATTTGATAGTCTTAGTACGAGTAACCCTTTCTGCAGTCTCGAGAATCTTGATAGGCTTCTCTTCATAAGTGAGATCACTCTCCAACTGAACCTCTTCCAATGGTATAGTGTCTTTCAATGAAGTTCCTTCCATTTCCGGATGACACTTCTTCAACTGACTCACATGAAACACATTGTGAACTGCTGACAGTGATTCTGGTAATTCAATATCATATGCCACTTCTCCTTTGCGGCTCAAAATCTTGAACGGTCCAACATATCTAGGTGCCAATTTCCTTTGACTACACATCTCTTCACACCACGAAGTGGTGAGACTCTAAGATAAGCTCTATCACCTACTTCATAGGTGACTTCTCTATGCTTTGGATCTATGTAGCTCTTCTATCGGGACTGGGCTATCTTAAATCTGTCCTTTACCAATTTGACTTTCTCTTTGGCTTCTTTGATCAGTTCTGGTCCGAACAAATTTCTTTCTCCTACTCCACTCCATAGAAATGGTGTAGTACACTTCCTTCCATAAAGAAATTCAAACGGATCCATCTCAATGCTTGCTTGATAGCTATTATTGTAAGAGCATTCTGCGTAAGGCAGACTTTCATCCCAACTAGCACCATAGTCCAGTGCACAAGCTCTCAACATGTCTTCCAAAATCCGATTGGTCCTTTCTGTCTGTCCATCAGTCTGAGGCTGAAAAGTTGTGCTGAACTCCAACCTTGTTCCCAATGATTCATGTAGTTGTCGCCAAAAATGCAAAGTGAACTCAGTTCCTCTATCAGATTCAATACTCTTAGGTACTCCATGCAGACATGAAATCATGTTCATATAGATCTTAGCCAACTTAGCACTTGTGTAGGTAGTCTTCACGGGTATGAAATGATCCACTTTAGTTAGGAGATCCACAACAACCCAAATGGAATCATATCCAGACCTGGTCCTTGGCAATCCGGTGATAAAGTCCATACCAATCTTATCCCACTTCTAATCAGGAATAGGTAGTGGTTGTAATAACCCTGCCGATTTATGATGTTCCGCTTTCACTCGACTACACACATCACACAATGCAATATGTTCTGCGATATCTTTCTTGAGATTGTTCCGCCAAAATCTTTCCTTCACATCCATGTACATTTTGGTGTTACCTGGATGAATGGAATATGGTGAGTTGTGTGCTTCTTGCAGAATCAATTTCCGAAGCTCCCGATCTTGCGGAATGCAGATACGTTTTCCATACCATAAAGTACCTTGTTCATCTTCATGGAATCCTTTAGCCTTCCCTTTACTAATTTTACCCTTAATCTCTTCAATTTCCTTGTCCAACTTTTGGGCTTCTTTGATCTTGTCCAACAATGTTGGTTGAACATCCAATGACATGAGATATACTTTGGGCACTATCTCCAACCTGAGATCTTTGAATTGGGAACATAGATCATCTAGCAATTCTCCTTTAGTAAGGCCATTCACATAAAACTTACGGCTTAAAGCATCCTCTATAACATTTGCTTTACCGGGATGGTATTGCAAACTCAAGTGATAGTCCTTGATGAGCTCTAGCAACCTTCTTTGTCTCATATTGAGTTCGTTCTGGGTGATGATATATTTCAAACTCTTGTGATCCGTGAACACTTCACAACGCTTTCCCAAAAGATAGTGTCTCCAAGTTTTGAGTGCATGGACAACAGAGGGCCAACTCTAAATCATGAGTAGTATAATTCACTTCATGAGTTTTGAGTTGTCTCGAGGAATAAGCCACAACTTTCCCTTATTGCATCAAAACTCCACCCAATCCTTGGTGAGATGCATCACAATAGACTTGAAAATCCTTCTCCAAATCTGCTAGACATAAGACTGGTGCTGATACTAGTCTCTTCTTCAATTCTTGGAAACTGATTTCACATCCTGCTGTCCAATCGAACTTCTGCTCTTTCTTAAGTAACTCCGTCATTAGCTTAGCTACCTTTGAGAAATTCTCAATGAACCTTCTATAGTATCCTGCCAAGCCTAGGAAACTACGAACTTCCTTAACTGACTTGGGAGATTCCCACTCAGTTATAGCAGACACCTTTGTGGGATCGACAGCTATACCATCTCCCAACACAATATGTCCAAGAAATCCAACTTCATTCAACCAGAATTGACACTTGCTGAACTTGGCATACAGCTTGTGCTCCCTAAGCTTCTCAAGTATCAAACGCAAATGTTCTTCATGCTCTTCTTTTCTCTTGGAATAGATCAAAATGTTGTCGATGAATACGACAACAAACTTGTCAAGAAACTCCATGAAGACTTTGTTCATCATGTTCATGAAATAAGCTGGTGCATTTGTTAATCCAAATGGCATCACGGTATACTCATACAAACCATACCTAGTGGTAAAAGCAGTCTTAGGTATGTCTTGCTCTCTAATCTTTAGCTAAAAGTAGCCTGACCGGAGATCAATCTTTGAGAATACATGGGCTCCTTCTAGCTGATCAAATAGATCATTGATTCTAGGAAAAGGGTACTTGTTCTTTATAATCACCTCATTGAGTGAACGGTAATCTAGGCATAGCCTTTGACTTCTATCCTTCTTCTCAACAAACAGAACTGGTGCTCCCCGAGACAAAGAACTTGGTTGGATAAATCCTTTCTGCAACTGTTCTCCAAGTTGTTTCTTGAGTTCTTTCAACTCATCAAATGACATATTGTAGGGTCTCTTTGCTATTGGTCCAGATCCTGTCAGTAAGTCAATCAGAAACTCCATCTCTATCTGGTGGCATTCCTGGTAATTCCTCCGAAAACACATCTGGGTACTCCTTCACAACTGGTACACTGTCTATGCTAACCCCCTTAAGAGAATTTAGCTTACTCCCTTTAGATTTAAAGTTAGACTTGAACATAATCCGTTTCTTATCCAGGGTTGTGAGTGTAACAGAACGATTGGCACAATCTATTACTCCTTCATACTTAGTCATCCAATACATGCCCAAAATTACATCCAATCCTTGGGAATCTAGGATTATCAGACTAATTGGAAACTTATACTTTCCAAACTCTACTACTAGATCATGACATCCAAAATTCACTATCATCTCTCCTCTGGGAGAGCATACTTTAATTGGACACCCAATAGTTTCAGTTAAGTACATTTTTATCAACAAATGCTCTTGATATGAATGAATGCGATGCACCGGTATCAAAAAGAACAAGTGCTGGAAAAGAATTAAGCTTGAACTTACCAGCCACAGCATCAGATTCTTCATAGATTTCCTCCACATTGATGTGGTTCACTTGACCCTTCTGAAATGGGTTTGGCTTGTTGGCTCCATCAACCATCTTTTCTGGGCATTCATTTGCATAGTGTCCAGTTTTATTGCACTTGAAGCACTCAACCTGACTAATATGTCTTTTAGCAGGCTGACTTCCATTGCTATTCCCACTGTGGCGGCTCTTGTGTCCACTCTTGTGGTTCTTATATCTATCATTGTCATGACTGCGGTGGTGCTTGTTGTCATGGTGACGGTTATTGTTGTGGTGGATGTTATACTTCCCATGCTTGTGGGATCCAGAACCTCCACTATCATCACCATGGGAACGCTTGTGTGATGATCTAGAACTGTGCTTATCAAAGTGATGCTTCATCTTCCTGTTCTCAACCTGCTTCATCTTGCTTTCCAAGATGGTGGCCTTGTCACACAGTGATTGATAAGTTGGGACATATGCAATAGATAGCTGCAGGTTCATCTCATCATTCAGCCCTTCCAGGAATTTTTCCTTTCTCTTAGCATCAGTGTCAACTTCATCCGGCGGATAGCGTGCAAGATTGTTGAAGTCCTCAATATATTTTGCCACATTGCGGTGACGTTTCTTCAGATTGTGGAACTCTTTCTTCTTCAAATTCATCACGCCTGATGAGATATGGGCAGTACGGAAACCATCCTCAAATATGGCCCAAGTCACATCCTCAATAGGAGTGGTGATCTGGAAGTTATCCCACCAAGTGGCTGCTGGTCCTTCAAGTAGATGTGCTGCAAATCTAACCTTTTTTCATCCATGCAACCCA
The DNA here is from genome assembly GCA_023614405.1 of Avena insularis. Classification (NCBI taxonomy): domain Eukaryota; kingdom Viridiplantae; phylum Streptophyta; class Magnoliopsida; order Poales; family Poaceae; genus Avena; species Avena insularis. The sequence goes on from CM042689.1 coordinate 176,319,160, forward strand.
CGGTGACCAAGTCCTTGTTCACGGAATGTAACTAGTCATTGGCTACCATAGGATCAGTGGTTCCCGAGAACTTGGTTGGCCTCAACCTCAAAAGCCTTGTAAGCATATCAAAGGCTGGTGGGTTGTTTTGATTGTTTTTGTTGTTGTTGTTATTAATATTGCTGTTGTTGTCTTGATTCTAATTTTCCATGAACTGGTTCATCATCTGCATCAACTGAGTTTGAGCTCTCATCAGCTGATGCATCTCATTGCCATTGTTGTTCTTATTGTTGTTTTGGTTGGGATTGGACGACGGGGAGGCATCTGTGGTTTCAATAAGGATAAGTAATGAGATATAACCCATAGATGCTAACATGCACAATACATCACATAGCAACAATCACAAAATAATCAAGCACAAGATAAACTTAGAGTTTGAACAACGTAAACAACAAGTTTTAGAAAGTAAACACACTAGAAATCCATCCACATGTTGGATGATCATTGCGACTCGATAAATGAAAGGATGATAGATAAATATATAGTCCAGTAGTCAACAGTACTCCTCCATGTCGACCTCCTTGTCCACTAGAGTAAGTCCAACTGTCTCCATGGCTGTCTTGTACTCCTCCACATTGGTGGTTAAGGCCTCAATATTCGCACAAAGGTCTCTCTTCTGCGAGTGCAGCCTCTCTATTACTCCCTGATGAGTCTCTAGATCAAGGTCCTTGAGCTCTATCTCGGTCCTCATGTCCTTGATCTTCTTGTTTCTATCATGTACTCTCTTCTCTTGATTCTTGAACCACTTGTCTTGGCTCTCGAATCTAGCTTCCATGTCCTTGATGATCTCGTCCTGCTACGCGAAGAGCTTGTCCTTCTCCCTCAACTGAACCTAAAGATCGTCATTGCTAAGCATGATGTTGTTCCTATCGGTGTCGAGGTCTCTAACGAGGCTCTCTAGATCATGGAGATACACATGCACTGGCTCAATAGTCTCTCTAGTAGTGTCGTCATACACAACAACCTCTCCTTGCTCTTCACGTCTCCCGAACGGATGGAAGTAGAGGCCCCTGAGCTCGGTGGAGTGACGTCCGCATGCGTCCAAGTAGCTCCTACATGACTATGTCTAGTCCCTTCTCCTTGCCATCATGCATCAGCTTGAAGGTAATCTCCTATGTGAGTGGCTCTGACTGGCGTCCTGGCTGCGAGACTCTAAAGCCCCAAAGATCCCTCCTCTCGAACTTCGTAAGATGATGTCCCTTAATACTAGGAAGTGGGAGATTGAGCACACTAGTGAGCTCCACAAGACGAGAACCAAAACGAGTTCCCTTGAACTCCTCGGCAGTGCTGACAACAAAGCTAGGCATCTATTGCATAGGATAGAGAAAATTAGAATCAACACAAGTAAAGGGAAAAGATAAGGTAGTGAAACAAAAGCCAAAAGCATACATAAAACACACAAGTCATGGTATACAACATTCAATCACAAACACCAAGGTTTAAATGATTTAACAAAAAAATTGCCATACCACATAGGATGGTATGATCAAAATTTATTTACGCGGAAAAAAGATAAGTGTGGTGGTCCAACTAATGGAGTACGTCACAACTCTCACTCACTTGCCAAAATAGCTATCGGGACATCCTTAGAGGAAATCTGCTTGTCTTGATCACCATACTCCCATACTAAGTCTATGATATCTTCCCTTCGATGTTGGTTGGTAGACTCTAAGTCTTGGGTATGCTTCTTCTCCTCTCTAAGGTCATTTTGAGTGTTGAGCATTCTACACTTGAGTCTATCTCCAAGCTCCTTGATGGAATTCCAAGTTGCATTCCTTACAGAGTCAAAGAATGACCTGTGCATTTCGGAGTTGGTGGCCATGCAGAATCCCGACTCTTTGTGGTTGTCTTCCTTGTTTTTGTACAAATGAAGTTACACCCACCAATAATCTTCTCCTACATCCATCACGGGGAATCCTTTGTACACTATTGCACCATGTATCACCATGGTAACCATAAGGTTCTTTAGTGCTTTGGGAAACTCCGTCTCACACTCCAAAGTCATGGTCATGACTGGTCCCTTCTTGACGGCTTCGTTGATGGAGTTCATCTACAAATGGAGATGAGAAAGAATATTAGGAGAAGTTTTACGAGATGAAAAGAGACAAGTGTAAGAATTTTTTAAAGGACTTTGCATTTCCTAGTGGTTTCCTTAGTCTAATCCATCTTAGGGTCATAATCCTACGGACAACACAGTGCTCTGATACCATCTGTAAGACCCCACCTTTTAAAGGTAAAGGTCCATGTGATTTCAATGCTAGTCCCTCGATCAAATGCTAGAATCCACAGTTTAAGATGAAGTACACAGATACAAAGGTCATTATTACATCGTCATTCTAGAGATAACATAGTCTTTACAATTCAATAGCCAAAGGCTAGTACATAGAGTTCATAACATAAAGTAAATAACTATAAGTCTTCATCTTCATGTGCCACAGGAAAACATGTTGAGTGTAGACTCACAACCCTAATCTCCATCAGAGTAACCTGCAACATCATAAGTTACAGCCAGAGTGGGTCAATGCATTTGGAATTGTATTGGCAAGTGATACCATAGTAGAATAGTAGTATCTAACATCTATATGAATTTTGGTAAGTGTAGCTTATGCTTGCTTTGCTCAAAATAAGGTTTTCCTTATTAGTTGAAAACACTAAGTTTTTGTTTGTCAAAAACACCCAAGGAACCACCAATAGACACTGGTGAACCTTTACCCTTGTTCAACCACAAGTTTAAACTTAGAGAAATTGGGATGAGGAGATCCTTGATTCCTTCAATGTCTTTGATGCTCAAATTGTCCGTTGCCGGGGACATGGCTAAGTACTTAGGTTTTACCCGCTCGAGAGGTGGTGCACTTTCCCCACAAGACTCGATATGCATCGAGACAAGACTTTTCAGAAGCATTCCCTTAGACCACCATGGACGCGTTCCATCCTATCACCCTACCACCAACTGTCCATCTGGCTAAGTTCTTGCAACCTAGTTGGTCAAGGCAGAGACCATATGCCATATGGTTGCACTAGAAGCTTCTCAACACTAAACATCTCAAATCCCTTTGTTCTTGGGTGGAAATCCACAAGTGTGATACACAAGGTAAACCATACACATGGGCCTTGTGTAACCACTCAACATAAACCAACTATACCATTCCACCCAGGTGTTTCATTCATATAGTTGTTTTATTAATCAAAAACATAAGTCATAGACTTAGCAAAATATCATAGCATGATTATTCCACCCTTGTTTTCTACTAGCTACGCTAAGCATGATAACATAACAAGTTTTCTTAACTTAGAGAAAAATCTACTAAGACTACAACTACTAGGATTTCCCAAGGAAAGCATAGTATATACTTAGAAAATATTCCATGCAATCCTACTCAAAATATCACTAGTGCATAGTAAAAATAATAGGACAAAATATATGAAGCACCACTTGCCTTGATAGTTGGGAGAGTAGCAACATTCCTCACAATCACAATAACCACTATTACCAAAATCTACACATAAAATCATAACACCAAATTCACATTCAAATATTCAAACCAAAATATATATGAATGCATGCAAATGCAATGGAATGATTTTCTACACTAAACAAGTCAAACCAAACAGTACTGAACACAAAGTAAACTTTCTAAAGTTCAAATAAAACAAGTTACATTCTAAAACAATTTTCTAAACATTTTATATTCAAATTAAGCCTATAATTGGTTCTGCAAATAATCCTATTTTTCCAGAAGCAAAATTCTAATTCAAGGCCACATCAGTCTAGGGTTTATTTTTCTGAATCCAATGATATATTATTTGCAAATTTTGGACAAACATATCAAAAGATATGAATTTTACAAGTTTAAATATCTAATAGATTCAAATCTGGATTTTAAATCAAACAGCCAGACACGCGGCGCGTTCTTATTAGCTGATATCTTTTCGATCAGGATCACCCTTCCGTGTCGTTGGATCAAGTCAGATCCAACGCGCCAGATCAAAACTTACCGCTTGACTAACAATCTAATCTACAGTGCACGATCTAGATCTAATGGCCCTTGAGCATGCGACCAAAAGCGAGTGGCGTCGATGGCTACTGCGGCGGTGGCATTACTACCGGCGATGTTCCGGTAAACCTAGAGGGGGCTAGGGGTGGTGGCGAGGCTGACCAGATTCACTCGCCGGAGGTGCTCGGGTCCGCGGCGGTGCAAGCTCGATTGTGGGCATCCTGGTGGCACTAAGTGGGGGCTAGGTGAGGGGAAATGACCGCAGCGAGGTGGTGCTTAAGTTGTAGGGGTTGGGGCGGCAGTCATGCGATCAATCAACACGAATTGAAGTGAATTCATGGTGATAGTGATAGGAAGGAAATTGGGCGGCGACGGCGTCGTCTGCGCGTGGGGTTTGGGGACGAAGGGGTGAGCTGGCGTTGGGCCTAGTGGCAGCGAGTGCGGGGTAAGGTTCGCTGTCAACACCCGGATTTTTAATCCCAGATGCATGTTATGCCATACATCGCAATCCCAGGATTATCATTTTTGCGAGACATAACATCTTTGGATATCATAGTACATCATCCATTATAAACCATACATAAGGTCTTTACACAAATTAGGATCTCATGATCCAGTTCTTAATACAACTCAAGCAGCGGAATAACGTAATAGTATAGTTAGCGTAGGCGAAGCTCCATCTTCGGGGTCACAGGCAATGCTGACGATGGGAGATGATCCTAGTTGTCGTAACCTTCCTGCGGTCCATCATCCTGGTACTCCTCTTCATAGTCTGGCCACGAGAATAACCAGGGACAAAGCCATGAGTACTCTTTAAGTACTCGCAAACTAGTACTAACAAGTGAAGGGGCTTTTTAGTAGTAGGACACAAGCTCTAGGGTTGTTTTGAAAAAAGCCAGATTTACCTCTACTAAGTTCAAAAGCAAAGAAAAGCTAGTTGAGTTTTATAACACCTAAGTGGGAACTTGAATTTCAATATCACAACCCTGTTGTGGTCAAGTCCAAGTCTCAATTCATTTCACAAGTCATTTTGAAAATATCTGACGGGGGAACAGTATGGCCACTCCAACTGTCCATAATCATGACGTGACTATTCGAATAGTTTGACACTCTGCAGAGATTGTACACTTTTACCACAACATTCGATACATCCGTCAGGAACAAATCCTGAATTCACCATACTCAGTATGCGGATAATCAATCCTAACCTTTCAATTACATGCCCTAGTATAGGCACCTCTCCTGTGAGTTTGGCCTCCCAACCATGACCAACTGCTATCTTGGGTACTGCACAGGTGGACAATCTTCACAAGGTATCCTCAGCTGATACCTTGGCCGTGAGGGAATCCATACTAAGGTATATAAGTTTCCAGTCAAGCCCTACCCAATTTTCGGGTATTGTGGTTATACGGTAAAATTTGAATGGTATCGCATCTAGACAACCATCAGTTTTTATAAAGGGCTAAGGCTCCTGCCTCAATATTTTCATCATCAAAATCATCTAGTGTTCGGAAACACATGTCAAAACATTTCAGTAGAATGACTCATCATTCCAAGGTTTTCATAACCATTTTCACCAAGTATTCCCATCTAAAGTTGATCAAGTTTTAGGCTTAGCACTAGCATCTACAAATGGTGGTAAGTACTAATGAGGGGTGGTAAAGAAGTGGAGATTAATTAAGTTCAATCTCATGCCTTAGGATGACATCAAGATTATCTAGCTTAGGCCAAATTTAATGCTCTTTATGCAACCTTCAATTATCTTCCTAGAATCTACAAGTCACTTAAGTAAACCCTAAGAGAATGCTTTGATAAAGAAATAAAGTATAAAGCTTGCAAGTAAAACTAGGATTGGGTATCATCAATGTGTCTAACCAAGCATGCTTAGTGCATTGCATAGGTTATCTAACTTTCATAATTGCAAGTATTAGCTTGCAAGGTTTCAAGTATTGGCTTGCATAAGTATCAGTATAAGCTTGCCTTGAGAAAAGCAGTGGTTGAAGTTTTCCTCGGCTTCTTCCTCCTCGTATCCTTGGTCGGTACTAGTGTCTATATATAAATACGAGGTACACAATCACCAAACAATACTTAACTATTTTCAATCATCACACCAAGGTGTTCTATAGATGATCTAGCATCATCACTAACATTACAAGATTAAAGTTTTTATCTTATTTATTTTATTTTTAGAAAAGTAATTTCTACTCATTGAAAAACTACTTAAGATTTAATATTCTCCAACTCAAACATGGGATCATGTTGACACATGTCATCACCACATATTTCAGTACATGGGAATGTGATATAAAGTGGTGTCACAATTTAATAAGGTTTAACCTTTTTATTTTAAATAACTAAAGTGACTAGAAATGCCTATGTGGCATTCTTTTATTACTTGAACATTATTTCTGTAAGTAAACCCATATGTTTTTATATATTCTGAAAGGTATAATCAAATGTGATTTTTGAGAGTTGGAATCAACTCAAAAGCTATTATGGTTGAATTTTCAAAAATGTTTGAATGCTGAAAAGCTTCTGATTGATATTTTTACCAAGGTTGATCTACAGATCCAAATGATTTGAATCCAATGGGCTTGGTTTAAGCATTTCAGTACCTTTCTAACAAAACTGGTTTCATGCAATTTGGTTCACTGAATCGAGCTGGGTTGATTTTTGAATATAGGTACAGAACTGAGTTTGAATTAAAAAGAAAAAGTCTAAATTCAAACGGTGGGGCTGCGCAGGAGAGGTTAATGGGCCGGCCCAGTGTCACTCCGCAGCGCGGGGCTCAGCTGACAGGGGGTTCCACCAGTCAGTGGCTCATAACACGCGAAGTGGTACGGGGCGGTGTGGTTCGTTGGATTAGAAGGGCGATCAACGGCTGAGGGTCATCGTCGATGATGAACATGTCACCGGCGAGCTCGAACCCTAGCGGCTTAGTGGGGGTGCATAGGGGGCATACCGGGGCTCCAGCGACGACGGAGAGGCGGGCAAATGAACTAGTGGTCGACGGCGAGCTCAGGGACGGTCGAGGCAGCTCCGGGGGTGGTTCAAATCAACGGCTCCCTTCTTCTCCAGAGGTGGCCTGCTCCGGCGCAATTCCGGCGAGCTGCTTCTCCTCGTGCTCCAGCGAGAGGGTGGAATGATCAGTGAGGTGAGGGGAGTGGAATGGTGTGCTTCAAACGGCTGGGGGTCGCCTCCTTTTATAGGCTCGACAGCGAGACCGAGAGGGATGGGCAGGCGACGGTGGCGACACAGCTACAGGCGGCTAGCGGCATGGATGAGGTTGGCGATCGACGGGCGGTCTCCTGGCGATGCTCTAGAACTTAAATGTGTGTGTAGGGGCGGTGGCAATTGGTCGGGAACGTGCGGTGCTCTGCGCGGCAGAGGTGGCATCTTCGACGGTGAGCGGTGGCTGTGAGGCACGGGGCGACGAACGGGGATGTCTGGCGTGTTCCTTGGGTCATAGCGAAGCAGTGGGCACGGGCTGCGGTCGAGGGGCGGCGTGTGCACACGTGCCGGGTGCGGAGTCTAGCGCATGCTCGGCATGTCGCAGTGGCACTGGGCGTGCGGCGTTCCTGGTGGTCCACGGCTTGCGCTAGCTTGGGGAGGGGACAGTGGGCGGCGGTGAGGTGCTGGCTACCTCCCAGACAAGGTTGGCAAGGCTAGGGTTGCTGCTAGCTGGCCAGCAACAACGGGGTGTGTAACATCCCAAAAATATTAAACTAGAATCATCAAACTCTATGCATCAAAATTAGGGTTAACAAAAACGTTTCTAAATAAAACTATGAAAGCATGCATGTGTGTATGCATCCCATTTTGAATTCTTTTGAATTGCCTTGTTTATGTGTTTCTTTGCTTGTAAAATGATTCTTAGGTGAAATAAACATCATCTAAACAATCCCCACACTTTCCCCAAATACAAATAAATCAAAACAAACAAAATGAGTGAATGGTCATTTTGACCAATTTAACTCCCATGCCTACTTTTGGCTGTCTCTAACTTTCAGAACTTAACATAAACTTGTTTGGATCTTTGCACCCCTTGATAGTACTCATAACAAAGTATCAAGGCACACCTTGTGATCATCCAAAAACATATGAATGCATAGTTTAAAGGACAGTTTAAAATTGAATCTATATCATATGGGAAGATCCCACTTTTTCAAAAACCACTCAAACAAGCTCAACTTTCAAAACCAAAGCATCTGCAGACTCACCAGCACCAACCTAGAACACCCACCAAAAATCTTTTCAAAATTGAAAACTTGAGTTCTTGCGGCCATTTCATCAAACACTTGGAGGCAACAAATTAGACTGGCCTAACTTCACTGTTTTGAGCAGTAATCTGGCTAAGCAATGTTCACCATTGATCACCCTTGTCTCCCCTAGTGCCAACCAGTTCTTGGACAAACCCTAGCCTCTACCCTTTTCCCCATGCCATGCCAACCCGAGCACCCCCTTGCCAGCCGACCATGGCTAGCTAGCCAGAGCAAGCACCAAGCCTAAACAGCATGTCTAGGACACATCCCACCGTCCACCGCCACCCCCTGTCCAGCGCTCGAACCTTGCCAGCCCCTGGACCACACGCACAGACCATGCCAAGCTCGCCAGAAACCATGCCGAGTGTGCGCCAGAGCGCCACCCTTTTCACACGCCCACAGACCACGTGCCGCCCTCGCCGCGTGCATACACGATCACCACCATCCCAGGAGACTGCCAGACATCCCCGTTTGCCTCCCCATGCCTCACAGCCACCGCTCGCCGTCGAAGACGCCGCCTCTGCCGCGCGGAGCATCACATGTTCCAGACCGTTTACCACCACCCCTACACACGCATTAAAGCCTTAGAGCATCGCCAGGAGACCACCGAACGATCGCCACCGCCGGCCATGCCTCTAGCAGCCTGTAGCCATGTCGCCACCATCGCCTGCCCATTCCGTTCGGTCTCGTCATCGAGACTATAAATAGAGGCCTCCCCCACTCAAACTCTTCACACCATCTCACTCGCCTCTCCTCACTGATCGTTCCACCCTGTTCCTGGAGCAAGGCGAGAAGCGCATCGCCGGAATTTGGCTGGAGCCCGCCGCTGTTGGAGAAGAAGGGAGCCAGCGATTGGAGCCGCCCTAGGAGAAGCTGCGGGTACCAGGAGGTTCGCCGTCATCGCCTTCGTCGTTCGCCCGCCTCGCCGACCCTACTTTGAGCCAGTGAGCCTCCCACGACTGCTGCGCTAGGTTTGAGCTCGCCGGTGACTAGTTCATCGTCGACGACGACCCTCAGCTGTTGATCTTACTTCTAATCCAACGTACCACGTTGCCCCGTACCGCTTCGCACCCCCTTTCTCACTGACGCGTGGGGACATCAACTTAACCAGCCCGCGTGCTTAGCTAGCAAATTGGCCGCCGATGTCGTTCCAGCAGCCCGTCGTTTGAATTTAACCTTTTCCATTTTAATTCAAACACAGTTCTGTACCTAGTTTCAAAAATCAACCCAGCTCAATTTAGTGCACCAAATTGAATGAAACTAATTTTTTAAGCAAGATATTGAAATGCTGAATCCAAGCCCGTTGGATTTAAATCATTTGAATCTATAGATCAACCTTGGTAAAAATAACAAGGCAGAACCTTTTCTGCATTCAAACATTTTTCAAATTTAAATCATAAAAGCTTTTGAGTTGATTCCAACTCTCAAAAATCACATTTGATCATACCTTTCAGAATATATAAAAACATTTGGGTTTACTTACAGAAATATTGTTCAAGTAATAAAAGAATGCCACATAGGCATTTCTAGTCACTTATTTTATTTAAAATAAAAAGGTTAAACCTTATTAAATTGTGACACCACTTTAAATCACATTCCCATGTACTGAAATGTGTGGTGATGACATGTGTCAACATGATCCCATCTTTGGTTTGGAGAATATTAAATCTTAAGTAGTTTTTCAATGAGTAGAAATTACTTTTCTAAAAATAAAAGAAATTAAACCAAGCTTTAATCTTGTAATGTTAGTGATGAAGCTAGCTCATCTATAGGACCCTTTTGTGTGATGATTGAAAGTAGTTAAGTATTGTTTGGTGATTGTGTACCTCGTATTTATTCATAGACGCTAGTATCGACCAAGGATACGAGGAGGAAGGAGGATACTACGAAGAAGAAGCCGAGGAGAACTTCAACCACTACTCTGCACAAGGCAAGACAATACATGCAAGCTATTAACCTTGCAAGCTAACACTTGCAACTTAGCAAGCTTATACTGATACTGATGCAAGCCTCATACTACTCGTTGAATGTGCAAGCAAATACTTGCTTGTTACCATGCCAACTATATGCCTTAAGCATATATGATCATAACCCCTTGATAAACCAATCCTAGTTTTACTTGCAAGCTTTATACTTTATTTTCTTTATCAAAGCTACTACTTAGAGTTTACTTGAGTAAATTGTAGATACTAGAAAGATAATTGAAGGTTGCATAAAAAGCATAAAATTTGGCCTAAGCTAGATAATCTTTATGTCATCCTAAGGCATGAGATTGAACTTAGTTAAACTCCACTAGTTTACCACCCCTCATTAGTACTTACCCCAACTTGTAGATGCTAGTGCTAAGCATAAAACCTGATCAACTTAGATGGGAATACCTGGTGGAAAAATGGTTATGAAAACCTTGGAATGATGGATCATTCTATTGAAATGTTTTGGACATGTGTTTCCGAACACCAGATGATTTATGGTGATAAAAATGTTGAGGCATGACCCTTAGCCCTTTATAAAACTGATGGTTGTGTGGATGCGATACCATTCCAATTTTACTGTATAACCACAATACCCAAGAATTGGATAGGGCTTGACTGGAAACTTATATACCTTAGTATTAGTTCCCTCACGGCCAAGGTCTGAGCTGAGGCTACCTTGTGAAGATTATCCACCTGTGTAGTACCCAAGATGACAGTTGGTCATGGTTGGGAGGCCAAACTCACAGGAGAGGTTCTTATACTAGGGCGTGTAATTGAAAGGTTAGGATTGATTATCCGCATACTGAGTATGGTGAATTCAGGATTTGTTCCTGACGGATGTATCGAATGTTGTGGTGAAAGTGTACAATCTCTGTAGAGTGTCAAACTATTTTAATAGCCGCGTCCGCGGTTATGGACAGTTGGAGTGGCCATACTGTTCCCCCGTCAGATGTTTTCAAAATGACTTATGCAATAAATTGAGACTTTGACTTGACCACAATAGAGTTGTGATATGAAATACAAGTTCCCACTTAGGTGTTATAAAACTTCAACTAGCTTTTCTTACTTCTGAGCTTAGTAGATGTAAATCTGGCTTTTTGCAAAACAACCCTAGAGCTTAGTATCCTACTACAAAAACCCCATTCACCTATAAGTATTAGTTTGCCAGACTATGAAGAGGAGTACCTGGAGGATGGACCCCAGGAAGGTTACGACAACTAGGATCATCTCCCATCGTCAGCATTGCCTGTGACCCCGAAGATGGAGCTTCGCCTACGCTACCGTTATTATTTACGTATTTCCTCTGCTTGAGTTGTATTAAGAACTGGATCATGAGATCCTTATTTGTGTAAAACCTTATGTATGGTTTGTAATGGATGATGTACTGTGGTATCCAATTCTGATATGTCTCTAAAAAATGGTAATCCTAGGATTGCGATGTATGGCATAACAGGCATCTGGGATTAAAAATCCGGGTGTTGACAAGTTGGTATCAGAGCCATCCTGACCATAGGAGACCCTAGTTAGCCTGGACGTTTGAATCAAAAACTTAGTTTCAAAACCAAAGGAAACAAATATTTAAAAAAACTTATTCGTATTCTTACCTCTTGGACTCTTTCATAAAAATTCACGCTACTCCAAAATTATTTCAAAGCTTACATCAAATTTTGCACCGTAGTGAGTAGTATTCGGTCCCACTGTATCGTAGTTTCCAGAATGGTTCCTAAAACCATCTGTTTACCTTGTTGTGGTGTGTGTTTGTATCGTGTGCTATGAATGAATGAATGAAAAGGAAGTTGCTAGAAAAATCGGAGTCAAACTTTAAAAACTTTTCAAAATCCCAAAACCTTATAAATTTCCCTCTTTTCTCATGGTCCATCTCAATCTTCAGATGCCACGCGGAGGAAGTGGTTCATCCCTTGACCCGATGTTGCAGATCCTGCAAATGTTGGTTTCTGACCGTGAAGCTGAAAGAGCCAAACGTCAAGCCAACCTAGCCACCCTTCAGCAGATAGCTCAGCTAGCCCACAACAATCAAGGCCAGGGAAATCAGGACAACCATGGATCTAAGCTCAAGAATTTTCAGAACAGCAACCCACCTATTTTCACTAAGTCAGAAGAGCCCCTAGATGCCGACGATTGGCTGCAAACCATGGAAAATAACCTAGAAGTAGCCAGAGTGGAAGCCAACGAGAAAGTTCTGTTCGCCACCCATTATCTAGCCGGAGATGCCAGAGCATGGTGGAACAGTGTTCGTGCCATGACCGGAGGACAGATGATGACCTGGGAGGAATTCAAAGTCAAGTTCAGCAGAACCCATGTGCCGCCAGGTTTGATCAAGAGGATGAGAGATGAGTTCAGAGAACTGAAGCAAGGAAGGATGACCGTAGTGGAATACCATGACAAATTCTTGTCATTAGCTAGGTAGCCCCGGATGAGATCGACACCGAAGCCAAGAAGAAAGAAAGATTCTTGAATGGTCTGCATGATGAGATGCAGATAGTGTTAGTCAATATCCCCTTTGCTGATATTGAAGCCCTTGTCGACTCTGCCATCCAGATGGAAGGAAAGATCAACCAAGCCAATTAGAACCGCAAGCGTCGCATGATGCATCAACCAGGAACCCATCAGACCCCAAAGTATCGCCCTAACCCATCTCCAAGGTTTGCCCCGAGAACCAACAGACCCCCGATGAACCGTCCGACCTATCCCAACCGTGGAAACCCTAGGCCCGGAGGAAATCACAACAACCCCGAAACTCTAGCAATTTCACCCGTGCCCCACCTAAGTTCAACAACAACAATGCTACTGCCAACACCAACACTGCCCTGAGGACTGGAAGCAATGCTATGCCTATTACGGCAAAGGACATGTCGCAAGTGACTTGTTATGACTGTGGAAATAAGGGTCACTACTCCAACGAGTGCCCCAACAAGAAAAATGCCGCATCCCCCAATACCAATGCCCCAGCTCAGCAGCAGCGTCGTGTTCAGCCTGGAAGAAGATTTTCCCCAGGGAATTCGCTCAACCACAACGACCGTCTTTTTCTCATGCATCCTGAAGAAGCTCAGGAAGCACCAGACGTCGTGCTGGGTATGTTTTCTGTTAATTCAGTACTTGCAAGAGTGTTCTTTGATTCTGGTGCATCGCATTCATTTGTCACCGAAGAATTTGCCTGCACTAGTAAGATTCAACCAACAAAACTGAAGCATGTTATGATCGTCCAAATTCCCGGTTCAACCACCAAGGCTAGGCAAATTTGCAAAGCCGTCCCTATCCGAATCCATGGCATAGATTTTTATGCTAACCTGATAGTACTCGGAACTAAAGGTTTGGAAGTAGTACTAGGAATGGATTGGATGTCCAAACATAAAGGATTGATCCGGAATATCAGTCGAGCATATATCTGAAACCTTACCTCATCAATTCAAGTGCAACAAGAGTATAGCCCAACCTACCATTGACCAAGTCTGGATAGTCTGTGAATACCCCGATGTATTTCCAGATGTTTTGCCCGGTATGCCCCCAAATCGGGATATCGAGTTTATCATTGAACTAATCCCCGTAAATGGACCCATAGCCCAGAGACCATATAGTATGAACCCGTCTGAACTAGCGGAACTGAAGAAGCAACTGGATGCCATGCTGGAAATAGGATTGATTCAACCAAGTGCATCACCATGGAGATCACCTGTTTTGTTTGTGGACAAGAAAGATGGAGGTAACCGTTTGTGTACGGATTATTGGAAGTTGAATGATGTCACCATCAAAAACAAGTACCCCTTGCCCAAGATATAAGATTTGTTTGATCAGTTGACCGGTGCCAAAGTGTTTTCTAAGATTGATCTTAGAACAGGCTATCATCAACTCAAAATTCGTGCAGAGGATATCCCCAAGACTGCCTTTACCACCCGATATGGATTATATGAGTATACCGTCATGTCTTTTGGATTAACCAATGCCCCCGCTTATTTCATGAATCTCATGAATAAGATTTTTATGGACTTCCTGGATAAGTTTGTCGTTGTTTTCATCAATGAAATTCTGATCTATTCCAAATCGGAAGAAGAATATGAGCTACACCTAAGGACCATTCTTGGAAACCTTAGAGAGCATCAGTTGTATGCCAAGTTTAGCTAATGTGAATTCTGGTTACAGGAGGTAGGATTCCTCGGTCACATTGTATCAGCCAGAGGAATTGCCGTTGACCCTGCAAAAGTGAAAGATGTCGAAGACTGGCAAGCCCCAACCACTCAACCCCAAGTTCGTGCATTTCTCGGATTGGCGGGATACTACCGCAAGTTCGTAGAAGGATTCTCGAGTATATCCATACCCATGACCCAATTTATAAAGAAGGAAAAGAAGTTTGAATGGACCGACAAATGTGAAGCGAGTTTTCAAGAACTCAAGAGGAGATTGATATCAGCCCCAATCTTAATCATGCCGGATATCACGAAGCCCTTCGACGTGTATTGTGACGCATCCAAGATCGGTCTTGGATGTGTTCTAATGTAAAATTTATATCTTATCTATCTCGACAACTGAAACAACATGAGAAAAATTACCCAACCCATGACCTCGAACTCGCAGTCGTAGTTTTAGCCCTGAAGACATGGAGGCACTACCTGATGCGAAAATGTTGTGAGATTTATTCGGATCACAAGAGCCTGAAGTATATATTCACTCAGAAGGAGTTGAATATGAGGCAGAGAAGATGGATTGAGTTAATCAAGGATTACGATCTGGACATTCACTATCACCCTGGTAAAGCCAACGTGGTAGCAGATGCCCTTAGCAGATTGCCGTGCCGCTTGAGCTCCATGATTTTGAAGGAGCAACCAAGGCTGCACAAAGAGATGGAAGATTTTCGAAAGGAATTAGTGAGTGAAGGATTTTTGGCTAGCATAGAACTTCAACCCACTTTGATCAGCCAAATCAAAGAGGCGCATAAAGGAAATGCTAGTATTGACGGAATCAAGCGTCGTATCGGTACAAGCAAAGTACCCGGATTCACCGAAGACGAAGAAGGAGTTCTGTGGTACAAAGGACGCCTTTGTGTACCAGCAGATTCTAAGTTGAAAGAAGTTATTCTCAAGGAAGCTCATGATACTCTTTATTCTATCCACCTCGGAGGAACTAAGATGTATCAAGATTTGAAAGAGCAATTTTGGTGGCATAAGATGAAGAGAGAAATCGGAAGCTATATCGCCAAGTGTGATATATGTCAGCGAGTCAAGGCAGGATATCAAAGACCCGTGGGATTGTTGCAACCCTTGCAGATTCCGGAATGGAAATGGGATTCCGTTGGAATGGACTTTATCACCGGATTGCCTACTTGTAGTAGGGGAAATGACTCCATCTGGGTCATAGTTGACCGATTGTCCAAAGTTGCCCATTTCTTACCCGTCAAGACCACATATCAGAGTTCAAAGCTAGCGAAGTTATACATCGCTAGAATCATAAGTTTGCATGGAGTCCCCAAGAACATCCCCAAGAACTCAGTTTACCTCGAGATTCTGGAAGAAAGTTCAAGAAGGTTTAGGAACCCGCCTAGATTTCAGTACCGCGTATCACCCTCGGACCGACGGACAAACGGAGCGAGTAAATCAAATACTCGAAGATATGCTGAGAGCATGTGTGTTAGAATATGGATCTAAGTGGGAAGACTATCTGTCGTTCGCATAATTTTCATACAACAATAGTTATCAAGCTAGTTTGCAAATGGCCCCATTTGAATTCATGTACAGAAGGAAGTGTCGCACCCCTTTGAACTGGTCGGAAGTAGGAGAGAGTCAGATTTTCGGACCCGATATCCTACGAGAAGCAGAAGAGAAGGTTCACAAGATTCGTGAGCACCTCAAGACAGCCCAGTCCAGACAGAAGAGTTACACCAACAAGAGATGTCGAGTCCTCGCCTTCAACATAGGAGATTTTGTATATCTGAAAGTGTCGCCATTGAAGGGAATGCAGCGTTTCCAACTCAAAGGAAAGTTAGCCCCCAGATATATCGGACCTTTAAAAATTCTGAACCATCGAGGAGAAGTGTTGTATCAATTGGAACTACCCGAAGAGATGTCAGCCGTGCACAATGTGTTCCATATCTCATTACTTCGCAAGTGCCTCGAAGTTCCGGAAAAGACGGAAGTGTTCAAGAATATCGATCACCAGACCATAGAGATCAACGATGACCTGACCTATCCCAAAGTACCCATCCATATTTTGGAAGAAGCTTTCCGAACCACCAGAACCCGAAGCATCAAGTTTCTCAAAATTCAGTGGAGCAACCACATAGAAGAGGAAGCTACCTGGGAGCGCGAAGATCACATCAGGACGGAGTTTCCCGATCTCTTCAAATCCTAGGTAATCTTTTCATCCTTTTTCAAATCTTGGGACGAGATTTTGGTTTAAGGGGGGAAGGTTTGTAACATCCCAAAAATATTAAACTAGAATCATCAAACTCTATGCATCAAAATTAGGTTTAACAAAAACTTTTCTAAATAAAACTATGAAAGCATGCATGTGTGTATGCATCCCAATTTTGAATTCTTTTGAATTTCCTTGTTTATGTGTTTCTTTGCTTGTAAAATGATTCTTAGGTGAAATAAACATCATCTAAACAATCTCCACACTTTTCCCAAAGACAAATAAATCAAAACAAACAAAATGAGTGAATGGTCATTTTGACCAATTTAACTCCCATGCCTACTTTGGTTGTCTCTAACTTTCAGAACTTAACAGAAACTTGTTTCGATCTTTGCACCCCTTGATATTACTCATAACAAAGTATCAAGTCCCACCTTGTGATCATCCAAAAACATTTGAATGCATAGTTTAAAGGACAGTTTAAAATTGAATCTATATCATATGGGAAGATCCCACTTTTTCAAAAACCACTCAAACAAGCTCAACTTTCAAAACCCAAGCATCTGCAGACTCACTAGCACCAACCTAGCACACCCACCAAAAATCTTTTCAAAATTCAAAACTTGAGTTCTTGCGGCCATTTCATCAAACACTTGGAGGCAACAAATCAAACTGGCCTAACTTCACTGTTTTGAGCAGTAATCTGGCTAAGCAATGTTCACCATTGATCACCCTTGTCTCCCCCAGTGTCAACCAGTGCTTGGACAAACCCTAGACCCTACCCTTTTCCCCATGCCATGCCAACCCAAGCACCCCCTTGCCAGCCGACCATGGCTAGCTAGCCAGAGCAAGCATCAAGCCTAAACAGCATGTCTAGGACACAGCCCACTGTCCACCGCCACCCCCTGTCCAGCGCTCGAACCTTGCCAGCCCCTAGACCACACGCACAGACCATGCCAAGCTCGCCAGTAACCATGCCGAGCGTGCGCCAGAGCGCCACCCTCGACACGCACCCACAGACCGCGCGCCGCCCTCGCCGCATGCATACACGATCACCATTGTCCGAGGAGACCGCCAGACATCCCCGTTCAACGCCCCATGCCTCACAGCCACCGCTCGCCGTCGAAGACGCCGCCTCTGTCGCGCGGAGCATCACATGTTCGCATCCGTACCGCTTTCTACACGCGCATTAAAGCCTTAGAGCATCGCCAGGAGACCACCGAACGATCGCCACCGCCGGCCATGCCTCTAGCAGCCCGTAGCCATGTCGCCGCTGTCGCCTTCCCATTCCGTTCGGTCTCGTCGTCGAGACTATAAATAGAGGCCTCCCCCGCTCAAACTTTTCACACCATCTCACTCACCTCTCCTCACTGATCGTTCCACCCCGTTCTCGGAGCAAGGCGAGCAGCGCATCGCCAGAATTTGGCCGGAGCCCGCCGCTACTGGAGAAGAAGGGAGCCAGCGATTGGAGCCGCCATAGAAGAAGTTGCCGGTACCAGGAGGTTCGCCGCTGTTGACTTCGTCGTTCGCCCGCCTCACCGACCCTCGCCTGAGCCCCGGTGAGCCTCCCACGACCCCCTCTGCGCCGCTAGGGTTCGAGCTCACCGGTGACTAGTTCATCGTCGACGACGACCCTCGGCCGTTGATCTTACTTCTAATCCAACGCACCACGTTGCCCCGTACCGCTTCGCACCCTCTGTCTCACTGACGCGTGGGGACAGCAACTTAACCAGCCCGCGTAAGCGCTGTGCTTAGCAGGCCGGCCCAGTATCGTTTCCCGCGCATCCTAGTCGTTTGAATTTAACTTTTTCCATTTTAATTCAAACACAGTTCTGTACCTAGTTTCAAAAATCAACCCAGCTCAATTCAGTGCACCAAATTGAATGAAACTAATTTTGTTAGCAACATATTGAAATGGTGAATTCAAGCCCGTTGGATTTAAATCATTTGAATCTATAGATCAACCTTGGTAAAAATAACAAGGCAGAACCTTTTCTGCATTCAAACATTTTTCAAATTTAAATCATAAAATCTTTTGAGTTGATTCCAAGTCTAAAAAATCACATTTGATCATACCTTTCATAATATATAAAAACATTTGGGTTTACTTACAGAAATATTGTTCAAGTAACAAAAGAATGCCACATAGGCATTTCTAGTCACTTATTTTATTTAAAATAAAAAGGTTAAACCTTATTAAATTGTGAGACCACTTTAAATCACATTCCCATGTACTGAAATGTGTGGTGATGACATGTGTCAACATGATCCCATGTTTGGTTTGGAGAATATTAAATCTTAAGTAGTATTTCAATGAGTAGAAATTACTTTTCTAAAAATAAAATAAATTAAACCAAGCTTTAATCTTGTAATGTTAGTGATGAAGCTAGCTCATCTATAGGACCCTCTTGTGTGATGATTGAAAGTAGTTAAGTATTGTTTGGTGATTGTGTACCTCGTATTTATTCATAGACGCTAGTATCGACCAAGGATACGAGGAGGAAGGATGATACTACGAAGAAGAAGCCGAGGAGAACTTCAACTACTGCTCTGCACAAGGAAAGCCAATACTTGCAAGCTAACACTTGCAACTTAGCAAGCTTATATTGATACTGATGCAAGCCTCATACTACTAGTTGAATGTGCAAGCAAATACTTGCTTGTTACCATGCCAACTATATTCCTTAAGCATATATGATCATAACCCCTTGATAAACCAATCCTAGTTTTACTTGCAAGCTTTATACTTTATTTTCTTTATCAAAGCTACTACTTAGAGTTTACTTGAGTAAATTGTAGATACTAGAAAGATAATTGAAGGTTACATCAAGAGCATAAAATTTGGCCTAAGCTAGATAATCTTTATGTCATCCTAAGGCATGAGATTGAACTTAGTTAAACTCCACTAGTTTACCACCCCTCATTAGTACTTACCCCCACTTGTAGATGCTAGTGCTTAGCATAAAACCTGATCAACTTAGATGGGAATACCTGGTGGAAAAATGGTTATGAAAACCTTGGAATGTTGGATCATTCTATTGAAATGTTTTGGACATGTGTTTCCGAACACGAGATGATTTATGGTGATAAAAATGTTGAGGCATGACCCTTAGCCCTTTATAAAACTGATGGTTGTCTGGATGCGATACCATTCCAATTTTACCGTACAACCACAATACCCGAGAATTGGGTAGGGCTTGACTGGAAACTTATATACCTTAGTATTAGTTCCCTCACGGCCAAGGTCTGAGCTGAGGCTACCTTGTGAAGATTATCCACCTGTGCAGTACCCAAGATGACAGTTGGTCATGGTTGGGAGGCCAAACTCACAGGAGAGGTGCTTATACTAGGGCGTGTAATTGAAAGGTTAAGATTGATTATCTGCATACTGAGTATGGTGAATTCAGGATTTGTTCCTAACGGATGTATCAAATGTTGTGGTGAAAGTGTACAATCTCTGCAGAGTGTCAAACTATTCGAATAGTCACGTCCGCGGTTATGGACAGTTGAAGTGGACATACTGTTCCCCCTTCAGATGATTTCAAAATGACTTATGACATGAATTGAGACTTTGACTTGACCACAACAGAGTTGTGATATGAAATACAAGTTCCCACTTAGGTGTTATAAAACTTCAACTAGCTTTTCTTACTTCTGAGCTTAGTAGTTGTAAATCTGGCTTTTTGCAAAACAACCCTAGAGCTTAGTGTCCTACTACAAAAAACCCCCCTTCACTTGTTAGTCTTAGTTTGTGAGTACTTAAAGAGTACTCATGGCTTTGTCCCTGGCTATTCCCGTGGCCAGACTATGAAGAGGAGTACCTGGAGGATGGACCCCAGGAAGGTTACGACAACTAGGATCATATCCCATCGTCAGCATTGCCTGTGACCCCGAAGATGGAGCTTCGCCTACGCTACCGTCATTATTTACGTATTTCCGCTGCTTGAGTTGTATTAAGAACTGGATCATGAGATCCTTATTTGTGTAAAACCTTATGTATGGTTTGTAATGGATGATGTACTGTGGTATCCAATTCTGTTATGTCTCGCAAAAATGGTAATCCTGGGATTGCGATGTATGGCATAACAGGCATCTGGGATTAAAAATCCGGGTGTTGACAGGGTGGCATGGTGAGGCTCAGCCTGCTCACCATTGATGGCAATGGAAAGCTCACAGTGATGCTAGAGGTTACTAACTAAGCTAGATGATCTACTAGATGTTTGCTGTGAGCTACAGAGGGGACAAGGTTGGCCAAATCACTGCTCAAAATAGTGTTTATGATTTGTTTGATTTGAATCTGCAAGCTGTTTGATGAAATGGCTGCAAGAACTTGAGTTTTGAATTTTGAAAAGATTTTTGGTGGGTGTGGTAGGCATGTGCTTAGGATTCTGTGGGTGCTTGGGTTTTGAAAATTGAGTTTGTTTGAGTGGTTTTTGAAATAGTGGGATCTTCCCATATGAGATAGATTCAATTTTAAATTGTCCTTTAAACTTAGCATTTGAATGTTTTTGGATGTTCACAAAGTGGGCCTTGGTACATTATTATGGTTAATAACAAGGGGTGGAAAGATCCACAAATGTTTCTGTTGAGTTTTGAAAACTAGAGATAGCCAAAGTAGGCATGAGAGTTAATTTGGCAAAAATGACCATTCACTTCATTTGTTTATTTTGAGTTTTTTGTCTTTGGGAAAAGTTTGGGGATTGTTTAGATGATGTTTATTTCACCTAAGAATCATTTTACAAGCAAAGAAAGACAGAACCATGGCAATTCAAAAGAATCCCAATTTTGAATACACACCCATATGAATGCTTTCATAGTTTTAGTTGGGAAAGTTTTTGTTAACCCTAATTTTGATGATTAGAGTTTGATGATCCAAGTTTAATATTTTTGGGATGTTACAACCTTACCCCCTTAAAAAAAAATCTCGTCCCGATATTTGAAAAAGGAAAAAAAAGATTACCTAGGATTTGAAGAGATCGGGAAACTCCGTCCTGATGTGATCTTCACGCTCCCAGGTAGCTTATTCTTTTGTGTGGTTGCTCCATTGAATCTTGAGAAACTTGATGCTTCGAGTTCTGGTAGTTCTGAAAGCTTCTTCCAAAATACGGATGGGTACTTCGGGATAGGTCAGGTCATCGTTGATCTCTATGGTCCGGTGATCAATATTCTTGAACACTTCAGTCTTCTTCGGAACTTCGAGGCACTTGCGAAGTAATGAGATATGGAACACATTGTGCATGGCTGACATCTCTTTGGGCAGTTCCAATTGATAAGACACTTCTCCTCGATGGTTCAGAATCTTGAAGGGGCCGATATATCTGGGGGCTAAATTTCCCTTTAGTTGGAAACGCTGCATTCCCTTTAACGGTGACACTTTGAGATACACAAAATCTCTGATGTTGAAAGAAAGGTCTCGACGTCTCTTGCCGGCGTAACTCTTCTGTCTTGACTGAGCGGTCTTCAGGTGTTCACGAATCTTGTGAACCTTTTCTTCTGCTTCTCGTAGGATGTCGGGTCCAAAAATCTGACTCTCTCCTACTTCCGACCAGTTCAAAGGGGTGCGACACTTCCTTCCATACATGAATCCAAATGGGGCCATTTGCAAACTAGCTTGATAACTGTTGTTGTATGAAAATTTTGCGAACGCCAGACAGTCTTCCCATTTAGATCCATACTCTAACACACATGCTCTCAACATATCTTCGAGTATTTGATTTACTCGCTCTGTTTGTTCCTAAACCTTCTTGGACTTTATCCCAGAATCTCGAGGTAAACTAAGTTCCTCGATCCGATACGATGTTCTTGGGGACTCCATGCAAACTTATGATTCTAGCGATGTATAACTCCGCTAGCTTCAAACTCTGATATGTGGTCTTGACTGGTAGGAAATGGGCGACTTTAGACAATCTTTCCAATATGACCCAGATAGAGTCATTTCCCCTACTAGAAGTAGGCAATCCGGTGATAAAGTCCATTCTAACAGAATCCCATTTCCATTCTGGAATCTGCAGGGGTTGCAACAATCCTACGGGTATTTGATGTCCCGTCTTGACTCTCTGACATATAACACACTTGGCGATATATCTTCCGATTTCTCTCTTCATCTTATGCCACCAAAATTGCTCTTTCAAATCTTGATACATCTTCGTTCCTCCGGGCTGGATAGAATAAAGAGTATCATGAGCTTCCTTCAGAATCACTTCTTTCAACTCAGAATCTGCTGGTACACAAAGGCGTCCTTTGTACCATAGAACTCCTTCTTCGTCTTTGGTGAATCCGGGTACTTTGCCTGTACCGATACGACGCTTGATTCCATCGATGCTAGCATTTCCTTTCTGCGCCTCCTTGATCTGGCTGATCAAAGTGGGTTGAAGTTCTATGCTAGCCAAAAATCCTTCACTCACTAATTCCATTCGGAACTCTTCCATTTCCTTGTGCAAGCTTGGTTGCTCCTTCAAAATCATGGAGTTCAAGCAGCACGGCAATCTTCTAAGGGCATCTACTACCACGTTGGCTTTACTGGGGTGATAGTGAATGTACAGATCGTAATCCTTGATTAGCTCAATCCATCTTCTCTGTCTCATATTCAACTCCTTCTGAGTGAATATATACTTTAGGCTCTTGTGATCCGAATAGATCTCACAATGGTTTCCCATTAGGTAGTGCCTCCATGTCTTCAGGGCTAAAACTACGACTGCGAGCTTGAGGTCATGGGTTGGATAGTTCTGCTCATGTTGTTTCAGTTGTCGGGATAGATAAGATATAACTTTGCCTTCTTGCATTAGCACACATCTGAGACCGATCTTGGATGCATCACAATACATGTCAAAGGGCTTCGTGATATCCGGCATGATTAAGATTGGGGCTAAAATCAATCTCCTCTTGAGTTCTTGAAAACTCGCTTCACATTTTTCCGTCCATTCAAACTTCTTGTCCTTCTTCAGCAATTGGGTCATGGGTCTGGCGATACTCGAGAATCCTTCTACGAACTTGCGGTAGTATCCCGCCAATCCGAGAAATGCACAAACTTGGGTTTGAGTGGTTGGGGCTTGCCAATCTTCGACATCTTTCACCTTTGCAGGGTCAACGGCAATTCCTCCGGATGATACAATGTGATCGAGGAATCCTACCTCCTGTAACCAGAATTCACATTTGCTAAACTTGGCATACAACTGATGCTCTCTAAGGGTTCCAAGAATGGTCCTTAGGTGTAGCTCATGTTTTTCTTCCGATTTAGAATAAATCAGAATGTCATCGATGAAAACAACAACAAACTTATCCAGGAAGTCCATGAAAATCTTATTCATGAGATTCATGAAATAAGCGGGGGCATTGGTTAATCCAAAAGACATGACAGTATACTCGTATAATCCATATCTGGTGGTAAAGGCAGTCTTGGGAATATCCTCCGCGCGAATCTTGGGTTGATGATAGCCAGTTCTAAGATCAATCTTAGAAAACACTTTGGCACTAGTCAACTGATCAAACAAATCTTCTATCTTGGGCAAAGGGTACTTGTTCTTGATAGTGACATCATTCAACTTCCGATAATCCATACACAAACGGTAACCTCCATCCTTCTTATCCACAAATAGCACAGGTGATCGCCATGGTGATGCACTTGGTTGAATCAATCCAATTTCCAACATGGCATCAAGTTGCTTCTTCAGTTCTGCTAGTTCAGACGGGTTCATACTATATGGTCTCTGGGCTATGGGTCCGGTTCCGGGGATTAGTTCAATGATAAACTCGATATCCCGATCTGGGGGCATACCGGGCAAAACATCTGGAAATACATCGGGGTATTCACATACTATCCGGACTTGGTCAATGGTAGGTTGGGCTATACTCTTGTTGCACTTTAATTGACGAGGTAAGGTTTCACATACATGCTCGACTGATATTCCAGTTGTACTGGTCATGGTTATGGCTTTCTTGGCACAATCAATTAATCCTTTATGTTTGGACATCCAATCCATTCCTAGTACTACTTTCAAACCTTTAGTTCCGAGTACTATCAGATTAGCATAAAAATCTATGCCATGGATTCGAATAGGGACGGCTTTGCAAATTTGCCTAGCTTTGGTGGTTGAACCGGGGATTTGAACAACCATAACATTCTTTACTTTGGTTGGTTGAATCTTACTAGTGCATGCAAATTCTTCGGTTACAAATGAGTGCGATGCACCAGAATCAAACAACACTCTAGCAAGTACTGAATTAATAGAAAACATACCCAGCACGACGTCTGGCGCTTCCTGGGCTTCTTCAGCATGCATGAGAAAAAGACGGCCGTTGCGGTTGAGCGAATTCCCTGGGGCAAACCTTCTTACTGGCTGAACATGACGCCGCTGCTGAGCTAGGGCATTTGCATTGGGGGCTGTGGAATTCTTCTTGGGGCACTCATTGGAGTAGTGACCCTTATTTCCACAGTCATAACAAGTCACTTGCGACTTGTCCTTCGCTGCAACAGGCACAACATTGCTTCCAGTCCTCGGGGTAGTGTTGGTGTTGGCGGCAGCATTGTTGTTGTTGAACTTGGGTGGTGCACGGTTGAAATTTCCAGAGTTGCCGGGGTTGTTGTGATTTCCTCCGGGCCTTGGGTTTCCACGGTTGGGATAGGTCGGACGGTTCATCGGGGGTCTATTGGTTCTCGGGGGAAATCCTGGAGATGGGTTGGGGCGATACTTTGTGGTATGATGGGTTCCTGGCTGATGCATCATGCGACGCTTGCGTTTCTCATTGGCTTGGTTGATCTTTCCTTCCATCTGGATGGCAGAGTTGACTAGGGCTTCAATATCAGCAAAGGGGATATTGACCAGCATCGTCTGCATCTCATCATGCAGACCATTCAGGAATCTTTCTTTCTTCTTGGCTTCAGTGTCGATCTCATCCGGGGCATACCTAGCTAATGGCAAGAATTTGTCACGGTATTCCACTACGGTCATCCTTCCTTGCTTCAGTTCTCTGAATTCATCTCTCATTCTCTTGATTAGACCCGGTGGCACATGGGTTCTGCTGAACTTGACCTTGAATTCCTCCCAGGTCATCATCTGTCCTCCGGTCATTGCACGAACGCTTTTCCACCATGTTCTTGCATCTCCGGCTAGATAGTGGGTGGTGAACAGAACTTTCTCTTTAGCTTCCACTCTGGCGACTTCTAGGTTGTTCTCCATGGTTTGCAGCAAATCATCTGCGTCTAAGGGCTCTTCCGACTTAGTGAAAAAAGGTGGGTTGGTATTCTGGAAATTCTTGAGCTTAGATCCATGGTTGTCTTGATTTCCTTGGCCTTGATTGTTGGGGGCCAGCTGGGCTATCTGTTGAAGGGTGGCTAAGTTGGCTTTACGTTCGGCTATTTTAGCTTCACGGTCAGAAATCAACATTTGCAGGATCTGCAACATCGGGTCCGGGGATGAACCACTTCCTCCACGAGGCATCTGAAGATTGAGATAGATCATGAGAAAAGAGGGAAATTTCTAAGGTTCAGGTACTTTGAAAAGTTTTTAAAGTTTGACTCAGATTTTCTAGCAACTTGCTTTTCATTCATTCATTCATAGCACACGATACAACACACACCACAACAAAGGAAAATAGATGGTTTTAAGAACCATTCTGGAAACTACGATACAGTGGGACTGGATACAACTCACTACACTAGTGCTCAAGTGCTACTCCGGCATTCTCATCATCATACTCATTATCCTCATCGGAGTCGGTGTAATCGTCATCCTCATCATCCTCATCGTCATCGATGAAGGCAAAATCATCCTCATCGGTGAAGAAGTCCATGGCCTGATCCTCCAGAAAATCATCATCATCGCTGAGATAGGAGTAGGCGTCTCCACGAAGGTCTTCTCCGGCATTCTCCCTTTCCTCCAACTACATGTCTCTCTCGTGGATGATCTCCTCCAAATCTGAGATACGGTGGCGAAGACGGGCAATGATGCGCTCCTTCTTGTCAAGCTGACGGCAGCGAGACTTGCGGTCCTTCGCTAGCATGGCAATGGTCTGATCCTTCGTCCTGATGATGGCGGACTTGTGGTTGGAGTAGTCACGGGCATTGTCCAGTTCCTGCTGACGATCATACATCATGAAGCTAAGGTGGTCCAACTGAGTCTTCAGCTCGTGGTGATATGGGGCTTCTAGTGGCTGTCCCATAGCATCAGGCCTTGGACAAAACTCAAAGCGGATACCCTTGATCTGGTTGATACTCTGCCCACACAGACGGGCAAGAGCTTCCTGCATTGCCCTGTCCAGTCCGTCAAGCCAGTTGTTCTCTCTTAAGGTGAACTGAATTCCCTCAGCAATGGGAGGTTCAATCTTTCCTCGGAGACTTGCAACAACTAGCCACTACCGATCTTCTCCTTCCTGATCATTGAGTTGAGCTCCGAACAACACGGGGCGCGGACGCTCCAGAAGTTCCGAAAGCTGGTCCAAATCCCACACAAAGATGAGGTCTCCTCCATTCCCCAACTGATAAAACTTGTTGTACTTCACGTCCATCTATCACAATATAGGATGAGTAAGTTAGTAGAGTGATCAAGTGTGTCAAATTTTATGTATTTTGCAAGAGTTTTTGAGGAACATGAATTTTTATGAAAGAAACAAAGTGATAAGAATGGGAATAAGTTTTTGTAAATATTTGCTTCCTTTGGTTTTGAAACTAAGTTTTTGATTCAAACTTCCAGTCTAACTAGGGTCTCCTATGGTCAGGATGGCTCTGATACCAACTTGTCAACACCCGGATTTTTAATCCCAGATTTCTGTTATGAGATACATCGCAATCCCAGGATTATCATTTTTGCGAGACATAACAGCTTTGGATATCACAGTACATCATCCATTACAAACCATACATAAGGTATTTACACAAATAAGGATCTCATGATCCAGTTCTTAATACAACTCAAGCAGCGGAATAACATAATAATAAAGGTAGCATAGGCGAAGCTCCATCTTCGGGGTCACAGGCAATGCTGACGATGTGAGATGATCCTAGTTGTCGTAACCTTCCTGCGGTCCATCATCCTGGTACTCCTCTTCATAGTCTGGCCACGGGAATAGCTAGGGACAAAGCCATGAGTACTCTTTAAGTACTCGCAAACTAATAATAACAAGTGAAGGGGGTTTTTAGTAGTAGGACACTAAGCTCTAGGGTTGTTTTGCAAAAAGCCAGATTTACCTCTACTAAGTTCAAAAGCAAAGAAAGGCTAGTTGAAGTTTTATAACACCTAAGTGGGAACTTGAATTTCAATATCACAACCCTATTGTGGTCAAGTCCAAGTCTCAATTCATTTCACAAGTCATTTTGAAAACATCTGACGGGGGAACAATATGGCCACTCCAACTGTCCATAACCACGGACGCGGCTATTCGAATAGTTTGACACTCTACAGAGATTGTACACTTTCACCACAACATTCGATACATCCATCCGGAATAAATCCTGAATTCACCATACTCAGTATGCGGATAATCAATCCTAACCTTTCAATTATATGCCCTAGTATAGGCACCTCTCCTGTGAGTTTTGCCTCCCAACCATGACCAACTGTCATCTTGGATACTGTACAAGTGGACAATCTTCACAAGGTAGCCTCAGCTCAGACCTTGGACGTGAGGGAATCCATACTAAGGTATATAAGTTTCCAGTCAATCCCTACCCAGTTTTCGGGTATTGTGGTTGTATGGTAAAATTGGAATGGTATCACATCCAGACAACCATTAGTTTTTATAAAGGGCTAAGGCTCCTACCTCAACATTTTCATCATCAAAATCATCTGGTGTTCGGAAACACATGTCAAAACATTTCAGTAGAATGACTCATCATTCCAAGGTTTTCATAACCATTTTCACCAAGTATTCCCATCTAAAGTTGATCAAGTTTTAGGCTTAGCACTAGCATCTACAAATGGTGGTAAGTACTAATGAGGGGTGGTAAAGAAGTGGAGATTAATTAAGTTCAATCTCATGCATTAGGATGACATCAAGATTATCTAGCTTAGGCCAAATTTAATGCTCTTTATGCAACCTTCAATTATCTTCCTAGAATATACAAGTCACTTAAGTAAACCCTAAGAGAAAGCTTTGATAAAGAAATAAAGTATAAAGCTTGCAAGTAAAACTAGGATTGGGTATCATCCAATGTGTATAACCAAGCATGCTTAATGCATTGCAAAGGTTATCTAACTTTCAGAATTGCAAGTATTAACATTCAAGGTTTCAAGTATTGGCTTGCATAAGTATCAGTATAAGCTTGCCTTGAGCAGAGCAGTGGTTGAAGTTTTCCTCGGCTTCTTCCTCATAGTATCCTCCTTCCTCCTTGTATCTTTAGTCGGTACTAGCGTCTATAAATAAATACGAGGTACACAATCAACAAACAATACTTAACTATTTTCAATCATCACACCAAGGTATTCTATAGATGATCTAGCATCATCACTAACATTACAACATTAAAGCTTTTGTCTTATTTATTTTATTTTTAGAAAAGTAATTTCTACTCATTGAAAAACTACTTAAGATTTAATATTCTCCAACTCAAACATGGGATCATGTTGACACATGTCATCACCACATATTTCAGTACATGGGAATGTGATTCAAAGTGGTGTCACAATTTAATAAGGTTTAACCTTTTTATTTTAAATAATTAAAGTGACTAGAAATGCCTATGTGGCATTCTTTTATTACTTGAACATTATTTCTGTAAATAAACCCATATATTTTTATATATTCTGAAGGGTATAATAAAATGTGATTTTTGAGAGTTGGAATCAACTCAAAAGCTATTATGGTTGAATTTTGAAAAATGTTTGAATGCTGAAAAGCTTCTGATTGATATTATTACCAAGGTTGATCTACAGATCCAAATGATTTGAATCCAACGGTATTCGATTAAGCATTTCAGTACCTTTCTAAAAAAATTGGTTTCATGAAATTTGGTTCACTAAATCGAGCTGGGTTGATTTTTGAATATAGGTACATAACTGAGTATGAATTAAAAAGAAAAAGTCTAAATTCAAACGGTGGGGCTGCGCGGGAGAGGTTAATGGGCCGGCCCTGTGTCACTCCGCAACGCAGGGCTCAGCTCACAGGGGGTTCCACCATTCAGTGGCTCATAACACGCGAAGCTGTACGGGACGGTGTGGTTCGTTGGATTAGAAGGGCGATCAACGGCTGACGGTCGTCATGGACGATGAACATGTCATCGGCGAGCTGAGTGGGGGTGCATAGGGGGCATACCGGGGCTCCAGTGACAACGGCGAGGCGGGAAAACAAACGAGTGGTCGACGGCGAGCTCAGGGGCGGTCGAGTCAGCTCCAGGGGTGGTCGAAATAAATGGCTCCCTTCTTCTCTAGAGGCGGCCTGCTCCGGCGCAATTCCGGCGAGCTGCTGCTCCTCGTGCTCCGGCGAGAGGGTGGAATGATCAGTGAGGTGAGGGGAGTGGAATGGTGTGCTTCAAACGGCTAGGGGTCGCCTCCTTTTATAGGCTCGACGGCGAGACCGAGAGGGATGGGCAGGCGACAGTGGCGACACGGCTACGGGCGGCTAGTGGCATGGCTGAGGTTGGTGATCGACGGGCGGTCTCCTGGCGATGCTCTAGAACTTAAATGCGTGCGTAGGGGCGGTGGAAATTGGTCGGGAACGTGCGGTGCTCTGCGCGGCAGAGGCGGCGTCTTCGACGGGGAGCGGTGGCTGTGAGGCACGGGGCGACGAGCGGGGATGTTTGGCGTGTTCCTTGGGTCATGGCGAAGCGGTGGGCACAGGCTGCGGTCGAGGGGCGGAGTGTGCACGCGTGCCGGGTGCGGCGCTCTAGCGCATGCTCGGCATGTCGTAGTGGCACTGGGCGCGCGGCGTTCCTGGTGGTCCACGGCTTGTGCTGGCTTGGGGAGGGGACAGTGGGCGGCGGTGAGGTGCTGGCTACCTCCCAGACAAGGTTGGCAAGGCTAGGGTTGCTGCTAGCTGGCCGGCGACAAGGGGGTGGCATGGTGAGGCTCGGCCTGCTCACAATTGATGGCAATGGCAAGCTCACTGTGATGCTAGAGTTTACTAACTAAGCTAGATGATCTACTAGATGTTTTTTGTGATCTAGAGAGGGGACAAGGTTGGCCAAATCACTGCACAAAATAGTGTTTGTGATTTGTTTGATTTGAATCTGCAAGTTGTTTGATGAAATGGTCGCAAGAACTTGAGTTTTGAATTTTGAAAATATTTTTAGTGGGTGTGCTAGGCATGTGCTGAGGATTCTGTGGGTGCTTGGGTTTTGAAAATTGAGTTTGTTTGAGTGGTTTTTGAAATAGTGGGATCTTCCCATATGAGATAGATTCAATTTTAAACTGTCCTTTAAACTTAGCATTTGAATGTTTTTGGATGATCACAAAGTGGTCCTTGGTACCTTATTATGGTTAATAACAAGGGGTGCAAAGATCAAAAAATGTTTCTGTTGAGTTTTGAAAACTAGAGATAGCCAGAGTAGGCATGAGAGTTAATTTGGCAAAAATTACATTCACTTTATTTGTTTATTTTGAATTGTTTGTCTTTGGGAAAAGTTTGGGGATTGTTTAGATGATGTTTATTTCACCTAAGAATCATTTTACAAGCAAAGAAACACAGAACCATGGCAATTCAAAAGAATCCCAATTTTGAATACACACCCATATGAATGCTTTCATAGTTTGAGTTGGGAAAGTTTTTGTTAACCCTAATTTTGATGATTAGAGTTTGATGATCCAAGTTTAATATTTTTGGGATGTTACATTCGCGCAGGTGAGAGATGTGGTAGAGGGAGAGAACCCCGGGTGGGCTTATTGGGCCAGGAGAGTTGCTGGGCTGAAAGGGTAGCGCGGGTTTTATTTTTTTTCTTTTATCCTTTTTCAATTCTATTTTGATTTTCAGGAATTAATTTGAAACCCTAATTTAAACTTGTTCGAATTCAAATCTTTCCACAATTTTTTACTATTATCCTAGCACTCAAAAGTGATTCAAACACATCTGTCCACTAAAAACACTTTACTATTTTGAAAAAAAAAACATGCCTCATATGTAGTATATAAAGAGGGGTTAAATATGGTTTTATTTAGGGTTTTGGTTTGAAAAATTTTGTGCAAGACAAATATGCTATCATGATATGAATGCAATACATGGTTTTGCCTTTAATGAAATTTGGGATGTTACAGGCAGGGACATAGCTATCCTCTACTGTATATATAGTTCATTCGTGGTTTGCATTCTTGCTCTACAAGTTATCTTATTATTCCATTATAATTTATATTCTGTTGATTCCTAGCTACTACAGTAGCTGCATGCCCATTGTGTAGCTCACCGCATATTCTGGGTTACCCAACGTCTCTTGCATTCTAGGATAAACGACTATTTCTATATATATTTGTTGAAATGACCTAGCTAGTTTATATTTTCTAAAATTCTAAGAAACACTTTGACTGATTGCTCATTTTATTGTAGGCACACTTGTCTAATGTTTGGTTGTCCTATTCTACAGGTTCACAAGCAATGCCATTATATTTCTTATCTTTTTATGGTTCGTCCTAAGCAACAAAATAACTATCCTCTACCGTATAGTTCATTCATGGTTTGCATCCTGCTCTACAATTGCTCTCGTGATGCTATTATAATTTTTTCTGGTTCATCTTAGCTACAACACTAACTGCATGCCATTGTGTAGCTCGCCGTAAATTCCAAGTTACCCAACGTCACTTGCATTCATGGATATACAATTGCTTCTATATATATGTTGAAATGACTTGGCTAGTTTATATTTGCTAAAATTCTAAGCCACACATATTATTATATTTCTCGTTTCACGGTAGGTGCACTTGTTTAATGCTTGCTTGTCATATTTGTTTGACGTGATGGTCAATATATTTGAACCATTGACCAGTAGTAAACTCCAGTTCATAGCTCCTGTCGTATTAGTTAAATGAGTAGTCTATCTTGTTTGATGTATTAACTTATTACTTAGTTTTAGACTGCAATTATTGCTATCTCCACCAAAGAGGGGGCTTCAAGATCATGTCTCATGGTTGTTTTCCAATGTAGATGTCAAACTCAAAAGAGAGATGCAGGTGATAGATGGAGAAAGTAAATTGAGGATTTCTATCAACTCGATTGTCAACTGAAATGCCGAATTTTATTTCCCTTGAGTTGATAATATGTAAAATTTTAAGTAGTTTGCATTTGATGTAATAATCTAGATAAATCGCATAGGCCGTGTATGCATTTAGTTGACGCTGTCCACACATAGCGGCAGGCGAGACCGTACCTACGCTAGCCAATTCGATTGGGGTACAATATCGGGCTTTGTTATTTTCCCGTATTGTATTGGCCGACAATGAACAGTAAAAGATGCTCACAAGTTGTACACCTTTTAGGATATCGGAATGGGTTCTAGAAATGCTGAAACTGTAAAAGACCGTAAAAGTAACGGGCCGACCCACAGGCGTGCTTAGTAACAATAATAGGCCGAAACAGTGACAGGACGAAATAGTAATAGGCCAAAAAAGTAACAGGTCGAAACAGTAACATAACAAAATAGTAGCAGGCCGAAAACAGTAATGGACCAGGATAGTACGGACTAGAATAGTAAAAGAGCTAGAAACTTAAAAGGCTAAAATAGTAATGGGCCTGGCCAGTAAAAAGGCCAGGACCGTAGTAGACCAAAACAGTAACATGCCGAATTAGCACCAGCCCAGAATGGTAACAAGCCGAGGAACTTACCATGCCAGAACAGTAGCATGCCAGAATATTGAGTATGCCGTTTATGGGCCTGAACGGTAACAGGTCCGAATGTTTATTGTTCACAGCGGGTTACCTAAATGGGTCCATTTCAAACAGTGCATGACTACATAGTAATTGGCCAGAAAGTTTACTGGCCAAGCGGCCACTCGGAAATGACATTTTTCATTCAAACGAGGTCAAAGCGGTAATAGGCCCGATAATGGACCCCCGAAGTTTACGGGTCGCAGCGGGCATCACTAGTGGGCCCAATTCAAATAGTGCAGGACGAAATAGTAACGAGTCGTGATACTATTGGGCTTTCTTAATGGGACGACCCACATAATAATTATCAGGCCTTGGCTAGGCCTTTCTTCTATCACGGTTTCATCGATAGCTAACAGCCCTAACTGGTCGTTAACGGCATTCGCCACATGGCAGTTTGCATGACGTAACCAGTCAACGTGGTTGGCAAATAGATCTATGACGGAACGACTTTTCGTGGCTGAAGGGTGCGATCTTCCATGGTCAGAAAAAACCATGGTAGATTATTTTGTGACGGGGCTTCTACCACGAAGGGCACCATCGTAGAAGGCTTTTTAGCCATGAAAAATGGGCCTTCAACCATGAAAATCATCTATTGTAAAAGGACATTTTCTTGTAGTGTATGGTTGCTAGTGGCGAGCGAGGCGACTGCGAACGGTACAAACTGGCAACAAGTAGTAGGGGTTTGATGGCGAAAACGGTGTGTACGGAGAAGCAAAGAGCAAAGGGAGGTACTGGGAGGTGAGGCAGGTCACCAGAGTCCTTGTGGACATGGTGGATGATCTAGAGGTTGTCAAGGATTGCGGCTAGATGAAGGAGACAACGACCATGATGTTGGGTGCGCAGGGACTATGTCTGCGAACTGCAACCGCTCCTTCCCTTCTCCTCCACCCTTTAGGTGTTGCATGACTCTGATAGTTTATTGGTTCTCCTTTGACTTGTGGTGGCATGGTTTAGCTACGCGGCAAGGAAGGGGCGGCGGGCACGGCCATGGCAACAAAAAGGGTTTCGATCTGGTCAGACTTGGAGAGCGGGAAAGGATAGGAAGGGAGTGATTGAGGATGAGGATAGAGAGGGGAGGCGCTGCCTCTTCTATTGCTTTATGCATAGAGGAGAGAGAGGGAGCACGCGCTCGGCGTGGGCACGGACCTGCTGGTTGCTGGCATCGGGTTCAGTGATTGCTAGGGAAGAAGTACAGGGCTGGGTTGGTGTCCATGATGGACTAGGTGCGGTTTCACCAGCTCGCGAGGAGAGGGCCGGCTGTTCGCAGGATTTGGAGCGGGAGGAAGAATCAGGGAGAGAGAGAATGGTTTAGGTAGTTTTTCTCCATCTAGGTTTAGCTTGACTATATGAGGTGTAAGAGTGTAGATATAAAAGAGAGAGGGAGCACTCGGTTAGGTAGGTGGAAGCTAGTTAGGATTAGCTAGCTAGACAAAGAAAAAGATTGGTGGAATAGATGCCAAGTAGGTTTTTAGACAAATAAAAGAGAGAAGATATGTAGCTAGGGTTTAGATTAGATGATCAAAAGAAGTTTAGGAATTTGAGCACAAGAATGATATCAAAGAAAAATATAAGAAGGCAAGTCAAAGAGATGTAGATGATCAAGCAAGAATACTAGGATGGCAAGGGTTGGAAGAATAACACAAACTTAAAAGAAGAGAAACACCAAACAAAAGGACCCTTTACTCAACAAGAGGAAAGATGAGATTATGTGAAATGTGGTGTAGATGCATGGGCCATGCATTAAATTTAATGTATGCCATAAAAGTCTATGATATATGGGCTTAGAAATAAATGCAAATGGTAGAGGAAAGACCACATATAAATAGAATGGAATTGATTTAGATGGTGATGTTATCATGTTAGAGATGAGGAAGAATAAGAGAGATGCCCTCAACTCGAATTGGGCATTAAGCATTATATCAAGAAGCACCTACAATATATCAAGAAGCAAATCCAATTTATAAGGAAAATGCAATATGAGGAGAAGAACCAAATGAAAAGGGTTTTAATATGTTGCCCAAATGCAACGTGGCATGGTGACATGAGCATGATATTATGATGATGCAATAATGATGTATATGGTTAAATTGATCTTTATTTATTAAGTAGCATTTCAATGTTAGACATTTGGGATGCTACAATTCTCCCCCACTTAACAAGAATCTCGCCTCGAGATTCCTAGGAAAAAGAAGAAGACTCCAAGAGGGTAGGATACTCAGAAGGGGGATCATCCTCACACTCCCAAGTTGCTTCATCAATGGAATGGTACGACCATTACACCTTGCAAAACTTTATAGACATGTTGTGAGTCTATCATTCTGCTTCTTAAAGAAAAAGGACGATTGTCATGATATAGGAAAAGTAGGATAAACATAGCTCAGGTGCTCCAGATAAATGCGATAAACGAATAGAACCACTCCTTGGAAGAAACTTGGAAAGATGATGTATGGAGGAGAGAAAGAATAGACACCTCATACGTATTAGAGATCAAAAGCTGCAAGTGAATATGGTTCCTTCTTTCGCCGGAAGAACGCAACAACTTTGGAGAGGTTATCAACCATTATGAAAATAGCATTGTTTCTTCCCTTAGATTTAAGAAATGAAGTTCGAAAAAACAATATTGCCTTCAAACAACAGAGTTCCTTTATATCCATAGAATAAGATTAGAATTTAGGAATTATTGTATTAGATTACTATTGCATCAGTAAGAACCAAAGGATCATGCTATTGAGGTGCACAGATTTATCTTCAAGAGAAGGAGTTGACACAGGTTTATGGTGGAATCCTGAGAAAGAAGTTGAATATTGAAGATCTGGAGTTTTTTTAAGAGATGCTTATTACTTTCCTTAACTGTTAGGCTATTGTAATAGATTTGAGATCGGTGGCATCGGCCATAATTAGCTTTACTAACAGGGAAAAATAATTGATAAATTGAAGTAAGAGATATCTTCCATCCATCTTATATGACAATGTCGAGCTCCTGCAGAACGAAGAGTATCGGTGAAGATTTTGCATTTGTTTCCACCAGTATCATTGAAGATTTTTCTCCATCTTGAAATAGACAAGAACACCAACAAGAGGTTATTTATTATGTTCTTTAAGAGAACACTCCGGAAAAACAAGGGCGGAAGTAAAAATCTCAAGAGAAAAATTCCACTTCTAACTTTCGTGGAATGAGTGAAATCACATTAATCTACCAACTCAATGTACAAGAGCGAATAATAAGAGTAGTGGAATGGTAGATACTCCATCCACTACAAGACATGCTTCCTTCCGCAACGACTTGGCCCGTCAGTCGTCATAGAAGGCGCGTCTTCCACGAAGAAATTCTTGGCTCGACCGTGGCCGATGGAAAACTTCTTTTTTTGGTTTCGGGCCCCTCTACTATGACGAAACTACAAAAAACATGGACGAAGCTCAACAAGCGCATGGCAAAAGCAAGATTTCTGGTTCCTCGCAAGATGTTGACTCGCCGAAGTATTTTTTTGGCGTGTGGGTCCTGGACGTAAGTGAATCTAGCAGACCATACTTTTCGGTCGCGCCTACCTGATTTGAACTCACTAATTTTGTTCAATACCTCTTCCATTTATTTAGGATGTTGGGTCCCACATGTCTGCCTCTTATTAGAGGAATCATGTGTATGATGGAATTTATTCCTTCCCTATTCCCAACTTGATAACATTTCTCGATGCATATAAAGTTTAATCAGGTTGCTGGGTCCCATGTGTCATCCTCACACTATAAGAAACGTGTGCATGATTGATTTTTTTCCTTGGCTCGTGCCTCCCTGATTTGAACTCGATAATGCTGCTCGATCTATCTGCCATTAATCAAGCTGCTGGGTCCCACATGTCAGCCTCTCATTAGAAGAATCGTGTGTATGATGGAATTTTTTCCTTCACTCCCGCTACCCTGTTCCGAACTTGATATCGTTGCTAGATGCATCTATCATTTAATCATGTAGTTGGGCCCCACATGTCATCCTTTCATTAGAAGAAACGTTTGCATGATGGATTTTTTCCTTGGCTCGTGCCTCCCTGATTTGAACTCGATAACATTGCTTGTTCTATCTTCTGTTAATCATGCTGATGGGTCCCACATGCCAACCTCTCATTAGAAGAATCGTGTGTATAATGGAAATTTTTTCTTTGCTCCCGCTACTTTGTTTCGAACTAGATAGCCCTGCTAGATGCATCTACCATTTAATTAGGCGGCTAGGCCCCACATGTCATCCTCTTACTATAAGAAACATTTCTATGATGGATTTTTTCCTCGGTCACGCTATCCTGATTTGAACTCGATAACGTTGCTCGATCTATTAGCCATTTAGTCATGCTGTTGGGTCCCCCATATCAACCTCTCATTAGATGAATCATGTATGATGGAATTTTTTTCCTTCGCTCTAGCTACCCTGTTCCAAACTTGATAGCGTTGTCTAGCGTTTAATCACGCAATTGGGCCCCACATGTCATCCTCTCATTAGGAGAAACGTGTGTATAATGGATTTTTTTTCTTCTCTAGCGGTTAGAAGAATCGTGTATCAGCGAACAACATAGCGTTGCTCGCGGTATCAGCCGTTTATTCAAGCTTGTGGGTCCCTTATGTCAGCCTCACATTAGAAGAATCATGTGTATTATGTAAATTTTTTCTTCTCTAGCGCGACCATGTCCCAAACTACATAGCATTGCTCGACGAATCTGTTGTTTGGTCACGCTGCTTGGTTCCATATGCCAGCCTCTTATTAGAATAAACGTCTACATGCTGGATTTTTTTCTTCGCACGCGCCTCCATGTTTCAAACTTGGCAACATTACATGATACATGAACCGTTAATACGGGCTGGTGGGTCGCCATGTTAGCCTCTCATTATAAGAAACATGTGCATGCTGGACTTTTTGTCGCTCGCTCCTCCCTGTTTCGAACTTGGCAACGTTACTTGATGAATCAGCCGTTTATCAGGATGGTGGATCCCCCGTGTTAGCCTCTCGATAGAATAAACGTGTGCATGTTGGAATTTTTTCTCGCTCATGCCTCCCTGTTTCGAACTTGGAAATGTTGCCCGATGTGGTAGCCATTTATACATGGTGGTGGGTCCCCCATGTCGGCCTCTCATTAGAAGAAACGTGTGCATGCTGGCCTTTCTTCTCGCTCGCTCCTCACTCTTTTCAACTCAGCAACATTGCTCGATGTGGAAGCATGTGTATAAGGTCTTGATGGTGGGTCCCACATGTCAATATCTTTTTTTAATTACATGTCAATATATTTGTAAATGAAATGGGTGTATGATGGACTTATTTCTAGTTGCGTCGCTATTTTGATCTTGGAAATGTAGCTCGATGTGGTAGACATGTATGGTCTTCCTGCTGGGGCCCACATGCCAGCCTCTCTGGTATGTCCTTTTTTGTGGGTCCCTGATGGCAGCCTCTATATACAAGTACTTAACTTCATTTTTTCAAACCCACGCATTAAGAGGGATGTTATAGGCTGGTGGGTCCGCCATGTTAGCCTCTCCGTACAGAAATATTGCTAGAAGAAACTTAAGAGGGACACTGCAGGCTAGTGGGTTCGCCATGTCATCCTCTTTGTAAAGCAATATTGCTAGAAGAAAATTAAGAGAGATGTTGCAGGCTGGTGGGTCTGTCATGTCAGCCTCTCCATAAAGCAATATTGCTAGAAGAAAATAGTGTAAACCCAAAAAATATGTCAAGGATAGAGGATTTGAACACAAGACATCACACATATAACTGTATGCATTGCCACTGCGACAAAGAAATCAAACGATATTAGCTTTCATCTCCTCATTAGTAAACTCCACATTCTGCTATGGATCCACAGGATTTAGAACAAACACCTCACCGACGGAGGGGAAAAAGAGATAATTCTTTTGATAGATATGTTCACGTAAAAATGTCAAAAGAACCAGAGACACATCGCGTGCGCCAGAACTGGACATGTATCCAATCACTTCACTTGGTGAAATCACACTCTCATCACTGTCCATACACAATCAACAGTTCCGATAAAACATAGGCAAAAGCTTAGTGAAAGTAGCCTAGCAGCAGCGACAAAACTTATTACAAATTTAGTAGCATTTGAACGATTCAGCAGTACAGAATAAGACAGAGAAAATAGACATATTCCTAGTTCATATTCAGCAGCACTTGACCAATTCAGCAGCATTTCGAAATGACTGATTCAGCAATACATACACTAAAATTCAATAGCAATATAGAGGGAACCAGACCTCACCAACGGAGGGGGGAGAAGCCATAATTCTTTTGATAGATATATTCATGTAAAAATATCTAAATAACCAGAGACAAACACCACGCCAAAACTGGACTGGTATCCAATGACTTCACTTGGTGAAATCACACTCTCATCACTGTCCAAAACACAACCAACGGTTCCAATTAAAGACAGGCAAAAGCTCTAGAGCAAGCATCCCAGCAGCAGTGAAAAAACTTTTCGCAAATTCAGTAGCATTTCAATGATTCAGCAATATAGAATAAGAAAACGAAAATATCGACAAATTCTTAATGCATATTCATTAGCACCTAACCAATTCAGCAGCATTTAAAAAATGACTAATTCAACAATACAAACACTAAAATTCAGTAGCAGTACAGAGGGAACCAGTTCTTGCTTCATCTCTAAAAACCATGCCCACAATAAGTTTTCCCTTTTCTCCAAACATACACAAATCATTGGAGCAAGCAAAAATGATGATCAAGTCTGCTTTTCTGTATAACCTCCTCCTCACATATGAACATGGAACACAATCATTGTCATAATAGTTAGTCTTTGTCATATAGGGAACCGTCATATAGATACAAATATACCATACCAGTACGTACTAGTCATTTCTCCAAACCATCTAAAGGTTATCACAATTTTACCACTCATATATGATCAGTGAAGATAAGACAACCACATAATTAATTGCGATAGCATGCGACCAAAGAGCTAGACATCTAGGAACTTCATGACTAGCCTGCTGCATTTAGGGTAGCGAGATACATCGACCTTAACCATTATTCTAATGGTAAGTTTGGTTTCTTTCCAGAACTTGGTCCACCTAGAAGTAGCTGCCAAGCGCCCATCAGTCTAGTTAATGGCGTAGCATCCCTCAACTTGCACTCCTTATCTTTGCATCATGAAGACTATTGTGGCCTTTTGTATGGCCTCAAGTTGCTTTGTGGCACTCTTAGGCAATTTCCGAGTCAAAGAAAGAGATAGACACATAATTAATAAGAGTAATGAACTGAATCATGTGAAACTTGAGAAGTCATTGAGAGCAGTTTATCTGCCGCCACTCATAAACATAATCCGATGCGACCTTGAGATGCCACATGTATAGGATACGAACTGGCAAGGAGCTTGTGCTGGTGCCTATGCTAGGGTTGGTGCAGTAGCTGGTGATGGTGCAGGAACAGGGACTAGTGCAGGAGATGGTGCCGCAGCCTATGCTAGGATTGGTGTAGTAGCTGGTGATGGTGCAGGAACAGGGACTAGTGCAGGAGATGGTGCCGCAGCCTATGCTGGGGCTAGTGCTAGTGAAGGAGATGGTGCCGCAGCCTATGCTGGGGCTAGTGCTAGTGAAGGAGATGGTGCCGATGCAGTTAATTGAAGAGGGGCTAGTGCAGGAGCAAGAATTGGTGCCGGTGCCAGCACCTTGATGCTAGATTTCTTCTGATGGGTAAGTAAGCTGACTGCAAGGATGGTAGAGGCATATGAGATGTGTGCAAGCAAAATAGCTCTTATACTCCAACAGTTATTCACAAGACAGTGATCAGAGGATATGATGAGTATACAAGAAAATTGAGTTACTACTACCTATAATCTTTCTCCTTCGGTCAATAGGTGTCGGAGCAGGAACTAGGTCCAGTGCCGGTGCGGGTGTGGGTGCCAGTGCCAGCAGCTTGATGTTGGTTACCTTTTGGGGGAGGTAAGGGGACTGCAGGAGTGGTCAGAGAGTCATATGAGATGTGTAAAAGCAAAATGGTTTCTTATTACACTCCTAGATAGTGATCAGCGTAAACAAGCAAATTAAGTTACTACCTCTATTCTTTCTCCTACTTAGGTCAATAGGTGACATTGCAGGAACTGGGGCTGGTGCCGGTGCCAGCAGCTTGATGTTGGCACCCTTCTGGAAGCGGACTGCACAAGTGGTAAGAGTCATATGATTAGTGAAGACAATGGTGCATAATAGTTTGTCACAAGAAAGTCATCAGAGGTTGTGATGAGTACAGAAGCAAATTAATTAGTAGTAATTCTGTTCTTGCCCCTTTGGTCTACAGGTGTACGATGGCTTGCAAGTATCTGCCCAGGCTTGCTAAAATCGGGTGCTACCTCGTCACCCTACTTCAGACTATTCTCACAGACATACTTGGACCAACCTCGGCCACCCAAATAGGTGTGGCCATCGTCGGGAGACATCAAATTATAGTTGCCGCAATCCTTTTGGGTCCTCGGTATACAAAGTTAGAAACTTGTTGTTCCGAACAGCTTGTTTATAATGGGGCGAGCAACACAAGGGACAACCTTCATGAGAAAATTGATAGACAAGTAAGACGACAACAAGAAAATTGTGATACAATATATTACATCAAGTCATTCTAAACCGCTTGGAATCCATACCTGATACCATGGGTACCCTTCGCGAAGGGTGGCCATGCACCATTTTTCTTCCATCTTCCTTTGGAAGGGCATACAAGGCCCCTCTTTCAATCCACAAGCTTGACAAAAGGACGGTAGAAGAAAGGGCTGAGAAGTTGGTGCGTGGTACTGAATGAAATTAAGTGGAAAGGTTAAATTATGTAAAGATCATGTAAATCTAATAATATCAAACAAAATCATTGCCTGTAAAGAAAATAGATTTGATGTTTCTCAACTTCTGATGAGCATAAAGATATATAGCTGATACCAATAGCACGAAAATTATAACATGTGAAATTGTGGATTTCCAAATTATACCCACTTCTTAGAGAGGTCACTGTCCACCTGGGTACTGTGTTTGTGCTTCCTCATCGTGTAGACAATGTCCGCTTTTGGTGGGGGCATGATAAATCTACTAGCCTCTATAGCAGCCTTAGCCTCCGCAGCAGCACCTTCAATCTGCGTAAATATCAATAGAGCTCAACAGTTCAATACAGTACATAGTAGTCATATATGACTCTGTATGAGACAGTAAGACAGATCCAGATCTGGATTAACATAAACACTGTGTCAGACTAAATAAAATCACACATGTTTCTAAACATCTAACAAGCATGTGTGACACAAAGCAGATAATAATTAAATCAGACTGCACCATGGTATGTGGATTAAGAAAAAAAACCTTCTCTTTAAGATGGTCCCTACCAGCTGGGCAGTGGCCTTGGACTTCTTTGCTGAGTAGTGGTACTGGCCGGATTATCTGGCATGTGGGGGTATCATGATGTTTATCGCACCTGGAGCACCGTGCTATAGTAAATAAATAACAAGATGGTGTCACAGAGGTTTCCACAAAAACAGGATGCAAATAGAGACAACTTTTA
The DNA here is from genome assembly GCA_023614405.1 of Avena insularis. NCBI lineage: Eukaryota > Viridiplantae > Streptophyta > Magnoliopsida > Poales > Poaceae > Avena > Avena insularis. The sequence goes on from CM042689.1 coordinate 176,362,112, forward strand.
GCATAGGGATACATCCAGGTTGTAGACAACCACTTTCAACACGGGAAAGAATGGAAGAACACAATGAATATGCTGCTCCATTACCTTTTTTAGGAAACTTTTAAGGAAACAGACGGGACCATCACTGTCTGTACCAGCCATGCGTGCCACAGACCCATAGTTCTCCATACAGAATCTAACGCAAAATGCATTGCACATTAGTAGAAATTGAAGGTAACAAACTGAAGAACGCCGACTTGGAACTTGACCAAATGCCCCAATCAGAACAGCAGTGACCATGCGTCAATCTCGAATCCAAACGAAATCAGTAACTCCCAGCCCCCACCCCACCTATCCACCTCCACCCCCACCCTAATGTCCCAATCGATCAGAGCAGAGGACGGAAAATACCCTGATAAGCTGAAAATATCCCGATTAGGTGACGCTTGCTTGCCTGATGATGGGAGCTACCGATTGGAGGTTGGTTGTCGGAAGAGCATGGTAAGCGGGAGTAGTAGTAGTACTACTACTAGTAGGGGTAGTAGTACTACACTTTTTCTACAGTCTCAATTTGGAGTTGCGGGAAGAGATTCCTAGGTTTTTTGCAAAATTTTGAAAACGTCGTGGCGTGGGATAATAAATTATGCGAGGCCCATATCCAACCTCCTCCCTTTTCCCTTGGTGTCCCATGTTCCTCTCCTAGGACCGATAAAATTGTCCCGTGTTCCTCTCCTAGGACCGAGAAAATCGTCTCGTGTTCCTCTCCCAGGACAAGAAATTCGCCCGGTATAGAATCAAACTGATTCGACTCACGGAGAATTTTTTTAATGGAAGAGCTAATATATTAATATCAGAAACAAAGTACATTATAGCGCATACAACATATACTCTGAAGATTAGCATTTGAGCGAGGGGAAGGGATCGCAGAGGAAAAGACGGTGTTTGTTGCGGCATAGAGCACCAGCTCGATGCCTCAAAAGGCACTTGGGAAGCCTCAAAGAAGGAAACACACACAAACACACATATATACTACTAATATATAGAGTAGTTTTCAATTACAGCTCTGCTAAGAAAGGCCTAAAAATCATAAGGTAGCTCCATATTATAGTACTATGAAAGTAGCGGACCAATCATGGGATAGCTCTATATATATTTAGGACGATCTTAGGTGCACCCCAAGAGTTTTGCAGCTGGACTAGTGGTCATGAGACTGCACATACAACAACAAAAGTACACCCATTATGATCAGCGGCCTTGCATCAACTCCATCCAGAAGCACTGTACCATATCCACAACCTCATGGTGCAGGATCCTCAATGAACAGGTCATCGTTATTACCATCAAAGTCCTCTTCGGTTGTCTGCTTCTATGATTAGTAGATTAATAGATACATTTAAAGAGAAACATCAAAGACACACAACTAAATTTTTTTCATTCTATAGATATAGTATCTTGTCATCTAGCATAGCGTAAGTACCTAAAATGAAACCCGTCTCATGCAGCTTGTGCTTTTTCTCTCCTCCCCCTTCTACAAGTTGATCTACATACTCAGTACCTTCCTCTGTCAGTTGATGATCAACATCTGCTTCCCCTACTTGATCTGGATGATAAAGATGTTATTCCCCCAATTCATATGCTTGACCATTAAACAAACATCTAGCATATGCTTAGCATCCCAAACATATAAATATGGTCTTACACTATAGTGAGAGGCAGCACCCTCTGATTCGCACACAAGCGGCAGGGGCAATGTACTTCTGAGTTGTGACAATGAGCTCTAACAAACTCAATAAATCATACAACACCAACGATGTGTTTAGGGCTGCCTAATGGAGCAACCTGCATCCCAAATATCTCCATCTATTTAATTATGACATACAAGATTGTATCTTAATTAGTAAAAGAAAAGCAGGAAACATATAGATGGAGTACAAAAACTACATATACCCATGCATTTCAGCAAACATATTGACAGCAAAAATTGGCGAAGGTACTTAAGAACATAGATCAAGCCTAGAATCAACTATGACCATGCATACGGAGAAAAATTAAACTACGTATTGGAGGAGGCAGATCGGGTGAAATGGAAATAAATTGCCAACCAGATCGTGCTAAAAATTTACGAAACTTGGGCATTATTCATCAAATAATTCATACATTCTGTTAAAATTGGTGTGGTGAGACTTTGAACTAGATATAGTCTTTGAACCATAAAATTGGTGCGGCGATACAATTGGTAACGCCATTATATTCCATTAATATAACCATAAAGTTTGAACATTATGAAAATTCCCGAAACACTAAATCCCTAAACTCTAAAACCCTAAACACTAATAAATCCCTAAACCCTGACCAAGAAGGTATTATGCACTTGTAGATAAAATTTGAGATACTTCCATTGAAATGGGAAACGCCATTCTGTTCGACAAATATATGCATAAAGCGTGAACATTACTGAAAATTCCCTAAACCCTAAACAACCCCCTATAACCTAAACCCCTCAGCCCCTAAATACTAAAACCCTAAACCATAAACCCCTCAACCCATAATTAAACCCTAACCGAGAAGGTATCATGTACTTATAGATCAAAATTTGATATACTTTCATTAAATTGCAGTAACGCCATTCTGTTCCACAAATATAAGCATAAAGCTTGAACATTATTGAAAATTCCCTAAACCCTAAACCCCTAAACCCATAAACCCTAAACCCCTAAATGACCCTGACCAAGCAGGTATATCATCCACTTATAAATCAACATTTGAGATATATTTTCATTAAATTACGCTAACGCCATTCCATTCTACGAATCTAAGCATAAAGCTTGAACATTTTTGAAAATGCCCTAAAACCTAAACCTAAAACCCAATATACCTAAACTCCTAAATGACCCTGATCAAGCAGGTATATATCACCCACTTGATTATAGATCAACATTTGAGATATATTTTCATTAAATTATGCTAAAGCCACATTCCACTCCATGAATCTAAGCAAAAATCTTGAGCATTATTGAAAATGCTAAAAAATCTAAACCTTAAACCCCTAAACCCAAAACCTTGACCAAGCAGGTATCTGTTGGAGATTTTTCCCATGAAGGAACTAGGGTCCAACGATCCCTTGGTTCATGAGGGGGCTGAACACGCGTTCCCAAGGTAACTCGGTGACGGTAGCAACGGCGGAGCAAGAACCACGACAAAGAGATGACACAGGTTTTTTTACCCAGGTTATGGACCCTCGTGAGGAGTTAAATCCCCTACTCCTGGTTTGTTGTATTGCTCGCTTGGCATCACGACGGTACAATAGAGGATGAATGTCTAGGGTTTAGATCGCTGAGGATCGATCCCTTCTAAGGTAGGAGGAGGGTCTCTTATATAGGGCAGCATCGGGCCTCCTCCCCTTGCCTTGGAGGGAAGGGCATCCATAGTGTCGCCCCTCGAGGACCCAGTCTAGGAGGATACTTTGAATGTGACGAGGTTTAATCTCGTCAATGCCCATTGTTATGAGGTTGGGTTTTGTAGAAGATGGGGGTGTTGGAGATCGTGGAATAGTTAATAGACAAGAAACCAGGGGACACGAGATTTACCTAGGTTCAGGCCCCCGGAGGGAAAACCCTACTCCTGCTTGTCTGCTCTTGATTACTGTGGAACCGAAGGTTACAAGGGTGCGTAGATCCAATCTGGCGTGGAGGTGTGTATGCGGTGGAAAAAAGGATTGGCCCTCCTCGTCGTGCCCTCCTGTCCTTTATATAGAGTTAGGCAGGTCTCGGGCACAGATTGAGTTGGTTACAGGTTTAGGGTTTGCCCTTTTGAATATTCTATATGTTCTAGTCTTGCTCTCCAAGGATCCGTAGATGTCATGGGCTTGGGCCACCCGAAAATCTCCACAGGCCGCGTGTATTCTTGTGGGCCTTCCTTGGGCTGGACCAGGTATGCTAATGTCGTGTACCCATAGGGTATAACCATGTTAGTAGACCCCCGAGTGTCCAGTCGAATCGCGGATTCGGCTGAGGACTCTTCAATCTTTCGGGTGCAGATGTTTTTGTTCATCAGAGAAAAGAATGATTTTAGTATGTAGGGATTGTTGATGCGTGTGCCTGACTCTCCTTAAGGATCAGGGTCAGTTAACTGTCTTAGGACAAAACAACACGATCTTCTTCAGACTCGAGTCCCTAGACTCGAACCTAGAACAGATGCTGGCGTAATTCGACTCAGGCCATTGAGGTCTTATAGGAGTCGAATGCCAGTATTTTTCAAATGATGTACCCAACGCGTCCATCGGGATTTTCATCATGCTTGTTGGCATAGATTTTTACTAGTAGATCGCAGTCAGGTGCGTTACCAGGCCATCAGATGGTATCTGTAGGTCTTATCTTTGCGTCGTAGACACATCATCCGAAATTTTATCACCGCGGAGGTGTTTTGGGTGGCCAAGGAGGATGTTACTCACTTAGCGTTGGTTGGGGCAAAGTTGCCAAAAGTTTTTGCATTTTGATCCAAAGGATCACAGTCGAAGAATTCATAAGGTGCGCGACCAGCGCTCCCTATGGGAGTAGCCTCCGAGTGTAGACTCGAGTCATAGACTCTGGCAAATACTTTAATTCAGCCATTGTTTGGCTTCAGGTCTGTAGGACACAATTTTTTTCGAATGCTTGAATGAATCCTTCCTATGGGAGTAGCCCCCGAGTCCGTAGTGGAGTCGAAGAATGGGCGTAGGACTCTAAGAATCATTGGTGTGCGACCTTAATCATGCCTCGGGTGCGCGGCCAGCTCTCCTGATAGGAGTAGCCCCCGAGTAGTTGCTCGAATAATAGATTCGAGTGAGTACTTTTATCTGTTAGCCGAAGATTTCTAATCGTTGCTAGTGTGGTTTTGATGACGTCAATGCTGACGATCGATGACCTCAACCGTCTGCGGCGCCAGAGGTGACGTGACTAGATGAATGTGGGTCCCACTTTCTGACTTGGAGTTGATTGGTCATGCGTGACATGGCGAGAATTACGGCATCTCCTCGATTTCCGTACGTAGTGGACGGCGTGCGAGCGACGGTTCGCTGTTGTGTTGACACGTGGACAGTTGGATTTGATCCTGGCGTTAGGGCTTCTAGATGAATGGTCCCTGTTCATCGTCTTCATCCTTATAACTGTGGGGAAAACTGTAGTTTGTTTTCACCCTTAGCCATTTGCTTTTCACTGCCTCCATTTCTTGAGCCTTTCCCTTTTGCACGCTGGATGTTCTCCGATCGTTCCCTTCCTCATTCTTGCGCACACACCGTCGCTGTCAACGTGCCATAATGGGGAAGTCGAAGAAGGCCTCCACCAGAACGGGCACCAGTGCTGCTGCCGGCGGCAAGAGGGGCACCACCGCTGCTCTAATCACCAAAGGTGGGTGGCGACGCTCGGAGGTGCGCGAGGGCGACCTGCGCAAGATGCGTGATGCGGGTTTGATCCCGCAGGATAAGGAGGCCGTCAAGATCCCCGGCGATGAGGTAACTCCCCGTCCACCCGCAGGGTTTCGGGTGATGTTTGTCGCTTTTGTTCTTCGCAGCCTCTCGCTCCCAGTCCACGATTTTCTTCGTGGACTGTTGTTCTTCTATGGCATCCAACTCCACCATCTTTCACCCAATTCTCTTCTCCACATCGCCTGCTTCATTGCTTTTTGCGAGAGTTGGCTCGGTATCGAGCCGCACTTTGGCCTCTTCCGGAAGCTCTATTCTGTGAAGAGGCAGTCCGGCTCCGATGGAGTTTATCCGATCGGTGGCTGCATCATTTCTCTTTGATCTACTGTTCTTTTCTTCTCTTTCTCTATGTCTGAGTCCATCTAATATTGGCGGAGGAAGTGGTTTTATATCCGCGACTCCACAGTGGATGGACAAAACTTTGGCCTTGCCCCTTTCGACTCCACCCAGGAGAACTTGAAGAAGAGATCCTGGAAGAATCATATCCTGGAGGGCGAGGTGGAGGAGGTAGAGGAGCTCTACCGTCGGGTGGAGGCCCTCCAGGTGGTTGTAGAGAAGGAGGTGAATGGTGTGGACATCATCCGCACTTTCCTTAAACGTCGAGTGCAGCCACTCTAGGCTAGGGCGCATCCGATGCTCCTTTACTCTGGCCGCCATGACCCGACGAGAGTTTCGGCTGAGGAGCTCTCCAAGGGGGACCTCGATAGAGTTCTTCGGCCACTGCTGAAGTACAAGTCTAATGAGGACCTTCCGGGGAAGTCACGGATCCCCCCTTTCAGTGCCGCAAGACCAGTTCCGCAGGTGTAGATTTGTGACGTGCGCGTAGCGCCTTTTTTCGAGTGCTTTTTCCTTATGATTGCTTGTACTGAACGTTTATGTCTTCATTGTGCAGGAGCTCAAGGTGGCTGACATGGTGCCTCCACTCCCCAAAAGTTTTCTGAATGCGTCGGACAACGAGGTTGTGGACTCTGAGTTCGAGCTTCCGCTAGCGTAGTTGCCGACCGAGGAAGCCCCCGAGGCGAGCGAGGGGCAGACCCGTAAGCGGGCATGGAGCTCGAGCGAATATTCGGATGCTTCGACTCTGCCTATGCCGAGGTACCCGCCGTTCCTTGTCCGCCACAGCGGAGGTGACGGCGCTTCTTCCTCCCCTATCCCGGCCTTGCCTATGCGGGCTATAGCGCCGCAGCCGCCGGCCAAGAGGAAGAAGGAAGAGAAGAAAGAGAAGAGGGCGCTGCCCGTTTTTGACTTGAGAGACATGGACTCGTAAGTACATTCGGATGTTGTTCGTTAATTTCTTGTGTTCTTGTCTTCTTGCTTTTGATTAGTGTTTTCCTTGCAGCCACTCCTCTGAGGGCTCTTTTAGTGAGGCCACTCAGGAGGCAGTAGGGGAGTCGAAACTGATGCCTCCTCCTTCTTAGATGGTGGCCACCTCTGGGGGTGATGCTTCGAAGCCTTCTCCGTAGGAGGCTCGAGTGATCGTTTCCCAGAAGAATACGTCGGGACCTTTGGGTGAGGATCCCGTCGATACTTTGTCTGCTTTGCAGCCGCGACCCTCTTTGGATGATGTGTCGCAGCTTGTTTTTATTCGTGACCACGTCCGTAGTATTGAGAAGGAGATACTTGGCATCCGAGGCCATGCGGATGTGTGGAAATCGAAGGCGGAGCGGGCTACCACCAGGGAGGAGTATCTGATGGGGAGCTATGACAGTTGGACGAGCAGCTGCAGTGTGAGTTTCCTTGAGCTGCTGCTCGTTTTCGGATGCGCTTGTTGTGCGTGTCATATTACTCTGTATTTTCTGCAGGTGCCAATCTTGTTCCGAGGGAGGAGAAGGAGAACGTTGCAGTTTGGATCAACTGCTTGACCCAACAGGATATGGAAGCCGGAGGCTTTTTTCGCAGATGATCGGGCCAGCCTGATCCTTGCGATGTGGCAGATCGTGCTCATCAGGTATCACGGGTGCTAAGGCAGGTCAAGACTTCTCTGGCGTTGATTCTGCACGTCATGTTTCCCCTTGATGAAGCGCCTTCGACTCTATGGGGTTTGCTGGCGAAGTTTCGAGACGTGGGTCACGTCAGGGAGTTGGTGCAGCACCAGCTGGTTGAGGGGGTGAAGGCTGCCCTTTCCCTCATGCGGATGCATCGCCCTGATGTTAATCTTGCGGCTGTGGAGGCTAGGCCGCCCCCTCGACCAGATGGTGGCATATGGGACATGCGCCCGCACTACACGGCTGTTAGGTAGTATGGCGAAGATATTGTAGATCTTTTTGAGCATCAGGCGCAGGTGATCCGTCAGAATAGGTAGGCCCTGTAAAAAAAAGATAGATGTAAAACTTGTATGTATTTCGACTGGGCGTGTCATGCCCTTTTTTTAAAGTTTATTTGTTTTACACATAGTGCTTTATTGTATGCATGCACTTTTCGTTAGCCTGATGTGGCCAACTACTCAGGTTTACATGCGTTAATGCTCAGTCGACGAAGTCGTGAGGTGAGGCGGAGCCCCCGAGTGTGTTGCAACAGAAAGTAGTGCGAGCAAAAGGGATAAATTTTCGGGCGAGACACTTAGCTTTTATTCATATCGTAACAAGGAGGTACATTGTTCAGCTGAGTAGCCTTATTGAAAGTAAAGAGGGATAGCTAGGGGTAGAAGCATCACAATTGTGCGACGTTCCATGGGTTGGAGTATGTGACTCCAGACTCCACGTGCTTGAGGCGGTAGGCGCCACCTAGGATGACTTCGGTGACGATGTAGGGTCTTTCCCAGGGGACTCGAGCTTTTTCGGCCGCTCTTGCTTGAGTCATAAGACGAGGTCTCCTTCGACGAAGGACCTTTGGCACAGCCGGCCGCTGTGATAGTTTTGGAGGCTCTGCTGGTAGATCACCAAGAAGGCCACGACGATGTCACGTGCCTCATCGAGCGTGTCGACGGCGTCTTCATTCGTGGGGCCTTGGCGGCGTCGTGACTTCTGTCGCAGTAACACCGCCGACTCGTGCACCATGAAGAAGGGCGTGTAGCCAGTTGAGCTGTTTGGCATTGTGCACAAGCTCCAGAGGACGGAGGGCAGCTCTTCTGCCCAGGCTCCCGCAAGCCGTTCGAGTGGGCTCAGTAGGCGTTTCTTGATGCCGCCGCCTACGAGGCCGTTGGCCTTTTGGACCTACCCGTTGGTTTGCCGGTGCGCCACGGAGGCGTATGATATGTTGATCCCAAGGCCTTCACAGAAGTCCTGGAATTCTTTGGAGATGAAGTTCGACCCGTTGTCCGTGATGATGTTGTGCGGCACGCCGAACCTGTAGACTATGGACTCGAAGAAATTGATGGCCGTTTTGCCCTTTTGGTTGGTGACGGGCATTGCTTTGATCCACTTGGTGAACTTGTCGACTGCGACCAGGAGGTAGACGTGACCTCCTTTCGAAGATTTGGGTAGTTTGCCGATCATGTCGAGGCCCCAAAGGGCCAGGCCAGAGGTGTGGGCCTGAGCTCCGATCCGGGTGCGTGCGGTTTATCTGCAAATATCTGGCAGCCGTTGCACCTCTGGAAGATGTCCTTGGCGTTGTTCATGGCCTTTGGCCAGTAGAATCCAGCTCGTAGAGCTTTGGCGACGAGGGCGCGGTTGCCCGCGTGATGGTCGCGGATGCCCTCGTGGATGTCTTGGAGGATGGTTTTGCTGTCACCGATGGTGACGCACCTTTGGAGTTCACCCGAAATGCTGCGCTTGTACAGCTCGCCATTGATGATGGTGAAGGCCTTGGACCGGCGAGATATGCGTCGGGCATCTATCGGGTCATCAGGCAATTCTCTATTTATCAGGTACCGAAGGTCCGGTTGCGTCCATGTTTCTTCGATTGCCATGACCTGCATCAGGTTGACCAACGCGACCTCTGTGTCGAGTTTTTTGGGTCCTTCCTGTCCTTCGGGTAGCGCAACCCCCAAGTGCTCTGCTTCTTCGGGTGATCCCTTGGGGAATTTCCTTTTAATGGAAGGCACGCAAATTTGTTCGAGGAACACACCTGGTGGCACCCGTGCGCAGGTGGAGCCGATGTTGGCGAGTCTATCTACTTCTTCGTTGCTTTCTCTTCCAACATGCCGAAGCTCGCAGCCGTCGAAATCTCCTTCGAGTGAGTTGTAGAGCGCGCGGTATGCAATCATGTTAGCGGCATGAGCGTCACACTCGTTCATCGTCTGCTGGACGACGAGGTTCGACTCACCGTAGATGACTAGGCGCGTTGCACCGCAGATCTTGGCCATCTTCATGCCATGGATGAGGGACTCGTATTAGGCCTCGTTGTTGGAGGCCCGAAATTTCATCCGGAGGACGTATTTCATCTTGTCGCCTTGCGGGGATGTCAGTATGATGTCGGATCCTGCTCTAGCCTCACGCTTGGAGCCGTCAAAGTGCATCGTCCATGACTACGTCATGTCCGGGGTGTCCGGCAGCTGTAGCTCCATCCAGTGGACGAGAAAGTCCGGTAGGACCTGAGATTTGATCGCATGGCACTTCTCGTAGACTATGTCTAGAGGGGACAGCTCGATGCCCCACAGGGCTACGCGTCCTGAAGCTTCGGGGTTGTTCAGGATACTGTTCAGAGGCGCCTCATTGACGACCATCACCTGATGCTCCTGGAAGTAGTGGCTCAGCCGACGAGCCGTCATGAACACGCCATAGGCAATTTTCTGGTAGTGAGGGTACCTCTGTTTTGTTGGTGTCAATACTTTGCTGAGGTAGTAGATTGGGCGTTGGACCCCATGGGTCTTGCCATCTTTGGGTCGTTCGACCGCGAGCACGGTTCTGACCACTGATGCGTGGTTGCGATGTATAGTAGTAGAGGCTCGCGCTCCTTTGGTGTGACTAGGACGGGCGAGGTGGAGAGAAGCCGCTTCAGATCTTCGAATGCGTCGTCTTCTTCATGTGTCCACTCAAATTTTTCTGCTTTGCGTAGCAGCTAGTAGAAAGGTAGGACCTTCTCACCCATGTGGCTGATGAATCTTCTCAACGTCGGGATGCGCCCAGCTAGCTGCTGGACACCTTTGAGATTCTTCGGCTTCTCCATGGCCAGTATGGTCCAAATTTTCTTCGGGTTTGCCTCAATCCCTTGCTGGGAGATGAAGTAGCCAAGCAGTTGGCCAGATGGGACGCCGAAGGCGCACTTTTTTGGGTCCAGCTTGATATTGTAGTGATCAAGGTTGTCAAACGTCTCGCAAAGATCATCGATCAGCGTCTTGGCCTCCCTTGTCTTGACGACTATGTCCTCGACATAGACTTGTATGTTGTGGCCTATCTTGCTCTTCAGGCATGCCTGCATGCACCGCTGGTACGTGGCACCTGCAATCTTCAGTCCGAAGAGCATTGTGTTGTAGCAGAATACTCCGAACAGCGTGATGAACACCGTTTTCTCCTGATCTTCGACCTTCAGTCAAATCTGATTGTAGCCTGAGTAGGCATCGAGGAACGAGAGTTTCTCGCATCCTGCAGTCGAATCGATGATCTGATCGATTCGAGGTAGAGGGAAGTGGTCCTTCGGGCAGTGCTTGTTGAGCAATGTGAAGTCCACGCACATCCGCAGGATGTCCGTGTCCTTTTTAGGGACCAGCACAGTGTTTTCCAGCCACTCGCTCTCCTTGATCTCCCGGATGAAGTCGGTGTCGAGCAGTCTATTGACTTCGACTCCAACGGCTTTGGCCCGCGGCTCGGACAATCGTCGGATGGACTATTTGACGGGCTTGGCGTCTGGAAACACATTGAGTGCATGCTCGGCGAATTCCCTGGGAACTCCTGGCATGTCCACAGGACACCAGGCGAAGATTTCCCAGCACTCACGGAGGAATTCGACGAGCATGCTTTCCTATGCGGGGCTGAGGTCGTTGGCGATCAGCACCGTCTTGGAGGCGTTCGTGGGTGAACTTGCACCTTCTTCATGTTGACAGTTGAGTCGAATGACATGTCGGGTGCGTTTTGCCTGGAGACTAGGGGTGCCCCGTTGTTTGTCACCTCTCGAAGCCTTGTGATCTCCTCCTGCATGCCGAACGACTAGGAGATTCTGTTGAAGTCCCTATCGTAGTGGTCGGATCGGGTGAAGTTGCCCTGGACCGTGATGACGCCCCTAGGTCCTGGCATCTTGAGTAGCAGGTACTCATAGTGCGGTACTGTCAGGAACCTTGCGAATGCCACGCGCCCGAGGATGGCATGCTATTGTGATGGCCAGTCCACCACTTCGAACTCGAGCCGCTCGCACCAAAAGTTTTCGGATTTTCCGAAGATGACGTCGAGCCATATCTTTCCTAGGGGGATATGCCATTCCCTGGGACTATGCCGTGGAACGTTGTGTCGGATTGTTCGAGGTTACATAGCGGGATCCGCATTGCTGCTAGGGTGCTAGAGAACATCAGGTTGATGCTGCTGCCACCGTCCATGAAGACGCGTCTCATCTCAAACCCTCCGATTTGTGCCTCAAGCACCAGGGCAGCATGACCAGGCGAGGGATCTGGCGGGGGTGATCCGAACGACTGAATGTGATGCAGGACTCCAAACGGCTGAGGTACTCAGGGATGGCGGTTGGAGCGGTCACAGCCAGGCTGACCTGGCGGATGATCTTCTTTTGCACCCTGTTTGTTGGGCGCCCCTTTTGGATCATCAGGGACCCTTTCGATGCGGGGTACCCGTTTACGCCGTTGCTTTTCTCGGGCGCGATCGCGTGATTCGAAGGCCCCACGGGTGGTGGTGGAGGAACTCCGTGGGCGATGTCGTCTGGTGCAGGTGCGTGTCCGAACCCAGTGTTTGGGATCTGCTGTCTCATCTGGGCGAAGCCCTCGCTGAGTTTCTGGAACTCGCGGAAGTCCTTGAGCATGTGGTTGGCCTTCTTTTTGCCATCCTGCTTGTCGATGTAGAAGTGGATGGTGCATGGGCCCGACAACTTGTCTTATGCCAAGGGTTAGTCGTCGCGGCCATGGTGCTGCCACGTTTGCGTTGGGCGTCCTCCATCGCGGAAGTTGTTTCCATGGTATTCGCCATTGCTACAGTTGTTTTCGTTGTGGCGCTCGGCATAGCCAGCCACAACCATGTCGGGTCCGTCGCGATCGTCGTAGACGCACGATATCTGTTTGCTATGGTGCTCACGTCTGCGGCCGTAGTCATCTTCCTCGTCTGAATGTGCTCGGTGGACGGAATCTTCGTCATTTGCCCACCTGTTGGTGATGTCCATGAGGTGGTCGAGTGTCTTGGGCTTGACTCGCCCAAGTTCTTCCTTGTAGTCCTGGCGTTTGACGCCATCTTTGAAGGCGTCGATCGTTCTCTCCTCGAAGATGTGTGCCGCAGAGTTCTTGATGTTGGACCAGTATAGTATGTACGAGCGAATGGATTCGCCCGTTCGTTGAGTGCAGGCCCACAAATCCTCGATCGAGGCTGGCCTCTTGCTGGTACCCTTAAAGTTTCGGATGAAACTGTACGCCAGTTCCTCCCAGCTTCGGATGGAACCCGAGGACAGGCTGCTGAGCCAGATCCGGGCTGCCCATATCAGCTGTAGTTGAAGGCATTGCAGGGCGGTATTTTTGTTTCCGTCGTGCAGCTTGACGGATGACAGGTGGTCGCTGAGCCACGCCTTAGGGTCCTGTGTGCCGTCGAACTTTGGAGTGTCCGAAGGGAGCTTGAAATTTCTCGGCATTCATGTTCGCCAAACAGATCTGCTGAGGCATCGAGCTTCGCAGAGTTCCCCGTCGTCATCCTCTTCGGATTTGGATGAGCACGCGCGTTTGGCGTGTGCCTTGTCGACCTTGCGCTGAGCGAGGTTGCTTCGAGCGTCGTATTCGCGGCTACAACGTCTTAGGCTCTTGCGTCGTCGAGGCAGATCGTGCTCGTCCTCGTCAGATGACAGTGTGGGGCTACGGTTGAATTTGACCGTGGCCTTCTTCTTTGGCTCCGTAGGAGCCTCCTCGTGGAGCGCAGCTCCAACGAGTCCGAGTCCCGCTAGTGCAGACTTGTGCATAGCTCTCTTCGGATCCCCCACCGGAGGTGGATGGGAACCGAGATATGTAGTGGTTGCCATGATCGCAGCCTGCGTTGTCTTCGGGATGACGTTGCCATTGGTGTCCATATCCATGAAGGACGTGTTGAGGGTTCGAGTTACCTCGCGACGTGCAGCGGGATCCATGTTATCCATGCGAGAGCGATGCTTGTTGGCTTGATTGCCGTGCGAGCTGGAGCCACCAGCGACGAAGAGCGTAGCTCACCACGCGCTAGACTCCGAGTCCGTTTGCTTGCATTTATCGAGTACCTCTTGCATCTTCACCTGCTTTTTATGCTCTTCGATGAGGAGCGGGTGGTATGCCATCAACAAGTCTCGTGGAGCGTCCACAGGCAGGACCTTGTTGCCCGCCACGGCTTTGCATGCCTGGTGCCATCCTTCCTCGTTGAGGTGGATTATTTGATGGGCGTCGGGGTCATCCTCGTTGGGTGGGGGAGATGGTTGCCTCCTATTTTCTCTGTTTCTACCCTGTGGGTTGGGTGGTGGCACGTGGGCACTCGAACCTGGTGGTTGTTCCACGTCGCTTTGGATGACCACGACCACTGGTAGCGCTTGCAGATTGGATCGCTGCTGCAGCAGCTTTCGGATCCGGAACCGTAGGTTCCTTCATCCGACGGGTGGTCGCATAGATCTGAGTTGCAGCTGCTAGTGTCGTATGACTCATCTGTCGATGTTGACGTGCATAGCATGCTGGGATGTAGGGCCCACTAGGCGGGCCTGATCAATGGCAGCGGCACCCACTCTGGGAGGCGGAGAGTGCCAGTCTGTCCCACCTAGAAGCAGAAGCTCCCGAACAGGATCTCAAGTTCGTCGCCTACGGGCTCGAAGTCCTTCATGGTGGCTGGCGAGTGTGCGGTGAAGTCAAAAGCGCCAAAGAGGAGATGGCTCTCCATCGCCGAGGAGTTGTAGATCGCTTTGGTCGGGACCGTCACGATCGCACAATCAGCGCCCCCGATTCCCACAGACAGCGCCAATTGACGAGGTTTAATCTCGTCAATGCCCATTGTTATGAGCTTGGGTTTTGGAGAAGATGGGGGTGCTGGAGATCGCGGAACGGTTAACAGACAAGCAACCAGGGGACATGATATTTACCCAGGTTCAGGCCCCCGAAGGGAAAACCCTACTCCTGCTTGTCTGCTCTTGATTACGGCGGAACTGAAGGTTACAGGGGTGCGCAGATGCAATATGGTATGGAGGTGTGTATGCGGTGGAAAAAGGATTGGACCTCCTCGCTGTGCCCTCCTATCCTTTATATAGAGTTATGCAGGTCTCGGGCATAGATCGAGTCGTTTACAGGTTTAGGGTTTGCCCCTTTGAATATTCTATCTGTTCTAGTCTTGCTCTCCAGGGATCCGAAGATGTCATGGGCTTGGGCAACCCGAAAATCTCCACATGCCGCGTGTATTCTTGTGGGCCTTTCTTGGGCTGGACCAGGTATGCTAATGTCGTGTACCCGTAGGGTATAACCATGTCAGCGTGGACTCGGTTCAGCTCATCAGGCTTAGCTCCATATTCATGTAAAGCGTCTTTCGTTGACGTTTCTTGTCATCACCCGACGCCCTCTGCTTTTGCCCTTCTATCACCAAAACGGTAATAGAAGGAGTCGTCCACCATGAGTTCGATCGTCCTTTCCCCGCAAAAGAGGTGGGTGTACAGAGTCTTATTTACCAAGGAGGCTAGCATCGCAGGGACGCTATACTTCCTGTAGGGACTGTAGTTGAACTACGGTGGGCAAAGTTACTGCCCTGCCCCGGAGGTGCTTCATGGTATTCGAGGCTGGAAGGAAATGTAGGATGATGAAGCAGACTCCCTCCGGAGGTTCACTCCCTCGTGAGGAGGACGCCTCAAGAGCCCCATTTGGTTGGGTCCCCTCGCCAAGCATGTTGCCTCTTGAAAGCGGAGATTGATGCGGCTCGGTTGACTATAGAGCCTCGTTGGGAAACCCCAAGAGCAAGGTGTGATGAGCACAACAGCAAGTTTTCCCTCATATATGAAACCAAGGTTATCGAACCAGTAGGAGTAAGGAAACAACTACAAGGTGTTGCTAACAACCTGGAACCTACACAACACAAACTCAAAACTTTGCCCCAACTTACAGTGAGGTTGTCAATATCACTGGTTTGCTAAAAAAAAAAGGATTAAACGTATAGTGTGGAATATAGTGATTGCTTGTAGAAAGTAAACGATAACAGTAGATGATGTATCAATGATAAAGATTGGACCGGGGTCCATAGCTCACTAGAGGTGTTCTCCTTAAGATAGATAGCATGTTGGGTGAACAAATTACAGCGGGGCAATTAACAGATTGAGAAAGCATAACAATGCATATACTAGACATCTTGACTCCTACGAGATTTTATTAGGCATTACAACATAATACATAGACCGTAATCCAACTTCTTCTATGACTAATAATCCACCTTTAGGTTATCATCCGAACCCCCTCCATTATTAAGTTGCAAGCAACAGATAATTGCATTAAGCAATGTGTGTAAAGTGAACAATACGATTGCTCCATGAGCAAAGGATTGTTGATTTCTCCCTAGTAGCAACAGCACATCTACAAACTTAGAGATTTCTGTCACTTCCCTAGATTACTAGAGGCATGAACCCACTATAGAGCATAAATACTCCCTCTTGGATTCACTAGCATCTACTTGGACAAGATAGCTACTAGCAACGGAGAGCATGCAAGATCACAAACAACACAGACATGATAGAATCAATAATCAATATGACATAGTATCTCAATGACCATCAGAATCCCCACAAACACAACATGTATGATTACAAATACATGATCTTGATCATGAATGGAGCTCATAAGATCTAAACATGATAGCACAAAGGAAGAGAAACAACCATCTAGCTACTATATGGACCCATAGTCCAAGGGTGAACTACTCACGCATCACTCCAGAGGCTGGCATGGTGATGAAGAAGGCCTCTAGGATGATCTCTCCCCTCTGGCAAGGTGCCAGGAAGAGCTTCAGATCCCCCCGATCTAGGGACGATGGTGGCGGCGTCTACAGACTATTTCATGGAGAATTATCGGGTACTTAGGGTTTCTGCATCGGGGTGCTTTTATAGGAGAAGGGGCAAGGTCGATGGGCGCATGAGGGGCCCACACCAGGTGGCAGCACCCCCTAGGACGCGCTGGCCCTAGGTGTGGCCACCTCGTGGGCCCACTTCGGCTTCCCTTTTGACTCTGTCTTCTCTCGAGTAAAATATTGACTTCGGCTTTTGTCCCGTCCAATTCCGAGAATATTTCCTTACTATATTTTCTGAAACCAAAAACAACCAAAAACAGGCAACTGGCACTGCGACATCTTGTTAATAGGTTAGTCCTAGAAAATGTATAAAAATACCTCAAAATGTAGACAAAACATAACAAAGTTGATACTAAACAAGCATGGAGCATCAAAAATTGTAGATATGTTTACGACATATCAAGCATCCCCAAGCTTAACTCCTACTCGTCCTCAAGTAGGTAAGTGATAAAAAGAATAATTTTTGAGGTGACATGCACCATCACAATCTTGATCAAACTATTGTAAAGCATTGATAGCTGGGATAAAAGTACCCTAAACATGAGCATGAAAGATGTAGTTCTAACAATAAGACATAGCAACTATGTTGTAACATCAAAAGGTACAAACAAAGATCATGAATAACAATGCACTGAAAGACATTTGTTTGTTTCACATATAGAAAACATAGCAAAAGTTGTATTCAGCTTGTCCCTCATGGAGTAGAAAAACATAAATCCATAGGACACCTTCAAGGTTCATAAGGGTGACTAGATACAAATATTTCAAGAACAAGCAATATCAACATTATGAATCAATCAATAAGTTTTGGGACAATGCAAATAAAACTAAGAATGACAACTATGCTCTCTTAATTGGTTCTTAAAGATAGAAGGTGGAGACTCAACATAGAAGTAAAATAAGAAAGGCCCTTCATAGAGGGAAACAGGGATTTCAAGTTTCATAAAGAGATTCCAAAAATTATGCTACTTATTAGCTTTCGGCTCTCATTTCCCCTATCATAAGAATCTTGAAGTGATTAAGGTTAAAGTGGAACAAATATGGAGTATATCCTTGACAAATCATAAGTTGGCAATCTCATGTCCCTTGAGTACGAGGGTCGTTCCTCATGCTACTCAACTTTAGTCACAAGCAAGTCCTTGTCATTGTAAGTATATGTGTATCATAGAGAACCGCCAACGGGGTACCCCTTGCCCCATGACACAGGAGCTATCCCATATCAAAATGACAAGGCAACAGACAGTGAGCATCTCAGCAATCTTCTTATTTACCATGGGTATGGTGCTATATTTATTTATTTATTCTTCTCTTTTTTTATATACTTTTTCTTTCTGAAGATGCTTCATGCATTGCTCACTATGGTGATGCTGCAAGTTTCCACCATGATTAGGCCTGGCTTAGGCTAGCCGCCCAGGCATTTCTCTAACACATATATAATACTCCATGGACTTACAAGATCCCCTTTTATTTCACACCGCCGACATCCATAAACAAAAGATCATGATATCAACTTAGTAATATGTACAGGTGTTGAAAGCGTTCCCCATGACAGCATGGTTCTGCTAATTCCCAACTTATAAGTGCAAGCATATACAACATAGACGACACAATGGTTCAAGTTTATTAGGTGCAAGAAATAAACTGTGCCATCAAGTTTGTGAGAGCTTTAATCACTAATTTTCACATAACAAGTTTAATTTGGAAGATAGATAAAACATGAATATACTTGGAATGGTATAACACACCATGCATAGGAATTTATAGTGGACTCTTTTGAATAACTTGGTTTCTTGGGAGTTGGATGCATGTAGATCTTACTCAGTACAAGTGGAGGCTAGCAAAAGACTAGGAGTGACCAACTAAGTAAGCAATAATGGCCATAATCATGCAGAGCGACAAAACATTATCAACTAAAGCATAAAGTGGTATCACAGTCAAAAACTAAATGATCATAAAGGCTAAGGTGACTGGTTCATAGTCTTAACATGGTGTACGCATGTGCCAAGTCAACCCAAATAAAGCATCAGAGGAGAATACCACAATATTATTCTTTTGTATGCTAAAATAACACATGATTCTTTCAAGGCACATTAAGCAATCTCAATTGTTTGGAACAAGTCATGCTACAGCAATAATCACTAAGCATAATGGCAAAGCAACATCTAGCATGACATGATAAATTCTAGGCCACAGTCAAAACAATTCTCCTTTTTGTACCACTATAAGCATGAAACTTTCTACTCCTTCTCCAACACCAATCAACTTATTTGAAACAAAACATGAAAGCGGGGGTCCAACTAATTTATTCAAGAAAACTAAACAAAATAAAACCAAAAACAAAAAATCAGATGCTCCAAGAACAACACAACAGTGCATGAAACAATAAAAATGAAGTATCCAGGAAGAGACATGAGATTTTTATTGATGAAGAAGGGGATGCCTTGGGCATCCCCTAGCTTTGACGCTTTTACCTCTTGAATATTTCTTGGGGTGACACGGGGTGGCATCCTCAAGATTGAGCTTTCATCCATTCTTCATATCATCACATCGTTCTTTCCCTATACTTGAAAATTTCCTTCATACAAAACTTCACACAATCTTCATTAGCAACATTAGTGTATTCAAGATAATAAGCCTTTGGTTTTAGTTTCAACACAAGAAAAACTTTCATTAAAACACAAGCTACAGTAGCAACTTCTTTTAAAAGCTCAAGTGATCAAAAAGAACTAAAAAATAAACTGATAAGAGGCAAATGCAAATAATGGCAGAAATATGTCAAAACGGACTGGCAGGTAAAAACCGATTTTTCCTAAGACCTTGCTCAAATCGAAAGTGTTGAACTAATGAAAGTTATATACAACCTAGGGCATAATCTCAGAAAATTACAGCTCAATCCGATATACAGGAATTTTTCACGAATTTTTACCGTGAAGCACAAATATCTATTTCTGGACAACAACTTCCCAAAATCTTACTTCTCTCTCATTAGAGGTTATTCTTGGCATAAAAACCACACAAAAAGGATAAGGAGAGGTTATTACAAAAGTAATAACTTCCAAGACTCAACAAAAGAAAAACCTAACGAAATTTGGGTTATCTCCCAATTAGTACTTTTCTTTAACGCCTTTAAGTTAGGCATATGAAGCAAGAATCAAGTATTTTCAAATGAAGAAGCATTAACATCAAATTTATTTCCCCTACCTTTCTTACCTTTACTCTTATCTTTAGGGAATGTATGATTGCTTTGTGGAGAAGCAAAATGCATGATGCCTTTTCCCACATCTATTATTGCTCCAAGGTGTTTCAGCAGGGATCTTCCAAGTGTAATTTATCCTTTTCCTACACATTCAATAACAAGATAATCAGTAGACAGCACTTTCCCTAGGATCTTTGTAAACACTCCTTCAGCTATTCCAATGGTAATATAGTAGCATTATTGGTAAGAGATATTTCTTTTCCTCCTTTAGAAAGTCCCCAAAGATTCAAAGATTCATAGATATCTTTAGGCATAAGACAAAATTCAGACATGATAACATAACGAGCATCAAAAGTTTCATTATTTATAACAGATTTTATTATTGGAAACCATTTTGAAGGTTCATAATTTATTAGAACATAATCATGATGCTCTCTAAGCATGTTATAACAATCTTTTAAACTAGCCGTACTGGTCTCAAGAGTGTTTAACCTAGCATAAATGTTTATAAAGGAAGAATCAGATTTGCTAGGCAAATTACAAGTTGCAATCAATTTCTTTATGGCATTAAAAGCATCATCCTCATTGCACTGGAGAAAATCTCCTCCTACTACAGCACCCAAAGCATATGTATAACAAAGAGCAAGACCATAGTAGAAACTGCTAAGAAACAAGCCTAAAGTCATTTTAGGCTCAGTTTTTTCATGTGAATCAGAAATTCTAGACCAAGCTTCTTTGAAACTCTCTTCACTTACTTGTTTGAAAGTAAAGATCATTTCCAAAGGTGACACGGTGATTGGAGCAACACTAGACATGGAAGCAACTTGAAGTAGGAACTAATTTTTTTGTTTTTTATAAGAAAAAGCAAACCAAACAAAACTAATTTTTTTTGTATTTTTAAAAAAGAGAAACAAGCAAAACAAATCCAAATAAACTAAGAAAAACAAACACAAAGTAAAGATATTGGTTGTGAGAGACTCCCCTTGCGAGAATCTTATTTCTCCCTGAAAGGTGACTAACGAGGAGGAAAATATTGAAGTTGTCCTTAACTCCCCGGCAACGGCGCCAGAAAATCTTGATGCGGGTTGACTGTAGAGCCTCGTTGGGAAACCCCAATAGCAAGGTGTGATGAGCACAACAGCAGGTTTTTCCTCAGTTATGAAACCAAGGTTATGGAACCAGTAGGAGTAAGGAAACAACGCAAACTCAAAACTTTGTCCCAACTTATATTGAGGTTGTCAATCTCACTGGTTTGCAGAAAAAAGGATTAAACGTATAGTGTGGAAGATAGTGATTGCTTGTAGAAAGTAAACGGTAACAGTAGATGATGTATCAATGATAAAGATTGGAGCGGGGTCCATAGTTCACTAGAGATGTTCTCCTTAAGATAGATAGCATGTTGGGTGAACAAATTACAGCAGGGCAATTGACAGATTGAGAAAGCATAACAATGCATATACTAGACATCTTGAATCCTACAAGATTTGATTAGGCATTACAACATAATACATAGTCCGTAATCCAACTACATCTATGACTAATAATCTACCTTCAGGTTATCATCCGAACCCCCTCCAGTATTAAGATTCAAGCAATAGATAATTTCATTAAGCAATGTGTATAAAGTAAACAATACAATTGCTCCATGAGCAAAGGATTATTGTTTTCTCCCTAGTAGTAATAGCACATCTACAACCTTAGATATTTCTGTCACTTCTCCAGATTACTAGAGGCATGAATCTACTATCCAGCATAAATACTCTCTCTTGGAGTTGCATGCATCTACTTGGCCAAGATAGCTACTAACAACGGAGAGCATGCAAGATCAAAAATAATATAGACATGATAGAATAAATAATCAATCTAACATAGTATCTCAATGATCATTGGATCCCCACAAACACAACATGTATGATTACAAATAGATGATCTTGATCATGAACGGAGCTTACAAGATCTAATCATGATAGCACAAAGGAGGAGAAACAACCATCTAGCTACTGTATGGACCCATAGTCCAAGGCTGAACTACTCACGCATCACTTCGGAGGCTGGCATGGTAATGAAGAAGGCCTCCGGGATGATCTCTCCCGTCCGGCAGGGTGCCGGGAAGAGCTTTATATCCCCCCGAAGGTAATTTGTCCCATAAAGGAACTAGGGTCCAACGATCCCTTGGTTCGAGAGGTGGTTGAACACGCGTTCCCAAGGTACCTCGGTGATGGTAGCGACGGCAGAGTAAGAACCATGACAGAGAGGTAACACAGGGTTTTTTACCCAGGTTCAGAACCCTCCTGAGGAGGTAAAACCCCTACTCCTTCTTTGTTGTATTGCTCGCTTGGCTTCGCGAGGGTATAATGGAGGATGAATTTCTAGGGTTTAGATCGCTGAGGATCGATCCCTTCTAAGATAGGAGGAGGGTCTCTTATATAGGGCAGCGTTGTTCCTCCTCCTCCCGCCTTGGAGGTAAGGGCTTCCACACAGCCGCCCCTCGAGGACCCGATCTAGGAGGCTATTAGACTCGGTTCAGCTCGTCTGGCTCATATTCATCCTCCTATAAAGCGTCCTTCATCGACGTCGCTTCTCTTCACCCGGCGCACTCAGCCTTTTCCCTTCTATCACCAAAACGGCAATAGAAGGAGTCATCCACCATGAGGTCAATCGTCTTGTTCCCGCAAAAGAGGAGGATGGACCGAGTCTTCTTCACCGAGGCGGCTAGCATCGCAGGGACGCTATACTTCCTGTCGGGACCGTAGTTGAACTCCGTTGGGCAAAGTTACTGCCCTGCCCTATAGGTGCTCCGTGGTATCCGAGACTGGAAGGCAACGTAGGATGACATAGCAGACTCCTACTAGAAAAAGGCTTATAGCCTCCAGGTGGCTAGTGACAGGCAGAACTATGCCTGTTACTAGTAAGTATTATCAGCTGACAGACTAGAATAAGCCTATCACTAGTATAAAACACTAGTGACAAAATGAAAAATTTACTTAGTGACAGGCATCTATATAGCTTCTCACTGTTAACGCTATGATCAGTGACATACTTAAAATGTGCTACTCCCTTCGATCCATGTTACTTGTCTTAGAAATGAATATATCTAGACAAGTTTTAGTGTTAAATACATCCATTCCTGCGACAAATAATATGGCTCGGAGGGAGTAGTCAATAGTTTTTTATGGAGGTGACTGAAAGGACAAATTTCTTAGTGAAGGGCATGTCTAAAGGCCTGTGTCACAAGTAACCAAAATTTTCATAGCCAAAATTACAAATCCCGGACGGACCTGCAGTTTGATGCCAGTCGAGCGCCGCTAGGCCGGCCCACTCGGTCACTCGATGCTGAGGTGAGATTGACGTCAATCAAGTCGAGATCAAAACGAGTCTGAGTACTCGTTCGCTCCAGTTTTGTCAACCAATTTTGGTTCAAACTCGTGTATTTAAATCTACACTATTTATAAAAGAGCAAACATAAATTTTTCAATGTCCACCAAACTTTGTGCACATAGTTTAACAAGCACTGTGGGATCTTCTTCGTCTATATCTATACTACTATCCCAATTGCTAAAAAGTGCTTGGAGGCCACGTTGTCTTTTCCAGTCTCCGTTTTGTGACCGTCGGATCACACCCGTCACGTACCGCGTCCAAACAGATTCTATCTGGAACGGTAGCCTCCCGACCGCTCCACACCTGCGCATTCAAACCGCCCACCCACGTCTCTCTCCGCACGTCCCGTCCCTTCTCCCCATTATCTCCGCTCTTCTCCCCCATTATCTCCGCTCGTCTATGGGGTGGCGTCGTCGCCGGTGAGGTCAGCGCGGCAGAGGGAGGCGAGCTCGGTCCACGGCTGAGGGAAACGAGGTCGGTCCGTGGCTGAGGGGTAGGGGATCGGGTGGGCTGGATCTTCATCCTCAAGCTCGCGGCGACACCGTCTGCCCTCGCGACCCTAGTTTTCTCCCGCGGCGTCTGTGGTGTCTGCGCGAATCAGAGGTGAAGTAGAGCAGAGCGGGGAAGAGGGCTGCGAGCTCGATCCACGGCGGGGGGTGGGGGTGTAGGGGCATCCGCGGCGGGTGGATCTGCACCCTCTAGCTGGTGGTGGGGGCGACGACCTCTTCGGTGAAAGGACCGGCGAGATCTGCATCAAAGGAAGCTTCACGGCGAGGTCGTCGAGATCCGCGGCAAGGAAGGTTCACGGCGAGGTCGGCTACCCGTGGTGGCATCGAGCTCGCGGCGAGTTTCCTCGAGCGCGGAGTTCGTTTTTGCTCGAAAACGAAGATTATACATGGATTTTGACTTCATCAAGCAACTAGAGGTACTCGTACTGCCTCCCCCCTAATTGCCATGGCTAAATCCATCTGAGGATGTGGGATTTTTGTGTTTAAGTCGAAGCAATAATAATTGAAAATCTTAACCAAATAAAAAATGCAGCACGATGATGGTTAAGTTGTTACTACTCAAGTACTGGGATGATTCCAATTTATCGGGCAATTTATCTGTCATGTGTATGTTCTAGGGGTGTGTATGTTGTAGGGTGTGTATGTTCTAGGGGTGTATGTTCTAGGGGGGTGTGTATGTTCTGAGGATGATGATTTTCCCCTTTGTTAGTGCGTGCCATGTGTATGATTCCACATCTACTCAATTACCCGTGATCTATCTGCCATGCATATGTTCTAGGGGGTGTATGTTTTTTCATGATTTTTGTCCTTTTTTGTTAGTGCGTGCCGATGTATTTTTGCTACTGCCCTACTCTGTTTTTGGTAATCCAAATTCAAATTAAAATGCAGCATGATTACTCACTAAGTTGTTACTTTAAGTACATGATGTTTTTTTTGCATTTTCATGACCCATGATCTATCATGTGCTTTTTGTTTAGTGTGTGCCGATGGATTTGTTAGTGCCCCTACTCTTGTGTTTGGCAGTAGTATATATCTGAGTTGTTTCTCTAGCATGGGTTTTTAAGTTGGGCTTTTAAATTCAGTATGCTTACGCTTTTTCTTTTTAGTTGCTTTTTTGTTTATGATGTATAGTTTTGTTTTCTTCCAACTTGCTTAAATTGGTTTCAAAATCCTGCTTAGTTGGTTCCAAAATACTACAGAGTTGGTTCCAAAATACCACCTACTTGCTTTTTGCTCATGATGGATAAATTGTTTCTTCCAACTTGTTTAAATTGGTTCAAAATCCTGCTTAGTTGGTTCCAAAATACCACCTACTTGCTTTTTCTCACGATTCCAACTTTCTTAATTTGGTTCAAAATCCTACTTAGTTCTGAATGCTTTTTTGAATGCTTGATTTTTTAGTTGCTTTGTTTTTTGTGATGGTTAAGTTGTGTGTTTCATCATGCTTAAGTTGGTTCCAAAATACTACCTAGGTGGTTCATGTGTTTTTAGAACCTTTTTTATTTTCCATGTTTTTAAAAGTTGCTTGCCCATGAAATAGCAAAGTTGGTGTTTGCACCTTGTTCTTGCTGGTGTAGACAAAGTCACTAGTTTGTATACTGCATATCTGCATACCCGTGATCTATCTGACATGCGTATGTTCTAGGGGGTGTATGTTTTTTCGATGTTTTTTTGACCTTTTTGTTAGTGCGTGCCGATGTATTTTTGCTACTGCCCTACTCTGTTTTGGTAATCCAAATTCAATTCAAAATGCAGCATGATTACGCGCTAAGTTGTTACTTTAAGTATAGGATGGTTTTTTGCATTTTTTATGACCCATGATCTATCACGTGCTTTATGTTTAGTGTGTGCCGATGGATTTGTTAGTGACCCTACTCTTATGTTTGTCAGTAGTATATATATAAGTTGTTTCTCTAGCATGGGTTTTTAAGTTGGGCTTTTAAATTCAGTAGGCCTACGCTTTTCTTTTTAGTTGCTTTTTTGTACATGATGTATAGTTTTTTTTTCTCCCAACTTGCTTAATTGGTTTCAAAATCCTGCTTAGTTGGTTCCAAAATACCACCTACTTGCTTTTTGCTTATGATGGATAAATTGTTTCTCCCAACTTGTTTAAATTGGTTCAAAATCCTGCTTAGTTGGTTCCAAAATACCACGTACTTGCTTTTGCTCATGATTCCAACTTTCTTAATTTGGTTCAAAATCCTACTTAGTTCTGAATGCTTTTTGAATGCTTGATTTTTTAGTTGCTTTGTTTTTTGTGATGGTTAAGTTGTGTGTTCCATCATGCTTAAGTTGGTTCCAAAATACTACCTAGGTGGTTCATGTGTTTTTAGAACCTTTTTGATTTTCCATTTTTTAAAAGTTGCTTGCCCATAAATAGATAAGTTGGTGTTTTGCAGCATGTTTAAGTTGGTTCTAAAAAGTATTCTTAAAAGTTTTCTAAATTGCATTCTGGGTATATACAAAGTTGTTTTATATACTTTACCTTTTTGTATACTGCATATCTGTTTTTTCAGGAAGAACATAGTGCTAAGCTGAGTTACTTTTGGGCTTTTTTACAGGGTAGAATATCACTAGGTACACATGGCTAAAGACAATACCAAATGCGCCCGCCTGCGCTTGCCGGAAGATAATGCAGCAGGGGGGAGCAAGCAAGTTCCTCATGATTTAGCCAAAGGAAAATCTGTTGTGGTGAAGCCTACTCGAAAAAGACGGATTGTGGTATGCCTTACTGCTTTTTTGTTCCCTGTTAACAGAGGCTAAACCTTTTAACATTTTTTTAAGGATCAACACTGAATTTGCTTTTTTACTGAAAATTTCAACAGCTTGGAAGGAACCGCGCTTCGCCCGCGAGGTTGTTTAAGTTGAACCAAATTTTGTCTCCAGAACAAAAAACTCTAATAGAAGAATGGGGATGGGGAGGGATGATAAAGGTGCAGGCTAAGGAGATGCCAGTGGATCTAAGCATGTGGGTTTTGTCTTGCTTTGACCCCATACGGAACGAGCTTGCCATCCCAGGGAGGGGAACAATCCCAGTGAATGCAGATTCATAGACGAAAGTGTTTGGGATCCCGAACGAGGGGCAGCCTGTTTGTTATGAGATGGAGGCAGAAGCTATTGAGTTCTTCAACAGATAATACAACATAGAGAGTGTTTCAGCACCGGAGTGGGGCGACTGGTGCAAATGATAAAAAACATGGGTGGGGTGGCAGACTTGAAGTTCCTTCGTGCATATTTTGCCGGTGCAATAAGCTGTTTTGTATGCCCGACTACCGCTTCTAGTATCAGTCCAAGGTGCTACAGGTCCCTTGTTGATCTCAACCTATTTCGAAGGACCAATTTTGCCCAATTTGTTGTTGACCAAATTTCCACACAAGTAAAGATGGGAGCAAAGAAAAATTCTATGTGCTGCTGCCTCCATCACCTCGTGGTAAAGTTGCTGAAAAAATTCCCCTCTTTCCTATTATTTTTTATGTGAAAAATCAAATTTGTAACAGAGATAGTCATCCCCTCTTTTCCAATGCAGATCCTCTACCTTGATTCTCTGGAAGTTGACGAGGTGGTGCAATCTGAAGAAAACTGTCCAGTCCGGGCTGAAGCATGGAATAATAAACTAATACAAGCTGTCGAGCGCAAGGATTCTAAAGGCAATGGAGACTTTGGGAAACTAAGAGTAAGCATTTACTCCTTTTCATTTTTTGTGTTTGATTTTTTTCATTCTTTTTTATCTCTAGTGACGCGTGGGTAGCCATGGACCATCTAACAAGTTTTTATTTATGTGTTTTGATGACATGAAAATATAGTTGAAAGAAGGTGTTGGCGCAAACATAACTGATGGGCTTTTTGTGGGGATGACAAGGACTGAAGATTTTGTTTCTTCAAAGTTGCCGCGGAGCTTTCCATATGAGGTGAACCTAGATTATTTTGCATTCACTAGCTTTTGCCCTCCAAATGTATGTTGTATACTACTGCAAAAAAGCAGGGACACTAACAATCGGCTAAGTTGTTTTCCTGTTACACCTAAGTTGGTTTCAGAAACTGCCTAACTTGGTTACTAAGTTCAATACTAAGTTGCTAACATAAACAGCCTAACTTGGTTTTAGTTGCTTGATTTTTCTTAGTTTAAAAAATTGCTTGCTCATGATGGGTATGTTGTTGTATGCAGCATTCTTAAGTTGGATCTAAGTACTACTTAGTTGGTTCCTAATGTTTTATCAGAATGTTTTTTTATTTGAATTTTGTTTTTTAAAAAGTTGGTTGCTCATGATGGGTATGTTGTTATATGCATCATGCTTAAGTTGTATCTAAGTAGTACTAAGTTGGTTCCTAATGTTTTATCAGAATGTTTTTTTATTTGAATTTTCTTTTAAAAAAGTTGCTTGCTCATGATGGGTATTTTGTTGTATGCAACATGCTTAAGTTGGATCTAAGTAGTACTAAGTTGGTCCCTTGGATGTTGCTTTTTAAAGCATCTTTT
The DNA here is from genome assembly GCA_023614405.1 of Avena insularis. Classification (NCBI taxonomy): domain Eukaryota; kingdom Viridiplantae; phylum Streptophyta; class Magnoliopsida; order Poales; family Poaceae; genus Avena; species Avena insularis. The sequence continues at coordinate 176,390,172 of CM042689.1, forward strand.
TTGTGTTTTTTCCTTTTTTCCGTAGTGATTTTATTTTGTTTTCTCTTTTTTTTGGCAGAACAAAAGGAAGATTGATGTTATGCTTGGGGAGTTATGCACGGACATATCAAACAGGCTTGGTGCTTTTGTGGAAGCTATTGGAACTATGGAAAGCGCAGAAAGTTCTAGCCATGCTCAGGCTAGAAGGAAGAGACAAAGGATTGATAGAGGCGACGGTGACGATGGGGATGACGAAGACAACAACGACAACAATGAAGCTGATGAGTCTGAAGACAGCAGCGACGGTGACGATGGGGAAGATGGCAATGATAAGGAAGATGAAGATGAAGATGATGAGGATAGGAATAACAACAATGGATTAGATAGGGAAGATGATCATGGGGGAGACCAGGACGGTGACTTGCACAAGACACCGAGAAGATCTGCTAGGATAACACCAACAAAGGGACACAATGGTCCTGCTAGCAACCTAAGAAAGAGATGCAGTGATTCTGAAATCCATGCAGATGCCGGTGCAAACAGAAGCACTGATTCACCTTCATTCTCCATGTGGAGTCTGTTCGCATACCCAGGAGTAATGGCAGCACCATCCCTTGCAAGTGTGCCTCCACTACAAACAGATCAGGTTGGAGGAGAAGAAGAAATACATAAGCTAACAGCAGAGTGCTTCAAACTATAGAATTTAGACATAAGAGGTGATGTGCAGCAACAGGGAAGGAGGAGACATAAAGTTGCGGTGCACCATGGCCGCCCAAACTAGCCATGCTCACCAAACACCCTTGTCCGCGGCTCAACAAGCAATACAGCAAGCGCATTCCCACCTGAGGTTGCCAAAACATGGCTAAAGCAAACTGCAACTACACCACTGGAACGAGCAGGTACTCTAGATGGAGGAGCAGCCAGCAGCAGGAAGCAGGAGGCCACGCGTGAAACTTGTCCACCACCGGCACCAAAATCCGATCCATTGGTTGAAAAGAGATTATGGCAGGAAAGATTGGATCAAGCTTGCGATGCACCATCTTTTGATCTTGGTTTGGATAGCCTAGAGAAGGATGAAAACATGGGACTCAACAATGCTTCAAACCTCCCACAGTCAGTTATAACCCCTGTAAACTTGGATTCTAAAAGGTTCAATTATGACGATGATTGGGATGACTAGACTTGGAGAGAAGCTGTATATGCTGTTGAAAGAGTAGAAAGGGAGAAAGGCATCCAAGAAACTGTGGTTAGTGAGCAAGCTAACACTGGTTTTGACACACAAGCAGATACATGAACTGAAGCTACAGTAAACTCCGGTGCATCTGCCAGTATTGCAGCAGTAGAGCATCTGCAAGTTCAGGGAACCAGTCCTGTGGTTAGAGAGCATCCTGATGTTGGTTTCAACACACCATCAAGGGCAGGGACTAGGGACACATTCAACACTGATGCATCTGGCAGTACTACAGCAGCAGAGCGTCCGCAAGTACAGGGAAGGAGGATTGTTAGGTAGGGACCTTGCATGAAATCCCCTTACTTCTCGTATGTTGACAAAATGGTTTTTACGTGCTCTGCCGATGTGAAAGAGACATACAACGCAGTTACTGCACATGGAAAAAGAGCTGGGAGGGGGCAAGATGTTGACAAGACCCCAATTATTGTCAGCTATGACAAGTTTTTCGTTTCTCTAAGAGATCTAGCCAACTCAATGTTGCCAGGCGGGTGGGTGTCAAACACTGTAATGGAACTCGGAATCGAATCCATAATGCTACGAAAACTTAAGAAGATAAAGAAGCTCGTCATGCCTCTGAGGGTTTCGGTAAATATACTCCACACAAATTCTTTCTAGTTTAACTTGCTTACATTGGTTCATTAAGTTTTAATTTTTTCAGAATTCATTTAAGTTTTGCACTTTTTCCTTACTAAGTTGTATACTGAAATCCATCAAGTTAGTTTCTTAACTTTGTCAGATTTGTTAAAAATCCTACTTAGTTGGTTCATCCTATTGATAGTTGCTTGTTTTACGATGGTAAGTTGTTGCTTGCGACATGCTTAAGTTTGTTCTAAATTCTACCTAGTTGGTTTTTGATCTTTTTAGAATGCTTAAGATTTGTCTTTTTATTTTCTTAGTTGCTTATAAGTTTATAAGTTGGGTTTATGATGGTTCTAAGTTGGTTATTGAAACTGCCTAAGTTGGTTTTGCTGTTTTTGTTTCCTTCGGTTTTTTTGCCTTACCTTCAAGATGGCTAAGTTTGATTACTGCTTTCTTTTTTGCGGTCTCTTCTGAAAGATCTGGATTATAACAAAAGAGAGCTAAAAAAGCATTTTGGAAAATTTCCTGCCCATCTTGACAGGAAAGACAGTGTAAGTACTTATTCTCCATTTTTTAGCTCGTATTCGCAACTTTCATTTTTTTAACAACCAACTTTTTTAACTTTGCAAAACACAGGTTCTACTCCCTGTACTTGAAAATCTGGCACACGACGCGCTATTCCCCGTCGATCACTACTGGCTTTTTGTCATTAACTTAAGGGACAAAAGATTTGAGGTGCTCGATTCCATAAGGTCCTTGGAAGACAAGAAGCTCGCAGCAGAAGTTGAGGAAATAGTCGCTCCCATCAAGAATTTATGGCAAGAGAACTATTCAAGCTTAGCAATACAAATCGCGACATTCAAAGTTGAACATATCAACCCTCCAAAGCAGTCATCAAAGTGAGAACAGCAACATAATTTCTGGTTATGCAGTAACTTTTTTATTTTTTCGAGTTGTGTTTTTCCTTTATGTTTTTTTGCATACTGAATATACTGTTTTCTTACTAAAGTTTGGTTACTAAAATATGCTACAGTTGTGTACTGTTTTTGGCTCTGTACTAAAGTTTCACTTCCTAAAGTTGGTTAGTGCATATACTAAAGTTGTGCATACTATTGGATATAAGTTGGTTGTTAAAATAGACTAAGTTGTGTACTGTTACTAATGTTTTTTTACTTAAGTTTTTATACTGAAAGTAGCTTGCAAAAGGTTCTGTTTTTACATCAAAAATAAACTTGAATCCTAAAAACCATTATGTTGGATCCTAGGATCCATTAAGTTGGTTTAACACAATGCTTAAGTTGCTTTTTATACTGAACATGTAAATGGATACTCATGGATAATTAGGTTTCTTATGGATTTTCATGTACAAAGACATGGTTAGAGTTTCCTTGATTCTCTAGTGTTTAATTAGTTGTTCTCAAAACATAGTAAAGTTTTTTTCCAGTTTACAAGAAACAACTTAACTAACACCTTTTTCGTTAATTTCTCTATTCATTGCAGCAACGAATGCGGAATTTACACCTTATTCAACGCTAAGAACTGGAATGGTAGGAGTCTTCCCAAATATGATTCATCACATGTGCCGAACATCAGTAAGCTACAGACTCATACATGGGTCTCTTCTACAAAGAACACTAGCAACTGGAAAACCATCCTCAAACTGAAATGAGGTATATAATCAAAAAGAAAATCAAATTACTTATTTGCACTACTTTTGGCCCAACCTAAAAGTACAAGTAGCGGCGTTATGGCCAGGCCAATTGCACACGGTACGTAGAATGCTTTTTTTCACTTGCAACTCAATACCAGATGGTATTCTCCCTTTCTTCCGACCTTTAGTGTTAGACCTGGGAGGATTTAGAACTACAAATTCTTCTCTATTTGGTGCAACCACATAACCTGCTTCGGGCTGGGGACCTGCTGTTGGTGCACGGTGCATATTAGGGGCCGAGGAAGTTGCATGTTGCACTTTAGGATCTGTTGTTTGCTGTTGCACATTAAGAACTGTTGTTTGTTGCTGCACACTAGGAGCTGGTGTTTGCTGCTGCACATTTGGAGCTTGTGTTTGTTGTTGCACATTGGGAATTGCTATTTGGTGCAGCACATTAGAGTTGACATTTGTTTTGGTTGCTTTCTTCTTCCGAACTTTGTTCAGTTGAGCAAACTCTATTTTCATCTCCCTAATGTGTCTACGGGCAATGGCTTCCGCTTGATCTGATTCACTAAGGACCTTAGCCATTTGCACAAATGATTTTGACAAGTTCGCAAATCGTAGTTTCGCCGACACTTTGCATCACATCATCTTGTACTGGATCTGTAGAAAACGGTGCATCCTCAATTGCTTGCTGAGTCCACCTTTTCAGTATGAACCTATCTGGTATTGCATCAATTCCTATGTGAGTAAACACTTTTAGTACATGGCAGCAAAGAATACCATCGCGTTTGATATTGCAACAATCGCGGTTGAAATGTCGACCATTAGCATTTACCATGTAGTTCCTAGACCCATAAGGATAGCACTTGACATTGTTAGGAACCAACAAGTACATGTTCTAGCCTGGTGTTTGCACGTTATAACGGCCAATAAGTTCAAATTCTAGTCTGAACCGTAGGTAGATGTCCCGAGTATAAACAACCAACACAAGCTTCTCTATTGGGAATGGGGACCATGGCTTCACCTCTAGCTCATCCGTCCGATAATCATTGTTGCCTTCCCTGCCCAAAATCTTCCCCTAGATCTTCTCATATTGCCTAACAAAGTGCTTAATTGAATTCTGGGGGTTTATGTAACGCTTTTGAACTGCATTGAAACCTTCACTCCTCTGAGTTGACTGTAGAAATGGGAAGAACCGCTCCCTGAAGTAGCATGGAACCCATGTATGAGCATTCTTCTTTAACGAACAAAAGTATCATTTCCCGACAATTCCCAGTTCACGATCAGTTCAGTCCAACTTGCTTCAAACTCTTCAACAGACATGCATTCATTGAAATCATCAGCTAGACCAGGATGCCGCCCTAGGAACGAACCCAACTTCTCATTAGCGTTTTTCATGACGTGCCAACGACAGTTTCTGTGACAACTCTTAGGGAAGATGTCTGAAATCGCTCTCGCCATAGCCCAGTCCTGATCTGTGATAATATTGTCTGGCTGTACACCATGCATGGCTTCAAGGAACTCCCTAAGTAGCCACTTAAAACTTTCTTCCCTCTCATCTCTAATGAAACCGCAGCAAGCATAAATGTTTACCCATGTTTGTTTATTCCAATGAACGGAGCAAAGGGCATGTTGAAGCGATTTGTACAGAAAGTTGTGTTGAACGACACACAAATCATGGTATGCCTCTACATAAGCTTTCCTTGCAACACTGTCAACCCAGAATATATTTCTACTCTATTCTTTGCATCAAAAGAGAATTTGAAGTAAAACTCCGGGTCTTTTTGCTGCAACTCCTTGAAGTATTCGAGCGTTTCACCAATGTCAATCTTCCTGTTTTCATTCCTGAATTCAGACCGCGTGTTTGATATTGTCTTGGGTCCATATGGGACAAACGCATCTTCGCCATAAAATTCAGACATAACCTCCATCATGCGCCCTACACACATGCAAAAACAAAAAAACTAGGCATCATGAGTAATCAAGTAATCATTAGGAACCAACTAAAGTAGTTTTTAGAACTAACTTAAGCATGATGCAGACACCAACTTAGGCATCATTGGAAGCAACTAGAAAATAAAATAAATTAAAACATTCAAAAAACATTAGGAAACCACCTTAGTACTTTTTAAAATTCAACTTAAACATGTGAAAGCACCAACTTTACCATCACTAGTAAGCAACTTAAAAGCCCCGAACACACAAGCAACATCATGTGGCAGTTATCTTCTTTTTTTAAAAAGGAATTGGGTTTAAGAAAACACACCTTCTAAGTTGCAGTTATGTAGGCACCCCATGAATTCCTTTTCATCACTGGGAATGCCCCTGTGATCTCATGTGCTTTGTGAGAGATGGCTTCACAATCATGGGATGGTTATGCTCAGCAACAAAATAGGTCACCTCCCACTTGTTATTAATCAATTTGACAAACATCCTAGCTGGGAATTTTGTTTGGTTGATCATTTCCCTCTTGCGCTTAACTCCAAGCCTGCTACTACTTTTTGATCTTGATGGTACACCTTGTCCATCTTCTGCACCGTCACCATCTAGCTGAATAGGGCTGACATCTTCAACCACAGTCATTTTTTCTCTTTGCTCTTCTTCTTCTTCTTCATACTTGTTACACACAAATTGTTGTTTCTCAAGTGTGTTTGTGTTCTTATATCTCTTTGAAGTATTAGCCTTTATTGATAAACCAAGCTTCAGAGCATAAGCATTGTAATGATCTCTTGCAATCAAAATCGAGTCGAACTCATCCCAAGGAAGGGTTCATGCGGACTGGATGCAACTTCCTCATTCATACCAGCAGCACGTTCTGCTAAGTCAGGATAAGTGGTTGATTCTGTATGAAGAGCAGCTCCATCCAAGCTGTGGTTGGCGGCAGCGGGTGGTGGACCATTGTGATGCGGGCCCCTGCCACTGTGTTCAAAAGAATCACCACCCACCACACCTTGCTCATGCACCATTGGGTCTGGAGATTCTCCAACAACATCGGGAACAAAATCTGCTGCGGGCGGCTGAGTACAAAACTGAGGCTCATTAACATTGTCATCTTCTTAAGGGGGGCATTCAGATCCAAACCAGACATCCTGTAAAAACATAACAAAAACAACTATTTTTGGGTTACTTTTTGATTCATCTAAAACCAAAATTACTGTGATTTTTGCATGCACAAAGAACCAACTTAGTAAAGTTTCCATGATCAACATAGGTATGTAAAAAAGAACCAACTTAGGCAGTTTGTTTGATCAATTTTTTAGGTATATTTTGCTGAATTCAAAACCATGATTTTTTTTGCACAACGCAGTTTTAAGTAAGCAACATAGGTTTATTTTTGCTGAAAGCAACTACAGAATTAATGTTTTTTCTTTTTGTCACCTGTACTGATATGTTTTCATATATTCTTTTCGCAGATCGAGTTTCGACCGCAAACAAGAAAATGACATCCACACGACGAAGGGCATCAACACATAAAAATGTACTTTTTTCTGTTGACCATGGTGCTTTTCTTCTTGTTTACTGAATCAAAACATACTTTTTATACCCGCCACTACTTTGTTGTCTAAGGTTTTGCTGGGGAAGACTTTTTGGAACTACCCCATGGGGTTCCTATGGGCAGTCTTTGTTTGTGTACTGTAATTGTTGTCGAAGGCTTTACTGTGTTAGTGTGTGGTACTACCAGCAACTACTTTGTTTCTAAGTTGCAGATCACATCATCTTTGCACTGATCTAGTCTGAGATTTTTCTCGACAAGATTTTTTATCTGTGCAAGTTGTTTTGCTGCTAGCTGGGTTTGTTCACATCATCTGTGCAAAGATTTTATCTTTTTTCATGATGTATTTTTTGCTAGAAGCAAAAAGTTTGTAACATCTAGATCTACATGCTAGAGGTAAGAGCAGAGAGGTGTAGGTTTTTACCTTTCTTTTTGAGTAGTGTCCTTCTCCTAGGGGGTTCTGTGGGGGAGCTCACTATGGCTTCTAGCCTAGAGAGATCTAGAAGTAATTTCTTCTGTTGTTGTTCTCATCCATGGAGATCTGGAGAAACAAGACAGGGAAGGAGAGAAGGAGGAGGGAGGGAGGAGTCGTGGGGGGTGGGGTGTGTGGGTGCCTGTGTTGTCTTGCAGAAGAAGAAGATGTCAGGTGGAGGGGGTCAGGAGGTGGGGGTCGGGGGGCAGCGTGCCGGGATTCCCGGGATTCCCGCGTTGTCCCGTTTTGTTCCCGCGTTGCCAAAAAACTACCGAGGGCTGCTTTGTCCTATCGAGCACCCGGAGGCTCTCTAGCCGCGTCCTGCTACTATTAAAAAAACAAAGATTTTCTTTCTTCGACTCACCTAATATGTGTACCCAGCCCGCGTAGCACAACCTAATTACTCCACTTAATCTAATCGAATGATCTGGATGCACTTAGAAAATATCTTTGACAGATCATGGTCCGCTATGCGGGCGAAATTTTCCACCGCATGTGTCGTCCGCCCGAGAAAATAGGAGAAAGTAACTGCCTGGCAAGATATAGATCACGATCTTCTCTCAAAAAAGAAAAAAGATATAGATCACGATCGCCCCCATGACCCATCCTTTCACCACGACGCCCAATTCTCGGCTAACCTCCGCTCCTCGCGATGTCCTACGCCGCTGCCAGACCACCCGATTTGGCGGTTCCAAGCCACGCTGTCGCCGTCGTGCTGCGTCGAGCGCCCCCTTGACAAATGATTACGGCGAGGCGGAACCATGGCCTTCTCTATGGAATCCTCTATAAGGTTTGTAAATTCTGGGAGTATCAGCGATAGGGGTCGGGATATACATAGTCATGGTGGCTCACGAAGACTCTAGAGTGATGAAGGAAGGGCAGTGGAGAGGTGCGCAACGACATGGAAGAATTCTCCCTATGTAATTTGGTATTTTTTGTCTGTGTTCTATAGTGGATGAAGAATTCGTCGGATGTTTGTACTGAAATACAAATCCTGAAGTATGATACGATGTGCTCATCTTGCAGATGGCGTCGATAACTAGGCGTGCAAAAGAAATACACATTTCAGCTCCAGCACTATCAACATCTAACTACCTCTGGTGTTGCCTCACGTGCTCTCTACCTAAGGAACACACCAAGGTATGGTTATCCATTCGAGTATCACATGCACGCCGCTCCCGTGGTAAAAACATTTTTTTAGCTCATTGTTTATTTGGATGGAGCTCGATTTGCAAAAGTTACAACATAAAAGCAAATATGAGTGGTAGAAAGTTATAAGTATTTTGGGCTATATATCAATATGCACAATAGATTACAGAGTTTGAGTTCTAAAAAGTAATTTGGGTCGGAGGATTCATGGAAGACTGGTGGGTAGATCCTAATGCACATCATATGACTAAGCAGAGAAGCGTGCTTACTTTTGTCTACGATTAGAGCAGCCAAGTCGGACGCAGCCAGCAGAGAATACCGGTTGCCATGATCTACCCCTTGCGTCCAAACAACTAACAACCTCTGTTCAGCCATATGAAACGTCTGAACCAAAGAATTGTAAGTATTTAGCATTATCCTAAGAGTATTAACAACTTCACAATCAGGTCCTTCCATTGGAGGCCGGTGCCGGCGAGCAGTCCTTTCATTCAATGGCACATCAGTTTATACATCCCCTTCGACACAAAGAGCATGTGACGAAGAGGAAAATTGATCAGTAGAAGCAAGAACTTCATCAGCATCAGCACCATCAGAAGAAAATATACCCATCCTATCCGCAAGCTCATTCTGTGTATCGTAAACATAAAGCTGGGCAAACTTAGGGACATAATTGTCCTCAAGAGTAAGGAGTGAACCCTTTTCATGGCAGACCACTCAACATATCTTGAAAACATAAGGACCCGTCCAACGTTCACACCGTTGTCAACTTGAACCCCAAGAGAAGTGAAAGCAAACATTGAATTGTACTCACGAATTAGGCAGAGAAAACGATTACATTCAATACCGCCATCAAACAGCAGAAATTCAGCCAACGGAGACGGGCAACCAAGATAGACAGAAAATTAAATTATCCCACCACGACAACACTGTATATATACAGGTTTTGTTTTTGTACTAAGATGCTTGCAGCGCTCTTGATACCAATAGCTTGCACCGCAATGCGGGCAGACATAATGAGGAGCTCCATAATAAGATCTCCCTAGCCAAGAACCTGAAAGAGGGAAAAACCATTACAAATAATGTGATAAAGAGATCAAATTCAGACAAACGGAATTAAAAAATAGAAGATCTCCCTGGCCAACCAACGCCGCATCCGAAAATTCGTCAAGGATAGAATCGCCCAGATCATCCTCAGAGAGAACATCCGGAGAACCCACATAAATATCAGAAGAAGCGGGAACGAATTCCCCATACAGATGGGCTAAAACTGAAGATAAGTTAGCTGGGAAATGAGTCCAGCAAGTGGAAGCAGACAACTATGAACTGAAGGTAAAATTGACGGATGGCCAATCTCTGAAAGGAATGTCGTCATCAATAAAACCACCAAACGCAGCCTTGTCAAAGTCGTCGTCAGAAGAAACCATAGGTGGAATTGAACAACACAAACAGGGATGAATAAAATAAAATACATGTATTATGGAATGAGTGTACATGGCGACACACATTCCTCGGACAGTTGCAACCGATGACAATTCTTTAGAACTGGAAAAAGTAAATCTGCAACATTAACTCCAGAATTTGCAATCCCAGCGTATGCACAAACTGAAGAGAACATAGAAGGAATCTGCTAATTGCTATCACATCTTGCTTAGTTCGAGCTGGATTGTGATAAATTATATGTTCTTCGACAAAGGATCACATGGCAGCACAATCGGAAAACAAAGGGGGTAAGATGTACAGCAAGAGATGCTCTCGCATGAAACTTACCGGTGTGAATGTGTGTACATATACCGGGTTAAAAATAAAATCTCCTTTATATTTGACAATGGCTAAACAACAATTTCATGATCTCTTACTGCCTACTAATAGCAATCCACAAGTGCCAGACGACAATGATTTGAACTAACTGATTAGAATAATTAAGAACCGATGAATAATATTTATGTTTATAGTCTTCTGCAGCAAGAGAAGCTCTCACATAAAAATTACCAGTGTGAATGTGTGTAAATATACCAGGTTAAAAATAAAATCTCCTTTATATTTGACAATGGTTGAATAACAATTTCATGATCTCTTACTAATAGCAACCCACACGCGCCAGATGACAATGATTTGAACAAATCGATTAGAATAATCAACAACAGATAGAATAATAAACATACCGTCAGTATAAAAACTTGGACCAAGAAAGGGGAGCAATGCAAGACCTTCACGTCGAGCAGGACTCAAATAACTGCCAAACGCGTCTGATCCAACATGACCTGCTGCAAATAATCATTATTTTCCAAAATACATGAACCAGAAAAAAGACAAAGTGATCAAGTAGAGCATTCACGGTAGAGCAGTCGACAATAATACCTGTGATACCATGGATTGGCCGCTTATCCAATGCAATCTCCTGCCACCAGGCAACCTGCTCAGCGGATAGAGTCTCAATGGCAAGCTCGTCCGCGAAAGCATCAGGAAAAACAGTATAAAATTGACAGACAGTCGAGCTGCTGCAGGCGTATCTTAGGAGAGACGGCGCCGTGATGCGGCAGCAGGGCCGGCACGATGGCGAGAACCAGCCGCAGCAACCGAGGGCGCGTCTGCGCGAGGAAGAATATCCGGTGGCTCGCTGGGCGGGAGCCTGCAGGTTGGCCGGAAGAAAGACGTCCAAGGCGCCGACCGTGCTGCCGGAGCTGAGCGGCAGGCAGTGGCGTGACGTCCCGGATACCCCGCCGAGGGCGGGCCGCAGGTGAAAGCGTTGAATGGCAGGGAGCCAGAGCAACGTCAGGGAGGAGCAAGTTAACGGCTGCAGGCGCATCTTCAGAAAGACGGCACCGTCGCGACGGCGGAACAGACGACGCAGTAGAATCCGCAACAACCGATGGCGCGTCCGCACGCGACTGAATATCCGGCCGCTCGGTGGTCCGGGAACCTGCAGGCTGGCCGGAAGAAGGACGGCCAGGGCGTCGAACACGCTGCCGACGGTGAGCAGCGGCCAGAGGCGTGACGTCTCGGATACCCCGGCAACGACGCGGCGCAGGTGAAGCCGATGAACCGGCATGCTGTCGAACCAAAACCAGAGAATCGCCTTTCCTAGGATCCAATAAAACTGGAAATCAAACATGGCCAAATCCAGAAGAAAAGAAGGTCGAGGTAAAAAATCGAGACGAACCTAGCGACGTGCGTCGGCGTTCTTGCTCTCTCTGGCGGTGTTCGGTGGCGAGCCGGGAGGGGAGGAGGCGGCGCATGGGAGAGGCAAGAGGCGGCGCCCGGTGTGGTGTCGGGGCCAAGAGAGAGACATCTAGGGAAGAAGATAAGGCACACCTCGGCCTTCCAGAAACGTCTCAACCGCTTAGCGAGGAACCGAACGAATAACAACCAAAATAAACCAGACGGAAAAAGACCGGATACTGTAGATCACGGCTACTGGAGATACGCGAGAGCTACAGTGGTATTCGCTGATTTGGCCTCCCTAATCGATCCATAACCCCGCGGGCCTTAATATATTGTTACTAGGGAATGTGCTGCGGCGTCACGCCGCGTGACGCCTCGTGTGATCCCGTGAAATAGTTGGTTAGATGTACCGATGAAGATTATCTGGTATATAATTTAGTATAAATTTTTGTTTGAAGTTACTACATAAGATAATTATACTATCTTTCTTGATAAAATAGGCGAAGGGCTGTAAAATTATTGTCAAAGAATTAAAAACTCAAAGAATCTAAATTATTGATGGCGAATTGCTGCCTAGAATTATCATGGGTGGCTACCACGAATTTATGGCCAAGAGAGTGTGTCGGAAAATTATTACAGAGGAATAACTGCCGGTGAATTACACAGAGAGAATCACCGATCATTGAGGAGTTATGCATTGGAATAACTTCAGACAGGGAATTATGACTGGGAAAATGTGTCCGAAACTACTGCCAAAGAATAGAATATAAGTCTACGATAATTACCGCGAGAGAATTACAGTGAGGAAAGTATTCACTGTTAAGGAGATATAGATAATTATGGTTAGGAAATTGCAGACAGAAAATTATCTTGAAAAATTATTAGTCGAAGTATGGAAAAATTAAAAAAACATCATATAGAAGACCATGGAAATTATTGGCGGCAAAAAATATGTATATCAGGAAATTAAGGCGAAATACCGGTTTTGGTCAGAAAATTATTGTTAGAAATTACCGTTTGTGCATTGTCGATAAAAGGCCGTTAAAGGATTACCGGCGACAAATTAACCATGGGAAAATTATTGTTGCTTAAGTTGTTCGACTTGTCGTGAGATGTTGCCCGATTGTATAAAGTTCTTTGAAATTTATAGTCTAAAAAATTAAAGCAGTCGAAGTATGGAAAAATAAAAAAACATCATATAGAAGACCATGGAAATTATTGGCGGCAAAAATATGTATATCGGGAAATTAAGGCGAAATACCGGTTTTGGTCAAAAATTATTGTTAGAAATTACCGTTTGTGCACTGTCGATGAAAGGCCATTAAAGAGATACCGACGAAAAATTAATCATGGGAAAATTATTGTTGTTAAAGTTGTTTGACTTGTCGTGAGGCTGTTCGCCAAAAGTAGAAAATTAGTTGAAATTAACGTGTAAAATTACAATCAAAAATATTAAAGCAGTCAACATGTCGCGAGATCATTGAATAAAAATAGAAATCTTCAGAATCGCTGGATCAAAGATTGACAACACGCACTGTTCATGTGCACGACACTGTTCATATGAACAGTGCATGCAACGCTGGGCAAGGAGGGATCGGGAAAACCTCTGCGCTTTAAATTATAGTTATATTGTTTAAGTTGTTTGACTTGTCGTGAGGCTGTTCGCCAAAAGTAGAAAATCAGTTAAAATTAACGTGTAAAATTACAATCAAAAATATTAAAACAGTCAACATGTCGCGAGATCATTGAATAAAAATAGAAATCTACAGAATCGCTGGATCAAAGATTGACAGCACGTACTGTTCATGTGCACGACACTGTTCATATGAACAGTGCATGCAACGCGCTGGGCAAGGAGGGATCGGGAAACCTCTGCGCTTTAAATTATAGTTATATATTTGGGTACTGTACTCTTCCTATTTGTGTTAATACACCAAAGAACTTACCCTTTTTAACAAATGGAATATGTATTTAATTAATACTACCTATGTTTTAAGTCTTAAGACATATAACCTTTTTTAAAAGTCAAACCAACTAAAATTTGACCAAATATTTAGAAAAAAATATTGATATTTACAATACATAATCCATACCTTTTCATACATCATAAAACATATTTTCACATGATATCAATATAATATAATAATTCTTGATAGTTTTTTCTAAAAGTTTGGTCAAACTTTACATGGCTTGATTTTTTAAAAAAATTATATGACTTAAACCTTGGGATGGAGTGAGTATGAAGACATTGGTCTTCAACCGGTAGGCATTGTCTTCCGAATGCATGGAATTATCATTCAAATTAATCTTTTTGCAAAAAAATCACCATAGTCTGACACTTATTTTTTTATCTTGCCGCTAAAGTGTGGGTCTTTAATACGAGCTATCATTCTTAAAATTGTTAGACTGTGTATAGCTTCTGTATATTTATGTACGTGTATTGTATCACTTATAACACACCTATTATATATATATATGTGTGTGTGATAGGCCACCCTACTGAGGGTTGAGTCGGTTCCCCCAATTCTATTGTTTCACATGGTATCAGACTTGGTTACGACCTACGCTTCCGCCGCCTCCACCAAACCCTAGCCGCACCGCCGCCGTCGCCGATCGTCGCCGCCTCCGCCATGTCGAGCGCTGCTGCCTACGGCTCCACCAACGCGGGCTACCTGCCTGCCTCCCTCGCCGCCCTCCTCTCCCACCCCATCGACGCTGTCACCATCCGGCCGCCTCCGATCGGGACGAGGAGCGCCAACTCCTTCTTCTCCAACAATTCCCCGGCCCCTTTGTCGCCGGGGCACTCGCTGACGATCCACACGCCCAACGTCTCCTCGCCTACCTCCACGGCCGCCGCGTCTTGCCGCTCGCCTTCGCGCCCATGGCCTCCTTGGCGGCCTAGACCGTCGGGCCCTCTGCGTCGGATCTCGCGCCGATCCACCCTGCCCTCACGACGTCCACGCCTCCTGCAGGGTCTCATTTCGCGCCGCCCGTGGGTTCTCCTTCTCTGCCCCTATGGTGTATGCGCCCTTGGCAGTCTTCTTGACGGGCTCGCTGCCTCCGCCGTTTCACTTCGGTAACCTCGTCACCGTCAAGCTATCACGGGATAACTACATCTTCTGTCACGCGTAGGTCCTTCCGCTCCTTGGGAGTCACTACCTGCTCGGCTACGTCGACGGCACTCTTCCTTGCCCCCCCCCCTCGCGCTGGTGGACATCGTGAATGGCCGGTCTATAATCCGGCACATCGTATGTGGATGGGGTAGGACCAGGCGAACCTCTCCTCCATCCAGGGTCAAAATCCTATAGAATTACGACGATTTGTATCAAATCATCGTAATTTCAGCATATGAAATCGTCATAACCTCTAGGATACAACATAGAGCCTTATTTATGCCTTATTATGACGAATTTAAATCGTCATATCATCTAAAATATGATGTGTTGAATTGACTGGTTAGCCTCATCAGCAATTTTGTCTACGTGGCATGTCTACATGTCAATTTCTGTATATTCTATTCATTTGTCAATATACATCTACCCGGTCCCACTCACCAGACTAACACCATAGACCAATCACCAATCTGACCAAAAATTGCAAAGCTCGTGGGGATCATGTACCTGTAGTTCAAATCTGACCCGCTTCCTAACGATTCGACAGGAATTTGTCTTTTTCACGAGGGATGGATGGAAAGGTTTGAGATATCCCGGCTGAGACATTGTCCATTTAAGGTGCTCTAGTATTTTTGAAAAATAGAATTGTACTATTTTAAATTAGCCACCTAGTGGTTGCTTCACAAAACGCCCTGGTGTTTCATCTAACAGATGTTCAGCCAATCAGAATGCAAGAGGGAGACTACCAAGGATCACCCCACGGAAGCAAATCGCGTCCACAACAACTCTATCCAATGGTCAGGACTTACCCCTCAGGCCCTCACCCACCAAAATTTGGAGAGAACTTAGCGCGCGCTGCCGAATTGTCTTGGCGCCGAGGTTTCAATTTTGGGCCGCGGGAGACCAAAACTTGGGCTAGGTCAGGCCGAATCCAATCACACCCACCCTACTCACGGTGAGACTCACCCATCGCGCAGACTCTCCCTCTCGTCTCCTCTAACCCATCCACATGTGTTGCCTCCGCCAACATCTGATCCCCTCCTTCCCGGGCGCCACACCGGCGGCCACCTCAGACCTCCAGCGCCCCTCCTACCCTCCGCACCACCTCTGGCTCACCCGTGACCCATCTCCCCTCCCTGCGCTTGAACCCATCCAGATCGAGGGGGTGCTCACACCATGCTTCCCTTCCTCGCATGTGCCACCTCATGAAACCCTAGCCTAGATCCTGGCTGTCCGTTGACGAGCAGGACATGGGCGTCACTCGGTGTCTACGAAGGCGGGGATGGCGGGCGGTGCCAGCGAAGGAGAAGCAGGGAACGGCGTGGGCGCGGGTGCCGGCGGTGGATATGGCTGTGGCTGCGGGGAAGACGAAAGGTCGTAGGGAGGTTGTGGCCATGGAGTACTGCAACAAGCACGTCTAGGCCGCCAAGCCCGTCACCGAAGGAAGGGCGCGGGCCACCGCCGCAGCCACAGAAAGCTCCTCCATCGCGCCCGCACCAGCCGAGGATCTCCAGAACTGGGACACCGAGTTCGTCAAGGTCGACCAGGCTGCACTTTTTAACCTCATCCTGGTATACATCCAATCCTGCCTACAGTCAACCATGTGTTAGTTTTTTGTGCTTAATAACCACAAAAAACCATGCTCAAGCAACAATAGTTTGTACCTATGATGTCTCCCTCTGTTAGGGGTTGAACCTAGGCCCTTCATACAAGCTTACGGTATGTTTTAAGCAACAATAGCATAAGTACCAGCGATATACTCATGGAAAGGATACAAACTAGAGGATGGGCCATTCTTTAAAAAAATGAAGGTCCAAGCTTGTCTAACAACTTGGAAGATTAGTTTTACAATCTGTAAGATATAAGAGGGGCATTGGATGGATCTCTGTATTTCTGAAGTAACTTAGTATTTGGTAAGCTAGATTAGTTTTAGAACATTCCCTTTGGCTTTGTATTCCCATTTTGAAGGCATGCATAGAACCAGATACCCATGTATGTTTTAAAGGTACGCCGTTCTTGAGACAATTGTCTATTTCTTAGAATTCACAGTTTTAGCACTATAAAAAGTAACTGGCTTATGCAATGATATAGTAGAGGTTAGTTGCTTTTCTTATTTGGGTGACATGGAACTCGCACTATAGGACTGCTCTGATAAAATAAATGGGAACTGGAATGCATTTCTTACATTATTTGTGGCTAACAGAATTAATGATATTTCAAAAGTATGAAATTGTTTAGCTTAAATGTGATTCTGAATGTGTGAGGCACTGTAATGATTTTAAGTGGAAAAGCTAACGTGAGATATACCAACATTGATTACTAGTGAGCTTGAGAGGTATTCGGACAAAAGATGCAGTTTCAATTCTCGATGTTAAATGGACACCATTTGATTTTGAAGCATGTCATAGGTGGTCAAAGTGCAAAATTCCAAATCATCCCTATTGTACAAGGTCTATTGTTTTTGTTTCTTACAACAATCATTTGTGGAGCAATTTTATTTATTTGTGCATGTCCACACATATTAATCAAGTTTTTTTCAAACTACTGTGTTAGGCATGCTATAAAACAACCTGCAGCATCGAGGATGGGTTGAAGGGACAAAGCAGGAATGAATCAACAACTTATGTGTCGAGGATGGCCGATCGTCTGGTGCCGCCCCCGGAGCCCCAGGCGAACCTTGGACAAACTCAATCCTACTCCGTTGACCCATATTGGTACATGGAGCACATGATGAACGAGATGGGGAAGCTCCACACCCGTGAGCCATATCACGGGTCCAACAACATCCACACCGCCAATGGAGCAGGTATGCACATCTCCCATATTGGTCAAGCATCTATTCTCACTAGTTATGCCAATAGGAGTCTGCAACTTTGCAATATTCTTCGAGTACCATCTGTGACGCGTAATCTTCTTCAGTTCCTAGACTCACCCATGACAATAATGTGTTTTGTGAATTTCACTCGTTTGATCTTTTATTAAGGATTGGGACACGAGGGACGTGCTCCTTAGTGGGCGTTTGTGTCAGGGCCTCTATCATCTGGAGAATCCTGGAGTCTCTCGCGATTTCAGTGGAGTTCGTGTTTCGTCATCACAGTGGCATGCTCGCCTTGGTCATCCCACCACTCCTATTGTTCGTCCTGTTTTGCGTCGTCTTGAGCTTCCTATCATGCCTAGTAATAAAGATATAGCAGTGTGTGATGCTTGTCAGCAGGGGAAGAATCATCAACTTCCCTTTTCGGAGTCTAGTCGTGAGGTGAAACATCCTCTCAAACTTGTGTTTTCAGATGTCTGGGCCCTGCCCAAACCTCTGTTAGTGGTCATAATTATTATATCAGTTTCATTGATGCTTACAACCGCTTTACCTGGCTTTATCGTATTAAGCGTAAATCTGATGTGTTCGATATATTTGTTCAGTTTCAAAAACATGTTGAACGCCTTCTCAAGCATAAAATTGTTCATGTTCAATCGGATTGGGATGGTGAAAATCGCAACCTCAACTCCTTTTTCTAGTCGCTTGGGATCGCTCACCGTTTAGCATGTCCACATACACATCAGCAGAATGGCTCCATATAACGTAAGCATCGTCATATCGTGGCCCATGCATCGGTTCCGTTTCGGTTTTGGAGTGATGCCTTTACCACTGCATGTTTTCTCATCAATCGTACTCCCACACCTGTTCTAGACATGAAGACTGCTATTGAACTCCTTAATGAACAACCTGATTATACATTTTTTAAAGTGTTTGGGTGCGCTTGCTGGCCGCATCTTCGCCTATACAATAAATACAAGCTGGAATTTTGGTCTAACAAGTGTGTCTTTCTTGGCTATAGTTCCCTTCATAAAGGCTACAAAAGTCTTCATGTTCCCACTAATCGTGTCTATATATCTCGGGATGTCGTGTTTGATGAGCATGTTTTTCCCTTTGCCAAACTCCCTGTGTCCACCGATGAACCTCCATCGATGCATTCATCCTCCATTGCCACTGACCAATTTGATGATGTTGCATACTATCTTGTATTGTTGCCTAACCATGGTGCAGGCACTGGACGAGGGGCTTGTTTGAAAATTTTGGAGGCACCAGCACCTCCATCTCCGGTGTCATTTGACGCGCACGTCGATCCGCCCGTGCTCCTGCATGGCCTCGGACATCGTGCCCATGCATGCCCGGCCGATGCTCCTGCGACGTCGTGCCCGGCCTAGCCCCCTGCCGCTGGGCCGGCCTCGTCGAGCCTCGACCATCCACGCCTGCCTCGCCTATGTTGCCTTCGCCTGGGCCGTCTCCCTCACCGAGTAGGCCAGCCCCTGCAACTCCATTGGCGGGCTCCGGCTTGGCTTCCTCGACGCCTAGCATGTCGCCAGCCTCCCTGACACCTAGCGCGTTGCCTCGCAGCGTGTCGCTCAGCTCCTTGCTGGCTGGGCTGTCGCTATCACCGTCGCCCAGCCCTTCACCGGCTTGGCCCTCTCCGTCGCCGTCACTCAGCCCCTCGTCGGCTGCACTTTCGACATCTATGGCTCCTGTACTGCTCCCCAAGGAGCGCACTGACGGCACGGTTGCTTGGCATGCTATGTGTATGACTGCTGCCATTGCGGATCCATCCTCCTATCCCCGCACGTACCAGGCTGCTATGAGTATTTCTCATTGGACAGAGGCTATGGAACAGGAATGAAAGAACATGTGGGCCCCATGTGTGGTTTTGGTAATTAATGATAATCTTTATGGACTAATGTGAGTATTAAGTTGTACTTATAGGATTTATCCATTGGCATCGCTTGGAGCATGTGTTGGCTTCAAGGTCGATAAAATGCAAAGAAGATATGTTTTGCAAGCTCATTATGCGCCATCTACAGAATATCTCATGTTTGATGCTTTCCATCCTCGGTGATCATGGATCGGTGATGAGGAATTAAGAAAGGCGTTCCATCTTGAGAAGGGCAAGATCGTCTACATCGAGCTCAAGTGGAATGCTCAAGGCAAAGATATAATCTTGATAGGTTTCCCCTTTTGCCGGTCTCATATTGTTAGTGGGAGACGGGGTTTAGGATAAATAGTTGTACTATCAAGAGGGGCTCTCGAATGAGTAACTCGATCACATCGTTTGGAGAGAGATCAAACCTTTGCATACTTGCATCATCGTATTTGTTTATTATTTGGTCTTATCCATCTGAGGATATAGAGCTTGTGGTAATATCCATAACAAGATCGTGTTCATCAAAATCAAATCTTCCGTTTATATCTTGTTGCGACTTTGATCTTGGCGGTTTTCCGGTGTCTCACCAAGTGAGGTATCTGACATTATATTACTTGATACATTCTCACTTGGTGCTAACCAATATTTCCAACGAAATTGGAATGGGGTCAATCGGAGTCTCCTAGCCAAAGTTATGACCGTTTGAATATTTGCCGATTTAATTCTAAAAGAAAAAAAGGAAAAACAGTTTTACTGCGGCCTTCTCCCTTCAGTCTTCCCTGGTAGCCTAGGCTGGCTGTACCGGGACCATGCGGTAGTACCGCCCGGGCGGGCCGATACTACCGGGCCCAGCCCAGTTCGCCTGCCTCGTTCCCAGCCCAGCCTCTGCCGCCAGCACTCTCGCATGTACGCGCGCCAGCCCTGCCCCGATCCCGCACGCCAGCTAGCCATGCGCGCAGCCGCCGCCGCTATTCCCGCGCGCTCGCCCCGCATTTCCCGCGCGCTGGCGCCGCTCCTCCCTCGCTCACGCGTGCCCGCGTTGCTTGATGTGCTGCCACCGCCGCCAGCTTGTTGGGCCGTCGTAGCCCACCCGCGTTGCTTCAGCCTGCTCGCTCCCGCGCATGCGCGCTGCGCTCGCTGGCTTCTGCCTCGCGTCCGCCGCTCGCGTATGCTCTGTGCCCACCTGCCGATGTGGTCCCGCACTGGCTGCACGCGATCGCTCCGCAGATCCCTTGCTCGCTCGCTGCTGGCTGTCGGGCGGTAGTACCGGTCAAAACCGGTACTACCGGCCCAGACAGAAAAACGCCCCAGCGGCCAATTTTTCTAGGGCCATTATTTAAGCCTTTGTCCATTTTTAGTTTAGTTCATTTTATTCCTCCTCTATTAGTCTAAGCTTTGTCCATACTTGCTCTTATTCTCTAGCTTGATTAATCTCTTCCCCTCCGATGATTCTTGCCCATATTTGAGTGGAAGAGAGAGGAGATCTAGACCCACGTTTTGATCTAACCGATTCATCTCTTTGTGAGTGTATCTTTGGGGATCTAGACTTTGGGGGATTTTGTGTTCCCTTTGTGTTCTTCCTCTCTTGTTCCACCAATAGCTTTAGTAGCTTTGTTGGAACTTGAGAGTGAGGGATTTGAGCATCTTTCTGGTGTTCTTGCCATTTGCATTAGGTGCATCGCTTTGAGTTCTCCTCGGAGGATTTGGTTCGTGGTATTCGTTGAATCTTGTCCCTATTGGGTCTTGGAACCCTAGACGGTTTTGTGGCCTTGGTGACGTTGTGGACTTGGTGGCATTTGTTGGGAGCCTCCAATTAAGTTGTGGAGAGTGCCCCAACCTTGTGAGAGGTTCCGGTTGCCACCGACAAGTGCACCGATAGTGGAAGCGTGGATCGATCCCGTTGGGGTGAGATTCGCCGGAGAATAAGGGAGACCTTTTGTGGTGTAGGTGGTTAGATACCACCCCCTCTCCAAACGAGATGTACTCCATGTTGGGAGAAACTCGGTAAAATATTGTCGTCCCCGCGTGCCTCGGTTATCTCTATATCCGAGCTCTTACTTATGCACTTTACTTTGTGATAGCCTTCGTCCTTGAAGTATATATCTTGCTATCACATAGTTGTTTGTCTTGCTTAGCATAAGTTGTTGGTGCACATAGGTGAACCCTAGTTATTCTAGGTTGTGCTTGACAAAGTAAACGCTACTTTAATTCCGCCTTTGTTGAGCCACTCTCGGGAAAGTTTTAATCGCCTATTCACCCCCCCTCTAGGCTACATCTATATCCTTTCAAGGAATATCACGCTCTTATTCGCAATGAGACGTGGAGTCTTGTTCCTCCACCACCACGAGTTAATGTGATTGATTCTAAATGGGTCTTCAAAGTGAAGAAGCGTTCTGATGGGCCAATTAAGCTCTACAAAGCGCGTCTTGTTACTAGAGGATTTTGGCAACATTATGGTCTTGACTATGAAGACACCTTCAGTCCAGTGGTCAAGCCTACTACCATCAGGCTTCTTCTATCTATTGCCATCACTCGAGGTTGGTCTGTTCGTCAGCTTGATGTGCAGAATGCTTTCCTTCATGGTGTGTTGGAGGAGGAAGTTTATAGCGACAGCCGCCTAGGTTTTTTGATCCTGACCGTCCTGATAATATCTGTCGTCTTAACAAAGCACTATATGGCTGGAAGCAAGCTCCTCGTGCCTGACATTCCTGTCTTGCTATAGCAACACTACTGATTCATCATTGTTTCTTCTACAGAAGCCTGAGGTCACTGTGTACTTGTTGGTCTATGTGGATGATACTATTTTGGTCAGCTCCTCTTAGTCAGCTGTCAATTCTCTTGTTCGCTCTCTTGGTGCTGATTTTGCTGTCAAGGATCTTGGGAAGCTCCATTACTTTCTTGGTGTGGAGGTTGCTTCTCGTGCTGATGGACTTGTTATGACGCAAAAGAAGTATTCATTGGACTTGTTGCAGCGGCTGGGATGCTTAAGTGCAAGACGACTACTACGCCTATGTCTACCACTGACAAGATCATTGCTATTGATGGTGAGATTCTGTCTTCTGCTGATGCGACAGAGTATAGGAGTATTGTTGGTGGTCTCCAGTATTTGACGATCATGAGACCAGATATATCTTATGTTGTCAACATAGTTTGTCAGTATCTCCAAACGCCTCACGACACTCATTGGTCAGTTGTTAAGCGTATCTTGCGCTATGTCCATCCATCTGACAGTGTCTCATGGGCTGCATATATTGCCAAATCCCTCTGGGGTCCTCTCGGCGTATTCTGATGCAGACTGGGCTGACAATCTGGATGACAGGCGATCCACGGGGGGTTATGTTGTGTTCTTTGGCTCTAATTTGATCGCCTGAAGTGCTCGGAAACAGGCTACTGTCTCACGTAGAAGTATTGAAGCCGAGTATAAGGCTGTGGCGAATGCTACTACAGAGATTATTTGGGTACAGTCTTTGCTTTAGGAGTTGAGTATATCTCAACCGCACCTCCTATCATTTGGTGTGATAACATCAGTGCTACATACCTTTCTGCAAATCCGGTATTCCATGCCCGAACGAAACACATTGAAATTGACTATCACTTTGTGCGGGAACGTGTGTCGCAGAAGCAACTACAGATCAGGTTCATATCCTCTAAGGATCAACTTGCATACATCTTCACCAAGTCGTTGCCTCTACCACAGTTTGAGGCCTGTAGGCGCAATCTTACCCTTCTAGATTCTTTTGGAAGTAGCTAAGATTTAGGGAGGGTGTTAGAATGTGTATAGCTTTTGTATTTATGTACGTGTATTGGACTACTTATAACACATCCATTATATATATATGTGATATGCCACCCTATTAAGCGTTGAGCCGGTTCCCCCAATTCTATTGTCTCACAAACATGAGCATATATCTAAATATTTTTGGAATGTTGTTGAGTGGTGATTAATTTCATCTGCATTGCATCATGTTAACATTTTTTTTTGCAGGTTTTTTCTTTGATCAAATATATATTTCTTACTCTAGCAGGTCTCTGTACCAAGACAGGTTGTTCCTGTATGTATGTGAAAGTGAACTCTGACAAGTCCCCGTAAATATTTTCTAAAGGGATATTGTATGTATGGTGATGAGGTATTTAATGATATTATTGGAGACTTATCGATCTTCCAAGTATTACATAACTATAAGGTGGAATTTTGCATATTATTTGAAACTTTGATATACATTTTTTTACCACTAGATATGTTGTGTTCAGCGGTACCATGTATAGGAAGAACGTCTATAATCAGATTCCTACAACAACTAATCAACTAAGACAGACTGAAATTACTCATGTGCTCTATCAAATGTTGTTATGGCAATGCTTGTATGTTTAGTTGATTTCTTATTTTAATTTGTGGACAAAGTGGAGATTAGTTGGTTTTATAGGCTAATGCAAAATCATTTTTCTTATTTTGCTGATTTTTCGCAGGCCAATGAGTTCTGACGCAGAATAAAGAGAATGCCCAACAATAGTTTTGCGCTTGAGCTCGACTCAGGAATTCCAAGATTTTGGTGAAGCTGATTCAATCATGGATGGACATTTTCTTGGGGGTCTACTTGAGGATACTAAAACATGCCATATATGTGTGGTACTTCTTATGTGCACGCTCTAATATAATGTATTGGGGTGGTGGTGTTCTTTGAAGTTCAAAGGCGAGAAAATAGGCTTTGCCAAATTTGTGTCGATGATAGATTGTAAGTTCTTATGTGATAGTGTTATCTGTGCAAATATTATATCATATTTGGTTATGTGAACGTATGATTGGTATGACATCTTACTGTGCTATCTGAAATATTCATAAAAAATGCATTTTTATAACATCTTATTGTGCTACATATGAAATATTCATTGAAAATGCTTTCTTAATTAGCGAAATTCAAACCAGTGATAGGCGGGGAAATGGACATGTTGCTGCAAACCCTATAAAGATGAGGGCTTTGATCGCAACCAGTGACATGCATCTCATTTGCCTGTGAACTAGTGACAGACACACATAAATGCTTGTCACTGGTATACATACTAATCTCATATCAGTGACTAGTTATCAGTGGCATGCACTTTTCCTGTCACTAGTGGGCCTTTTGAGCTAGTTACTGATAGCCTATTCTGCAGTAGTCCCTCTGGAGGTTCACTCCCTCTCGAGGCGGACGCCTCGAGATGCCCATTCAGTTGGGTCCCCTCCTCAAGCATGTTGCCTCTTGAAAGCGGAGATCCCTAAGAGCGGGGCTCGCTCAACGCGGGGATGTTGCTAGGGATCTGATAGTATCATGCAATTATAGATCAAAATTTAAGATACATTCATTAAGTTGCGCTAACGCATTTCTATTTCACGAATATAGGCATATATATATCGAACATTATTAAAAATTCACTAAACCCTAACCCCCTAAAATCTAAACCCTAAGCCATATACCCCTAAACCCTAAAACCCTCAACCCCTAACCCTGACCAAGTAGGTATCATGCACTTATAGATCAAAACTTGAGATACTTACATTGTTAAATTGTTGCTAAGTCATTCTATTCCACAAATATAAGCATACAACTCAAACTTTATTGAAAATTATTGAAATCCTAAACTACTAAATCTATAAAACCTAGATAAACCAAAAACCTGATACATAGAACCCCTAAACCCTCAACCCACTAAACCCCTAAACCCCTGACCAAGCAACTATCATATGCACACTTATAGATCAAATTTTTAGATACTTTTATTAATTTGCGTAATGCCATTCTATTCGACGAACATAAGCATTAATCTTGAACATTATTGAAAATTCCATAAAACCTCAATCCCAAACAACCCCAAAAACATAAACCCTCAACCCACATACACCCTAACCAAACAGGTATCATGCACTTATAGATCCAAATTTGAGATAGTTTCATTAAATTGCGGTATCTCTATTTTATTCCACAAATATAAGTAGAAAGCTTGAACATTATTGAAAATTCCCTAAACCCTAAACCCCTAAAACCTAAACCATAATCTCATATCTAATCTTATCTTACCATAATATAGTGTACAAATAACTTTGAATATTGACCGTTGGATCAAGACTCGCGAATCCCAACATTGCCAACCGTCAGATATTCTTTTACATTCTATTAGCATCTGATGCAAGAATATACTATTGATATAATCTTTAACACGATAAACGTTATAAACAAAACTCAAAACACACTTCTCCATGTTCTAGAGTCTTCTCCATCATTTCTCTAGACCATGTTACAAAAATTGACATGTTTTTATTAAATTGCCATATTGTCAATATATTGCAAGAATTTAGCGAGTGATGGAATGGGTTTATCCATTAAACAGGATACTTTGTGTGACAATTGGCACGATGACATATGAAGGGATACGGGTAGGCTACACTAGCGCAAATCAAAAAAATTCTACCGCGTATACCAGGATTACTGTTGTCATAGATCACGGGATTACCACTAGACGCGCAGTTGCGGAATCGATGAAGCGCGTCGAGGCAGTGCAGACGTTCCACGTCTCCTCCTTGTCCTCGTCCCACGAGCAGCTTCCCTTGCACAACTCGTCCAAGCCCTACAGATGCAGCACCTCCGACGTATCCACACGTACAGGGTGGAAGCGTTAGACGCCGGACTGCTAGGTCCGCGCGCGCGACACAGGCGTGAGGAGTGGCGGCTGGGAATGATCTGAGGTCTAAGGTCTAACCCTGGTCAGCTCGCCCCACCCTCTCTTATATAGGCGTTCCTAGTGGGCTTCTACATTAGCAGCCCATTAGTACCCTAAGTCTGGTCTAATTTGGATCCAATCCTCATTAGGCTTCCAGCCCCTTAAGTGTGTGACCCTATAGGTTCATATGCGTATAGACATGACACGAATACACTTATTCTGTCAATAGTTGGTAGCGGCCTCTAGCAAGACGTGCCAACTCCTAAACGCATACAAAGATCATATCGGACGAACCATCACAAGGTTTACTACATGTCTTTCCCTTTGCCTCACGATATTTGGTCTAGCTCCAAGCTGACCTCCCTTTCTCGATACCGTGATTCGGAATCCCTTTACTAGGTTAACCCTTAACCATATGTAGCACGGCCATGCATTTCTGGATCCGATCACTCGAGGGGGGCCAGAGATATCTCTCTCAAGTAGAGAGGGGCAAATCCCATCTTGATTGACCATGCCTTGCAGCATGCTTCAGGACAAACCCGAAAGCTACCTTTATAACTACCCAGTTACGATGCAGCGTTTGATAGCCCCAAAGTAGGTCGATCCACATCTCAAGTACATGCGATAATCTCAGGTCTAAGGATAAAACGTACACGATGTGTAGAGAGAGAGCTGCAACTAATTGCTAGTCTCAGGTTGGGTCAGTCCAACCCCATGTTCATAACATGTGTCCACGTCATTGGTTTGACATCTCCATGTCTATGACTTGCGAAACATAGTCATCAACCAATCAATGTGCTAGTCTAATATTCACGTGTGTCCTCACATGAACTCCGACTAGGGACAACTCTTAAATAACCATACAAGTATAGAGTTTCACAAACAATTCACGTAATTGCCAATCAATACAAGTTGCCTGATATGGATATTCAAGGAACATTACAATAACTCATGGATACATATGAAATATCATCATCTCTATGATTGCCTTCTGGGCATATTTCCTTCAGTCTCCCACTTGCACTAGAGTCAATCTAAAATGCATCTAATACCAATTGCTCTTGTGTGCGCTTCATGCGCGGGCTACGGGAGAGGCTTAGTCAAGGGATCAGCAACATTTGAGTCCGTATGTATTTTGCATATCATGACACTACCATCCTCAACAAACTCTCGAATCTGATGGTAACGCATGCGAATATTTTGTTCTTCTGGTGCTGTCTAGGTTCCTTGGCCTGTGCAATAGCACCATTGTTATCACAATAAACGTCCAAGGGATTGGACGCGCCCTGAACCACACCGAGAGCGATCAGGAAATTCCTAATCCAAACAGCTTCCTTTACAGCCTCCGAGGCAGCAATATATTCAGCTTCTGTTGAAGAGGAGGTCACCGTATCTTGCTTGGAACTTTTCCAGCTCACAACACCACCATTCATGACAAACACATAACCTGATTGCGATTTCGAATCATCTGAGTCATTAAGGTAACTCGCATCTGTGTAACCCCTTACACTGAGTTCATCCTCACCTCCATAAACTAGGAACACATCCTTAGTCCTTTTCAAGTACTTAAGGATGTTCTTTACCGCTGTCCAGTGACCTTCACCTGGATCAGCCTGGTATCTGCTCGTAACACTTAGAGCATAGGAAATATCCAAGTACATATCATTGCATACATGATGGATCCAATAGCCGAAGCATATGGAACCCTACTCATGCGCTCACGCTCATCAGTAGTCGAAGGACACTGAGTCTTGCTGAGTTTTATGCCGTGAGACATGGGCAAGAACCCCTTCTTAGCCTCTTCCATGCTGAACCATTTCAACACTTTGTCAATGTATGTACTCTGGCTTAATCCAATTAGCCTCCTTGATCTATCTCTATAGATCTTAATGCCCAGAATATATGCCGCTTCTCCTAAGTCCTTCATTGAAAAACTATTTTTCAATGAGGTCTTAACAGACTCGAGCATAGGAATGTAATTTCCAATCAGCAATATCTCATCCACATATAAGATTAGAAATACCATCGCTCTCCCACTTTCCTTCTTGTAAACACAAGGTTCTTGTTCGTTTTTGATGAAGCCAAACTCCTTTACAACCTCATCAAATCGAACGTTCCAACTCCGAGATCCAAAACCTTCGGGCTGCATCATATACACGTCCTCAGTTAGGATTCCACTTAGGAAAGCCGTCTTGACATCCATCTGCCATATTTCATAGTCGAAATGTGCAGCAATAGCTAGAATTATCCGTATAGATTTAAGCATCGCTACGGGCGAGAAAGTCTCGTCGTAGTCAAATCCTTGAACTTGTCGAAAACCTTTTGCAACAAGTCGAGCTTTATGGATGTGAACATTTCCATCCATATCAACCTTCTTCTTATAGATCCATTTGCACTCGATGGCTTTAAAACCATCAGGCAGGTCAACCAAGTTCCAAACTTGATTGTCTCCCATGGACTCTATCTCGGATCTCATGGCGATCAGCCATTTCTCAGGGTCTGGGTCCACCATCGCTTCTGCATAGGTTGGAGGCTCATCATTGTCTAACAATAATAATTCCCGCGCTTTGCGGAGCCTCGCCGACCTTCGTGGTTGTGGTGCTTCTGTTGCCACGGGTTCCTCAACTTGTTCTGCTACAATAGCATCACTCGTAGAAGCACCCCCAACTGGCCCATCTTGAACTTCTTCAAGTCACACCGACCTTCCACTTGTTCCCTTTGTGAAAAACTCTTTCTCTAGGAAGACACCTCTACGAGCGACAAACACTTTTCCCTCCTCTCGGTTGTAGAAGTAGTACCCTAAGGTTTCCCTCGGATATCCCACGAAAATGCACTTATCCGATTTCGGTGTTAGCTTGTCCGACTGAAGTCGCTTGACAAATGCATCACAACCCCAAATCTTTAGAAAAGACAAACTGGGATTCTTTCCAGTCCACATCTCATATGGTGTCTTAACTATGGATTTAGATGGTACCCTATTAAGTGTGAAAGCTGCCGTTTCTAGAGCGTAACCCCAAAATGATAATGGTAAATCCGACTGGCTCATCATAGATCGAACCATGTCCAACAAAGTTCGATTACGCCGTTCGGAGACCCCGTTTCTTTGAGGTGTTCCGGGCGGCGTAAGTTGTGGAACAATTCCGCAACTCTTAAGATGATCGCTAAATTCGTGACTCAAATATTCACCTCCACGATCAGATCGCAAGGCCTTTATTTTCTTGCCATGTTGATTCTCTACTTCACTCTGAAACTCCTTGAACCTTTCAAAATTTTCAGACTTATGCCTCATCAAGTAGACATAACCATATCTACTGAAATCATCAGTGAAAGTAATGAAGTAGTGATATCCTCCTCTGGCTGTCGTGCTCATTGGCCCACATACATCAGTATGTACGAGTTCCAGTCTGTCGCTCTCTCAGGTAAACTCGAAAAAGGCGATTTGGTCATCTTTCCAAGTAAACAAGCCTGACATGTCTCGTATGATTCAAAATCAAACGAAGTTAGAAGACCATCACCATGGAGCTTCTTCATGCGCTTTTCACTTATATGCCCCAAACGACAATGCCATAAATAGGTAGGACTCAAATCATTAGGCCGAAGCCTTTTAGCACTAACATTGTAAACAGATGCATTATCAAGATTTAAAATAAATAACCCATTCACAATGGGAGCATTAGCCATAAACATATCATTCTTAGAGATTACACAACCATTGTTTGCACTCGCAAATGAATAACCATCCCTCATCAAACATGAAGGTGATAAAATGTTTCGACCCATACTTGGAATGTAATAACAATTATTCAACTCCATAATAAATCCTGACGGAAGGTGAAGTTGCATGACGCCGACGAACAATGCAGCAACCCTTGCTTTATTTCCGACGCGAAAATCCACTTCACCTTTCTACACTTCTCTAGTCCTTATTAGCCCCTGCATCGAATTTCAAATATGAGCAACCGATCCGGTATCAAATACCCAAGAGTTAACATAGGAATCAGCGAGAATAATGTCCACAATATTTACAACAAGCATACCTGAGTTGGAAGTACTCTTACTTCCACTCTTCTTCAAAGAAGCCTGGTACTTGCTGCAGTTTCTCTTCCAGTGGCCATGTTCATGACAAAAGAAGCACTCAGTGTCTTCTACAGGTCCAGCCTTTTGCTTGGGTGCAGACTTAGGGATCGTATCCTTAGCCTTGCCCTTCTTCTTCCAAGAAGTACCCTTTTTCTTGAAGCTAGGCTTGTTCTGCACAGCCATCACATGGCTATGCCCTGCACATTCTTCATGTCACTTTCTGCTGTTTTAAGCATCCCACATAATTCATTAAGGCCCTTCTCCACCCCATGCATATGGTAGTTCGAAATGAACTGCCCATAGCTGGATGGAAGAGACGCCAAAATGAAGTCAGTGGCCAACTCTTGGCCTAGTGGAAAACCAAGCTTTTCCAAAGTCCTGATCAGAACCAACCATTTTGATCACATGGGGGCCTACAGCTGCTCCCTCTACTAGCTTGCATTCGACAAAGGACTTGGCAACATTGTACCTCTCAGTCCTTGCCTGATCTTGGAACATGTCCTTAAGCGCAACGATCATATCGTACGCATCCTGATCCTCAAACTTCTTTTGAAGTTCAGGTTCCATGCATGCAAGCATAAGACAGCTAACCTCAAGAGAATCATCACATTCTCTCTTATAGGCATTCTTTAGGGCAGCAGATGCATTATCAACAGGTTCATCGGGGATTGGGGTATCCAGAACTGTTTCCTTTTTATCAGACCTGAGAACGATTCTCAGGTTACGGACCCAGTATGAATAGTTTGTTCCATTGAATTTATCTTTGTCAAGAATCGAACGCAAAGAGAAAGGTGATGTAGTGTTCGGTGCCATTGATCTACAACAGAAAACATGCAAAATACTAAGCCATGTAACCATGAAAGAGTAAAACATATTAAACAATTTAATAGCATATGCTCGCACTTAAATCAATATCCCTTTATTGATACTAAGTGATCCAAGATCCACAATTAACAAGTCGACTAGTGAGCTTTAGCATCACTGCTAGAAGACAAGGTAAATCGGTAAGCAACACTTGCTAATCATATCACATATGACTCTTGTTGTTGGGTGACATCTCTATGTCAAAAACTAGGCGTCCAACCTTTATGCCCCAAGGTCCTTAACTGTTAAGATGACCTTGTCAAGTTCACCAACCCTTATGCGTGTAGGTATCCGATACAAACCCATCCAGCCAAGGAAAACCGCGGCACCCTAATTTCATAGGCCCACCAACGATTGTACAGGGCATAGGATGGTGCAAGGTTTGGTTGGGAGGGCATGGTTTAACTTAAACTTTGTGAGGGATCATTCTACTTCTATCATCTAAGCATGCATAGTAGTAAAACGCATAAGAATAACATTCACATAGATGTGACACAGTATGGCCCATTTTCTCATGGTGATCTCCATCGCCATAGAACCTGTACACCATGATGATCTCCATCTTCATGTTCCATGTGAGCCATCCTCCAAGTGATGAGTCCTCCAAGAACTAATACAATCTATTACTCCTAATAGCTAGTAATCAAAATTACATAGTATTGGGATCATCACAAGTTGGCACGCAGGCCATTACAATAAATGACAACACACATGGCTCCAGCCGTGTTGCCCTACTCATGACACGTAGATCATGATAAATTTCATACATGCATCACATACACATATGGTCCATACTGGTCACATACATCCTGCAAAAACAAGTTATGCATAGAATCACATTCTACCGAATCATGTGATATTGCAGCACCTAGTTACCTTAACGAGATACAAAAGGGGCTACGATTAAGGGGGGGTCTAGGGGGTCTCCCCCTGCGGGGTTCGAAGGGGCAGCGCCCCTCGCGGTATCTTCACAATTTTCTTTAATGATTTGGATCGGCAAATCAAATTTACCATAAACCGACTCCTCTCCCGATTCAATCAAACTCCTTTGATCACGATACATTGATTTTAGATCTAGGTTCCGATTCGATCAATCATATTGATATTTGCGTGATTCAACATGATTTATGTGTCACTGTCTACCCCGATGGCGGAGCCGACCGGTAGGGGTAAGTTATTCGACAACCTCAGATCACGATCACGGAAAGCAAGATCATAGATCAATCCTAAACCACCACCATATAAACGATCACATCATTCATATTAATCTGCATATCACCATATGCAACCATCCCGAACCTATAACTGAACAGCATCGGCTCTGATACCACTGAAGGGATACGGGTAGGCTACACTAGCGCAAATCAAAAAAATTCTACCGCGTATACCAGGACTACTGTTGTAATAGATCACGGGATTACCACTAGACGCGCAGTTGTGGAATCGATGAAGCGCGTCGAGGCAGTGCAGACGTTCCACGTCTCCTCCTTGTCCTCGTCCCACGAGCAGCTTCCCTTGCACGGCTCGTCCAAGCGCTACAGATGCAGCGCCTCCGAGGTATCCACACGTACAGGGTGGAAGCGTCAGATGCCGGACTGCTAGGTCCGCGCGCGCGACACAGGCGTGAGGAGTGGCGGCTGGGAATGATCTGAGGTATAAGGTCTAACCCTGGTCAGCTCGCCCCACCCTCTCTTATATAGGCGTCCCTAGTGGGCTTCTACATTAGCAGCCCATTAGTACCCTAAGCCTGGTCTAATTCGGTTCCAATCCTCATTAGGCTTCCAGCCCCTTAAGTGTGTGACCCTATAGGTTCATATGCGTATAGACATGACACGAATACACTTATTCTGTCAATAGTTGGTAGCGGCCTCTAGCAAGACGTGCCAACTCCTAAACGCATACAAAGATCATATCGGACGAACCATCACAAGGTTTACTACATGTCTTTCCCTTTGCCTCACGATATTTGGTCTAGCTCCAAGCTGACCTCCCTTTCTTGATACCGTGATTCGGAATCCCTTTACTAGGTTAACCCTTAACCATATGTAGCACGGCCATGCATTTCTGGATCCGATCACTCGAGGGGGGCCAGAGATATCTCTCTCAAGTAGAGAGGGGCAAATCCCATCTTGATTGACCATGCCTTGCAGCATGCTTCAGGACAAACCCGAAAGCTACCTTTATAACTACCCAGTTACGGTGCAGCGTTTGATAGCCCCAAAGTAGGTCGATCCCATCTCAAGTACATGCGAAAATCTCAGGTCTAAGGACAAAACGTACACGATGTGTAGAGAGAGAGCTGCAACTAATTGCTAGTCTTAGGTTGGGTCAGTCCAACCCCATGTTCATAACATGTGTCCACGTCATTGGTTTGACATCTCCATGTCTATGACTTGCGAAACATAGTCATCAACCAATCGATGTGCTAGTCTAATATTCACGTGTGTCCTCACATGAACTCTGACTAGGGACAACTCTTAAATAACCATACAAGTATAGAGTTTCACAAACAATTCACGTAATTGCCAATCAATACAAGTTGCCTGATATGGATATTCAAGGAACATTACAATAACTCATGGATATATATGAAATATCATCATCTCTATGATTGCCTCTAGGGCATATTTCCTTCAACATATTGAGCCATAATCTTTGAAGTTGCTTCACAACCAAAAACAATGTTGTCACTTGGAATTATTTTTTTGGATTTTTCCTTTGTAAGCAAAGCTTGATTGGCCAAGATGCATCCAATGTACGGAGTACAAAACATGGACACGGTATCAGCAACTATGGATGTGCAAGTCAATAAAAAGAAAATATGGTTGTGACCTTGGTCATCTTGTTTGAAAGACGATAGATGTCTATCAACTCATTAAATGCTCAAAAGTGTACAGGCGTCTGGGTCTATCTGACGGGGACAGCATGCCCAAGTGGGAGTGGGAGTAGCGTACCTTGCAAGCTTCAGCTTCAACATTTCGAGAGAGCACCGAAATATCCCGCCCATCCATTCAAACACCCCGCCCATTCATTCAAACATCCATTCCCAAAAATCAATTTATTGCACAAATTTAGCCTGGAAGCTTGAAAGGGCGTATACATTTAAAAGTTATACTTTGTCTATAAAAAGGGGGTGGTGGCATTTTAAGCCATCATCTTTGTAGTTGCTTCGACCTCAACATTTGGGTACGGCGCCCAAACATCGCACGCATCCATTCAAAAATACTTCACCTATTTTTAGAATGCAAAATTCCTCTTATATCGCTGCTCCGGAAACAAGAACCCGAGGAGCACTTCAATAATAGAGGGATATAGGTAGTAATTTTACGTTCTCCCATGTGCATCACCCCATCGACGTGGTTGCCTTCCCTTCTTCAATAAGTATATTTACTTGCCCGCCCACTCCGGCCTTGACTTTGTGGACCCACAGTGCAAGTGACACGCATGCCAGTGACCCTGAATTACAGCAATTAGAGATTCCCATCGTTTGTAGTTTAAAATTCAAACATTTTTTCGCTAAACCGAGATGAACTCGTTAAACTCATCAAAACTGGCGTGCAAAATTGAAAATTTTACGAAACTTGGGCATTATTGGTCAAATAATTCATACTTTGTGATAAAATTGGTGTGGCGAGACTTTGAACCATATATAGTCTTTAAACAATAAAATTGGTGCGGTAATAAAATTGGTAACGGCAGGAATATAATCATAAAGTTTGAACATTATTGAAAATTCCCGAAACACTAAAGCCCTAAACCCTAAACACTAATAAACCCCTAAACCCTGACCAAGAAGGTATCATGCACTTGTAGATGAAATTTGAGATACTTCCATTGAATTGGGCAACGCCATTCTATTCGACGAATATATGCATAAATCTTGAACATTATTGAAATTTCCCTAAACCCTAAACAACCCCTAAAACCTAAACCCTCAACCCCTAAATAATAAAACACTAAACCCCTCAACCCATAATTAAACCCTAACCAAGTAGGTATCATGCACTTATAGATCAAAAATTGAGATACTTTCATTAAATTGTGGTAACGCCATTTTGTTCCCAAAATATAAGCATAAAGCTTGAACATTATTGAAAATTCCCTAAATCCTCAACCCCTAAATACTAAAACCATAAACTCGTCAACCCATAATTAAACCCTAACTGAGTAGGTATCATGTACTTATAGATCAAAATTTGAGATACTTTCATTAAATTGCGGTAACGCCATTCCGTTCCACAAATATAAGCATAAAGCTTGAACATTATTTAAAATTCCCTAAACCCTAAATCCCTAAACGACCCTGACTAAGCAGGTATATGATTATGTGTAGCTCACATCACCCTAAACCCCAAGAGGAAGGTATGATGAGCACATCGGCAAGTTTTCCCTCAGTAGAAACCAAGGTTATTGAACCAGTAGGAGGAAGGAAACGACCCAAAGGTGTTGATAGTAACTTGGAAACCTACACAACACAAACTCAAGACTTTGCCCAATGAATAGTGAGGTTGTCAATCTCACCGGTTTGCTGAAAAGAAAGGATTAACTGTATGGTGTGGAAGGTAATGGTGTCTTGCAGAAAGTAAACAGTAACAATGGAAGATGTATCAATGGTAAAGATTGGACCGGGGTCCATAGTTCACTAGAGGTGTTCTCCTTAAGACAAACAACATGGCATGCTGGGTAAACAAATTACAGCGGGGCCA
The DNA here is from genome assembly GCA_023614405.1 of Avena insularis. Lineage (NCBI taxonomy): Eukaryota > Viridiplantae > Streptophyta > Magnoliopsida > Poales > Poaceae > Avena > Avena insularis. The sequence continues at coordinate 176,426,035 of CM042689.1, forward strand.
TTGACAGGATAGAGCAAGGCATAACAATGCAATACTAGACATTCATGATCCTATGAGACTTGATTTGGCATTACAACAATATACACAAACCGCCATCAAACTGCATCTATGAATAGTAATCCATCTTTAGGTTATCATTCGAACCCCCTCAGGTATTAAGTTGCAAGCAATGGATAACTTCTTTAAGCAAAGTATGTAAAGTAAACAATACACTTGTTCCATGAACAAGAGATTGTTTTTTCTCCCTAGTAGCAACAACACATCTACAACATTAGAGATTTCTGTCACTTCCCCAGATTAAATAGAGGCATGAACCCACTATCGAGCATAAATACTCCCTCTTGGAGTCACTAGCATCTACTTGGCCAAGATAGCTACTCGAAATGGAGAGCATGCAAGATCTCAAACAACACAGACATGATAGAATCAATAAGATAGAATCATTAACCAATCTGCCATCGTAATCTCAATATCCATAGGATCCCAGCAAACACAACATGCATGATTACAAATAGATGATCTTGATCATGAACGGAGCTCACAAGATCTAAACATGGGAGCACAAAGGAGGAGAAACAACCATCTAGCTACTACATGGACCCGTAGTCCAAGGTGGAACTACTCACGCTTCATACCGGAGGCTGGCATGGTGATGAAGAAGGCCTCCAGGATGATCTCTACCCTCCGACAGGGTGCGAGAAGAGATTTAGACCCTCCCAATCTGTTGGGCCACGCGGAGATAAAACAAAAAATTTCCTCTAACGTGGTGATCCCAAGATCCAGTTGAGGTAGAAGGCCACGAGGTTTACCACTAGACGCGCAGTTGCGAATTACTGATGAAGCGTGTTAGTTGATGCAGGGCAGTCCTTTGCGATCCTATCGTCCTGGTGCTGATCGTACAGCACCTCTGCTGGTATCCACACGTGCAAGGAGGAGCACCGGCGGCGAACTGCTAGGTTCGGTATGACAGCAGGACTACTGTGGAGCTAGGGTTTCCAACACATGGAATGACCTAACCGATCAACGATTAACCTTTCTGGGTTACGGTGCTCCACTATATATAGGGAGTGAACGTGGGCTCTGCTCGCGCGGCCCATTCACTAAATCCCATATAATGTTAGTCCCTGTTAGTCCAACTCACTGACTCAGTCCAAATCAGGCTCGGGTCCAACCCAACCAGATTTCCAGTTCATATCCAATTCAAACTTGCTCCCGCTCTTAAGTGTGTGACCCCGCAGGCTCATGGCTACTTGGACACGATTAGAGTCCGACTCTAAATCGATCAGTCGGTAGCGGCTCCTAGCAGAACGTGCCGACTCCCAAGTACCAAAGAGTCATGATGACTTGCCTTTCCAATGTGACTTGCGTCCGAGTCCCTTTTGCCTCACGATATACCTTGTCAGACTATAGGCGAATATATGTCATCCCTTAAATAGTCCGACTCTCTTCTCGATCCGAGATAAGTGATTCACCCAACTAACTCTTAGTCGATCACCTCGGTTAACACTTAAACGAGTCGTGCATGGCCATGCTTTCCGAATCATATCATCCGAGAGGGCCCAGAGAATATCTCTCCAAGTGGAGGGGCAAAATCCCATCTTGGTTATTCACATCACGTATCTTGATTCTCAGTCGACCCGAACTCTGCCTTTATAACTGCCCAGTTATGGATCAGTGTTTGACAGAACCTAAGTCGGTGATCCTCAACTCGGACTATGCAATAACCTCAGGTCTAAGGATTACATTGATTGAGATATACAAATGACAACTTGTTCCTTGTACCTCAATATGGGTCAATCCGACTCGCTAAACTCTCTAGCCGAATCTATGTAAGTTGGAATAGCATCTCCATGCCCATGACAAGTGGAACCGAGTCATCAAGCCAACTTTCACATTGGTCTAAGTTGTGTGTCCAGCACAAGCTCAATGACCAAGGACATTTAGTACAAACAACATGAATGCATAGTTCCACAACCGAATCACATATTCAATGATACACATTAGATGTTTATACAAGGACAACTTTATATCTTTATGAATACAATGGGAAATCTCATCATACATGATTGCCTCTAGGGCATATTCCCAACACGATCTAGGGACGATGGTGGTGGCGGCTACAAACTGTTTTGTGGAATATTGATCAGGTACTTAGGGTTCAGGTATCGGGGGCTTCTTGTAGTCGAAGAGGGAGGCCGAGGGGGTGCCCGAGGCGGTCGCACCCCCCAGGCGCGAGCTAGGCCTGGCTGCATGGCCAGGGGTGCGGCCCCCTCGAGGCCCTCCTCCGTATCGTCTTCTGGCTCTGTGTTCACCACAGTAAAATATTGGCTAAAATATTGGTTTTGGCTTTTGTCCCGTCCAATTCCGAGAATATTCATTTTCTGACTTTTCTGGAACAAAAAACAACAGAAAACAGGCAACTGGCACTATGCATCTTGTTAATAGGTTAGTCCCAGAAATCATATACAAATACCTCAAAGAGAAGACAAAGCAAAGCAAAGTAGATACTAAACAAGCATGGAACATGAAAAATTATAGATACGTTTACGACGTATCAGTATATCATCCACTTATAGATCAACATTTTAGATATACTTTCATTAAATTATGCTAAGGCCATTCCATTCCATGAATCTAAGCATAAATCTTGAATATTATTATTGAAAATGCCATAAAACCTAAACCTTAAACCATATAACCCTAAACCCTGACCAGGCCGATATCATGCGCTTATAGATCAAAATTTGAGATACTTCATTAAATTGCGCTAACGCCATTCTAATTTACGACAACTCGAACATTATTGAAAATCCCCTAAACTGTAACCCCCTAAAGCCTAAACCCTAAGCCATATACCCCTAATAACCCTAAACCCTTAACCCTAAGCTCACCCTAAACGCTAAACTACCCCTAAAAAACCAAAAACCAAAACTCTCAATACTAAAACCCTAAACCATCGACCCATAAACCCTTACCAACCATATATCATTCACTTATATATCAAAATAAGAGATATTTTCATTGTTAAATTGTTGCTAAGTCATTCTATTCCATGAATATATGCATAAAGCATGAACTTTATTGAAAATTCTTGATGCCCTAAACCCCAAACCCTAAACCAATAAATACCTAAACCCTAAAACCCAAAACACTAAACCCCTAAACCCTAAAACCTGAAACCCTAAACAACCTTGACTAGCCACAGGGTATCATCATAAGCATAAAGCTTGAACATTATTGAAAATTCCCTATACCTTAAACCCTAAACCCCTAAATGACCCTAACCAGGCAGGGGTATCATCCACATGTAGATCAACATTTGAGATATACTTTCACTAAATTACGATAATGCCATTCTATTCCACGAATATAAGCCTAAAGCTTGAACATTATTGAAAATGCCCCAAAACCTAAACCCTAAACCCCTAAACCCTAGAACCATAAAACTTAAACCATCAACCCCTAAACACTAACCAAGAAAGTATCATGTAGTTATAGATAAAAATTTGAGATACTGTCATAAATTGTCGGTAAGTCATTTTATTCCACGAACATTATTAAAAACTTTCTATAACCTAAAACCCTAAACCCTCAACCACCCCTAAACCCCGACCAAGGAGTTATCATGCACATATAGATAAATTTTAGATACTTTCACTTAAATCGGGTAACGCCATTTTATTTGAGGAATATAAGCATACAACTCGGACATTATTGAAAATTTCCTATAAACCCTAAACTACCCCTAAAACCAAAACCCTAAACCCCACAATACTAAAACCCTAAACCCTATAACCAAGCACGTATCATGCATTTATAGATCAAAATTTGAGATACTTACATTAAATTGCGGTAATGCTATTCTATTCCACGAATATAAGCATAAAGCTAGAACATAATTGAAAATATCCTAAACCCTAAACCTCTAAATGACCCTGACCAAGCAGGGCATTATATATCAATAAAATCTGGAATCTCCTTTTGTAAACATTGCGTGAAATGCCAAGATGCACCAATCTACCAAATATGGACACGTTATCATGAACTATGGAAGAGATATGGCCGTGACCTTGGTCATCTTGTTTGAAAGCTTTCAAAATATAATGCTTATCAATTTCGGCAAATGTGTGGAAACTCATTTAAATTCTCGTAAGCATGTTGTCGCTAGCGTGTGGGTCCATACAAGGCTAGCATGTGAGGAGCGGTTGCATCAGAGTAGCGTACGTCGGAAGCTACAACCTCAAAATTTCCGCATAGTGCTGAAACATCCCGAGCGTCTATTCAAAAATCCCGCCCTGTTTTTTTAATGCAAAATTCCTCTTCTATCACTGGCCTGGAAAAAAGGACCAGAGGAGCACTACAATAATATATGGGTGTATGTGGTAAATTTCTACCATCCCACTTATATCCCCCCATCGCCTCTTTGCCGCCAACCCCCCTCCGACCTCCACCTTCCCCCAGCTGCTCCACCGCTAGCCCTCTCTTCCACATCGGAGCTCATTCACCGCCGACGCTCTCTTCTACATGGGAGCATCTTCCCAGCTGGTGCTCTCTTCCATACCGGAGCTCTTTCCCCGCCGGTGTTGTCTTCCAGTCGAGAATATCTTCACCGCTAATGCACCGGATCCACCTCGAAATGCCTAGCCGATATCCCCGCCACCCTCTTGCACGTCCCACCCGCCCCCTCCGCACAACGGTAATTTCTCTTGCCTGTTTGCTATTTTTATGGTACTCGTAAGCTATGAAAGCGTTAGAATGTTGATCGATATCATGGATGCTATTGCAATTTTGTTTGTGACCACATCTGGTAGTTCTTATCCACCTCATAAGCTTTTCGCTATGATTTCCGTTCTTACATTCTCACACTATCGGTGTAATCCTCCAACACTAACTCATAGATGCTATTCTTTTTGAGTGCTCGAATGGGTCATGTGAACAGCTCATAAAGTACCCAACACTAACAATCTGACACCAAGCAATGATGAATTGCGAAGTTTCTATGTATTACTTAGGCCAGTTTCTTGTCATGTTAATAAGTTATATTACCTGTATGCATATTAAGTTAATAAGTCATTCTACCTGAAAACTTGCCATAACATTTCCATTCTTGTTTTGTTGTGTTTCTGTCTGCCAATGCTTAATTTAGAAAATATCCATCTAGTCATTTTAATACTATCTTTTTGGTGTTTTCAACTGCTTTCATCCTTCTAAACCAGCTAGTTTGAATCATACATCTGGTCATATTTAATGCTATATTTTTGGTGTTTTTCAAGTGCTTTCATCTTTTCAAACTAGCTAACTCGTTTTTAAATGTTATGACTTAATGCAGAGAAAGGACAACGGAGTACAAGCACCAGAGTTCTAGATGCTCGACTTAGATACTACTGGCAGATTGACCAGGAGTCGCGCTCGGTTAAAAAGGAGCAAGTGTTAGCCTGAACGAGCTACTATAAGTTCATACTTACTTAAAGCTTATGGGTCACCCTTAAGCTTTTTGGCCTGTGGACGAGGTGCACTATGTATATAGATAGCTCTTAAGTTGCACTTTTTGGCTTATGGTGTAGTTTATTCATACATAGTGGATGTCCAACATGTGCAACATTAGAAAATTGTGGTGTCTACTGGTGAGGGTGAGTCTAGCAAGCTTTTGTGGACCCTGGGTCTAGTACAAGACCCATGTCTTTATTGTTTCTTTCTACTCGGATGAGTAGGTCCCCTATCTGGTATAAATGGTGGAGCAGATTTTATTTTCTTAGATGCTATCTTAGTAAATTTCTTAGCCACGTCTAGTATGCTTTGTCTTAATGATCTCTAATTTATATAATACTAATTTTCCCCCGTGTTCCTTGTTTTAACCCCTTTCACCATATTGTACCAGGCTGCAGTTAAAACGAAACAGGAGTCCTCGAAAGGCAGGACTAAAAGTTGTGATCCCTCTTCTCATTCATCGTCCCATTGCATTTCTGAAGCAAACAACTTACTTACCAGTTCACCTAGAATAGCTCCTGCAGGTGATATATATACGAAGGCTATGTTGCTTGCAGAAAGAAAGGGTGTAGATGCTCTTAGATCTGTAGCTGAAATGTTGAAGAAGAGGACAGATGATACATTGAAGTGAATTTTCATGTACAAATCTCTTATTGAGGATATCAACACTCTGTAAATATTTAGAATGCAGATCTTGTTTAATGATGTGTTGTAATAAACTTTTATTGTTGTGTAATAAGTAGTTTAAATTTTTGCATGTGTATTAATTGGCGTCTTGGCATTCGTGTGATGTTCTGCAAAATAAGTCGACGCTTCCAGAAAAATGCCAAAACAGTAAAAGGCTGGAATAGAACGATCAATGAAACGACGTGTGGACATGAACATGAAAAGTAAAAAACCAAAGCATTAAAGGGACAAATAGTAAAAGTCCAGAATAACAAAGGGACGTAATAGTAATTGGCCGTAACAGTGAATGGCTAGAACTGTAATATGCCTGAACAATACCCGGTCAAAATTCTGATGAGATTCAATAGTAACAGGCTTGAATACTTATAGACCAAAACAACGAAAGGCTAAATAGTCAGCATGCCAGAATAGTAAAAGGTTAGATAGCTAGTAGACCAAAACAGTAAAAGGCTAGATGTCGGCAGGCCGGAACAGTAGAAGGCCAGAATCATAGAAGCCTAGAACAGTAAAAGGCTAGATCTTTAGCAGGTCGGAACAGTAAATGACCAGATTTATAGCAGGCCGGAACAGTTAAAGACCAGATTCACAACAGGCCAGAACAGTAAAAGGGTAGATTGTCACAAGGCCAGAACAGTAAAATGTCAGATTGACAGCATGCCGAAACAGTAAACAGCCAGATTCATAGCAGGCCTAAACAGTAGAAGGCCAGATATATACAGTAGGCCGGAACAATAGAAGGTCAAATTCAGAGTAGGGCGGAACAGTGGAATGCCAAAATAACAGCATGCCGAAATAGTAAAGGGCCAGAATCTCAGTAGGCTGGAACAGTATTGAGCCAGAATGGAGCAGGATGCACAGTGTTTGGTTACCATGGGCCTTATGTAGGCCAAAACAGAGGCATTGCCTAAAAATATGCGGGCCCAACTGATGGGCCCATTTTAAACAGTGTCGGGGGGACAATAACGGGCCGACTTACTATTGGACTCCCTGAATGGGTCGACCCACTTAATAATTATCAGGCCTCGGCTGGTCCTGGCTTTCTACCACGGTTTCCATGACAGTTAATGGTGCGAACTGGTCGTTAACGGCATTTTCCACGTGGTTGTTTCCATGATGTCAGCAGTCAACGCGGCTGGCAAACAACTCTATGATAGAACGGCATTTTGTGGACAAAGGGTGCGATCCGCCATGGTAAAAAAACCGTGGTGGATTCATTTGTGGCGGAGCTTCTACCATGAAGGGATTCCATCATAGAAGGCTTTTCAGGCACGAAAAACGGGCCTTCAACCATGAATATCGTTCGTTGTAAAAGGACATTTTTCTTGTAGTGACCCCGTACTCAAAGCATTACTCCGTACATGAATTAGAAAATCATGCAACCTAACTCTCGAATTCTAGACTGGAGATCTTGATAAGAACTCATGAAGCTCTGCAAGAAAACAAAGATTTGATGCAAATGATTCATCATATACAAAGTAGATAAAGGTGATAATGTTGTCATCGTGTCAGAAGTCTCAAGCTATAGGAAAGATATATGAAAGGAGATCACTGAAAGTGATAATAGATTGAACTGATAGAATGAGAAAAACACTATGGTCTTGAATAGAAGAATTATAAAAGATCTGAAAAGTCTTCCTAGCATCCATCAGAGTAAGGATAGGATATGAAGCGAGTGGGTTTCAAAAGGTTTCTTGATGAGTCGTATACCAAAAGAACTTATTAACCTTCTTGAAAAGATCTGAGAGAGATTTGGCCATCTTGAGGAAGTCTTCAACAAAGCAGTCAAACTGAGGATAAAGCTCCGGAGTTGGTTGAAATACTCAAAACACTTTCCGGGCTCAATGATCTTCAATTGATCGATATAAAGAGCAAAGATTTTTGTTGGAATAGATGCATTTAAAGAATAGATTATTTGTCCCTTCGGATGAGAAAAGTGGTGCGACTTGTTCACCTAGTCGATCGGATCACCGGTTGCACAGATAAAAGATTTTGGATAATGAAGCGACGATAACTCATACATTTAAGCAAAGCTATCAGAGATGAAAGCATGAAATTCTCTCGTATCAAAGAGAATCTTTGCGAATATGGAGTTCAGAAGATGTGAAGCACGACAATCGGATGATAATTCCTCATAGTGCCTTTTACCAAATATACTTGAATATGATATAGATATGATCCCGATATGACTCAAAATCACAAGAGCTAACCGCAATCATTTGTAGATTTAGATTGATGGCTTGACCATATTTCACTCATGATAAGTGTCATATAGCTATACATAAAACCAAATTACAATCACAAGCATCAGATCAATGCAAGTTATGTATTTAGCCCAAAAGAATTTTAAGATGAAGTAAAAACTTCAGATTGAAGCATCGGTAGCAAAATATCGAGTTAGCATGGACATGCCGACAAAAAGAAGGCGTATTTTGTATCACACATGACTTAAAGGGAGTGTGGAAACACAGATATATCAAAGAAAAAATTTCCACATTTTCGGCATTATAATACCAACTAGATGCACAAAACCACTTAACATATAGAGATTAACTCCACATCATGTGAAAGTGTACTAAGTAACAAACATCCCTAACAAGATCTCGTTGGTTTACAAAGAGCCGGATAAATCATGTCGGTTTACACATAAGCCTGTCGGTATGGAATGTACCAACAGTTGATAACCAAAGGAAGATTGTGAAGCAAAGTTGGATGCAATAGATCGACAAAGGATTAACACATCCTATGGTACTATAGTTACCCCAAACATGTGAATCCTAGTTTGAATTTTTAGAACAGGATAAACAAATGTTACACTTTCTTACCAGAATAGGTTGGTGGGTAAGAAGAAAAATGGAAGTAGTCCAACTCTCATGTTTAGTTTTTCCCTAGTATATAACTACCAAAATATTTCTAGACTAACAACGACCACCTTTATTGAGACCCTAAATGGCGGAATAGCTCTAATACCAGATGTAATCTCCCAGACCATTGTAGCACCCTAGGAAAACCATTACTATAAAATCGCTATTGTTTTTATTTTTTGCATCATCATGACATCATGCATACTTGCATCTAAACATATTTTACTAAACCCTATTTTGTTTTCTACAATATTTCTCTCTTATTATTCAAGTTAAAACTCCAAGTCTCTCTGGATATATTTGTTTGTCTAAAAATAATTTACAAAAGTATTCTAAAAAGCAGGCAACCAAACGGCCAGGCCCAAAATACCCAACCGGAGGCTACCTATTACCCCAAACCCTAAATCTACCCAACCCTAGAAAACCCAACCCTAACCTAGACCTAATCCGACCCAGCCGCCGCACCGCCTCACACCAGCACGACACACTCACACGTGCGGTCACATTCCAGCACGCGCACAATACGTTCCCCTGCCCACCCTGACACACACAACTCTACAGAACACGCATGCGTACCTGACGCATTGCCTACCCCGTCACGTTTCCCTGCTCTCTTCCGTACCCCTCGCGCCAGATGCCCACACAACCGCCTCGACCCCGTTGTTCCTCGTTTCCATCTCGTGAGGCCGCCGCCGCCTCCCTGGAGCAACCGTAGCCGACGCCGCACATAACCTCTCTCCCGGACTCGCGCAGTGGCCTCCTCTCTGAGCTCCCCGCCGTCGCTAGCGAGCTCGCCAGGCGCCCCCGTCTCTATGCATATCCCGCCATCCTGGACCCAAACATCGTCTCCGCCGCCCCTACAGCCTCGCCTGCGCTGCAGGGGTCTGCCTCCTCCCTACAGAGCTTCCACCAATGTCTCCCCTCTTTACCCTGGGCTTCCCCTATTTCCGGTGCCGCCTAGGCTCGTCTTCCCGCGCCTATCTGTGTGCCACCATAGGGCCGCCTTCCTCCACCGCAAGCACCACCAATGTCCGCGTGTCCTCGTCTCGCACCCTGCTCCACCGCCGGCTCTACCTTCCTATCACCGGAACCTAGCGTCATCGATGTCACCTACCTCCAAGGACAAGCCGCCAGGGAGCCGTTCGCCCTTCGCTGTTGTGACCTTGTCCACATCGCCGCCTCCCTATAGTAGCCGTGTTCGCGGGCCCGGGCGTACCTCGCTATGTTCTAGTGCATGCGCACCTTCCCTGAAGGGCTCCCTTCGTTGCTATGGTTACACGATGTTCAGATCTGGTAATGTTGGTGAGATGTAAGCATAGAAACTTGACGGCCACTGCTAGGTCCTTCTCCGTTCAACAGTGTGTGGAATGTTGTTGTGCACAGAGACCAGATCGTCTTTGTCATCTCCCATGTGATCACGTACAAGGCCCTCTGCCAATATCTCTGACGTCGATTCCAAGTTCGACACCAATCCTCGAAGCCCAAACCCCGAAGGCCGTACCAAACCCAGTTGCACCGATAACCATCAACAAGACCTAGATCACGGATTCCAAGTACCCCGACATGGACATCGAAAATCTCCTTCACGGAAGCCGCAAGCTCTATTGCACGGATCTGAAGACCGTACCCAGCGTATTCATCTTCATCATCAGATTATGAAGCCTTCCCGGAGTCCGAAGGCCCGCGGAATGTCAAGTTCTCCTTCATAGAGACAGAAGACCTCGGATCCCAGAACCAGAAGACCGGACCCGATACCTCCGAACCCCAAGATCTCCTAACCGAGATGTGTGATCCCCTTTTCCATGTCCTGTATTTTTATAATATGTTATATCTACTATTGCATATAATTGCACATGCTTACGCACATATCATGTGATTTGTGGGATTTTAGCCGGTTCACCTAATAATTAAATATGAAGACTATATGCGGGATATTCTAGTATTATATTGTCTCCTTTAAGTTTGTGTAGCGAACCGATGCAATGATTTGTCTTATTAACACAATATTTAAACTGTGGGGTACCTAAACAACATGAATCACCTAATTAATTGTTGGGACCCAGGTTCCGCTTAATATTGCCTAGTTCATCGCATCATTGGCATGTCATACATGCATCTAGTCTTCTGCCGTAGTATTAAATAGTGCATATGGTGTTTCTTTTGGTGCTTTGCTTCTTTGCGGTCGCTGGCATGTGGTGCGCCGTGTCCAGCCTCTCGGTCCAATTCCAGCTCTTGCTTTCCTCAAATACCACATCACGCATTACCTGAAGCTTCTTGGCTGATGGATCGTTGACTCGGTACCCTTTCGTTCCCTCCTCATATCCAACAAACACCATTGGAGTGGAGCAATCGGCTAGCTTGTTGACGTCGGGGCCGATTCTTTTCATGTGAGCGACGCACCCGAAAGTGCGTAGGTGTTGCACGCTCGTCTTGTGGCCGTGCCACGCTTCGTAGGGTGTGACCCCGTCAAGGCTCCTGGTTGGTGCTATGTCCAGGATGTACACGACGGTCTTCACCGCCTCGCCCCAGAGCTCCAGGGGCACGCTCATGCTCTGCAGGAGGCACCTGGACATTTCAACGATGGTTTGATTCCGTCATTCCACCATGCCATTCTGGTGAGGGGAATAGGACGCAGTGGTGAAATGCTTGATGCCGAACTCCTCGCAGTACGCCTTGAACTGGCCGGAGTTGAACTCACCGCCACGATCCGAGCGGAATGCACGTAGTCCTCGTCGTGCTTCCGCCTCGTCCATGACCTTGATCTTCTTGAAGAACTTGAGCGCGTCTGGTTTGCACCTTATCACCTCGATCCACATGTACCAGCTGAAGTCATCGACCACCAGTAGGAAGTAGTTGCTACCTCCAGTGGTCACCGACGTTATTGGGCCGCACAGGTCTGTGTGCACCAGGTCGAGGCCGCTCTCAGCGTGATACACTGATGAATGCGGGAACGGCGATCTGTGTTGCTTCCCAAGACCACATCCGTCATAGTACTCCTCGACGCGCTCGATCTCCGGCATGCCCTGCACCATGTGCTTGCGCTCCAGGGAGTGGAGGGCGCGGAAGTGCAGGTGACCATACCTCGCGTGCTAGCTCCATGCCACCTCGTCCATCTTTGTCATCAGACACACTGGAGAGTCGGTGCTGAGTATGCCGGTGTACATGCGATTTCGTGTGCACCTGATGCGCACAAGCAGCCCATGTGACGGCTTGTGAATGCTCATCACGCCATTGCCGATGTCAACCTTGCAACCGCCCTCGTCGAGCTACCCAACATATATGGTGTTGCTTCACAGGCTCGGGATGAAATATACCTCTGCGAGGACGCGCTGCAGGCCAGTGGTGGAGCGAAAGATGATGGAGCCCTTTCCTTGGATCCTGACGACGGAGCCGTCACCAAACCTCACAGTGTCGTGGACTGATTCGTCGAGTGAGGAGAACATCGATCTCACCCCCGTCATGTGGCTACTTGCTCCGGTGTCGAACTACCACACCCCATCCGGTGAGGGCACATGGATCACCTTCTCTTTGTTTAGGAAGACTGCCTGTGGAGCCACTGCACTGGGGCGATCTGCTTTAGAGACTACAGCCATTAGTACTGTCGTCCCATGTTCCTCTTCAGCTTGTGCGAGGTTGGATTGCTCCTTCTGCTCACGGTCCCTCTTGGCCTTCCTGCACTCTATCGCCTAGTGGTCGGGCTTGCCACAGTACCGGAAGTTGCCTTTGCGGCTCTTGCCAGCACTGGCATTTCCCATGTCATTTCCGCCACTGGGTGGTGCCCTGGGCTTGTTCTGCTGCTTGCCGCCCGAGCTGGATCCTCCTGACCCAGGTTGGCGCTTCACAGTACGTGCGCGCCACTCCTCCTTCGTGAGTAGTATTTGTGCGCCGGCATGTGGTTCAGGCTCGCCGCACCTCTCGGATGCCGCTAGGCACCCACTCAACTCATCAATAGACATTTCTTTCGGATCGAGTAGCGTCTCGATTGAGCACGCCATCTGAGCATACCTTGGGGGCACCACGCACAGGATCTCCTGCACACCGTCTAGTTCCGAGGTGGTGTTGCCGAGGGACCTCAGTTCGGTGATGATGTTAGACACTCGAAGCGAGAAATCTTCAATCGGTTCCCCACTCTGGAACACGATTTTATCAAAGTCCATGCAAGATTCTGACGCCGCGCTTCATGAACACGGTCGATGCCGACGCGAAGGGTCTTGATGGTGTCCCATGCGGCCTTCGCATTGTCCTTGGCGGTGAGCACCTGTACCATCTCCGTGGGGATGGAGCACAGGAGCCTTTGGCCCATGTACCCCTCTAGCTCGTCCAAACCCTAGTTTTATCCCTAAACTACCCCTGTTTATGTGGTTGGCCTATAAATAGAGCCCCCACCCCTCATGTACCCCTTAGGCATAGATGATAGACTAAAGACAACCCCCTTGTGTGGAATCTCTAGTTTTGCCTCATCCCCTTATCTAAGGGGACCGACTATCGTCACCAACCTCGATTGGACTTTGCATCACGCATCCATCGTTGAACAAGGCCTTGGAGTTCGATGTCTCGTCTCCAAGTTGTCAAGACCCTCCCTAAGGTGTTCTTCCCTCTCCGATGTGGATTTGAGGGAGCACGTTGACCGATCTTTCCTTGCGAGGATTCTATCGGACCGGTGGCCGCCGTTCGGGAGCAATCGGCCTTGTATCGTGTGAGTTTTGCGTGTGTTCATCGTGTTCTTCGCGAGGTGTGTGTTCACTTCCGCTACCTTCTCCCTTTCCCCTCGCTTTCCCATCGATTTGACCACGAGATCCGTGAAGATCGGGCCACCCAAGAGTTTAACCCCCCCCCCCCATCATCTGGTATCAGCATCTTTTGGTTTCCACGGATTTCTCATCGATTTGGTTTTTTCCCCATAAATTCGAAAATTCCACCAAAAACAGCCCCAATTCGTGTTTTAGATCGATCTGCGATTTGAGTGAGTTTTGGTAGGTTTTGATCCATGGACTGCTTGCTAAACTAGTTGATCTACCTTCCCCTGCATTCCCATGGTCTAATTCCTTGATTTCCCCCATCAATCTGAGGTTTTGGTTTGAGTTTTTCCGCCCAAAACGCGTCCTGTTCGAGTTCTGGACGCTCTGGAATCTCCCGAACCGGAGTCTCCGGCCTAGACTGGAGCCTCCGGACTTTTTGAGCTTCATACCGGAGTCTCCGGACCTCTAGACCGGAGTCTCCGCCCCTCCCTGCAGACAGAAAAACTGCAACACGGTTTTGAGCATAACTTTTGCATTTCAACTCGGATTTTGGTGTTCTTTAGCTCGTTTCGAAGAGGAGAAGGAGCACTACATCATAATACACGTTGTTCATGCTATATACTACATCAAAATTCCGTGAGCAAGGCAGAATCCAACAATAAAGGGTGAAGATCGTCGACGAAAGGTATAAACATTCCGTGACTTTTCCCCACTTGCATTCCTTTGTGAACCCCACTATCTTTGCGAGAAACAAACACCTATTGAGACTAGTTCCTCTTATGATTGCTTGGGCTATGCACATTTGATACCTTGTAGAATTCTGAGCAAATGTGTGAGCGCTATCTCATATAGTTATCTTGTATAGTTGTTGGCACAAGGAAGAGGCAAGTGAAAAAGAAAAAAAAATAGGAAAAAAAGAAAAGAGAAAAAAGAAAGAAATATACATGTGCCTCATAAAATAGGAAGCGCAAGCTCGATGAACATCATATAGGTGGTACTTATTGTACATATCTTGTAGCCCACCAATCTTATGCAATCGAACTAGCGTCTCTCATGTACTTGTGTGACACGAGCTTATAGTCTTCGCTAGGTAATCATTTGGTTCTTAGCTCACTTTCTCCGTCGCACAAGTCCCATTTATCCCACCGTGTGTGTTTCCTTGTACATATTTCCTATCTTGTGGATTGACTTGTTTCCTTTGTGATCATTGTGGTTCTTTACTTGCCATTACAACATCTTGATTTCGGATTGGTTCTTGACATGCCACTTTCCATACCTATCCACCATAGGCCTTGTGTGTGTGTGTTTTTTTGGTTAGTAGTTGGTTTTGGTGTTCCGCGTGAACTTCACTTTGCTTGGTTTATTGTTCTCAAGTGTGGCCACTTGCACGATACGATCTTCCAAGGTAAAGTAAGGTTTGACGTTGTATCCCTAACTCCCACTACCACTTCTATATACACCGCTTGGTCTTATGCATCATGTCTAGGGACTCTGGAACCAAGGATGATATCTATGAAGAATCCATGATGAGCCACCACGACGACGACTCCACATGTATAGAGGACATGACGGAGCACAACACCGACAACGGCTCCGCATGCTTTGAGGACCCGGAGCACTACACCTACGACGACTCCACATGCATGGAATACATGGAGAATGACATCAACTATGGCTCCTCAAGAATGGAAGACTTGGAGATCTACATCGACAATGGCTCCTCATGCATGGAGGATATGGAGCACTACACCGACAATCGCTCCACATGCTTGGGTGATATGGAGTACTACACCAACAATTACTCCCCAAGCATGGACGAATTCGAGTGCGACATCGACGATGCATCGCCAAGCAGGGAGGACACGGAGAACTTCATCGACTTTGATGGCTCCTCCACGAGCCATGAAGAATTCCTCCACCGCGTGGAGATGGAAGCCTACTATGCCAAGCAAGGGGAGGCGCATCATCAAGATTCCATGAACTTCAAGGCCAAGCGTGCCACACCAAAGGGCACCACCTACTTCGATGATCCACCTCCAAGGCGACAGGCGCCACCACCTCCAAGGCGTAAAGCGCCACCATCGACAAGGCATCAAGTGCCACCACCTAGATGGCGTCAAGCTCCATCATCTCCAAGGCGCCAAGCTCCATCACCTCCAAGGCGCCAAGCTCCACCTCCTATCCAAAGAAGAGTGGCGTCCAAACATCATATACATCAAGAGGCGCCAAGAAACAAGACTCTTCATCAACAAACATCATCTCATGAGCATCGCCACCATAAAGAGGATACAATACATCGTCAAAGGAATCTTCGCCATAAAGACGAAGAATCCATGATGAGCACCAACCTTAATTCTCAAGCAAGCTCAAGAAGGCACCACAAGCACCAGAAGAGTGCCAAGGCAAATGATCACCGTCGTGAGTGTCATGTGGATGACCAAGTGCGCCACCAACATCAACCATCGGCAAGGCACGCCAATGACCTCCGTCGACACCATCATAGGGCACCTTCAACTACTCGTGCCACCACCACAATGGCACCAAGAGCAAGCCTTCCCCCACGCCATCAAGATTCAATGCCTACGCTTGACTTCCACGACCTCGCGAACGAGGAAAATGTAAACCTCTACTTTCCCAAGTTGGATAGCATGAGCCTACCTCCACCACTACTACGAGATGGCCACAAAACGGTCGAGCATGGGATTTTCCCTTCGACCATGGAGGAGAGCGATGATGCCCATCTTATGGCATCCAACCTTGAAGGCGACAAGGTCAAGAATGGTGAGCATGGGATTTTCCCTTCAACAAAGGAGGCGCATGGAGTTGAGGAACCCGAGCCTACCCCTATATGCTTGAGTGATGATGTGGTACCAATCCCATGTGAGTATGAGAGCCACTTAGCCCACTTGAGTGAGAACAAGAGTGAGATAAGTGACTCCACCTTATGTGAGATTGAGTGCTTCCACTTGGAGGGCATGAGTGATACTCCTAGTGAGTTGAGAGTGGTAGTTGATAGGTCCAGTGAGACCATTTCGATTTCTAACAACTTACCCTCTACCTCTAGTGTGTTCTCTTGTGTTGTGCTAGGTTCCATGGATGAAGACGCGCCAAGCCATGAAGCAATGATGCCTCAATTAGAGAAGATGTACATGGTGCACGAACATGATGCTATGCCATGGCTACATTAAGAAGACGAAGTCGTCCACAAGGAGACCACTACTTCCACAACACCCACTTCATATGAGAGGTATGAACAAGGTAACAATAAGGGTGTTGATGATGCCATGATCCCACTAGTGGACATGATGAATTGTGAGGATATGCATGCTATGGATGATACTTGTGACATTACATATGCTTCATCCACATTCCCATGTGATGCTTTGCCTTTGCATAATATTGATCATGTGGAATTGTTTGATTGCGATATCATTGCCATAAACATGCCATGCTATGCATCTTGTGTGTATCCTCCAATTGCTTCAGACTTTCCTTGTCATGCTAGTCATTCAATTTCTCCCGTTGCTTGCGATAAGATGAATGCTTGCTATTTCACTTGTTTTGCTTGCAACAATGTTGATAATATGTGTTATAATGAGATGGCCCCCATAGCTTTCTCAATTTTTGTAGATTTTGATGATTCTCATGATAAGCATGTTCCCCACTTGCATAATCACCATGCATCTATGTCATACTTGATTGACATTAATGGTGATGTGCACAAGAAGAGATACGTCATGATGGATGATGTGTATCTCTACCATGCACACATGTTCTTTCTTTTGTGTATGATGTGTGTAGGTACCCGCACTATCATGTCAACCTCGGTTGAGCACGAGTTGACAAAAAGAGCTCTTGAGAGCATCCCACAAGTACAAATGCATACACGTCAACCTCTACCAACCACGTGTTGAAAAGAAGAACTGAAGAAAGTTACCTATGTCTACCCTTCATCGAGCTATCTCTACAAGATAAGGTGACTTCCTTCTACTTGAGGACTCATGCAATAATCTTCATGAATTGGCTACGCTTTGAGTGTTGCTTCGCTTTTGTTGTGAGCTTTGTAGGCTTCAAGGAAGGTGAAGGAACATTGAAGTGTTGTCAAGTCAATCTTCCCGAGGACGACTATATGGTGAACCCCAGGATCAAGGATGTCCTTCGACCTCTTCTACTTCGTGATGAACATGGAGAGTCGAGGACGACTCTTTTTGAAGGGGGGGAGATGATGCAGCCCGACCTACAGTCGTTACCACATCATGGTCTCCAACTTACGCCAAGTCGTCATGGACTCCAAAGGTGAATCTGTTCCTCTATGAGAGCCCATTTCCTACCGCTATTGAATGGTATGCTATGTCATACTCCGTCACATATGCATGACAGGTTCACACCGACAAGTACGGAGGCAAGGGAGGAAGCCCGAAACATAAAGCCCGACAAGACGGAGGCTTGGAAGAGGAGACGGAAGAAGCCACGGCTGAACCACCAGAGTCTCCGGCCTACACCGGAGTCTCCGGACCAGCCTACACCGGAGTCTCCGATCCTGCTACACCGGAGTCTCCGGACCTACCTCCGGACCGGCCCCAGCAACTACCCGAGGACAGTTAGTACGCCACTCCGAAGACGACACCGGAGACAAACCGGAGTCTCCGGCCCACCACACAGGAGTCTCTGGCCTACACGATGGGCCTGCGCGCCGCCAGCTGGGCCTTCGGCCCATGTACCCCTCTAGCTCGTCCAAACCCTAGTTTTATCCCTAAACTACCCCTGTTTATGTGTTTGGCCTATAAATAGAGCCCCCACCCCTCATGTACCCCTTAGGCATAGATGATAGACTAAAGACAACCCCCTTGTGTGGAATCTCTAGTTTTGCCTCATCCCCTTATCCAAGGGGACCGACTATCGTCACCAACCTCGATTGGACTATGCATCACGCATCCATCGTTGAACAAGGCCTTGGAGTTCGATGTCTCGTCTCCAAGTTGTCAAGACCCTCCCAAAGGTGTTCTTCCCTCTCCGATGTGGATTTGAGGGAGCACGTTGACCGATCTTTCCTTGCGAGGATTCTATCGGACCGGTGGCCGCCGTTCGGGAGCAATCGGCCTTGTATCGTGTGAGTTTTGCGTGTGTTCATCGTGTTCTTCGCGAGGTGTGTGTTCTCTTCTGCTACCTTCTCCCTTTCCCCTTGCTTTCCCATCGATTTGACCACGAGATCCGTGAAGATCGGGCCACCCAAGAGGTTAACCCCCCCATCAGAGTGGAATAGCGTACGAGGGCACATTAGCGCAGCGTTAGGGAAGCGTTCTTGTCCAAGGAATATCTGGGCTGGTACACTGTGGTATGAGGATCCTCTAGGACATGGGCATGGTCGCCAGTGACGAGCGAGGCAATGGAGAATGACACAAGCTGTAAGAAGGTACTAGGGGTTTGATGGCGATGATGGCGCGTACATAGAAGAGAAGAGCAGAGGGAGGTACTGGGAGGTAAGGCAGCTCACTGCTGTCCTTGTGGACTTGGTGGATGATCTAGAGGTTGTCGGAGATGGCGGCAAGATGAAGGAGATGACGACCGCGAGTGTCGGGTGCGCAGCGATGACATCAGCAATTTGCATCCGCTCCTAGCCTTCTCATCCACCATTCAGGTGCTGCACGGCTCCTCTAGATTGACTTGTTGCTCCTCCGTCTTCTGGTGGATCCGGTAGCGGCATGGTTCAGAAGAGCGGCAAGGAAGGGGTGAAGGCCACAGCCATCGCAACAAAAATGGTTTCGATATCGTCAGACTTGGAGATGGGGAAATGATAGGAAGGGAGTGGTTGAGGATGAGGATGGAGAGGGGAGGCGTTGCCTCTTCTGTTTCTTTATGCACAAAGGAGGGAGAGGGAGCACACGCCCGACATGGGCGCAGGGCTGCTGGCTGCTGGCGTCGGGTTCACATGATCGTCAGGGAAGAAGTACAGGACTGGGTCATTGTCCACACTATACTAGGGTGCGACTGCACCAGCTTGCGAGGAGAGGGTCGGCTGTTCGCGGGATTCAGAGCAGGAGGAAGAATCAGGGAGTGAGATAATGGTTTAGGTAGTTTTAGTCCATCTAGGTTTAGCTAGAGGGGATTTTTATGGTACCCTGGTACTCCCCAGGTGGAGTTAGGAGTACCGAGAAAATCTAGCCCTCAATTTTAAAGGGTAGTTTAGTCTTTTTTCTTGGTCATATCGAATTACCAATCTGGGTAAAATTAGTTCCTGTTCAATCATGCACATCGTGATTTAACCGATCTGGTCCTATTCATGATGAAAATTAGATTCCTCTGTTCAAGCCGCCGCCATGTTCCCTTGCACGTGCTTCTGTCTCTACACCACGGTCTCGTTCATCTCGCAGCAGCTGGTCGTTGATGATGCTCGACGTGGCACTTCGTTGGTAACCCCAAGTGTAGGGTGTGAAGAGCAAGCATCAAGTTTTCCCTCAGTTGAGACCAAGGTTATCGAACCAGGAGGAGGAAGGAAACATCACACAGGTGTTGCAAGCAACGCGGAGACCTACACAACACAAACTCAAGACTTTGCCCCAACGAATTAGTGAGGTTGTCAAGCTCACCGGTTTGCTGTAACAAAGGATTAAACGTATGGTGTGGAAGGTAATGGTTTGCAGCAAGTAAACAAGTAATAGTGGAAGATGTATCAATGGTAAAGATTGGACCGGGGTCCATAGTTCACTAGAGGTGCTCTCCTTAGATAAACAACATGACATGAAGGGTAAAAAAATTACAGCAGGGCAATTGACAGGAACTGAGCAAGGCATAGCAATGCAATTACTAGTCAGAAAGATCCTATGAGATTCGATTGGGAAATACAACAAGATACATAGACCGCCATTAAACTTCATCTATGACTAGAAGTCCACCTTCAGGTTATCATCCGAACCCCCTCCAGTATTAAGTTGCAAGAAACAGACAACTGCTTTAAGCAAAGTGTGTAAGGTAAATACTACACATGTTCCATGAACAAGAGACCGTTGTTTTCTTCCTAGTGGCAACAACACATCTACAACCGAAGAGATTTCTGTCACTTCCCTTGGAAACTATAGGCATGAACCCACTATCGAGAATAAATACCCCCTCTTGGAGTCACAAGAAACTACTTGTCCAAGATAGCTACTAACAACGGAGAGCATGTAATATGTTGGAAATGTATCTATAATTTTTGATGCTCTATTCTTGTTTAGTATCTACTTTGCTTTACTTGTCCACACTTTGAGGTGCTTTTTACATGTTTTTTGGTACTAACCTATTAACAAGTGGCAACAGTGCCAGATGCCTGTTTTTTGCTGTTTTTGGTTTCAGAAAAGTTAGTAAAGAAATATCTCGGAATTGGACGGGACAAAGGACAAAGTCAATTACTTTCCGTGGGGAACAAGAAGTCTAGAAGAGAGCCCGGGAGACCGGCCAGAGGGGCCAGACCCACCCCAGGCATGGGTGGGCCCCACCCCGCGCTTGGCTAGGGTTAGGTCGCCATGGCCGCCTCCTCGGCCTTCCCCTTCGCCTATAAGAAGCCCCCGATGCAGAAACCCTAAGCACCCGATCAAAAATCCACGAAACCGTCTGTAGCCACCGCCACCATCGTCCCTAGATCAGGGGGATCTGAAGTTCTTCCGGGCACCCTGCCAGAGGGGAGATCATCCCGGAGGCCTTCTCTCCGGTATGATGTGTGAGTAGTTCCACCTTGGAATATGGGTCCATGTAGTAGCTAGATGGTTGTATCTCCTCCTTTGTGCTTTCATGTCTAGATCTTGTGAGCTCCGTTCATGATCAAGATCTAATCTATTTGTAATCATGCATGTTGTGTTTGCGGGGATCTGATGGATATTGAGATTATTATGTTGGTTTGATTAATGGTTTTGTCTTTATGATTCTATCATATATGTGTTGTTTGTGATCTTGCATGCTCTCCGTTGTTAGTAGCTATCTTGGCCAAGTAGTTTCTAGTGATTCCAAGAGGGGGTATTTATGATCGATAGTGGGTTCATGCCTCTAGTTTCCAAGGGAAGTGACAATAATCTCTTCGGTTGTAGATGTGTTGTTGCTACTAGGGAGAAAACAATGGTCTCTTGTTCATGGAACATGTGGACTGTTTACCTTACACACTTTGCTTAAAGGTTATTGTCCATTGCTTGCAACTTAATACTGGAGGGGGTTCGGATGATAACCTGAAGGTGGACTTCTAGTCATAGATGCGGTTGGATGGCGATCTATGTATCTTGTTGTATTGCCCAATCAACCTCATAGGATCTTTCTGACTAGTAATTGCATTGTTATGCCTTGCTCAGTTCCTGTCAATTGCCCTGTTGTAATTTGTTTACCCTTCATGCCATGTTGTTTATCTAAGGAGAGCACCTCTAGTGAACTATGGACCCCACTCTAATCTTTACCATTGATACATCTTCCATTGTTACTTGTTTACTTGCTGCAAACCATTACCTTCCACACCATACATTTAATCCTTTGTTACAACAAACCGGTGAGCTTGATAACCTCACTGATTCGTTGGGGCAAAGTCTTGAGTTTGTGTTGTGTAGGTCTCCGCGTTGCTTGCAACACTTGTGTGACGTTTCCTTCCTCCTTCTGGTTCGATAACCTCAGTCTCAACTGAGGGAAAACTTGTTGCTTGCTCTTCACACCCGACGCTTGGGGTTACCAACGAAGTGCCATGTCGAGCATCAACAAGTTTTCTGGCGCCGTTGTTGGGGAGGCTAAGGACGTCTTCACAAGGGGAGTCCTTCACTTCCTTTCTCTTTACTTTGTTTTTAGTTTTCTTTGTTTCTTTTGCTTGGTTTTGTTTGCCTCTTTTCAAAAAACCCAAAAAAATTAGTCTAGTTTGGTCTGCTTGCTTTATTCAAAAACACAAAAAATTAGTTCCTACTCTAGTTGCTGCCATGTCTGGTTTTGGAAAAACCTCTATTTCCCCTATGATAGAAATCTCCACTTTTAAGCAAAAAAGTGAAGAAAGTTTTAAGGAGGCTTGGTCTAGAATCGCTGCTTTCCGGAGGGAAACTAAGCCTGAGATAAGCCTCAGCTTGGTTATTGATAGTTCTTACCGCGGTATTGCTCTTCATTATAAATATGCTTTGGATGTTGTGGATGAGAAATATATTTTACTTTGTACTGAGGATGAAGCCTTTGATGCCATAAAAAAGTTGATTGCAATTTATAATACACCTGGCAAGTCTGATTCCTCTTTCACAAATATTTTTGCCAGGTTGAACACTGTTGAGACTAGTATTGCTATCACACGCTTAGGGCTTACCATGTACTGAGGATGTAACAGTGGAAGATGTATCAATGGTAAAGATTGGACCGGGGTCCATAGTTCACTAGAGGTGCTCTCCTTAGATAAATAACATGGCATGAAGGGTAAAAAATTACAGCAGGGAAATTGACAGGAACTGAGCAAGACATAACAATGCAATTACTAGTCAGAAAGATCCTATGAGATTTGATTGGGCAATACAACAAGATACATAGACCGCCATCCAACTGCATCTATGACTAGAAGTTCACCATCAGGCTATCGTCCGAACCCCCTCCAGTATTAAGTTGCAAGCAACAGACAACTGCTTTAAGCAAAGTGTGTAAGGTAAACAGTCCACATGTTCCATGAACAAGAGACCGTTGTTTTCTCCCTAGTGGCAACAACACATCTACAACCGAAGAGATTTCTGTCACTTCCCTTGTAAACTAGAGGCATGAACCCACTATCGAGCATAAATACCCCCTCTTGGAGTCACTAGCAACTACTTGGCCAAGATAGCTACTAACAACGGAGAGCATGCAAGATCACAAACAACACAGACATGATAGAATCATAAAGACAAAACCATTAATCAAACCAACATAATAATCTCAATATCCATCGCATCCCCACAAACACAACATGCATGATTACAAATAGATTAGATCTTGATCATGAACGGAGCTCACAAGATCTATACATGAAAGAACAAAGGAGGATATACAACCATCTAGCTACTACATGGACCCATAGTCCAAGGTGGAACTACTCACGCATCATACCGGAGAGAAGGCCTCCGGGATGATCTCCCCTCTGGCAGGGTGCCGAGAAGAACTTTAGATCCCCCCGATCTAGGGATGATGGTGGCGGCGGCTACAGACGGTTTCGTGGAGATTTGATCGGGTGCTTAGGGTTTCTGCATCGGGGAATTCTTATAGGAGAAGGGGAAGGCCTAGGAGGCGACCAGGGGGGCAAACCCTAGCCAGGCGCTAGCCCACCCTTGGCCGTGCTGGGGGGGGGTCTAGCTGCCCTGGCCCGCTTCCTCGTCTCCCCTCTGGACTTCTTATTCCCCACGAAAAGTAATTTACTTTGACATTTGTCCCGTCCAATTCCAAGAATATTTCTTTACTAACTTTTATGAAACCAAAAACAGTAAAAAATAGGCATATGGTACTATTGCAACTTGTTAATAGGTTAGTACCAGAAAACATGTAAAAACACCTCAGAGTGTAGACAAGTAAAGCAAAGTAGATACTAAACAAGCATGGAGCATCAAAAATTATAGATACGTTTCCAACGTATCAGTCGCCTCGTCCCCTTCGCGCGAGCTGCCGCTGCATCTCCATCAAGCTAGATAGCCCATGTGCAGTACATGGGTCACACGATTTGATCCCTGGAATTTCTTTGACGCGTGGATACAAGCGGATTGGTCCCTAGTCATAAGAACGATGGAATATGTATCATTTAATTTAAGGATGAATCTAGATTTCTTCAAACTAATGTTACAACCCAATATCAGTTTTAGATCCGCTCTGATCTGCTTTGCTCTAGTCGATTATCAATGGTGATCCCTAATTATCCTTGTTGGTGTGAAAGAAAATAGTAATCCATTTGTCTTCGTGATCCAAACTCAGTAATCTAGCACTCAACTCCCATCAATGAGCATGTGGTAGAACCCAAACATGGTGATCCTATTCCTACATCGCCATGGTCACTGTTGCGTAGTGTGGTAGAATGCCGTTGTGAGGTCACAACCTTTAATATGCTTCCCTGACTTGTATATGGCACACAACGGCAGCCGGCCGGCCGCCGGTGCCTCGGCCAGTTATTGGAGGATTAGGGTTTAACTAGAATAGTTGAACAACCACAAAACACTCTTTAATAAAATTAGGGGAGCATTGTGGTTACATTTTTGTCCATGGACGTATGGTACTTCCGAGATTTTTGAGATGGTACTCCTTGGTAGTTATGTTGGAGTACTAGTTGAGATCAGCCATTGGATTAGAAGAAATGAAGGGCCCATATCAAATTCAAGGTACCGTAAAAGTCCTCTAGCTAGACTAGATGGGGTGTAATATTGTAGATATAAAAGAGAGAGGGAGCTCTATGTTAGGTAGGTGTAATCTAGTTAGGATTAGCTAGCTAGAGAAAGAATAAGGATGGTGGAATAAATGCCAAGTAGGTTTTTACACAAATGAAAGAGGGAAGATATGTAGCTAGGGTTTAGATTAGATGATCAAAATAAGTTTAGGAATTTGAGCACAAGAATGAGATCAAAGAAGAAGATAAGAAGGCAAGTCAGAGAGATGTAGATGATCAAGCAAGAATACTAGGATGGCAAGGGTTGGAAGAATAACACAAACTTAAAATAAGAGAAACGCCAAACAATAGGACCCTTTACTCAACAATAGGAAATATGATATCATGTGAAAGTGAATAGGATATATGGGCTTACAAATAAATGCAAATGGCAGAGGAAATACCACATATAAATAGTATGGAAATGATTTAGATGGTGATGTTAACATGTTAGTGATGGGGAGGAATAGGAGAGATGCACTCAACTCGAATTGGGCAGTAAGCATTATATCAAAAGGCAAATATAATTAATAAGGCAAATGCAATATGAGGAGAAGAACCAAATGAAAAGGGTTTTAATATGATGCTCAAATGCAATATGGCATGGTGACATGAGCATGATATTATGATAATGCAATAACGACAAGTATATGGTGGCATTAATCTTTATTTATTAAGTAGAATTTCAATGTTAGACATTTTGGATGCTACAGGCGACACAGATGCTTTTGACATGGGAACAATGTCGCGCGCATCCCTGCGACGGAGGGCGTTCGGAAGGTCGACGGTGCTCATCCTGGGTGCATGCATGTCATCGGGGATGCTTCTGAGTGGAGGAGAGGGGTTCTGGGGGGATGCCTAGATGGTTATGGCGAAGCTGCTAGTGCTCGAGCTCGTGTGACTCGTGGGAGGAGCTCCCTAGGACATGCAACCTACGATGGCCGTAGCTCCGATTACCTGTGACCAAAAGGACATCAGGAGAACATATATGAGGGGCTCGGGAGTATCTTGAGAAGTAGAAGAGATAATGGGGTTGCCTGGGTTGGTGGGAATCTTAAAAACATGCTTGCAGCACCTCGGGGTTCTCCTTCTCTTCCTTGAATGCATAGGGGGAGAGAAGGTTGGGACATGTGAGAGGGAAGAGTAGTGAGGTGGGGGAGTAACTAAGACCGGAGATAGGGGTTGGGGTAGGTTGTGGGATAAATACCCGAGGGGACAAGTCCATGTTGGACTCAGGCAAGCAAGAGCATGGCATGGGCAGAGGGCTATGGTTGGGCAAGAGGGCCAGTGGGGAGGTCGTGTGGGGCCTGGTGCTCGAGCAGAGAGGGGTGGTAGGCGTGCTGCGGCTATTGTGCAAGTTTTAAAAAATATGGCTTGATATGGTTGCCTCTCTCTATATCTCCCCTTCCATACAAACATATAGGACAAAAGGGAGGTGGTTCTACAGGGTTTTCTATAGTGTATGTTGACCAGAGATGGTATGGTGAGGGGTGTTGTGGTGTTTAAACATGTTTTCATGTTATTTTGGTTTGCAAAGTGGGATTAGAGTGGAGGATGATTAGTTGATACATTTACATCATAATATCTCCTATGGTCAAGGGGTGACGAGGTGTAGGGGATGAAGTTGGCATGATCAAGAGTGAGTGGGAGATTAAGGAAGGTCACTAGTTGGTTTAGAGGAGAAATAAATTTGAGAAATTTTGGATTCGAGGGGTTTTCGTGATCTAGGATTTTAATATTCTTAAACCCTCTTTGGTATGCTATATAAAATGATCCAGGGATCCATTTTTATTTAAGGTGCATATTGTTTTGTAGACCAAGTGATGTAAATCACCATGGTACAGATGCTTTGTCTTGATCATGATTGGGTTGTCCTAGAGAAGGTGCCAAACTTTGTTGAAATTAAGGTGGTGAGAACAGAATATCATCTTGCCTCCAAAACAGGGTTGGTTTGAGAAGAATGACGCTCCAATGGAAACAACTAATGCTTGTTTAGTAGATCACAACCAAACAAAGATTTGGCCCAATGGAGGAGGCACGAGGTTAGGAGCTTCTTCCAAAGTAGGCATGTTGGTAAGATTGGCAGAATCAGATTATTTTCTTGCCTATTAAACCATCAAGGATCAGTGGGTCCAAGAGGGGTTTAGACAAGGACAAGAGTGGGGTTTGGAAGTACTCATGATGATTTATAAGAAGGTTCAGATACATTTCCAAAAATTCTCAAGGGTTCATATGGGCGGAGTCTCAAAAATAGAATCCAAAAAATGGTTCCAGACTTGGTCAAATTTAGGCTGATTGGGGTTTTTTGACTAGGGTACAAGGGTTGATGTTTGTGAGGGGATTCAAGGCTCCATACTCATCATGAAGTGGATGATATTGGAGGGTATGTTATATATAAGAGATCCATGGCCTAAGTGGGTCTCCACTACCCTAGGAACTATAAAAAATGCACCTCAAAAATTAATCTAACAAAGAGAACAAAGGGTCAGAGTAATGACCAAGGTCAAGACAAGCTTGGTAATTTAGGTGGAGAGGTTCCTAGATCAAAATAAAGTGTTGGAGATGGTAGGGTACATCCCATGGATGGATAAGGTATGCTCCTTGCCTAAGGACTAGATGGATTGATGATAGCTTCAAGCTTTACATAATGGTTGTAAGGTAGTAGGGAGGAGGTAGTCCATCTACTAAGGTTTTGGCTGGTTTTCTCCTCAAGATTTGAGGTTGCATTTGTTGGTTGGGTTTAGTTATTAGAAGATGAGCTTCTAAGTTAGCTCATACTAACTCCTAATTGAGCAATTCAAACAGAAGATGAAAACAACTCATCTTAGCTAGTAGATCAAGGAAACTCATCTTGTCCTCAACTAAAAGCTACTACTATGCATACCATCAATCTTGGCTTGAGGTATAGAGAGGTGTTTTGAAGGTTTTTAGTTTTGAAGAAGATGAGAGGCTCTTTGTATTTCTACCAAGAGTGAAAGTCAAGAGTTTTATAAATGATTTTGGGAAAAACTAGAGATAAGATTTAGTCAAAGGTTCTGTCTTGAAAACATAAGGAGATAGTATTATATAGGTCTTTAGAAGAGATTTTGTTTTTTTGGTTTAAAGCAACTAAAAGCTTTCATTCCATGGACCATTGATCTTGTCAAGAGCCATTTCCTTTGCATAGAACATCCACATGTAAGGTATTGTAATATTAAACTTTTCAATAACATTTTTTATGAGTGCTATTGCACCAAGTGATGGTTTTTATCTCATCCAATCCATGATTGCATCTTAAACCACCTAGTCTTTGCTAGCTTTGTTTTGTCCTTTGGTTGTCTCGCTTGAGGTGGACAAGTATGGTCATATGGGTTCTTTTTTATCTGAAACATATTTAAAATGTCAGGTATAGTTAACAAACTCTACACAACTGGTTGTAATACCTGAACCAATTTGCTCCTGATCATAGTGTTATGGGGTAACCCTGGGGTTGGCCCGATCTTTCACGAATTCCACGGGAAACGAGGGGGAAAAGCGGTGGTCGGGGGAAGAAGGGATGAAAACCACGAACACACGCACACAAAACACGATACACGCCGATCTCTCACGCCGGTGGCAACCGGTCCAACATAATCCCTAGGATCGGTGTTGGGCGAAGCTCGCTCTCCACGCCAACAACGGGGGATGAGGTGCTTGGTGAAATCTTGACGACTTGGGGGCGAGAAACCGAGAACCCAAGGCCTTATACAACTTGAATGCACTAGGCAAGATCCAAGAGGGGGGTGGATAATCCGGTGCTCCTTGATAGGAGCATGAGACCAATAGATATAAGTTCCTCAAAGGGTTTCCTTAATATCTATTATTATCCAAGTCTAGGGTTTACAATAGAGGGTGGGGGCTATATATAGTCCAGCCACAAAACAGGGGTAGTTTCGGAACGAAAAGGTAAATTATAGGAAGGGTTACAAGGCACAGGGCCGAACTGAGGCGTTCTGGTTCAGTACAGTCGGGGCAACCGGTAGTACCGGTAGTACCGCTACGGGGGCGGTAGTACCGCTGGCGGGCCTGGAGCTTCCGTTGGAGTTGCCTGTGTCGAGCGGTAGGAGGGGGCGGTAGTACCGCTGGCCGGTAGTACCGGTTGCTGGGCCGGTAGTACCGCTGGCGTCTGGGGCGTGGAGAGGTTCTTCCTGGAGCGTCCGGTAGCTGGGGCCGGTAGTACCGGTCGGCTCAACCGGTAGTACCGCTGGCGTCTGGCAGCGACTGGTTGCTTCCCCTTCGTTCCTTGGGTCCTTCTCTTCATACCTGATGATGCACAGTACATGCGTATGAAGTAGCAGGCCGTCCAAGGGTGTATTGAAGTCACACAAGGAGAGGAGCGAGTTCACCTTAGCTTGAAGGAGTTTGGCTCGGGCGCGAGTCATGGGTCCACTTGGGGAGCTCGTGGGAGTAGATGTAGTAGCGGTCGTAGGACGGGCTGCATCACATAGTGGATGCATGCATCCTCCACCTATACCTCTTGTATGGGAACTTCACTATGAACCTTGTTGGCTCACTCTTAATAACATCATAATCATTCTTGGTGAGAATACAATATGTAGTAAGTTCATTACGATAGTCCCGCATCGTTTCAAATATGGTGCCTTCTGAAAGATGAGGATCGTCCCTGTCCCACTCAATTGTTGGCAAGTCATCACCATCATACTCGGCTAAAACGAAGTTGTCATTGTTCTCCTTGTTCTCTTCATCATCAGTGTCATAAAATCTAGCACCGTGGGTCATTTCCTTTGTGTATTGATCCTCCAGTGCCTACTTACTGAATCTATCTACCAATTTAGGAAACATCAACTCATCCTCATCATCTAGAGGAGGTGCTACATCGTCGGGCTCTGCTTCGTCCTCCACATCGGCCGCACGAGCGATCTGGCTTACACTCACAGTGTGAACAGATCGTACTGTTGTGGACCTAAAACGAGTGTGGGGGTGCACTCTATTATCAAAGACACATGATGACCCACCACCTGATGATGCCTTACCACTATTTGATGCTTTAACCCTCTTTCCCTTGTGCTCAACATTGGGTTGCACATGGATACGAGTTTGACCGAAATGGTCGGCATCATTCAAAGAGAAAAGCAATATCAGATCAGATACGCAAGTTAGTGGGAGCAATCTTTGCTCGCTAATGTTGAAATATTGCAAATCAACTGAATCTCCATGGCTCCAGGGGAATTTAGAATAGATTTTTTCTTTCAAATCTCTAAGAGTTATGGAGGTTGCAACTAGCGCTAGGAAGTTGAATCCAGAGATATTATTCACAACCATGAATTACACTATTATCTTGTCTAACTGCCAGCGCTGGATCAATCCTATTTGACACACAAGGCAGTTCAGCACCAACGATTCATTCTCAAATACTTCCTATCATAAATCCATTAAGGGAAATGATGATTACATAGATGTAATCTATGCGTTAGATCCCTCTGATTCCACCCAATCTTCTCCATGGTCGACGGACAAGAACGGTACACCAGTCGGTGTTGCATTTTTTGCTGCAAAAGGGGTAGATCTAGCGGAGACGGGGACGGAGCCCGAGGCGGAGTAGGATCCGTGACCCGGGGGAGGGGTGGCTCGGGGTTCGAGGACGGCATAAGGTAGGAGGGCACGACAAGGGGGGCAGTGGAGGGGTGATGTGGGAGCTTTTCCAGGCCCGAGGGGAAACGAATTCTTTGGATGAACAAGAGATGGCTGGTCCGACATGTCTCCATGCGGCCCCACCCTTCACCACATATGAAGGACCCATCCCAACATGGTCCCAGCCGTTAGCATGTAATGGTCGAGTCCACGTAATATAACGCTCAACACACGGCCCATCCCAACGCGGTCTCACCAGTTAGATGTAACGGTCAAGGCCTTTGACCTGGGCAACCCTCCATCCGAGCGTCTGCATGGGTTTTTAGAATATAGGAAGGGGAAAAGTGAAGAAAAGTTAAGCGGCTGGAGAAAACTGAGTACAACTAACGAACCAAGGACACGAAAATAGAAATCCCTATTAAAAATGACTTTATATCTTCAGAGAATTCAGTATAAAATTAGCAAGTTGCTTTCTATGTATCAAATGCTAGGTGAAAATTAACTTTAGCTTCTTTACATAGAGGAAGAAGTCAGATCTTAGTATTCGAATGGATGCGGTAAGGATACTAATAAGACTTAAATAAAGGGAGAGTTGATTTGGCTCCCGTTAACTATGGTGGACTTTAAAAAAAATCAAAATTAAAGATTCAAAAATCATAAAAAATATAGGAATTTAGATAATGATTTATAATACCTATATATACAAAATCATGTGAAAATACTTTATATTTTGGCCACGGAAAAAAGAAAAAAGTTCAGATCTAGTCATGAACAGTATAATTTTGAATGGGTCTCCGTTTTCCAAAATTTGTTATATTTGTCTTTTTTGCTGTGCATGAAATACAAACTATTTTCATTTGAAATTTTGTTGATTTGTATTTTGGATTGTTGGCTACATGAATATAGTTTTTTCGAATTTTTTGAAGCCTTTTTAAAAAAAAAAGTCCACCATGGAGGACGAGCTCTAAAGCGATTTTCCATTAAATAAACTACTAATAAACTACTATATAACATTTATGATGATGATGTCTTTTATTTTTGTCCGTCGCTAAGCCATTAGATAGGCCTTCCATGCAAAGATACACACCTTCACCGGAATATTGCATGTCCAAATCATTTTGCAAATTGGCTTGTTACCGAAAGTAGTTGAGCTACTAGTTACACTCCTCCGATCTTGTTGTGCTAGTCGTAGGCCAACACAGTATGCACTCTTCACCGCAAAGACGTCGCTGCTCTCATGTTGCCATGCAATCATATCCTCCAGCAGCCTAGATGAAGTTCTAATTCTCAAGATAACCTCAACATCAATTGGTGGAAATGTTCTACGTGCTTGAGTTTTGTCCCAATTCCCATCATCATTGAGTAGACTAGACACCCGATTAATCTTGATCGGCCCCTCGGCCCAATCACCATAAGTTCATCAGAATGTGGGATTCAATTGTCCAGCTGATAGACCATCACCAATTCTCCAAATCAACCCATGTTTAAGTAGTTCCAGCCTATAGAAGATAGCACTCCATGTCAGTGACGGATTTCCAGTGAAAACTGTATCAACTATATTATCTTGAGGACAATATTTTGCCTAAAGTACACGGGCACATAAACTGTTAGCACGATAAATGAGTCTACACGCTTGTCGGGCCAGCAAAGCCTGGTTAAAAATTCACATATCCTTAAAACCCATACCACCATGTGGTTTTGATCGATCAACATGTCTCAGCTGACCCAATGTGCTTTCCTCCGTCCCCCTCCCCCTCTTCCCAGAACCCCACCATAAGTCTCGTATCAACTTTGTCAAATCATCACAAACCGATAAAGGCAATTTAAACACTAGCATGATATAAATGGGCAGATCTTGAGCAATGACGTTAATCATAATCTCCTTACCTCCTTATGATAGATCACCCCATTGTAAAATCCTTTTTTCTAGCATGGATTTTAGATTACCAATTTTTTTACTCATCCTTTCTTCAGGTGTCGTCAACTCAAGGTACTTATCCTCAAAGGCATCATGTTGGACACTTAGTATAGCACGAACACCCTCTTGTATCTCCTCATCACAGCTCTGACTAAACACGAAAGAACACATGGCATAATTTATCAATTGGCATGTGGCCTCCGCATAGGAATCTATCATGGCCTTGACTCTCTCAGCTTGATTACAAGATGCCTTAAATAAAAGAAAAGTATCATATACAAACAACAAGTGTGAAATTCTCGGAACCCTCCTGCATATCTTGATAGAAGAAATACCACCTGTAGCAATTTCTAATTGTAACAGAGCAGATAAACCCTCAACAAAAACAAAAATGAAGATGACGGATCACCTTGCCTGAGACCTCTCATGGAGGAGAACGCTTCCAATAGAGCTCCGTTAAATTTTACAGAGTCTACCTGATAAGGGGTGGCCCAATCTTCTTAGTGAGCTGGGGTAGGTGGAAATGTAGATGATGAAGATAACCTGTATGAATTTAAGAACTCTCCGGCTAATCCCTGCTGCTAGATGCAACAGCTCTAAACCCTTTGGATATTCGCAACTCCACACACTTGCACACGTAGTCTCTGACCACGAGGTGTTATTGCAATCTACTTATTCTCAATGGAAAATAGATCACACTCAAACTTGCAACTGGCTAATTTCCAATGTAATAACTAATCACACTTAGATTATAGTAGCAACAAACACTAGATCATGCGAATTGGTGTTGAATACTTCAGAGTTTTGTTGTAGAAAACAATCTAGATCTAGGTTTATCTTAAATGTGGTCTGACTAATTGTGGATGCCTCAAGCGACTTATATGGAGAGTGGAGCGTCCTCCCCTCTAAACAGGCCTAAAACCAGCGATAACTTGACCCAAACTAACCCGGTTTGACTCAAACTGATACATACCGACCTAGCTATGGGTTCGGCCTACTTGGTGCGCAGGACATATGTCATGGTGCACCTCAAACATGTCCTGGTGCGCCACATCTCTCTCTTGATCTCCTCATTACCTCCTAGTGTTCATTCCATCTATTGGTCGCCTTCCTCCCTCTCCTCCCACTGGCACTAGTCTGATAGATGCCAAATCTAGTCAAACAATAGCACCATGATTTAGGTAGTATAAAGTTCTTATAAATAAAAGTACCATGCCCAACTAGGAATGAATTCACCTTGTGATATTTTTCAATGAGGCTCAATATTTCCTTCTAGCTTAAACAATCAGAATCATCATACTCTATGAATATATCCTCATGATCCTCCCTTT
Source organism: Avena insularis (assembly GCA_023614405.1). Classification (NCBI taxonomy): domain Eukaryota; kingdom Viridiplantae; phylum Streptophyta; class Magnoliopsida; order Poales; family Poaceae; genus Avena; species Avena insularis. The sequence continues at coordinate 176,460,024 of CM042689.1, forward strand.
CTTCAAGAAAAGCCGTATGCAGCTGATGTCTACGCGCTTCTATTCTTGTAGACAGTTGTTGGGCCTCCAAGTGCAGAGGTTTGTAGAACAGCAGCGAGTTTCCCTTAAGTGGATTACCCAAGGTTTATCGAACTCAGGGAGGAAGTGGTCAAAGGTATTCCCTCTCAAGCAATCCTGCAATCAAGATACAAGAAGTCTCTTGTGTCCCCAACACACCCAATACACTTGTCAGGTGTATAGGTGCACTAGTTCGGCAAAGAGATTGTGAAATACAAGTGGTAACGGTGCCAAAAAATAGCTTGACAGTGAGGTAAAGACTAAAGCAAGCAAAGATGCAACAGATCTAGATGCAAACAGTGTTTCAATTTTTAGAAACAAGGCCTAGGGATCATACTTTCACTAGTGAACACTCTCTCATATAAATATCCTCTCTTCATGATACTACTCTTAAATACTCTCCGGTTTGACACTATAATCATCGGTAGGGCTATAATAGCACTCCTCAAAGTCCGCCTTCCCCAATCTAGATAACCCCACACTATCGCCTTGAGAGCTAGATGGTTCCAACAAACACCAAAATTTCATAGAGACATCCAACTCCAAATATAACTCATAACAAATATTCAATCTAGCCAAAGTGCCACACACGGTATGCATGCTGTCACATTCACACATGTGGGGAAAAGCATAGATCTATTAAAGCACAAAGAGTATTTATGTAGACTCAAACCTAAGTGCCACCATGGTGTGCACGTTGTCACTTTCACATACATGGGGAGAGCAGAGATCTAATGAAGCACTTGAGTAGCAAGGTAGATCCACTTGATTACAAAGCTCATGACCACAAGATCATGCATAGAGAGAGAGATGAACACATAGCTACTGGTAGAGCCCTTAGCCCTGAGGAAGAACTACTCCCTCCTCATCATGGGAATCAACAATGATGATGAAGATGGCAATGGAGATCGATGGAGATGTCTCCGGGGCACTTCCCCGTCCCGGCAGGGTGCCAAAACAGAAACTTTCTGTCCCCCGAATCTCCCCTTCAGCGGCGGCGGCGCTACAGGGGTTTTCATGGATTTCTCTGGATACCCTTAGGGTTTTTGGGTCGGAAGCTTCTTATAGGCATGGGAATCAAGGTCGGTGGGGGTCTAGGGGGCCCACACCCCATGTGGGCGCCTCCAGGGCTTGCCCGCGCCTAGGGAGGGTGAGGCCACCCTGTGCCCCCCCTACGGCTCTGCTTCGTGGTTCCGTGTTGCTCCGGGAAAAATAATGACTTTTGCTTTTGTCCCGTCCAATTCCGATAATATTGATTTTCTGCCTTTCTATAACCAAAAACAGAAGAAAACAGGCAACTGGCACTGTGGCATCTTGTTAATAGGTTAGTTCCAGAAAGTGTATAAAAATACCTCAAAGTGTAGACAAAACATAAGACAAATGATACAAAACAAGCATTGAGCATCAAAAATTATAGATACATTTCCGACATATCAGCAGCTTTGAGTAAGCTGAAACTGGAAGAAACAAAAAGAACAACGTGTACCTAGAATATATGTAGATGTAACATGTATCATTTTTGTTGACATGCAAAATATTCCCAATATACAAAATGCAACATAAATTGCAAGTAGAGAACAGATAATTGTCATAAGGGAACAAAAATAATGCAGCTGTTGGCAATCAAAATTGTTGGTGTAAGTGAAATTCATAGAATTATTACGATCATGGTGAAAATAATTAGATAGATAGTCTTGTTGTTCAATATTAAATTCAGTTTTCTCAAAGAAGATCTATGATCAAATTTGTGATGAACAAGATCAAACCAATTCAAAATATGTGAAAACAAATTGATTTAACATGATCATTATGCCATGCTTCAGCTGCACTACTTTGATTATTATGAACAGGATCATTTTGTCTAGTATATAAGATGCAACTCAATTTCCAAATATAAGTGAAATATAGAGTAGTGGCACAACTAGACAAAGACTTTCGGGACAAACACAACGAATATGAAAACTTGGGTTCTATTCTAGCAAGATTAGGACAATTCAACATAGGTAAAACTTGTATTGGCTGGAAAATATCAACTAGAGAAGAATGTATTTCCATAATTTCTTGAACATGAACTATTCTCCCACAACAAACATATTGTGACACATTGCATATATGGCAGAAAATAAAAGTTCTAGTTCAACTATTCGATCACAAGTAATGCATATGTGATCCACAAGAAAATTTGCATCCATGCTATATTCACCAATTAGATTGAAAGTGAAACAAGGATAATATGTGCTAGAATTCAGACATGAAATTGCAGAAATTTTATCGATAGCACGACTCATACTCATAGGTTCATTTAGCACGATGGAGTACACAATATCAGCAGGTGGTATTCAAGAAAGTATTTCCATGTGTGTAATTAGTAGCACATGATCAAAATTAGAATTTGGTAAACTACCACATGGTGCGGTAACAATAGTAGTGCAAAGCAAGTCATAAGGAGGCAACAATAAAGGAAAAGACTCACAACATGTTGCACTTGTTAGTTGTAGCTCTAAACCAGTACCTATGTCAACAACATTGTCCTCAGATGTAGTAGGCGCTAAAACATCCTTCTCAGGTGATAATGCCCGATCGTGTGAAGCAGGTTGTAAAATAGATATCTCCCTTTCTTCAAAAGCAACCTACACATCACAATATACAACACTAGCATTAAACATGATTACATTAGTAGAAACCTCATTTGTATCATCAACTCTCACTCTCAGTTTATCTACAACAGGATCAACATGTGGTTATATGTTGTTGGTGGTAGGTGGGCATAGGTTTTGATGCCTAATCTCCTGAAATTGCTTAATGTGTATACTTGCTAACCATGTGTGCTTACCTTTCCAAAAGATGAAAGAATCAGAATACACACTACCAAACACAACCTGGAATTCATCACACCACTTTTTTCCCAACATGATATAGCAGGAATTAAATGCTCTAGAAACAACATAACATGAAATATATCTTCTGGGACCATAAATGGTGAGTGGAACATATGCAATCTAAGTAACTGGTAGTGCATGACCAAAAGTTGCTAAGATAAATGGGGTTGTTAATGCACGTGAGTATAATTGTAGATTTTAAAACAACCTCAACACTAACCAAATTCACAAAATAACAAGAATCAATGGTAGTAGCAACATGTCTACCACAGATTTCTGTCTTGAAGTGTATCAAACCCCAATTAGGCACCACTCCTGATTCCTCCTCCCAAAAATGTGTCGCTGCAGTAGAAATGTAATGGGAAGGAATAATCATATGCATCTTTTTTCTGCATGACATCAACACTACAAGAAGACATGATTAGTACGTTAGTGCACAAGAGAAAATCTGGTGGTGGAACTCTCACAACTCACTCAATTGGAAGAAAGAGTAATCTTAATGTTCCAAAGTGAATTATAGAAGCTTACCAACTTGGATAAACAACAATGTGCACGGATGTGATGGCTCGAATATCGAGGGTATAAGAAATGGTCACACGACAAACAAGGTATTTGGTGGATCTTGGTTGGGATACCTAACAATACCAATTCACAAATCCTAGTGCTGATCGTATGACAACAGACCCACAGAAACACACATGGTGGCGATAAATGGGGAAATTGCAACTCTGAAAAGGTGCCCAAAATTTTAGGTATGTCGGAGCTATCCTCGTGTTGCAATGCACAAAGATGTTGAAATATTAGGCACAATTTCCATGATTAATTCCAGAATATTAAGCATGACAACAATCGCTACTAACATGTGGCAAACGAACATACTAGACGTATTGATCATCATGAATAGTTGCATTGTAAATGCAACTACATCCATACACAGATAGGAGATCAGATTACAGTATACATACTGATCAACTATAGGTGGAGTAGGAGTTGTTGCAACGATGGTGATGACCTATTGACGAACACGGCCTTCCAGGAACGCGAGCCGTCATGAAGATCTTGAGAAGTCGCGCAGAGCGCTTTCCAAAAACCTTAATTTCCCTCTCCCATATAGGATCGCAAGGACGAGTGGTTCCGGAGACCTGATCTACCGTTTGCCGGTGCACACCGGCACTCGGGATGGAGTAGACTGTGGTGGCAGCGCAAGGAGAGAGGTTGGCAAAAACCTAGATTGGTTGGTTCGGTGTACTATGGTGGTAGCCATGCAAGACTTTATATAGAGTGGCTCAAGAAACCCTAATGGAGGCGAACATGGGTTGAGTCCATGTTGCGTATACTCGGGTCAGTTATAGTAGAACACGATCCGGGAGCAATCCGAATAGGCTGACCGTTGACACGTCTGTCAAAATCTCACAATTTTCCTGAGCAGCAAAATAAATCTCAGCTTGGCGGGATTCATGCAATCCGCAACCAATAGCACATGCTGAAATGGATGGTATGGACACCTAGAGGGTGGTGAATAGGTGCTACTCCAAATTTTAATAATTTTTCAGATTTTAGGCTTGACACAAAGTAAATTCTCTAGATATGCAACTAGGGAGAATTTCCCTATATGCAAAGCTATCTACTAAGAGAGTAAAGGCAATGAGAGGAATGAGGTAACCATAGTCGAGCACACAGAGACACATAACGTGTTTTACCGCAGTTCCTTCCTTGTAAAGGGAAGTACGTCTGCGTTGGAGGGGTGGGTGGTACTAATACCACCAAGCCACAATAGGCCTCACCTTTTTCTCCAATGGATCTCGTCACCAAAGGCCTGATCTACGTTTCCACTATTTGGTACCCTTTAAGGTGGGAACCGGTGCCTTTACAACACTAGGTATGCAAATATACCAATAATCAAACCTCGGATAAGTAAAGTATCGCGAGACAAAGGGAAATTTGTATCGTATGTAAATGGTTCATTCGATCACGAAGTAATCATAGAAATATGTGGGAGCCATATTAACTTCCAGATTCCTCGATTGGTTATTGATCAGAGAAGAGTCTCGATCATGTCTGCATAATTCACGAACCGTAGGGAGACACACTTAAGGATTCGATGTTGTTTAGTAGATATGAAATGTGAGTAAGAAGACCAAATGTTGTTCGGAGTCTCGGATTGGATCCGGGATATCACAAGGAGATCCGAAATGGTCCAGAGAATAAGATTCATATAAGGAAAGTCCAATTTTAGAGTTCGGGAATGGTTTCGGTGTTTTCAAAGGAATGGTCTAGAAGGGTTTAGAAGGTCCAATTATCCGGAGTGGGAAGGGTACATGGATGTGTCATGACAAAGTGGAATGGTTGCATCATGTCCTAGGTCACTTGGCTGGGCAATAGGAAGAGAGAAATCAAACTCTAGTTTGAAAAGTCAAACGCCAATTTGAAAAAGTAAAATTCCAACATTGGTTGCCTAGTGGAGGGAGGGAAGGAATCCTACCTAAGGGAGAAATCCTCCCTCTCCTTGCCGTCGGACCAAGTAGAGGAGTTGGGGAAGGACTCCTCTTCCCCAACTGCCTCTCCCACCTATATAAGGAGGGGTAGGGGAGCTCCCTACCCCTCACACAAAAACCCTAGCTGGCCGCCGCCCCCTCTCTTGTTGTCGCCGCCTAGGGCTCCTCCAAGCCGCTGCCTAGGGCTTGCCCTAGCCGCCGGCTGCCACCACCACTCCTCGGCCCTCTAAACCCTAGATTGCCGAGGCCCTCTTCTAATCCACCATACGCGCTCCGGCTTAGGCGAAGCCCTGCGGGATTTCCCCTCTAAACTCCGACACCACACCGTCGTCCTGCCAGAATCGCGAGGATATATCTACAACCTCTGCTGCCTGCTGCAACAAGGGAGAGGAAGGTCTTCATAGAGTACTAAACATGTTGAAAGGATACGGATGTCGCCTAGAGGGGGGTGAATATGCGATTCAAACTTTTCCTAGAGGGGCTCAACAAAGGCGGAATAAAACTAGTGTTTACTTTGTTAAGCACAACCTAGAAACAACAAAGGTTCACCTATGTGCACCAACAACTTATGCTAAGCAATACAAGCAACAAAGTGATAGCAAGATATAGATTACTTCAAGCACAAAGGCTATCACAATGTAAAGTGCATAAGTAAAAGCTCGGGTATAGAGATAACCGAGGCACGCGGGGACGATGATATTTTACCGAGTTCCTCCCAACATGGAGTACGTCTCGTTTGGAGAGGGGGTGGTATCAAACCACCAACGCCACAAAAGGCCTCCCTTATTCTCCGGTGAATCTCACCCCAATGGGATCGATCCACGCTTCCACTATCGGTGCACTTGTCGGTGGCAACCGGAACCTCTCACAAGGTTGGGGCACAACTCCACAACTTAATTGGAGGATCCCAACAAACGCCACAAAAGGCCTCAACAAATGCCACCAAGGCCACAATGCCACCAAGGCTACAAAACCGTCTAGGGTTCCAAGAACCCAAGAGGGACAAGCTCCAATGATCAATTCAAACCAAATCCTCCGAGGAGAACTCAAACCGATGCACCAAATGCAAATGGCAAGAACACCACAAAGGTGCTCAATCCCTCACTCTCAAGTTCCAACAAAGCTACTAAAGCTATTGGGGGAACAAGAGAGGAGGAATCAAAGAGAGACACAAAATCCCCCAAAATCTAGATCCCCAAAGATACACTCACAAAGAGATGTTTTGGTTTGGTCAAAATGTAGATCTAGATCTCCTCCAACAACCCCTCAAATATATGCAAGAATCAATGGAGGGGTGTGTAGAAATCAAGCTCAAAGAGTAAAGTAAATGGGGGCAAAGCTTGGACAAGAAAGGAGGAAGAAGTGACCCCAAAACGATTTAGGAGAAGGCTATTTAAAGCGGGGCCAAAAATCTGGCCGTTGGGGCTATTTTTCGGACCGATCCGGTACTACCGGAATTAACCAGTAGTACCGCACCAGTCACAGGAAAAGCAGCAGTGGCAGCACGGGCGACAGCGCAGGTGGGGGTGTGGGGCCTGCTGCAGCAACTTCGCGCAGCTGCAAAAGGGTCAACTTCACGCATGCGGGCAGAGCAAAGCAGCGTGCGGCAACCAGCCAGAAGCGGGGCAGTCGACGCACAGCAGCAACGTGGCCTGGCAGCGAGCCCAGCGGCCAGTGGCGCGGGAGCGAGGCGGGTGGGCAGAGCGAGCGTGAGGCGAGCGGCAGCGCATGACAGCACGGGCCCGCACGGGAGTGGCGGCGCTGGCACACGCGCATCGCGAGCAGCACCAGCAGTAGGCCACACGCGCGGCAGTGGATAAGGCTGAAGCGGTAGATCTACCTAGGCCGGCCGGTATTACCGGCCCACCCGGGCGGTACTACCGGGCCGGTCCGGTAGAACCGGTTGTGGGTACCGGGCCACACAGGAATGGGCTGCACTCAGTCAGGCACGACCGGTACTGGGCCCGGCCCAGAAACACTGTTTTTCTTTTTTCCTTTTAGAATTAAAAACGGCAAATAATCAAACGGTCATAACTTTTAAACGGTAGCTCCGATTGATCCGATTCCAATTGTGTTGGATAAAGGACGACAAGGGCTTCTCAATAAAAAGTGGAAATATTGATTATCACTAAGTGAGAAAATATCAAGTAGAATAATGTGAGATATCTCACTTGGTGAGAAACCAAAAAGACGCATAAATCAAAATCGCAACAAGATATATATGGGAGATCCGATTTTGATGAACAAGAGCTTGTTATGGAGATTACCACAAGCTCTATATCCTCACATGGATAAGATCAAATAACTACCAAATACGATGATGCAAGTATGCAAAGGTTTGAGATCTCTCCGAACGATGTGACTGAATTACTCATACGAGAGCCCCTCTTGATAGTACGGTTATCTATCCTAAACCCGGTCTCACACACAACGTGAGACCGGCAAAAGGGAAAACCTATCAAGATTATACCTTTGCCTTGAGCATTCCACTTGAGCTCTATGTAGACGATCTTGCCCTTCTCAAGATGGAATGACTTTCTTAATTCCTCATCATCGACCTCGCATATTGAGCTTGCCCAACATATCTTCTTTGTATTTCATCGACCTTGAAGCCAACACATGCTCCAAGCGATGCCAATGGACAAATCCTACAAGTATAACTTAATACACACATTAGTCCATAAAGATTGTCATTAATTACCAAAACCACACATGGGGGACCAACATGTTCTTTCACATGTGACCGACTGTGGGAGCGCTACCGGAACTCGGCGCCGGAAGGATCGTCTACGCGATCTTGAGATCGGCAAGTGAACGACTATATCACCCACGAGAATCCGCTCTCGTTAACTACTTTGGAATCTTTGAGGTTGAGTACTGTATCGACTCGTTGCTACAATCCGGTAGATAGATGTTGGCTTGTATGTGTTCATGTGGTATAATTTTTTTGTTTTCCATGCTACGAACCCCTATAGTGGTATCATGTCTATATGTTGATATGTTGCACGAGTAGAACACAATGGTCATTATGGGCGGTGGTGCTTTTATTATCAATTGCTTCTTGTGTACTTTGCATCTTGCAGGATGGTGGGATGAAGCGGGCTGGGATAACCCTACATGACATCGTTCATGAGACTTGCTCCATGCTCGACATGCAACTTGTATCGCATAAGTGGATTTGCGGGTGTCTGTCTCTCCCATCATAGTGAAGATTCAATTTACAACGGGCACTTGATAGTACTTGTATCAACATTTTGGTTCTTGTTCGTAAGTTAGAACGGTTCTTATTCGAAAGCTCCAAACCACACAAAACATGCAAAGAAAATTAGAGGCGTCTAACTTTGTTTTGCAGGGGTGTGTTGTGATGTGATATGGCCATGATTGTGACTATTTATGATGTATGCAATGATCCTTATTGTAAGTTGGCAACCGGCAGGAGCCTTATAGTTGTCTTTTAATTTCATCAAGACCTGCGTGTCTATTATTCAAAGTAGTTGTAATAGTTGATGTTGGTGGACAACAACCATGGATCGGTGCCATTGACCTTGATGCCACGCCGGTGATGCTGGAGATCATGTTCGTGCTTGAAGATGGAGATCGGAAGCACAAGAAGATAGGCCATATCATATCACATATTATGAATTGCATGTGATGTTAATCCTTTTATGCATATTGATTGCTTAGATAGCGAAGGTAGCATTATAAGATGATCCCTCTCACAAAATCTATCTACTAATTTCTCTTGTGGTAGGTTCATCATCTACAAATTTCGTTCCGATTTTTTATAGACGCTTTTGCCCCTGATAGTTCTATCATACTACAAGGGCTGCCACCGCAAGTCAAAGTAACCATTCATTCTCTCTCAGATTCAACAGGATATTATCCCCTCGAACGCCACCACCAGCCGGAAGCGGGAGCAGCACACGATGGACCACGATCTGGATCCTGGCGCTCCCTCTCAGCCACACTGTGCTAGATTACCCCGCCATCGGCCTGGAGCACCACCGGTAGCACGGATCTTCCACCCCTCCATTACCCTATTAACCATGCCATGAGTCACCTCCTACCCCTAGTTTCGTCCCAATTAAGCTCTCGTCATGGCCGTACGGGACGAGACCGGGGCGCTCTCTCTCTCTCGTGGCTCCCTGGTGTCGTGTGTCGTGCCTACTCTCCCCGGGTGCTACGTGAGAAGTCTCCCCCCTCCCGACGCCTAACTACATCTATAGGGAGAGAAAGATGGACCTCGTGGGGGTGGAACGGCTGGAGGAATGTAGAGGAAAACGGCCACCCCACCACCCCAACTCGTCAGGATGAGCTCTACGCGTGACCGACCCAACTTGCTGGGACGAGCTCTCTGCGCCGTCTTGGGAGGCGACGAGGACGTGTTGGTGCAGGCGCGGGACAAACAGAGGCTCGGGATCCGGAGGAAGGGGTCTGATCAGTGGAGGCGAGCGACGGCTGAAATACGGAGTGGTGGTGGCGTCTCGGTGCAGGCGCATAGGAATGACTACCCCGCGCGATGTGGCGATGCTCGAGAAAGACAATGATGGTCTTCGAGAAGCTCTTCAAGTTCACCGGCCCCAACGTGAAGAACCTCCCTGAGTGGCCCTCGGTGGAGTGCTTTGACCTGTAGCCCGGCCACTACTGCCTATGCGCTCCTTCCTCTTTGGGAACTCGGTGCCCATGTCCGCCCTCGCGCGCATCTTCGAGAACATCAAGTTCGGCAATGGTGTCATCATCGTTCCCATGGCGGATGTGCCGCTCAGGTTTGGGGCACCGCCAAGGGAGCTTAGGACTGCAAGAAGACAAACACAAACACCGTGGTGGTTTTGCACCTGTCTGATGCCGGCGAGTACCCCACAAGGAGGAGCTCGTGTGAGGTGAGGCTTGGCCTTTACTGCTTGGATCATAGTAGGTACTAGGTACATGTATGAGGCTTAAATCATACTACTGGATGATTAATTATGGGATGAGAGGGTTGCCAAATTTTGCTATCTTGATGTTAATTTACACTAAATGCAGATCATATTACTGGTTTTTTTTTGTGTGTGTGAAATTGAATCAGACAAAGTAGTCTGACATTACTTGTCTACTCCATCGTCACTAAACAGGGCATGGGTATGTCTGTTCATAAAATGAGTGAAACGTACATTATGTGGTTATCATTTCTTGTGCAGATTTGCCTTGAAATTGCTACATAAATGGCAACTCTGATCTTCCATATGGCATTCTTTATAGCGTTGCCTTATGCGTGTTGTGGTGATGGGTCTAAACTATCGAATCATGATTGATTGAGTAATTAATATTGGATTTGTTGGTTATTCCTGTTGTCCAAAAATATTTTTATTCACAGTTGGTTACTATTTGTGCAGGAGATTAGCTTATGCGTCTTCATCTTAGAATATGATTAGCTGATGCCTCTTCATCTTGGAATATATTGTCAAGGTTTATGATAAAACAACTTTGTCTTGGAGAGTGATTTTTAGTTCCTAAACTTTTATTTACATCTATAAGCAATAAACAAATATGAGAAGATCGAGAATGGAGTTGCGGTGCGGGGATGGGTCGCTAGCTAGGCAGAGGGGATCGAGGGATGGCGATGCAGAAGGGAATGAGCATACCTAGGCGACTAGACATGATGTTGTTGGATTTCTGATGCATAGTGATTTCCCTGTTCCTTTTTTATCCATAGATGTGTTTAAACGATGCATTATTCTTCCCTTTCGATAATTATATGTTCTCATGTTATGTTCTATTTTGAGAATCATAAATAACATGTGCTTCTGTTGTGTTGCACAATTTAATTCTGATTATTGTCTTGTCTGACAGTTAGCTTGTGGCTTAGGTCGGTGCCCACCAAGTTATAGTTGTCCATGGTTATGCCAGTATTAATTTTTACTACTAAGATCTTACACAAAGAGTGCCAAAAAACATTGTTAACAGGGTTGCAAGAAATTGTGTTGCTGCTGTCAGCCAAAAAAAAGCGATTGGTCTGTCGTTCATAGTTCTCAATTTGCAGGTACATGTGGATAAGGAGTCCATCTTCACAGGCTGGTGCGAATTCAGCTCTTCCGTTTGCATGATTCTATTGCTGCTTATGCTTTTGATCCTTGGAAGGATTTTGTTCACCAAATCTGAGGCTCTAGCACTATCCCATGCTAAGTGTGAATTGTATAATCAACATGTAAACTGAAAAACTTTTGGAGAAGCAATTGGCTAGACTTGGTGACAGGGACATGGCCGCTCTGGCGTCCCTAGAATTGGTGCAACGTCATATTTTAGATGGTATGTTAGGGTGATTTAAGAAAAAAATAGTATTATAAACACTCATACTTTGTAGGCTGCACATGCTTCAAGAAAACTTGTTCCCGCCCTTGGTTGGAGACATAGCAGATGCAAATAGTACAAGCCTGCAGAGGAGCGAGAAATAAATCAACTTTGAATTATTAATGTGATTCGATGAGGATAAAAATTTCGAGAGCCGTGGCAACTCACGGGCACTCATCTAGTATCAAGTAATAAAGTGTTCGTCCTTAGTAGGCACCGTTGCTAAGACTCGTTGTTTCGAAACACCATATGATGATCGGGTGTATTAGATTCTGCGTGTGCATACAACGGGAGCAAGCCAGATTTGCTCATGCAGAAACTAACGTTAATCTAACGAGCCTAGCATGGACAGACATGGTCTCAGAACACGGATCACCGAAAGGTAAAGCATGAGTCATATAGTAGATATGATAAACATGTTGATTGTTCGCCTTTCAAACTACATCATCTCTCGTGATGATTGGACTTGATGTAGTGTATTTGGTTCGTGTGATCACTAAAACAATGTGAGGGATATTGTTTTGAGTGGGAGTTCACCTAGATTAATTTAAGTATTAATTATAATTAAATTTGTTATAAACTTAGTCTAAACTATTGCAAATATGTTGTAGATCATGGTGGCCCCTACCATCATTTTTAATACATTCCTAGAGAAAGAAAAGCTGAAACACAATGGAAGCAACTTCACGGAATGGTTCCGTAACATGAGGATTGTCCTTGATGCGCAAATTTGACCTATGTGCTGGATGCACCGCTAGGTGACCCACCTGCAAATACTGCATCTCGGGATGAGCGCAATGTGTATGACACGAAGCTTAATGACTACAATCTTATGAAATATGCGATCCTCGTGTCGATGGATCAACTCCAAGAACTCTTTGAACTTAGCAGCGCTGCTGCCATGGTGAAGGAACTCAAAGCCATGTTTTGAGGGCCAAATCTGTGGAGAGAGATATATGATCTCTAGCGAGTTCTTTAGTGTTAAGATGGAGGAACACAACTCTATGAAAGATCACATCATGATGATAAACGATGTTCAACGTATCACGACACTTGGATATGTTATCCTAGTTGATCTTGTGATGGATAGAATTGTGCAATCGCTCCCACCCAGTTACAAAGAGTTTGTACTAAATTACAAGATAAGTGGTGCGATTGGATCACTCACCGAACTTGCTGCCAATTTGTTGGCTGCTGAACTAGACATAAAGGCAAAGGGTGAGCTCAAGGGTAACTTCAAAAGGGGCGGAAAATATGTTGCTAGACTTGAGAAGAAGACTCGAGCTGGCCCTAGCCCTGATGTAGAATGCTTTTATTGCAAAGAGTGTGGTCACCGGAAGCAGAATTTCCCCAAGTACTTGGCGGATCTGAAGAATGGCAACATAAAAAAGAAAGGTATATCTGATATACATGTTATTGATGTGTATCTTACTAGTAGTCGTAGTAGTCCCTAGGTATTTGATACTGGTTCAGTTGCTCATATTTGTAACTTGAAACAGGTGCTGCAGAATAAACGGAGACTAGCAAAGAACGAGGTGACGATGCGCGTTGGAAATGGATCAAAGGTTGATGTGATCGCGGTCGGCATGATACCTCTTCATCTAACATCAAGATTAGTTTTATACTGAAATAATTGTTATTTGGTGCCTGCGTTGAGCATGAACATTATATCAGAATCTTGTTTATTGCGAGACGGTTACTTGTTTAAGTCTGAGAATAATGATTGTTTGATTTATATGAGTAATATCTTTTTTGGTCATGCATCATTGATAGATGGTCTATTCTTAATGAATCTCGATAGTAGTGATACACATGTTCATAACATTGTTGGGGATATACTTTTCGGGTATACCCACAAGACTCGCTGACCAGGGTGGCCCACCAACGGGTTAGAGCTTTGCTTCACGGGCGACCCAGTCAGAGAAAGATGAGGAGCCAGTTCCGGCTATGACAAGGCCCAGAAGAGTTACCGACTTAGGCCTGTAGTATTACTTGTAGTCCAAGTTGTATCTAGTTATCGACTCTGTAACGTAGCCGGATAGGTCTCTCCTATAACCCTAGGTCCCGGTGACTATATAAACTGGCCCTATGGGATCCTTTAGGGCACAACCAATCGTACTACCACAATCACAACTCGAACAAGATAACCTCTCTTGTAATCCGCTGTAACATCCGGCTTACGCTGATATATTACTGGGTTGCTAGCAGGAGTAGGATCCGATGACCGCAGTCAGATCTGAACCTGGGTAAACTTGTGCCCACCGCTCCTAGAACATCCGACGTCTCACATCCCATCTTTCCAACGCCACTAGGACTCCCTATGGCGTACTTGTCGACAATCTGACGACAGTTGGCGCCCACCGTGGGGCAGGTGACCTTTCGAGCTTGTTCCAGGCAGAATCTCCGCGTGTAGGAAGCGGAGAAACTATCGCCATGGGTCGCGTGGTCTACGCCAGTGATGTCCCTCTCGTCCTTCTCGATGAGACCTGGATTCCAGCTTCAAAACCCGTGACGACCTACACGATCATGTCTATCAGCGAGATCGATATTTATCTCAGTTTTGCTGAACCCGCCCAACCCACCCTTGAGGTGATGACCATGGCAGAAGAAAAATCCGTATCTACTTTGTCCGCAGAGGCGGAAGAGTTTAATATCCCGGAGAAAATCAAACCCACCCAGCCCACTCCTGTAGTGGAAGAAGAGGTGGAAGAAGAATCTGGATCTGATCTCTCCGATGAGATCGGATACACGGATGAGGAATACATCCGCTATGGATCCGGCTCTGCCAATGTTGAGGCGGAAACCAAGTTGTACCACTACCTCAAGAACATAAACAAGAAGAAGCATTTTTTCGTGTACCACATAAGCTCTGGATCTGACTTTGTCGATGCTGGAGTTGGAAGCGATTCAGTCCTAGACGCAATCGAAGAAAGCGCTGACTTACCTGGCTTCCCTCAAGAGTCAATAACGTCGCAGGAAATTCGAGACTTCGATAAGGAGATGGAGGAGTACAAGCAAGAACACGCCTCCAAGCCGATGCAAGGTGAGCCGAAAAATTCCCCTAGTCCATATAATAGCATGGATGAAAGCTACACCTCACAGGATGATATGGACACTGGAGATTCCTCCGAGGTCCACAAGCCAACCACTACGGAAAGTACCGACAGAAGTTTATCCCCCGGTACCGGACCAAAAGACGTCTTTGCCACTGGTACACACGTTAAGGCTACTGGGCGGTCAAAGAAGAAGAAGAAGAAGAAGAAGAACAAGAATCCGACACCGAAAGAGCCAGACATCGATGAAACCAACGAAGAAAAAGTTGATGAAGAGATCGAGATGGAGAATTAGGATGGAGATCAGATTAATACCACGCCGATCGACTCTCTTGTGGATGGACACGTCGTCACCAAGGGAGCACGTGAAATTTATGGAGATGCTCTCACGATTCCAAGACCAACAGCTTCGGATCTTACACCAGAGGCGCTGGAGAAAAGGGATGAGGACCTGGAAAAGCACCGTCTGTTTATGCTCGAAGATGCCGCACACATCGTCGAGCTTAGGCAGCAGTTAGACAGTGATCCTGCCAAATATTAGTCAGATTTCAAGCGACACCCAAACAAGACAAGGGGAGGTCCATTGCTTGCCAACAAGAACCCGGATATCCACAAAGATCTATTCGATGGAAATACCGGAGAGAATATCCGAGTCTACAACACGCCATTGGAATACGCTACTGTAGCTCGAGCCATCCTCGCCAACAATCCGTCTCGACAGCAGGTCCAGCAGTGCGTCACGTTGCTGGACAAAGGATTAAAGCAGCAGAAAACGGTCGCGTCATTCAGTGGCAAGCTGGCCTCAAAGTCCAAGTTTTGCCACACTGGCGCTGACCAAAGCGCTGATGGAAGGCTCCACAGGGATACGGATCAGCGCGATCGTCCCGGTGGAGAAGAAGCGAATTCAAGAACCGGCACAAACGGCCACTCTCGCTGGCCGGCGCGTGACTGGGCAAGAGTTATTCCAGCTGTGTCTGAAGATGCCATCAGGGCAATGGTTCCTCATCAGGACCATCGTCGACAAAACAACCGCCATAGAGAAGACCCAAAAACACGCCGCCAGCAAGAAGAGCAATATCGGCTAAGGATGCCACCACCGAGCTGTCCGGCTGGTAATGCCAACGAAGAGATGATTCGGACCGTCCTGAATCAAGTAGGGACGAGGCCCGAAGAAAACGGCATTGGATTCAGCATAATGAGGCTCCACCGCCACCACCGCGTAACCCAGCCGGAAATAATCCACCAGGGCCACCATCACCTCCTAGTAGCGACCATGAAGGATCCCGACGTAGCCATGGAAGCCGCAGGGGCAGAGGCGGCAATGGTGAAAGGAGAAGCAGAAATACGACTCCACCGCGCAGAAGCCGTGAGCCTCCAAGGCGCAGATCGCTCTCGCCGAACGACGCTCGCCATCGCATTGAATCAAACATAGAGGCGCAGTAGTACAAGGAAGAAGACGTGTATGTGGGACCCAAGTGCTTTGGACCGCGCATACGTCGGACCAAATTTCCGGTTGACTTTGGTATTGCCAAACACATCTAGCCCTACGACGGTGCGGCTCGGCCAGATACCTGGCTCCAGGATTTTTTCCAGGCTTGCTGCATCACCAAAGGAGGAAACAGCCTGGTCGCAGTCCGATATCTCCCGCTTATGCTGAGGAAGACTGCTCGATTATGGCTCAATGAACTTCCAGAGAATTCAATTCATAACTGGTATGATATGCAAAGTGTGTTCTTTTCAAACTTCGAGGGAACATACAGGAGGCCCTGTATAGTCGGAGACTTGCAGCATTGCACACAAAGACCCGGAGAAACCTGCCGGGATTACGTCGGATGCTGGATTGACACGAAGAACTCCTGCGAGGGAGTAAATGAGCAAACTGTGATAGAAGCTTTCATCGCAGGACTCCCAGTCGGACTTTTGCGTCACATACTGAAGCGTGACCATGTCACAGATTTGGGAGAGATGATAGAGACGGCAAGCAAATATGCTGATGATGATTCAGAAGGGCTGCTAAACATTCTGGTCAATCCCAATGCGGCCAAACAGCCAAAACAACAAGCTTAGAAGCGCAAGAACACCTTGGACGAAAAACTGGATCTGGATAACAAGGTTGTTAACGCAACGTTTGGATCCGGCGAATGAGGAGGGCGCGAAGGCGGCCGGGGTAGAGGCCGTCGAACTTCTTGAATCCGGGGTAGAGGAGATCAGCAACCCGTAAGAACCTATACCTGGGCCGACATTGTCAATAATCCTTGTATTCACCACTTGGATAGTAACGGAGGATCTTCCCACATAAATGTCGAGTGTCATTTCAATGGCAACATCAAGAAAGATAAATTAGTTGGCTATAGAGCCAAGCAACAAAAAGGAAAGAAAAATTCTGAGAAAGGAAAGGAGCCCAAGGAAGATTCCGACATGGAAGAAGCGGATACAACCGCAGAGCCCAAGTCGGATGGAAAGAAGAATTTTCCGACCAAGAAAGACGCATACGTCTTCTTCCTTGGATCCCAACCTACCAAAGAAAAGAAGGCGGTTCTTCATGAGCTCAATGCCACGGTTCTGGCTGTTCCACAATTTCTGGACTGGTCAGACGTAACCATCACCTTTGATCGCTCAGATCACCCGAGGAAAATACATCGTTGGGGAAAGTACCCTCTAGTCTTCAATCCTCTTATTGATGGCTATGAGTTCTCTAAAACACTCATGGACGGTGGGAGAAGCATTAACATCCTCTACATCGAGACGCTCCACCGCATGGAGCTACACGAGAGCCAGTTGAGTTACATCAGTGTAACTTTCCATGGCATTGTACCAGGGAGACAGACAGATTCTCTAGGTGAGATTACTCTGGACGTGACATTCAGAACCCGAGACAATTACCGGACTGAGCCACTCTCTTTGAGGTGGTACCATTCAAAAGTGCATACCACGCCATCTTCGGACGTCTGGCTTACTGGGCGTTCATGGCTCGTCCCTGTTACATATACAACATGATTAAGCTTCCAGGTCCAAAGGGCATAATCACCGTCCAGGGAGACCTGAGGAAGGTGCGAGAGTGCGATGAAGGATCTGCTGCCTTCGCCGAAGCCATGTTGCACGCCCAGGAGTGCCAGGAGATCAAAAAGATCATCAATCCATATGAGATGCCCGCTACGAAGCACGAGGTGCTGAAGCCAAGTTTGCAGTTCAGGGCATCAGAAGAGACGAAGAAAACATCGTTGAAGGAAGATGATCCCTTCAAGACGACGAACATAGGGGTAGGCTTAGACCGTGCATAAGAAAGAGCGCTCGTCGAATTCCTCAAAGCTAATAGTGATATCTTCGCATGGCAGCCTTCTGACATGACCGGAGTACCTAGGGAACTTGCCGAGCACTCTCTTGACGTGTACCCTGACGCTAAACCCGTCAAACAGTCCTTATGACGGTTTGGTGACGAAAAGCACAAAGCAATAGCCAAGGAATTAGCCCGACTAGAGTTAGCCAGATTCATAACAGAGGTCATCCATACAGATCGGCTGGAAAATCCTGTACTCGTCCCTAAAAAGGACACCATTGATTTAAGGATGTGTGTTGATTATACCGCTTTGAACAAAGCATGCCCAAAAGACCCGTTCCCTTTGCCAAGAATCGATCAAGTTATCGACTCAACTGCAGGGTCAGAACTACTCTGTTTTCTCGACGCATATTACGGATATCACCAAATACCGATGAAAGAGTCGGATCAAAGTAAGACGTCTTTCGTCACTCCTTTCGGAACCTTCTGCTACAAAAATATGCCTTTTGGCATAAAGAACACAGGAGCAACATACCAACGTACTATGCAATGTTGGCTCAACGATCAAATCGGACGCAACGTCCACGTACACGTAGACGATATAGCAGTTATATATAAAAAGAAGGTAACTTTAATTTTTGACTTGGAGGAAACATTTGCTAGTCTACGAAAATTCAATATGATGCTAAATCCTAAGAAGTGTTTCTTTGGAATTCCAGCCGGAAAATTGTCAGGTTTCATCCTCTCTGAGCGAAGCATAGAGGTAAACCAGGACAAAATCAAGGCTATACTCAAAATTACCAGGCCGACTCGCCTGAAGGATGTGTAACATCTCACTGGTTGCAGTGCAGCAGTGAGTTGGTTTGTCAGCCGGCTCGGCGAAAGAGCCGCACCTTTATACAAACTCTTGAAGAAAACCGACAAGTTTGTCTGGACCCAGGAAGCCGAATCTGCCCTGTAAAGTTTGAAAGACCTACTTTCAAACCCACTAGTTATCGCAGCGCCAGAACCTCAGGAGCCTATGTTACTCTACATTGCAGCAACCAACAAGGTCATAAGTGTGGTAACTGTAGTGGAGCGCGAGGAAGAAAGCCACGAGCATAAGGTGCAGCAACCAACTTATTACCTGAGTGAGGTCCTGACAGGATCAAAACAACAGTATCCACGTCACCAAAAGCTAGCCTATGGAGTGTTCTTTGCATCCAGAAAGCTATGCCACTATTTTCAAGAGCACAAGATCATAGTGGTGAGCACCGCCCCCATGCGAGATATAATCAATAACCGCGACGCCACTGGACTTGTCACAAAATGGGGAATAGAGCTTACAGCTTTTGACATTGAGTACAAGCCACGTACAACAATCAAGTCCCAAATACTAGCCGACTTTATTGTTGATTGGACAGAGATGGCAGAAAACACAAGTCCTCCAGACTCAGAATTTTGGACCCTTCACTTTGACGGATCAAAGGCACAAGGAGGCTCGGGGGCTGGCGTGATGCTCAAATCACCCCAAGGAGATAAGTTGTTCTATGTGTTGCAAATACACTTCATGGCAACCAACAATAATACCGAGTATGAAGCATTGCTCCATGGAATACGCATGGCCAAAAATATTTGCATAACAAGACTCATGTGTTACGGAGACTCGGATTTAGTTGCACAACAAGTATCCGACATCTGCAACGCAAATAAACACATGGCAGCATACAAAGCTGTTGTGGATGAACTATCTAAATTGTTCGAGGGTTTTGAGGTTCAACACATCCCTCGAGCAGAAAATGAGGAAGAAGATGCTCTATCAAGGATAGGCTCTACGCAGAAACAAGTACCGAATGGAGATTTTTTAGAGCATTTAAGGATCCCCTCCATAGTCGGAGTTGATGAGGACTATCCGACGAAATTCGACTCTCCATTAATAGAAGTTCTGGCTGTAATTCCTAGCTAGACAAAACCCTATATGGATTTCCTGATAGACGGAAAATTACCCGAAGACGAAGTCTTGAGCCGGCAGATCGTTTGACGAGCAAAAGCCTATACTATAATAAATGGTGATCTCTATAAGCGGAGTGTTTCTGGCGTTTTCCAGCAATGTATTTATTCGGAAGAAGGAGTGGAAATCTTGCGAGAGATCCACGAAGGCGAGTGTGTTCACCATGTTGCAGCCAGATCCTTAGTGGCAAAAGCTTTTCTACACGGATTCTTTTGGCTTACAGCTAAGACGGACACCGACAAACTGGTCAAAATGTGCAGAGGCTGCCAAAAGTACGTCCATCAGGCACACGTTCTGGATGAACAGCTCTGAACAATCCCTATTATATGGCCATTTGTAGTTTGGGGGCTTGATATGGTAGGGCCATTTCGTATGGTAAAATGTGGATTTACTCACCTAGTAGTGATGGTGGATAAATTTACAAAGTGGATTGAGGCTAAACCCGTAATAAGTTGCGATGGAGCCATAGCCAGAAAGTTCGTTGAGGACATGATCATCCGATTCGGATATCCGCATGGTATAATTACTGACAACGGGAGCAATTTTTCTATGGGAGAACTTGCCGAATTCTGCAAAGAACAAGGAATCCGACTCGATATTGCATCAGTCACACATCCACAATCTAATGGATAAGTCGAAAGAACTAACGATCTTATTTTACAAGGACTCTAACCTCATATCGAGACACCACTTCGTCAGGCCGTGGGGACGTGGGCGAAAGAATTACCGTTTGTGATATGGAGCTTACGTACAACTCCTAACAGATCAACCGAATATACTCTTTTATTCTTGGTCTATGGTGTAGAAGAAGTTCTTCCAAGCGATCTAATTCATTAGTCTCCACGTGTCAAAGCGTATATCAAAGAAGATGCAGAAGTTTCTCGACAAGATGATCTCGATATAATCGAAAAAGTACGCGTCGTTGCTGAGCAGAGATCTACAGCCTATCAGCAGAAGTTACGCAAGTATCATAGTCAGAGAGTTCAAAACCATTCTTTCAGAAAGGGCGATTTGGTTCTCTGACTTGTGCAACAAAGAAAGCACAAACTTTCCCTAATTTGGGAAGGACCTTTTATGATTAGCAGAGTTTTGCATAATGGGTCATATTATTTAACCGATATGAGACCAGTCCAGGAAAGACCGGATACTCAGAAGAGAAAGAGAGCTGGCGGTAGCACAGACCCAGATAAAATAGACCGACTATGGAATATTTCACACCTACGTCCCTTCTATTCTTAGTTATATTTCCTTGTAATCATATATGTACATTTTCAAAAGTGAAATAAAGTATTGGTTTCCTCATGTGTTATCTTTGAGAAGTTTTTTACCATCTTATTTCCAAAAGAGCATGTTATTTTGAAAAATCCCAGAATGCTTGAAAGTACTTTATGCTCATGTTCGTTCTGGTTACGATTTTTGAATATCTAAAAAACGTTATCTTAGTGTAAAAAATTCAATTTATTGTTTATACTTTGGTTTTTTATCTGATTGCTTAGAAGCGGGTATTTTCCGAGTAATGAGTTGTTGGTACTGGAATACGGCTTTGTTTCCGATTTTAAACTGGTTTATCAATTGCGCTACATTGCTCGACAAAGTTTCTGTGCCGAAGGTTGGCCGGCCCATGAAAGTGACGAGGCAGAAAGGCAGATAAAACGACAAGTATATGCATAAACCAAAAAGTGCTTTAGAAAATTTTCAAGCACAAGCATAAAATATATAAACATAAGTGCTACGATAGTAAAAGCATCAGTTTTTACAGACCAACACAAATAAAAACATTGTTTCCATCATTACATTGCCTAAAAGTTCAGAATAATGCATAAAAACTATTTATGCTACAGAGCCAGGTGGTGGTGATGAACAAGGTGGAGCACTAGAGTCGACAACATTGTCGCCCTGGATCTCAGACTGGAAGCTGCAAGGATGTCTTCTGGCTCTTGAGGCGAGGGAGGCATGGCGATGGATCCGAAGAACGGCATTGAATAGTTGGTCATCGCCGCCACACGACAAGCATAAACTACACAGGAATTTTGGATTACCTTGATGTCCTATGGGTTGCCCTCATCGTCCTCCTCGGCGATACCTTTGGTGACATGCCAGATTTCTATCTCGCTGTGGTGGATCATTACCATGGTAAGAGCAGTCTGGGCAGCAGTCCGAACATAGGAGATCTTCCAGTCCTCGATAATCTTTGGAATATCCTTGGCCTTGTACCTCACCTCTTGCACTGACATCATGTGCAAGTTGGAAAGCTTGACCAACTCGCCAGCCTCTTCAAGAGTCTGGTAGAAGTCGAACAAGATATCTCCGACGAGCTTGATGCGCTCGAGGCGAGGTTCAGAGGTAGGTGAGTCAGAAAGATTTAGGGGGGCTGGGAAAGAACCAAAAGTCAAAAATCGACTAAAAAACAAAGTCGAAAAAATCAACGTAAAATGTAAGTCGGAAATCATACCTAGCACAGAATAATTCCACTAAGCATGCTCCTCGCGGAGGCTGTTCAGCTCGCTTTTTGTGGCTTGGGCCAGATCCCTCTGACTATCAAGGTCCTTCCGAAGATCATCCACTTTTTTGTCTCGGAGGGCCAGCAGCTTCTCGAGCCTCACGGTCTCATGGTTGCTTGACTCCAGGATAGCGGCTATGGATTTCTCTGATTCAATGGTTAGCTTCTCAAGCTTGTCCCGGAGCTCAGCATTTTCCAGTTCCAAGACCTTGTAGTTCTCGGACTGCTCTAACATCTTGCTGGACTCGCACAACAGTTCTGCAAAGGGAAAAATATCAGTCGGACAAAACAAGTTTGACTATGACAATAGCTAATTGACAAAAAGGAAGCCGGAAAAAATTACGTTTTGCTTCATTTTTTCAACTTACAACTTTGAATTCTCAAGGCGCAAGGCTTTGATCTCCTTGCGTTTATTACAAATATTCTTGAGAAATTCCTGGTTGGAAGATGCAATTTTCTGTAAGTTTAGAAGACGGAAATACCGTCAGACAGCTACTAAGACTCGGGCTGCAAATTTAACTAAGTAAAAATACAGCATGAACCTTGGGGGCTACACTACATCGTTCTTTTGCAACCTAAAAGCATCAACTTGGATCCAACGATGTTTATCCGACTTTATGCTTGGGGGATAGAGGACATGATAATAAAATAAATGCAAATAAGAATCGGAAATTTATAATGTGTTCCAAGTGCAACTTCTCAAATCTGAGTTTGGTGCTGTGAAACACCTTCTCAGGAAGGGAGAGGGAGGGAACATCTGTCGCAGGGAGTTCGCCAGACTCTATCTTAGCATCCCAGACCAAAATTTGGTCCAGGAGGCTAACCAGCTTGACGTCCTCCTGCTCCAGGCTTACTGCCTCTCTGGTTAAGGTTTGCTTCTCAAGGCTGGACTGAGCCAGCCTAAGGATCTCTTCCTTGTTCTTCCTCTGTAGGCCAGAGACAGCAGAGCCGACCACTTTATCCAAACTTCCTGTAGAAATTACCATGGGATCATTACCCTTGATGGGTTCACCCTTGTTAGTTGCTTGGCCACCAACGGTGACCATGGCTTGCGAGGTATTGCCAGCATCAGGAGAGGAAAAACCCTCTGGTGCTGATGGAGTACTGGATGGAGTCGGTGGCGGCATGGCAGGGGAGATGACAAGCTTCTGTTGACGCAGTTGCTTGCCCGGCTTGCTATCCGGCTTGGTCTTACTCTTCAAAACTGCTTTAGCTCTAGAACACGAAAATCCGAATATCAGGTGTGCTTTGGAAAGAAATAAAGGTATAAAGTACTGAAAACAAAAGATAGGGTGCTTACTTTTTAACTACTGGCAGCACTTGGCTACCAGCAGTGATAACAACTTCTTTCTCCTTGCGCTTCTTGGAGGCAGAGGGGGGAACTTATTGCACCTCATCATCTTCCGTCGCCTCCGGATCGTCTGAGAGATCGCCCTCTAGTGGAGCTAGCTCAGACTCGGGGAGTTTCTTCGAGCTGGCAAAGTCATCAATGAAAATAGAGTCGGAGAAATATAGAACAGAAAAACTGACAAAACGCGAAACCAGAGTCGAAATATTTACCGGAGTCAGAGGACGGTTGGACGTAAACATCTTCATGGTGACATCCAGAACTTTTTGTTCCACTCTCTCCTTGATCAAATATTGCATAAGGGTCTTGTAGTCCTTCGCCGGAATCCGGCCCGAACTGACCCCCATCTTGTCCTTCTTGTCACTGATGATCTGGTGCATGAGGCGGTCTCCATGGTGATGTAAAGGTTGAATCCGGCGCTCCAGCCAGCAGTGGATCAAGTCGGATCAACGGAGCCCCATGTGCTTCATCAGAAACTCAATCCGCCTGTTTGGCAAGGATCAAGATATTTGACAGTTCCGGCGCTTCCGCGTCCCATGACTTCTGGTGGGGGCGGCACCATCGACAAAGGCCGGAAGACCTTCCGTCTTTCTAGGAGCCAGAATATCCTTATGATAAAAGAAGGTTCCAGCCCAGCGTTTGACGGATTCGCTAGCGTTAATCCTAGGATAAAATCGGTTTCTCCTAAGGACTAAGCTAAGGGTGCCGGTGATCTAAGGAACACCGGCGCTAATAGAGTTCTTCCGGGTACCATAGTCGTACCGGAAAAGGGTGAGACTTGGCCTAATGCCAAGAAACCCCTCGCACAGAGCTGCGTGAGTACTAAGCTCGAGCAGAGAGTTGGGAGGGAGATTATGGAGTTGCACACCGTAGTAGTTGAGGACCTCGATGATGAAGTCTGACGGTGGTAAGCTGAGGCCGCGGTCGACGTGTGTGCCGAACAACACCCTCTCGTCGTCGCGCAGGGCGGGAACGGCATGCCCCGAGGCGCTCCGCCACGCGCCGGCGACAATGAATCCTTCATCCTCCATGACCTGGAGTTCGGCGTTGTCCATGACACTGGGAACCCAAAGGCCTCGCATCTTCTTCTCATCCACCGCTGACGAACCCGCCGCCGCTCCTGAGCCCGAGGCTGACACCATTGATCTTGGAGAAGTACGACTGGTGGGGGAGAGAGATTTTTTCTTGAGATGTGTAGATGGGAATGACTGCAGAGCGCTCAAGGAGTACGAGGAGGTAATGAATGAATCGGTGGAGAGATAAATCTGAGAGAACGGTTTTCTCCTCTCTTTTATTTGCCTCTGCGCTAAGATTTGTGCGTTGATGCATGCGATTTACGCCACGCGTATAGGAGAGAGGTGGGTAGATTCCTCGTGACTCCTCCGCCCCCTCGATTCTTGCATGGGCATTGAAACGGTGCTCTGTTCCGTAAGGAGTGGACCCACCAACGGTCGTGTTGATGGGACTCTTGTTAGTGACAAGACCTGGTATGAAAAGTTGTCAGCCCGCATGCCGCTGTAAAATTCGGCTCATGTTTCAAACTGAGCAAGGAAAAGATTAAAGTCAGAACAAAACATATCCGACTCAACTGACTCGGAATCCTACACTACTGAAAGAAGTTTTCGGGAACCCTTCAAGATTCAGAAGACGAAGAACCATCAAGCTAGACAATTTATCCGACTTTGGATCTTGGAGACTTCTGGGGGCTACTGTTGGGGATATACTTTCCGGGTATACCCACAAGACTCGCTGACCAGGGTAGCCCACCAACGGGTTAGAGCTTTGCTTCACAGGCGGCCCAGTCAAACAAAGAGGAGGAACCAGTTCCGGCTACGACAAGGCCTAGAAGAGTTACCGACTTAGGCATGTAGTATTACTTGTAGTCCAAGCTGTATCTGGTTACCGACTCTATAACGTAGCCGGATAGGTCTCTCCTGTAACCCTAGGTCCCGGTGACTATATAAACCGGCCCTATGGGAGCCTTTAGGTCATAACCAATCGTACTACCACAATCACAACTCGCACAGGCGAACCTCTCTTGTAATCCGCTGTAACATACGGCTTACGCCGATATATTACTGGGTTGCTAGCAGGAGTAGGATCCGATCACCGCAATCGGATCTGAACCTGGGTAAACTTGTGCTCACCGCTCCTGGAACATCCGGCGTCTCACATCCCATCTTTCCAACATCACTAGGACCCCCTATGACGTACTTGTCGACAATCCGACGATAAATATAGATGCTTAACATTTGAAATTAAATGATAATTCTACATACATGTGGCACTATCGTCTTGGTCACATTGGAATGAAGCGTATGAAGAAAATCCATTCTGATGGACTTCTTGAATCACTTGATTTCGAATCACTTGAAAGATGCGAAGCATGTCTGATGGGAAAAATGACTAAGACTCCATTTCTGGTATGATGGAGCGAGCTACGGACTTATTGGAAATCATACATACCAATGTGTAGCCCGATGAGTGTAGCATCGCACGATGGTTATCTTTATGTTCTTACTTTCACGGATGACTTGAGTAGATATGGGTATATCTATTTCATGAAACATAAGTCCGAAACTTTTGAGAAGTTTAAGGAATTTCGAAGTGAACTAGAGAATAATGTAACAAGAAGATTAAATTTCTATGATCTGATCATGCAGGTGAATATCTAAGTTACGAGTTTGGTGATCATTTAAAGAAATGCAGAATACTTTTACAATTGACACTTCCTGGAACACCACAACATAATGGTGTGTTCGAACGTCGTAATCGAACTCTCTTAGATATGGTTCGTTCTATGATGTCACTTACAGATTTATCGTTATCATTTTGGGGTTATGCATTAGAAACAGTCACATTCACTTTATATAGGGCACCATCTAAATCCGTTGAAAAGACACCGTATGAATTATGGTTTGGAAAGAAACCTAAATTGTCGTTCCTTAAAGTTTGGGATTGTGAAGCTTATGTAAAGAAGTTACAGCCTGACAAGCTTGAACCCAAAGCAGAAAAATGCGTCTTCATAGCATACCCAAAGGAAACTATGGGTATACCTTCTATCATACATCCGAAGGCAACATCTTCGTTGCCAAGAATGCATCCTTTCTAGAGAAGGAGTTTCTCTCGAAAGAAGTAACTGGAAGGAAAGTAGAACTTGACGAGGTTGTTGAACCTTCTCTCGGATTTTAGAGTAGCGTAGCACGAGAAGTAATTCATGTGGTGTTGGGGATATACTTTCCGAGTATACGCATAGGACTCACTGACCAGGGTGTCCAACCAACGGGTTAGAGCTTTGCTTCACGGGCGGCCCAGTCAGATAAAGAGGAGGAGCCACTTCCGGCTACAACAAGGCCTAGAAGAGTTACTGACTTAGGCATGTAGTGTTACTTGTGGTCCAAATTGTATCTAGTTACCGACTCTGTAATGTAGCCGGATAGGTATCTCCTGTAGCCCTAGGTCCCGATGACTATATAAACCGGCCCTATGGGAGCCTTTATGGCAACCAATCTAGCAACACCACAACCTACTCGCACAGGCGAACCTCTCTTGTAATCCATTCTAACATCCGACTCTCGCTGATATATTACTGGGTTGCTAGCAGGAGTAGGATCCAATCACCACAGTCGGATCTGAACTTGGGTAAACTTGTGATCACCGTTCCAGGAACATCCAACGTATCACACCCCATCTTCTCAACACCGTTAGGACCCCCTATTATGTACTTGTCGACAATCCGACGACAGTTGGTGCCCACCATGGGGCGGGTGACTTTTGGAGCTTCGTTCCAGGAAGAATCTACGGGCGCAGGAATCAGCAAAACAATTGCTATGGGTCACGTGGTCTATGCCAGTGATGTCCCTCTCGTTCTTCTCCACGAGACTTGGATTCCGGATAGCAAGCATGTGACAACCTACACGATCATGTCCATTGGCGAGATCGATATCTACCTTGGTTTCTCTAAACCCGCCCAACCCACCCTTGAGGTGATGACCATGGCGGAAGAACAATCCGGATCTTCTCTGTCCGTGGAGGCGGAAGAGTTCAAGATCCCGGAAAAACTTGAACCCACCTAGCCCGCTCCTGTAGTGGAAGAAGTGTATATCTGCTTCAGATCCGGTCCTACCGATGCTGTAGCAGAAAAAACACTCCCGAGGCACAAGATAAAGAAGATGAGGAAACGTCCCTACATCAATTAGGAAGCAATCGCCGATATCAAGGAAATCTTTGAGATAGCAGAGGTGGAAACCTAGCTGTGCTGCTACCTTCAGAACATGAACAAGAAGAAGCACTGCTTCGTATACCACGTAAGCTCTGGATCCGACTCTGTCGATGCTGGAGCCGGAAATGATTCAGTTCTTGACGCAATCGAAGAAAACGCCGACTTACCTGGTTCCCCTCAGGAGTCAATAACGTCGCAGGAACTTTGAGACTTCGAGAAGGAGATGGAGTAATACAAAGAAGAATATGCCTCCAAACCAGTGCAAGGTGAGACGGAGACCCCTCCGCGTCCATACGATAGCATGGATGAAAACTACACCTCGCAAGATGACATGGACACCAGAGACTCGTCCGAGATTCAGAAGCCAACAACTATGGAAATTACAGATGGAAGTTTATCTCCCGATACTGGACCAAAATCCGTCTTTGACACAGGTACACACGTCAAGGCTACTGGGCGGTCAAAGAAGAAGAATAATAAGAACAAAATCCGACACCGGTAGAACCGGACATCAAGGAAACCAACGAAGAAAAAGTTGACAAAGAGATCGAGATGGAGAATCAGGAAGGAAATCCGATTAATCCCACGCCAATCGACCCTCCTGTGGATGCACACGTTGTCACCAAGGGTGCATGTGAAATTTACGGAGATGCTCTCACGATACCAATCCCAGCTGCTTCGGATCTTACTCCGGATGCGCTGGAGAAAAGGGCTGAGGAACTGGAAAATCACTGCTTGTTTTTACTCGAAGAGGCTGCGCGCATCGTCGAGCTCAAACAGCAGTTAGATAGCCGTCCTGCCAAATATCAGACAGATTTCAAGCGACTACCAAACAACACAAGAGCATGTCTGGTTCTTGCTAATAGGAACTCGGATATCCATAGAGATTTATTCGACGGAAAATCTAGAGAGAAGATCTGAGTCTACAGCACACCTTTGGAGAACGCTGCAGCGGCTCGGGCTATCCTCGCTAATAAAATCCGTCTCTCGAGCAAGTCTGGCAATGCGTTGTGTTGCTGGAAAAAGTATTGAAAAAACAAAGTCGGAATTTTTCCACACTAGCGCTGACCAAAGTGCTAACGAAATACCCCACAGGGATACGTATCAACTCTATCATCCCCTAGGATAAGAAGAAAATTCAAGGACCGGATCAAACGGTCATCATCGCAAGCCCGCACGTGACTGGGTGAGAGTTATTCCGGCTGCGTCCGAAGATGCCATCAGGACAATGGTACCTCATCAGGAACATCGTCGACAGAACAACCGCTACAAAGAAGACCCGGAAGTGTGCCGCCTGCGAGAACAGGATTGGCTAAGAATGCCACCACCAAGCCGTCCAGCTGGTAACGCCGGACGAAGAGATAATCCGGATCGTCCTAAATCAAGTAGGGACGGAGCCCGAAGAAACCAACCTTAGAGTTAGCATAATGAGGCTCCACCACCACGTAACCCAGCCTGAAACAATCCACCAGGGCCACCATCGCCTCCAGGCAGCAACCATGAAGGATCTCATCGCAGCCATGGAAGCCGCAGAGGCGGAGGCGGCAATGGTGAGAGGAGAAGCAAAAAATCTGACTCCGCCGTGCAGAAGTTGCGAGTCTCCAAGGCGTAGATCTCTCTCGTCAAACGACGCTCGCCACCGCATTGAGTCAAACATAGAAGTGCGGCGGTATGAGGAAGAAGACGTATATGTGGGACCCAAGTGCTTTGGCTCACGCATCTGTCAAACCAAATTTACGGTTGACTTTGGTATTGCCAAACACATCCAACCCTACGACAATGCAGCTCGGCCAGATACTTGACTTCAAGAGTTTTTCCAGGCTTGTTGCATTTCCAAAGGAGGAAACATCCTGATCGCAGTCTGATATTCCCGCTCATACTAAGGAAGACAGCTCGATCATGGCTC
Organism: Avena insularis; assembly: GCA_023614405.1. Classification (NCBI taxonomy): domain Eukaryota; kingdom Viridiplantae; phylum Streptophyta; class Magnoliopsida; order Poales; family Poaceae; genus Avena; species Avena insularis. Next base: position 176,490,078 of record CM042689.1, read on the forward strand.
AACGAACTGCCAGAGAATTCAATTCATAACTAGTATGATATGCAAAGTGCGTTCTTTTCAAACTTCAAGGGAACATACAGGAGGCCTTGCAAAGTCGGAGACTTGCAGCGTTGCACTCAAAGACCCGGAGAAACCTGTCGGGAATACCTCGGACGCTGGATCGACACGAAAAACTCCTACAAGGGAGTAAACGAGAAAATTGCGATTGAGGCTTTCATTGCAGGACTCCCAGTCGGACTTTTGCGTCATAGACTGAAGCGTGGCCACGTCACAGATTTGAGAGATATGATCGAAACGGCGAGAAAATATGCTGACACCGATGACGATTCAGAAGGACTGCTGAATATTCTGGCCAACCCAAACGCGGCCAACCAGTAGAAGCAAACTCAGAAGTGCAAGAACACCTCGAAAGATAAACCAGCTCCAGACAACGCAGCTGTTAATGCAACATTCGGATCTGGAGGATGAGGAGGGCGCGGAGGCGTCCGGGGTCGAGGCCACGGAACCTCCCGAATCCAGGACAAAGGATATCAGCAACCCGTAAGAAGCTATACCTAGGCCGATATTGCCAACAGTCCATGTGTGCACCACCTAGATAGTAACAGAGGATCTACCCACACAAATGCCGAGTGTCGTTTCAATGACAACATAAAAAATACGAAACCGCTGGCTACAGAACAAGCGACAGAAAGGAAAGAAAAATTCCGAGAAAGGCAAAGAGCCCAAGGAAGATTCCGACATGGAAGAAGCGGATGCCGCACAACCCAAGTCAGATGGAAAGAAGGATTATCCCACCAAGAAATACACATACATCTATTTCCTTGGGACTCAGTCGGCTAAGGTCAAGAAGGCAGTTCTTCGTGAGCTCAATGCCACGGTTCCGACTGTCACCCAATTCCTGGATTGGTCGGATGTAACCATCACCTTTGACCGCTCAGATCACCAGAGGAAAACACATCATCAGGGAAAATACCCTCTGGTCGTCAATCTTCTCATTGTTGGCTATGAGTTCTCTAAAACCCTCATGGACGGTGGTAGCAGCATTAACATTCTCTACATCCAAACACTCCACCACGTGAATATCCATGAGAGCCAGTTGAGTTACATCAGTGTAACTTTCCATGGCATTATACAAGGGAGACAGGTGGATTCTCTGGGTGAGATCACACTGGATGTGACATTCGGAACCCGAGATAATTATCAGACAGAACCACTCTCTTTCGAGGTGGTACCGTTCAAAAGTTCTTACAACGCCATCTTCGGGCGTCTGGCTTATTGGGTATTCATGGCTCGTCCCTATTACATTTACAACATGATAAAACTTCCAGGTCCAAAGGGCATCATCACCATCCAGAGAAATCCGAAGAAAGCATGAGAGTGAGACGAAGGATATGTTCCCTTTGCCTAAGCCGTGCTGCATGCCTAGGAGTACCAGGAGATCAAGAATACCATCGATCCGTCCAAGATGCCCGCTACGAAGAACGAGGTGCTGAAGCCAAGCATGCAGCTCAAGGCATCGGAAGAGACGAAAAAAAATTACTGAAGGAAGATGATCCCTCCAAGATGACGAACATAGGGGTAGGCTTAGACCACACATAGGAAAGCGTGCTCGTCGAGTTCCTCAAAGCTAATAGTGATATCTTCGCATGGCAGCCTTCGAACATGACCGGGGTACCTAGGGAACTTTCCGAGCACTCTCTTAATGTGTACCCTGACACTAAACCCATCAAACAGTCCCTATGATGGTTTGGTGATTAAAAGCGCAAAGCAATAGCCAAGGAATTAGCCTGACTGGAATTAGCCGGATTCATAACAGAGGTCATCCACATAGATTGGGTGGAAAATCTTATACTTGTCCCTAAAAAGGACAAGGATGTGTGTTGATTATACCGCTTTGAACAAAGCCTATCCAAAAGACCTGCTCCCTTTGTGAAGAATCGATCAAGTTATCGACTCAATGGCAGGATCGGAATTACTCTGTTTTCTCGACGCATATTCTGGATATCACCAAATACCGAAGAAAGAGTTGGATCAAATCAAGACGTCTTTCGTCACTCCTTTCAGAACGTTCTACTACAAAACTATGCCTTTTGGCTTAAAGAACGCAGGAGCGACATATCAACATACTATACAATATTGTCATAACGATAAAATTGGACGCAACGTCCATGTATACGTAGATGACATAGCAGTTATGTCCAAAAAGAAGGAAACCTTAATTTCCGACATGGAGGAAACATTTGCTAGCCTACGAAAATTCAATACGATGCTTAATTCGAAGAAGTGTTTCTTTGGAATTCTAGCCGGAAAATTGTTAGGTTTTATCGTGTCTGAAAGAGGCATAGAGGTGAACCGGGACAAAATTAAGGCTATACTCAATATTACCTGGCCGACTCGCCTGAAGGACGTACAATGTCTCACTGGTTGCATTGCAGTAGTGAGTCGGTTCGTCAGCCGGTTTAGAGAAAGAGCTGCACCTTTATACAAACTCTTAAAGAAAACTGACAAATTTGTCTGGACCTAGGAAGCTGATGCTGCCCTACAAAGTTTCAAATACCTACTTCAAATCTACCGGTTCTCGCAGCGCCAGAGCCTCGGGAGCCTATGTTACTTTACATTGCAGCGACTAACAAAGTCAAGTGTGGTAACAGTAGTGGAGCGCAAGGAGTACGACCATGATCATAAGGTGCAGCGTCCAACTTACTACCTGAGTGAGGTTCTGACAGAGTCGAAACAACGGTATCCACACCATCAAAATGTAGCCTGGAGTGTTCTTCGCATCCAGAAAGCTACAATACTACTTTCAAGAGCACAAGATCATAGTGGTGAGTACTGCTCCCATGTGAGATATAATCAACAATCACGACACCACAGGACGTGTTGCGAAGTGGGGGATAGAGCTTGCAGCTTTCGACATTGAGTACAAGCCGCTCACAGCAATCAAGTCCCAAATACTTGCCGATTTTCTCGTTGATTGGACAGAGAGAGAAGAAAATACAAATCCTCTAGACTCAGAATTTTGAACCCTTCACTTTGATGGATCAAAATCACGAGGAGGCTCGGGGGATGGCGTGGTGCTCAAGTCACCCCAAGGAGACAAGTTGTTCTATATGTTACAAATACACTTCATGTCAACCAATAATATTGCCGAGTATGAAGCATTGTTACATGGCATACGCATGGCCAAAAACATTAGCGTAACAAGACTCATGTGTTACGGAGACTCGAATTTAGTTGCTCAGCAAATATCTAATATATGCAATGCAAACAAACACATGGCAGCCTACAAAGCTGTCATGGATGAATTATCTAAATCGTTTGAGGGTTTTGAGGTTCAACACATCCCTCGAGAAGAAAATAAGGAAGCAGATGCTTTATCAAGGATAGGCTCTGCGCGGAAACAAGTCCCGGATGGCGCTTTTTTAGAGCATTTAAATGTCCCTTCCATCACTAGAGTTGATGAGGACTATCCGGCGAAATCCGACTCACCTTTAATAGAAGTTCTGGCTGTAATTCCCAGCTGGATAAAACTCTATCTGGATTTCCTGATAGACGGAAAGTTACCCGAAGACGAAGTCCTGAGCCGGCAGATCGTCCGACGAGCAAAAGCTTATACAATAATAAATGGTGAGCTCTATAAGTGGAGTGATTCTGGGATTTTTCAGCGGTGTATCTCGCCGGAAGAAGTGGAAATCTTGCGAGAAATCCATGAAGGCGAGTGTGGTCACCACGCTGCAGCCAAATCTTTGGTGGACAAAGCTTTTAGACATGAATTCTTTTGGCTTACAGCTAAGGAGGATGCCGATAAACTGTCAAATCGTGCAAAGGCTACCAAAAGTACGCCCGTCAGGCACATGTTCCGGCTGATCAGCTGCGAACAATCCCTATCACATGGCCATTTGCAGTTTGGGGGCTTGATATCGTAGGACGTTTTGCACGGCAAAGTGTGGATTTACTCACCTACTAGTGATGGTGGATAAATTTACAAAGTGGATTGAGGCTAAACCCGTAACAAGTTGCGATGGAGCCACAGCTAGAAAGTTCGTCGAGGACGTAATCATCTGATTCAAATATCCGCATAGTATAATTACTCACAACGGGAGCAACTTTTCCATGGAGGAACTTGCCGAATTCTGCGAGGAGCAAGGGATCCGACTCGATATTGCATCAGTCGCGCATCCATAGGATAATGGACAAGTCGAAAGAACTAACGGTCTTATTTTACAAGGACTCCGACCTTGTCTCGAGGCACCACTTCATCGTTCCGCGGGGGCTTGGGCGAAAGAATTACCATCTGTGATATGGAGCTTACGTACAACTCCTAACAGGTCAACCAGATACACTCCTTTCTTCTTGGACTATGGTGCAGAAGCAGTTCTTCCAAGTGATTTAATTCACCAATCACCTCGAGTCAAAGCGTATATCGAAGAAGATGCAAAAGATTCTCGACAAGATGATCTCGATATAATCGAAGAAGTTCGCGTTGTTGCTGAGCAGAGATCTATAGGCTATCAGCAGAAGTTGCGCAAGTATCATAGTCAGATTCAGAACCGTTCTTTTAGGAAGGGCAATTTGGTTCTACGACTTGTGCAAAAAAGGAACAAAATCTCTCCAATTTGGGAAGGACCTTTTATGATCACCAGAGTTCTGCATAATGGGTCATATTATTTAACCGATGTGAGACCAGTCAAGGAAAGACCGGACACTCAGAAGAGAAAGAGAGCTGGCGGTAGTACAGACCCGGATAAGATAGACCGTCCATGGAATATTGCACAACTACGTCCCTTCTATTCTTAGTTATATTTCCTTTTAATCATATGTGTACATGTTCAAAGTGAAATAAAGTATTGGTTTCCTCATATGTTATTTTTGAGAAGTTTTTTACCATCTTATTTCCAAACGAGCATGTCGTTTTCAAAAATCCCAGAATGCTTGAAAGTACTTTATGCTCCTGTTCATTCTGGTTATGATTTTTGAATATCTAAAGAATGTTACCTTAGGGTACAAAATTCAATTTATTGTTTATACTTAGGTTTTTTATCCGATTGCTCAGACGCGGGTATCTTCCGAGTAATGAATTGTTGGTACTGGAAGCCGGCTTTATTTCCGAGTTTAAACTGGTTTAGCAATTGAGCTCCATTGCTCGGCAAAGTTTCCGTGCTAAAGGTTGGCCGGCTCAAGAAAGGGACGAGGGAGAAAGCCAGATAAAACGACAAGTGTAAACACAAAAGAGTGCTTAAGTGATTTTTGGGCACATGCATAAAAATATATACAGACATGTGCTAAGATAGTAAAGCATTAGTTTTTACAGACCGGCACATATTCATAAGCAAAAATATTGTTCCCATCATTACATGCCACATGAAAAGTTTAGAATAATGCATTAGAAATGTTTATGCTGCAGATTCAGGCGGTGGTGAAGGATACCGTGGAGCGCTCGAGTGACCATCGTCGCCTTGCTCCTGAGACTAGGAAGCTCCTTCAACGAGGCTATCTTCCGGGTCTTGGGGCGAGGGAGGCATATCGACGGATTGAAAGAATGGCGTTGTATAGCTCGTCATCTCGGCCACACAACAAGCATAACCTGCGCAGGATTCTTGGATAGCCTTGATGTTCTGCGGGTTACCCTCACCGTCCTCGTCGGGGATGCCCTTGGTGACGTGCCAGATCTCCATATCGCTATGGTGGCTCGTCACCATGGTAAGGGCAGTCTGCGCAGTGGTCCGAGCGTAGGAGATCTTCTAGTCTTTGATGAGCTTCGGAATCTCCTTGGCTTTGTCCCTCACCTCAAGCATTGGCATTTTGTGCAAGTCAGAAAGTCTGACGGACTCGCCAGCCTGTTCAAGAGTCTGGCGAAAGTCGAAAAGAATATCTCCGACGAGATTTATGTGCTTGAGACGAGGTTCAGAGGAAGAAGAGTCGGAAAGGTGAAGAGGATCTGGGAAAGAACCAAAAATCAAAACTTAATAAAAGAAAGTCAGAAATTTAAGTAAGAAGTGAAAGTCGGAAATCTTACCTAGCACACAACGGTTCCACTAAGAATGCTCCTCTCGGAGACTCTTCAGTTCCGCTTCTGTGGCCTGGGCTAGATCCTTTTGGCTCTCGAAGTCCTTCTTGAGATCATCAATTTGTTTATATCGGAGGGCTAGCAGCCTCTCGAGTCTCTCGGTCTCCATGTTGCTTAACTCTAGGATGGAGTTTACGGATTTCTCTGATTCAGCCTTTAGCTTCTCGAGCTCGTTCCGGAGTTCAGCATTTTCCATCTCCAAGACCTTGAAGTTCTAGGCTTGCTCCACCATCTTGCTGGATTCACCAAGCAATTCTGCAAAGCGAAAAATTATCAGTTGAACAGAACAATTTGACTATGGCAATCACTAAACGAAAAAGAGGGAGTCAGAAAAGTATACCTTCTGCTTCATGTTTCTCAATTTTCAACTTTGAATTCTCAAGGAGCAGAGCCTTAATCTCTTTGCGCTTATTACATATATTGTTGAGAAATTCCTTGTTGGAAGATGCAATTTTCTGTAAGTTTAGAGACGGAATACCGTCAGACGGCTACTAAGACTCGGGCTGCAGATTTAACCAAGTAAAAATACAGCACGAGCCATGGGGGCTACACTACATCGTTCTTTTGCATCCTATAAGCATCAATTCGGTTTCAATGCTATGATGTTTATCCGACTTTATGCTTGGGGGCTAGAGGATATGACAATAAAGACTGCAAATAAGATTCGGAAAACTTACAATATGTTCCAGATGCAGCTTCTCGAATCCGAGTTTAGTGTTGTGAAACACTTTCTCGGCAAGGGAGAGGGAGGGAACGTCCATCGTTGGGAGATCGCTAGATAATCTTTGCATCCCGGACCAAAATTTGGTCCAGGTGGTTAACTAGCTTCACGTTCTCTGTCTCTTGGCTCGCTGCCTCCACAGTGAGGGTTTGTTTCTTGAGACTGGACTGAGCCAGCTTGAGAATCTCCTCCTTTTTCTTCCGCTTCAGGCTGAAGGCAGCAGAGCCGACCACTTTATCCATCTGTCTTGTTGACATTACCATGGGATCATCGGGTACACCCTTGTTAGTTTCCTAGCTACCAACGGTAACCAGGGCTTTCGAGGTGGTGCTGGCGTCGGGGATGGCAGAGCCGGCATTAGGAGAGGCGAAAACCTCTCGTGCTGACATCGGGGCACTGCTTGGAGTTGGAGGCGGCATGACTGGGGAGATGACAAGCTTTTGCTGGCTCCGATGCTTGCCTGGCTTGCTATCTAGCTTCAACTTGCTCTTCAAAACTGTGTTTGCTCTAAAACACGTAAATCCAAATATCAGGTGTGCTTCGGAAAGAAAGAAATGCACAAACTATTGCAATATTGACAAGGTGCTTACCTTTTAACCACTGTCAACACTTGGCTGCCAGCAGTAAAAACAACCTCCTTGGCCTTGCGCTTCTTGGAAGATGAGGCAGGAACTTCTTGCACCTCGTCATCCTACATCGCCTCCGGATCGTCTAAAAGATGGCCCTCTAGTGGAGCTAACTCAGACTCGGGGAGCTTCTCGAGCTGATAAATGTCAAAAAAGCGTCGGTAAAAATAGAGTCGGAGGAAAAGACAGAAAAGAATGACAAAATGCAAATGCAGAGTCGAAATATTTACCGGAGTCATAGGACGGTCAGACGTAAAAATCTTCAGGGAGACATCCGGAACTTTTCTTTCCACTCTCTCCTTGATCAAAAACTGCATGCGGGTCTTGTAATCCTTCATCGGAATACGATGCGGGCTGACCCTCAGGTTGTCCTTCTTGTCGCTAGTGAATGTGTGCATGAGGCGATCTCTATGATACTGTAGAGGCTGGATTCGGTGATCCAGCCAGCAGTGGATCAAGTCGGATCCACGGAGGCCCTTGTGCTTCATCAGAAACTCAATCCACCGTTTGGCAAGGATCAGGATATCCGAAAGTTCCGGCACCTCCGCGTCCCATGATTCCTGGTGGGAAGCAGAACCATCGACGAAGCCGGAAGACCTTCCGCCTTTTCAGGATCCGGAATATCCTTGTTGTAGAAGAAGGTTCTGACACAACGTTTAACTCACTCGCTAGCGTTAATCCTAGGATAGACTCGGTTTCTCCTGAGGACTAAGCTAAGAGTACCGGTGGTGTAAGGAACACCGGCATTGATTGAGTTCTTCCGGGTACCGTAGTAGTACCGGAAAAGGGTGAGACTTGGCCTAATGCCAAGAAAACCCTCGCTCAAAGTTGCGTGAGCGCTAAGCTCTAGAAGGGAGTTGGGAGGAAGATTGCGAAGCTGCACACTGTAATGTTGGAGGACCTCGATGAAGAAGTCCGACGGTGGGAGGCTGAGGCCACGGTCGACGTGTGTGCCGAATAGCACTGGCTCGCTGTCACGCGGTGTGGGAGTGGCGTCTCGAGCAGCACTCCGCCATGCACGGACGACGAGGTAGCCCTCGTCCTCCATGACCTGGATCTCGGCGTTGTCCATGACGCTCGGGACCCAGAGGCCCCGTATATTCTTTTTGTCCGCCGCCACCGCCGTGCCCGCCGCCGCCGCTCCAGAGCTAGATGGTGTCGCCATCGCGCTTGGGGAAGATGAAAGAATGGTGGAGGTTGGGGTTTACTCGCGGAGCATAGATGAGAACGGGTGCGGAGGGCTCAAGGATTACGAGGAGGAAATGAATGAAATGGTGGAGAGATGAATCTAGGAGAGAAGGGTTTCCTCTCTCTCTCTTATTTACCTCTGCGCCAAGATTCGCGTTCAAACCACGCGATTTGCGCCACGCGTATAGGAGAGAGGGAGGTGGATTCCTCGCGACTCCTCTGCCCCCTCGATTCTCGTGTGAGCATTAAAACGGTGCTCTGTTCCATAGGTAGCAGACCCACTAACGGTCGTGTTGACGAGACTCTTGTCAGTGACAAGACCTGGTCTGAAAAGTTGTCAGATAGCACGCTGTTGTTTAAAATCCAGCTCATGTTTCAAACTAAGCAAGGAAAAGACTAAGGTCAGAACAAAACATATCCGACTCAGATGACTTGGAGTCCTACATTATTGAGGGAACCCTTCAAGATTCTCAAGACGAAGAAACCATCAAGATGGACGAATTATCCGACTGTGGATCTTGGAGACTTCCAAGGGGGATATACTTTCCGGGTATACCCATAGGACTCACTGACCAGGGTGGCCCACCAACATGTTAGATCTTTGCTTCACGGGCAGCCCACTCTGAGAAAGATGAGGAGCTACTTCTGGCTACGACAAGGCCCAGAAGAGTTATCGACTTAGGCCTGTAGTGTTACTTGTGGTCCAAGCTGTATCTAGTTACCGACTCTATAACATATCCGGATAGGTCTCTCCTATAACCCTAGGTCCCGGTGACTATTTAAACCGGCCCTATGGAAGCCTTTAGGGCAACCAATCTAACAACACCACAACCTACTCGCACAGGCGAACCTCTCTTGTAATCCATTGTAACATCGGGCTCTCACCGATATATTACTAGGTTGCTAGCAGGAGTAGGATCCGATCACCGCAGTCAGATCTGAACCTGGGTAAACTTGTGCTCACCATTCCCGGAACATCCGACGTCTCACACCCCATATTCTCAACGCCGTCCTATGGCGTACTTTTCGATAATCCAACGACATGTGGCGCCTACATCAATAGGATAGGAAGCTAATGATGGTGATCATGAAACTTCGGTCGAAGTTACTACGGAACCTCGCAGGTCGACGAGGACTCGTACCAATCCCGATTGGTATGATCCTATTATGAGTGTCATGTTGGTGGAAAACACCGACGACCCTGCGACATATGCGGAAGCGATGATGAGCCTCGATTCCAATAAATGGCAAGAAGCCATGAAATTTGAGATTGGAACCATGTACGAAAGCCAAGTATTGACTTTGGTGGACTATCGAATGGTCGAAAGGCTATCGGAACAAATGGATTTTCAAGAAGAAAGATGCTGATGGTAATGTAACCGTCTATAAAGCTCGACTTGTCGCAAAAGGGTTTCAACAAATTCAAGGAGTTGACTATGATGAGACTTTCTCACCGGTAGCGAAGCTAAAGTATGTGAGGATTTTGTTAGCAATCGCTGCATATTATGATTATGAGATATGGAAGATGGATGTCAAAACGGCGTTCCTCAATGGAGACATTGATGAAGAGTTGTATATGGTACAACCCAAAGGTTTTGTCCATCCTAAATATGCTAACAAGGCATGAAAACTTCAACAGTCCATTTATGGATTGAAGCAAGCATCCCGAAGTTGGAATCAACGTTTTGATAAGGTGATTAAAAGTTTTGGTTTTATACAAACTTATGGAGAAGCTTGTATTTACAAGAAAGTGAGTGGGAGCTTTGTAGCATTCCTAGTACTATATGTGGATGACATATTGTTGATTGGGAATGATGTAGACCTTCTTAAAAGTGTCAAAGATTATTTGAATAATTGTTTTTCAATGAAGGATATTGGCGAAGCTGCTTACATATTAGGGATAAAGATTTATACAGATAGATCAAGACGCCTAATATCGCTTTCACAGAGTACATATTTGGAAAAAGTTCTAAAGAGGTTTGGAATGGAAGATAGCAAGAAAGGGTTCTTGCCCATGTTGCCCAATACGACCTTGAGTAAAATTCAAAGTCCTGCTACGGCAGAAGATAGAGAGAGGATGAGTAAGACTCCCTATGCCTCAGCCATAGGATCTATCATGTAAGCCATGCTATGTACTATACCCGACATTGCATATGTTGTTAGTTTGACTAGCAGATATCAAAGTGATCTAGGAGTGGATCATTGGACAATGGTCAAAAACATCCTTAAGTACTTGAGAAGAACTAAGGATATGGTTCTTTCTTATGGAGGTGATGAATAGCTCGTTGTTATTGGTTACACCGATGCTAGTTGGAACACCGATCCGGATGATTCTAAATCTCAATCTGGATACGTATTTACTTTGAATGGTGCAGCAGTGATCTGGAGTAGTGCAAAGAAAAGCATTGTGGCGAGATCTTCAACTGAATCGGAATACACAGCTGCTTCAGAGGCTTCACAAGAGGCGATATGGATGAAGGAGTTTATTACGGATCTTGGTGTGGTTCCCGGTGCGCTGGACCCAATGGCTATCTACTGTGATAACATGGGTTCCATAGCCAATGCGCAGGAGCCAAGGTCAGACAAGAAGCTGAAGCATATCAAGCTACGTTTTCAGGCTATTTGAGAGCATGTCCAAGATGGTGACATAAAGATTTGCAAAGTACACACATATCTGAATGTGGCGGATCCGTTGACTAAACCTCTCCTGAGGGCAAAATATGACCAGCACCAAACCGCCATGGGTGTTCGGTATATTACCATATAATCTAGATTATTGACTCTAGTGCAAGTGGGAGACTGTTGGAGATATGCCCAAGAGGCAATAATAAAATTAGTTATTATTATATCTTTGTGTTTATGATAAATGTTTACATTCATGCTATAACTATATTAACCGGAAACATTAAAACTTGTGTGATTTTCAAACTTGTTAGAGTCCCTAGTAAAGCCTGTTTGTAATACTAGCTTGTTGGTTAATAGGTGTTCATGGTTTTCTGATCATGAACATTGAGATGTTGTTAACAACAAGATCATATCATTAGGATAATGGTGTGATGGACATACTCCTATAGATAAGCGTAGCATAAAGATCAAGTCATTTCAATAGTTTGTTTTGCTATAAGCTTTCAGATACATAGTAACCTAAATCCTTCAACCATGAGATCATGTTAATCACCATCACCGGATTGATGCTTTGATGAAATCAAACACCACTTCATAACTGGGTGGTTATAAAGGTGGAATTGAGTGTTCAGAAAGTATGTGTTGAGGCACATGGATCAAGAGTGGGATTTGTCCATCCATATGATGGATAGGTATACTCTGGGACCTCTCGGTGGAATGTCATCCAATTAGCTTGCAAGCATGTGACTGGCTCACAACGGATCACATATCACAGGAACGAGTAAAGAGTACTTATCGGTAACAAGGTTGAACTAGGTATGCAGAGATACCGGTGATCAAACCTCGGATAAGTAAAGTATCGCAAGACAAAGGGAAATTTGTATCGTATGTAAATGGTTCATTCGATCATGAAGTAACCGTAGAAATATGTGGGAGCCATATGAACTTCCAGATTCCTCTATTGGTTATTGATCGGAGAAGAGTCTCGATCATGTCTGCATAATTCACGAACCGTAGGGAGACACACTTAAGGATTCGATATTGTTTAGTAGATATGGAATGTGAGTAAGAAGACCGAATGTTTTTCGGAGTCTTGGATTGGATCCGGGATATCATGAGGAGATCTGGAATGGTCCGAAGAATAAGATTAATATAAGGAAAGTCCAATTCCGGAGTTCGGGACTGGTTTTTGTGTTTTCACCGGAATGTTCTATAAGGGTCTAGAAGGTCCACCGTTCCGGACTGGGAAGGGTACATGGATGTGTCATGACAAAGCGGAATGGTTGCATCATATCCTAGGTCACTTGGCTAGGCAATGGGAAGAGAGAAATCAAATTCTAGTTTGAAAAGTCAAATGCCAATTTGAAAAAGTCAAATCCCAACATTGGTTGCCTAGTGGAGGGAGGGAAGGAATCCTACCTAAGGAAGGACTCCTGCCTTTCCTTGCCACCGGCCCAAGTGGAGGAGTTGGGGAAGGACTCCCCTTCCCCAACCACCTCTCCCACCTATATAAGGAGGGGTAGGGGCGCCCCCTACCCCTCACACAAAAACCCTAGCTGGCCGCCCCCCTCTCCTGTTGCCGCCTAGGGCTCCTCCAAGTCGCTGCCTAGGGCTTGCCCTAGCCGCCGTCTGCCACCACCTCTCCTCGTCCCTCTAAACCCTAGATCGCCGAGGCCCTCTTCTACTCCACCATACCCGCTTCAGCTTAGGCGAAGCCCTGCGGGATTTCCCCTCTAAACTCCGACACCACACTGTCGTTCTGCCGGAATTGCGAGGACATATCTACAACCTCCGCTGCCTGTTGCAACAAGGGAGAGGAAGGTCTTTATCGAGTACCGAACGTGTGACCGATTGCGGAAGCGCTGCCGGAACGCGGCGCCGGAAGGATCGTCTACGCGATCTTGAGATTGGCAAGTGAGTGACTATATCACCCACGATAATCCTCTCTCGTTAACCGCTTTAGAATCTTTGGGGGTGACTACTCTATCGACTTATTGCCACAATCTAGTAGAAAGATCTTGACTTGTATGTGTTCATGCGGTAGAAATTTTTTATTTTCTATGCTACGAACCCCTACAGTGTTTGCGTGCGCTTGTATCTTTATCTTGTGTTTGCATTGCGTTCATCGTGTTTCCCCTTACTCCCCGCCTCAAATCCATGAAGATCGGGCCACCCTTGGGTCAATCCTACAAAGAAACCCATACCAGAGCGGATATTCTTTTTCTTTCTCAAGAAAAGCAGTGTGGTTGCATTTGGTGAATATCTTCACAGCTAGGCGAGCATGTGGAATTTCTTCAAGTAGGTGCATCACCACTTATGTTAACAATCAACTTTTGCTCATATTTATAATTTCCTAATTATCAAATGTATATGACAGTTAAATATATGTTTATGCATGAGAGGCCTATAAGAGCACTACATTACTTCCCGGGCATTAATCACTACTAGATAGGTAAGCGCGCTTCGCCGCGCCGTCTATCGTGTGGTTGGACATTTTGTGGTAGATGCGGTGGACTTGTACACAACATCTTTATTCATTTATTCACTTTCTTGAGTGTCAAGTAAATTAAATAAAACAGACACACTGCCGATCCAAAATTTGGCGGGGAGCACAACACATACCTAAGTTAGACTATTCGAAACTAAAACAAATGAGACACGCGATTTTCACCACTTCTCGTTAGCATTTAATTTACTCCCTCCGTCCTAAAATAGATGTCTTAGATTTATCAAAATTTAAATGAACTACATTTAAATTTTGATAAAGGACGGAGGGAGTACAATACTTCAAAGAATTATATCTTTGCTAATGTATTCATTATTTATGACGTAACACCGAGAGTCTGCTAAAAATTCAATGGTACAATAATTACTAGAATGTGTGAATAAAGAAAAGCATGGTTATGGGAAATAAGTGCACACCTCCTATCTTTTTTATAAGTGGTACCAAGGACATGAAAGAATAACCACATTCACAATTGCTTAATGTCAACATCATTTACATGACAATAGAAGAGAAATTTACTGTGAAATTCAGTAGTAAAATAGTAACAAAACGAAAAGTGAATATCGGTTGACAAAAGAGCATAAACAATGGTATTTTACTCGTATCATATCACACCATGTTACAGAGTATCTTGGAGACGACAACCTGCAATTTCAAGGTGATCAAAGACAAACTTTAGTCCACTGATTCCATATGAATTTGTCCCACGATATTAGCGATCATTGCATTTCTTCCTTGTGGAATGAGCATTATTATGGCTTTGCCTTTCTTCATGTCACTCCAAGAACTTCCATTGTCCCCACAAGGAGGCTTTAAAGAACAACCATGGCTTGCAACAATTGCATCATTGGACTGTCCAAACACATCAATCTATTGTGCACCATAAGTAAATGGATTGGTGTGTTAGCATGGTAGGGAATAGATACAAATCAACTATCCTGGCTAGCATAAACCAATTACTAAGAGAGAGAAACTCTAACATACAATTTCATTTTCAACAACGGAAGTGGAAGCCAGATCAAGCACTGTTATGTTTGCAGGAAAAGGCAGCAGAAACATTTATTGAATATCAAGGCAATGTTGTATATGCTTATATAAGCTTTGATAAATTGTTATCATGATGCATATAAAGAGCTGGATCAAAATTGTCATATCCAATTTTCATAATCCCATATACATATGTTCTGAAAGGTAACATGAAGAAAAATAAATATAGAAAAGGACTGACTTTTTTACCTCGCTTTGATCTTCGTCACCTGATTCTTGCTCTTTTAACAGAGAAAAGATAAGGGACAAAACCTTTAACATATCAACTGGTATTTGTTGATAATACAACTTATACACCTCTTTGTGATCAACCGTGTGCTAAAGGCATAGCTAGCTTGAAGGCCTCGCAAAATAAGTGTCCACATGCAATAAAAAGAAAGATACAAACTTAGCCTCACTCAATCAACTATAGTGGAGCAACAATTAATAGTTTATTTTTTTACCAGATAAAAAAATTAGCGGCAAGGTTACGAAACAATACATATGACAAACTAATACAAACACAAAACAATGAAGAAACATGCCTACATTTTTATTATGGCATCTTAGATAGAAAATATACTACTTATGCAAGGCATACATTTCGTATGGCTGATAAGTGATAGCATGCTAGTAGACAAAGCTAAGTTATGGTGAAAGAAAATTTACAAAACCGAAAATTCATTCCCATCTAAAATGTAAGGTATAGACAGGTCAGTCGGAACCACCGAGACACCGTAGCACGGCTCAGGAACTCCGAAATAAATCGACTTACTCCATTAGAAAAGGTAGGCAATATGTCTTGCATGGTTATTAGTAATAAAAGAGAAAATTATATAGCACCAAAAGAAGAGAACTTCTCTAAGCGAAGAAACTGCATCAGGAAAAATATGTATCCCGGAAGAGGTAAAACTGCATAATCCGGACTTGGTAATTAACCGTCTTATTTAATTTATTTCAGCGTTAAAAATCAATGAAAATACATAAGTTCCATTAGAAAATATTTCCTTATGGGCCAACCACTGAGTGGGACAAAAACTTGAATACAAGGCATCACCAATGCATCCCATAGGGAATTGCCCCTAGAATAATACAGAAACAGAGAGTTTGGAGCACAACTACTCGATACATAAAATAGAATGAACTCAAGATCAAATAAGTTAATTTTTCCATGACATCATGACATTTTTTAACAGGACACCTATAGATCAATAGATAGATGAAAACATTAATCTGCCAAATGCAACAAATTGTCTCACACTGCATAACAATTGGGATTAATGAGTATGTCTCAATCACTTCCAGCATAGGAAAGATGGAGTCCTCATATTCAAAAAGGAAAATAATGCCTCGAAGGCCAAGGTATTTGTGTAAGGCAAAACATACCTAAAACTGCAGTCCACCATTTGGTTCCTGATGCATCAACTTCACACATGCTTTTTTTTTCAGGTCATGCAAGAGTGGCTCCCATGGAATGAATGCTCCAGGCAATCTGATACTTTTTTCCTATTTTTAATGAGCCCACTGGCCTCGAACACTCTGAATATTGATTGTGCCATGTAGCCTCCATCTTGTAGTGTTGTGTCATCTACTACTGTACTATATCGAACTCTAGATAATTTTAATGACTATTTATCCTAGGTAACATCACCAAGCTCTCTATCTATTTTTTGTAGGCATGCAATTTCAAGGATTGCAAATAACAATTCTAGAGAAGAACACCGTCACATAAACACCTATGACCTTAGTCCATAGCAACCAGTACCCATCGATGACCGCACGGAGCACACCCCGATCAAACCCAACGCAACAACAGGAAACTAAGCAGAAAAATACATCAATCATACACCAGTTGATAAAATAATTAAAATAAGAGCATGAAAAGGATAAATGCAGAGTCAGAACATACCATCTGCACATATGCAACCAGCAAATTGGAGAATCCCGCCAAATATCATGGCAAACCCTTCGCCAAACTGCAGAAGAGCACACCCTAATGGAAAAAAATACCAAGATGCCACCAGAAGCAAGTAAGCCTCAACCACCGACCCAATCGGAAACCCTCGCCACGGGAAATGGGTGCGCGGGATGGCTGGACGGCGCACGGGAGAACTGCGGGCGGCGATAGGCAAGGAAGCCCGGGTTGGTACTCGGATCCAGTGAGGAATGGCGGTGGGGGAAGGAGGTGCGATGGAGGGAGGAGGGGAAGGCCGTTGTCGAAGCTGTCGTGGCGGCAGCCAGAAGCCCTCGCCGCATTAGAAAGTTTTTTTTGGAAGAGAGGACAGTGGGAGTTTGGTGCGGGCTGGATTTTGGTTGCCAACTCACGTGTTGGACCGGTGGAGCAAACCATAGCCCGGTTCAACGGTTTTTACTTTAGTGTTCAATGTAGCTAAGCTGGTGCTTAACAGTAAGGTTTTTCACCGGACATAAGATGTAGTATGATGGGAAAATTGTCCGTGTGTTGCTATGGTGGAATAAATTTAGACATTCATACATGTATAATAAATTGGTCTCATAATATTGGTCAAAACTAATCAAGAAGTCAGACTCCCATTTTTCCCCAACCTTATAAAAAACAATGCCCAAGCAAAGTCCCACCAATGGTTTTAAAGGCGTCACCTAGGCGACGCTTAGGCGTCCAGGCGTCCCTCCTCCGCCTTGCAAAAATGGCCGCTTTAAGCGCCTAGGCGTCCAAAGCGCCCGCCTAGGTGTCGTCTAGGCGTCAGAGCGCCCCTAGGTCGCCTTAAGACGCCTTAACGCCTTAAAAACCATGGTCCCACCAGCTTGTAGCATTCTATTAACCTCTAGGAGCAAGAATCCATCTTCAAAATAAGTAAACTGTCAAAAAAAGGACTGGAGTACATATTATATATGTGCATTATCAAGAAAAGAACAGTACAGTTGTACATCAGCTCATTGTCATGGATATAATTTTAATTTTTAGCAGGAAGTGGATAGTTTCAAATGTTTGATCGATAAGTAATAATCGGTGCACGAAAGGAGAAAATCTGTAATGATACCTTTTTCACCGTAGGAACATCACCCTCAAGAGAAAATTGTAATTGATTATCATGAACGTCTTTGGGGCTACACACAATGTCAACGGGAGGGGATAAAAACACACACCACTTGTGACTTGTGCACATACACCTACACATACTTGATACCTTTTCACTTATAGCCCCAGGTATCTGATTACCGGAAGATCCTAACTTCAGTTCCTGTCCAAAAAATAAAAGCTCCAGTTTACAAATTAAACTCAGCTATTGACTTCTCAATTTATGAAAAAAAATCTCATCTATGGACTTTTTAGTTTACAAAAGAAATCTAAATGCCCAATTGGCCTGGGGCCTATCTGTACCCTGCTAAATGGAGCAACATGTGCACATAAGTCTATTCATATTAAAAGAATCAAGAGGTCTAGTGGTATATACGGATGCTTCAGTATTGAACCGTTGATTGAATGGCAATAACTCGTAGAAGTCACTCTAGTTGTCAATGTATAGAAGATTCAGAATAATGATTTACCACGATTGTTAGGCTGTATAGAAGATTCAGAATAATGATTTACCATGATCATTAGGCTACATGGAGTGAGATTAGACATGGAAAAGGGACAGATGTATGTGCAGTCAAAAAGTAGACTGAAGAGGCGTCGCTGCACTCAGGTGGAAAGTAGTCAAAATGCCCACTTGTTCATCAACGCTGCGCTCGTGAGGAGGCATTGTAGTCCCGGAGCAAACGCACCCGCAGATGGTGCGACCAGCACGCGTTGCGGTGCTGGAGCGCGCGACCTGTCGCCTTGCCCTGTCATGGCAGCGGCCCCCATGTTCGGGAGGCCTCAAGCCACGAAGCACCCGACCTGGGCGTGTGCTCCGCCTCCTCGAAGGCGCGCCTCAGCCTCCTGGCCGCCATACTCGTCGACTCGTCCTCGACCGGCCTCTCGGCCCAGTGCTCATCGTCACGGCCGAGATTAGCTGGGCAGCTGGCCCTCGGTCTACACGCCGGTGTGCTCGGGACGGCGCCGTCCATGGCGGATGGAGGCGCGAGAATAGACTGGATCAGCCGGCACCCGGTGTGGTAGGCGGAGGACTGCACTCTTGTGGGGCGAATCGAGGAGTGGCGGCTGCTTGCCTGATTTGGTGCGGCGGCGTGCTCCCAGAGAGAGGAAACACGGGAGATGAAGTAGGGGAGGGTCCGTCAGGAGGAGAGAGTAATTGACTGCTGCTCATTTTTCTCAGCGTATGCTCATTACTTGGTCGCTGCGTCGCGGGCCCGGATCATGGGTAGGGCCTAATTTTTTGTGAGGAAAGACCATGTACGCGGTAAGAAGTGCATCTTTACCAGCCCTAATCACTGATCAAGATGGCTCTCCTCCAAGATCCAATGGTTGTGAACACACCTGCCGGGAGTGCTCTCATATGGCTGGGTTATCACCAGGCTTAAGCCTATAAATAATATTACTTCCTAGGCATTAATCATTATACAGTGCTTTATACTCATCTTTTTTATTCTAAAATACCGCCATCATGTATAACTGCTACTAAATACACAAAATTCATAACTACCATCACATACATGTTTAAGTAGATGAGAAGTAATATTTTATTGTCATGCTTCGTGAAATAGAGCAAAGGGACTTCAGAGAGGGTACCTAGGTACATTCTGCTATAGTAAAGTCAACATATTCAGGATTCCGTGAATGAATGTTAAACTCCAATGTTACATGCTTACTTGAATAAATTGTTATCTCCGAGAGCCATGCTTTGTTGAACCCTCCATAGCACAAAATGTTATGCTATATTCCAAGGTTTGTTGATTTTAAAATTCACTACTACATCTGGTCAATATAGTAGAGGCCATTTATAACAACAGGAAATACATACAGTGACAGCTGATTTTTTTTTAGATTAAGATTTTCAATACAGAGTCCAAATTTTCTTTCTTTATTAAGCATTTTGTGGAAAAAGCAGTTGCTCACAGAAAATCTTTTCACGCGATTTTGATAGCTGAAAAGAGCTTGGTGAACTGCAGAGATGAGCAACAATGAAAAAATGTGCAGGGCACCAGGGATGGACCTGGAGCCATAGTGTTCTTCGATGTATGGCATTTACAAACTAAAGCGTGTCCAGCCCTCTACGAGGCAACACATCACGCATCGTTTTGGACGCCCCTAGGAGTCCGGTGCCCAAGTTCAACATCAAACCCAAGCTATTTCTATATACATAGTACTTATATTTAACAAGCAAACTATTCTTGTTATTATTGTTACCTTATTCTCTATTTCACCCAGGCCTACAAATCATGATATCAGTACATGGCTTCACTACAATGGTGCTACATCAGTAAATCCTTATGTGCCTATCACATAGCATGGTTATGCAGATCATAAGACAAACAACCTAAAATATTTTTTCATCGAAGCACAAGCGCATTACATTGACACACCTATATTTGCAGATCGCCTACCCACATAACATTTTTGCACTAACATATTTGGTTTGCATTTTTGTGAGGTTGTGAGTTGTGACTGTTGCTGCACACAAATTCTTATAGATATCTCTAGCTCTATTAGAGTTCTTTTTTGGTGAGGAAAGAAATGTTGAGGATTGACTTTACATTGTGAAGTGTGCCATCTAGATCCATCAAAAGGGTTAGAATCCCATCACAGGCTGAAGCAATATCACTGCCAGAGCACTACGAAATATTGCATACATTTGATTTCCCATTATGTTGTTATTCTTTTTCCATGTATGTATTCATGTATCCATTGAAAAATAATCCGGATGTACCAACTGTATGAACTACTCTGATATGTTACACTAGATGTCCATTTTATATCACTAAATTTGTGTTATCGTTTTATATGGATTGGCTACCTTTTTTCTCTCTGCCAAACAATCAAAGAATTAGGCTACCTTATAAGGCACGGTTAACTAAAGAATTGATCATCTTATGATCATCCTACTAACCTCCTGAAATAAATTTAGTCGGATAGACAGATCACGTGTATACACCGATTGGAAATAAGATGTTGCCATCCGTTTCATCTCTGATGGGGTCTCCTGTATCACATCGTCACTATCTTCAAAGATTTTATACGATTTTTTTCAGAGATTTTTACGATTTTTCCTAGCGCACACACCACCTTCCGATGACGTCCCCTTCTTTCAGCCAAGATATTCTTGATCATTGGAGCCATAACATCTCCTCCCTATGTCACAACTCATACGTACATAGCATCAAGTGTAGCACACTAAAAGGTCTAGATACATTTGTTTCACAAAAGTTAAAACATCTTATACTCCCTCTGTTTTAAAATATAAGATATTTTATGTTTGTAAAGAAAATGAATCTAGACTTCTTTTAGTGTTTAGATTCACCCTAAAGTTGAGTGAACCTACATACTAACAAGTCTAGATACATTTGCTTCACAAAACTAAAATATCTTATATTTTAAAACGGAGGGAGTATTATGGAGTCCTCCACAGTATTAAGGAACGGAGGAAGTAGTTCTCGTTCCAGATTGAATTTTATCGCTCCTACAGCTTCCACTCCTCGCAACAAGAGAATTCACACGTGTCTGCATGATTGCATGCATTGCTGCCCAGTCTCAATCACAAGGGAGGAAAACTGGAATCACCGACAAAACAAGGCCACTTCAATGCAATGTTCGTACATACATCGACCCTCCCTCACATTCTGTAATCTTGCTTTCTGAGCAGAATTAAAGCTCACGTTGGCAAACCTCTGGAATACTTCAAATTTGTGGTTCTTCTTCGTGCATCTCTCCCTCCTCAAAAAGATCATCATAAGAGACAGGCACACGAATCCTGTCAGCTACTGGTTTACGGGGTTCAGCTTTATTATTATTATGAGGTGCTTCCTCCACATGTACTAAGTGCTCAGCATCATCCTGTGCTTCAATTTCCTCGTCAACTAGCGCACTGCCCTGAGAGCTTGCATCTTCATTTCTGCTCATATGTGGTCTGCCTTTCCCATACATAAATTGCTTCTGAAAGGAGGAAGTGAAAAAATCAGTTCAACAGTGGTGATGGTAGCAAAGACCGTTGAGATCAGTAAAGTTGCACCAAAATAATAGCTCACACTTCACAGTGCTGATCAGCACCATCAGTTGTAATGTTGGTATGCAAAAGGAGAAAAAAAAAGGAAAAATGCAGTACATCAGTCTATTGTCGACATAATGAAATTATTTAGACATGGGTTACCATTTAACTTGATTTATGACAACAATCAATTCAAATTTCAGATGAATACTAGAAGTTACAATTTTCAAATACATTTTAGTGCTCCCCACTCCCATATTATCATTTGTACCTCAATAATTTCCGTTAAAACTAGATAACTCAGCTTGGTTCAACATTAATCAAAATATCTTCCCAATTTTTTCTTGGCTGCTTTTAGTGATAATGACATGGCATGTACACAATTTTTTTCTGGGGAAAGAGAGCTGTAGAAAATAAACATTCAACACAATTGGCTAGGATACAAGCAACCTACTGTGTTTCGTATTGTACACAATGGCTAATGCATTAAAGAGTCATATAAGAGGAATGGTTTACAGAAGAGAGTAAGAATGATATCTTACCTCAAGTTCCCTTCCCTTCACAATAATTTCCTTGTAAGCTTTTGGCTCTCGTGACTTCAAGATGTTCCAGAGAATTCCGCCACCTGTCCGGAAACGACTTCCATCAGCAATCATCTGCCCACCACACTTCTGAATGGCCTCAACCTGTAAGAGAATGTATTCACTATTCAGTGATAGATAATGGACTACTAGAATTTAGGAAATTACAGAGTACCAATAAACAATGCTGGTTTTTGAGCATCGCGAACCAAAATTATTCACCTTTGGGGTTAAATAAAGACAGGTTTACAATATTGTCATCTGCTTATATACACAGCAGGAACGTACAAGATATAGCTATGAAACAGGAACTTAACTGCGATTGGATTTGTCACCAATCAAGTATTGTAGATGGAAATATTATGAAGGGACTCTTCTGAGAAACTCCAAACTTCTCAATTACTTAAAACAAACTAATCCATGGAACTGCAAAGAATCAAGGCAGTAATATTTGTAAGAGCGATAGGCAACAGATTTCCTAGGAAGGGTATGTAAGTCCACTTGGCAAACACATACCAAGTCCATCACTGAGGCATGGGTGAAAACAGAGAGGTCCAGGACAATATCTTACACTACAAGTTCATGACATATCTGTGCTCTAAGTAAGAAAACAATCCATCTACACTAAACACTATTTTTTTCAGTATCTCAACTGATAAACTTTTTTTTATCGTTATCTCAACTGATAAACTGAATCTCCTTAAGTACAGTTGAACATAAGAATTGCTTACCTCTCTGACAAGATCACTGACAGCAGAAACACCAAGGCAGCCAATTGCATTCCAGACAAGGTATGACTTCTTCTCCTTCAAGCGCCTGCATGTGTCGAGGACAAATCTGCAGAAGGTACAGTAGATTAGGCAGTTAGCAATCTAAAATAAATAACACGACCAAGCAAAACAATTTGTCTTACATTGGCATGACTCTTTCGTGAAAATAACCATTCCACGTCTCCACTACTACTCTGAATTCATATGATAACAATTAACCACGTAAATCTCAGTAAAATGCATAATAATTTTATTAAAATGTACTGTGTTTGTTAACCATATACGTGCAATGGTGTTGTACTCCAGACTTGAAGACAACATTTGAGCCTTTTCCTCCGTACAACAATTTCACAAAGAAGAAATTTCCATTCCCCACCGGTGATCAGAAACATTGTATGTATGAACCAATTTCAGCACTATGCAACTCACGTTCAATGTTTCCGATTGTGAAAGGCAAAAATAAAAACCCATAGGATGTGGCATCTATTTAGATGTTAATTTCCTAATTTCATCTCGGGCATAACCTAAACCCTAGGTTTGTGGTGCGAGGGTTCTTACCGATTAATGTCCGCGATCTTGGTGGGCGGCCCATCAAGCCTACCCCTGTTCTTCTTCCTCCCGGACTTCTTCTTTTTCTTCTTGCCCGCCGGCCCGCCCTTCTCCGCCTGCGCGCCGCCGCCGCCACCGACTCCTAATCCGGCGGCCGGAGAGTCAGGGATGGGGATCTCTTCCGTATAGGCGTCCGCGTCAGCCATCTCGACGTCCTCGCCGTCGAAGTCTATGGTTTCCTTGTCGAGGGCGCTCTCGACCATCTCCATGGCGCCGCCACAATCAGCAGAGGGGCCTGACTATCTCGCCACTCTGTTCGCCTCTTCTCCGCAAGAACCCGGGGAGCGCAGCGCAAAGAGGCGGCCCACGAAGGAAAAACGCGCTCAATATGGATGGGTAGGCCTTTTGGTCTCAGCTGGTGAGCAAACCTGGCGAACGGGCCGGCCGGCGCGGCACCAGCCCGGCAGTGCTTTCACATGCTTGGCCCGGCACGACACGGCACGGTCCCGTCAAGCCGGGCAATGCTGGCATGGGGGCCTGGTATCGAGGCCCTGGTACGGCATCAACTCTGTCGGGTTGGCATGTCGGCCTGTTAGGCAGGCGAAACACGTCGGCCCACTGACTAAGATTGCTTCTGTTTTTATCTTGAAAAGATCTTTAAGTTTGGCTTTTATAGCACGCAAGGATTAGCAGTTTGGTAGTTTAGAGTAGCATGGAGCAAGAGAAGGTCACGGGTTCAAATCTCACGGACATATTTTTTTCGACTAATATTACATATTATTAACTTGCACTTTCACTGCAAAGGCTAAACGACATGTGCCGGGCCAGCCCGCGTGCCTAAAACCGTGGCATGGGCACGACCTTGATAATTTGCACTCCTAGTGCAGAGGGTAAACAACCTATGTCGGGCCGGTCCGTGTGCCTGAGATCGTGGCAGACACGGCCCCGATGTTTTACGGGCCAGCATGGGTCCGACACGTGACGGGCCGAGCTGGGCGAGTGCCGTGCTTTTTCGGCGGGCCACGGGCCGGCACGCCAAAGCCCGACCCGATGGCTAGGTTTGCTGGTGAGGCTTGGGCTGCTATGAGGCGCGTCTATTTGGTCGGTGGGCACGACAAATCCTATTTGCCGCTCACTACAGAGTAGGCCGGCGCAATAGGTCTCCTACAAGGTTATTGTTCGGTTTTTTTTGTCTTCTTTTTCTGTTTTCCTTTTTCCTTCTTTTTTTTTATACTATTAAAAAGATTGGTATCGTTCGTCGCGCAAGATTTTTCGTCTGCCAGTAAATGACTGTTTTGCCCCTACTAATCTGAGCAAATTACCCACGTTGTCATCGCCAAGTGAACCGTTTGGTTGAAACAAAAACTTTCTTCTCCCCAGCCCGAGCGCTCCTGGAAGCGCATCAGGACAGGTGTCGAGCAATGAGGCGACGGGACAAGGAGAGGCTCTCGGCTCGTCGAGGTGGATGGTGCGCGAGAGAGATAAGGCAGCCGGTAGCAAGGAGGCCCCTAGGGCTGAGCGGTTGCTGGAGGCGGCGCGACCAGAGCACGAGGTCGACCGCAAAGTACCAGCGACAAGTGAGGTGCAGCGAGGTGTAGGCGAAGCTTCATGAAGTGGAGTCTAGATGACGTTGGCTTGGCCAGGCCGTGTCCTATCAAAATCAGATCGAATCCCATAGATCTTTCATGCACACCTCGATTTCCTGCTGCCGGCTACCCGAGGTGCCCCCAAATCCCCACCAACTCCGGAATCCCCACCCCACATCCCATAGTAGAAGTCCCTCCCCTACCTCGTCATCAGCCGTGGGGGCAGAGGAGATGCCTCGAGTCCTCATGGGAGAGGAGGGTGCGTAGTGGATGTATGTATGTGGAGATCAATGGAGAGAGGGGCTGGGCATGGTAGGTGTGCACGACAGCGCTTTTGATGATTCTATGAGCGATGGGAGGAGGCTAGCTCATAGTGGGGTGGATGGGCAGGGGAAGGAGGATGGCATGGGAGCAGCTACTGCTACTAATTTTTTCACATAGAGGACGGACCAACTGCTATTTGCTGTCTGATACTGACAGGACGCAGACATGTATTGAGAGAAAAGAGATTGTTGTTTTTTATGTGCTATAACCGTTTTGCTATCTGTTGAGTTCTTGTGTTACCAAGATAATATGCATTATATATTAGTCTCATAATTATATTTACATTACTCTCGCAACCTATAAACAGAAAATAATAGACGATAAGTTGTTATGTACCAACTTTTAGATTTGATGTAAAATATTACAAATGACTTACAAGGTCATTATGTTGTTTACAGACTATTAATGGCGCATGCAAATTTATTTTTTAGTTCACCTGTTTGCACCATCACACTCTAAAACTCAAATCTTTTTCAAAGTTTAGACATTATTCTTAATGGTGACAAATGGACATAAGTTCGTGTTAACATCCCCCGGGGCTGAGCGGTTGCTGGTGGCGGTGCGACCAAAGCACGAGGTGGACCGCAAAGTACCAGCGGCGGGTGAAGTGCAACGAGGTGTAGGCGAAGCTTCATTCTGTGGAGTCTAAGTGACGTTGGCTTGGCCAGGCCGTGTCCTATCAAAATCAGATCGAATCCCATCAATCTTTCCTGCACACCTCGATTTCCCGATCCCGGCCTACCCGTGGTGCCCCCAAATCCCCGCCAACTCCGGAATCCCCACCCCACATCCCTGCAACCGCGACGAGTAATAGTAGAAGTCCCCCCCTACCTCGTCATCAGTCGTGGGGGCAGAGGAGATGCCTCGAGTCCTCATGGGAGAGGAGGGTGCGTAGTGGATGACTGTATGTGGAGATCAATGGAGAGAGGGGTTGGGTGTGGTAGGTGTGCACGACGACGCTTTTTTTGATTCTGCGAGCGATGGGAGGAGGCTAGCTCATAGTGGGGTGGACTAGCAGGCGACATGGGAGCAAATGCTACTAATTTTTTCACATCGAGGACCAGCTACTTTGTGATACTGAGAGAACGGAGACATGTATCGAGAGACAAAGAGACTGTTGTTTTTTATGTGCTATAACTATTTTTCTATCTGTTGATTTCTTGTGTGCCGAGATAATATGCACTACATATTAGTCTCATAATTATATTTATATTACTCTCGCAACCTAGAAATAGAAAATAATAGACATAAGTTGGTATGTACCAACTTCTAAATTTGATGTAAAATATTACAAATGACTGGCAAGGTTATTATGTTGTTTAACTATTAATAGCGCATGCAAATTTATTTTTTAGTTCACCTGTTTGCACCATCACACTGTAAATCTCGAATCTTTTTCAAAGTTTAGACATTGTACCAACTTTCAGATTTGATGTAAAATATTATAAATGACGGATAAGGTCATTATGTTGTTTACAGACTATTAATGGCGCATGCAAATTTATTTTTTAGTTCACTTGTTTGCACCATCACACTCTAAAACCCAAATATTTTCCAAAGTTTAGACATTGTTCTTAATGGTGACAAATGGACATAAGTTCTTGTTAATAGAGAACCAGCGATGTTCTTAATTTTTTGAGGGAAACAATCACACTCCATTCTACTGCGATGCTTTATTAATATCAACACAAAGTTATATTGTTTATTAGTTTTGACTCATCGACCAAATTATAAAAAATATTATTAATAAGACAAGACCTAACCAAATCATGAGTCAAATTCCAGATAATAACATCCATGGTGTGACTCCATAATTTTGTTACTTTTTTGGACTTCATTCTTTGGTAGAAATGCAGTGATATAAAATTTTAACCTTCTAAAATGTTTTTCCTTTTCAAGAACACAACTATTTCTAAGAATAATAGGTACAAAATCATGATTCTTGAGTCGAGCGAAAAAACTCGGGGTTTTACACAATTAAAAAAATTGCCACTCTTTGTTTATGAAACTTTATACATGAATGGAACAAAAATAAATATTTCCGATGTTTTGAAATAAAGAACCAACATAAAACACAACGGGTTGTTGTTGGAAGGTGCCCGAAAACATAATGTGAAAAAGGCTGCCATAGTAGGTTCACATGGTTTGTCCCTCTATCCTACAAGCCAGTGGTGCCGAAGGTCGTGAGACATGAAGAAATTTTGTTGGTTAAAAGTGAAAGGAATCATGCACAACTCCTGTGTAGTTGATCTACCTGTAGCAACACACAAGTATGCCATGGTTACTTAGCTAATATGTTCGTGTATGTGACGGGAAGAGACTAGACGCCCGTAGCAACACACGGGCACTCAACTAGTATTTTCTATTTGTATTTATGTTTTTGTCCATCTGTGGATCCGGGGTACCCTGGAGCAGACGGCGGGCCACGCGCCCTGCTTCGCACTCTCGCTAGTGCGGAGTAGGGGCATCCGTGTAGGAGCCCGACTAAGGGTCTAGGGGACACGACGCTCCTCGGGGACGGGAGATTAAGGTTCCCTCCCCCCAAGAAAGAGTACCCCTGAGGGACATGCCTTTTCTACCCTAGAGAAGGTAGATGGATGGGTTGCCGGTGATGCATGGCTTAGAAGATGAACTTTCCCCTAGGCGCCCATCGTTCGAACCGCCATGAATCCTAGCAACATAGCCCCGCGAGCCAAGAGTGTCTCTAGGGATCCCTAGTTGGAACATCCTAGAGAGACCCCCACTAGGAGCCGAGGGGCGGGGTACCCGGAGAGCCAACCCTGAGCACCCGAGAGAGAGAGAGAGAGAGAGAGGGAGGGAGTGGTCGGGCGGCAGATCGGCAAGATCTTGCTTGCCACCCTCCAGCCCCACTAGTCTCTGTGCCGTCTTGTCCATGGGACCGCGCAACTCGCGTCTTCCACACGCACCGCCCACCCCTTCCTCCCTCTCTCACCAGGCGCCCCCTCTACCCCCAACCCTTGCCGGCCACGTCATCGTGGCCACGTCGAGCGCCCCCGTGTCCCTCAGCTCTGCGGTGCAGAAACACGGCGCGCGTGCAGAGGGCACCGCCCACTGCATCCTCCACCATCCTAACGTCAAAACCTAGCACCCCCTAGCCCACTCCTAGCCCGACCAAGACAAGACCTGGCGTCGAGCACCTGAATGGCAAGGGCGCCGTTGGACCAGCCCACGCCGTCCCGAGGTCGTCCACCGGTCCACACTTCTCCACGGCCCTCCCCCTTCTCCCAGTGACACACTCCCTCCCTCTCCTAGTCCACCCACACTCCCCAAACTCGCCATAGACACTCCCCAAACCCTGCACACGGTGCACCGTGAGCCGCTCCCCTTTGGCATAAAACCCCAGCGCCACCTATCGCTCTCGCCCTCCACCACATTTCACCCCAACTCGCTCCCACTCCATCCCTGGGAGGACCCAAGCTCGCTCGGCTCCTACCTCCACTCCATCCCTCGCACCGCCGCGGTGCTGGCCGGGAGAAGGTGAAGGTGGACGTCGCCACCACCCCTCCCCTTCTCTCCCTCTCGTCTATGCATGCATGCAAGAACCTAACCGCACCCTCCGACCTCGTTTTCCCTCCCTCTCAGGAACTCTGGGAGCGTCGCCGGAAGAGAGCCGAGGACTCCGACGCCACGAGCTCGTTCCTGACTGTCCCAGAAGCCAAGGCTGCTGCTGTCGCCCCTCATTAGAACCAGCATCGTCGTCCACATCAAACCACGCCATCCCCGATGCTGCTACGCCCCTAAGGTGAGCCTTCCCGAACATCCCAGTAGCCGCTAGGGTTCGTCGCCGGCGATGCCACCCTCGCGAGGAAGATAGATCCGGGGCCGTCGGATCTGTTTAGATCTGACGACCCACGGCGCTGGATACCCCTTCGCCAGCCCGCGGTCGCTGACGCATGGCGCCCCCGCCGGGGATTTGAATCCCCATCTCCCGCGCATGTTGTCGCGCCAGTGGGCCGACCCAGCCCCCGCGCAGGCCTTAGCCAGGCCTCAGATCCACCCAACTCCTTTTTGTTTTTCTATTTGGTTACAAATCCAGATAGTTGTGTTGCAGATTTAAATCTGCCAAAAATCACTAAACCTCGGTTTGACCTGATTCAAACTCTAGAGGATAGCCTCTGTAAATCCCTACCACCTCACACCAGTAGCTGGCCAAAATAATGACTATAGTTTTCCCATTAATTTTTGGCATAAGACTAGGCAGTTTTCACTGTTTTATTTTTAGTAATTTTTCTGCAAGTTAGAAAATATGAAACCAACTCCCAGGCCTTCCTTTTTAAACAACCTATCCATTAAAATAAGAGTCACCTCTTTTGGAGTAGTTTAGCACCTGTATTAATTTTTGCAAGTTTGGTACAAAAGCTTCTTGCAGAAATTCTATAAGCTTCTGTGAAACTCCTTTTTGAGTAATTCCAACTCCAGGAATTGAGAACCATCTATACCTACCTAATCCCAGAAGGTTATATTTTTAGTGTAAATACTTTTGTGCTGAGAATTAATTGAGTGATTCTAGCCCTTGCTGCAGTGTTAAAATTGCTATAAATCAACCTTAAAGGCTAAATTTATGAATCCAATTGGGTTGGCTTAGTTTTCCTGTTACCTACCCAGCCATATTATTTTTGATCCCTGTTTCCTTGCAGAACAGTGGTGAAGCACTATTTTGTTTATTAGGTTAGGGCTCACTTTTATTTTCACCATTATTTTTAGGAGTGTCCAAATTAGTTGATTCCAATGACTTTGGCTTGCTCATTTCAGTAGCTACAATTATGTGTTTTGGCTGGCCCAGTTGAGTACTTTTTCTGTACTGTTTGACTTGTTTGCTCCTTGTTTGGTGTATGGTGTATTGCTTGATTTGTTTATTTTCTTCTACGACGATAGATACGAACGAGGAAGGGTACGAGGAAGGTGATTGGGAGTATTTTGAAGAAGGAGATCAGGGACAAGTTGCCAACGAAGGCAAGCCACCTTCTTGCTCATATGCCTTGTCCCATTATTCTACTTGTGCATGTTTTATCTACTCATTTCTGTAAATTGCATTGTTTTACTATACTATGTTTTATATGGGGATTGTTTGGCTCCTCCAAATAATTACCCCTTAGTACCATTAGGTACAACCCCTTTTTATAACACCTACCTTCCTTAGTATGGTAGATGTTGTTTAACACCATAACCCCTTGGAAACCCCGTTTTAGCCTAAACAAAAGTGTAGGATGGGAAGACCCCGGGAAGAAGACTTACAAAAATGTTTTATGTGAAAACCTTGGTGAGGCGTGGTCTACCAAGTGAATTTGAAGATGAGAAAGATTTTGTTTTACAAAGGATAGGCCAAGGAAGGAGGAAAATGTTTACGAAAACAACCGGGCTGGCCAGTTGTGAAGCCAGCGCAATTAACCCGTGCAACCACATTACTCTGGAATGGGACGGGGCTGGGCTGGAAGTTTATCTAATCTGGTATAAGTGTCTCAAACTACTATGGGGAAGAACAAATTCCCGGAGGCTAGGCTTTGCCCTGCAAAGGCCCATGTGAAACATCGGTCTGGGGAAGGTAAATACCGTCTAATTGGCGGCCAGACGATACTATGAGCTCCTCATTGAAAGCGCACACCCTGCAGGGTGCAAAACGCGCTACGGTTGGCTTGTGACTATATAGGGCATCCCGGTTTTGAGGGGATTAACCTCATAGGTTAGGCACTTGTATCGGAGAGGGCATTTGGAAGGTCTTAACCGGTTATTCGACCCACAATCAGTGTAGATCAGGGACGGGTAATCGGATGGTGTGGGTACAGTGTCCAACCTCTGTAGAGTGTAAATCTATTCGAATAGCCAAGTCCCGGCCATGGACGGTTGGGCTGGCAGCTGTATAGAGGTAATGGTTTTTTATTTAAAAAAAGAGTTTGGAAAAGCAAGGGTTTGAAAATGTTTTGACCATGGGATGGTCGGAAAAAGGGAGGAAGGAGTTTGATCATGAGATGACCGGAAGGAAAAACTAATGGGTGACCCAATCCTAGTGTTTTCTTAATACTTTTCCAAAAAGGTTTCCAAAATGTTTTACAAAAGTTTTTCCTCAAAGATATAGAGACATGCTATATTTACAATAGGAACTAATTTACAAAGGAAACCCCTTATGAAGCCGTCCTAACACAGCCATTCTGCATATCCTTTACTAATTGTTATCTTGAGGTGGTTTGCGAGTACATTCAAAGTACTCACTGGCATTGTTCCTGGCTATTTACTTGGTCAGATTATGAGCAGGAAGATGGGAATAACGAAGGTTACGACGGCCACTTCACGAACTAGGGGGTTATTCCGAGTCAGGCACCCTATGGGCTACGGCGTGACTCAGGTCTACTACGTTTAGTGTTTCCGCTGCTACTATCTATTTGTGCCCAAGTGGCCCCTTTGTAAGACTATCTATGTAAGACTTATCTGTTTCGGTACTGTAATGGATGTGTACTTTGATGCTATGTCGATTATGCTCCATGAGTCATTGATCATGGGATCGTGGTGGTTTGCATAATGGGTTATCCCGAACTGTAAATCTAGGGTGCCACACTTGTGATAGAAGAATGTTCTGGTCCAGCGTTTAACAGATTCACTAGCATTAATCCTAGGATAAACTTGGTTTCTCCTAAGGACGAAGCTAAGAGCACCAGTGGTGTAAGGAACATCGACACTGATGGAGTTCTTCCGAGTACCATAGTAGTACCGGAAAAGAGTGAGACTTGGCCTAATGCCAAGAAACCCCTCGCTCAAAGATGCATGAGTACTAAGTTCTAGCAGAGAGTTGGGAGGGAGATTATGGAGCTGCACACCGTATGAAGAACTTCGGTGAAGAAATCTGATGGTGGCAGACTGAGGCCACGGTCAACGTGCGTACCAAAAAAGGACGCGTTCGCCTTCCTGTGGTGCAGGGACGGCCTCTCCAGCGCCACTTCGCCATGCGCCGACGACGATGTAGACTTCGTCCTCCATAACTTGGAGTTATGCATTGTCCATGGCGCTGGGAACCCACATGCCCTGCAGTTCCCTCTCGTCCGTCACCATGAGTCCTGTCGCCGCGCGCCTGAGCTGGATGGTGCTTCCATCTTGTTAGGGTTGAGGGCGATTGGGGTTTTTTCTCGTGGTATGTACATGAGAATGGTTGCGGAGGGCTCGAGGAGTATGAGGAGGCAATAAGTGAAATGATGCAGAGATGAATTTTAGAGAGAAGGGTTTCTCCTCTCTTTTATTTACCTATGCGCCAAGATTCGTGCTTCAATCGCGCGATTTGCGCCATGCGTATAGGAGAGAGGGAGGTGGCTTCCTCGCGACTCCTCCACCCCCTCGATTCTCGCGTGAGCATTAAAACGGTGCTCTATTCCATAGGGAGCGAACCCACCAATGGTCGTGTTGGCGGGGCTCCTGTCAGTGACAGGACCTGGTCTGAAAAGTTGTCAGCCAGCACACCGCTATTTGAAATCCGGATCATGTTTAAAACTGAGCAAACAAAAGACTAAGGTCAGATTAAAACATATTCGACTCAACTGACTCGGAGTCCTACACTATTGAAAGATGTTTTCGGGAACCCTTCAAGATTCTCAAGACGAAGAAACCATCAAGATAGACGATTTATCCGACTTTGGATCTTGGAGACTTCCGGGGCTACTATTGGGGATATACTTTCCGGGTATACCCACAGGACTCACTGGCCAGGGTGGCCCACCAACGGGTTAGAGCTTTTCTTCATGGGCGGCCCAGTCAAAGAAAGAGGAGGAGACAGTTCCGGCTACAACAAGGTCCAGAAGAGTTACCGACTGAGGACTATGGTATTACTTGTAGTCCAAGCTGTATCTAGTTACCGCCTCTATAATGTAGCCGGATAGGTCTCTCCTATAACCCCAGGTCCTGGTGACTATATAAACCAGCCCTATGGGAGCCTTTAGGGCAATAACCATAATCATAACTCGCATAGGTGAACCTCTCTTGTAATCTGTTGTAACATCTGGCTCTCGCCGATATATTACTGGTTTGCTAGCAGGAGTAGGATCCGATTACCGTAGTCGGATCTGAACCGGGGTAAACTTGTGCTCATCGTTCCCGGAACATCCGACGTCTCACACCCCATCTTCTCAATGCCGTTAGGACCCCCTATGGCGTACTTGTCAACAATCCGACGACAGGCGCGCCAGATAGGGGCACATCAGCTATGATCTTCATTGGCAAACTCGACACCAGCATGTGTCCATGCTTCGACATGGTAAGCAAGGCAGGGTTCTTGATGGCCCTAAGCAAGAAGGGGACTCGCCTGGGGGATCAGTAGAAAACCTTGGATTGTGGCTTCTCTGGCTCCATCGATGTAACACCCCAGTTTTAGCTAAATAGTAATTAGGGTTTTGATTGTGCATAGCATGAGCATCATCTCTTAAAATTGCATTGAGGAAAATAAATCAAACCCTAAAACCCTAGCTTTTCCCTCTCTTTCTATTTGCAAATCTATTCAAAAAGGTTTTGAATGTTTTGAAAAGTACAAAAATGTTGGAGCCCAAATGGACTAAAAAGGGCCCCTGTAATACTTGATATATTTTGGAAAACCTTTTGGTATTTTTGAAACACTCTAAAATAGATTTGAAATGAAAATGCAAAAGAGAAAATTAGAAAACATGAAATAGAAAAGGTTTTCAGAAATAAAAACTACCCCTAAACCTACTGGGTCGCAGCCTAGGTTTCCTCCCTCTCTCCCTTTACTATCTCTAGCTTGCGCCGCCCTACTGACCACCGGTGGCCCATGTCGCCCCGATACATTCATAGCGATCGTCGTTTAGTCCCTCAACGCCAAGTCGCATCCACCACCGCCATTGCCGTCCGTGATGCTGGCGCTGGGATGCTCTTCGCCGCCCTGGCGAAGGAGAAGACCACCATGACGCCTCTTCCTCTCTCTTATCCTCTCACTTTCCCCGCGCTCTCTTCCATCATTCCCCTCTGGACTGAACCCTATTCGCCATGGCCGTCGATCGATGCCGTGGTTCTGGCCTCCCCGTGAGAAGACGAGTGCTTCACCGTCACCGCCTCGCCTCCTGGAGCTTCTCCACCAACTGAATCGTCTGCGCGCGCTCGGAATCGAGCCACCCGAGCTGGACTTCACCGTCGGTCTCCGCCGTTGTCGCCGTCGATTCACCGCCGTCCAAGCTCCTCCAGCCTCCCGACCTCTCTACCTGCATCGTGGTGAGCCCCTGAGCACCCCAGTGCCCTCAACTCCCTCCCTCTTCCTCTCTATCGCCTCTTCCACGAGCACCTTCCATCACCGCCACTGCTCGTCGTTGCCGGCCAAGCTCCAGTGACCCAAAATCAGCAGCGCAACCACCTTCTGGTCTGCCCCGACGAGCCCGTTCCAATGCACCCTCTCCCGCTAGCCCGCGTGCTCTCTAGGGTCATCGTCGACCACCGTCTGCCGCGCCGCCCGTCGTGGTGACGTGGTGCTCGTGTGGCTACCTCGTGGTGCCCGCGTGGCCTAGGTCCCACCTTCCAGCCTCAGAGGCTAGATGCCTCTGCGGTGCAAAAAGTTTAGGTTAGGGTCTGACCCAGTCAAGCCCTGGTCTAGGTCCCACCTTCCTGCGTGGAGGCTGAGGTGGCTCTGGCCCCCCTAGTCAGCCACTGTGGCTAGGTGTGTCTGGGTATAAAAAGTAATTTCCATTTGGTTTAAATATTTTTAGAAAATGATATAAACTTGTAAATTCAATAACTAATTCATTATAAGTCAGAAAAATGTGTATAATATATCAAAATGTTCAGAAAAATGAGAACTATCTAATTACACTGTAATAATGCATTGTTCAACGACTTAAATGACAAGTATAATTAGAAGAACATAGTAACCCCTCTCATATACATCCGGAGCTTCCCCGAATTAGGGTTTTCACCCCTCGGAGCCCCATTTAAATTGTCGAGCATGCTTTAGGGTTACATTTCAATACAATTTAACTTGTCATATCATCATCCTTGCTTGAGCATTGCATCGATGTCATGTGTTGATTGTTTCCCCTCTCTTTCCGGTTTTCGGTTCTTCGCGGTAGAATACGATATCGAGATCGAGATCAAAGCCCGAGGTCAACACTGTCGAAGATCGAAGACCGATAAATAATACTTGACCAGCTGTAAACAAGTCAAGTACAAGGCTCCCAAAGATCTGCTTATCTGCTATCAACTCGCAAAGGCAAGCATAGCCCCACCATGATATAATCCTATGATTTCGAAAGCATTTCAATTCTGCCATGTTGCATACGATTCTACTATGGACTTTTACCGATAGATAGAGTATCCTATCTGTTGCATTACTCCCTTTGAGCTTATATTACCTGATCCACTGCTCCTAGAATAACTAGGTTTGGCTTGTGTGTACTGCTATAGCTTATATCTGAGTCCTGCTTAGCCATGCATAGCTGCCAGTGCTGGTTCATCCAGATGATGTATCAGATGCAGATAATCTAGTATGACAGGAGGACGTGATGAGATGAGATTAGTGATATGAGATTAAACATGCTAAGGCTTGTATGGGAGGCCACGGTGGGATGTGGTTTTTCTAGTCCCATGCTCGCCACCCTTAGGACCCTAGGTTCTTACCTCTTGAACCAAGACGAGTGTACAACCACACGGGGTAAATGGGGACCCCATGGTTGACTAACTTGCCTAGTAGATTCCATGAGTCACATAGTTCGGGCGTTCCATTCGACATACGCATTGAAAACGTTTTTGAAAGAAGGAGGTGAAGGAGGTGCATTCATATAGGTAGGGAAGCGTGGACCGGGTTGCTTGGGGTTGATGGCGCCCCTGGTAAACCAACCTCGCCTCACATCTTTAAGTACTAGCTTCGGGATTTGACCCGTTACGGCGGAACCATACTTATTGTGTGACTCATGGTCTCGACGAAAGCAAGGTAAAGGTCGTGTCCAACCACACCCTCTGCCAGCACACCAAGGAAGTGTGTCAAGTGGTATTAAGAGTCGGTTGGTATGTGTGGGTAAAGTTGTACACCCCTGCAGGGTAATAATCTTTCGGAAAGCCGTGTCCACGGTTATGGACGACTTGGGAATGGATGTGAGATCATAGAGAACTATAAAATTATCGTAAAACTTGGTAGATCAACATGTGCTTAAGGATGCTTCCTCATGGGTACGAGGGGGGTGATCCTAGTTAGGGTTCAGATGATGAGGACTTGGTGGATATCAAAAGATGATGATCAATATTTCGGAGATGTCGCTCTCTTATCCCCTTTTTAAAATACTCTGAGACAAGCTTCTTCTCTCTCTTGTTTTATAAACAAAAGATGGCTTTATGCAAAACAACTCCACCAGCCATAAGTCTTGCGGAGTACACCCTGTACTCACCCTTGCTTGTTGATACTTTTGGCAGAGTAAGAGTTCCTTGAAGATCAGTTTGGTACTACATCGACATCGACGAGTAGCTTGGGGTTCTCGGCCAGTAGCCTGGAATCTATGGGCTGGGACGTCATCGTTATGCTTCAGGCCTCTTAGGCCATTTGTTAAGTTTGCTATACTTAATAGCATAATTTGCCTTCCGTTGTTTGATGTTTGTGGTCAGTGACCTCTACTTGTAATAATTTGGTTCTCTGCTCAGTTATGAGCTTGCTGTAATAAATTTTGTGTTGTAGGGTCACAGTTGTGTTACAGATTTGTCAACACCCGGATTTTTAATCCCAGATGCCTGTTATGCCATACACCACAATCCCAGGACTACCATTTTTGCGAGACATAACAGATTTGGATACCACAGTACATCATCTATTACAAACCATACATAAGGTCTTACACAAATAAGGATCTCATGATCCAGTTCTTAATACAACTCAAGAAGCGGAATAACGTAATAATAAAGGTAGCGTAGGCGAAGCTCCATCTTCGGGGTCACAGGCAATGCTAATGATGGGAGATGATCCTTTTTGTCGTAACCTTCCTGGGGTCCATCATCCTGGTACTCCTCTTCATAGTCTGGCCACGGGAATAGCCAGGGACAAATCCATGAGTACTCTTTAAGTACTCGCAAACTAATACTAACAAGTGAAAGGGTTTTTTTAATAGGACACTAAGCTCTAGGGTTGTTTTTCAAAAAGACAGATTTACCTCTACTAAGTTCAGAAGCAAGAAAACTAGTTGAAGTTTTATAACACCTAAGTGGGAACTTGAATTTTCATATCACAACTCTGTTGTGGTCAAGTCAAAATCTCAATTCATTTCACAAGTCATTTTGAAAACATCTGACGGGGGAACAGTATGGCCACTCCAACTATCCATAATCGCGGATGCGGCTATTCGAATAGTTTGACACTCTGCAGAGATTGTACACTTTCACCACAACATTCGATACATCCGTCAGGAACAAATCCTGAATTCACCATACTCAGTATGCGGATAATCAATCCTAACCTTTCGATTACACACCCTAGTATAGGCACCTCTCCTGTGAGTTTGGCCTCCCAACCATGACCAACTGTCATCTTGGGTACTGCACAGGTGGACAATCTTCATAAGGTAGCCTCAGCTCAGACCTTGGCCGTGAGGGAACCCATACTAAGGTATATAAGTTTCCAGTCAAGCCCTACCCAATTTTCGGGTATTGTGGTTGTACGGTAAAATTGCAATAGTATCGCATCCAGACAACCATCAGTTTTATAAAGGGGTAAGGCTCAGGCCTCAACATTTTCATCATCAAAATTATCTGGTGTTTGGAAACACATGTCAAAACATCTCAGTAGAATGACTCATCATTCTAAGGTTTTCATAACCATTTTCGCCAAGTATTCCCATCTAAAGTTGATCAAGTTTTATGCTTAACACTAGCATCTACAAGTGTGGTAAGTACTAATGAGGGGTGGTAAACAAGTGGTGATTAATTAAGTTCAATCTCATGCCTTGGGATGACATCAATATTATCTAGCTTAGGCCAAATTTAATGCTATTTATGCAACCTTGAATTATCTTCCTAGAATCTACAAGTCACTTAAGTAAAATCTAGAGAAAGCTTTGATAAAGAAATAAAGTAATAAGTTTGCAAGTAAAACTAGGATTGGGTATCATCAAATGTGTCTAACCAAGCATGCTTAGTGCATTGCATAGGTTATCTAACTTTCATAATTGCAAGTGTTAGCTTGCAAGGTTTCAAGTATTGGCTTGTATAAGTATTAGTATAAGCTTGCCTTGAGCAGAGCAGTGGTTGAAGTTCTCCTCGGCTTCTTCCTCGTAGTATCCTCCTTCCT
This sequence comes from Avena insularis, assembly GCA_023614405.1. Taxonomy (NCBI): domain Eukaryota; kingdom Viridiplantae; phylum Streptophyta; class Magnoliopsida; order Poales; family Poaceae; genus Avena; species Avena insularis. Next base: position 176,528,978 of record CM042689.1, read on the forward strand.
CCTCGTATCCGTGGTTGGTACTAGCGTCTATAAATAAATACGAGGTACACAATCACCAAACAATACTTAACTATTTTCAATCATCACACAAAAGGGTACTATAGATGATCTAGCATCATCACCTATATTACAAGATTAAAGCATTTGCCTTATTTATTTTAATTTGAGAAAAGTAATTTCTACTAATTGAAAAACTACTTAAGATTTAATACTCTCCAACTCAAACATGGGATCATGTTGACACATGTTATCACCACATATTTCAGTACATGGGAATGTGATTTAAAGTGATGTCACAATTTAATAAGGTTTAACCATTTTATTTTAAATAATTAAAGTGACTAGAAATGCCTATGTGGCATTCTTTTATTACTTGAACATTATTTCTGTAAGTAAACCCAAATGTTTTTATATATTCTGAAAGGTATGATCAAATGTGATTTTTGAGAGTTGGAATCAACTTAAAAGCTATTATGGTTGAATTTTGAAAATGTTTGAATGCAGAAAATCTTCTGACTTGTTATTTTTACCAAGGTTGATCTACAGATCCAAATGATTTGAATCCAACGGGCTTGGATTAAGCATTTCAGTACCTTTCTAACAAAATAGGTTTCATCCAATTAGGTTCATTAAATAGAGCTGGGTTGATTTTTGAAACTAGGTACAGAACTAAGTTTGAATTAAAATAGAAAAATCTAAATTCAAACGGTTGGGCTTCGCGGGAGATGCTAATGGGCCGGCCCAGTGTCACTCCGCAGCGCGGGGCTCAGTTGACAGGGGGGTTCCACCCGTCAGTGGCTCATAACACGTGAAGCGATACGGGGTGATGTGGTTCATTGGATTAGAAGGGCGATCAACGGCTGAGGGTCGTCGTCAATGATGAACATGTCACCGGCGAGCTCGAACCCTAGCAGCTCAGTGGGGGTCGTGGGAGGCTCACCGGGGCTCAGGCGAGGGTCGACGATGGGGGCGAACGACGAAGTCGACGATGGTCGATTCTCCTGGCACCGGCAGCTCCTCCTGGGGCGGCTCCAATCGATGGCTCCCTTCTTCTCCAGCAGCGGCGAGCTCCGGGCAAATTCCGGCGATGCGCTGCTCGCCTTGCTCTGGGAAGAAGTAGGAAGTATCAGTGAGAGGTGGGGAGTAAGATGGTGTAAAGAAATCAAGCGGGGGTTGCCTCCTTTTATAGGCTCGACAGCGAGACCGAGAGGGATGGGCAGGCGATGGTAGCGACATGGCTACGGGCGGCTAGAGGCATGGCTGCGGTTGGCGATCGACGGGTGGTCTCTTGGTGATGCTCTAGAGCTTTAATGCGAGCTTAGGGGCGGTGGCAATTGGTCGGGAACGTGCGGTGCTCTGCGAGGTAGAGGCGGCGAACTCCACGGTCATTGGTGGCTACGGGGTACGGGCGATGAAACGAACATGTCTGGTGGTCTCCTGGGACGATGGGGTGCATGCTGGCGGGCGGCAAGGGCTCGAGGTGGTCGGGTTGAGTAGGAACAACGCATGCACTGGGGTGTGCGTCAGCATGGTCGACAGCAGTGCAGGCGCGGCGTTCCTGGTGGTTCTGGTTTCTATCTTCGAGCTAGGGCTGGTCGAGAGGGGGCGGTAAGGCATGGGCTACCTCCCAGACAAGGTTGGCACGGCTAGTTCTTCCTCTAGCTTGTTGTCTACACTGGGGTGACATGGTGAGGCTCGGCCTGCTCACCATTGATGGCAATGGCAAGCTCACAGTGATGCTAGAGGTTAATAACTAAGCTAGATGATCTACTAGATGTTTGCTGTGAGATAGAGAGGGGACAAGGTTGGCCAAAACACTGCTCAAAATAGTGTTTGTGATTTGTTTGATTTGAATATGCAACCTGTTTGATGAAATGGCCGCAAGAACTTGAGTTTTGAATTTTGAAAAGATTTTTGGTGGGTGTGCTAGGCATGTGTTGAGGATACTGTGGGTGCTTGGGTTTTGAGAATTGAGCTTGTTTGAGTGGTTTTTGAAATAGTGGGATCTTCTCATATGATATAGATTCAATTTTAAACTGTCATTTAAACTTAGTAATTGAATGTTTTTGGATGATCACAAAGTGGGCCTCGGTACCTTATTATGAGTACTAACAAGGGGGCAAGGATCCATACATGTTTCTGTTGAGTTTTGAAAATTAGAGATAGCCAAAGTAGGCATGGGAGTTAATTTGGCCAAAGTGACCATTCACTTAATTTATTCATTTTGAGTTGTTTGTCTTTGGGAAAAGTTTCAGGATTATTTAGATGTTTATTTCACCTAAGAATCATTTTACAAGCAAAGAAACACAGAACCATGGCAGAAGAATCCAAATTTTGAATACACACACATATAAATGCTTTCATATTTTTAGTTGGGAAAGTTTTTATTAACCCTAATTTTGATGATTAGAGTTTGATGATCCAAGTTTAATATTTTTGGGATGTTACAAAAACTTCCCCCCTTCAACAAAATCTCATCCCGAGATTTTAGAAAGGATGAAAAAGATTTCCTAGGATTTGAAGAGATCGGGAAACTCCATCCTGATGTGATCTTCGCGCTCCCAGGTAGCTTCCTCTTCTGTGTGGTTGCTCCACTGAATCTTGAGAAACTTGATGCTTCGGGTTCTGGTAGTTCTGAAAGCTTCTTCCAAAATACGGATGGGTACTTCGGGATAGGTCAGGTCATCATTGATCTCTATGGTCCGGTGATCAATGTTCTTGAACACTTCAGTCTTCTCCGGAACTTCGAGGCACTTGCGAAGTAATGAGATATGGAACGCATTGTGCATGGCTGACATCTCTTCGGGTAGTTCCAATTGATACGACAGTTCTCCTCGACGGTTCAGAATCTTAAAGGGGCCGATATATCTGGGGGCTAACTTTCCTTTCAGTTGGAAATGCTGCATTCCCTTTAATGGCGACACTTTCAGATACACAAAATCTCCGATATTGAAAGCGAGGTCTCGACGTCTCTTGTAGGCATAACTCTTCTATCTTGCCTGGGCGGTCTTGAGGTGCTCATGAATCTTGTGAAGCTTCTCTTCTGCTTCTTGTAGGATGCCAGGTCCGAAAATCTGACCCTCTCCTACTTCCGACCAATTCAAAGGGGTGCGAAACTTCCTTCCATACATGAATTCAAATGGGGCCATTTGCAAACTAGCTTGATAACTGTTGTTGTATCAAAATTCTGCGAACGGCAGACAATCTTACCATTTAGATCCATACTCTAACACATATGCTCTCAACATGTCTTCGAGTATTTGATTTACTCGCTCCGTCTATCCGTCGGTCTGAGGGTGATAAGCTGTGCTAAAATCTAGTCGGGTTCGTAAACCTTCTTGGACTTTCTTCCAGAAGCTCGAGGTATACTGAGTTCCTCGATCCGATACGATGTTCTTGGGGACTCCATGCAAACTGACGATTCTAGCGATGTATAACTCCGCTAGCTTCGAACTCTGATATATGGTCTTGACTGGTAAGAAATGGGCGACTTTGGACAATCGGTCAACTATGACCCAGATAGAGTCATTTCCCCTACTAGAAGTAGGCAATCCGGTGATAAAGTCCATTCCAACGGAATCCCATTTCCATTCCGGAATCTGTAATGGTTGCAACAATCCAGCGGGTCTTTGATGTCCCGCCTTGACTCGCTGACATATATCACACTTGGCGATATAGCTTCCGATTTCTCTCTTCATCTTATGCCACCAAAATTGTTCTTTCAAATATTGATACATCTTCGTTCCTCTGGGGTGGATAGAATAAAGAGTATCATGAGCTTCCTTCAGAATCACTTCTTTCAACTCAGAATCTGCTGGTACACAAAGGCGTCCTTTGTACCACAGAACTCCTTCTTCATCCTCGGTGAATCCGGGTACCTTGCCTGTACCGATACGACGCTTGATTCCGTCGATACTGGCATTTCCCTTCTGCGCCTCTTTTATCTGACTGATCAAAGTGGGCTGAAGTTCTATGCTAGCCAAAAATCCTTCACTCACTAATTCCATTCGGAAATCTTCCATCTCCCTGTGCAAGCTTGGTTGCTCCTTCAAAATCATGGAGTTCAAGTGGCATGGCAATCTGCTAAGGGCATCTGCTACCACATTGGCTTTACCAGGGTGATAGTGAATGTCTCGGTCATAATCTTTGATTAGCTCAATCCATCTTCTCTGCCTCATATTCAGCTCCTTCTGAGTGAATATATACTTCAGGCTCTTGTGATCCGAATAGATCTCACAACGGTTTCCCATCAGGTAGTGCCTCCATGTCTTCAGGGCTAGAACTACGGCTGCGAGCTCGAGGTCATGGGTTGGATAGTTCTGCTCATGTTGTTTCAGTTGTCGAGATACATAAGATATAACTTTGCCTTCTTGCATTAGCACACATCCGATACCGATCTTGGATGCATCACAATACACGTCAAAGGGCTTTGTGATATCCGGCATGATTAAGATTGGGGCTGAAATCAATCTTCTCTTGAGTTCTTGAAAACTCGCTTCACATTTGTCCTTCCATTCAAACTTCTTGTCCTTCTTCAGCAATTGGGTCATGGGTCTGGCGATACTCAAGAATCCTTCTACGAACTTGCGGTAGTATCCCGCCAATCCGAGAAATGCACGAACTTGGGTTTGAGTGGTTGGGGCTTTCCAATCTTCGACATCTTTCACCTTTGCAGGGTCAACGGCAATTCCTCCGGCTGATACAATGTGTCCGAGGAATCCTACCTCCTGTAACCAGAGTTCACATTTGCTAAACTTGGCATACAACTGATGCTCTGTAAGGGTTCCAAGAATGGTCCTTAGGTGTAGCTCATGTTCTTCTTATGATTTGGAATAAATCAGAATGTCATCAATGAAAACAACGACAAACTTATCCAGGAAGTCCATAAAAATCTTATTCATGAGATTCATGAAATAAGCAGGGGCATTGGTTAATCCAAAAGACATGACAGTATACTCGTATAATCCATATCTAGTGGTAAAGGCAGTCTTTGGAATATCCTCTGCGTGAATCTTGAGTTGATGATAGCCAGTTCTAAGATCAATCTTAGAAAACACTTTGGCACCGGTCAACTAATCAAACAAATCTTCTATCTTAGGAAAAGGGTACTTTTTCTTGATAGTGACATCATTCAACTTCCGATAATCCGTACACAAACGGTTACCTCCATCTTTCTTGTCCACAAACAAGACAGGTGATCTCCATGGTGACGCACTTGGTTGAATCAATCCAATTTCCAACATGGCATCCAGGTGCTTCTTCAGTTCGGCTAGTTCCGACGGGTTCATACTATATGGTCTCTGGGCTATGGGTCCTGCTCCGGGGATTAGTTCGATGATAAACTCGATTTCCCGATCTGGGGGCATACCGGGCAAAACATCTGGAAATACATCGGGGTATTCACAGACTATCCGGACTTGGTCAATGGTAGGTTGTGCTATACTCTTGTTGCACTTGAATCGACGAGGTAAGGTTTCAGATACATGCTCGACTGATATTCCGGCTATACTGGTCATGGTTATGGCTTTCTTGACACAGTCAATTAATCCTTTATGTTTGGACATCCAATCCATTCCCAGTACTACTTCCAAACCTTTAGTCCCGAGTACTATCAGATTAGCATAAAAATCTATGCCATGGATTCGGATAGGGACGGCTTTGTAGATTTGCCTAGCTTTGGTGGTTGAACCGGGGATTTGAACAATCATAACATGCTTCAGTTTGGTTGGTTGAATCTTACTAGTGCATGCAAATTCTTCGGTGACAAATGAGTGCGATGCACCAGAATCAAACAACATTCTAGCAAGTACTGAATTAACAGAAAACATACCCAACACGACATCTAGCGCTTCCTGGGCTTCTTCAGCATGCATGAGAAAAAGACGGCTGTTGCGGTTGAGAGAGTTCCCTGGGGAAACCTTCTTCCGGGCTGAACACAACGCTGCTGCTGAGCTGGGGCATTTGCATTGGGGGCTGCGGCATTCTTATTGGATCACTCATTGGAGTAGTGACCCTTATTTCCACAGTAATAACAAGTCACTTGCGACTTGTCCTTTGCTGCAACAGGCACATCATTGCTTCCAGTCCTTGGGGTAGTGTTGGTGTTGGTGGCAGCATTGTTGTTGTTGAACTTGGGTGGTGCACGGTTGAAATTGCCCGAGTTGCTGGGGTTGTTGTGATTTCCTCCGGGCCTCGGGTTTCCACGGTTGGGATAGGTCGGACGGTTCATCGGGGGTCTGTTGGTTCTCGGGGCAAATCCTGGAGATGGGTTGGGGCGATACTTTGGGGTATGATGGGTTCCTGGCTGATGCATCATGCGGCGCTTGCGGTTCTCATTGGCTTGATTGATCTTTCCTTCCATCTGGATGGCAGAGTCGACAAGGGCTTCAATATCAGCAAAGGGGATATTGACCAACACCATCTGCATCTCATCATGCAGACCATTCAAGAATCGTTCTTTCTTCTTGGCTTCAGTGTCGATCTCATCTGGGGCATACCTAGCTAATGAAAAGAATTTGTCACAGTATTCCACTACGGTCATCCTTCCTTGCTTCAGTTCTCTGAACTCATCTCTCATTCTCTTGATCAAACCTGGTGGCACATGGGTTCTGCTGAACTTGACCTTGAATTCCTCCCAGGTCATCATCTGTCCTCCGGTCATTGCACGAACGCTGTTCCACCATGCTCTTGCATCTCCGGCTAGATAGTGGGTGGCGAACAGAACTTTCTCATTAGCTTCCACTCCGGCGACTTCCAGGTTGTTCTCCATGGTTTGCAGCTAATCATCTGCGTCTAAGGGCTCTTCCGACTTGGTGAAAACAGGTAGGTTGGTGTTCTGGAAATTCTTGAGCTTAGATCCATGGTTGTCCTGATTTCCTTGGCCTTGATTGTTGTGGGACAGCTGAGCTATCTGCTGAAGGGTGGCTAGGTTGTCTTGACGTTCTGCTCTTTCAGCTTCGCGGTCAGAAACCAACATTTGCAGGATCTGCAACATCGGGTCCGGGGATGAACCACTTCCTCCGCGAGGCATCTGAAGATTGAGATAGATCATGAGAAAAGAGGGAAATTTCTAAGGGTCAGGGACTTTGAAAAGGTTTTAAGGTTTGACTCAGATTTTCTAGCAACTTGCTTTTCATTCATTCATTCATAGCACATGATACAACACACACCACAACAAAGGAAAACAGATGGTTTTAAGAACCATTCTGGAAACTACGATACAGTGGGACCGAATACAACTCACTACGCTAGTGCTCAAGTGCTACTACTACTCGGAGTCGGTGTAATCGTCATCCTCATCATCCTCATCATCATCGATGAAGGCGGAATCCTCCTCATCGGTGAATAAGTCCATGGCCCGATCCTCCAAAAAATCATCATCATCACTGAGATAGGAGTAGGGGTCTCCACGAAGATCTTCTCCGGCATTCTCCCTTTCCTCCAACTGCATGTCTCTCTCGTGGATGGTCTCCTCCAAATCCGAGATATGGTGGAGAAGATGGGCAATGATGCGCTCCTTCTTGTCAATCTGTCGGCGGTGAGACTTGCGGTCCTTCGCTAGCATGGCGATGGTATGATCCTTCATCTTGATGATGGCGGACTTGTGGTTGGAGTAGTCACGGGCATTATCCAACTCCTGCTGACGATCATACATCATGAAGCTAAGGTGGTCCAACTGAGTCTTCATCTCGTGGTGGTATGGGGCTTCCAATGGCTATCCCATAGCATCACGCCTTGGAAAGAACTCAAAGAGGGTACCCTTGATCTGGTTGATACTCTACCCACACAGACGGCCAAGAGCTTCCTGCATGGCCCTGGCAAGTCTATCGAGCCAGTTGTTCTCTCTTAAGGTGAACTGAATTCCCTCTATAGTGGGAGGTTCAATCTTTCCTCGGAGACTTGCAACAATTAGCCACTGTAGATCTTCTCCTCCTTGATCATTGAGCTGAGCTCCGAAGAACTTGGGGTGTGGATGCTCCAGAAGTTCCGAAAGCTCCATTCCCGAACTGATAAAACTTGCTGTACTTCATGTCCATCTATAAAAATATAGGATGAGTAAGTTAGTAGAGTGATCAAGTGTGTCAAATTTTAGGTATTTTGCAAGAGTTTTTGAGGAACATGAATTTTTATGAAAGAAACCAAGTGATAAGAATGGGAATAAGTTTTTGTCAATATTTGCTTCCTTTGGTTTTGAAACTAAGTTTTTGATTCAAACGTCCAGTCTAACTAGGGTCTCCTATGGTTAGGATGGCTCTGATACCAACTTGTCAACACCCGGATTTTTAATCCCAGATGCCTGTTAAGCCATACATGGTAATCCCAGGATTACCATTTTTGCGAGACATAACAGATTTGGATACCACAGTACATCATCCATTACAAACCATACATAAGGTCTTACAAAAATAATAATCTCATGATCCAGTTCTTAATACAACTCAAGCAGCGGAATAACGTAATAATAAAGATAGCATAGGCGAAGCTCCATCTTCGGGGTCACAGGCAATGCTGACGATGGGAGATGATCGTAGTTGTCGTAACCTTCCTGGGGTCCATCATCCTGGTACTCCTCTTCATAGTCTGGCCACGGGAATAGCCAGGGACAAAGCCATGAGTACTCTTTAAGTACTCGCAAACTAATACTAACAAGTGAAGGGGTTTTTTTGTAATAGGACACTAAGCTCTAGGGTTGTTTTGCAAAAATCCAGATTTACCTCTACTAAGTTCAGAAGCAAGAAAACTAGTTGAACTTTTATAACACCTAAGTGGGCACTTGAATTTTCATATCACAACTCTGTTGTGGTCAAGTCAAAATCTCAATTCATTTCACAAGTCATTTTGAAAACATCTGACGGGGGAACAGTATGGCCACTCCAACTGTCCATAACCGCGGACGCGGCTATTCGAATAGTTTGACACTCTGCAGAGATTGTACACTTTCACAACAACATTCGATAATCCGTCAGGAACAAATCCTGAATTCACCATACTCAGTATGCGGATAATCAATGCTAACCTTTCGATTACACGCCCTAGTATAGACACCTCTCTTGTGAGTTTGGCCTCCCAACCATGACCAACTGTCATCTTGGGTACTGCACAGGTGGACAATCTTCACAAGGTAGCCTCAGCTCAGACCTTGGCCGTGAGGGAACACATACTAAGGTATATAAGTTTCCAGTCAAGCCCTACGCAATTTTCGGGTATTGTGGTTGTACGGTAAAATTGCAATGGTATCGCATCCAGACAACCATTAGTTTTATAAAGGGGTAAGGCTCAGGCCTCAACATTTTCATCATCAAAATCATCTGGTGTTTGGAAACACATGTCAAAACATCTCAGTAGAATGACTCATCATTCTAAGGTTTTCATAACCATTTTCACCAAGTATTCCCATCTAAAGTTGATCAAGTTTTATGCTTAGCACTAGCATCTACAAGTGTGGTAAGTACTAATGAGGGGTGGTAAACAAGTGGTGATTAATTAAGTTCAATCTCATGCCTTGGGATGACATCAATATTATCTAGCTTAGGCCAAATTTAATGCTATTTATGCAACCTTCAATTATCTTCCTAGAATCTACAAGTCACTTAAGTAAAATCTAGAGAAAGGTTTGAAAAAGAAATAAAGTAATAAGCTTGCAAGTAAAACTAGGATTGGGTATCATCAAATGTGTCTAACCAAGCATGCTTAGTGCATTGCATAGGTTATCTAACTTTCATAATTGCAAGTGTTAGCTTGCAAGGTTTCAAGTATTGGCTTGCATAAGTATCAGTATAAGCTTGCCTTGAGCAGAGCAGTGGTTGAAGTTCTCCTCGGCTTCTTCCTCGTAGTATCCTCCTTCGTCCTCGTATCCGTGCTTGGTAATAGCGTCTATAAATAAATATGAGGTACACAATCACCAAACAATACTTAACTATTTTCAATCATCACACAAAAGGGTACTATAGATGATCTAGCATCATCACCTATATTACAAGATTAAAGCATTTGCCTTATTTATTTTAATTTGAGAAAAGTAATTTCTACTCATTGAAAAACTACTTAAGATTTAATACTCTCCAACTCAAACATGCGATCATGTTGACACATGTCATCACCACATATTTCAGTACATGGAAATGTGATTTAAAGTGGTGTCACAATTTAATAAGGTTTAACCTTTTTATTTTAAATAATTAAAGTGACTAGAAATGCCTATGTGGCATTCTTTTATTACTTGAACATTATTTCTGTAAGTAAACCCAAATGTTTTTATATATTCTGGAAGGTATGATCAAATGTGATTTTTGAGAGTTGGAATCAACTTAAAATCTATTATGGTTGAATTTTGAAAAATATTTGAATGCACAAAAGCTTCTGACTTGTTATTTTTACCAAGGTTGATCTACAGATCCAAATGATTTGAATCCAATGGGCTTGGATTAAGCATTTCAGTACCTTTCTAACAAAATTAGTTTCATTCAATTTGGTTCATTAAATCGAGCTGGGTTGATTTTTGAAACTAGGTACAGAACTGAGTTTGAATTAAAATAGAAAAATCTAAACGGTTGGGTTGCGCGGGAGATGCTAATGGGCCGGCCCAGTGTCACTCCGCAGCGCGGGGCTCAGCTGACAGGGAGGTTCCACCCGTCAGTGGATCATAACACGCGAAGCGGTACAGGGCGATGTGGTTCGTTGGATTAGAAGGGCGATCAACGGCTGAGGGTCATCGTCGACGATGAACATGTCACTGGCGAGCTCGAACCCTAGTGTCTCAGTGGGGGTCATGGGAGGTTCACCGGGGCTCAGGCGAGGGTCGACGATGGGGGCGAACGACGAAGTCGATGACGGCGATTCTCCTGGCACGGACAGCTCCTCCTGGGCGGCTCCAATCGATGGCTCCCTTCTTCTCCAGCAGCGGCGGGCTCCGACCAAATTCCGGTGATGCGCTGCTCGCCTTGCTCCGGGAAGAAGTGGGAAGTATCAGTGGAAGGTGGGGAATGAGATGGTGTGAAGAAATAGAGCGGGGTTGCCTCCTTTTATAGGCTCGACGGCGAGACCGAGAGGGATGGGCAGGCGATGGTGGCGACATGGCTACGGGCGGCTAGAGGCATGGCTACGGTTGGCGATCGACGGGTGGTCTCTTGGTGATGCTCTAGAGCTTGAATGCGAGCTTAGGGGCGGTGGCAATTGGTCGGGAACATGCGGTGCTCTGCGAGGCAGAGGCGGCGAACTCCACGGCGAGCAGTGGCTACGGGGTACGGGCGATGAAACAAACATGTCTGGTGGTCTCCTGGGACGGTGGGGTGCATGATCGCGGGCGACGAGGGCTCGAGGTGGTCGGGTTGAGTGGGAACAGCACGTGCACTGGGGTGCGCATCGGCATGGTCGACAGCAGTGCGGGCGCGGCGTTCCTGGTGGTTCTGGTCTCTGTTTTCGGTCTAGGGCTGGTCGAGAGGGGGCGGTGAGGAATGGGCTACCTCCCAGACAAGGTTGGCATGACTAGTTCTTCCTCTAGCTTGCTGTCCACACGGGTGACATGGTGAGGCTCGGCCTGCTCACCATTGATGGCAATGGAAAGCTCACAGTGATGCTAGAGGTTAATAACTAAGCTAGATGATCTACTAGATGTTTGCTGTGAGCTAGAGAGGGGACAAGGTTGGCCAAAACACTGCTCAAAATAGTGTTTGTGATTTGTTTGATTTGAATCTGCAACCTGTTTGATGAAATGGCCGCAAGAACTTGAGTTTTGAATTTTGAAAAGATTTTTGGTGGGTGTGCTAGGCATGTGTTGAGGATACTGTGGGTTCTTGGGTTTTGAAAATTGAGCTTGTTTGAGTGGTTTTTCAAATAGTGGGATCTTCCCATATGATATAGATTCAATTTTAAACTATCATTTAAACTTAGTAATTGAATGTTTTTGGATGATCACAAAGTGGGCCTTGGTACCTTATTATGAGTACTAACAACGCGTGCAAGGATCCATACATGTTTCTGTTGAGTTTTGAAAATTAAGGATAGCCAAAGTAGGCATGGGAGTTAATTTGGCCAAAGTGACCATTCACTTAATTTATTCATTTTGAGTTGTTTGTCTTTGGGAAAAGTTTGGGGATTGTTTAGACGATGTTTATTTTACCTAAGAATCATTTTACAAGCAAAGAAACACAGAACCATGGCAATTAAAAAGAATCCAAATTTTGAATACACACACATATGAATGCTTTCATATTTTTAGTTGGGAAAGTTTTTGTTAACCCTAATTTTGATGATTAGAGTTTGATGATCCAAGTGTAATATTTTTGGGATGTTACACGATTCTTCATTAGATATTCTTGAGCTCAAGGTTAAGCTTATGTCAGACGGAGGTCTGGGATTTGTTTAGCCCTGATCCCGGGGGTGTCATAGTTATTGGTATCAGAGCAGTACCGACCGTAGGAAAACCTTGCTATTGGTCGATGTTGAGTCTAGTGCTTGTGAAAACTATTTTAAAGCTGAAAAGTATTTGTGAAAACTCTAGTATGATTCTTTTTCTCCTTATCTAGTTTTGCTCTAACTCTAGGTTCATCTTATCTTGTGTTGACTTTGGAAAAGTTTTGATATCTCTTCTAGTCTTTCAAAACTTAGGTGCCTTCTTGGCATGCCATTTCTTAACCAGTTGACGTAGTCTAGAGTTCTCTAGAGTTGCGTGTGTTGTGAATTCCTTGTTCCCTTTGCTCTTGTTCATCTAATAGATTCCTTTCTATCATGATCTCTCTATCTTTTGGGACCCACAATATTATATTGTTGGATCTGTAGTTTTCTGTTCTAGGCTTCGAGGTTTCCTTTCGCCTCGTGTGCCTCCTTTTTGTTTGTTTGGGTACTTCAGAAGGTGTTTCTTCTTTTGGAAGCTACATTGTGATTATTACCTTGTAGTGTATGCTAAGTCACTCAAGTAGTAGACACTCCTTTCTTTGGGGTTTAACCCTTGGACTTGAACCTAAGATCCCGGATTGTGCTGGACTCTAGTGTTGTGAATCTTGTACATGAAGCTGATCTTTAACCCAAGATCCGTTCCTTTGACCCTTGTTGGTAATGTTCACAAATTACCTCAGGATGGCTGGTACTATAATTGTAGCCTTCAAGCTTGTGGTTATTGTTGCGATTGAACTGTGACAATTAAGGACTTCCCCTACCACATGCTATGGCAGATGTTCTTTAATGGAACCAAATAGATCACGACAAGAGTACTCCCGAGAGTCTCGCATCTATATTCGTGACTTTGCCACACCTTACCTTTTGTATGCATTGGTTTTTGGAAGATTGTTGACTTATGCATCCACATCTCGGGATTCCATTCCGAGCATGTTCTTTCTCCCTTGTTGTTTTCCGACCTTTGTCCACCAGTTAGTAGCCAAGTAGTAAATCTGCATTGGTGTCTTCCTATGCAAGATACTCTTGTGGTCTGTCATGACAAACCATTTCAGGATGTCAGAAGAAATAAACTCCAGTACCTCGTCATATCCAGGACCAGGTCAAAGTGTTGTAATCCGCAGATTAAGAGGCATTGTTTAGCTTCTATTTGTTCTACCTTAAAGTATCACACTCTTTTATGATAAGAGTTCATGTCGAGTTTCATGACCCCTTAATGAAGTGATGCTCTTACACATATTTACCCACCCTTCCTCGGGCTATTCGAATAGTTTGACACTGTGCAGAGATTGTACACTTTCACCACAACATTCGATACATCCGTCAGGAAAAAATCCTGAATTCACCATACTCAGTATGCGGATAATCAATCCTAACCTTTCAATTACACACCCTAGTATAGGCACCTCTCCTGTGAGTTTGGCCTCCCAACCATGACCAACTGTCATCTTGGGTACTACACAGGTGGACAATCTTCACAAGGTAGACTTAGCTCAAACCTTGGCCGCAAGGGAACACATACTAAGGTATATAAATTTCCAGTCAAGCCCTACCCAAATTTCGGCTATTGTGGTTGTACGGTAAAATTGGAATGGTATCGCATCTAGACAACCATCAGTTTTACAAAGGGCTAAGGCTCATGCCTTAACATTTTCATCATCAAAATCATCTGGTGTTTAAGAACACATGTCAAAACATTTCAGTAGAATGACTCTTTATTCTAAGGTTTTCATAACTATTTTCACCAAGTGTTCCCATCTAAAGTTGATCAAGTTTTATGCTTAGCACTAGCATCTACAAGTGGGGGTAAATACTAAAGAAGGGTGGTAATCAAGTGTGAATGATCTAAGTTCAATCTCATGCCTCAGGATGACATCAAGATTATCTAACTTAGGCCAAGTTTTATGCTCTTTATGCTACCTTCAATTATCTTTCTAGAATCTACAAGTCACTAAGTAAACTCTAAGAGGAAGCTTTGATAAAGAAATAAAGTACTAAGCTTGCAAGTAAAACTAGGATTGGGTATAATCAAATGTGTCTAACCAAGCATGCTTAATGCATTGCATGGGTTATCTAACTTTCATAGTTGCAAGTGTTAGCTTGCCTTGTGCAGAGCAGTGGTTGAAGTTGTCCTCAGCTTCTTCCTTGTAGTATCCTCCTTCCTCCTAGTATCCTTGGTCGGTACTATCATCTATAAATAAATACGAGGTACACAATCACCACACAATTCTTAACTACTCTATTTAGCACACAAAGGTTCACACTAGATGATCTAGCATCATCACTATTATCACAAATATTAAAAAATTTGTCTTATTTATTTCATTTTGGAAAAGTAATTTCTACTCATTGAAAAACTGCTTAAGATTTAATATTCTCCAACTAAAACATGGGATCATGTTGACACATGTCATCACCACATATTTTAGTACACGGGAATGTGATTTAAAGTGGTGTCACAATTTAATAAGGTTTAACCTTTTTATTTTAATTAAATAAAATGACTAGAATGGCCTATGAGGCATTCTTTTATTACTTGATCATTATTTCTGTAAGTAACCCTATATATTTTTATATATTCTGAAAGGTATGGTTAAATGTGATTTTTGAGAGTTGGAATCAACTCAAAAGCTTTCATGGTTGAATTTTAAAAAATGTTTGAATGCAGAAAAGCTTCTGCCTTGTTATTTTTACCATGGGTGATCTACAAATCTAATTGGTTTGAATCCAACGGGGTAGCATTAAGCACTCCAGTACCTTTCTAAAAAAATTGGTTTCATGCATTTTGGTTCAGTGAATCGAGCTGGGTTGATTTTTGAATCTAGGTACAGAACTAAGTTTGAAACTAAATGAATAAATCTAAGTTTGAATTGTTGGGTCGCGTGGGATGTTTAACTGGGCCGAGCCACTACGCACAGCATGCGCGGGCTGGTTAAGTGAACGACCCCACTCGTCAGTGATACAACGAGTGGCGAAGCGGTATGGGGAGATGTGGACCGTGCGATCTAGCTCTAATCCTACGGTCGTGGTTCATCGTCCACGTCAGAACAGGACGCGGCGAGGTTGAACCCTAGCACGACTAGTGGGGGTCAGTGGGGGCTCACCGGGGCTCCAACGATGGTCGGCGATGGGGGCGAATGATGAAGTCGACGACGACGCTTCTCCTGGTACCGACAGCTCCTCCTGGGGCGGCTCCAATCGACGACGCCTCTCTTCCTCTGCAGTGGCGAACTCCGGTGAAATTTCGGACACCTGGTGCTCGCCTTGCTCCGGTGGTGAGTGGATGTGATCAGTGAGAGGTGGGGAGTGAGATGGTGTGCTCAAATCGAACGGGGGTGGCATCCTTTTATAGTGCTTGAAGGGGACCAATGGGCGCGGCTGGGCTCATCGTGGTCATTGGCACAACGTGCTAATGGCATGGGAGATGATAGAGGGCGGTGCGTTGCCTCCTGGCGAAGCTCAATGGCTTGATGGAGCAGCGTGGGGGCAGTGAGGAACGGTCGGAACATAGCGGTGCTCTGAGCGGGTCCAACGGGAATTTTAATGGCGCAAAGCGTCCGTGGTCCACGCGGCGGCGAACGGGGTTGTTTGGCGGGTTTCTGGGGTGCTGGCGATTACGTACGCAAGCGGCAAGGGCGGCGCGTGTTCTGTGGGCTGGTGTCGCGTGCGGCGCACTGGCGCGCTCTCGGCTCGCTCGCAGAGAAGCTGGGCGTGTTCTTGTCGTGTGGTCCAGTGGCTGACAAGGCTCGGGGCTTGGACAGGGGGTGGCGGTGGATGGTGCTGCATGTCCCAGACAAGGTTGGCAAAGCTAGAGCTTCTCCTAGCTCGCTGGCGACATGGGGGTGGCAAGGGTGCTCTCGACATGGTCACCATTGATGGTTATGCATGCCCACAGTGATGCTAAGGCTAGTTAGATTAATTTGATCATCTACTGAGAGTGTAGAGTGACCTAGAAAGGGGACAAGGTTGGCCAAAATTACTGCTACTAATAGTGTTTGATGTTTGTTTGTTTGCTGATTACAAGGTGTTCGATGAAATGGCCGCAAGAAATTCAAATTTGAATTTTGGATTCAAACTTGGTGGGTTTGCTAGGTACATACTAGGGAGTCTTGGGTTAGTTGGATTGGTCAAGGGGCACTGGTTTGGTTGGGTTTTAAAAATGTGGGATCTTCACATATGTTATAGATTCAATTTTAAATTGTCATTTGAATAGGGTTGCCAAATGTTTCTGCAAGTTTGAAAGGTGGGCTTTGGTTCACTTTTACTTGGTCTTGCAAGGGGTGAAAAGAAACGGCAAAGTTTCTATTTGAAATCTTGGACTAGAAACACTCAAAGTGGCCTAGTGAGCAAGATTGGCAAAAATGACCATTTGCTTTATTTGTTTTGTTTTTGATTTTCTCTTGATTTGTTTCTGCTTGGAATTTTTTTAGATGGTGTTATTTTCATATCTAAACCATTCCTTGCTATTTAGGATAATCACACAAGTCCATTCATGCATTCATAAAATCATCACATACACACATGCATTCATATGTTCTTATTTAATCAAAGTTTTTGTTAGCCCTAATTTTAGTGATTAGAATTTGATAATCATGATCAATATTTTTGGGATGTTACAGTGTGAGTGAGAGGGAGGGAGAGAGGGGCCTTTTATAGGAGAGGGGGGAAGCCCACATGCCTTTGCTGGTGGCCAAGATGCATGCCCCCACGTCTTCCTCATTCATGTGAGTGGAGCTCCCACTCACCCATATGGCTCTCCATTTACTCCACTCAAAATCCCACTAAAAATACATTAAATTTCCACCAAATTTAATGTAATATCTCATTAAATAAATCTATTGTATTTATTTATTCAGAATTTTGAGAATTACAATAATTAACAAACATTCACATAAAACCCCTTACTACATTTCAATTTCAGATACAGAACCAATTTTAGCAATTTCACCCGAAACAATTCCTGTGTCCATTGAAATAATTCCAGCGCTTTGATATTCTTTTCATGTCATCTCATTTGCTCCAAATGGTGTCGATATCCCTTAAGTGTGTAACCCTACAGTTCGCAAATAATGTAGACATGATCGAGACCGCTCTCCGATCAATAATCAATAGCGAGACCTAAAGATCCGTACTAACTCCTACACATTCAACGATGACTTCTTGTGATTGTGAGAACCTTAACATTGTAGCTAAATCCTTTTGTCTCGTGATATTTTACATGTTCGAGATTCGGTCATCGGTATCCCCATACCTAATCTGATCTCGTTACCAACATGTACTCTTTTCTCCTTCCCGTGATATAACATTCTAGTGATACCCATCACTTGCTTGCAAGCTATATCAATGTGATATCAGCGATAGGGCCGAGAGTATATCTCTTCGTTATTTGGATGGACAAATCCCACTCTTGATCCATGATCCTGTACATAACATTATCAGATTATCTGAATCCACCTTTATAGTCACCCTGTTACGGTGTGACGTTTGATGTTATAAAGGTACACTTCATATGTTAGTGATTGACATGATCTCATGGTGTAAGGACGAAAGTTACTTGTAATGATGTTATAGCAATTTAAACATATTTACTTTGATCGTATTACTAGTGTTACATTGATAGAACTTATATTTTCTCCTTTGTTCAAGGTTTTTCTTTTTCATCTTAATTAATTAGATAGTTTCTCCTTTTGGTAAATCAAACCAATTACCTACAACATATTGATCAAACTATCTTTATATGTTCCATTAATACCAATGGTGTGGAAGACTCCTATTGCTATCATCAAGTGCAAGTAAAATCATACTCAAGTCATTCGTATATCCAATAGGACAAACTCAAACTCAATAATGCTCCATATATTATAACAAACTCAGAATTTCATAATAGGGATCGACTATTCCTAAAGGGAATCTAATGATGCAAAATTTATTTATGAGTTCGAACTAATGCAAAAGCTTTATAGTCACCCTGTTACGGTGTGACGTTTGATGTTATAAAGCTACTCTTCATATGTTAGTGATTGACATGATCTTATGGTCTAAGGACGAAAGTTACTTGTAATGATGTTATAACAATTTAAACATAATTACTTTGATCGTATTACTATACTTCAGATGAATGTTCATCAGACCATTCCACCAATGTTGTGACCTTGTTATTAACAACATCCAATGTCCATGACCAGGAAACCTTGATCATCATGTTAATCAACGAGCTAGTTTATATGAGAGGCATAACTAGGAATACTTTTTTTGTTTATTAAACACACATGTATTAACGTTTACTTTTAATACAATTATAGCATGTAAAATAAACATTTATCATATACTTGGAATATGATAATAATAACTTTATTATTGCCTCTCGGGCATAAACTACAAGAAATGTTTCCTTCCGCAACGACTGGGCTCGTCGGTCGTCATAGAAGGTGCCTCTTCCATGACGAAAATCTCCGCTCGACCGTGGACGATGCAAAAAAAAATTCTGGTTTCGCGCCCCTCTACTAACGAAACCGCTAAAACATGGAGGAAGCTCGACGGGCGTGTGGCAGAAGTAAGATTTTCGCTTCCTCGCGAGATGTTGACTCGCCGAAGTATTTTTTTCTGTGTGGGTCCCGGACGTTAGTGACTCTAGGGGACCAAACTTTTTGGTCGCGCCATCCTAATTTGAACTCGATAACATTGTCCGATGCCTCTTCCTTTTCGTCAGGCTGCTGGGTCCCGCATGTCTGCCTTACATTAGAGGAATCATGTATATGATGGAATTTTTTTCATTCCCTATTACAAACTTGATAGCATCGCTCGATGCATCTGCCGTTTAATCAGGATGCTGGGTCCGACGTCATCCTTACACTAGAAGAAACGTGTGCATGATGTTTTTTTTCTGTGGCTCATGCCTCCCTGATATGAACTCGATAACATTGTTCGATCTATCTGTCGTTAATAATGATGTTGGGTCCCACATGCCAGCCTCTCACTACAAGAATCGTGTGTATGATGAAATTTTTTCCTTCGCTCCCGCTACCATGTTCCGACCTTGATAGCGCTACTAGATGCATCTACAGTTTAATCACACAGCTGGGCCCCACATGCCATCCTCTCATTAGAAGAAACATGTGCATGATAGAAAAATTCATTGGCTCGTGCCTCCCTGATTTGAACTCGATAACGTTGCTCGAACTATCTGCCGTTAATCACGATGTTGGGTCCCACATGCCAGCCTCTCATTAGAAGAATCGTGTGTATGATAGAATTTTTTTCCTTTGCTCCCGCTATCCTGTTCCAAACTTGATTGCGCTGCCGTTTAATCACGCATCTGGACCCACATGTCATCCTCTCATTACAAGAAATGTGTGTATGATGGATTTTTTGCCCTCGGTCGCGCTACCCTGTTTCGAACTTGCATGTAACATCCCAAAAATACTAAGCTTAGATCATCAAACACTAATCATCAAAATTTAGAGTTAACAAAAACTTTCCTAAATAAAATTATGAAGGCATGCATATGTGTATGCATGGATTTTGAAATTCTTTTGAACCACCTTGTTTGTTTGTTTGTTTGTTTCATTGCTTGTAAAATGTTTCTTAGGTGAAATAATCATCATCTAAAACATTTCCCACACTTTTCATAAAGACAAGTAAATCAAAACAAATATATTAAGGGAATGGTCATTTTGACCAATTTAACTCCCATGCCTACTTTGGTTGTCTCAAACTTTTAAAACCTAACAGAAACTTTTCTGGATCTTTGCACCCCTTGAACGTACTCATCACAAAGTATCAAGGCCCACTTTGTGATCATCCAGAAACTTTCAAATGCATAGTTTAAATGGCAATTCAAAATTGAATCTATATCATATGGGAAGATCCCACTTTTTCAAAAACCACTCAAACAAGCTCAACTTTCAAAACCCAAGCATCTGCAGACTCACAGGCACCAACCTAGCACACCCACCAAAAATATTTTCAAAATTCAAAACTTGAGTTCTTGCGGCCATTTCATCAAACAGGTTGTAGACACAAATCAAACAAAATCTAAACACTATAGTGAGCAGTGATTGGAGCCTAACTTGTTCCCTCTTTAGCTCACAACCATCTCAGTAGATCATCTAGCAAGCTAAACTAAGCACTAGCACCACTGTAAGCTTGGCATTGTCATCAATGGTGAACAACCGAAGCTAACCCTGCCACCCCACTGGAGACAGCAAGCTAGGAGGAGAAACAAGCCTAGCCAGCATGTCTGGGAGCAAGCCAACACCCCACCACCACTCCCTGTCCACCGCTCGAACGCTGCCAGCCACTGGACCACGCGCACGAACCATGCCAACCCCGCCAGCAACCATGTCGAGAGAACGCCCCGTGCGCCACGCTCGACCGCCACTGACAGCGTCACCCGCCAAGGCATACTTGATCACCACCGTCCCAGCAACCCAGCAGACACGCTCGTTCGCCGCCGCGCGGACCACGCGTGCTGTGCGCCATTAAATTCTCCGTCGGGCACGCTCAGAGCACCGCCGCGTTCCGACCAAGCCGCACCGCCCCACGCCTCGAAACCATGTCGTTGAGCATCGCCAGGGAGCACCGCACCGTCCCCTACCTTCGCCCATGCCGATAGCCGTCTATACCACCGCCCCCGACGAGCTCACCATGCGCCCCGTCGGTCCCCTCGCTCGACTATAAATAGAGGCCACCCCCAGTCGAATTCTTCACACCATTCTACTCCCCTCTCCTCACTGATTGTGCCACACCGTTCCCGGAGCAAGGCGAGCACCACCTTGTCGGAATTTCACCGAAGCCCGCCGCCTCTGGAGAAGAAGGGAGCCAGCGATTGGAGCCGCCCCAGGAGAAGCCACCGGTACCAGGAGATTCGCCGTCGTTGACTTTGTCGTTCGCCCGCCTCGCCGAACCTCGCCAGCACCCCGGTGAGCCCCCAGCGACCCCCACCTACCGCGCTAGGTTTCTGTCTCGCCGGCGTTGCTCAACATCGACGATGACTCCCAGCCGTTGGATTAGAATCATATCGAACGACCCACAACACCCCATACCTCTTCGCACCCCCTGTGTCACTGACGAGTGGGGACACCCACTTAAACATCCCGCGAAAGTGCTACGCTTAGCAGGCCGGCCCAGTAATTTTTCCCGCGCAGCCCAGTTATTCAAATTAAACCTTTTTCTTTTTAATTCAAACACACTTCTGTACCCATTTTCAAAAATCAACCCAGGTCGATTCAGTGCACCAATTTGAATGAAACTCATTTTGTTGGAAAGGTCTGTGAATGCTGAATCCAAGCCCGTTGGATTCAAGTCATTTGGATCTGTAGATCATCCTTGGTAAAAATAACAAAGCAGAAGCTTTTCTGCATTCAAACATACCTTTCAGAATACCATAATAGCTTTTGAGTTGATTCCAACTCTCAAAAATCGCATTTAACCATACCTTTCAGAATATATAAAAATATATAGGGTTACTTACAGAAATATTGTTCAAGTAATAAAAGAATACTACATAGGCATTTCTAGCCATTCTAATTAATTAAAATAAAAGGGTAAAACCTTCTTAAATTGTGACACCATTTTAAATCACATTCCCATGAACTAAAATATGTGGTGATGAAATGTGTCAACCTGATCCCATGTTTGGTTTGGAGAATATTAAATCTTAAGTAGTTTTTCAATGAGTAGAAATTACTTTTCTAAAAATAAAAAGAATTAAACCAAACCCAAATCTTGTAATGTTAGTGATGATGCTAGATCATCTATAGGACCCTTGTGTGTGATGATTGCAAGTAGTTAAGTATTGCTTAGTGATTGTGTACATCGTATTTATTTATAGACGCTAGTACCGACCAAGGATACGAGGAGGAAGGAGGATTCTACGAAGAAGAAGCCGAGGAGAACTTCAACCACTGCTTCTGCAAGGCAAGCTAACACTTGCAAGATACTCTACTTTAGCAAGCCAGTAACCTTGCAAGCTGATACTATACCTAAGCAAGCTTATACTTGCATTTATGCAAGCAAATACTTGCTTGTTATCATGCCAACTATATGCCTTAAGCATATGTTATCATACCCACTTGATAAACCAATCCTAGTTTTACTTACAAGCTTCTTACTTTATTTCTTTATCAAAGCTCTTACATAGATTTTACCTAAGTGAATGGTAGATACTAGAAAGATATGTGAAGGTTGCCTAAAGAGCATAAAATTTGGCCTAAACTAGATAATCTTGATGTCATCCCAAGGCATGAGATTGAGCTTAGTTGAAACTCCACTAGTTTACCACCCCTCATTAGTACTCACCCCCACTTGTAGATGCTAGTGCTAAGCATAAAACTTGATCAACTTTAGATGGGAATGCTTGGTGGCAAAATGGTTATGAAAACCTTGGAATGATGGATCATTGTATTGAAATGTTTTGGACATGTGTTTCCGAACACCGGATGATTTTGGTGATGAAAATGTTGAGGCATGAGCCTTAGCCCTTTATAAAACTGATGGTTGTCTGGATGCGATACCATTCCAATTTTATCGTACAACCACAATACCCGAAGATTGGGTAGGGCTTGACTGGAAACTTATATACCTTAGTATTAGTTCCCTCACGGCCAAGGTCTGAGCTGAGGCTACCTTGTGAAGATTGTCCACCTGTGCAGTACCCAAGATGACAGTTGGTCATGGTTGGGAGGCCAAACTCAGAGGAGAGGTGCTTATACTAGGGCGTGTAATTGAAAGGTTAGGATTGATTATCCGCATACTAAGTATGGTGAATTCAGGATTTGTTCCTGAATGTATCGAATGTTGTGGTGAAAGTGTACAATCTCTGCAGAGTGTCAAACTATTCGAATAGCCGCGTCCGCGGTTATGGACAGTTGGAGTGGGCATACTGTTCCCCCGTCAGACTTTTCAAAATGACTTGTGAAATGAAGTGAGACTTTGACTTGACCACAACAGGGTTGTGATATGAAATACAAGTTCCCCTTTAGGTGTTATAAAACTTCAACTAGCATTAGTGCTTTCATAAAAAGTAGTAGAGATAAATCTGGCCTTTGCAAAACAACCCTAGAGCCTAGTGTCCTATTATCCAAAAACCCCTTTACCTGCTAGTACTAGTTTGCGAGTACTTAAAGAGTACTCATGGCTTTGTCCCTGGCTATTCCCATGGCCAGACTATGAATAGGAGTACCTGGAAGATGGACCCCAGGAAGGTTACGACAACTAGGATCATCTCCCATCGTCAGCATTGCCTGTGACCCCGAAGATGGAGCTTCGCCGACGCTACCGTTATTATTACGTATTCCGCTGCTTGATGTTGTATTAAGAACTGGATCATGAGATCCTTATTTGTGTAAAACCTTATGTACGGTTGTAATGGATGATGTACTGTGGTATCCAATTCTGTTATGTCTCACAAAAATGGTAATCCTGGGATTGCGATGTATGGCATAATAGGCATCTGGGATTAAAAACCCAGGTGTTGACAAGTTGGTATCAGAGCCATCCTGACCATAGGAGACCCTAGTTAGACTGGACGTTTGAACCAAAATCTTAGTTTCAAAACCAAAGAAAACAAATATTTACAAAAACTTATTCTCATTCTTATCTCTTTGATTCTTTCTTGAAAATTCATGTTCCTCAAAAACTCTTGCAAAATACCTAAAATTTTGACAAAATTGATCACTCTGCTAACCTACTCATCCTCTATTCTTATAGATGGACGTGAAGTACAGCAAGTTTTATCAGTTGGGGAATGGAGGAGACCTTATCTTTGAGAGGGATTTGGACCAGCTTTCGGAACTTGTGGAGCGTCCGCACCCCGAGTTCTTCGGAGCTCAGCTCAATGATCAAGGAGGAGAAGATCTGCAGTGGCTAATTGTTGCAAGTCTCAGAGGAAAGATTGAACCTCCCACTGCAGAAGGAATTCAGTTTACCTTAAAAGAGAACAACTGGCTCGATGGACTTGCCAGGGCCATGCAGGAAGCTCTTTCCTGTCTGTGTGGGCAGAGCATCAATCAGATAAAGGGTACTCTCTTTGAGTTTTGCCCAAGGTGTGATGCAAATGGACAACCACTGGAAGCCCCATACCACCCCGAGCTGAAGACTCAATTGGACCACCTTAGCTTCATGATGTATGATCGACAGCAGGAGTTGGACAACTGCCGTGACTACTGCAACCACAAGTCTACCATCATCAAGACGAAGGATCAAACCATCGCCATGCTAGCAAAGGATCGCAAGTCTCGCCGCTGTCATCTCGACAAGAAGGAGCGCATTATTTCCCGTCTTCGCCACCGCATCTCATCTTTGGAGGAGACCATCCACGAGAGAGACATGCAGTTGGAGGAAAGGGAGAATGCCGGAGAGGATCTTCATGGAGACCCCTACTCCTATCTCAGCGATGATGATGATTTTTTGGAGGATCAGGCCATGGACTTCTTCACCGATGAAGATGATTTCGCCTTCATCGATGATGATGAAGATGATGAAGCCACAGATTCCAAGGAATAGTAGCACTTGAGCACTAGCGTAGTGAGTAGTATTCAGTCCCACTGTATCATAGATTCCAGAATGGTTCTTAAAACCATCTGTTTTTCCTTGCTGTGGTGTGTGTTGTATCGTGTGAATGAATGAATGAAGAGCAACTTGCTGGAAAAATCTGTGTCAAACTTTAAAAACTTTTCAAAGTCCCAGAACCTTAGAAATTTCCCTCTTATCTCATGATCTATCTCAATCTTCAGATGCCATGCGGAGGAAGTGGTTCATCCCAGGACCCGATGTTGCAGATCCTACAAATGTTGACTTCTGACCGCGAAGCTGAAAGAGCGGAACGTCAAGCCAACCTAGCCACTCTGCAATAGATAGCCCAGATGTCCCACAACAACCAAGGCCACGGAAATCAGGACAACCATGGATCTAAGCTCAAGAATCCAAATACCAACCCACTTGTTTTCACTAAGTCAGAAGAGCCCCTAGACGCCGATGATTGGCTGCAAACCATGGAAAATAACCTAGAAGTCACTGGAGTGGAAGCTAACGAGAAAGTTCTGTTCGCCACCCACTATCTAGCCAGAGATGCCAGTGCATGGTGAAGCAGTGTTCATGCAATGACCGGAGGCCAGATGATGACCTGGGAGGAATTCAAGGTCAAGTTCAGCAGAACCCATGTGCCACCGGGTTTGATCAAGAGAATGAGAGACGAGTTCAGAGAGCTGAAGCAAGGAAGTTCAGAGAATGAGAGACGAGTTCAGACAGAATGAGAGACGAGTTCAGAGAGCCGACCAAGCCGCACCGCCCCACGCCTCGAAACCATGTCGTTGAGCATCGCCAGGGAGCACCGCACCGTCCCCTACCTTCGCCCATGCCGATAGCCGTCTATACCACCGCCCCCAACGAGCTCACCATGCGCCCCGTCGTTCCTGTCGCTCGACTATAAATAGAGGCCACCTCTAGTCGAATTCTTCACACCATTCTACTCCCCTCTCCTCACTGATCGTGCCACACCGTTCCCGGAGCAAGGCGAGCACCACCTCGTCAGAATTTCACCGGAGCCCGCCGCCTCTAGAGAAGAAGGGAGCCAGCGATTGGAGCCGCCCCAGGAGAAGCCACCGATACCAGGAGATTCGCCGTCGTCAACTTCATCGTTCGCCCGCCTCGCCAAAGACCCCGGTGAGCCCCAATGACCCCCACCGCGCTAGGTTTCTCATCTCGCCGTTGCTCAACGCCGACGATGACTCCCAGCCGTTGGATTAGAATCAGATCGAACGACCCACAACGCCCCATACCGCTTCGCACCCCCCTGTGTCACTGACGAGTGGGGACACCCACTTAAACAGCCCGCGGAAGTGCTGCGCTTAGCAGGCCGGCCCAGTAATTTTTCCCGCGCAGCCCAGTTATTCAAATTAAACCTTTTTCTTTTTAATTCAAACACACTTCTGTACCCATTTTCAAAAATCAACCCAGGTCGATTCAGTGACCAATTTGAATGAAACCAATTTTGTTGGAAAGGTCTGTGAATGCTGAATCCAAGCCCGTTGGATTCAAGTCATTTGGATCTGTAGATCATCCTTGGTAAAAATAACAAGGCAGAAGCTTTTCTGCATTCAAACATTTTTCAAAGTTAAACCATAATAGATTTTGAGTTGATTCCAACTCTCAAAAATCACATTTAACCATACCTTTCAGAATATATAAAAATATATAGGGTTACTTACAGAAATATTGTTCAAGTAATAAAAGAATACTACATAGGCATTTCTAGCCATTCTAATTAATTAAAATAAAAGGGTAAAACCTTATTAAATTGTGACACCATTTGAAATCACATTCCCATGAACTAAAATATGTGGTGATGACATGTGTCAACCTGATCCCATGTTTGGTTTGGAGAATATTAAATCTTAAGTAGTTTTTCAATGAGTAGAAATTACTTTTCTAAAAATAAAAAGAATTAAACCAAACCCAAATCCTGTAATGTTAGTGATGATGCTAGATCATCTATAGGACCCTTGTGTGTGATGATTGCAAGTAGTTAAGTATTGCTTGGTGATTGTGTACATCGTATTTAATTATAGACGCTAGTACCGACCAAGGATACGAGGAGGAAGGAGGATTCTACGAAGAAGAAGCCGAGGAGAACTTCAACCACTACTCTGCACAAGGCAAGCTAACACTTGCAAGATACTCTACTTTAGCAAGCTAGTAACCTTGCAAGCTGATACTATACCTAAGCAAGCTTATACTTGCATTTATGCAAGCAAATACTTGCTTGTTATCATGCCAACTATATGCCTTAATCATATGTTATCATACCCACTTGATAAACCAATCCTAGTTTTACTTACAAGCTTCTTACTTTATTTCTTTATCAAAGCTCTTACATAGATTTTACCTAAGTGAATGGTAAATACTAGAAAGATATGTGAAGGTTGCCTAAAGAGCATAAAATTTGGCCTAAACTAGATAATCTTGATGTCATCCCAAGGCATGAGATTGAGCTTAGTTGAAACTACACTAGTTTACCACCCCTCATTAGTACTCACCCCCACTTGTAGATGCTAGTGCTAAGCATAAAACTTGATCAACTTGAAGGGAATATGCCCTGAGAGGCAATAATAAAATGTTTATTATGTGTATTCCAAGTATATGATAGATGTTTATTTTGCATGCTATAATTGTATTAATACGGAAACGTTAATACATGTGTGTTTAATAAACAAACAGAAAGTTCCTAGTTATGCCTCTCTCATAAACTAGTTCGTTGATTAACAAGATGATCACGGTTTCCTGATCATAGACATTGGATGTTGTTAATAATGAGATCACAACATTAGTGTAATGGTGTGATGAACATTCATCCGAAGTATAGCATTACAATCAAAGTCATTGAGTTTATATTGCTATAAACAAACTACGAAGTAATCCTAATCCTTAGACCATGAGATCATGCCAATCACTAACACCGGAAGAGTTTCTTGTTGACATCAAACGTCACTCCGTAACTGGGTGATTATAAAGATGGCTTCAAAGCTACTAAAGTGTTATGTTGAGAATCATGGATCAAGAGTGGAATTTGTTCATCCTGATGACGGATAGATATGCTCTGGGCCCTCTCGGTGATATCACATTGGTTAGCTTGCAAGCAAGTGATTTGATCACTAGAATGTTATATCACGGGAACGAGAAAAGAGTGCATGTCAGTAACGAGATCAAACTAGGTATGGAGATACCAATGATTGAATCTCAAACATGTAATATATTGTGAAACAAAGGGATTAAGATACAAGCATAAAAGGTTCCGACGATCACAGGAAAAGTCATCGTTGAATGTGTGTGAGTCAGTATGGATCTCCAGGTCCCGCTACTGATTATTGATCGGAGAAGGGTCTCGATCATGTCCGCATTATTCGTGAACCGTAGGGTGACACACTTAAGGGACACTGGCATCCAGTTAGAGCAAATGTTTCATGCCGAAAGAATAAACAAGCGCAGGAATTTATTTCACTAGATACCGAAACAGGTTTTCGGGTGAAATTGCATAAAGTGGTTATGCATGTGAAATGGAATTCTAGCAAGGGGTTATTTGTGAATGTTTGTCATTAAAGTAATTGACAAAATTCTTAATAAAATAAAAGAGTTTTATTTAATGAGAGTTTGCATTAAATTTGGTGGAAATTTAATGGTAATTTGAGTGGACTTTTGAGTGGAGAAAATTGAAGGGCCATTTTGTGAGTGGAGTGTCCACCCACATGAATGAAGGAGGGAGGGGCAGCCCCATGGCAAGTGACACCCCTTGGTTCCCTCCTCCTATAAAAGGAGCCCCTCCTCTCACTTGTCTCTCACACCTTCTCGTGAAGGATCTCTCTCCCCCTCTAGAATTTATCCCCCATGGTCTCGGACTAGCGAGATACATGTTCCCGGTGGCTATTCGGCAAGAAAGGGTTGTGCTTCTGCTGCATCGCTGGAGCGAGAAGGCGGAGGTTGGCCGGTGTCTTGTACGTGTGCGAAAGACGGATGCGCCGCTGCTTTGCGCTTAGGACTTCCTCTCGATCTTGAGATCGGCAAGAGATCGTCTACATCAACCACGAGTTGAACTCGTTAAGCTTTGTCGGTCTTCAAGGGTATGTTCTCTACGGATATACATCCGCCCGTTGTTTGTATCTAGTAGATAGATCTTGGTACATTGTTCCCATCGTAGGAAATTTTTTGTTTTCTATGTTGCGAACCCTACACAACTTTAGATGGGAATACTTGGTGGAAAAATGGTTATGAAAACCTTGGAATGATGGATCATTCTACTGAAATGTTTTGGACATGTGTTTCCGAACACCGGATGATTTTGGTGATGAAAATGTTGAGGCATGAGCCTTAGCCCTTTATAAAACTGATGGTTGTCTGGATGCGATACCATTACAATTTTATCGTACAACCACAATACCCGAAGATTGGGTAGGGCTTGAATGGAAACTTATATACCTTAGTATTAGTTCCCTCATGGCCAAGGTCTGAGCTAAGGCTACCTTGTGAAGATTGTCCACCTGTGCAGTACCCAAGATGATAGTTGGTCATGGTTGGGAGGCCAAACTCACAGGAGAGGTGCTTATACTAGGGCGTGTAATTGAAAGGTTAGGATTGATTATTCGCATACTAAGTATGGTGAATTCAGGATTTGTTCCTGACGGATGTATCGAATGTTGTGGTGAAAGTGTACAATCTCTGCAGAGTGTCAAACTATTGAATAGCGTCCATGTTATGGATAGTTGGAGTGGCCATACTGTTCCCCCGTCAGACTTTTCAAAATGACTTGTGAAATAAAGTGAGACTTTGACTTGACCACAACAGGGTTGTGATATGAAATACAAGTTCCCCTTTAGGTGTTATAAAACTTCAACTAGCATTAGTGCTTTCATAAAAAGTAGTAGAGATAAATCTGGCCTTTGCAAAACAACCCTAGAGCCTAGTGTCCTATTATCCAAAAACCCCTTTACCTGCTAGTACTAGTTTGCGAGTACTTAAAGAGTACTCATGTCTTTGTCCCTGGCTATTCCCATGGACAGACTATGAAGAGGATTACCTGTAAGATGGACCCCAGGAAGGTTACGACAACTAGGATCATCTCCCATCGTCAGCATTGCCTGTGACCCCGAAGATGGAGCTTCGCCGACGCTACCATTATTATTACGTATTCCGCTGCTTGATGTTGTATTAAGAACTGGATCATGAGATCCTTATTTGTGTAAAACCTTATGTACGGTTGTAATGGATGATGTACTGTGGTATCCAATTCTATTATTTCTCGCAAAAATGGTAATCCTGGGATTGCGATGTATGGCATAACAGGCATCTGGGATTAAAAACCCGGGTGTTGACATTGCATAATAACGCAACTGGGCCTCACATGTCATACTCTCATTAGAAGAAATGCGTGTATGATGGAATTTTTGCCCTCGGTCGCGCCTCCGTGTTAACTTGATAGCGGTGCTCGCTGCATCAGCCGTTTATTTAGGCTGGTGGGTCTCATATGCCAGCCTCACATTAGAAGAATCGTACCTTCTCTAGTGCTACCCTATTCTAACTAGATAGCGTTCCTTGACGAATCTGCCGTTTGGTCACGCTGCGGGGTCCCACATGTCAGCATTTCATTATAAGAACGTGTGCATGTTGGACTTTTTTTCTCGCTCGTGCTTCCATGTTTCAAACTTGGCAATGTTGCTCGATGCATCAGCCATTTATATAGGCTGGTGGGTCCCCGTGTCAGCCTCTTATTAGAAGAAATATGTGCATGCTGGACTTTTTTCATACTCGCGCCTCCGTGTTTCGAATGGCAACATTGCTCGATGCATCAGCCGTTTATACAGGCTGGTGGGTCCCCCATGTCATCCTCTTATTGGAAGAAACATGTGCATGCTGGACATTTTTCTTGCTCGCGCCTCCCCCTTTGGAACTTGGCAACGTTGCTCGATGTGGCACCACGTGTATAAGGTCTTGCTGGTGGGTCCCACATATCAATATATTTTCTTTTAATGACATGTCAATATCTTTGTAAATGAAATGTGTGAATGATGGACTTTTTTCTGCTGCATCTGCTGTTTTGACCTTTACAACGTAGCTAGATGTGGTAGTCATGTATGGTCTTGCTACTGGAGCTCACATGTCAGCCTCTCTAGTATGTCCTGGTTAGTGGGTCCCTGATGCCAGCTTCTCTGTACAAGTACTTAACTTATTTTTTTCAAACTCGCGCATTAAGAGGGACGCTGCAGGCTAGTGGGTCCGCCATGTCAGCCTCTTCGTAAAGAAATACTTGATAGAAGAAAATTAACAGGGACGCTGCAGGCTGGTGGGTCCTCCATGTCAGACTCTTCGTAAAGCAATATTGTTAGAATAAAATCAAGAGAGACGCTGCAGGCTGGTGGGTCCGCCATGTCAGCCTCTCCGCAAAGAAATATTGCTAGAAGAAAATTAAGAGGGATGCTGTAGGCTGGTGGGTCTGCCATGTCAGCCTCTTCGTAAATTAATATTTTTTGAAAGACGTAAACCAATATTGCTAGAAGAAAATTAAGAGGGACGCTCCAGGCTGGTGTGTCCGCCATGTCAGTCTCTCTGCATAGAAATTTTGCTAGAACAAAATTAAGGGGGACGCTGCAAGCTGGTGGGTCCGCCATGTTAGCCTCTCCGTAAAGCAATATTGCTAAAAGAAATTTAAGAGCGACGCTACAGGCTGGTGGGTCCGCCAGATCAGCCTCTCTGTAAAACACTCTTGCTAGAAGAAAATAATGTAAACCCAAAAAAATATTTTTCAAGCACAAAGGATTCAAACTCAAGACATCAAATATATAACCGTGTGCGTTACCACTACAACAAAGAAATCAAAAGATACTAGCTTTCATATTGTCGTTAGCAAACTCTGTATCTGCTGTGGATCCACCGGATTCAGAACAAAGACCTCACAGACGAAGGGGGAAAAGCGACAATTCTTTTGAAAGATATATTCACATAAAAATATCAAAAGAACCAGAGTCACACACCACGTGCGCCAGAACTGGTATGCAATGACTTCACTTAGTGAAATCACACTCATTAGCGTCCAAAACACAACCAACGGTTCCAATAGAACACAGACAAAAGCTGTAGTGCAAATAGCCCAGCACTACAATAGATTTTTTCACAAATTCAGTAGAATTTGAATGATTCAGAAGTACAGAATAATACAGAGAAAATATATAGATTCCTAATTCATATTCAGAAGCACTTGACCAATTCAGCAGCATTTTAAAATGACTTATTTAGAAAAACAGACACTAAAATTCAATGGCAGTACAAAGGGAACTAGACCTCACCACGGAGTGGAAAAATGCGATAACTCTTTTGTTTTGACAGATATATTCATGTAAAAATATCTAAAGAACCAGAGACACACATCACTAATGGGTGCATATTTGCATCATGTTTTACATTATCATTTTGCATTATAGATGTAGGATCTTGTTAGTTTACATTGTTCACACAAACTTTTTATGTTTATTTTCACCAGGATCAGATCAAATGATGGATCCAATGGACACAATTCTTGGAGCAGTTGTACTGGAGAGAAAAGGAGCCAAAAACTACGTAAATTGCTTATTTGGAAATATTAATAATACTAGAACAAAATCCGAAGCAAGAAATGGAGATAGAAGAGTTGACGACTAACTATACGGCGGGCCACCGTATAGTTGGCGCCGCCTCCGCCTCCTGAAATAGTTTCACCCTGTGCAACTGGTTCGGAGAGACGACATAAGAACACCCAAAAATCTCCGAAAACTAACCTCCGAAAGGCATTTGGAGGGGGAACTTTCCCTAGGGATCCATATTTGCCCTACGCAGATCTGGAAGGCCAAGGCATCGATCTCCATCTTCATCAACCGCCGTATCTTCATCACCACCATCATCTCTATCCATCCCATCTAGATCTTGTTGTAATTCTTGTACTAGTTGTGGATTTATACAAGTACTATTCATCGATAATTGTTTCCATTACCATTGCTATGATGTTGTCTGCCTCCATGTCCGAGTAGATCATTAGTTCTTGGGGGAGATGGAGAAACCCTAGTATGAGACTGGAATAAGATAAAGTTTATAATGATATTCATCGCTGTGACCATGTGTTAGATTGTCTACATCTTGATGTTGGGAGAAATCGACCTCTCTAATATTTGACTCTTGTGGGGACTTGATGTAGGGAACTAATTGTTGGTAGACGAAGGGATGTTAGCACTTACAGTGACTATAAAGCTGTTGGCACCCCTGACGTATCAACTTGGGAATCAAGGACACTCACAAAACACTCCATGCCATGGGATACATCCTGCGGGATTATGTCCCTTAATAGCGCAGTAATTCAATTGATGTTGATTGCTGTATGCTGTAGTTATGAGGATGATTTGAGCAGTGGTTGCTACCTCTTTGTCCAAATATGGAGTTCCTCCCACACATACGTAGCAGAGAATGTTCATGATAATAATATTTACCTTAGCCCTTTATAATTCTAGTTGTGTATCCGCTAATCCGTGAGAATGCTTTCTCCCACTAAAGTTTCAAATCTCTTTTACATACACGATACTTATTTTCTGTATTTAGTTTTATTTACTTTACGCATTGTTCTCTTATACCAAAAACCCCAAGACACCTTTTTACACATTACTCGTATTTTATCTTGTCACTTAGAACTTTATTTAGCAATTCTATTTTCAATATTTACTTCAAGAATTCTTAGACTCGCATTTTATCCTGTGGGATCGATATCTTTATTTCGAAACTAGCTACATCCGATCTGTGCACTTGCAGTCATCAAGCTTTTTTCTAGCGCCGTTGCTGGGGAGCTAAGCGCTGTAGGTCTTTTAGTTTTTTTCTTATTTACTTTAGTTTTGTTAAGTTTTTGTTTTGAGTTACAGGTTTCCACCAACATGATGGAGTTTGAGCATATGACTAGTGCTAACCCACTCAACCACTCTGGGAAGCCCTATTATATTTATAAAAGAGAGAACTCCAACAAGAAGACGAGGGGGTTCAAAATAAATCCTCTACTACTTGGTATTTTGCACAAGAAGCAATTTACTGGAAATGAAGAAGAACCTAATCCATATGAGCATATTGCATGTTTCAAATATATATGTGGCGTGTTCCAACTAACGGGGTATACCACCAATGAGGTAAGGCTTAAACTTTAGTCAAACTTTGACAAGTATAGAACTCTCATGGTATAGATCTCTACCCTCAGAAGCCACTACTACTTGGAATAATTTAGCTTGTGAATTCCTATCTAAATATTACCCATTATCAAAATCTTTTGGAATCAGGCGTATTATAATGACTTGGAAGAACTGTCCTAATGAAGGACTACTAAGAGCTTATATAAGATTTAAAGATTTACTTAGACAGTGTACTCATCATGATTTACCTGAATGGTATTTATTGCATATCTTTAATGGAGGTTTAATTGAACCTAATAAAATTGAACTAGACTCTTGCACGAGAGGATATTTTATGTATTTACCTATAACTAAAGCTTGGGCTTTACTTAATAGAATTCACGATCATAGAGTTTCATGGAATTTTGGTCTAGGAAGTGAAGGAGGCACGAAAATAGATCATGAATGTATTCATGACTATAATAAAAAAAGGCCAAGTTAATGAATTATCTAAAGAGCTTTATTTAGATTCAGATCTTGTGTTGCAAGTTGTTAAAGCTTTTATAGAACACATCGAAGCTCCAAAACAGGGTTCAGTCAAGTTTGATCCACCACCTGAACCTGAAAAGAAAAGAGAAGTTAAAGCAACCGTAGCCTCCCTAGAACCAATGTATGAGATACCTTTCCCTAACACTGCACAAAAGCATATTTTGGAGTATGAACAGGTCAAGGCAGTACAAGAGGCGAAAGAAGAAGAAAGTGTGCCAATAATTGAAGAACACCTAGTTGAAACCAAAGATGAAGAGGTAACCAAGGAAGCAATCATGGATATGTATGCACATTGTAACATAGTTGAACTTGATGAAGAGACTTCCATATTGGTTAAAGGTAAAATTAAGGTAAAAGATGTGGCTAAGCCTATCCTTCCCTGCATATTTAAAGAAACCTTGCATTATGGTTTATGTAATCTTGGCACTAAAGTTAATGTTATATCCTATGACTTTTATTTGGAAATAAAAGAAGACATAACATGGACTACAATAGAAAATACTAATATGAAAATCATGTTAGCCAATAAAATTCTTAGAATTCCAATGGGAGTATTTGAAGATGCAGTTATCACAATTAACAATAAAAATTTCCTTATCGATTTTGTGGTTGTTGATATGCCAATCGGCACTCTTTGCCCAATTATATTTGGAAGAAACTTTTTGAGTAATATAGGTGCTATAGTCGATTTCAAAAAGTAGGTTGTTTCTCTTAAGCTTGGGGAAGCGGAAAAAGAATTCCACTTTTCCAAATTTAAAGACAAATCACTATTCATAAAAGAAGCCGAGAAGGAGAAAACTATTGAAGAAATGGCAGCTCTTTTCTTAAATAATCAAGATGAAGAAAGAAATGAAGACCCAAATTGTGGAGAAATAATTATGGAGGATAAAACTCTAGAAGAATTATAAAATGAATTTGATTCATTTCCCAATGAAGAACCTCCAACTGATGAAGCTTTTGAAGAGCCAGAAAAGATAGGGGATGAAGAATTACCACCCCCAGAATTAAAAACTTTACCAGTTAATCTTAAGTATAGATTCTTAGATGATACTAATAAATTCCATGTTATTATTAGTGCTAAACTTTTAGGGGAAGAAGAAGAACTCATGAAGGTACTAAAGGAGCACCGCAAGGCCTTTGGGTACTCAATAGATGACTTGAAGGGTATTAGTCCCATGATAGCCTCCCATCGTATATTCGTGGGGGAAGGTGCAAAACCAGTTGCAGAATTTAATAGAAGAACTCATGAAGGTACTAAAGGAGCACCGCAAGGCCTTTGGGTACTCAATAGATGACTTGAAGGGTATTAGTCCCATGATAGCCTCACATCGTATATTCATGGGGGAAGGTGCAAAACCAGTTGCATAATTTAATAGAAGACTAAAACATGAAATGAAGGAAGTGGTAAGAAAGGAAATAGTATGCCTACTTGACGCAGGTATAATTTATCCGATAAAAGAAAGTGAATGGGTAAGTCCTGTTCATTGTGTTCCAAAGAAACGAGGCTTTATTGTTGCTCCTAATGAAAATAATGAATTGATACCCACTAGAACTATTTTTGGACATATGATGTGCATAGATTTCAGGAAATTGAACAAGGAAACAAGGAAAGATCATTATCCTTTACCGTTCATAGATCAAACTTTAGAAAGGTTAGCAAACCGCACTCATTTTTGCTACTTGGACGGATACTCTGGTTTTTTCCAAATAGTTGTTCATCCTGAAGACCAACTTAAAACAACTTTCATTAGTCCTTATGGTTTACATGCTTACCGACGTATGCCTTTTGGTCTATGTAATGCTCCAGCTACTTTTCAAAGATGCATGACTGCTATATTTGCAGATTTTATAGAACTTATAATGGAAGTATTTATGGATGATTTTTCTGTCTATGGAACTTTGTTTACTAGTTGCATGGAAATTCTCAATAGAATCTTACAGCATTGCGAAGTAACTAATCTTTTCTTGAATTGGGAGAAGTGCCATTTTATGGTCAAAGAAGGCATAGTTCTGGCACATAAAGTATCAGGTAAGGGTATTGAAGTATATAGCGCTAAAGTTGAAGCAATAAAGAGAATGCCACAACAAGGGACGTAAAAGGTATAAGAAGTTTTCTTGCTCATTTAGTCTTTTATAGAAGGTTCATTAGGAATTTCTCTGGAATTTCTAAACCTTTGACTAATCTGTTGCAAAAGGGAGTAAGATTTAATTTT
Source organism: Avena insularis (assembly GCA_023614405.1). NCBI lineage: Eukaryota > Viridiplantae > Streptophyta > Magnoliopsida > Poales > Poaceae > Avena > Avena insularis. The sequence goes on from CM042689.1 coordinate 176,565,789, forward strand.
GATGATAAATACCTTATTGCCTTTGATAAACTTAAATATGCTTTTTCCGTGCTCGCATCATTAAACCACCTATATGGCATATGATTTTTGATTTAATATGTGAAGCAAGTGATGATGTTGTAGGAGTAACTCTAGGACAACACATAGGTCGTATATTTAATATTATACATCATGCTAGTAGAACTCCCAATAGTGCTCAAAAGAATTATCCTAAGGAAGAAAGGGAACTCTTTGCTATATTTTTCTCTTGTGATAAGTTTCGTTCTTATATTGTTGATGAAAAAGTAAGAGTTCATACAGATCATGATGGTTTAAAAGAACTCCTCGAGAGGAAGTTTCATAAGCCAAGAATGATCTGTTGGATCCTTTAACTTCAAGAATTTGAGTTGCAGATTATGTAGAGACAAGAAGCAAAGATAGTAGATGCATCATCTATATTTACCCAGCAAGACATCGATTTTGTTGAGAGGAGATTTAGTCTTGATGATTTTTGTTTTGAAGAATTATTATATGAGCTAAAGCCAAATCCTCCCAAGAAGAAGAAGAAGTCCTTATTGTTGGAGGAGCTTGTCACTCCAGACTAAATAAACGGTAAGTTTTCTAACTCTAATAAGTGCTTTATTTTCACATATCCTACTATTAATTTTTTTGCCTTTGGATTCCTCTTATTTTCTGAAGTTTTTGAGGGGTTTCTGCAACTATACGACTGCAACTATATGGCCGAGGAATATTCTCCCGCCGTATAGTTGGTCGTTGAACGTTCTATATTCCCCACACGAAATAAATTTTGGGATGCAACATCTATACGGCCGCAACTATACGGTCGGAGAGAAATCTCCCATTGTATAGTTGGTCGTCAAAGCTTCTGTATCCCCTTGCGAAATAATTCTCTAGGTATCATATCTATATGGCCGGAGAAAATTCTCCTGCTGTATAGTTGGTCGTCAAAGCTTCAGTACCCTCGACCCATTTTCATTATTTTTCTTCATTAAAAAACGTTTTGTCGGTTTTTAGTCGGTAATCTAACCGACCCGGGCTAGAAATATTTGGAAGTTTCTGCCCGGAACAAACTATATGGCCGCAACTATATGGGACACGACCGTATAGTTGGTCGTTACGGCCGAGGGCACCTCCAAATCCGCGATTTCTTTTTCTAGTCAGTTTTAATTGTTTTCTTGGATGACAATTTGGTGTTTCTCACAGGTTTTACCAACCTCTGACCGCTCTTATATACCGTCCTATTGTTCCTCTCTCTAATCACAAATCACGAGGAACAAATCTACGTCTTGTTCATACAAGAGAATACACAACATAGAGCCATCAAGATCCAAGAGTCCAAGGGGAGGAGTTCCTATGGAGATCGGAAGCAATAGCGAGCAAGGCAAGGAGATCAAGACTACCTCTTTTGAGTTCTTTGACGAGGAAAAATAACGCCAGAAGAGGGAGTTGAAGGCCCCCGAGTTGAAGATTGAAGAAATAAACAAGGAGGCGCCAGGGACGCCTAGGCATCTTCGGTGGCTGCATGTTTATCTTGATAAACTCGATGAAGATATCAAGCAAACCACTGCAGCATGTTTTACTATGAGTCTCAAGGCAATACAAAACCTACAAGGAAACAATGAGATCATTAAAGAACAAGTGAAAGTGATGGATAAGAATAACCTTCTCTACAAGTTGCACATTAAAGAGCTGGAGGCCATCAATCAATCCCTTCGTCTTAGGCTGGCCCATGAGGAGAAGATACCACATGCCATTGCACCACAGTGACCTTCAATAAAGCACGGTATCAAATAATCCTTGCGATTATTTGATCCCGTCTGGCTTGATTCCAAGCTTGGGGAGATCTTTAAGACCATGTAATCTATTTTACAAGTTTTTATCTCTATTCTAGTTTTGCATTAGTTCGAACTCATAAATAAATTTTGCATCATTAGATTCCCTTTAGGAATAGTCAATCCCTATTATGAAATTCTGAGTTTGTTATAATATATGGAGCATTATTGAGTTTGAGTTTGTCCTATTGGATATACAAATGACTTGAGTATGATTTTACTTGCACTTGATGATAGCAATAGGAGTCTTCCACACCATTGGTATTAATGGAACATATAAAGATAGTTTGATCAATATGTTGTTGGTAATTGGTTTGATTTACCAAAATGAGAAACTATCTAATTAATTAAGATGAAAAAGAAAAACCTTAAACAAAGGAGAAAATATAAGTTCTATCAATGTAACACTACAGTTCTGAAAAGACTGTAGCTTCTATGTGACACGCCAATCCCCGGATCAGTTCATTGGCTCACAATAGAATAAAGATGAATAATATAGCAAAATATCCGTGTATCATAAATAACTAAGGATCCAGAGTAATCATTTATTACAATAGTGCTTAGCTCTAAGGCTAGCTCAACTTATTCAAGTAGCAACATAAATAAATAACTCCTCCATTCTTCAAATTGCCCACAGGTGAACAAGTGCCGAGTGGAGTATCAAGACCTAATCAATCACTCAGAATCTGAACATCCTGCAACATGAAACGTAGCAGCCCCGAAGGGTCAATACATGGAATGTAATAGAAAGTAGAGCTGTTAAAGGAGACAATAAACCTAGCATCGGCATGCTTATTTGGCAAGTGGAGTTGTGTCTAGCTTGCATTTTCAAATATCTTTGTCCTACTTTCATAAATAGTTTTTGATTTTCTTTGAAAATATCCCAAATAAGTTAACCCATCAATATTAAAGAAATTACGAAATTAGAATGAGCGAGAAACATGTCATGAACTCAATATCAAGCAATCAGATGTCCATAACTGGGGACATGACTAATCGATTAGTTTATACACCCTGCAGGGGTTAGTACACTTTACCCATGTAACTTGGCCAGCTTAGCTCTTACCACCAATCTTATATTGGGTAATGATAGGGAGAAGTCCAAGAAGGGACCGTTTGGGAAGTAGCTCCCCAAACCGGACACGCACCGTACCAACCTACCAAAATTCTACATCTCTGGCTATGTGGGTTTGAGTTGCCACAACCTACTGAGGCCAACCAGCCACCCATTTCTTACTGGCACATGGTTGTACATGTAAGCTACAAAATAAAGAAGCCAATAATTTTCTCTTGATACCTGGGTGCTTTTTCGCAATTATAACACCAAAAAATGTCAATCCCATCATACCCAGGAGGTTCATTGATTAAGTTGTTTTTAGTTTTCGCAAACCAACACTTTTATAAAAAACTTTCAGTGATGTAACCCATCCCTCTTCATTCATTGCACGACTAAGCACATCTACCAATGGTGGATCAACTACAAGAGATCCCTACTACATAATAGGACATAGCATAGCGATAGTAGTCCCTATTCATGCATCTAGAAAATACACCACGATACATTAAAAATAGTAGGACAATAGTCATGAACAAATTAACATCTACTTGCCTTGGCTGCAACAGTCGAATGAACAATCCTCACATGAGCAAGTGTTGCACTCATCACAATCTACATGGCACAATTGCAACACATAAACAATCCAAACACAACCATAGATAAATGCACAAATGCATGCATGGCATCTTAATGCAAGTTTCAGTAGCATATGGGTGTTCTCTGTTGTTTAGGACTACTGATGATATGCATGAAAAAGTTTTGATGCAATGGAAAACATTTGTTAAGAAATAGTGACCCAATTAATGGGTTTTAAGGAAAATAATAATACCAGGTTGTGTACTTTGTTGTAAAATCTGGAACAAATAACTACTGTGTGGGAAAGTTAATTTGTGACCAGGGGAAACTGGAATCACGCAAAAAGGATTTATAGAACTTTTTGTATAATTAAAATACTCCAGAAAGCCTTTTATTACTTCCACAGATTTAAGTACATCAAGCCTTTCATTTTAATTCATAAATAGATTCTACAAGTTCTTGTGAATCCGTAGACATATTATTTGCAATTTTCTGAGCAGTACTTATTTTACTATGATTTTATTACACTAAATAATTCATTAAACAATTTAATTACTCATGGCAAAACCTTACTGTAAAAGTTTGAACTAATTGCACAGCAATGTTCTACGTGAAAAAATAAATCCAACGATATATTATTCTTGATTTTTGGACCTGTAGATTAATTACTATAGATTTTACAAGTTCTAGCCTTTTTTTGCAATTTCTTGAAATTATAACTCCACAGTCAACGTCCACGCTGACGCGGCAGGTGACGTGGCGTGCCATGATTCGCCGGTACCCCTTCGGGTCGGGAACACACGATGGCCGTCCGATTTAAAGACGATCGTGCAGATCACAGTGAGTGTGGCGAGCTCACCGAAGCGGTTGACGGGGGCGGTGGCGATGACTTGGTGACGGCGGTCGGCGGTGGTCTGGTGGTCCTAGGATTCGTTCGGAGGTACTGCTCGGCTCGGCAGGGGTCGTCGGTTCCTCTGGTGCAAGCAGAAGCCTCCAGTTCGTGCTCCTGTAGTCCCCCGTGGTAGAGTCCTTGTAACATCCCAGCATTAGAGCTTAGACATAAGATGAACCCAGATGTGTGCATTGCATTCATGCAAAGAAAATCCGAATAATTTTGGCGCCTTTAAAATAGAACTTGTCAAAGTGATTGGAGCTTCTCTTAACTTGACGGAATTGAAGTAGATCATCAAGTTAACTGCGATAAGTTTCAATATGACCTTTCCTAAAACCTTATTTGGTTAAACATGATTTGGTCTAAGGGTAGACCAGATATAATAAAATGTCACTCATAATACATTGCTTAAATGATTCATATATGATCCTTAAGGGATCATATCATACTATTCATCATACCAACCTATGAATACTAAGTTAAGATTACCACTAGAATAATAAAAATGCAATGATTAATGCTGACCTATCTTATATTTATCTATTCCTACTATGAGTATCATAGTAATACCTAACCTTAAACTCTTAAATGAGTTGGAATTGGAAAGAGACTAAGTCAGTATCATCCACCATATATCTTTATTTCCATATCAATCTTTATGGAACCTATCTTAATATCCGTTGTTCATCAATTTTGAGTAATCAACCATTGATTCACAAATTCTTTAACTATCAATCTTTGATCTACTATTTCTTGATCTTATCAAAACATCTACTTAAATCTTTTAATGAGGGCATAGTCCATTAATAACCTTAATCCAATATGAGATACTAAGAAGAAAATTTCAAGATAATGGAAAGTAGGATTGATAAATTCTTGCTTAGCCAACTAAGAACTTAAGGAATAAATGATTAAAGGATTATAATGGTGATGCTTTATCCACCTATGTTGAATGCTTATATTTAGTATAAGTAATACTAGTGGGTAGAACATGATGGGAACCCTAGAAGAGATAAGTTATCCTAGAGTAGTCATTGCAAGCCACATAAATATAATTTAGGGTTGGAGTAAAGTGAATATAGGATGATATTACTCAACTAAAGCTAGTATAGCATAGAGTCATAGAAGTGGTGTAATTCATCTTTAAGGATAGTCAACTTTAGAGAAAGGTAGTTGGATGCATACAACTAATAGATATACATTATTAATGAATGATTAAGGAAGATTATGAGTGGAGTTTGAAGGAACTATTTGTTGGATGGAAGGCTATCAACAGTAGAGTAGTAGGTGCAATCAAGCAAGGATATGTGGAAGTTAGGAAATATTTTAGTATCAAACTCATTTGATTCATCCATGAGTTTAGAAGGTTAATCGGTGAATGAGAATAGTACTATGAAGTAAACCTCATCATGTTAATCATGATAATAGATAGAAAAAGGTAGTATATCTTGGAAAGGAATTCTTTAATAAGAAGTCTAGAATTATGAATTATGGAAGATATTAATTATTGGTAACCAACCAACTTTAAATCTTAAGCCAAACATAATATCCATTTCATGTGATTGATCTATCATCCTATATTCATATCACTTTATAGAAATACTTTTCAAGAGAAAATCACATAAGCACATCTCTATTAATTCCAACCATCATAACTATATGTGCTTAAGTATATCTTTATCAATTCCTTTCTATAAAACATTCAAGATATAACTTTCAAGTACTAAAGGTGATGTCAACAAATATCCCAAATAGAAAAAAATATGTTTAGTTATTGAATCTTTAACCACATCCATAAAGGAGTCTAAGTATATTAAGAAAAAACCTAAACCCAAAGGTAAATAATCATAATTTAAAATCCTAAACCTCTTTATTTATCATAATAAAATAGATACATTGTCATTTTCCACATTAATGGAAGTAGTAAGAACCATGTTAATCTGTTTCATATTTCATGCAACAAATAATGATATAGGATCATTATACATATACAAATTTATATTCAAACTCTGAATCAACTAGAGTCAAGTCATATAAACAAATAAGAATACATCATTCAAGAAATCCATAATTAAAAGAAGAGAGAGAAATAATAAGAAAAGCTTCTAAAAATTATTAAAAAGGGGTCCATATTGAGCAAGTAAAAGAAATACAAAAATAATATATAATAAAAGTTCACAAATGATACTAAATATACTATAGTATTATTTCAATTATCCAGCAAATAAATCCTACAAAGAAAAGTTCAAAATATAAATCAAATTCAAATCTGAAAAGGAAAACAGAAAATAGAAAAAAACAAATAAAAACATTACCTGGCCGTGGCCCAACATCTCTGTATTTATCTGACGCCCATGTGCAGCCCACAGCAGCCCAGTAACCATCCTAGTTCTTTCTCTTCTGTGACTGACAAGTGGGGCCAGATAAGGACTGCGGGTTGAGAATAAACATACGCTTGGGGGTTATCTGCAAAGCAACATGTCGCCGTCATCCTCACGCACACAGACAACTCGCTAGAGGAGCTCGCCGCCGCTCGATGCCGTCATCGTCGTATTTGCGCCAAGATCAACGCCGCCGTTGCCAGGAGAGGATAAAGAGGCCATCACGACACCCCTGCTCTTCCTCATCCTCAATCACTCTCTCTAGACTCATTTCTCTTCCTCACACGAGAACCCAGTTCGTCGGAGTTCATCGTTCCGACCAACTCCGACCACCCCTCGCCTCGTGATAGCCACCGTTAGACGCGCCGTCGTGGACTGAACCACCTAAGACCAAGCATGGAGGCCCGCTCACCAGGAATCATGTGAAATCGAGCATTCCTTTTCCTCGGCCGCTGTGGCCATTACCATCGATTCGCCATCGTCACGCCTCTCCATGCCTCCTCGACCGCTCTATCGTCATCAGGGTAAGTTTACGCATCTCTGGACCCTAATTTCGCTTGCTAAATCTCACTGTAGACCTAGTTTCGTTGAGCACCGCCGCTAGCCGCCGTAGAAGCTCGTCGCCGGTTGCCCTCCGATGACCATTAGATAGCGGCGCTACCACCAATAGGATCGCCTCGATCTCCCTGTCCAACAAACCTAGCCACAGCCCCGCGCATGCACCAGATTGATCGATTGATCCTCAACCAGTGAGAATCAACTCGAGTGACGTCATGCTCACCTCAGGATCGAACCACGTCAGCTAGTTTGACTGGTCTTTGTCTCGCGTGGCTGGTGACGTGGCCCAGGGCCCATGTGTCATCAACTGGGAGTAGAGAGAAGGTCAGTAACAAATGCATTTTCTTTAACCAGTGTGCTAAGGTGGCCACTGTCCCACTAGTCATTGACTGAGGCTGGATTGGGGTGCTGTAAGATCCCTCCTTTATAAAGGAAAAGGATCCCTGTGATTGCAATGCTAGTCCCTGGATCATTACTAGCATCCACAGTTTAAGATGAAGTACACAGATACAAAGGTAATTATTACATCCATTCCAGAGATAAACATAGTCTTTACAACTCAAGGCCACAGGCCTATTACAAAAGTTTGAATAAGTAAATAAATATAAGTCTTCATCTTCATGTGCCACAGGCAAACATGTTGAGTGTAGACTCATGACACCTAATCCTCATCAGAGTAACCTGCAACATCACAAGTTACAGCCACAATGGGTCAATACTTTGGAATAGTATTGGCAAGTGATACCTTAGTATATTTTAAGTGGTCTAGATACTATATGCAAATTTGGCTAAGTGTGGCTTGGCTTGCTTTGCTCAAAATAGGTATTGCCTATTAGTTGAAATCACTAAGTTTTTCTTTGTCAAAACTTTACCCAAGGAACCACCAATAGACATTGAGGTCCTTCACCCTTGTTCACCCACAAGTTTTTACTTAGAAGTTGGAATGATGAGATTCTTGATAGCTTCCATGTCTTGATGCTCAAGTTGTCCATTACCATGGACTTGGCTAAGTACTTAGATTTTTCCATCTGCAGAGGTTGTGCACTTTCCCCACCAGACTTGGTTTCACCAAGACAGGACCTTTCAGAAGCCTTCCCTTAGACCAAATGGACGCGCTCCAACCTATCAATCCCACTACCACCAACTGTCCAAATGGCTAAGTTCTAGCAACCTATGTGATCCAGGCAGAGCCCATATTGCCAAGTGGCTGCACTAGAAGCTTCTCACTTGGCCTCTAAAATCCCTTTGCTCCTGGGTGGCTTTCCACAAGTGAGATACACAAGGTAAACCATAGCCATGGGCCTTGTGTAACCACTCAACCAAAACCACCAATCAAGTCCCATTCCACCCAGGTGATTCATTGACTTAGTTGTTTTATTAGGCAAAACAAAAGTCCAAAGACTTAGAAATATTTTCATCATAGCATGTATATTTTACCAACCCTTGTTTGCTACTAGCTAGGCTAAGCATGGCATAGATAGTATCTTAACTTAGAAATTTCCTAGCAATTCTACAACTACTTAGGATTTCCCAACATGGCATTAGGCAAAATAATAACATGCAAGACTTAGCAAAATATTTCTAATGCTTAGTATAAAATATAGGGATGGAAATATTCATGAAGTACCACTTGCCCTGGTAGTTGGGAGAGTAGCACTCTTCACAATCACAATCACTAGCACCAAAATCTACACATAGAATATAGCCACAATCACTTACAAAATATATTCAACCAAAAATATATATGCATGCATGCAGGATGCTAAGTGATGATTTTTAGAACTCAACCAAGCAAGTTCATAGTACTGAATCTTAAACAAGTCAAAAACTTGCCAAACCAAGTTTATTTGACACTAAAAACAATTCCTAAACATTTCATATACTCAAATAAGCCCTACACAAGTTTCTGCAAATAAAATCATTTTAACAGAAGCTAAACATTAAACACATTGCATAAACAGAAAGGGCTTGTTCTCCTGATTCCAACGGTATAAAATTTGCCAAAATCTAACGTGGGAATCAAAAGTTACAAACAAAACAAATTTGAACTATAATCTGATTCAAAATCTGTTTTAAATCTAAACTACTGCCACGCGGCGCTATCCTATTGGCTGGTACCGATTCGCTCAGGATCAAGCTTCCGCGCCGTAAGATCAAGTTAGATCCAACGCGCCAGATTCAAATAAAACGCTTTGCTCAGATCTAATTTAAACCGCAAGATCTACATCTAACGGCTGTTGTTGCTTTGACCATAGCCTAGCGGCGCTAGCAGCGGCGTCAGGCGGCGGCGTGTCTGTCAGCGGCGGTGCCGGCGTTCCAGGTCGCCCGGGGAGGGGAGAGGATGCTCACCAGAACCGCCGTGTCGAGGTGAAGCTCAATGTGTCTCTGGTTGGCGAAGGGGCGCTCGGAGTCGTCGGGGATTCCTCGCCGGAGTTCGCGAACGTGTCGGGTACGGCTGCTGGTCGACGTTGGCAAGGTTCTGCGTTGTGCTAAGACAATAGGAGGACACTGTTAGATGCGCAAGACGTTGGGGGTCTTAGGCGTATCAAACATAGGGCAAAGGGCGGCTGGTACTTATGGGGAGAGGTCGCCGGAGTTCGAACAGAGAGTGGCGGCGCTCAGTCGTTGTCGTTGCCGAGGCTACAGACCATGCGCGAGCAAAAGGAAGGTGTTAGTAGATGCGCACGGAGCTGCAAAGCATGCTAGTATGAACCATGGACAGAGGGGGGCACGGTGCTCACCGGAATTCGTCGACGAGGTCGTCGGAACAGCGGCAGTGTCTGGCGAGTTGCGAGCAGCCTGGTGGCATGGAGAGGAAATTGGGTGAGGGGAAATGGCCGCGAGAGGGAGGGGCTTAAGTAGGCAGGAGCTCGACAAGAAACGCCCGGTGAATCAATGCCAATTACGCCGCGGAATCAACGCAGCAACGGCCAGCGGCGACGTGTTCGTGCGCGGAATCTAGGGAAGACGATGATGACGTGGACGGGGCCCGCTTGTCAGCGAATAGAACAGAGAGGGAGTGGGGTCCGAGTGTCAGCGACTCTGGGGGTGCTTTTGCGCGTGAGAGAGAGAGGGGACCCGGGTGGGCTAGCTGGGCTGGATCTGCTGATGGGCTCAAAGTCTGGCGCCGGCCCTTTTCTATTTCCTTTCTCTTTTTCTTTTTCTGTTTTGATTTTCTAGATTGATTTTCAAATGATTTCAAAAGATTTTGAATTCAAACTTTTTCCAGGATTTTGTAGGGTGCAACATTCACATTTCAGGGCATAAAATCAAGTGGTCTCTCTGTTCAAGCTTGGTTCTTTTGAATAAACAAAAATAAACAGTGCCATAGCACTTGATTTGCAAATGTTTTGAAAATGGTTTTGAAACCATTTTTATTTTGTATATTTTTGTTCAAACTCCACACTCAAACCAATCAACAAGGAAACAAACAAACTTGGTTTTAAAACACTTAAGCTCTCAAATGGGGATGGTCATTTGATTTAAGTTTGCTCACATAAAATGATAGCACTATGTGCTTCTGTTTTCTTGAAATTGGTTTGAAATTGATCTCAAAACTATATGCATGCATGAATGATATGCAATCTTTGAAATCATAATTTTAGGGATGTTACAAATCTAACCCCCTTAAGGTGAATCTCGCCCTCGATATTCGGTTTGGCTAGCAAATAGGTGAGGGTGGTCTTTCCGAAGATCATCTTCTCTTTCCCATGTTGCTTCCTCTTCGGAATGATGATTCCACTGCACTTTGCAAAACTTGATAGTCTTAGTCCTTGTGACTCTTTCTGCAGTCTCAAGAATATTGATAGGTTTCTCCTCATAGGTGAGATCACTTTCCAATTGAACCTCCTCCAAAGGTATAGTATCCTTCAAAGAAGTTTATTCCATTTCTAGATGACATTTCTTAAGCTGACTCACATGAAACACATTATGGACAGCTGACAGAGATTCTGGAAGTTCAATTTCATAGGCAACTTCTCCTTTGCGACTCAGAATCTTGAATGGCCCAACATATCTTGGTGCCAATTTTCCTTTGACTCCGAATCTCTTCACTCCACGAAGTGGTGATACTCTAAGATAGGCTCTATCACCAACTTCGTAGGTGACTTCTCTACGCTTAGGATCTGCGTAGCTTTTCTGTCGGGACTGTGCTATCTTCAACCTGTCCTTAACCAATTTGACCTTCTCTTCGGATTCTTTGATAAGATCTGGCCCAAATAAACTTCTTTCTCCTACACCATTCCATAGCAATGGGGTGGTACACTTTCTTCCGTAGAGAAACTCAAATGGTGCCATCTCAATACTGGCTTGATAGCTGTTGTTATAAGAAAACTCTGCGTAAGGCAGACTTTCATCCCAACTGGCTCCATAGTCTAGGGCACATGCCCTCAACATGTCTTCAAGAATCTGATTAGTCCTTTCGGTTTGTCCATCAGTTTGAGGATGAAAAGCAGTGCTGAATTCCAACCTCGTTCCCAATGATTCATTTAACTGTCTCCAAAAATGGGAAGTGAATTGGGTTCCCCTATCAGACACAATACTCTTGGGCACTCCATGTAGACATACAATTCTACTCATGTAGATTCTGGCTAACTTAGCACTTGTGTAGGTTGTCTTCACGGGTATGAAATGAGCCAATTTAGTTAGGCGATCCACTACTACCCAAATAGAATCGTATCCTGACCGGATCCTTGGTAATCCGGTAATGAAATCCATACCAATCTTGTCCCACTTCCAATCAGGAATAGGTAGTGGTTGAAGCAAACTGGCTGGTTTCTGGTGTTCCGCTTTTACTCTACTACACACATCACACAAAGCAATATGTTCGGCGATGTCCTTCTTGAGATTATTCCACCAAAATCTTTCCTTCATGTCCATGTACATTTTGGTGTTACCCGGATGAATGGAATATGGTGAGTTGTGTGCTTCTTGCAAAATCAGTTTCATGACTCCGGATCTTGTGGAACAGATCGCTTCCATGCCATAAAGTACCCTGTTCGTCTTCATGGAACTCTTTGGCTTTTCCTTTGCCAATCTTTTCTTTAATCTCTTCGATTTCTTTATCTACCTTCTGAGCTTCTTTGATCTTGTCCAACAAAGTGGGTTGAACATCGAAAGACATGAGATGTCCTTCAGGCACAATCTCCAACCTGAGTTTTCTGAATTGGGCACAAAAATCATCTGGCAATTCTCCTTTGGTAAGGCCATTCACAAAAACCTTACGGCTTAGAGCATCCGCAACAACATTCGCTTTACCGGGGTGGTATTGCAAACTTAAGTCATAGTCTTTGATGAGTTCTAGCCATCTTCTTTGTCTCATATTAATCTCCTTCTGGGTGAAGATATACTTCAAACTCTTGTGATCTGTGAACACTTCACAACGCTTTCCCAAAAGATAGTGCCTCCATGTTTTGAGTGCATGGACGATAGAGGCTAACTCTAAATCATGAGTAGGATAGTTCACCTCATGAGTTTTGAGTTGTCTCGAGGCATAAGCCACAACTTTACCGTCTTGCATAAGTACTGCACCCAAACCTTGATGAGATGCATCACAATATACTTGGAAATCCTTTTCCAAATCTGGCAGACACAAGACTGGTGCTGTCACAAGTCTCTTCTTCAACTCCTGAAAGCTGAGTTCACAACCTTCAGACCAAGCAAACTTCTTGTCTTTCTTTAGCAATTCAGTCATGGGCTTAGCTACCTTAGAGAAATTCTCAATGAACCTTCTGTAGTAACCTGCTAAGCCAAGGAAACTACAAACTTCTTTCACGGACTTGGGAGATTCCCATTCAGTCACAGCTGAAACCTTAGCAGGATCAACTGCTACACCATCCTTTGTCATAACATGTCCAAGAAATCCGACTTTATCCAACCAGAATTCACACTTGCTGAATTTAGCATAAAGTTTATGCTCCCGTAACTTCTCAAGTATCAAACACAAATGTCCTTCATGCTCTTCTTTGCTCTTGGAGTAGACTAAGATGTCATCGATGAAAACGACAACAAACTTTTCAAGGAATTCCATGAACACCTTGTTCATCATATTCATGAAGTATGCTGGAGCATTGGTCAACCCAAAAGGCATTACGGTGTACTCATACAATCCATACCTTGTAGTGAAGGCTATCTTAGGTATGTCTTGTTCTCTTATCTTGAGTTGAAAATAGCCTGACCTTAGATCAATCTTTGAGAACACACAAGCTCCTTCTAGCTGATCAAAGAAGTCATTGATTCTGGGCAAAGGGTATTTATTCTTGGTAGTTACCTCGTTGAGTGAATGGTAATCTATGCATAACCTTTGACTTCTATCTTTCTTCTCCACAAACAAGACTGGGGCTCCCCAAGATGAAGAACTTGGTTGAATAAATCCTTTCTGCAACTGTTCTCCAAGTTGTTTCTTGAGTTCTTTCAGTTCATCAACTGACATTTTATATGGTCTCTTTTCTATTGGTCCAGACCCTGGTACCAAATCTATCAGAAACTCCACATCTCTATCTGGTGGCATTCCCGGTAATTCTTCCGGAAACACATCCGGATACTGACTCACAATTGGCACACTGTCCATGCTAACCCCATTAAGAGAATTTAGCTTACTTCCTTTGGATTCAAAGTTGGACTTGAATTTAATTCTTTTTCTTTCCGGGGTTGTGAGTGCAACTTTACGATTGGCACAATCTAGTACTCCTTCATACTTAGCCATCCAATCCATTCCCAATATTACGTCCAGTCCTTGGGAATCTAGGATTATCAGACTCACTGGAAATTTATGCTTTCCAAACTCTATTACTAGATCCCGGCATCCAAGACTTACTATCATATCTCCACCCGGAGAACTAACTTTTATTGGACACCCAATGTTTTCAGTTGGAAACCCATTTCTATCAACAAATGCTTTTGATATGAATGAATGCGATGCTCCAGTATCAAAAAGAACAAATGCTGGAATAGAATTGAGTCTGAACTTACCAGCAACAGCATCATGCTCCTCATAGACCTCCTCCACATTGATGTGGTTTACCTGTCCCTTCTAAAAAGGGTTGGGCTTGTTAGGTCCTTCAACTTTCTTTTCGGGGCAGTCATTTGCATAATGCCCCATCTTCTTGCATTTGAAGCATTCAACCTGACTGATGTCTCTCTTAACAGGCTGACTTCCACTTCCATTACCACTATGGTGGTTCTTATGTCCACTCTTGTGGTTTTTGTACTTGTCATTGTCATGACTACGGTGATGCTTGTTGTCATGACGGTTGTGGTTGTGGTGCTTGTTGAATTTCCCATGCTTGTGGGATCCTGAACTTCCGCTGTCATCATAGTGGGAACGTTTGTGAGACGATCCCGAGCTGTGCTTGTCAGAGTGCTTTCTCTTACTACTCTCAACTTGCTTCATTTTGTTCTCCAAAATAGCAGCCTTGTCACAGAGCGATTGATAAGTGGGAACATATGCCACAACCAATTGCAGATTCAGCTCATCATTCAAGCCTTCAAGAAATTTTTCCTTTCTCTTAGCGTCGGTGTCAACTTCATCCGGTGCATAACGCGCCAGATTGTTGAACCTTTCAATATACTCAGCCACGCTACGGTGGCGCTGCTTCAGATTATGGAACTCTTTCTTTTTCAGACTCATCACTCCTAATGAGATATGAGCAGTGCGAAAGCCATCCTCAAAGATAGCCCATGTCACTTCATCTATGGGAGTGGTGATCTAGAAGTTGTCCCACCAAGTGGCGGCTGGTCCTTCCAGCAGATGTGCTGTAAATCTGACCTTTTCAGCATCCGTACAACCCACGGTTACCAAGTCCTTGTTCACAGAACGTAGCCAATCATTGGCCACCATGGGATCAGTCGTCCCCGAGAACTTTGTTGGCCTCAATCTCAAGAACCTGGTGAGCATATCAAAACCCGGTGGGTTGTTGTTGTTGTTATTGTTGTTGTTATTGCTGTTGTTGTTGTTTTGGTTCTGGTTGAACGTCGTCATCATCTGCATTAACTGAGTTTGAGCAGTCATCATTTGTTGCATTTCTGGAGTGATGTTGTTGTTGTTGTTAGGGTTGGGGTTTGCACGACGGGGGGGGGGGGGCATCTGTGGTTTGTTCAATAGAGATAAGAATGAGATACCCATAGATGCTTTCATGCACATTACATCACATAAGAAAACACAATTAGCAACACATAGATAAAGGTTCAACAACAAGATAACAAGTTCACAAAATAAAACACACAAGTAGCAAGCCATCCACATGTCGGATGGTCCAATAACAAGTTCTCAAATAACAAGTACGATAATCAATGATAAATGAGTAGTCAAATCTACTCCTCGGCATCAACCTCATCCTCGACAAAGGTAAGACCTGCATTCTCCATCGCGGTATTGTATTCCTCAACACTAGTGGTCAAGGTCTCTATCTTGGCCTTGAGAGCCCTCTTCTGGGAACGAAGCCTCTCAATCACCGTCTGCTGCTGCTCGAGCTCGAAGTCCTTGGACTGCAGTTCTTCAGTCATGTCCCTGATCTTCTTGTTCCTATCCTGGACACGCTTCTCCTAACTCTTGAACTTCCTGTCCTGGGTCTCGAACTTTGCCTCCATCTCCTTGACTATCTCGTCTTGCTCCGCGAAGAGCTTGTCCTTCTCGCGCAGCTGCACCTGAAGTTCATCATTGCTGAACATGACGTTGGTCCTGTCGGTGTCCACGTGCCTAATGAGAGACTCTAAGTCCTGGAGGTACAGACGAATCGGCTCTGCTGCGTCCCTCGAATCGTCCTCGAAGTCGATGGACTCTCCATCCTCATCACGTCTTCCGAAGACGTGGAAGTGGGTACCTCTAACCTGTCGGGAGTGTCTCCCTAGTAGACGTCCTATCAGATCCTGCGTAACTACCTCAAGGCCTCTCTCCCTGTCATCGTGCATGAGCTTGAAGAGAATGGCCTCCGTGGTAGGCTCAGTCTGGCGTCCGGGATGGTTGACCTTGAAGCCCTAGAGGTCCTTCCTCTCAAACTTGGTGAGGGGATGCACCGTGATGGTGGGAAGAGGGAGATTGAGCAAAGTAGTAAGCTCAACGATACGAGGACCAAAGCGAGTAACCTGGAACTCCTCAACAGTGCTGATGGTAATAGGCATCTATTTATAAGATAGAAAAGTTAGAACAACACAATTTAAGTTACAAAAAAAGACAAAACAACACATACATATCCTCGCAAAACACACAAGTCATGCATACATGAAACCATTACATCAATCAAGGTTCAATCTTATTTTAAAGCAACATTTGGAAAATAAGGTGATAAGTGGTGGTCCAACTAACGAAGTACGTTTACAATCCTATCTCACTGGATCTGTTGGCTAACAAAATGTTTCTAGAAGCAATCAGCCTATCTTGCTCACATGACTCCATCACTAAGTCTATAATATCTCCTCTTAAGGTTTGGTTGGTAGCTTCCAACTCTTGGGTATGTTCCTTCTCTTTCTTTAGATCTTTTCGGAGGTTGAGCATTCTGCACTTGACTCTAGCACTAAGTTCTTTGATAGTCCTCCAAGCTGCATCCCTTGCTGACTCAAAGAATGTGGTGTGCACCACAGTGTTGGTGTACATGCAGAATCCTGTTTCCTTTTGGTTGTCTTCCTTGTTTTTGTACAAGTGAAGTTTCACCCACCGGTACTCAACTCCTTCATCCATCACAGGAAAGCCTTTGTACACAGCTGCACCATGTATTTCCATTGCCACCATGAGGTCATTGAGAGCTTTGGGAAACTCTATCTCACACTCCAAAGTCATGGTCATGAGTGTTGCTTTCCTTACGGCTTCGTTGATGGAATTCATCTACAAATAGAGATGAGAAAGAAGATTAGAAAAGTTTACGAGAAGAATAGACAAGTGTAGAAGTTGTGAATTTTTTTTCCTTAGTGGTTTCCAATCCTAGGGTCATAATCCTACAGGCAACACAGTGCTCTGATACCATCTGTAAGATCCCTCCTTTATAAAGGAAAAGGATCCCTGTGATTGCAATGCTAGTCCCTGGATCATTGCTAGCATCCACAGTTTAAGATGAAGTACACAGATACAAAGGTCATTATTACATCCATTCCAGAGATAAACATAGTCTTTAAAACTCAAGGCCACATGCCTATTACAAAAGTTTGAATAAGTAAATAAATATAAGTCTTCATCTTCATGTGCCACAGGCAAACATGTTGAGTGTAGACTCATGACACCTAATCCTCATCAGAGTAACCTGCAACATCACAAGTTACAGCCACAGTGGGTCAATACTTTGGAATAGTATTGGCAGGTGATACCTTAGTATATTTTAAGTGGTCTAGATACTATATGCAAATTTGGCTAAGTGTAGCTTGACTTGCTTTGCTCAAAATAGGTTTTGCCTATTAGTTGAAATCACTAAGTTTTTCTTTGTCAAAACTTTACCCAAGGAACCACCAATAGACATTGAGGTCCTTCACCCTTGTTCACCCACAAGTTTTTACTTAGAAGTTGGAATGATGAGATTCTTGATAGCTTCCATGTCTTGATGCTCAAGTTGTCCATTACCATGGACTTGGCTAAGTACTTAGATTTTTCCATCTGCAGAGGTTGTGCACTTTCCCCACCAGACTTGGTTTCACCAAGACAGGACCTTTCAGAAGCCTTCCCTTAGACCAAATGGACGCGCTCCAACATATCAATCCCACTACCACCAACTGTCCAAATGGCTAAGTTCTAGCAACCTATGTGATCCAGGCAGAGCCCATATTGCCAAGTGGCTGCACTAGAAGCTTCTCAACACTTGGCCTCTAAAATCCCTTTGTCCCTGGGTGGATTTCCACAAGTGAGATACACAAGGTAAACCATAGCCATGGGCCTTGTGTAACCACTCAACCAAAACCACCAATCAAGTCCCATTCCACCCAGGTGATTCATTCACTTAGTTGTTTTATTAGGCAAAACAAAAGTCCAAAGACTTAGAAATATTTTCATCATAGCATGTATATTTTACCAACCCTTGTTTGCTACTAGCTAGGCTAAGCATGGCATAGATAGTATCTTAACTTAGAAATTTCCAAGCAATTCTACAACTACTTAGGATTTCCCCACATGGCATTAGGCAAAATAATAACATGCAAGACTTAGAAAAATATTTCTAATGCTTAGTATAAAATATAGGGATGGAAATATTCATGAAGTACCACTTGCCTTGGTAGTTGGGAGAGTAGCACTCTTCACAATCACAATCACTAGCACCAAAATCTACACACAGAATATAGCCATAATCACATACAAGATATATTCAAGCAAAAATATATATGCATGCATGCAAGATGCTAAGTGATGATTTTTAGAACTCAACCAAGCAAGTGCATAGTACTGAATCTTAAACAAGTCAAAAACTTGCCAAACCAAGTTTATTTGACACTAAAAACAATTCCTAAACATTTCATATACTCAAATAAGCCCTACACAAGTTTCTGCAAATAAAATCATTTTAACAGCAGCTAAACATTAAACACATTGCGTAAACAGAAAGGGCTTGTTCTCCTGATTCCAACGGTATAAAATTTGCCAAAATCTAACGTGGGAATCAAAAGTTACAAACAAAACAAATTTGAACTATAATCTGATTCAAAATCTGTTTTAAATCTAAACTACTGCCACACGGCGCTATCCTATTGGCTGGTACCGATTCGCTCAGGATCAAGCTTCCGCGCCGTCGGATCAAGTTAGATCCAACGCGCCAGATTCAAAGAAAACGCTTCGCTCAGATCTAATTTAAACCGCAAGATCTACATCTAACGGCTGCTGTTGCTTTGACCATAGCCTAGCGGCGGCGACTGGCGTCGGCGTGTCTGTCAGCGGCGGTGCCGGTGTTCCAGGTCGCCCAGGGAGGGGAGAGGATGCTCACCAGAACCACCGTGTCGAGGTGAAGCTCAATGTGTCTCTGGTTGGCGAAGGGGCGCTCGGAGTCGTCGGGGATTCCTCGCCGGAGTTCGCGAACGCGTCGGGTACGTCTGCTGGTCGACGTTGGCGAGGTTCTGTGTCGCGCTAAGACAAGAGGAGGACATCGTTAGATGCGCAAGACGTTGGGGGTCTTAGGCGTATCAAACAGAGGGCAAAGGGCGGCTGGTACTTATAGGGAGAGGTCGCCGGAGTTCGAGCAGAGAGTGGCGGCGCTCAGTCGTTGTCGTTGCCGAGGCTACAGACCATGCGCGAGCAAAAGGAAGGTGTTAGTAGATGCGCACGGAGCTGCAGAGCATGCTAGTATGAACCATGGACAGAGGGGGGCGCGGTGCTCACCGGAATTCGTCGGCGAGGTCGTCGGAATAGCGGCAGTGTCTGGCGAGTTGCGAGCAGCCTGGTGGCGTGGAGAGGAAATTGGGTGAGGGGAAATGGCCGTGAGAGGGAGGGGCTTAAGGTGGAGCTCGACAAGAAACGCGGTGAATCAATGCCAATTACGCCGGAATCAACGCAGCAACAATGGCGTGTTCGTCTTGCGGAATCTCGGGAAGATGATGATGACGTGGACGGGGCCCGCTTGTCAGCGAATAGAACAGAGAGGGAGTGGGGTCCGAGTGTCATCGACTCTGGGGGTGCTTCTGCGAGTGAGAGAGAGAGGGGACCCGGGTGGGCTAGCTGGACTGGATCTGCTGATGGGCTCAAAGTCTGGCGCCGACCCTTTTCTATTTCCTTTCTCTTTTTCTTTTTCTGTTTTGATTTTCTGGATTGATTTTCAAATGATTTCAAAAGTTTTTGAATTCAAACTTTTTCCAGGATTTTGTAGGGTGCAACATTCACATTTCAGGGCATAAAATCAAGTGGTCTCTCTGTTCAAGCTTGGTTCTTTTGAATAAACAAAAATAAACAGTGCCATAGCACTTGATTTGCAAATGTTTTGAAAATGGTTTTGAAACCATTTTTATTTTGTATATTTTTGTTCAAACTCCACACTCAAACCAATAAACAAGGAAACAAACGAACTTGGTTTTAAAAGACTTAAACTCTCAAATGGGGATGGTCATTTGATTTAAGTTTTCTCACATAATATGATAGCACTATGTGCTTCTGTTTTCTTGAAATTGGTTTGAAATTGATCTCAAAACTATATGCATGCATGAATGATATGCAATCTTTGAAATCATAATTTTAGGGATGTTACAGGTGCGGTGTAAACAGTATTTCCTGTTTAAGAAATAGATAAAATGTTATAAACTTAATTATTAATATTCCAGAAATCAAATAAATGCTTAAATCTTGTTTAATTAATAACTTTTGATTTATGATTCAGAAAAATGTGTATAATATATGAAAATTTTCAGAAAAATAAAATATACAACTTAACTTCATATCCAAAATTATTATGATGATTATTTAAATAAATATTATTTAATAAAATTCTAAAAGTAATAAAACTTGTTAATTCATATTTTAATAATGGAAAATGTTAACAATATAAATAAAATACCAAAAATCTTAGAAAAATAAAAATTATAATTTGAAACCATAATCATGTATTATTATTTCACTTAATTAAGTATTCATTATTTATTAAGTAATAAGAATTATAAAAATCATATCTTATTATTTATAAATCACAAAAATAAATATAATATACCAAAATGATCACAAAAATAATATCTACATGTTAAAAATTTAATAATCTCCTTTTGAGTTAAATAAAAATTTAAATATTTTAATAAATCAAATTTAAACTTATTTACTTCATTAATAATTCATATCAGGATAAATAAAATTTATTAATATTTCTAAAATGAGTCAAATAAGTCTAATAAATAGTATTAGTCTTAAATATTAATAATATAAGGCCATAATAGTTTAAAACATTATAAATACCCTTTTATTTAAATTATCCTCAACCTTGAGGGAAGATTATATCCTCAAAGGATTCCAATTGGTGATAAAAACCTTAAAGAATAACTTGTTAATAAGTCAGATCATTCCTATCTACTTTAACCACCAGATTACAAAAACTACCACCACACTATAATAAATCCATAATTAGTTAAGTAATATTATATTTTGGTTTATAAACTATAACCACTCATTGATAAAAGTTAAATGATACTACTCCATTATAAAAATCAAGAAACCACTACACTAAGTAAAAGGATAACCAATTCTAAGTAACCTAAAGGAAACATTCCAAATACACAAGATACAAATGTTATAAGTATTATACTTTCATAATTATCTATATTTTAAAGTTAACTTTAGTCTCCAAAAATCTAAATATAATACAATAAACATTACTATATGTTTTATAGTTAACTTTGGTCTTAAGTAGTTAAGTTATAAACACATCTCAAACCCAAACCATTCGAGCAAACATAAATAACAACTACCCAACTCAACTAACCCCAAAGCTTGTTTAGACCTTAGAAGAGAAACCTTTTATTTCTACATATGTGTTGCTCACAACCACTTATAAGCTCTAATAGAAGCACAAATGTGAAACTTATCTAAAAGGACCACACATTCCAAAGTAACCATTTCCGGAATCCAAACCCTAGGACAACGTTATCCCCGGGATTTGCGTTTAGAACGTGCATCCCATTACTTATGCATAAAAGCATATTGCTTCTTTAAACATTAGTCCTTACCGGACCAATGATGCTGATTTCACATTTGGGATCTTATACTGACTCGAAGACCGTGAGTGCATAATCTTGCAATCACAAAAGGCAAGTTCACACTTGCTCATGTCCTTTGTTTATTTTCTATAAAGTATTTTACAAATCCAGTGTTGTTATCACCTGCATTTGAAAAAGGTCTTAAAACACTATTTTTGATAATAATATGAACTATTGGTTACTAATCCAGGGTGATCAGCTTATCTATTAAATCTGACAGTTGGAATACCACTGTTCAGAACTATATCACCTAGGACTTAACAACCAATGTCACTAGTGATTCTTGCGCCGTATATTACGCGTTGACCATGAGATTTGGAATGGGACGGAGAAGTCAGCTGTATCTTCTTCCTCTCGCATGAAGCAGGATGTGCAGGTCGTGACTGTTATCCTCGTAGCGTGCATATTAATTGGTAATTCGTAGAGGATATGCAGCATATGGGTGGGAACCCTCATCGTCCCACGATAGTTTTGGCATCTAACGGTTTGTACAAACCATTGCCTTAATCCAATATGTGGGCGTGGTGTACACCAAGGAGGCATGCGAGGTTGCGAAGGGGGTAGTGAATGGCTTTTATCATCTTCTGGGCCCCACATCATGGAATTGTGGACGGGAATAAGCTGCCCGGTTGTGCAACAAAGAGTTGATCTCTCATGGGTAAAGTAACGCACCTCTGCAGAGTGTAAGAACTGTAACTGGTTACTCCCTGTTCTGGGAAGGAGCTGCGAACGCGGCAGGAAAGGAACTCCATGAAAGTTCTGGTCAACCCGTGAAGTCTGACGGACATAGCTTTTCAGAATAAAAGAAACCTTTGAAGAAATGTTTGTGAAAACTTGCATTGCCTACGACCTACGGTCTGTGGCTGTAGTTATAGTGCATCAAACACTCCTTTTCTAGTGAATTTGCTGAGTATGCTCGTACTCAAAGTATCTTCTTAACCCTTGCTATATTCTGAAGTTGGAATAGACAAAAACCACATCAAGTTATGCTCCTAGACTTATCATGCCCAGCTAAAGCTCTTCAATGAAGACAAGGAAGTCAACATATACCTCAACTCAAGTGAAGACAAAGTTACTGATTAGATAGGAATATAATCTCTAGCCAAATAACCTATTTCTGTACTGTGTTGCAATAGCAGCAATGCCAACCTCTTAGCTAGAATACTAGACTTAATAGTATAATCGTTCTTGCGTTATTTATCTTTGATTCTTCTCCGTAATAAGTTCTTTCTCTCTCTTTAACCTAGAGTGTTCTCTGGATCTTGTGTAAAGAGTGAGTTGTAACCTTTAGCCATGTATTGGACCCGCTGTGTTCCCGTTGTGCCATTCTGAGGGATGTAATACTAGTGAACGGTGTTTCATTGATGTTATGTCAACGACTATAGTATACTACATCATGCAGTGGTATGCTGGGTCACCGCAGTTGGTATCAATGGATATGCTTTGACCTTAGGTTGGAAACCTAGTAAATGGGTAGAACCTGTAGGACACATCCAAGTGATAATAAAGAGTTCTCTAGTGATATGAGGGATATTCATTTGAGAATAATCCTGTATGTTACTAGTGCGATAACTCTTTTATATGATTGCAATTCCGATCATTACCCAAGAGTTTTAACTCTATGTGACTGATGATAATTTCTTATCTACAGTTCCACATGGCACCCCGATATCCACCCCGGAATGTTCAAGTGATGAACAGGACGTTGGATGACTACGGAGGGGATTGGACAAACAATCTCCGACAACTTCTATGGAGTTTGGAATGTGAATCGAGACTTTTGGTCAAGATTTACAGTTACTATGATGGACAGGTATTAGCTAAATACCGTGTCATGATCATGTTACCCAAGAAGTTAGGACTTAAGGGAGAAATGCCATCAGGAGAGGCAAGGTGCATGACATCTGCATATCACATTACCGTAGTAGCAACCATAACCATGATCCGAGAACAGAAATCCCAAGCTCTAGAAGGTAGTACTCATACCATTATACCACATGAAACCTCAAACCCAGAGCATGAGTTAGATCGCTCTACTCTAGTCCAAGCTGAACCTACTCTAGCTGTAGAGTATATGGATCATTATCGGTCTTTACTAAACACTTATCACAACACTCACCAAGTCTTAGTTCAGGAGATGGATACAGTCATTGAGGATTTTACTGATCCTGATAAAGCAATGGCTCATAGGAAGAAGCTAGATAAAGAAGCTAGGCATCCCAAATACATACCTTCAGGAGAAGTGTTTGAGGAAACTGAGTTTGATGACCCAAACTCGGAAAATTATGCCTACTATCAAAATGACTTCAAGCCACCTGAAGACCTATGGACCAAGTACAACTCCGAACAACATGAATGGAATAGAGTTACTCCAAACAACCCTGAGCCCAACAAGTATGGATGGGAAATAGAATCTCAAGGTAAAACCATAGGAAATCCTATACCTTGTGATACAGGTATTGAAGAAGAAATCAACTATAACCATAGAGAGCCTTATGTACCATATGGTGGTAATACTAATCCGATCAACTTAGAAGAGTATTCTGATAGCTACTACACCAATATATATGACTGGATCCAAGAAAAAGCTAAGGAACCAACTTACTATGAGGAAGCGTTGCCGGAAAATCTGGAATATTCTATAGAGGATTACGCCAACTATAGTCATTTCCCAATGACTAATCTCAGCGTCGGTACTTCTAATCAAGAATACGCACCTCCTGGATGCTCTTATGCTCCAGAAGGCAGTTGTAGGACTTCACGTCATCATGGACAGAACTCCAGGAAGCACTAGAGGAGGATGAAAGTAAGAAAGGAACAACATCCCAAGGGATGAGGGCTTGAATAATGTATATAGAGGGTAATGCGTATTGTAGTTTGAAGGGTTTGCCGAAATAAGTGAGGATATATCCACCAGAACAACAAGTTCTTGTAAGATAGTTGTGTAAATAATTATGGAGTAGACCGTTGGAACATCTGGTACATTTGTAAATTATTCAAAACCTATGCGTAATACATGGTATATGTTTTGTTGTTTATCGATTTTGGATCTTATTGATTGACTAGATCTGTACATGAAGTTTAATTAGGTGTGCAAATGCATGATGTAACACCCAGTTATTATTTGATGTTATAGACCTAGATAGAAACGGGAATTCGTGTAAGAGAGTGACGAGTTTCGAAGATCATAAGGAAGACTAACTTGAAGGATGAATCATGATGTAAGGGGTATTAACACCATTTGGAGGATAGATAGAACATATGTCATATTTTTGGACAGCTTAGGAAGTAAGTCTGGTGTAGAAGATGTAGGGAGCAACAAGATATGATAAACTGAAAGTTCATTCAAAGTAGGTAAGATGCTAAGAAGTTAATGAAAGAGTTGTACCAAGTTCATGGAAGTATCATGAAAAAGTATCAAGAAGATGCCTTGGAACCAAAAGGGTATTCAAGCTCTGACAATTCAGAGAGAACGCCAGTTGCAGGTCGGAAACTGTAAGGAAGTACCTACCACCCAGAATGATCCACCTTTGGTACGTAATCCGTAGTCGGCATTCTGATCCGCAGTTGGTATTTTGTCCGCAGCTAATATTTGGTTGACATAGTTAACCAAATCATCTTAATGGTTGCATAAAGAGCATTAAATTTGGCCTAAGTTAAGTAAAACCTAAGGAAGTATAAAAATTTAAAGGCGATCATCTTTTGATAGGCTTCGCAAAGTTAGTTTTATCCCAGCAAAAATGTTCAATAGTAAGTACGACATATAGTGCTGAAAGATTTGCTTCGGAGAGCCACAACTATGTGGATACACCGTATAATCTTTCTTCGGACCCTAAACCAGTAAAATATAAGTTGAACAGGAACCAACATTCTAGTTTAAGAACCAATGGTCTCTATGTATGTAGTTTAAAGACTATTAGTAAAATCTAAGGGGGAGAGTAGACATTATGAATGAAGGTTGAAGAAAGTACTATAGGTAATAATGAAAGATTATTTAAAAACCTTAAGAAGGTATAAGCTTGAAGGTGATAAAGGATACATTTAACCGACCAATTCTAAAAGAAACAACTTTTAAGTAACCCTTAAGAAGTAATATAGAACACCTAATTAGGCAAGTATCGAGAATGAAAAATTCCAATGGGTATGGAAAAATTGAGTTCAAATCCAATCTGGGAAGGAGTACCAGTATCAAGTATACTACGACAGGAATAGAAAGGTAGTCTTTTGACTAATAACACGGGTATATAGAAGCGTAAAACTTGTTTTAGTGAGAACCTCTAAACTGTACTTAAAATAGTAATAAAGTTTGATGATTAAATAAAAAGAATTGGATTAGGATATCTAATTAGGTTATGGAATACTCCAATTAATTCCATTTAAGGGCATCATGAAGTGGAGAATATAGCAACCACTGCAAAACCATTTCCTACTCCGAAACGGGAGAGTTTGTGAACTTCGAGGACGAAGTTTATTTTAAGGGGGAGAGTCTGTAACATCCCAGTATTAGAGCTTAGAAATAAGCTGAACCAAGATGTGTGCATTGCATTCATGCATAGAAAATCCGAATAATTTTCGCGCCTTTAAAATAGAACTTGTCAAAGTGATTGGAGCTTCTCTTAACTTTATGGAATTGAAGTAGATCATCAAGTTATCTGCGATAAGTTCAATATGACCTTTGCTAAAACCTTATTTGGTTAAACATGATTTGGTCTAAGGGTAGACCAGATATAATAAAATGTCACTCATAATACATTGCTTAAATGATTCATATATGATCCTTAAGGGATCATATCATACTATTCATCATACCAACCTATGAATACTAAGTTAAGATACCACTAGAATAATAAAAATGCAATGATTAATGCTGACCTATCTTATTTTTATCTATTCCTACTATGAGTATCATAGTAATACCTAACCTTAAACTCTTAAATGAGTTGGAGTTGGAAAGAGACTAAGTCAGGATCATCCACCATATATCTTTCTTTCCATATCAATCTTTATGGAACCTATCTTAATATCTGTTGTTCATCAATTTTGAGTAATCAACCATTGATTCACAAATTCTTTAACTATCAATCTTTGATCTACTAACATCTACTTAAATCTTTTAATGAGGGCATAGTTCATTAATAACCTTAATCCGATATGAGATACTAAGAAGATAATTTCAAGATAATGGAAAAGTAGGATTGATAAAGTCTTGCTTAGCCAACTAAGAACTTAAGAAATAAATGATTAAAGGATTATAATGGTGATGCTTTAGCCACCTATGTTGAATGCTTATATTTAGTATAAGTAATACTGGTGGGTAGAACATGATGGGAACCCTAGAAGAGATAAGTTATCCTAGTGTAGTCATTGCAAGCCACATAAATATAATTTAGGGTTGGAGTAAAGTGAATATAGGATGATATTACTCAACTAAAGCTAGTATAGCATAGAGTCATAGAAGTGGTGTAATTCATCTTTAAGGATAGTCAACTTTAGAGAAAGGTAGTTGGATGCATACAACTAATAGATATACATTATTAATGAATGATTAAGGAAGATTATGAGTGGAGTTTGAAGGAACTATTTGTTGGATGGAAGGCTATCAACAGTAGAGTAGTAGGTGCAATCAAGCAAGGATATGTGAAAGTTAGGAAATATTTTAGTATCAAACCCATTTGATTCATCCATGAGTTTAGAAGGTTAATCAGTGAATGAGAATAGTACTATGAAGTAAATCTCATCATGTTAATCATGATAATAGATAGAAAAGGTAGTATACCTAGGAAAGGAATTCTTTAATAAGAAGTCTAGAATTATGAATTATGGAAGATAGTAATTATTGGTAAACAACCAACTTTAAATCTTAAGCCAAACATAATATCCATTTCATGTCATTGATCTATCATCCTATATTCATATCACTTTATAGAAATATTTTTCAAGAGCAAATCACATAAGCACATCGCTGTTAATTCCAACCATCATAACTATATGTGCTTAAGTATATCTTTATCAATTCCTTTCTATAAAACATTCAAGATATAAATTTCAAGTACTAAATGTGATGTCAACAAATATCCCAAATAGAAAATAGTATGTTTAGTTATTGAATCTTTATCCACATCCATCAAGGAGTCTAAGTATATTAAGAAAAAACCTAAACCCGAAGGTAAATAATCATAATTTAAAATCCTAAACCTATTTATTTATCATAATAAAATAGATACATTGTCATTTTCCAAATTAATGGAAGTAGTAAGAACCATATTAATCTCTTTCATATTTCCTGCAACAAATAATGATATAGGATCATTATACATATAAAAATTTATATTCAAACTCTGAATCAACTAGAGTCAAGTCATATAAACAAATAAGAATACATCATTCAAGAAATCCATAATTAAAAGAAGAGAGAGAAATAATAAGAAAAGCCTCTACAAATTATTAAAAAGGGGTCCATATTGAGCAAGTAAAATAAATACAAAAATATTATATAATAAAAGTTCACAAATGATACTAAATATACTTTAGTATTATTGCAATTATCCAGCAAATAAATCCTACAAAGAAAAGTTCAAAATATAAATCAAATTCAAATCTGAAAAGGAAAACAGAAAATAGAAAAAAAACAAATAAAAACATTACCTGGCCGTGGCCCAACATCTCTGTATTTATCTGACGCCGATGTGCAGCCCACAACAGCCCAGTAACCAGCCCAGTTCTTTCTCTTCTATGACTGACAAGTGGGGCCAGAGAAGGACTGCGGGTTGAGAAGAAAGAAACGCCAGGGTTATCTGCAAAACAACATGTCGTCGTCATCCTCATACACACAGACAGCTCGCTGGAGGAGCTCGCCACCGCTCGATGCCGTCATCGTCGTCTTTGCGCAAAGATCAACGCCGCCGTCGTCAGGAGAGGATAAGGAGGCCACCGCGACACCCCTGCTCGTCCTCATCCTCAATCTCGCTCTCTAGACTCATTTCTCTTCCTCACCCGAGAACCTAGTTTGTCGGAGTTCATCGTTCCGGCCAACTCTGACCATCGCTCGCCTCGTGATAGCCACCGTTAGACGCGCCGTCATGGACTGAACCACCTAATACCAAGCACGAAGGCCCGCTCACCGGGAATCATGTGAAACCGAGCATTCCTTTTCCTCAGCTGCCGCGGCCATTACCATAGATTCGCCGTCGTCACGCCTCCCCAAGCCTCCTCGACCGCTCTATCGTCATCAGGGTAAGTTTACGCATCTCTGGGCCCTAATTTTGCTTGCTAAATCTCACCATAGACCTAGTTTCGTTGAGCACTGCCGCTTGCCGCCGCAGAAGCTCGTCGCCGGTTGCCCTCCGATGACCATTATATAGCAGCACCACCACCAATTGGATCGCCTCGATCTCCTATGTCCAACGAACCTAGCCACAGCCCCGCGCATGCACCAGATCGATCGAATGATCCTCAACAAGTGAGGATCAACTCGAGTGACGTCATGCTCACCTTAGGATCGAACCACGTCAGCTAGTTTGACTGGTCTTTGTCTCGTGTGGCTGGTGACGTGGCCCAGGGCCCATGTGTCATCGACTGGGAGTAGAGAAAAGGTCAGTAACAAATGCATTTCCTTTAACCAGTGTGCT
Organism: Avena insularis; assembly: GCA_023614405.1. NCBI lineage: Eukaryota > Viridiplantae > Streptophyta > Magnoliopsida > Poales > Poaceae > Avena > Avena insularis. The sequence continues at coordinate 176,595,347 of CM042689.1, forward strand.
GAGGTGGCCACTGGCCCACTAGTCATTGACTAAGGCTAGATTGGGGTGCGGTGTAAAAAGTATTTCCTGTTTAAGAAATGATAAAATGTTATAAACTTAATTATTAATATTCCAGAAATCAAATAAATGCTTAAATCTTGTTTAATTAATAACTTTTGATTTATGATTCAGAAAAAATGTCTATAATATATGAACATTTTCAGAAAAATAAAATATACTACTTCAACTTCATATCCATAATTATTATGATGATTATTTAAATAAATATTATTTAATAAAAGTCTAAAAGTAATAAAACTTGTTAATTCATATTTTAATAATGGAAAATGTTAACAATATAAATCAAATACCAAAAATCTTAGAAAAATAAAAATTATAATTTGAAACCATAATCATGTATTATTATTTCACTTAATTAAGTATTCATTATTTATTAATTAATTATAAAGTAATAAGAATTATCAAAATCATATCTTATTATTTATAAATCAAAAAAATAAATATAATATACCAAAATGATCACAAAAATAATATCTACATGTTAAAAATTTAATAATCTCCTTTTGAGTTAAATAAAAATTTAAATATTTTAATAACTCAAATTTAAACTTATTTACTTCATTAATAATTCATATCAGGATAAATAAAATTTATTAATATTTCTAAAATGAGTCAAATAAGTCTAATAAATAGTATTAGTCTTAAATATTAATAATATAAGGCCATAATAGTTTAAAACATTATAAATACCCTTTTATTTAAATTATCCTCAACCTTGAGGGAAGATTATATCCTCAAAGGATTCCAATTCGTGATAAAATCCTTAAAGAATAACTTGGTAATAAGTCAGATCATTCCTATCTACTTTAACCACCAGATTACAAAAACTACCACCACACTATAATAAATCCATAAGTAGTTAAGTAATATTATATTTTGGTTTATAAACTATAACCACTCATTGATAAAAGGTAAATGATACTACTCCATTATAAAAATCAAGAAACCACTACACTAAGTAAAAGGATAACCAATTCTAAGTAACCTAAAGGAAACATACCAAATACACAAGATACAAATGTTATAAGTATTATACTTTGAAAATTATCTATATTTTAAAGTTAACTTTAGTCTCCAAAAATCTAATTATAATACAATAAACATTACTATATGTTTTATAGTTAACTTTGGTGTGAAGTAGTTAAGTTATAAACACATCTCAAACCCAAACCATTCGAGCAAACATAAATAACAGCTACCCAACTTAACTAACCCCAAAGCTTATTTAGACCTTAGAAGAGAAACCTTTTCTTCGAAGGTTATTCTTTTTTCCACTTCAAACAAGAACTCTTATATAAGCAATTTTGACTAGTATTTCATAAGTATATATTTTATTGCTACATATGTGTTGCTCACAACCACTTATAAGCTCTAATAGAAGCACAAATGTGAAATTATCTAAAAGGACCACACATTCCAAAGTAACCATTTCCGGAATCCAAACCCTAGGACAACGTTATCCCCGGGATTTGCGTTTAGAACGTGCATCCCATTACTTATGCATAAAAGCATATCGCTTCTTTAAACATTATTCCTTACCGGACCAATGATGCTGATTTTAGAATTTGGATGTTATACTGACTCGAAGACCGTGAGTGCATAATCTTGTAATCACAAAAGGCAAGTTCCCACTTGCTCATGTCCTTTATTTATTTTTTGTAAAGTATTTTACAAATCCAGTGTTGTTATCACCTGCATTTGAAAAAGGTCTTAAAACACTATTTTTGATAATAATGCGAACTATTGGTTACTGATCCAGGGTGATCAGCTGATCTATTAAATCTGACAGTTGGAATTCCACTGTTCAGAACTATATCGCCTAGTACTTAACAACCAATGTCGCCAGTGATTCTTGCGTCGTATATTACGCGTTGACCATGAGATTTGGAATGGGACGGAGAAGTCAGCTATATCTTCTTCCTCTCGCATGAAGCCGGATGTGCAGGTCGTGGCTGTTATCCTCGTAGCGTGCATATTAATAGGTAATTCGTAGAGGATATGCAGCATATGGGTGGGAACCCTCATCGTCCCACGATATTTCTGGCATCTAACGGTTTGTACAAACCATTGCCGTAATCCAATATGTGGGCATGGTGTATACCAAGGAGGCATGTGAGGTCGCGAAGGGGGCAGTGAATGGATTGGATCATCTTTTGGGCCCCACATCATGGAATTGTGGACGGGAATAAGCTGCCCATTTGTGCAACAAAGAGTTGATCTCTCATGGGTAAAGTAACGCACCTCTGCAGAGTGTAAGAACTGTAACTTGTTACTCCATTGCTCGGGAAGGAGCTGAACAGCGGCGGAAAGGAACTCCATGCAAGTTCTGGTAAACCCGTGAAGGCTGACGGACATAGATTTTCAGAATAAAAGCAACCTTTGAAGAAATGTTTGTGAAAACTTGCATTGCCTACGACCTACGGTCTGTGGCTGTAGTTATAGTGCATCAAACACTCCTTTTCTAGTGAATTTGCTGAGTACGCTCGTACTCAAAGTATCTTCTTAACCCTTGCTAGATTCTGAAGTTGGAATAGACAACAACCACACCAAGTTATGCTCCAGGACTTATCATGCCCAGCTAAAGATCTTCAATGAAGACAAGGAAGTCAACATATACCTCAACTCAAGTGAAGACGAAGTTACTAATTAGATAGGAATATAATCTCTAGCCAAAGAACCTATTTCTGTAGTGCATTGCAATAGCAGCAATGCCAACCTCTTAGCCAGAATACTAGACTTAATAGTATAATTGTTCTTGCGTTATTTATCTTTGATTCTTCTCCATAAGAAGTTCTTTTCTCTCTCTTTAACCTAGAGTGTTCTCTGGATCTTGTGTAAAGATTGAGTTGTAACCTTTAGCCATGTATTGGACCCGCTGTGTTTCTGTTGTGCCATTCTGAGGGATGTAATACTAGTGAACGGTGTTTCATTGGTGTTATGTCAACGACTATAGTATACTACATCATGCAGTGGTATGCTGGGTCACCGCAGTCCTCCTCGGCTCCGGCGAGCAATTCTCGGCACAATGTGCCTCTACAGATGGGGGAAATTGGTCAGGGAGAATCGTTGCATGATGGAGAAGGGCCCAGCAAGCAAATTGAGGGCTAGGGCATTCAATGGCTCTGTGATGCGAGCACCTACCGTGAGCTTCCAGGCGATGCCGACGGTGGAGAAAAAAATCCCCGCGGCTAGGGTTTTAGGGGGGGTGGGAAGAGGGGGCCAAGGCTTTAAACAAAATGAGGGGTGTGTGCAAAGCGGTGGCCGATTCGGCAAGGCCGTTGGCGCAAACCACAGCGGTGGTCAAATCCGCTACGGGGACGACGATGGCGTGCGACTGGCAGGTGGGCTCCACTGGCGGCTGCTGGGCCCACTACGCGTTGCTGGTTGTGCGCGTGGCGCGCGCTATCTACCACTCGGCTGGCTGCGCGTTGGCACTAGCGTTGCCCGGGAGGGATGCTGGGCTGCAGCGGGCCGGCTGCGGCTAGCGCACGCATTAGCTTCCTTTTTTCCTTTTCTTTTTCTTTTTTCCTCTGAACCTAACCCTGCTAACTGAATTTACTAAAAGTGCACTATCTGGCTGAATTTTTCTGGAATGAATTTTGTCTTAATTTAAATTGGCCATATCTTCTGATTTGCTACTCCACTCCAAATGTGGTGATTCAAATTGCTACAGGTTCGTGTTGGAACCCTCTATGCATCTATGCATCCCAGATGACCATAAGATTCCATTTTAGCAGATGCAAGGTAAAACCCATGCTATTCATCTATATATGATGAGCAAGCATTTGTGTGGTGTTTTTGACAAAAGTTTTCAAAACTGAAATTCTGCAAGGATGATTATGATACAATGACATGTATGATATGCAGTACCAATTCTAAAAATTGGGATGTTATAATAAAAAAGAGTGAGAAAAAGTTTGAGGTAGAATACTCAAGTTATAAAGATGCTTCATATATGTTTGGAATTTGATAATTGAGATCGTTGAACTTTGAAATTCCTACATGAAGTGGAATATATGGCTAACTCCTTTGCACAACACTTAAACAAAAGTGTGAGCACAAATATATATAGAAAAACAAGAAAAAGAAAGATGAAGAAAAAGAGCGAATGTGCAAAGAGCAAATAGGCATATACCACTATATTATAGAAAGACAAAGAGACTTTAGAGATTTTGAACCCCAAGTGAATATGTTAATCCTAAAAGCACTTGGGACTACCTCACTAACTCATTCGGTTGAACCGAATACTTCTACATCATTTTGAGAATAATATTTTCTAAACTATTAATTGCTAAGGTGTGGAAGCCTGCTAATATTATTCGGATGGTTCGAGTAAGGTACTATTCTTGAACTTATTTATATGTATCCTTTATATAAACACATGCTGCATCTGCCTCATTTATTTTATCGACTCAGCTTCATGAATATGAGGATCATCCATTAAGCTAAACTTGCTCAGGACAAGCAAGAGTCTAAGCTTGGGAAAGTTGATGAGTGTATATTTGCATGAAGTTTTAAATTATTATTTAGCATTGTAGATGTAGGATCTTGGTATTTTACGGCATTCACACGCGCTTTTTATGTTTATTTTCACCAGGATCAGATCAGATGATGGATCCACTGGACACAATTCTTGGAGCAGTTGTACTAGAGAGAAAAGGAGCATAAAACTATATAAATCGCTTATTTGGGAAATATTAATAATACTAGAAGAAGAACCGAAGCGAGAAACAGAGACAAAAGAGTTCACGACCAACTATACGGCCGCTGTATAGTTGGCACCGCCTCCGCCTCCTCAAATAGTTTCACCCTGTGCAACTGGTTCGGAGAGACGACATACAGAACACCTAGAAATCGCCGAAACCTAACCTCCATCTTCGCCCTATGCAGATCTGGGAGGCCAAGGAATCGATCTCCATCTTCATCAACCACCACATCTTCATCACCACCATCATCTCCATCCATCCCATCTAGATCTTGTTGTAATTCTTGCATTAGTTGTGGATTTATACAAGTAATATGTCGTGGTATTGCCGATGAGTACGCCATGGAGGGGTCCTCACAGAGCATTTTTAGAGACGTGGGTTAAGTTGGAAGGTTGGCGGGTACGAGGTAACACAGCTTACCCAGGTTCAGATCCCACAATGTTGGCGGAATCCTACTCTTGCTATAAATCACTATAATGGCAATACGCCGAGTTATAGGGATCGGTTCACTGTGCGCGATGTGATTTATGTTATGCCCTAAAAGCTCCCATAGGTCCGACTTATATAGTCGCCAGGTCCTAGGGTTATAGGAAAAGTCCTAGCCGGACAGGTTACTGAGTCCTACACAGTATACAACTAGTCTAACGTGTCTTGCACTCCAAGGCTCCGGGTACGTCGGTGACTCCTCCGTAGCCTTCCTTTATCTAGCATGGGCCTCCCTTTTGGATCCATCTAACTAGGCCGCCCAGCAGGCCATGTGCCTTACTACCAACTATGGGCCACCCGGGTTATCCGGATTAGAGACATGCTATGATTATACCCATATAGCATATCACCAACAGTAGCCCCCGGAGAACTCCGAGATCTTGCGCTGTCTTGCCTCTTCAGGTTGAATGCTCCGTCTAGATGAATGTCGGCAAATCGTCAAGCAATATCTTGTAGTCCTCCCAAGAACCCTGGAATGTTCTCCGTCTTCAACTTGTAAGTCGGAGAACTGCTGAATCTTCCATCGTACTCTTCTCGTAGCCGGACTGGATCCGTCCATGCCGGAATCTTCCGATGGGATGGTTCACCTGCCTGTGTCAGCTAGAGCAACGTAGACCATAGGTCAGCGAAGCCTCGTAACTCACACATGCGAGAACACAATCATGTCCATTTTTCCCACGCGAAGGATATGAACCATTGGTGGCGGAGGTGGGAACGTGGCGAAATATCCACGCATGTACATGCACGCGCTGTCCACGCAGCAACCATTCGATCACTTTGCACGAATCTTGATGCCGAGGGTTATAAATTACAACCGTGGTAGATTTTATCTTTCACCTCATTCTCCCCCATGTCATCTTCTTCCTCCTGCGAACCATCTCCTCGAGCTCTCCGCGTGCACGAGAAAACCCTAGTTCTTCCCCGATCTCCCAATCACCTCCCCTTCTATCCCAATGGCAAGCAGCAGCTCCACCCCTTCCATGGTGGCGATGAACGAAGCTGCGGCCAAGCTAGAAGGCTTCGTCCATGTGCCTCCAGAGGGCGTGGTTGTGCCACGATCCATGGTGGTGGAAACCACCGGTGGCGACCACATTCCAGCGGGGCTAGAACCGTTGGAAGAGGAAAGCGACTCCCACAAGGGAGAATGGCGTGGCTCCGATATCGCTGATGGCGATCTCATGGAGCTGCTCGCTAAAGGATACCTCCCCGTGATGGAGGGGCTTGTCTGGCGAGCGGTGCCGGCCGGCAAGGTTGTCCCTTTTCCCCAAGGCGGAGAGAAGGTGTACCTCAAAGCGTAAATGGTATGTGGCGTCTCCCTGCCAATCTCCGACTTCTTCCTTGCTGTCCTTAGCCATTACCAGGTTCACAAAACCTTTCTCCGAATAGCATCCTAGCTCTTAGCAACTATGTAGCGCTTTGAGAGGGCTACCTAGCAATTAGGCCTAGGTTAGATCTATTCATCTATTTCTTCACCGTCAAGAGGGAAGCCGGAGCGAGAAGGACGAACTCAGGAACTGTGGGACCATTAGCTTCAAGATCCGGCCTAGTCGGCGGTTCGCCGACATCGTAGGCCATGAGTCCTGCAAGAACTGGCAGCAGACGTACATCTACGGCCCAGATATTCCTCTGGCCAGCCGAGAAGCAACGTACTTGGACTTTGTCGATGGGGCCGCTGCTGAAGCGCCGACATGGAGATCCCAGGCCACCCTTCCCTCCGACAATGAAGCTTCCCGCGCCATTAGGCGGATCGAGTGGTTCATATAGATGGGTTTGATCGGATTGGACCTAGCCATGTGCTGGTTCGTCAGGCAGATCCAACCACTACAGCACCGCGGGAAGCTGATGCATCAGTACACCCAGGATAGGAAGGATAGCCTTCGCATCTCCATGGACAACTTTTCGAGTGACTCCATCAAGCTCCGTCTCAAGGACATCGTCAAGGTGAAGGACATGAAGTGCGGCTTCTCAATCACCTATGACATGTTCGTGGACGACAAGTGCCCAGAGGTACCTATTAATTTTCCGTGTATGACATATACTCCAGTTCTTCCGTCTTGCCATTACCATTTCATCCAACACTTCAGGATTTCACTTAATAGCTTAAAAGTCTAGAGGAGGATAGCATGGCTGTCCAAATCTATGACCCCAAGATGAAGGAAGTGACCGTCGTGTCCGACGACGATGTCCCGTTGGCGCGTAAGCGAAAGAGCTCCACCTTTGACGCTGCCGACGGAGGCAAGCCGAAGAATACGAAAAGTGGAGCCTCCAAGAAGTCCACTGCCACCCTAGAGGCGGAGAAAAGAAGAATTACCAGCATCCCATTCACCAAGGCACCCACCGTTGTGTAAGCTTCTTATCTTCCGACATTGTCCATTGCTCGTCTTATTCCTGTACTTATACTTTTGCACGTTTCAGGAAGAAGGCTAGTTTGACTTTGAAGAAGTCCTCCAAAACATCGGGGGCTTCTAAAAACATTAGAGATATGTTGCACCAAGCGTCTCCCGCCATTGCCCCTACCACTCCAAGCGTCTAGCCTGCTGCCGCACCGACAAGCTCTCCAGCAAAGGTAGCATCTGGCCCTTCCTCCATGGAAGTGGACCCAGGTGTCACCGCGGATCTTGTCCTCGTCGGCGAGCAGGCGACACAAGAAAGTACCGCTTCCAAGATGGCTGAAGCTTCGGCTAAGGATGCCATCAGTAGCAGTAAGGCGATGGTTGACGACTGCCTATGCACAGCCTATTGGGAACCCCAGGAGCAAGGTGTGAAGCAGCAAGCAACAAGTTTTCCCTCAGTTGAGACTGAGGTTATCGAACCAGAAGGAAGAAGGAAACGTCACATAGGTGTTGCAAGCAACGCTGAGACCTGCACAACACAAGCTCAAGACTTTGCCCCAACAAACAGTGAGGTTGTCAAGCTCACCGGTTTGCTGTAACAAAGGATTAAACGTATGGTGTGGAAGGTAATGGTTTGCAGCAAGTAAACAAGTAACAATGGAAGACGTATCAATGGTAAAGATTGGACCGTGCTCCATAGTTCACTAGATGTGCTCTCCTTAGATAAACAACATGGCATGAAGGGTAAACAAATTACAACAGCGCAATTGACAGGAACTAAACAAGGCATAACAACGCAATTACTAGCCAGAAAGATCCTATGAGATTCGATTGGGCAATACAACAAGATACATAAACCGCAATCCAATTGCATCTATGACTAGAAGTCCACCTTTAGGTTATCATCCGAACCCCCTCCAGTATTAAGTTGCAAGCAAGAGACAACTGCTTTAAGAAAAGTGTGTAAGGTATACAGTCCACATGTTCCATGAACAAGAGACCGTTGTTTTCTCCCTAGTAGCAACAACACATCTACAAGCGAAGAGATTATTGTCACTTCCCTTGGAAACTAGAGGCATGAACCCACTATCGAGCATAAATACCCCCTCTTGGAGTCACTAGCAACTACTTGGCCAAGATAGCTACTAACAACGAAGAGCATGCAAGATCACAAACAACACAGACATGATAGAATCATAAAGACAAAACCATTAATCAAACCAACATAATAATCTCAATATCCATCGGATCGCCGCAAACACAACATGCATGATTACAAATAGATTAGATCTTGATCATGAACGGAGCTCACAAGATCTATACATGAAAGCACAAAGGAGGAGATACAACCATCTAGCTACTACATGGACCCATAGTCCAAGGTGGAAGTACTCACGCATAATACCGGAGAGAAGACCTCCAGGATGATCTCCCCTCCGGCAGGGTGCCGGGAAGAACTTTAGATCCTCCCCTATCTAGGGATGATGGTGGCGGCGGCTACATACGGTTTCGTGGATATTAGATCGGATACTCAGGGTTTCTGCATCGGGGGCTTTTTATAGGCGAAGGGGGAGACCGAGGCGGTGGCCAGGGGCGCCAAACCCTAGCCAGGCGCTGGGTGGGGCCCACCCGCGCCTGGGGTGGGTCTAGCCCCTCTGTCCGGCCCCTCTGGCTCCCCTCTGGACTTCTCGTTCCCCACGGAAAGTAATTGACTTTGACGTTTGTCCCGTCCAATTCCGAGAATATTTCTTTACTAACTTTTCTAAAACCAGAAACAGCAGAAAACAAGCATCTGGCACTGTTGCAACTTGTTAATAGGTTAGTACCAGAAAACATGTAAAAAGCACCTCAAAGTGTAGACAAGTAAAGCAAAGTAGATACAAAACAAGCATGGAGCATCAAAAATTATAGATACGTTTCCGACGTATCAACATCCCCAAGCTTAACTCATGCTCGTCCTCGAGTAGGTAAGTGATAAAAGAATAATTTTTGAGGTGACATGCACCCTCACAATAAAGATCCAACCATTTGCAAGCATTGAAAGCTGGGATCAAATAACTCTAAACATGTGCATGAAAGATGGAGTTATAACATTAGGACATAGTAACTATGCATGCAACATGACAAGCTACAAACAAAGATCATGAATAGCATGCATTGAAAAACGTTTGTTTGTTTCACATACAGAAAACATAGCATAGTGGCAATCAGCTTGTCCCTCACCGAGTAGCAATTAGATGCATAAGACACCTTCAAAGTTCACAAGGGTGACTAGAAACAAATAGCACAAGAACAAGTAATAACACAATATGCATCAATTAATATGCTTTGGAACACTGCACACAGAATGACAACTATGCTCTCTTAATGGTGCCTAAAGGTAGAAGGTGGAGACTCAATAATGGTGGAAGAAAAGCCTTTTTTGTAAAGGAATCAGGGATTAGAAGTTTCAAAAAGAGCTTCCAAAAATTATGGTACTTTTTAGCTTTCAGCCCTCATTGCCCCTATCATAAGCATCTTGAAGTGGTTAAGGTTAAAGTGGCAAAGCTGGAGTATATGCTTGACGAAGTATAAGTTGGCAATCTCAAGTCCCTTGAATACGAGGGCCACACCTCATGCATACTCAACTTTGGGTTCAGGTAAGTTCTTGTCACTGTAAGTATTTGCATATCATTGAGAACTGCCACGGGGTACCCCTTGCACATGGTAGAGGAGCTTTCCCATAACCAAAATGACAAGGCAAGCAGACAATGAGCATCTTAGCAATCTTCTTATGTACCATGGGAATATGGTGCTTTTTTTCTCTCTTTCCTCTTTTCTCACGTGTCTATTTTTTTATAAGAAGAATGCTTCATAGATGTCACTATGGTGATGCTACAAGTTTCCACCATGATTAGGCATGGCTTAGGCTAGCGGCCCAGGCGTTTCTCCAACACAGAATACAAACTCCATGGACTTACAAGTTCCCTCTTTATTTCACACCGGTGACATCGGTGTAAACAAAAGAACATGATATCAACTGAGTACAAAGTACAAGTGCAATGTTGAAAACGTTCCCCGTGACAGCACGGTTCTGCTAATTCCAACTTATAAGTGCAAGCATATACAACAAAGTTGTCACAATGGTTCAAGTTTATTAGGGTCATAGAATAAAAAAGTGTGCCATCAAGTTCGTGAGGGCTTTAATCACTAAGTTTTCACATAACAAAATAGTTTTTAACTGGAAGATAGTTGAAAACAAGAATATACTTGGAATGGTGTAACACACCATGCATAGGAGTTTATAGTGGACACTTTGGAATAACTTGGTTTCTTGGGAGTTGGAAGAATGAGTAGAACTTACTCATACAAGTGGAGGCTAGCAAAAGACTGGGAGCAACCAACTAAGAGAGCATAATGGCCATAATCATGCAAAGCAACAAAGCATTACTAATCAAGGTATAGAGTGGTACTACAAGTCAAGGACTAAATGATCATAGAGGCTATGATGACTTGTGGAAGTCATAACATGGTGTGAGCATGTGCCAAGTCAACCCAAGCAAAGCATCAAAGGAGAATACCACAATACTATGCTTTTGCATGCTAAAACAACGCATAATTTCTTCAAGGCACACTAAGAAATCCCAATTGTTTGGAACAAAACATGCTACATCAATAATCACTAAGCATAAGGTCAAAACAACACCTAGCATGTCATGCTAAAGTCTAAGTCACAGTCAATGCAAGCTCCTCTTGCACTTATAGGAAAGAACTTACTACTCCTTTCCAACACCAAGCAACTTATTTGCAAAACAACATAGCAAGAACGGGGGTCCAAACTACTCAAGCAAACTAAACAAACTAAGAAAAGAAAACGAAAACTAAGACGCTCCAAGAACAACACAACTGTGCATGAAACAATAAAAACGAAGTGTCTAGACAGACCTAAGCTTTTTATTGATCAAGAAGGGGATTCCTTGGGCATCCCCAAGCTTTGACGCTTGTACCTCTTGGATATTTTTTGGGGTGACACCATGGTGGCATCCCCAAGCTTGAACTTTTGTCCATTCTTCAAATCATTGCATCATTCTCTCTCTACACCTGAATTTTTTTCTTCATACAAAACTTCACACAATCTTTATTAGCAACATTAGTGTATTCAAAAGATATTAGACCTCTGGCAAAGCTTTGGAAGAGCAAGGCTTTTCACTAAAAATACAAGCTACTGTAGTAACTCCTTAAAAAAGCTCAATTTCCCAAAAAAACCCAAAAAGGAATCTATAAGAAGCAAATGCAAATAATGGCAGAAATTTGTCAAAATAGACCAACAGGTAGAAACCTTTTTTCGAACATCTTCTGTTGCTCAAATCAAAAAGTGTTGAACTAACGAAAGTTATCTAACATACTGGGGGATTTATTCATAAATTTTGAGCTCAATCTGAGTTATAGAGACTCCTCACAAATTTTTTTGGTGGAGGACAGAAATATGTTTTGGGACAACAACTCCCCAAATCCTAATTCCCTCTCATTAGAGGTCATTCTTGGCACAAAAAGTAAACAAGAGGAGAGGTCATTACTGAAGTAATAACTTCCAAGACTCAAGGAAACTCTTAGGTTATCTCCCAACAAGTACTTTTCTTTAACGCCTTTAAGTTAGGCTTGATAGTTTGAGAAGATGCTCACATAAGAATATGAATTGAAGTCAAAGAGAGCATCAAGAAGCAAATTCAAAACACATTTAAGTATAACCCACTTCCTATGCATAGGAATCTTGTACACAAATAAGTTCAGAAAGAACAAAGTGACATGCATAGGAAGATAAGACAAGAGTAACTTCAAAACTTTCAGCACAAAGAGAGGTGTTTCAATACCATCAAAACTTCTACAACCATATTTTCCTCTCTCATCATAATTTTGAGTAGCCTCATGAATAAACTCAACAATATAACTATCACATAAAGCAGGCTTTTCATGAGCTACAAACACATAACTTCTATCGAGCTCAAAAATAGTGGGATTAAAACCTTCACAGGTTTTACCCAGAGTAGATATTTCAAAAGGATCCATAGGAACATAACATTCATCCTCCTTTGGTAAGCATGGGGGACAATCAAATAATGTAAGTGATAAAGAGTTACTCTCATTAGAAGGTAGGAATGGGTAGATAATCCATTCTTCCTCCTTTTGTTCATCACTCTCCCCCTCTCTTTCATCTAATGAGCTTCCAGTTTCAACAATTTCTTCTTCCATAGGCTCATGCAAAGCATTAGTCTCTTCCATGTGTGGAAAGCATCTATTAAAATATTCAAGAATATAGCCATTTGCTTCCTTGTAATTATCAAAGCAAAATTTAAGTATCTCATAAACCTTATATTCATAAGGTGCATCATCAGTATTTTCAAGCAAACTGGCAAGTTCAAATGCACCCTTGAAGGCAATAAACTCTTCAATTTGTTCCACATCATAAAAGTCATAATTTACTTTAACATAAGAGGATATGGTAACATTATCATTATACTCACATTGAAAGGGTAGGTGTTTATACCTTCTGCAGCAACAAGCTTTATCAAAGCAATAAGTAACATTATAAGTAGAGAACACGTCTCTAGCAATAGTATTCAACTTATCAATTTGTTCCCATAAGTGTTTCCCTTTTTGTGACAAACGGTGTTCCTTATAATAATACTTTTGTTCTTCCGTGAACCCACCTTGACAATAAGCACTAGTTTAAAAGAAACCATCCATTGATAGAAAGCATGACCAAGCAAGGCAACAACAGACCAGCAACCAGCGTAGGAACTAATTTTTTTGTGTTTTTGAATAAAGAAAGCAAACCAAACTAGACTAAATTTTGTTGGGTTTTTTGGAAACAGGCAAACAAAACCAAGCAAAAGAAACAAAGCAAACTAAAAACAAAGTAAAGAGAAAGGAAGTGAAGGACTCCCTAGTGAAGACGTCCTTAGCCTCCCCGACAACGGCGCTAGAAAAGCTTGACGACTGTATACGCACAGCCTATTGGGAACCCCAAGAGCAAGGTGTGAAGCAACAAGCAACAAGTTTTCCCTCAGTTAAGACCAAGGTTATCGAACCAGAAGTAGGAAGGAAACGTCACACAAGTGTTGCACGCAACGCAGAGACCTGTACAACACAAACTCAAGACCTTGCCCCAACGAAAAATGAGGTTGTCAAGCTCATCGGTTTGCTGTAACAAAGGATTAAACGTATGGTGTGGAATGTAATGGTTTGAAGCAAGTAAACAAGTAACAGTGGAAGATGTATCAATGGTAAAGATTGGACCGGGGTCCATAGTTCACTAGAGGTGCTCTCCTTAGATAAATAACATGGCATGAAGGGTAAACAAATTACAGCAGGGCAATTGATAGGAACTGAACAAGGCATAACAATGCAATTACTAGTCAGAAAGATCCTATGAGATTCGATTGGGAAATACAATAAGATACATAGACCGCCATCCAACTGCATCTATGACTAGAAATCCACCTTCAGTTTATCATCCGAACCCCCTCTAGTATTAAGTTGCAAGCAACAAACAACTGCTTTAAGCAAAGTGTGTAAGGTAAATAGTCCACATGTTCCATGAACAAGAGACCGTTGTTTTCACCCTAGTATCAACAACACATCTACAACCGAAGAGATTATTGTCACTTCCCTTGGAAACTAGAGGCATGAACCCACTATCGATCATAAATACCCCCTCTTGGAGTCACTAGCAACTACTTGGCCAAGATAGCTACTAACAACGGAGAGCATGCAAGATCACAAACAACACAGACATGATAGAATCATAAAGACAAAACCATTAATCAAACCAACATAATAATATCAATATCCACCAAATCCCCGCAAACACAACATGCATGATTACAAATAGATTAGATCTTGATCATGAACGGAGCTCACAAGATCTATACATGGAAGCACAAAGGAGCAGATACAACCATCTAGCTACTACATGGACCCATAGTCCAAGGTGGAACTACTCACGCATCATACCGGAGAGAAGTCCTCCGGGATGATCTCCCCTCCGGCAGGGTGCCGGGAAGAACTTCAGATCCCCCGATCTAGGGACGATGGTGGCGGCGGCTACAGACGGTTTCGTGGATATTTGATCGAGTACTCAGGGTTTCTGCATCGGGGGATTTTTATAGGAGAAGGGTGAGACCGAGGCGGCGGCCAAGGGCGCCAAACCCTAGCCAGGTGAGGGGTGGGGCCCACCTGCGCCTGGGGTGGGTCTGGCCCCTCTGGCCGGCCCCTCCGGCTCCCCTCTAGACTTCTTGTTCCCCACGGAAAGTAATTGACTTTAATGTTTGTCCCGTCCAATTCGGAGAATATTTCTTTACTAACTTTTATGAAACCAAAAACAGCAGAAAACAGGCATCTGGCACTGTTGCAACTTGTTAATAGGTTAGTACCATAAAACATGTAAAAAGCACCTCAAAGTGTAGACAAGTAAAGCAAAGTAGATACAGAACAAGCATGGAGCATCAAAAATTATAGACACGTTTCCGACGTATCAATGGTGGAAGAAGGAACGTCTGCCGAAGGCGGCGCCACTGCACCCAGGACATCAACAGAGCTCCCGAAGATTGTCTACCCAGCGCTTACGCCGAGTAGTTCAACTCTGGCTCCTGGTGCAGCGCCAACTTCTTCGACTTGCGGCCTTGAGGAGCTTCTCAGGCAAGCGGATATCCTGCAAGGAAATAGTCTTTCCTTCAGCAAGATATTTTCTGAGAGCGCCACCAACCTCAAGTCATCGCACTTGTAAGTTTTATTTGCCTTTTGCATTTCATATGAGTATCCCACTGTATCCCCTGAGGATTTAGACGAAAAACCATAGGTCTTTGCATCTGAATGCTCTAAGAGTGACTAAGCTAGAAAACTTTGCACTGTAGCCCCCAAGTATTTAGTTTGAATGAATTATTCCGACTAGGTACTTTTAGAGTAGCGTACACAGTGTTTGTAAATTTCAATACTGTAGCCCCCAAGCCTCTAGGTGCAACAGAATTACTTCTGACTAGATTCTTAAAGAAAGACTGAACATATTGCCAAGTTAAAAAACTCTCACTATAGCCCCCAAGCCTCTAGGTGGATATTTATTGGCTAGATGCTCCAAGTAGACTAAGTAACGTTAACCTTGTTTCCACAGAGTGAGAATGCTCGGAGAGGCATCACCAACGAGAAGTTCCACAAGATGCGCGTTGAGCTGGAAGCTGAAAAGGGTAAAACTGCCTACTTGAAGGAACAAATCACCAAGAGCAAGAGTCCGTTTTTCCTTTCAATTTCACAATCAAACTTGGTCTTGTGCCATCACTCTCCAACTACTCATTGTGTGCTGTTATTTCTCCGACTTGCAGAAAACATCGTCAAGGCCAAGGACATTCTAGAGCAATCCAAGCACATTGAGTTGGTGGATAGCGAGAAGAAGATCCTCAAGCAGGAGAGGGCTGATACCCTGAAGATGCACGAGGAATCCATGAAGGCCATGCAGGAGTCCGCCAACACGGAGATGAACCGTCTAAAGGAGGAAACTACAATCCTCAAGGAGTAGAAGAAAGCTCCCGATGAGTAGAATCAGCGCAACCTTGAGGCTTACAAGGTTCTTCGACAAGAACGGGACTCCATGGCGGAGACACTCTAGCAAGAGGAGGCGAGCATCTTTTGTAAGAGATCTCCATCTTATGCTTCTATAAGCCAGGTACTCTAAACTTTTTGTGTTATTTGAACTCATGTGCTCCTTTGTTTGTCGGAAATGCAGCTCCTATTGTTTTGAACAATTCGCCTCCTTCGCCAAAGGAATGCATGGTTCTCGCTGGCAACTTCATCAGCACCGTCGTCAAGCAAACCAAAGAGATTGCCAAGCCCCTGAACATTAACATTAAGGCGGTGGACTCCGTGATGAAGTACTCGGAGATTCTGCGCCAAGCCCCCGAGCGTATCGTAAGCTGGAAAGCTTCATGTACTCGGGCTGGTGCAAGAATGTCGCTGGCAATGGTCAAGCCGCACTACAAGAATGCTGACATCGACACGATAACCTCGGGTCTTCCCCACATAGATGATGAAGGCTAGAAAATTGATCACAAGGCTATCCGGGCATCGCTTGCAGGTTTTGACACTAGGGTTGCCGAGTTGGTAGATCCCAACGTGTTTGTGCCTCTTGAGATCATTGACGGCGACCATCACAGCTCCTCCGAGTCCCTCAAAACCACTAACTTTGAAGATGACCAGGATGGCTCTACCGCTGCCGACGATGCTGCCTCAAAGTCTCCTGCGCCAGAGGAATGAAAAAACACTATGCAATATTTGTTTCCTCTGGATTTTTGTATGCGGAAAAAACTACTGTGTTAACTTAAGGAGGAAAAACAATAGCTGTATGTTTCCTTCTACTCAAGTACTAGTTCCAGCATGTAAATATTTTTAAGCAAGTGCTGGCTTATCCATTACTTTGGTTTTTATGCTTGACCTTTCATGAGTCGGAAGACTCGTAGTCGGAACCATGCACTCAAGTGATGATGCCCAATGGCACCATCAAAACCTAAGCACAAAATCGCCGACTTCAAGTGCCGAAAGTCACTAACCCAGAATCCACATAAAAACAACAAAGAACTTGTAGACCAGAAAACTTAAGCTAACGCCCGTAGGCATAATTTTCACAAGTGCAAATGCAAAGCTTGCGCATAAAGGTTTTATACGATCCAAAAACAAACACTAAAGGAGGTAAAAGACTCAGGAATATGAGTGAACCAGAGAGCTTTATTTCATTGATCATATAAGAGGTACACAGTAGATAAAAAATATGCTAAGTGTAAAAAGGACGTAGCTGTGCTATGTTCCATGGACGATCAAGCTCCGGGTAGTCATCATCCGGGTCACGCCGCTTACGCTTATGATCATCGCTCGGTCTATCCTTAAGCTCACGATTGTCAACGAGGTAGTAAGAAACATTGAGCAGCGCCTTGCTTATGATGAACGGTCCTTCCCATGGCGGGGATAATTTGTGTGATTCTTCTGCTTAAGTAGGAGCACTAGATCCCCCTCTTTAAACAAGCGATGCCGAACGCGGTGACTATGGTAGTTGCGTATCTTCTGTTGGTAGATGGTGGATCTTTGGCATGCCAATACGCGCTCTTCCTCTAGAAGGTCCACATCTAGGCGCCTGGCTCTTCAGCTTCATCTTTGTCATAGGCCGCAACTCTTGGCGAATCATGAAGGATGTCGGAAGGCAGGATGGCTTCTGCTCCATATACCATGAAATAAGGGGTGTAGCCGGTAGATCTGTTGGGTGTAGTTCGTAAACTCCACAAAACATATGGTAATTCCTCCACACAGGCTCCTGTTGCTCTATGTAGCGGTGCCTCGAGACGTGGCTTGATTCCCTGCAGAATTAATCCGTTGGCTCGCTCAACTTGACCATTGGACTATGGATGTGCCACAAATGCTAGATCAAGTCGGATGCCCTTCTCCCAACAATAAGCTTCCACTTCTCCGAGTGACAAGTTGCTGCCATTGTCGGTGATAATGCTATGTGGGAGACCAAATCTCACAACTAGATCCCGGACAAACCTAAGGGCAGTTGCCCCATCAAGCTTTCTAATGGGTTTAGCTTCTATCCATTTGGTGAATTTATCAACTGCTACTAGCAGATGCGTAAACCCACATGGTGCGGTCTGTAATGGACCAACCATGTCTATCCCCCAGACTGCAAACGTCCAAGTTATTGGTATTGTTCACAATTCTTCAGCTGGAACATGTGGTTATCGGGCATAATACCGGCATCCCATGCACATCTCAACCAGCTTGTCGGCGTCCTCCTTCGCGGTCAGCTAGTAGAATCCTTGCCGGAAGGCTTTGGAGACTAGCGATCGAGGAGCGGCGTGATGCCCGCAATCTCCAAGATGGATCTCATGAAGGATTTCAATACCTTCTTGCTAGGAAACACACTTGAGGTATACACCAGTGGTGCTTCTTTTGCAGAGCTGTCCATTGATTATGGTATAGCCCTTTGCTCGACATACTATTTGCTGACTTTTGACCTCATCGATGGGCAAAGATCCATGTACGAGATACTCCATGAACAGTTTTGTACAAGCCGGAGGGACCTTTGTCACTTTGTGAACGAAAGAGTCAACTCTATCCGGGTTCTCGGGGTTCGCTCCCTTCACGGATGGTGTCCGTAGATGCTCTATAAAAACGCCAGGCGGAATTTGTTTGCGCCCTGATCCAAGCTTTAACAGTAGATCATCCACTTCATTTTCCTCCCTTGGGACATACTTGACCTCGTATCCCAAGAAGCTCTTGGCTATCTCGTCCACTTCGTCTTGATATGCCGCCATCATAAGGTTCCGCGCGTTCTAGGTGCCAGCCACCTACTGGGCAACCAAGTTAGAATATCCACAGCAAACTATGCGCTTAATGCCAATATCCTTGGCTACGCGTAGTCCGTGAATGAGTGCTTCATACTCCGCCATGTTGTTTGTAGCCTCGAAGTGGATCTGTAGAATGTTGTGTAGCTTTTCCCCTATTGGTGACTGTAATAGAACCAGCCCCCGAGCCATTGAGTAGCTTTGATCCGTCAAAGTGCATCACCCAGTATTCTGGCTCTGGTATAGGGGTAGCATCTGGCATCTCCGTCCAATCTGCGATAAAATACGCCAAGACTTGTCATATGATAGCATCGTGTCTCTTGTAGGTGATCACGAAGGCGGCAAGTTCAATGCCCCACTTCACGACCCTTCCTATAGCGTCGCTGTTCTTGATGATGTCGGACAGTGGAGCTTTGCTCACCACTGTGATAGGGTGCTCCTGGAAATAGTTCCTTAGCTTCCGAGAAGCAAGGAACACTCCATAAGCTAGCTTCTGGTAGTGCGTGTAACGCTGCTTGGACTCCGTCAAGACCTCGCTTACATAGTAAAATGGGTGTTGGACTCTGTACTCATGCCCTGGTTATTTCCGCTCTACCACGACGATGATGCTGATTACCCGGTTGGTGGCCGCCATGTAGATCAACATAGGCTCCATAGGCTCGAGTGCTGCAAGTATAGGTGCCAAGGGGAGTATCTCCTTTAGCTGCTTCAGTGCTGCATCTACTTCGTCCATCCATGTAAATTTGTCCGCCTTCTTCAGCAACTTGTACAGCGGCAGCGCCTTCTCGCCAAGTCGGCTGACGAACCGACTAACTGCTGCAACGTAGCCTATAAGCCATTGTATGTCCTTTAGGCATGTCAGACGGTTCATGTTTAGGATGGCCTTTATCTTCTCCGGGTTGACCTCGATTCCACGCTGGGAAATGATGAAGCCCAACAAGTTGCTAGCTGGAACCCCGAAGAGGCACTTCTTAGGGTTAAACATCATGTTGTATTTCTGGAGATTGCCAAAGGTTTCTTTTAAGTTGGATATTAAGTCGTTTGACATTTTAAACATCACCGCTATATCGTCCACATAGGCGTGAACGTTCTGACCAATTTGATCGTGGAGGCAATGCTGCATAGTCTGCTGGTACGTAGCACCTGCGTTTTTCAGCCCAAAGGGCATTGTGATGTAGCAAAATGTGTCGTAAGGTGTGGTGAACAAAGTGGCCAATTGGTCCGACTTCCTCATATTAATCTGGTGGTATCCTGAGTATGCATCGAGAAAACACAAAAGCTCCGAACCAGCCGTCGAGTCAATGACTTGGTCAATGCGAGGCAAAGCAAACGGATCTTTGGGACATGCTTTGTTCAAGCCGGTGTAATCAACGCACATTCTTAATTCTTTGGTTCCCTTTTTGGGGACAAGTACAGGATTGGCCACCCATCGGGTGTGAAGGACTTCTCGGATAAAACTAGCCTTAAGTAACCTAGCTATATCTTTGCCTATGGTGCGTCTCTTCTCGTCTCCGAAGCGTCATAGAGATTGTTTCACTGGTTTGCATTTTGGATCAATATTCAAGCTGTGCTCGGCAAGTTCCCTAGGTACACCTTTCATGTCGGCAAGTTGCCAGGAAAAGATGTCCCTATTCTCATGGAGGAACTCGACGAGCGTGCTTTACTATTTAGAGTCCAGGTTCGTCCCAATGGCGGTGGTCTTGGAGGCATCACCTACCACAAGTTCTACCGGCTTGGTTTCGATGGCGGCCTTGAAGGCTAGGGCGTAGTCAGAAATTTGCTTCTTCGACGCCGGCATCTCCGTGGCATCGACCTTGCTCTGGATCTCCTTGAATTCTTCGGTGTAGAGGACAACTTCTGCAAAGGGTGCTTCTCCAATATCGCAGTCCCTTGCCTTGGTAAAGCTTCCAGATACGGTGATGATGTCGTTTGGTCCGGGTATCTTGAGCTTGTTGTAGACGAATCATGGCTTCGCCATGAAGGCGTGGAAGATGTCATGTCCGAAGATGACGTGGTACACGCTCTTGAAGGGGACCACCTCAAAGGTCATGCGCTCTTGGCGGTAATTGTTAACACTGCCAAAAGCGACCTGAAGCGTAATGCACCCAAGGGACCGAGACTCCCGGCCAGGAACTACGCCATAGAACACGGTGCTGGTTCGCCTTAGGTTAGCTTCCGTCAAGTTCATCTTGTGTAGCGTATCCAGGTACATGATGTTGATGCTGCTTCCACTATCCACCATACATTTGGTGAACTCGTTACCGTCGATCAGGGGGTTGATGACCATGGCGTACTGGTTCTCCATAGGGATGAGGTCTGGGTGATCCTTCCTGTCCCAAGTGATTGGAATCTCCGACCAGCGCAGGTATTGAGGAACTGGGGGTAGAGTATCCATCAGTATCCTCATGGAAGTTTTCTGTTGCCGGACAGTAGGGGTGCCAAGGAAAGTGTGGTAGACGACAACCTTCTTCTCAAAGGGGTTCTTGCCCTTGCCATCGCTCTTGTCGGCGTGCTTGGGGTCAACATCCCCGTCCATGTCACTTGAATCCTTGGACTCCTCCTCCTTCGTCTTCCCCTTGCCCTTGCCGCGCGGTCGATTCTTCCGACTTTGCTTGTAGTCGGACTCCGGGTCTTCCTTGAGGTCGTTGACGAACTTACAATGGCGATAGGTGTGCGTCTCTTTGCCGTTGGTGTCGAGGTGTACAAGGCATGGCATATCACGGTACTCCTCGTATGTTTGGGGAACGTGGAGCGCTGCCGGGGTAGTTTCACTACCTTGCTGCTGCCCATGATTAGCCCCCGTCCTCGGCCATGTTGTCCTCTATCACCTCGTCCTGCAAATGTCATGACGACCATGTCGGAGGTTTGCTTTTCTTCTGGCGGGCTCTTCTGATTTGTGCTGTTGTTCCTCCTAGCTTGAGTTGGAATGGCCGTTGTCGGCAGGGAGCCACGAGCATCATCGTTGGCAGCCGCGACCTCACTAGCTAGCTGGATCATTTGGTTGAGATCGAGCCGGTGATTGTCCTATAGGCACTTCAACTTATGTCGGAGCAATGTTACTTTCTCCAATCCATCGATGAAGGCGGCCATGGCAGTCTGAGCGTGCACTCCTGCGCAGGAATTCTTCATATCCAGCTAGCAAGAGAGGCAGGCGCGAGATGACTCGTCTTTCTCCTGCACGCACTGTTGTAGATCACCAATAGTACATGGACGCTTATATGTACCCTCGAAGTTCTTGGTGAACGCTTCTTGCATGTCCAACCAGTTGCAGATGGACTTCTCCGGCAAGTCATCAATCCATTGGCGGGCCATACCCTCCAACATCAGTGGGAGGTACTTGACGGCAACGTTGGGGTTACCCCTGGCGATCTCTACCGTGTTCTGTAATCCTGCAACCACGTAGCTGGTTTGGCGATTCCGTCATAGGGCTTGATGGTTTTGTCAATCCGGAAACCCTTGGGGTAAGTTGCGTTTAGTATTAAAGGTCCAAAGAAACATGGTCCCAAGTATTGTCCTTCCCGGCCCTCGTGAATCTTGTCCAAGCGTGAACATGCGTCGTATGGCTCCGGGCTTGATCTTTTCTTCTTGCCGCCAGGGGATGGGCTGCGTGAACGATGCGGGCCTCCTCCACCATGGTGGATGCTCGGTGGAGACGGGGGCGGAGGTGGCAGTGGGTTAGGTTTCTTGCTGTGACCCTCCTGCGACGCCTCACGCTTGTCGCGGTTGCTTGTCAGACGCGGAGGGTCGTGACGCGACCTGCTCTTGTGTCCTTGGTTGCGCTCTCCATCATGTCAGGGCTGCTCCGTGTTGTCACGGATGACAATGCCGCTTTGCCTTGGCAGAGGCATGTCCGTGAGATGGTGAGCCTTGGTGTCTTCACGATGTCAGGGGGAACGGGGTGGTGGAGATGGGCGACGAGCATGAGCCTTGCCTCCGTGGTCGGAGGATATGGGGATAGCGTCCTTCCTGCTGCGTGCATACCACTGTCTTCGTTTTGATGAACCCGTTTGAGACCCGACATCATGAGGAGATTGGTCCCTTGGTGGCTTAGGATTGCTAGACTGGCAATACGCTGGGTCAGACTCAAGCCTCTGAGAGGTGGCCTTTTCCTGCTATTTCACCGCCTTTGCCATGAGGTCATAGACCTGTTCCACAGCTGTGGGTGATCTATCCTGCTCTAGAAGGGTCTTGTCGACGGCTAGGTTGAGAATAGGAGTGGGCATGACCTGCCTGCCCTTGCTGTCAATGTATGGCTTTGCTTGTGGTGGATTCGAGGGAGCCCATCCTAGGTTTCGCCGTACACCAGGATCGTTGACGATCCGAGCCAAAGCTTTCTTAGCCTTCTGCTGCTTGAGAAAAGTCTTGTACTCGGCCTCCATGGCTCTAGCTTTCTCTATCGACTTCTGCGTGTTGGCCAGATCTCGATCCAGCTTTGCGCCTTGCTCCGTGATGGACTGCGCTTCCTCCACCAGCTGTCGGCGCTTCTTGTCAAGCTGGACTATGTTCTGAATATGAGCCACAGTCATGGGCTCGACGAGCTAGTTGTTGTACATCACTCTATCAACTGGAGTGATTTGGGCCACTGCAGACATAGATGTCGGAGGCGGCGGGTTTGCGGTGTTGTTGTTACTCAGACCGACGTTGAGTTCCTACGGCTACTGCATTGGGTTAGGCGGAGGGGGCATGGTCTTTGCGCGATCATTGTCGACAGCAATAGGTGGCACCTTCCCCTTGTCCAGCGCTTTAGGCGGATCTTGTCCAGGTTGATCTTCATCCATCACGGTCCCAATGGCGACGAACACCTCTCGGGACGTGACGGCGTTGTCATCCTGCTCGTCGCGTTTGAAGTCCTCCTCCATCTCCTACATATCAGAGTCTAGATCCTGTGGGCTGAAGTCTATCTCCTCCGAGTCAGTGCTGATGTCAGCGTAGAGCGCGTCCAAAACAGAGTCGAAGGGTGTCGAGGCTTCCTTGATGATGGGTGGTGGTGCGACAGCAACTACGATGACTGGAGGTAGTGGTGCGACTGCAGTGACGACGACCGGAGGCGGCGGTGGCTGAGGCGGGGGTGTGCCGGGTAGGAGCGCGAGCGCTGTCTGAGCTACCTCCTCAGCTGTCGCATAGTTGTTGACGGTGTGAACCATGCCCTCGAAAGTGAGGAGTCCTATAGCCTGTTGACATCTTAGCGTATGCCGGAGAAGCGTACCGCGGTCTAGTCCTTCCACAAAGTGATAGATGGCATCATCATTGGGGTAATGCTCCAGGTCGGCCCGTATGCGGAGCCACCTGGCTAGGTAATCGCGGGAGTTTTCACCCTCTCTGTGAATGCAACACGCCAGATAGAAGATAGTCACCACTCCGATGAACTTGGATCTCTGCTGTCGAGACGCACGGACGAAGCCGGCGAACTTGCAGCGATCTTCCACCATTATAACCTTCACAGGGGCGGTTTGGGTGGGCCTTGAATTTTTCTGATCTATGTCGGCAAACTCCGAAGAGAGAACCGACTTCGATCCTTCTACGAACGTATCCTGCCCGTAGGCGGTCCGTGCGGGTCTTGACGCTCCTCCGACTTCCAGGGAACTAGTGCTTGGGTCGGTTTCACCGATGAAGAGGTGGATGTCCCTGATTGGGACGATCGAGCAGCGGGTGGTTTTCATCTTCGCTGGGATCCACAACTCGTCGGGAGGGACGATCGGAACGTTGCCGGAGAAGAGAACACGGTTGATGGCTATGGTTTCACCGATTCCCGCGAAGAGCTTGGACCTCGCCCGTTGTAGAGCCTGAAGCGCCTCTTGCCCCACGGTGCGCGCCAACTGTCGTGGTATTGCCGACGAGTATGCCATGGAGGGGTCCTCACAGAGCGTATTTAGAGATGTGGGGTAAGGCGGAAGGTTGGCGGGTACGAGGTAACACAGCTTACCCAGGTTCAGATCCCACAATGGTGGCAGAATCCTACTCCTGCTATAAATTACTATAATGGCAATACGCTGAGTTACAGGGATCGGTCCGCTGTGCGCGATGTGAGTTGTGTTATGCCGTAAAGGATCCCATAGGTCCGAATTATATAGTCGCCAGATCCTAGGGTTATAGGGAAAGTCCTAGCCGGACAAGTTACAGAGTCCTACACAGTATACAACTAGTATAACGTGTCTTGCACTCTAAGGCTCGGGGTACGTCGGTGAATCCTCCGTAGCCTTCCTTTATCCGGCATGGGCCTCCCTTCTGGATACATCTAACTAGGCCGCCCATCAGGCCATGGGCCTTGCTACCAACTGTGGGCCACCCGGGTTATCCGGATTAGAGACATGCTATGATGATACCCATATAGCATATCCCCAACATACTATTCATCGATAATCGTTTCCATTACCATTGCTATGATGTTGTCTGCCTCCATGTCTGTGTAGATAATTAGTTCTTGGGGAGATGGAGAAACCCTATTATGAGCTTGGAATAAGATTGTCTACATCTTGATGTTGGGAGAAGTCGACCTCTCCAATATTTGCCTCTCTGGGGACTTTATGTAAGGAACTACTTGTTGGTAAACAGAGGGATGTTAGCACTTACAGTGACTATAAAGATGTTGGCACCCCTTACATATGAACTTGGGAATCGAGGAAACTAACAAAACACTATCCATGCCATAGGATACGTCCTGCGGGATTATGTCTCTTAGTAGTGCAGTGATTGAATTGACGTTGATTGCTGTCTGCTATGGTTATGAGGATGATTTGAGCAGTGATTGCTGCCTCTTTGTCCTAATATGGAGTTTCTCCCACACATACATAGTTGAGAATGTTCATGATAATAATATTTACCTTAGCCCTTTATAATGCTAGTGGTGTATCCGCTAATCCCTAAGAACGCTTTCTCCCACTGAAGTTTCAAATATCTTTTACATACGCGATACTTATTTTCTGTATTCGGTTTTATTTACTTTACACATTGTTCTCTTATACCAAAAACCCAAAAACACATTTTTACACATTACTCACATTTTATCTTGTCACTTATAACTTTATTTAGCAATTCTATTTTTAGTATTTACATCAAGAATTCTTAGACTTTAGACTCCTACTCCCTATGGGATCGATATATTTATTTTGAAACTAGCTACATCTGATCTGTGCACTTGCAGTCATCAACCGCGTGCGCCAAAACTGCATCGGTATCCAATGACTTCACTTGGTGAAATCATGCTGTATCTTTACCCTATGTGCCTCTCATCACTTTCCAAAACACAACCAATGGTTCAGATGAAACACAGGCAAAAGCTCTAGTGCAAGCAGCCTAGCAACATCGATAGAACTTTTCACAAATTCAGTAGCATTTGAATGATTTAGCAGTACAAAACTAGATACAGAAAATATCAATAGATTCCTAGTTCACATTCAACAAAACTTGACCAATTCAGCAACATTTCAAAATGACTGATTCAGCAATACATACTCTAAAATTCAATAGCAGTACAAAGGGAACCAACCAGTTCTTGCTTCATCTCCAAAAACTATGTTAACAATCAGTTTGACCTATTCTCCAAACACACTAAAATCACTGGAGAAAGTAAAACTGATGATCAATTCTGCTTTTGTGTGCAACCTCCTCCTCACACATTAAGATGGAACACAATCATTGCCATAATAGTTGGTCTTGGTCACATAGGGAACCATCATATAGATACAAATTGTAACATCCCAAAAATCATAATTTGAAAAGTTTGCATATCATTCATGCATTCATAAGCATTTGGTTATTTTCAAACAAGATTTCAAAATCAGAAACCATTTATAGGCTTATTATTTTATGCTAGAAAGGCAATGGTTCTATTTTACTCTCAAAGTATGAGAATACCTTGTTGTGATCAGAAATGTTTCAAAGATGAATGCAAAGCTATCAGAAATACTTCCAAAACAAAATTCTAAAATAAAACCATTTTATGCCTATTATCTATATTCATTGTAAGGCATGGTTTTATTTTATTATTTCTCTATGTCAAAATGGTTTGGACTAAACAATAAAGTTTTATACTTATTTAAGTACAAGGATTTCACTGCAAAAATCCAAAAGTGATTGGATTTCAAAATCATTTGAATTGGATTTGAATTTAGTTTCAGAAAATCAAATTAGAAATAGAAAAGGAGAAAAGAAACAGAAAAAGGCCGACGCAGCCATTCTGGCCCAGCCCCAGATCTAGCCCACTAAGCCCACCCGGGTTTCCCCCTCTCCTGTCTGTTTCTCACCCGCACGCACACCCTCCCCCTCACTATTAGGTGGACCCAATGCCATGTCAGCGTCGTCGTCCCCAAATCTCGCCTGCGACCAACTCGCCGCCTGTTTCTTCCCCGCACTCACTACCCCAATTGATTTCGTTTAATTCCATTGATTCCTCGCGTGATTGTTGCCCTTGCTCTGCCTACTTAAGCACCACCACACTGTGAGCATTTCCCCTCACCAAGCCCCCTCTTAGCGCCACCATGCTGCCCACACTTGAGCTCACACCGCCACGACACCATATATCTCCGGCGACCAATTCCGGTGAGCCTCGAGCGCCCCCTCTTCCCCCGTTCATACGAGAATGTTTCTCTGGTCCTTGCGCTTCTTCTGACACCCCTGGTTCGTCTTGTACCGCCCTAGGTCGTCAACTCTGTCAAGCATTACGAGCACCCGAGGAAACCATCAACTCCGACGAACTTTTCCGGTAAACCCTGGCCACCCTAACCTTTCTGGTTGATACGCATGCACTCTCCATGCTCGTGCGCGTCTAATGCCACATCTGGCTTGTCGTTTCATGCCTTGTAGCGTCGACAACATCCACACCCGAGCGAGCCCGACGCCGACACCAACTTCGATGAGCAATCGACACTGTGCCCGTATGCCCCCGCTCCGTCCACGACCACGTCGAGAATCGCCACATCCCTGCGATCTCTGTAAGCACCTCCACTACCCCCTATACCCCTTGGTCTCGCCGGAGAGCCATCACCAGACGCGTCGCCACCACCGCTCGCCATTTGTGCCGCCAGTTCATGGCAGATCGATTAGATTCGTTGGATCTAGATCCAGCGGTCACGATTAGATCAGACCACGAAGCGGTACGAGTAGATCTGGTGCGTTAGATCTGATAAGATCCAACGGCACGGAGGCGTGATCCACCCCGAAGCGATACTGGCCAATCAGAAGCCGCCGCGTGTCTAGATTTTTCTTTTAAAATCCAGATTTGATTTAATTAGATGATTTAACTTGTAAAATTCATAACTTTTGTTCTGTTTATCCAAAAAATGCAAATAATATATCAATGGATGCACAAAATTAAATCCTACACATCTATGGGCTTAGTTTTGTATTTTGATTCTGTTAAAAATTGAATGTTATGCATAGACATTGGTAGGCTCATTTTTTGTATACAAAATATTTAGAAAATGTTTTTAAAGCCAAATTAAGTTTATTTAGTCTCTAAAAGTTTATTTTAGTTTTCAGTACTGTTTACTTGTCTTGTTTAGTTTAAGAAAAATCATCACATGGCATTTCCATGCATACATATATTTTTGCTTGATTGTTTGGAATATAAATTTGGTGCTATCATTTTATGTGTATATTTTGGTGCTAGTGGTGATTGTGATTGTGAGGATTGTTGCTACTCCCCCAACTACCAAGGCAAGTGGTGCTTCATGTATTTGTCCCTTTTTTTTTGACTATGCACTAGTGATATTTTGTATAGGGCTTGCATGAGATTTTTCTAAGTATCTATATGCTATGCTATGAGAAATCCTAGTAGATGTAGTCTTGGTAGAATTTTCTCTAAGTTAAGATACTTGTTATACTATCATGGTTAGCCTAGCTAGTAGAAAACAAGGGTGGATTATAAACATGCTATGGAATTTTTGTTAAGTCTTTGACTTATGTTTTACTTAATAAAACTACTAAGTGAATGAATCACCTGGGTGGAATGGTGAGAATGGGATATGTTGAGTGGTTACACAAGTCCACTATATTGGGGAAAACTTGTGTATCACAAGTCTAGTATACATGGGGAAAACTTGTGTATCACACTTGTGGAATGCCACCCAGGAACATAGGGATTTGAGATGCCAAGTGTTTAGAAGCTTCTAGTGCAGCCACATGGCAATATGGGCTCTGCCTGGATCATATAGGTTGCAATAACTTAGCCAAATGGACAGAAGGTGGTAGGGGTGATCGGTTTGGAACGCGTCCATTTGGTCTAAGGGAAGGCTTCTGAAAGATCT
Source organism: Avena insularis (assembly GCA_023614405.1). Lineage (NCBI taxonomy): Eukaryota > Viridiplantae > Streptophyta > Magnoliopsida > Poales > Poaceae > Avena > Avena insularis. Next base: position 176,624,536 of record CM042689.1, read on the forward strand.
TGTCTTGATGCATGTCGAGTCTTGTGGGGAAAGTGCACCACCTCTCGAGAAGGAAAATCTAAGTACTTAGCCGTGTCCCTGGCAGTGGACAATATGAGCATCAAGACAATGAAGCCATCAAGGATCTCCTCATCCCAATTTCTAAGTTAAAACTTGTGGTTCAACAATGGTAAAGGATCACCAAATTTCATTGGTAGATGCCTTGGGTGATTTTGCCAAACAAAAACTTAGTGTTTTCAACTGATAGGCAAAACCTATTTTGAGCAAAGCAAGCCTAAGCTACACTTATCCAAATTCATGTATAAGTTAGAAACTATTATTCTACTAAGGTATCACTTGCCAATACTATTCCAATGTATTGACCCACTGTGGCTGTAACTTGTGATGTTGCAGGTTACTCTGATGAGGATTAGGGTTATGAGTCTACACTCAACATGTTTGCCTGTGGCACATGAAGATGAAGACTTTACTTTATTTTGTTAACTTGAAGTCTACCAGCTTATGGCTATGGAGTTGTAAAAGACTATGTTATCTCTAGAATGGCGATGTAATAAAGACCTTTGTATCTGTGTACTTCATCTTAAACTATGGATGCTAGCAATTGATCCAGGGACTAGCAATGCAATCACATGGACCTTTACCTTTATAAAGGTGGGGTCTTACAGATGGTATCAGAGAACTGTGTTGCCTGTAGGATTATGACCCTGGGTTGGATCAGACTAAGAAACCACTAAGGAAAAAATTTCAACACTTTGAAAAATTCCACACTTGTCTTTTCTTCTCGTAAACATTTCTAATATCCTTTCTCATCTCAATTTGTAGATGAACTCCATCAACGAAGACATCAGGAAGGGACCACTCATGACCATGACTTTGGAGTGTGAGATGGAGTTTCCCAAAGCACTCAAGAACCTTATGGTTACCATGGGGATACATGGTGCAACTGTGTACAAGGGATTCCCTGTGATGGATGAAGGAGAAGAGTATTGGTGGGTACAACTTCACTTGCACCAAAACAAGGAAGACAACCACAAAGAGTCGGGATTCTGCATGGTCACCAACTCCGAAATGCACACAACATTCTTTGACTCTACAAGAAATGCAGCTTGGAATGCCATCAAGGAGCTTGGTGATAGGCTCAAGTGTAGAATGCTCAACACTCAAAATGACCTTAGAGAAGAAAAGAAGCATACTCAAGACTTAGAGGCTACCAATCAACGACTAAGGTAAGACATCATAGACTTAATATGGGAGTCTTGTGATCAAGATAGACGATTTCCACTAAGGATGCCCTGATATCTATCTTGTCTAGTGAGTGATAATTGTAACGTACTCCGTTAGATGGACCACCACACTTGTTGTTTTTACTCCAAAAATTTGTCTAAGTTATGTTGAACCTTGGTGTTTGTAATGGATTTGTGTATGCCATGTCTTGTGTGTTTGTTGTTAAAAATGTGCTTGTGTTCCTTTGTCTTGTGAATCTTTCTCTATTTGTGTTGATTCTAACCTTTCTCTATCTTATACAATATATGCCTAACATTGTTATCAACACTGCCGCGGAGTTCAAGGGAACTCGTTTCGGTTCTCGTCTCATGGAGCTCACTAGTGTGCTGAACCTTCCACTTCCTAGTATCACGACACTTCAGCTCACAAAGTTTGAGAGGAAGGACCTTTGGGCCTTCAGAGTCACACAGCCGGGACGCCAAGCAGAGCCACCCACGGAGGCTATCACCTTCAAGCTGATGCATGATGACAAGGAGAGAGGCTTAGATGTAGTCATGCAAGAGTTACTTGGACGCCTGGTTGGGAGGCACTCCACCAAGCTTAGAGGTCTCTACTTTCACCCGTTCGGGAGACGCGACAAGGAGGGTGAGGCGATAGAGTACGATGATGCTACTAGAGAGACGATTGAGCCAGTTCATCTGTACCCTAGAGGGTCTTATTAGACACATCTACATGGAGAGGACCAACGTCATGCTTAAAAATGATGAGCTCTAGGTTCAGCTGAGGGAGAAGGACAAGCTCTTCACGGAACAAGATGAGATCGTCAAAGAGATGGAGGCCCGATTTGAGAGCCAGGACAAGAAGTTCAAGAGCCAGGAGAAACGTGTCCAAGATAGAAACAAGAAGATCAGATAGATGAAGGCTGAGTTAGAGGCTAATGACTTCGAGCTCGAGCACCAGCATGGAGTGATCGAGAGGCTGCGCTCACAGAAGAGAGCACTCCGCGCGAAGATCGAGGCCTTGACCACCAATGTAGATGAGTACAAGACCGCCATGGAGAATGCAGGTCTTACCCTTGTTTACGAGGAGGTCGACATGGAGGAGTAGTATAGACTACTCGACTATCATTTATCTATCATACTTTGATTATTGAGTTGCAATGACCATCCAACATGTGGATGGCTTGCTATTGTGTGTTTGCATTTTCAAAACCTGTTGTTTATGTCGTTCAAACTCTATGTTATTTTGAGCTTGGTTATTGTGATTGTTTCTATGTGATGTATTGCGCATGTTAAGCATCTATGGGTATCTCATTCTTATCATTATTTAAACCATAGATGCCTCCCCGTCATGCCAACCCCAACCAAAACAACAACAATAACGTCACTCCCGAGATGCAGCAGTTGATGACAACACAAGCTCAACTGATGCAGATGATGACACAGTTCATGTAGAACCAGAATCAGAACAACAATAACAACAACAATCAGAATAATCCTGCAGCATTTGACATGCTCACCAGATTTTTGAGATTAAGGCCTGCAAAGTTCTCAGGAACCACTAATCCAATGGTAGCCAATGACTGGTTACGTTCAGTGAACAAGGACTTAGTCACTGTTGGCTGCACCGACGAAGAAAAGGTCAGATTTGTAGCACAACCTGGTGGGACAACTTTCAGATCACCACTCCCCTTGAGGATGTGACTTGGACTATTTTTGAGGATGGATTCCGTACAACTCACATCTCATCCAGAGTGATGAACTTGAAGAAGGAGTTCCACAATCTGAAGCAGCGTCACCGCAGTGTGGCTGAGTACATTGAGGAGTTCAACAATCTGGCGCGTTATGAACCGGATGAAGTTGATACTGATGCTAAGAGGAAGGAGAAATTCCTCGAAGGACTTAATGACGAGTTGAACATGCAGCTGTCTGTTGCCTATGTTCCAACCTATCAATCACTTTGTGACAAGGCTACCATCTTGGAAAATAAGATGAAACAGGTTGAGGGCAGGAAGAGGAAGCATATCTTTGATAAGTACAGCTCGGGATCGTCTCACAAGCGTTCCCATCATGATAATAGTGGAAGTTCTATATTCCACAAACATGGGAAGAACAACAACCACCACAACCACAACCGTCATCATGACAACAAGCATTATCGCAGTCATGACATCGATAAGTATAAGAGCCACAAGAGTGGACAAATGATCCACCATAGTGGAAGTGGTAATGGAAGTTAGCCGGTTAAGAAGGATATTAGTCAAATTGAGTGCTACAAGTGCAAAAAAATGGGGCACTATGATAATGATTGCCCAGAAAAGAAGGTTGAAGGAACCAACAAGCCCAACCCTTTCCAGAAGGGACAAGTGAACCACATTAATGTGGAAGAAATATATGAAGAGTCTGATGCTGTGGCTGGTAAGTTCAAGCTCAATTCCTTTCTAGCACTTGTTCTTTTTGATACTAGCGCATCGCATTCATTCATATAAAGAGCATTTGTTGATAAAAATGGACTTCTAGTTTAAAAAGTATTGGGTGTCCTTTAAAAGCTCTCCCGACGGAGAAATGATAGTAAACTCTGGATGTCATGATCTAGTGATAGAATTTGGGAAGTATAAGTTTCCCGTTAGTTTTATAATCCTAGATTCCCAAGGATTGGATGTAATTTTGGGAATGGATTGGATGACCAAGTATGAAGGAGTACTAGATTGTGCCAATCGTACTATCACACTCACAACCCCGAATAAGAAACGGATTAGATTCAAGTCTAATTTTGAATCTAAAGGGAGTAAGCTAAATTCTCTTAAGGGGGCTAGCATAGACAATGTGCTAATTGTGAGGGAGTATCCGGATGTGTTTCTGGAGGAATTGCCTGGAATGCCACAAGATAGAGACGTTGAGTTTCTGATTGACTTGCTGCTAGGATCTGGACCAATAGCAAAGAGACCTTACAAGATGTTAGTTGATGAGTTGAAGGAACTCAAGAAACAACTTGGAGAAAAGTTATAGAAAGGATTTATTCAACCAAGTTCATCATCTTGGGGTGCACCAGTTTTGTTTGTTGAAAAGAAAGATAGAAGTCAAAAGTTATGCATAGATTACCGTTCACTCAATGAAGTGACTATCAAGAACAAATATCCTTTGCCTAGAATCAACGATCTGTTTGACCAGCTAGAGGGATCCCGTGTGTTCTCAAAGATTGATCGCCGATCAGGCTACTTTCAGCAAAAGATTAGAGAACAATACATACCTAAAACTGCTTTCACCACTAGGTATGGATTGTATGAGTACACCGTGATGCCATTTGGTTTGACAAATGCACCAGCCTACTTCATGAATATGATGAACAAAGGGTTCATGGAGTTTCTTGACAAATTTGTTGTCGTATTCATCGATGAAATTTTGATCTACTCTAAGAGCAAAGAAGAGCATGAACAACATTTGCGTTTGATACTTGAGAAGCTCAGGGAGCATAAGCTATATGCCAAATTCAGCAAGTGTGAATTCTGGTTGAATGAAGTGGGGTTTCTCGGTCATATTTTGTTAGGAGATGGTGTAGCTGTTGATCCCGCAAAAGTGTCAGCTGTAACTGAGTGGGAATCTCCTAAGTCAGTGAAAGAAGTGTGTTGTTTCCTTGGCTTGGCAGGATACTATAGAATGTTCATTGAGAATTTCTCAAAGGTAGCTAAGCCAATGATGGAGTTACTTAAGAAAGACAAGAAATTTGATTGGACTGAAGGATGTGAACTCAGCTTCCAAGACTTGAAGAAGAGACTAGTGACAGCACCAGTCTTATGTCTACCGGATTTGGAGAAAGATTTCCAAGTTTATTGTGATGCATCTCACCAAGGATTAGGCACAGTTTTGATGCAAGAAGGGAAAGTTGTGGATTATGTCTCGAGACAACTCAAAACTCATGAAGTGAGTTACCCTACTCATGATTTAGTGTTAACTTCTGTTGTCCATGCACTCAAAACATGGAGACATTATCTTTTGGGAAAATGATGTGAAGTGTTCACAGATCAGAAAAGTTTGAAGTATATCTTCAGTCAGAAAGAAATCAATATGAGACAAAGAAGGTGGCTAGAGCTCATCAAGGACTATGACTTGAGTTTGCAATACCACCCCAATAAAGCAAATGTTGTAGCGGATGCATTAAGCCAGAAAGTTTATGTGAATGGCCTCACTAAGGGAGAATTTCCAGAAGATCTGTGTGCCCTATTCAAAGATCTCAGATTGGAGATAGTGCCCGAGGGACATCTCATGTGATTGGATGTTCAACCCACATTGTTGGACAGGATCAAGGAAGCCCAAAAGATAGACAAGGAAATTGAAGAGATTAAGGAAAAAATTAGCAAAGGGAAAGCTAAAGGATTCCACGAAGACGAACAGGGTACTTTATGGTATGGAAAACGTATCTGCATTCCGCAAGATCCAGAGTTTCGGAAACTAATTTTACAAGAAGCACACAACTCACCATATTCCATTCATCCGGGTAACACCAAAATGTACATGGATGTGAAGGTAAGATTTTGGTGGAATAATCTCAAGAAGGACATCGCAGAACATATTGCTTTGGGTGATGTGTGTAGTAGAGTGAAAGCGGAACATCAGAAACCAGCAGGATTGTTACAACCACTACCTATTCCTGATTGGAAGTGGGACAAGATTGGCATGAATTTCATCACTGGACTGCCAAGGACTAGATCAGGATATGATTCTATTTGGGTCATGGTACATCGCCTAACTAAAGTGGATCATTTCATACCCGTGAAGACAACCTATACAAGTGATAAGTTAGCCAAGATATATATGAATAGGATTGTGTGTCTGCATGGAGTACCCAAGAGTATTGTGTCGGATAGAGGAACTCAATTCACTTTGCATTTTTGGCGACAACTACATGAGTCATTGGGAACGAGATTAGAATTCAGCACTGCTTTTCATCCTCAAACTGATGGACAGACAGAAGGACCAACCAGATTCTAGAGGATATGTTGAGGGCATGTGCCCTAGACTATGGTGCTAGTTGGGATGAAAGTCTGCACTACGCAGAATTCTCTTATAATAATAGCTATTAAGCCAGTATTGAGATGGCACCGTTTGAATTTCTCTATGGAAGAAAGTGTACTACACCATTGCTATGGAGTGGTGTTGGGGAAAGAAATTTGTTCGGACCAGAGTTAATCAAGGAGGATGAAGAGAAAGTCAAATTGGTAAAGGACATATTGAAGATAGCACAGTCCCGACAGAAGAGCTACGCATATCCAAAGCGTAGAGAAGTCACCTAAAGGTAGGCGATAGAGCTTATCTTAGAGTCTCACCCTTTGTGGAATGAAGAGATTTGGAGTCAAAGGAAATTTGGCACCAAGGTATGTTGGACCATTCAAGATTCTGAGTCGCAAAGGAGAAGTGGCTTATGAGATTGAGTTTCCTGAATCACTGTCTGCAGTTCACAATGTGTTTCACGTAAGTCAATTGAAGAAATGCCATCCGGAGATGGAAGAGACTTCTTTGAAGGATACTATACCTTTGGAAGAAGTTCATTTGGAAAGTGATCTCACTTATGAAGAGAAACCTATCAAGATTCTTGAGACTGCAGAAAGAGTTACTCGTACTAAGACTATCAAGTTTTGAAAAGTTCTGCTCCTCCGCTCTGGGATCCTCGGGTCTTGGATTTGCCATCGAACAGATCTCCACGTTTTCGCCATGGAAAATTCTTGCTGAGCCGCCTCCGGTGTGCCATGAACACAGTTTTCGAAGATCCTGGATCTTTCTCTAGTTGGAGATAGGTTGTGTTATCCATGCACCTAACGCATGTAGAGAATCCTTGGATAACCTGCCCCGAGATATACCCGCAACCTAGATAGTCTTGCACTGTAGTGACTAACTCAGCTCTCATAGTGAAATAATCTTGTGCGATAGTGTCGTACATATAGGCTCCAGATTCCCATAACGTGGCTAGCTCCTCTTTCAACAGCCCGAGATACAGATTGATGTCGGTACCAGGTTGTTTCGGCCCTTGAATTAGCATACTCATTTGTATGTACTTCTTCATGCACATCCATGGAGGGAGGTTGTACATCCATACAAACACGAGCCAAGTGTTGTGCGTACTGCTCTGGCTACCGAACGGATTGAGTCCATCGGTGCTTGCACCAAGCCTAATGTTCCTCGAATCTCTACTACCGAATTCTTCGAACTCAAGGTCCAATGCTTTCCACTGGCTAGCATCTGAAGGGTGCATCAGTAGCTCGTCCTATAACATCCCAAAAATGTTAATCAAGATTATGATGTTCTAATCACCCAAGTTTAGGGTTAACAAAAACTTTTATTATTAAAACTAGGAAACATGCCCGTGCGATGCAACGGGGCAAAAAACTTATATAGGTCTTCCTGTCTAGCCACATAATAATTGTCATGTTTTTAAGGGCCGAAAACCCTCTTTCAGCTCCCGTACTATGGAACGTCATCCTACACGGTGAACAATTCCATCTCCCTGTCAAGCCACATAATAATCGCTAGAGTTTTAAGTAAAGAAAACCTCTATGAGAGATACCAGAAACTAACTATGAAGGAAATGGGAAATGACTGTTGTTTTGTCAGATGCCGCATAGACATTATATAAATCTTGCAATTAGACCGCCCGATACATATGAAATAAGTCCGCTATTGTGATCATGTCGATTATGTAAATATAGGATGCTCATGCACATGAAACATATAGTAGTTCCGACTATTCCTCTGATCGATAGGCAAAACACGATTGAAAGAGTTTTCACCAAATTTAACAATACCCAAAAACAGGGAGGTGGGAAAGACACGACATTCGGAAATATGTGTGAGAACAAAATCATAGAATCAAGTCTCGATGGAGAGATATTTCTTGATCCTCCCAATAATTTAGTTTAATAGGTCCAATGGTTAAACATATATATGGACATCTATGAAAATATTCGTGAGCTTTCACAAAATACTGTTACTTTTATAGAAAGTGTTTGTTGTTTTGTTTATTTCATAGATATACAAACAAATACGATTACAAAGATATATGGACACTGGTACTGAAGTGAAGTAATGTGGAAAACTATCTCTTGGCATCACATTTCAAAGGGTTTATCATGTATCTCAAACTTGGACGTCACACGCATATCACAGATTAAAAGGAACATGTGAAAGTCTTATTAATGTATATACACTCATACATACCAGAATAACTTATAGCAGAAGGGCATCATCTGGCATGTACATATGCAATTACATAGACAAAATAAACTCCTATCTCTGTTGATAGTTAATTCAGTAGTACTAAGTGGACACACATGAATTCAGTGATATAGGCAGTATTCAATCAAAAAGTACCGCACTGAAAAATCCGAGATCCACATTAACCCATAGCAATGGTTATGAAATCTCACTTAGTATCTTCATCTTCTCTTCTTTCTACCTCCCTATTTTTCTCTTCGGTGGACCAGATTTTCATCTATCCACTTTTCCTAATTTTACCTACCAATGGAAGCAAAATTTAATAATGGAAGCTTAGACGGATGTTCAACACTAAAACAATTCGAATGCCATGCCAATATATTAGTACCTTAGGGAGTTGAACGGAGTCTCAGGTGCAAAGAATGCTCCTTCACCTGAAGGTGGAGAAGGAAAATATTCTTCTTCTTCATTATCCACAACAGAAGAGTTTTAACAACAAGGGGAGTTTACTACATGTAAAAATATCATTGTAAGCTAAAAGGCGATGATTGACTAAGGAACTGATGAATTCAAATTAATTATTAGATAGATTTATCTCGTTTACCTGCAAGCGCCACATTAGTAGTATTGACCCAGTCATCAGACAAAAATTTCCAACCTCTGAAACACGAAAAGCAATCCAAGATGTTAACTATGCCTGAAAGTGAAGTCTATTGAACCTTGAATTGCTGCTAGTAGTATAACCGAAGCCTTCTTCATGCTTGATTTAGATTGTTTGCTTTCGATTTGCTTGTGAGTTGACTAACAAATTAAATGGATCAGATTTTCGCCTACCTTTATAGGTGCAGGTTTTAGTTTTGATGCCTCGCATATGTACAAATGTATCCCACATTTGCACTCAATAGCAGCAGCTGCAGTTAGACCTGACAATTTTTTTGTGGGCGATGAAGCATCATCTTAATCCAAATTTAGATCTAAAAAGGAGTAAGTGGCACTTGAAACACGGTCAGGGAACTCGCATTGCTAACATTCCCATATTTGCAACATCACACATGTAAGTATTAATTAAATAGCCAAAAACTCTGCTTATATAACCAAAATAAATATCCGATTTTGGTAACCCGGATGGCTACCTGGAAGAGGAATTTCTGAAGCACTCATAGGGCACCCTGGTGGCTAGTGTCCATGTATATCACATACTAAGGCAGGTATTGCAATCGGTCAAAGCAAAAGAGTCCAAACTCTTCAGCCCCCAGGAGCTTCTATAGGTAGAGCAAACATGATCCCTACAATTAATTTTATCAGCTTTGAGTTTTATACCATGTGTATGAAGAGTGCTCGTGGCAGATCGTCCTTCCACAACTGCACAAGTGATGTGCCATAGCATAGAATTTGTCAAAAATCAGAGACGGGGGAGTTCCTGCTGTTGCCAGCAGATCTACGAAGAAATTTACATCAGCCAAATCAAAAATTATCTACACAAATTCAGAGAGGGAGTGTATGCATACGCACGGGGAGAAGGTTTAGGAGGTGCAGCGACGGATGTTGTAGTAGGCCGACTCCTGGAACCGCGACGCCGTCTACATGGCCTCCTTCGGCGGCACTAGCATCAAACCTGAGACCGGGTCGACCAATCTGATGATCTCTCGGCATTACGATGCTTCACCTCGCCAATACTCCTTCAGCTGCACTGGACGCGAACCTGACACGGAATCGATCGATCTGACGATCTCTCGGTATCTCGCGCTTCACCTCGCCGACATAAGTTGAGGGATATTGGGGAGAGCCTGTGAGGTGGTGAATTTGACCGTCCGCCTCGCGATGCATCCATGCGGTGCGCTAGCATGTCGAAACGACAGCCGCTATGGAGAGGGATGGTAGTGGCGGCGTGGTGGATGATAGAACCAGAACCGGAGTTGCGGGTGCCATGACGAGGGCGGGCGGGGCACTGTATGGGCGTGGATGTGATGACTATGGGGATTTATTTTTGATGACGCGTTATTTTCGGGAGGCTTGCGTTTTTACAGGACGAAACAATGGGCGTAGGCGCGATGATTTCGGCTAATGTGGCGTTTCTCTTGTGAGTTAATTAGGTGTGTTTATTAGGCGAGTGGATTTCTCGGAAGCTTTTATGAAGGCGGGGCCAGCGACAAAGGGTGGAACGGAAGAAGTTAGACGAAATAGATGACGTAGTGGCAGAAAACGGAACCTCTTTGTACTTTTTAGATAGTAGAGATTAATATGAATACATGTGTTTGTGTGATTGATGCATGAATGATTACAATTGCCATGTTTGATTTCTATGAATGATAAGGATTGGTTTAAAGATGAAAACAATATCATCTAGGTCTTTTCCAAACAAAACAAATCAAAAGGAAATTTAAATAAGAAGGCATGTGATAAAATGGTCATTTTGACCAAAGTTAACCACTAGCCCACTTAGGGTGTCGTGGTATTGCCGACGAGTACGCCATGGAGGGGTCCTCACAGTGCGTGTTTAGAGACGTGGGGGAAGGCGGACGGTTGACGGGTACGAGGTAACACAGCTTACCCAGGTTCAGATCTCACGACGGTGGCGGAATCCTACACTTGCTATAAATCACTATAAGGGCAATACGCCGAGTTATAGAGATAGGTTCGCTGTGCGAGGTTGTCTAAGATTGTGCCCTAAAGGCTCCCATAGGCCCGACTTATATAGTCGCTAGGTCCTAGGGTTACAGGGAAAAGTCCTAGCCGGACAGGTTATAGAGTCCTACACCGTCTATTACTAGTCTTGTGTGTCTTGTACTCCAAGGCTCCGGGTACGTCGGTGACTCCAACCGTATCCTTCCTTTATCCGGCATGGGCCTCCCTTCTGGATCCATCTAATCGGGTCACCAGGCCATGGGCCATGCTACCAACTGTGGGCCACCCGGGTTATCCGGATAGGAGACATGCTATGAGGATACCCATATAGCATATCCCCAACAGTAGCCCCCAGAGAACTCCGAGATCTTGCGTCGTCTTCCCTCTTCATGTGGAATGATCTGCCTAGATGGATGTCGGCAAATCGTCCAACAATATCTTGTAGTCCTCCCAAAGAAACCTGCAAGGTTTTCTCCGTCTTCAACTTGTAAGTCGGAGAATTGCTGAATCTTCCATCGTACTCTTCCGTAGCCGGAATGGATCCATGCATGCCAGAATCTTCTGATGTGATGGCTCATCTGCCTATGTCAGCTAGAGCGACATAAACGTAGGTCAGCGACGCCTCGTAACTCACACACGCAGAGAACGCAATCATGTCCAATCTTCCTGCGCGAGCGATACGAACCGTTGGCGGCGACGGTTGGGACGTGGTGAAATTTCCGCGCACGACCGCACACACGTCGTCTATGCGGCAACCGATCAAGCTACACTAATCTTGATGCTGGAGATCATAAATAGTAACTGCGGTGGAAAATTTACTTTTCACCTCATTCTCTCCTCACATCGTCTTCTTCCTCCAGCGAGCGCCTCCTCGAGCTCTCCGCGCAACCTTGCGAAAAACCCTAACTCCTAATCTCGCCAGTCACCTCCAAACTTGCGCAATGGCCAGCAGCAGCTCTACTCCCTCGATGGCGGCATCGGGCGAAGCTGCGGTGAAGCCGGCGAGCTCCGTCGTCGTGCCCCAGAGGGCCTGGTCATCCCCATCTCCGTGGTGGTCGATTCCATCGGCGGCGACCATAATCCGGCGGTGCTAGAGCTGCTGGAGGAGGAGAACGACTCCCACAAGGCCGATTGGCGCGGTTCGGACATCACGGACCATGACATCAAGGAGCTGATCATCGAGGGATATCTCCCCACGACGAAGGGGCTAGCCTGGCGGGCGGTGCCGGCCGGCGAGGTCACACCCCAAGCTAGAGAAAAGGTGTACCTCAAAGCACAATTGGTACGCGGCGTATCCCTGCCCATCGCTAACTTCTTCTTTTCCGTCTTGAACCACTACCGAGTCTAGCCCCAAAACCTTTCTCCCAATAGTATCCTAGCACTCAGCAATTACGTGGCGCTCTGTGAGGGTTACTTAGGGATTAAGCCTAGGCTAGATCTCTTCGTGTATTTCTTCACCGTCAAGCGTGAAGCCGGAGCCAGCAAGGATGAACTTAGAAATTGTGGCACCATAAGCTTCAAGATATGTCCTGGCCGGCGATTCCCCGACATCGTCGGCCATGAGTCCTGCAAGAACTGGTAGCGTACTTACTTCTACGGCCCAGATATCCCTCTGGCCGGCCGAGAAGTAACGTACCCGGACTTCTTCGATGGAGCCGCCGCCAAAACTTCGACATGGAGATCCCAGGCCTCCCTTCCTTCTGACATCGACGCTTCTCGCGCCATAAGGCGGATAGAGTGGTTCGTAGAGACAGGTTTGACCGGCTTGGACCTAGCCATGTGCTGGTTCATCAGTGAATCCTCTGCAAAGACATGCCGAAGCAAATGCACGAGTATACCAGCGATAGAAGGGATAGCCTCCGCATCTCCGTGGACAATTTCTCGTGCGACTCCGTCAAGCTTCGCCTCAAGGACATCGTCAAGGTGAAGGACAAGAAGCGTGGCTTCACCATCACCTACGACATGTTCGTTGATAGCAAGTGCCCAAAGGTAACTGTTTATTTTCTGTGTATGACATATACTCCAGTTCTTCCGTCTAGCCATTATCATCTTATCTAACACGGTGGTTCTTCACCTTACAGCTTAGCGACATAGATGAGGACAACATGGCTCCACAAATCTATGATCCAAAGATGAAGGAAGTCACCGTCGTGTCTGACGACGATGCTCCATTGGCACGAAAGCAGAAGAGGTCCACCTCTGACGCTGCCGATGGAGGCAAGAGAAGAAGACGGAGGGTGGAGCTTACAAAAAAAGACTATCGCTGCCCTGGAGGCGGAGAAAAGAAAGATTACCGGGATCCCCTTTGCCAAAGCACCCCCACTTGTGTAAGGTTCTTTATCTCCGACATTTGTCCATTTATCTGTCTTATTCCTGTACTTATGCATTTTGCACGTTCCAGGAAGAAATCCACGACTAGCTTGAAGAAGACCTCCAAAACATTGGGGGCTTCTAGAACCATCAAGGACATGCTGCATCACGACACAGCTCCTGCCATTGCCCCTGTCACTCCCAGCGTCAAGCCCTCCTCCGCTCAGACAAGCTCACAAGCTAAGGAGGCATCTGGCCCTTCCACCATGGAAGTGGACTCAGTTGCTTCTACTAAGATTGCTGTCGTCGGCGAGCAGGCTTCGCAGGAGAGTGCCGCACACCCAATGGCTGAAGCTCCGGCTATGGATGCCATCGGTTGCGGTAAGGAGGTGGTGGAAGCTGGTACTGGCCAGAAGTGGCGCCTCACTCCAAGAAAGCCATAGAGTATCCAAAGATAGTCTATCTGGTACTTACATCGGATAGAACTGCTCTAGTTCCTCGTGCGGCGCTGACATCTCCGACATGCGATCTAGAGGAGCTTCTCCGGCAAGCAAAGATCTTGCAAGGAAACAACGTGTCCTTTGGCAAGCTGCTGGCCGAGAGTGCAACTAACCTCAAGATCATTGCACTTGTAAGTTTTATTTGCCTTTTACATTTCATATGAGTATCCCACTGTAGCCTCCAAGGATTTAGACGGAAAACCATAGGTCTTTGCATCTAGATGCTCTAAGAGTGACTAGGCTAGAAAACTTCTCACCGTAGCCCCCAAGCATATAGGTGGAATGAACTATTCCGACTAAATGCTTTAAGAGTAGCATACGCAGTGTTTATAAATTTCAATACTGTAGCCCCCAAGCCTCTAGTTGTAACTAAATTAGTTCCGACTAGATGCTTAAAGAAAAGATAAGCATATATCTGAGCTAAAAACTTTATACTGTAGCCCCCAAGCTTCTAATCGAGAACTGAATTAGTTCCGACTAGATGCTTAAAGAAAAGATAAGCATATTGCTAAGTTAAAAACTCTCGCTGTAGCCCCCGAGCATCTAGGTGGAAATTTTCTGGCTAGATGTTCCAAGCAGACCAAACAACGTTTAATTTTTTATTTTTTCCATAGAACAAGAATGCTCGGAGGGGCATGGCCAACGACAAGTACCAGAAGATGCGCGCGGACCTGGAAGCCAAAAAGGGTAAACTACCTTCTTGAAGGAACATATCATCAAGAGCAAGCGTCTGTTTTTCCTTTCTTTTTCGTATTCTGACATGAACTTGTGTATTCTCCGAGTACTCACTGTGTACTTTTCTTTCTCCGACTTGCAGAAACCATTGCCAAGGCTAAGGACATTGTCGAGCAATCCAAGCACATTCAGGAGCTCGATAGCAAGAACAAGATCCTTAAGAAGGAGAGGAAGGACATGCTAAAGATGCATGAAGAATCCATGAAATCCCTGTAGGACTCTGCCACCGAGGAGATGAACCGCTTGAAGGAGGAGATCTCGATCATAAGAGATCAGAAGAAAGCTGCCGATGAGCAGAATCAACACCATCATGAGGCGTACAAGCTCCTCCAACAAGAACGAGACTCCTTGGCGGATACCCTCTAGCAAGCTGAGGCTAGCATCTTCTGTAAGTGATTCTCCGTCTTGGATTTCTGTAGTCTAGATACTCTAAATTTTTGAACTCATGTGCTCCTTGTCGGAATTTGCAGCTCTTATGGGTTTAACCCGGTCGCCTCCTCCAGCAAAGGAATGCATGGTTCTTGCTGGCAACTTCATCAACACCGCCATCGCGCAAGCCAAAGAGATTGCCAAGCCCCTCCAGATCAACATCAAGGCATCGGACTCTGTGACGAAGTTCTTGAAGATCCTACGCCGAGCCCCCGAGCGTATCACAAGCTGGAAAGCTTCATGTGCACGGGCCAGTGCAAGGATGGCGCTGTCCATGGTAAAGGCACACTATGAAGATGACGACATCGACACGGTAACCTCTGGCATTCCCGACGTAGATGAAGATGGCAAGGAAATAAACCATGAGTCCATCTTGTCGTCACTCGCGGGCTATGACACCAGAGTTGCCGAGTTAGTCGATGTCAATGTCTTCGTGCCGATGAATACCATCGATTGCGACAACCAAAGCTCCTCCGAGTCCCTTCACACTGCCGACTTCGAGGGTGATTCTCCTACTGCCGATGACGCTGCTTCCAAGTCGCCTGCGCCAAAGGAATAAAAAACAACTTGTAATATTTGTTTCACCTTTGTTGCGTATGCGGAAAAAACTATGTATTAACTTAAGGCAGAGAACAATGTTGTATGTCCTGCTACTTAAGAACTATTTCCAGCATGTATATATTTTTTAAGCAAGTGCTGGCTTATCCATTACTTTGGTTCTTATGCTTGACATTTCGTGAGTCGGAAGACTCGTTGTCGGAACCATGCGCTCAGGTGATGATGACCAATGGCACCATTAATAACCTAAGCACAAAATCGCTGACAATAAGTGCCAAAAGTCACTACTCCAGAATCCACATAAAAACGACAAAGAATGTGTAGACCAGAAAACTTAAGCTAACGCCCGTAGGCGGAATTTTCACAAGTGCAATCACAAAGCTTGTGCGTAAAGGTTTTATATGATCCAAAAATGAACACTTTAGGAGGTAAAAGTCTCAGAAATATGAGTGAACCAGAGAGCTTTATTTCATTGATCATATAAGAGGTACACAATTAGATAAAAATGCTAAGTGTAAAAAGGATGTAGTTGTGCTATGTTCCATGGCCGATCAAGCTCCGGGTAGTCATCATCCGGGTCATGTCGCTTACGCTTATGATCCTCGTTGGGTCTATCCTTCAGTTCACGATTGTCAACGAGGTAGTAAGACCCATTGAGTAGCGCCTTGCTTATGATGAACGGTCCTTCCAATGGCAGGGATAATTTGTGTGACTTCTTCTGCTTAAGTCGGAGCACCAAATCCCCCTCTTTAAACGAGCGATGCCGAACATGGTGACTATGGTAGCTGCATAGCTTCTGCTGGTAGATGGCGGATCTTTGGCATGCCAAAACGCGCTCCTCCTCGAGAAGGTCCACATCTAGGTGTCTGGATTCTTCAGCGTCATCTTCGTCGTAGGAGGCAACTCTTGGTGCATAGTGAAGTATGTGGGAAGGTAGGATGGTTTCTGATCTATATACCATGAAGTAAGGGGTGTAGCCGGTGGATCTGTTGGGTGTAGTTCGTAAACTCCACAGCACAGATGGCAATTCTTCCGCCCAGGCTCCAGCTTCTCTATGTAGCGGTGCCTCAAGACGTGGCTTGGTTCCCTGCAGAATTAATCCATTGGCTCGCTCAACCTGACCATTGGATTGTGGGTGTGCCACAGATGCAAGGTCAAGTCGGATGCCCGTCTCCCAACAATAAGCCTCCACTTCTCCGAGTGACAAGTTGCTGCCATTGTCGGTGATAATGCTATGTGGGAGACCAAACCTCACCACTAGATCCCGGACAAACCTGAGGGCAGTTGCCCCATCAAGATTTCTAATGGGTTTAGCTTCTTTCCATTTAGTGAATTTATCAACTGCTACTAGCAGATGGGTAAACACACATGGTGCCGTCTGTAATGGTCCCACCATGTCTAGCCCCCAGACTGCAAACGGCCAAGTTATTGGTATTGTTGGAATTCTTCAGTAGGAACATGTGGTTGTCGGGCATAATACTGGCATCCCATGCATGTCTCAACCAGCTTGTCGGCGTCTGCCTTCGCGGTCAGCCAGTAGAATCCTTGCCGAAAGGCTTTCGTGACCAATGATCGAGGAGTGACGTGATGCCCGCAATCTCCGAGATGGATTTCGCGTAGGATTTCCATACCTTCTAGCTGGGAAACACACTTTAGGTCTACACCAGTAGTGCTCCTTTTGTAGAGTTGTCCATTGATTATGGTATAACCCTTTGCTCGTCGTACTATTTGCCGTCTTTTGACCTCGTCATCGGGCAAAGTTCCGTGTTCGAGATATTCCATGAACGGTTTTGTCCAAGCCGGAGGGACCTTTGCCACTATGTGGACGAAAGAGTCAGCTCTATCCAGATTGTGGATGTCGGCTCCCTTAACGGATGGTGTACGTAGATGCTCTAGGAAAACTCCTGGCGGAATTCTTTTGCGCCCTGGTCCAAGCTTAGATAGCATACCAGCCGCCTCGCTTTGCTCCCTAGGCACATACTTGACTTCGTATCCCAAGAAGCTCTTGGCTATCTCGTCCACTTCGTCTCGATATGCCGACATCATAGGGTTCCGCGCATTCCAGGTGCCAGCCACCTGCTGGGCAACCAAGTCGGAATCTCCACAGCAAACTAGGCGCTTGATGCCAATATCATTGGCTACACGTAGTCCATGAATGAGTGCTTCATACTCTGCCATGTTGTTCGTAGCCTTGATGATGGGGATATGCCTACCGGGGTATACCCAATAGGACGTTTCCGACCGGCCTAGGAACTGGCGAGTGTGCCTGCAGGACGACGACTGGATCAAGACCTGGCGTAGATTCAAGCGACTAGAAGTTGAAGGCCCAGGAGAGTAGATAGGCCCAGTCGGATTAGGTTAAACGATTGCCGAAACCTTAACTGATTCGGTTGAGATCTGTAAACCCTAGGGAGGTGAGTCTATATAAACCTCCCTAGAGGGTGTGTAGAGGATACTTTCCATCATCCACCCAAGCGACTCGCCGCTTAGCCTCCGAGCTCGCCCATTGTTCCTCCACCATAATACAATCTAGCAGGAGTAGGTCTTTACCCTCCGGGGGGCTGAACCTGGGTAAATCCTTGTGTCTCCGCCCTCATCTCGCACCGCAGATGGCTGGCCACCCTTGCCCTATGTTCTACTACTCGCTGCCGATTGCAGCATCTGCCGTGGTCATTCCCACGACAGTGGCGCCCACCGTGGGGCCTGGCCGGTGTTCTGCGGCGAGATCCAATCTGCCCATCAATGAGTCGATCGCCACCGGCCGCATGATAGCGATCGGCGAGATGCTCCAAATCTTGCCGAGCAGCTACGTCCCGGCGGCGTGACCCGTCACGGACAGCATGATCCTGCCGGTTGGCACGATCAGTCTCTTCGTCGGCCTCACCGACGTCATCGTCTCGGAGGACTCGGCTCGCATCCGCGAGTCGCCGCCACGCGATCGGCTCTCCGAGAGTCAGGTCCGCACGATCCACCGCCTCGCCTCCGAGTACGACTCAGCCCACAGTAATGTGGCTGAAACCACCGCGGCCGCGGAAGACGCGACCCTCAACAACGACACCGACTCGGCGACCCCAGCATCACTCGCCGGATCCATCATCGCGGCTTCGCCCGCGGGCTCCATCACCCAGGTCTCCAACGTTGGAGACTTCGAGGATCCCTCCATCCTTGGGATCTTCGACTTCGACTCCGGGTCGGAAAACTCCGCCGATCTCCACGACGGGACCGGTCGCCACGCCGCGACCTACATGGCGACTGGCGCCGACCCACTGGAGGATCCCTTCTCCACCCCGATCCCTCCCAACGCAATGGCAACGGAGGTCGTGGAACTCCGCCTGAAGCTAGCGGAAGCAGTCCGCAAGGAGCAAGCCGAGCGCGAAAAATTTCGCCTCGAGCAGGTGACGATGCAGGAGCTGTCGCGTTACCACCAGGAACGAATCAGGTCGCGCTTGAACCCCACCATCCAGGGGCGCGCCCTAAACTTCGACGACGAGAACGACCTGACCCGTGTGGCCGAGCGCGCGATCTGCGAGAACACGCCACCAGGAGGAAGCGCCCGGCCCCTAGCAGGGTCGACGGCGAATGGCGTCCCACCTCCACCCAACCGCGCACCCCCAGGGACCAGCCGCAGATCGTGGTATCCTCACGGGAGCGAGACGCGAACGTCCTACCACTGTTCTCCACCCCGATGGACAACCTCGTGGCGGGCCGAGCAGCGGCCGACAACATCACGGCCACCGGTGACGGCACCCTACAGATCCAGTACGTCAAGGCCTTGCTCGCAAAGGCGGTCGAGCAACAAAACGCAGGCGTCGACTCACAGGTAGGATGTACTCGCGTTCATCGGGCAGCAGAGCAGCCTCAAGCGGCCGTCCATTGGCGGCAAACACCCTCAACTGCCCGCCACCCGAACCACCGCAGCTCCAACACTGACCCGCGAATGCGGCACTCTCCACCAACGACCCCAGGCCAGTGACCAACTTCGTCGCCGCCAACGGTCAGCCCGTCGACGCCCGCACCCACATCATCAACAACCAGAGCTGGCGCGCACGCCAGCCCGACGACCTGCGACATACCCTAACTAACCGCCGCGACGACGAGCCGAGGGGGTCGCTAAGTCGACTCGGGCCCTGGTGCTTCGGACCAATGATCCGAGGCGAAAGATACCCGGCGAACTTCAAAGCGCCGAAGGAAATAGAGAAGTATGACCCCACGTACGATCCCTCCGTGTGGCTGGACACTTACCTCATGGCAATGGGCATCGCCGGCCACACCGATCTACTCGCCTCCCGCTACCTCCCCCTGATGATGGAGGGGGCGTGCAGGCAGTCGATCAACACTCTCCCTGCGGACAGCATCAACTCCTGGGAAGAGATGCGTGACGCCTTCGTCAGGCACTTCGAGGGTTCATACACCCGCGCCACCACCATCGAGGACCTGGAACGATGCGTCCAGAGACCTCGCAAGTCGACCCGCAGCTGGGTCCAACGATGGCAAGTACTGTGGTACAACGCGGTCGGTATCCACCCAGACACCGCAATCCACTACTTCAACACCTCATGCCGCTACGAGCCCCTGGTTGCCAACCTCAAACGAGCATACCGCACACTCGACAACATACCGGACCTCCTTGAGATCGCCAAAAGATACGCGAAGGAAGACCCAAACCAAGAAACCGACGACGAGTCGGGAGGGCAACGCCGCATGAGCGGCAACGACAACGGACGACGATCCGATCTACGCTACAGCAACACTTGCCTCACCGGCAAGCGCCGCAGTGACGGACGAGTCGACTTCGTCGCCAACCCTGTGCACGCGCAGCGCGAGCCCAAGAGCTTCCGCCGCGAAGGGGGCAACACCGTGACGGCGGCAACTACAAGGCGAAACCAAGGTTCGACCCGCAGCCCTCCTTAACCAACCTTGTGCATTTCACAGAAGGGAAGGGAAGCCCGCCACGCACACGACCGCCGACTGCCACTCTCTCTCGGAGATCGAGAAGGCACGGCGAGCGCGGGAAGACCCCGACAACAACCCGCCAAACGGCGGAAAATTCGGCAGCGTGGCCGGCTCGCTCCACACCTTCACAGGCTTCAACACGAAGCGCGAGAAGAAGGTCATCGCCCGCGCTGTCGCTGTCAATGCGGTGGCCTAGGTGGACGTTCCCCAGTTCCTCAACTGGTCGGAGCAACCAATCACTTGGAGCCGCCAGGACCACTCGCTGCGCATCGATTACCCAGGCCGAGTCGCCCTGGTAGTCAAACCCAAGGTGGGAGACTACTGGCTCCCCAAGACATTGATGGACGGCGACAGCTCCATCAACATCCTGTACCTGGACACCTTCAGGAGACTGCGGCTCCCGCAGTCGATGGTCGAAACGACCTACACCACGTTCCATGGCATCGTCCCCGGTCGAAAGGCATACCCGATCGGCAAGGTCACACTGCCAGTCACCTTCGGCACACCGGCAAACTTCTGCACCGAGCGGATCGTCTTCGAGCTGGTGCCCTTCGACAGCCCCTATCACTGTGTCTTGGGGCGCCAGGCGTTTGCCAAGTTCATGGCGACGCCCCACTACGCGTACAATGCGATGAAACTCCCCAGAGCGCGTGGCGTCATCACCATCCACGGCGACCCCGACATGGCCGCCGAGTGCGAGGCCAAAGGGGCCGAACTCGCCGACGCCGTCATCGCGGCAAAGGCCAACCACGCTGATGAGCTCGCCAAATACGCGAGCGGGGTCAACAACGATGACCCCACTATACTCAAGAGGCCCAACTCGGAGGGCGGCAACACCTCAGCCTTCGAGGCAACGACACATACCCACACCGTCGAGCTGGTCCCAGGCGACTCCAGCCAGACGGTGACGATCGGGACGGGCATGAGCCCAGCATAGGAAGGCGCTCTCATCGAGTTCCTCTGTGAGAACAGGGACATCTTCGCATGGAAGCCCTCTCACATGCCTGGTGTCCCTAGGGAACTCGCTGAGCACAAACTCAATGCCGACCCCAAAGTGCGACCTGTCAAGCAGTCGCTGCGGCCCTTCAATGAAGAGCGCCGCCGAGCCATCGCCGAGGAGGTGCAGCGTCTACTCGCTGCAGGCTTCATCCGGCCAATCAAATACTCCAAGTGGCTGGCAAACCCAGTCCTGGTCGAGAAGAAAAACGGGACCTGGAGGATCTTTATCGACTACACAAACTTAAACAGCGCCTGCCCGAAGGAACAATTCGTCCTCCCGCAAATCGACCAAATAATCGATTCCACCACGGGCTCGGAGTCGCTGTGTTTCCTCGACGCCTATTCTGGGTACAACCAGATCAAAATGGCTGTTGAGGACGAAGAAAAGACGGCGTTCATCACGCCATTCAGAGCCTTCTGCTACACCGCCATGACCTTCGGCCTCAAGAACGCCGGGGCAACCTACCAGCGGTGCATGCAGGAGTGCCTTGCGAGCCAAATTGGCCGCAAAATCCACGTCTACATCGACGACGTGGTAGTGAAGTCCGCTCGCCAGAGCGACCTACTACCGACCGGCGGAAACATTCGCCAACCTGTGGAAATACAAGATAAAGCTAAACCCAGGCAAATGCACCTTCGGTGTACCAGCAGGGCAACTACTAGGATACGTCGTCTCCAAGCATGGGATCGAGGCGAACCCCACCAAGATCGACACGATCGCTCGACTCGGCAAACCCGAGTGCCTGCACGACGTCCAGAAACTGGCCGGGCGAGTCGCGGCTCTCAGTCGCTTCATCCACCGATTGGGCGAAAAGGCGATGCCCCTATACCGACTGATGCGCAAGAACCCCACCTTCCAGTGGGATAAGGAGGCAGACGACGCGCTCCGCGACCTCAACAAGGTGCTACTCGTAGCACCGCTACTCGCCGCCCCCGTCGACAAGGAACCCATGCTGGTCTATGTCACAGCTTCCGAGCGCATCGTCAGCGCCGTCATGGTCGTCGAGCGACCAGAGGAAGGAAAGGAGCGCCCAGTGCAGCGACCGGTGTATTATATCAGCGAGATCCTCACCGAGTCGCGTCAGCGATACCCGCAATACCAGAAACTGGTATACGCGGTCTTCAGAGCACAGCGGCGACTGTCGCACTACTTCCAGGAGCACCCGATCACGGTCGTCTCCTCAGCACCGCTGCAGGACATAATCCGCAACCGCGAGGCGACCGGGCGAGTCGCCAAGTGGGCCGTTGAAATCGGCGTCTACAACATCAAGTATGAGCCGCGCAAAGCGATCAAGTCACAGGCTCTCGCGGACTTCATCGCCGACTGGGAAGAGGCCCAGCAGCCGGAAAAGCTGCCGTACCTGCACTATTGGAGTCTGCACTTCGACGGCTCCAAGAACGCAGACGGCGCAGGAGCAGGGATTGTCCTGACTTCCCCGAAGGGCGACAAGCTCCGCTACGTCCTCTGCCTCGACTTCACCCCCTGCACCAACAACATGGCCGAGTACGAGGCACTACTCCACGGCATGCGAGCCGCCAAGGATATGAATGTGAACCGCCTACGCTGCTACGAAGACTCCGACCACGTCGCTGGGCAAGTCGCCGGCACCTGCGACGCTGTCTCCCCCACCATGGCGGCATACCGCCAAGCAGTGGACAAGCTGGGCGGACACTTCGCAGGCTATTCCGTCGAGTGGATCGACAGGCGGAAAAACGAGGAGGCCGACACACTCTCTCGTAATGGCTCGGCTCGACTCGCACCACCCACCGGCGTCTTCCTCGACACCATCACCAAGCCTTCTGTCTCCCCCCCAAGGGAGATCGACATCGGAGTCCTGCTGCAACTAGAGGCAGCCCTGGTCGCACTCATCGCCGAGCCAGAAGACTGGACTACGCCGTACATCGCCTATTTGGAGGGAGGCACCTTGCCAGCAGACGAAACAGACGCCCGGATGATAGCGCGCCGCTGCAAATCCTTCGTCATCATCGACGGCGAGCTCCACTAGCGCAGCGTGACCGGCGTGTTCCAACGCTGCGTCCAACCCGCTGAAGGACGCAAAATCCTCCACGACATGCACTCCGGCGACTGTGGCCACCACGTCGGCGCCCGCTCTCTGGTCGCAAAGGCTATGCGACACGGTTTCTACTGGCCCATCGCACACGCAGACGCTATCGAGATTGTCCAGCGGTGCGCCGGGTGCCAGAAGTACGCCAACCAGACCCACATGCCGAGCTCGGCACTCAAGACAATCCCCATCACCTGGCCGTTCGCCGTGTGGGGTATGGACATGGTAGGCCCTTTCAAAAAGGCCCCCTCTGGCTTCACTCACCTCCTGGTCGCGGTCGACAAATTCACAAAGTGGGTGGAGGCCAAGCCAGTCCGGAAATGCGACGGGAAGACCGCCACCAAGTTCCTACGCGAGCTCATATATCGCTACGGGTTCCCAAACAGCATCATCATGGACAACAACACCAACTTCGCCAAAGGAGCCATGGCCGAGTTTTGTGAAGAACACCACATCCGACTCGACCTTGCTTCAGTCGCCCACCCGGAGTCCAACGGCCAGGCGGAACGGGCCAACCAGAGCATCCTCCATGGCCTGAAGCCACGGCTCCAAGTACCACTCGAGCGCACCGCCGGGTGCTGGGTCGAGGAGCTACCCTACGTCATCTGGGGCATCCCCACCTCTGTCAACAGGTCGACAGGGTTCACCCCCTTCTTCATGGTGTACGGCGCCAAGGCAGTCATGCCCACCTACCTAGAGCACGACTCGCCAAGGGTTGTCCATTACACGGAGGCTGCAAACGAACTCGCACGCCAGGATGGAGTCGATCAACTCGACGAGGCACGCGACCTAGCTCGCTCCCGCACTGCCATCTACCAGCAAGGACTCCGCCGCTACCATAGCCGGCGAGTGAGGACTCGCACTTTCCAGGAAGGCGACCTGGTGCTACGCCTCATCCAGGACAAGAAGGGTGGGCACAAGCTCTCCCCCCCGTGGGAGGGACCATTCGCCATCGGGCGATTACTCGGCAACGACGCCTACTACCTCACTGACATCCGCGGAGATGGGAAACTCGACGTCAAGCGACCGTGGAATGTAAACCTCCTACAGAAGTTCTACTCCTAGAACTCCATACATGTACCCTCCACTAGCTATGAAATAAAACATATTGGTTACCGCAAATTGCGTCTACTCTCCGTGTCTTGTGCCACTCGCACTCGTAATAACATCGTCAAGCTAACTTCAGAAGTCAACCTCTGGTACAGCGACCAGCACGGCCAAGTAGTGCGTTACGAGGGCACTGGGTTACCCCAGGACTCGTAACGTCCACGAAAAACGCCTACCCGGAGCCCCATTGGAGTCGCCTATCTCAACTGGCTTAACAAGCCAAGACAACTGCCTTCGCTCCTCACAGCGACCATGATCCTCCGCATCCTCGACACAGCGACTCGAATGGCCAAGTACCACGCTCAGGGACTGACGAACAGTTAAGCACAAGCGACTAGGGAAAAAGGCCAAGTACGAGAGCGTGCCCAGGACTCGCCATGCGACTGACCCTACGGGTCAGGCAGGAGTGATGCGCTCACTCTAACGCGCTCAGTCCTCACCCACCCTAGAGCCGCGACTAGAACCACCAAGTACCACGCTCGGGGACTCGGGAACCCGACCTTGTTCGCGCAAGGGAAAACGGTCAAGTAAAGAGCACTCATGGGAGTCGCCTTGCGACTGGCTTCCCAAGCTCGGGTGAGTCAACCTCAATAACAAAACAACTGAGAAAACGTTCAAAACCACAAACACATAACAAACGAGGTAAACCCCACAAGAAGAGCGGACGCACTCGGGGACTCGTCCAATCAGCAATCAAAATCGCAAGACAATTCACAAAATAACCCGAATTTCCATTACAGCAGAACAAAGTCGTTACAAAATACGAGTTGAGACCAATGGCCAAATTGCTACTAACGCCCCAGGGCACAATGTTTCTATTCCGCGGGCTTCGACGTCGACTCGCCGCCACCCCTACGGTTGCGAATGAAGGGCGTGTACGGGTTCGACGGGTACATTGTCAACTCACCCGCCATCGCCGCACGAAACGGCAGCTCGACCTTGAAGTCCCTATGCGCCGGCTCGGGATCGTTGGGCGCGACAGCCGTCTCCTGATAAGGGAGGAGGTCGCCATCGCCCAGACGCGATCGGAGTATACCGCGGCCCAGTCCGTCAGCTTCAGCACCTCGGCGATCTCCACCGAGCCCGTCGACGAGGGGTAACCACTCGTCACGTCGTCAAGGTCGAAGTCCTCCGGGAAGTGGGCAAGCCCAAGGCTAAGCGCCGTTGCCGCCCCGCGCCGGAATGCCGACCGCGTCATGAACTCGACGACTAACGGCGCTTTCTGTAGATACCGCCATACTTCGACGAGGTCGCTGGCAATCACTTCTGTAGGCGATATCTCCTGAAGATACACCTGAATGCATGCCGCGGACAACGTGGACGAGTCGACTAGAGTGGTCACACACTGCCACGCGTCGTATGACTGCACCTCCTCCGAGTTGTCGATAATCTGACCTGTGGGCAGAGGGCGGCAGTGAGTACAACAAAGATTACATAATGCATCTACTACAGGCAGAGGCAGGAAATTTACCAATTAAAGGACGGCAGAGGCCCGTGATGAAGCTTTGAAGCGAGGAGAAGTCGTTCTGCAGCCCAATAACCAGGGCGTCAGAGACCTTTCGCTCTTCAGCGGAATCCATAACAGCAGCTTTTGCTCGCCCATCCGCCGTGCTCGCCTCCGCTTTCGCTTCCTTGAGCTCGCGCTCCAGATCAGCGATCTGTTTCTCAGCCGTACTCAACGCAGACTGAGCCGCCGTCAGTTCACTCGCCGGGACAAGGCCCTGGCGGACCTCCTCTGCCTTGGCAGCGATCGCCTAGAGTCCCTTGTTCGTCTCTTGGACGACAACAAGTTCCTTCTCCGTGCGACACTTTGCAGCAAGCCGATCGGCTGACTCATGCTGCAAGCCCTGCGCACAAATCAAACAGTTAACAACAATGGAATCCTAAGTGCCCACCCACTGAAATTCAGCGACTGGACTCTCGGGGACTGGAGTTCAAAAATCCTAAGTGCCCACTCGCTGAAATTCAGCGACTAGACACTTGGGGACTAGAGATCAAAAATCCTAAGTGCCCACCCGCTGAAATTCAGCGACTGGACACTCGGGGACTGGAGATCAAAAATCCTAAGTGCCCAACTGCTGAAATTCAGCGACTAGGCACTCGGGGACTGGGTGCTACAAATAAAAACAAACACCAAAAGAATCTGACCACTGAAATTCAGTGGCCTGATCCTCGGCGACTGGACATACCTGGATGGCTGCGCCCAACATGCCATGGAGCTGTAGCACGTCCACAGATGCGAGAAGAGCTGGAGTGTGTCCACGATGCTGCTCGACCTCCGTTTCGGCGACCCCAGGCGTGCGGCTCGATGGCGTTATACCACTCGCTGTAGCCGCTTTGGCCATAAAGCGGGGGAAGGTCGCGGCGGATGCTCCAGCACCAGTAGGAGCCGGCTCGGCAATTCCAGGGGAGGAAACACCCTCCTTGGTCTTCACGGCCACCTCCGTCGCAGTCGAAGGATCACTCGGAGCAACCGTCGTGTCGTCAGAAACCATGACGACGTCGTCGCCCTTGGCCTTCTTAGCACTGTCTACGGGGGCAGCGACCTCATCAGCTTTCCTCTTCTGTGAGGGGTCCTCTTCGGCGACGACTGGTGGCACCTTGGCCACGGAAGGGTGGCCGATCTTCTTAACTCCAGTCCTGTGAAACAACGATATGAGCAAAATTGTCCGAGTACAACGAAAGACAAGCAGATGGACAAAACTTACTTGGCGACTGGTATGAACCGCAGTCCCGTGCGGATACTGGCCGGCTTCTCCAGTTCGGGGCCCAGTTTCCGACTGAGGCCCATCTCCAAAACATCATGTTCCCAAGACACGGAAGGCCTCTTCGACGACGAGGCCGCGACAGGAGCCTCCGAGACGACGTCGGCAGGAGTTCTCCTGGGAGGAGAAGCTGCTGCGGCTGGAGCAGCCCTCAACCTAGAGACCGAGGCAAATAGGGGTGGAAGCGAGGCCAGAGGTACCTCATCCAGAGCGGCAGCAGCATCCAGTGCTGCTTTCGTCTGCGGCGCTTCATCCTTGGCCAAGCTGGTGGCGTCAGAACTACTCACCGAACGAGGCGGAGATGCCTGTTTCGCCGGCTTCGTCTTTCTCTTTGGTGGAGCCTTCACTTCCTTCTTCTTCTTTTTCGATGGTGTAGCCTCATGATGTGAGGTGTGCTCGGGAAGCTCGTCGTTGTCATGACGTTCGAGGCTTCTACTCGCCTCGATATCGTGTGATGTTCCCCATGAGTTTTGCGAACCATCGGGGCGGCGTCTTCCCTAGGCTCGTCATCGTCATCATCATCACTCGCGTCGCTCCCGACGCCGCCCTTGGTAGGAGGCGACTCGCCCCCGTCCTGGACGGACGAGCTCGAGTTTTCGTCATCCGTGGGTGGGAGCCACCCTTCCACCACTTGGAATAACTGCAGCAGGCACGAGACAATATCAACATAACCGCGAAAGCATCAATTGCGACTACGAATGGTAGTGAAAACAACGACTTACCGTCGGAGCTGGATGCTTCACGGTGTAGGGGGCAACCCCAGCCTTCGCGTCCAGATATGCTGCCTGGGTGATCTTCTTCAACGCCAGGACGTAGTCTTCGAGTTTCCACTCGACGAGGAAGGATTTTGTTGAGTCTTCCCTGCCCGTGTACTCGTACATGTAATGGTCGCGGTGGGCCAAGGGAACGAGTCGCCTCCCGAGCCAGCAGTTGTACAAGTTGATGGTTTGGAGGCCCTTCTTCTTCAGGCCGCGGATGGTTTGAAGCATCTCGTCCACAACCATCCGCTGGTCTAGTGGGAGCTTGACCGGAGCAGTTCGGGCCGGTCGGCGGAATACCTTGGGATCGCCACTCCGCCCGGAGTCGCCTCGGTGACGAGAACCAGGACTTCTTCCACGCTTGCCGCTTGGCGGCAAAGATCGTTGAAGAAGGAGGCCTTCGACTTCAACTGAAACATCAGGCCACCCGCAGCCAGCATTGGGCCGCCTGATTCTTCACGACTGATCCTCCCGTGGAACAGATCTTGCCATAGGGGGAAGTAGGGCCTGCAGCCTAGGTAGCACTCATAGAACGCCACGAAAATGGCGAGCTGCTCGATGCTGTGCGGGCCCAGGTCCGATGGCTAGATCCCGTAGAAGGCACAGAAGCGTCGGAAGAAGAGAGACGTGGGAAACCCCACCCCCGCTCCAGGTGGCTGGTGAAGCAAATAAATTCTCCCTCGCGTGGGTCCGGAGTCACCTCTCCGGCCACGGGGATGCGCCACCTGCCGGCGCGCAGGATCCCGGCCTCCTCGAAGGATGTGAGTAGCGCCCTGGTACACTTGGACCTGCCCCATGGTTCGGTGGAAGGGGCCATTGGCTGAAAGATTCGCGGAGGTCGAGGGTTTCTGGATCGATTGGATTGCGATGCGGGGGAAAACGGAGATGGGCGAAATCGGAGGAAAGAAGGAGCGTTTTCCTGATCGCCTGCCATTTCCCTTATATAGCAGTTACTACCCGCCAATTTTGGGAGCCGTTACTGCTCGGTGATTACGCCAAAGTTACCATTGGATTACCCCAATGGCTAGTTTTGACCTCATCTAACGGTCCAAATTCCTCCATTCGACTCGCCGACCCGTTCACTACAACAGCGACTGAACATTCGCCGACCCGTTCGCCGAGCTGCGACCCAACTGACTGCTATCATTGCGACTAGAATAACTGTTTTTTCCTTTATTCAGAGTTCGCCGATTCGATCAAGGCCCGCATTGGACCCGTATACTCCGATCGCTAACGAACACTGCGACCAATCAACGACGGCCTCGGGACTACGATGGGGATATGCCTACCGGGTATACCCAGCAGACGCTTCCGACCGCCCAGAAGCGGCGAGTGGGCCTGCAGGACGGCGACTGGATCAAGACCTGGCGTAGATTCAAGCGACTGGAAGTTGAAGGCCTAGGAGAGTAGATAGGCCCAGTCGGATTAGGTTAAACGATTGCCGAAACCTTAACTGATTCGGTTGAGATATGTAAACCCTAGGGAGGTGAGTCTATATAAACCTCCCTAGAGGGCGTGTAGAGGATACGTTCCATCATCCACCCAAGCGACTCGCCGCTTAGCCGTCGAGCTCGCCCATTGTACCTCCACCATAATACAATCTAGCAGGAGTAGATCTTTACCCTCCGGGGGGCTGAACCTGGGTAAATCCTTGTGTCTCCGCCCTCATCTCGCACCGCAGATGGCTGGCCGCCCTTTCCCTATGTTCTACTACTCGCTGCCGATTGCAGCATCTGCCGTGGTCATTCCCACGACACTTGAAGTGGATATGCAGAACGTAGTGTAGCTTGTCTCCTGTTGGTGACTGTAGCAATACACCATCCCCGAGCCGTTGATCAGCTTTGATCCATCAAAGTGCATCACCCAGTACTCTGGTTCTGGCAACGGAGTAGCATCTGGCATCTCCGTCCAATCTGCGATAAAATCCACCAAGGCTTGTGACTTGATAGTGTCGCGTCTCTTGTAGGTGATCTCGAAGGTGGCAAGTTCAATGCCCCACTTCATGACCCTTCCCGTAGCGTCGCTGTTGTTGATAATGTCAGACAGTGGAGTCTTGCTCACCACTGTGATTTGGTGCTCCTGAAAGTAATGCCTCAGCTTCCGAGAAGCAAGGAATACTCCATAAGTTATCTTCTAGTAGTGCGGGTAATGCTGCTTGGACTCCGTCAAGACCTCGCTCACATAGTAAACTAGTCATTGAACTCCGTGCTCATAGCCTAGTTCCTTCCGCTCTACCACGACGACGATGCTGATTACCCGGTTGGTTTCCGCCATGTAGATTAACAGGGGCTCTCCAGGCTTGGGTGCTGCAAGGATGGGCGCTGAGGAAAGAATCTCCTTGAGCTGCTTCAATGCTGCATCTGCTTCGTCCGTCCATGTGAATTTGTCCGCCTTCTTCAGCAACTTGTACAGCGGTAGAGGCCTTCTCTCCAAGTCGGCTGACTAACTGCTGCAACACAACCTGTTAGTCATTGAATGTCCTTTAGTCATGTCGGACGGTTTATGTTTAAGATGGCCTTGATTTTCTCCTGGTTGACCTCGATTCCGCGCTGGGAAACGATGAAACCCAACAATTTGTCGGTTGGAACTACGAAGACGCATTTATTAGGGTTAAGCATCATGTTTTATTTCCGGAGATTATCAAACATTTCTTTTAAGTCGGAGATTAAGTCATTTTCCTTTTTAGACATCACCGCGATATCGTCCACATAGGCGTGAACATTCCGACCAATTTGGTCATGAGGGCAACATTGCATTGTTTGCTGGTACGTAGCACTTGCGTTTTTCAGCCCAAAGGGCATCGTAACATAGCAAAACATGTCGTATGGGGTAGTGAACAAAGTGGCCAATTGGTCCGACTTCCTCATCTTGATCTGGTGGTATCCTGAGTATGCATCGAGAAAACACAAAAGTTCCGAGCCAGCCGTCGAGTCAATGACTTGGTCAATGCAAGACAAAGCAAACGGATCTTTGGGACATGCTTTGTTCAAGCCCGTGTAATCAACGCACATTCTTAATTCTTTGGTTCCCTTTTTGGGGACAAGTACAGGATTGGCCACCCATCGGGTGTGAAGGACTTCTCGGATAAATCTAGCCTTAAGTAACCTAGCTATTTCTTTGCCAATGGCGCGTCTCTTCTCGTCTCCAAAGCATCGTAGAGGTTGTTTCACTGGTTTGAATTTTGGATCAATGTTTAAGCTATGCTCGGCAAGTTCCCTAGGTACACCTTTCATGTCGGCAGGTTGCAGGCAAAGATGTCCCTATTCTTAGGAACTCGACGAGCACGCTTTCCTATTTGGGATCCAGGTTCGTCCCACTGGCGGTGACCTTGGAGGCATCGCCTACAACAAGTTCCACCGGCTTGGTCTCGATGGCAGCCTTGAATGCAGGAGCGGAGTCAAAGATCTGCTTCTTCGACGCGGGCATCTCTGAGTCATTGAACTTGCTCTAGATCTCTTTGAATTCTTCGCTGTAGAGGACAGCTTCCGCAAAGGCTGATTCAGTAATCTCGCAGTCCCTTGCCTTGGTAAAGCTTCCGGATATGGTGATGACACCGTTTGGTCCGGGTATCTTGAGTTTGTTGTAGATGAAGCATGGCGTGGCCATGAACGTGTGGAAAATGTCGCGGCCGAATATGACGTGGTACACGCTCTTGAGGGGGACCACCTCAAAGGTCATGCGCTCTTGGCGGTAATTATTAACATCGCCAAAGGCAACCTGAAGTGTGATGCACCCAAGGGACCGAGCCTCCCGACCAGGAACTACGCCGTGGAAGATGGTGTTGGTACGCCTGAGGTTTGCCTCCGTCAAGTTCATCTTCTGCAGTGTATCCAGGTACATGATGTTGATGCTGCTTCCACTATCCACCATACACTTGGTGAACTCCACGCCGTCAATCAAGGGGTTGATGACCATGGCGTATTGGTTCTTCGTAGAAATAAGGTCTGGGTGGTCCGTCCTGTCCCAAGTAATTGGAACCTCCGACCAGCCCAGGTACTGGGGGACTGGGGGTAGAGTAGCCATCAGGATCCTCATAGAGGTCTTCTGTTGTCGGACGGTGGGGGTGCCAAGGAAAGTGTGGTAGACTGGTGCCTTCTTCACGAAGGGGTTCTTGCCCTTGTCGTCTCTCTTGGCGGCGTGCTTGGGGTCAACATCCTCGTCCATGTCACTTGAATCCTTGGACTCCTACTCCTTATTCCCCTTGCCCTTGCCTCGAAGTCTGTTCTTCTGAATTTGCTTGTAGCCGGACTCCGGGTCTTCCTTGAGGTCGTTGACGAACTTGCAATGTCGATTGGTATGGGTGGCCTTGCCATTGACATCGTGGTGTACGAGGCACAGCATATCGCGGTACTCTTCGTAAGTTTGGGGAACATGGAGCGGCGCCGAGGTATTTTCACTTCCTCGTTGCTGCCCACGGCCATCTCCCCGTCCTCGGCCACGTAGTCCGCCATCACCTCGTCCTGCAAAAGTCATGGCGACCATGTCGGGAGATTGCTTTTCTTCTGTAGCAGTTTTCCTCTTTGTGCTGTTGTTCCTCCGAGCTTGAGTTGGAATGGTTGTTGCCGGCAGAGAGCCGCAAGCATCATCGTCGGCAGCTGCGAACTCACTAGCCAACTGAATCATCTGGTTCAAGTCAAGCTGGTGATTGTCCTGCAAGCGCTTTAGCTTATGTCGGAGCAACGTGCCCCTTTCCAACTCGTCGATGAAGGCGGCCATGGCGGTCTGAGCGTGCACTCCTGCGCAGGACTTCTTCATGTCCAGCTAGCGGGAGAGGTAGGCGCGAGATGTCTCGTCTTTCTCTTGCATGCACCGTTGTAGATCGCCAACAGTGCGGGGACGCTTGTACGTACCCTCGAAGTTCTTGGTGAACGCTTCTTGCATGTCCAACCAATTGCAGATGGATTTCTCCGGCAAGTCGTCGATCCATTGACTGGTCGTGCCTGCCAACATCAAAGGGAGGTACTTGACGGCAATGTTGGGGTTACCTCCGGCAATCTCCACCGCGTTGCCGTAGTCCTACAACCATGGGGCTAGCTTGGCGCTGCTGTCATAGGGCTTGATGGTCTTGTTAATCCGGAAACCTTTGGGGTAAGTTGCGGACCATATTGCAGGTCCAAAACAATGTGGTCCTAGGTATGGTCCTTCCCGGTCCTCGTGGAACTTATCGGCATCGTACGGCTCCGGGTTCTTCTTTTCTTCTTGTCAGCAGGGGATGGGCTGCATGAACGACCCGGGCCTCCTCCGTCATGGTGACTGCTAGGTGGTGACGGAGGCGGAGGTGGCGGTGGGTTAGCCTTTTTGCTGTTACCCTCCTGCGACGCCTCACGCCTGTCACGGTTGCTTATCGGACGCGGAGGGTCATGGCGTGACCTGCTCTTGTGTCCTTGGCTGTGCTCTCCGTCATGACGGGTCTGCTCCGTGTTGTCGCGGATAACGATGCCGCATTACCTTGGCGGGGGCATATCCATACGATGGTGAGCCTTGGGATCTTCGCGATGTCGGGGTGATCGTGGCGGTGGCGATGGGCGACGAGGTGGGGCCGTTTCTCCATGGTCGGAGGATATGGGGATAGCATCCTTCCTGTTGCGCGCATCCCTCCGTCTTCGTTCTGATGAACCCGTTTGGGACCCGACATCAAGAGGAGATCTGTCCCTTGGCGGCTTATGCTGGCTAGACTGGCAAAACGCTGGGTCAGACTCAAGCCTCTGAGAGGCGGCCTTTTCCTGCTGCTTCACCGCCTTGGCCACTACGTCATAGACCTGTTCCACTGCTGAGGGCGATCTATCCTGCTCCATAAGGGTCTTGGCGATGGCGAGGTTAAGGAGTGGGGTGGGCATCACCTGTTTGCCTTCACTGTCAATGTATGGCTTGGCCTGTGCCGGCTTCGAGGGAGCCCATCCTAGGTTTCGCCGTACGCCAGGACTGTTGATGACGTGAGCCGGAGCTTTCTTGGCCTTCTGCTGTTGTAACAGAGTCTTGTACTCGGGCTCCATTGCTCTAGCTTTATCTATGGACTTCTGCGTGTTGACCAGATCTCGATCCAGCTTAGCGCCTTTCTCCGCGATGGCCTGCGCTTCCTCCAGCAGCTGCTGGCGCTTCTCGTCAAGCTGAGTCACGTTCCGGATATGAGCTATGGTTAGTGGCTCAACGAGGAGATTGCCGTACATCACTCTTTCAGCTGGAGTAACTTGGGCAGCAACAGACGTAGATGCCGGAGGCGACAAGTTTGCGGTGTTGTTGTTGCTCAGGCCGGTGCCGAGTTCCTGTGGCTGCTGCACTTGATAGGGCAAAGGTGTTCGATCTTTCAATGAGATGGTGATAGTCGATTTGGTGGAGTTCGGGCTTGACGATCCAACTACACGTGCGAGCACAAGCGCCAATACAATCGCTAGGCCAATCTCCTGGAGGTTACCAATCCTGCGGGAACACGATCAGCCTGACCAACGAGGGTCTTAATTCCTACCTGAAATCGAGAACAAGTAAGAACTAATATTGCAATCAAGATATTGTGGATTAAGATGAAAGATTTATTGAAGAGGTGGGATCCTATACAGGTGCGAAGTACAAGAGGCCTCTGCGACGCTCGAGCCTTGGCGAAGTTGCTATGATGGCTAACTTAATGTCTAAACAAAATCCGAGTTTATGGTCACGGCTAAGGCGAGTATTGAAGGAGGAAAAGGTAGGGTTTCAGCCAGCAATAGAAGTGGTGGCCAAATCCAACCCTAGAAGTCCTTTTCTCCTCAAATACAGACTCTAGAAGTGGCTATTAAAATCCTGCGAAAATTACATGGGCCTGGCCCAAAATAAAGGTGTCGCGGCACCATATTAAGCTATGGACGAATTTCTGAAGTATTAATCTTGAATATTTCGTCCAAGCCTTCTTTATTCATTATGGTGGCCTCAAAGTTCTGAAATCTTCATCTGTGGCCTTCTCTTGGATCATCACATGCTTGATGCCATCTCCATGCTTGACCATGCTCCAATGCTTGTCCCTCTCATCCATGCTTGGTCCATCATTCCTAATAGTAAGAAATACATCTGATTTAGGCAACATCATATTCTCATGTATGTGAGGAATAGTTCCAAGAAACGAAAGTACCTGATAGTTAAGTTGTTTAGAACGAGATCGCGTGATAGGTCTTTGTATGTGTGTAGCTGTAGGTACATCGGTTGTATCAATAGATGGGATGTCCACATCATGCTCCCCTTCGTGAATTGAAGTCGTCCTCGACACAATCTCATCTTCCTCACCAAAGTAAGGCTTCAAATCTGCAATGTTAAATGTAGGACTAACCGTACCAAAGTCTGCAGGCAACTCAAGTTATATGCATTATCGTTTATTTTCTCTAACACCTTAAAGGGACCAGCAGCACGTGGCATTAACTTAGACTTGCGTAAATCAGGAAAATGATCTTTACGCAAATGTAACCAAACAAGATCTCCAACATCAAATACAACATGCTTTCTCCCTTTATCCCCAGCAAGGTTATACTTTGCATTCATGTGTTCTATGTTATCTTTAGTAGTCTTATGCAAGTTTAATATCATTTCTGCGCGTTGTGTAGCATCCAAATTATTTTGCACCGAAGAAGGTAAAGGCAATAAATCAATAGGTGCACGAGGAACAAAACCATACATGATCTCAAACGGGCACATCTTTGTGGTAGAATGCAGCGAACGATTATAAGCAAATTCTATATGAGGTAAACACTCTTCCCACAATTTTAAGTTCTTCTTTAAAACAATCCGCAACATAGTAGACACAGTTCTATTTACTACTTCAGTTTGTCCATCAGTTTGGGGATGACATGTAGTACTAAACAACAATTTAGTCCCCAACTTAGCCCATAAACATCTCCAAAAGTGGCTAAGAAATTTAGTATCACGATCAGAAACAATAGTATTTGGCACACCATGTAAACGAACAATTTCACGAAAGAACAAATCAGCAATATGCGCATCATCATCCGTTTTATGACAAGGAATAAAGTGTGACATCTTAGAAAACCGATCCACAACAACAAAAATAATATCCCTCCCCTTCTGTGTACGTGGCAATCCCAAAACAAAGTCCATAGAAATATCCTCCCAAGGAACACTAGGAACAGGAAGAGGCATATATAAACAATGTGGATTAAGGCGAGACTTAGCTTTTTGACAAGTAGTGCACCGTGACACAAATCTCTCAACATCTCGACACATACGTGGCCAAAAGAAGTGTGTAGCAAGAACATCCTCCGTTTTCTTGACACCAAAGTGTCCCATCAATCCTCCTCCATGCGCCTCCTGTAACAACAAAATACGAACAGAACTATCTGGAATGCATAGTTTGTTAGCACGGAACACAAATCCATCATTAAAGACGAACTTGTTCCATATTCTACCATCTCTACAATTTTGCAACACATCTTTAAATTCAGCATCATGCACATATTGTTCCTTAATAGTTTCTAATACAAATATTTTGAAGTCAAGTTGAGATAACAAAGTATAACGGCGTGACAAAACATCATCAATAATATTATCTTTACCCTTTTTGTGTTTGATAACATAAGGAAAAGACTCAATAAATTCAACCCACTTTTCATGACGACGATTCAACTTAGCTTGACTACGAATATGCTTCAAAGATTCATGATCAAAATGTATAACAAATTCTTTAGGCCATAGATAATGTTGCCAAGTTTCTAATGTCCGAACCAACGCATATAATTCTTTATCATAAGTAGAATAGTTCAGACTAGCCCCACTCAATTTCTCACTAAAATATGCAACAGGTTTTCCCTCTTGTAATAACACACCTCCCAAACCAATTCCACTAGCATCACATTCAAGCTCAAAAGTCTTATTAAAATCAGGAAGTTGGAGTAAGGGAGCATGTGTTAGCTTATCTTTCAATATGACGAAGGCCTGTTGTTGTGCATCGCCCCAAACAAAGGGCACATCCTTCTTGCTAAGTTCATTCAGCGGCGCGACAATTGATCCAAAGTCTTTGATAAAGCGCCTATAAAAACCAGTGAGGCCAAGAAAACTCCTCACTTTTGTGACCGTCTTGGGCTGCGGCTAATTGGTAATAGCTTCAATCTTGGCTGGATCCACTTCAATACCCTGTGATGTAACAACATAGCCAAGAAACGGAACTCGATTGGTGCAAAAGGTGCACTTCTCAAGATTACCAAACAAACGTGCATCACGTAAAGCATTGAAAACAGCACGTAAATGGTCCAAATGATCCTCTAAAGATTTGCTATAAATCAGAATATCATCAAAGTAGACTAACACAAAACGTCCAATGAAAGCACGTAAAACTTCGTTCATTAATCTCATGAAAGTGATGGGTGCATTAGTTAAACCAAACGGCATCACTAACCACTCATACAAACCGAACTTAGTTTAAATGCTATTTTCCATTCATCTCCCAATTTTATACGAATCTGGTGGTAACCACTACGCAAATCAACTTTAGAAAACATGGTAGAGCCACTCAATTCATCAAGCATGTCATCCAAACATGGAATATGATGACGATATTGAATAGTAATATTATTGATAGCTCTACAATCAGTACACATGCGTGAAGAACCATATTTCTTAGGTACCAAAATAATAGGAACAACAGGGGCTAAGGGACTCACGAATATGATCTTTGTCCAGTAGTTCCTGAATTTGGCGTTGTATCTCCTTTGTCTCCTCTGGATTGGTTCTATATGGCGCGCGGTTGGGCAACGTAGCACCAGGAACTAGATCAATTTGGTGCTCAATTCCTCTAATAGGAGGTAGTCCTGGTGGCAGCTCAGCGGTAAAGACGTCCTCATATTCCTGCAAAAGGTTAGCAATAGCGGGTGGCAAAGAAGGAGGGATATCCTAAAATGAAAACAAAACCTCTTTGCAGATAATTGCATAACATTGAGTATTGTTTACATCTAGTTCAGCGATATCAATTTTATTTGCAAGCATACATGGACTCTTCAAACGAATTTCAGTAGCAAGTTTAGAATTAGATTTAGTGTTCTTTGGTGGTACAAAATCTGCAGCAACAATCTGATTCTCACTTTTATTTTTCTCCTTAGTTTTAGCTCTACTAGCTCTAGCAAGATCATCTTTTAAAATCTGTTCAGGAGTCATAGGTTTTAGACCAATTTTCTTTCCATCATGCATAACAGAATAGTGATTAGTTTTGCCATTATGAACAGATTCTCTATCAAATTGCCATGGTCTACCAAGTAACAAAGAACAAGCTTGCATAGGTACAACATCACAATCTACAAAATCAAAATAATGTACCAATAGTAAAATGCACGCGTACCGTTCTTGTTACCTTGATCTTGCGAGAACTCTCAAACCATTGGATGTAATATGAATGTGTGAGTTGTCTTGTTGGAAGTGCATGCTTCTCTACCATGTCAACACTATCCAGATTATTACAACTCCCTCCATCAATGATGATCCGTATAGCTCTTTCTTTGACAACACCACGTGTTTGGAACAGGTTGTGGCGTTGATCTTGCTCATATTTGCTCAATTGCACACTCAACACATGTTGTGTAATTAAGATCTTGTATTGATCAGTAGTTTTAGCTCCCATTACCTCTTTCTCTTCATCAGAATCACAATTGTCTCCATCTCGAGCAGAAATAAGAGCTAATGTATCTTCATCAAAGGCACTCGCTGAATCATATTGTCCATCATCATGCACCATCATAACACGTTGTGTTGTGCACTGTCTCTCAATATGACAAAAACCCCAGCACTTGCGGCATTGTATATCCTTTGTTTTACCCGTGGAAGCCATAGAAGATGCACTACGAGCAGGAGCATTGGATGACGGTGGAGGAGCAGCTGGAAATCTTGTGGTGGCCTTGGATGTGGTAGTAGCTGGTGGAGAATCATGAGAAGGAGGTGCTGATTGTCGGGATGTCCAAGTGGATGTGCGACCTGCAGAATTATTAGTCCTCCTCCATGGTGTTTGGCGATCCTGCACTTCACGTTTAGCTTTGCAAGCAAGATGAAAAAAACGAGTGATAGAATTATATTCCTTATAGTCTAATATGTGTTGAATGTCCTTGTTTAATCCACCAAAGAAACGTGCAAGCATTTGTTTAGTAGATTCGACAAGACCACACCGAACCATCCCCGTTTGCAATTCCTGGTAATACTCTTCTGCAGAATTTTTCCCTTGTTCCAAACGTGTCAGATTCTTTAGTAAATCACGTTGATAAGTGGGAGGCACAAAACGAACACACATAGCAGTTTTTAAAGCAGTCCAAGTACGAGGAAGTAGTAGGATTTAAACGACAATACTCAGACCACCAAAGGGAAGCAAATTTAGTAAATTCACATGTAGCAGCACTAACGCGCATATTCTCAGGATATTTTAAACATGCAAAACGTTGTTCTACTTCCATCTCCAATATAAGATATGCATCAGGATTATATTTACCCTCAAAAGATGGAATATTTAATTTAAGCTTTGCAACATGATCATCATCACGTACCGGTGGTCGAGCGTTGCGGTGGTAATGTCGGGGACGGCCAGCAGGGTGTGGAGGTTGTTCAACCTCCTCGTCAAACAGATCATCATCGTCGGGGTCGTAGTAGTACCTGTCGTCTGTCCCCAATGTCGCAGCAACAGCCACGGTGGAAGTCTGAGGTGCCTCAGCTGCAGCGGTAGAGGCCTGAGGTGCGGCGGCAGCCGAACCAGCAGTACGACCCGTGATCGGAATGCGCCGTGCGCCATGCCGAGGTGCCAATGGGGCGGGTGCGGGTGCCGGAAATCTGTCCAAAACCTCCTTGAACCGAGCGTCAAGCTTGTCGTTGAAGGATTTCTCAAGTCCATCGATCTTGTCCATGGCATTGGTGATCTTGGTGTCAAACGCCCCTAGTCGTGCATCCACATCTTCAGCGCGACCGAGCAAGAGCTCGGAGAAGTGGGCATGTAGTTCTTGGTTCGTCATTGTGGCAGGGTTCCACGAAGTATCTGTCATGGTTAGTCCTTTAAAGAGCACATGTATATATGACTATAACTACAGAAATATGGTGGAAGGCACGCATAATCCGTCAAGCAATATACGAAGCTCTTACAAGTTCTTACCAAACAGAAGGAAAAGGCGATGTGCAACCGCGAGGAGCAGTGGATCCAGAGATTGAACCGAGCGATTACCAGGAGTCGAGACACCGCACATGGAGAAATCTGTGGAGCTCTGGGAAGGCTTAGCAAAGGGGTTAGCAATTATCAAAACAGAAATGCAAATGTTGAAAGAATGCTCAACGACGGTACTGTGCTGGTCCTAGGCTAGACCATACTAGAGACACGAGCCTAGATCACCAACGATGTCACGACGCGACACAATAAGCAATGTATGATGATATGGCACCATGAAAAGCGAACCGAGATGTCGAAAATCACTATGATCGGAGTGTCTAGAACTGATCGACAGGGTCTAGAAACAGGTTAGCCCCAAATTTTTTTCGAAATTTTTGTATAATGGGCTGGAAAGCGCGCAGGCGCCAAAAAATATCGCTATAACGGTCAATGGAGAAAAGTGATCCCCGGAGCCGAAAATCAGTATAGCCAGAAAAAATTTCGGAGGCGGTTCCAGACTTTTTTTGCTCTCCTTCTGGACTTACGACTGAACTCTTAGGTCGACACGGACTTTAGCTCAACATGGAAACAAAAAGGAAGGAAAGTAAAAAGAAAAAAGAAACTAGGAAACAATAACTCAACTCGGACTCGTGCCGCGGCAGGAAAGGTGATCGGATCCGTGTCGCGGTAGGAAGGCGGTGGCGGAGTTTTAGGGTTTATGGTGGCTGGGTGTATGGTGGCGGAATATGGTGGTGGTGATCTGCAAGGGTGGCGGTGACTAATGTGATCAGAACTCGAAACTCTAAGGGACGAGACACTAAGACCAGCAACTCGACGCGGCGATGCAGACACAAATTCAACAATGCAAAACTGAAAAGATAATGCAAGGCGTAGATTGGTGATGGGATGGATCTAAACTCTAACTGTGTTTTTGGCTTTTTCGTAGGTTATAGGTAAAACAGATCTAATCTATGAAAACAGTAAAATCTCACCGAGCAACCTGAAATCTGATACCACTTGACAGGGCAAAGGTGTCTGATCTTTCGATGAGACGGTGATAGTCGATTTGGTGGAGTTCGGGCTTGACAATTCGACTACACATGCAAGCACAAGCAGCAATGCAATTGCTAGGCCAATCTCCTAGAGGTTACCGATCCTGCGGGAACACGATCAGCCTGACCAGCGAGGGTCTTAATTCCTACGTGAAATCGAGAACAAGTAAGAACTAATATTGCAATCAAGATATTGCGGATTAAGATGAAAGCTTTATTGAAAAGGTGGGATCCTGTATAGGTGCGAAGTACAAGAGGCCTCTGCGATGCTCGAGCCTTGGCGAAGTTGCTATGATGGCTAACTTAATGTCTAAACAAAATCCGAGTCTATGGTGACGGCTAAGGCGAGTATTTAAGGAGGAAAAGGTAGGGTTTCGGCCAGCCATAGAAGTGGTGGCCGAATCCAACCCTAGAAGTCATTTTCTCCTCAAATACGGACTCTAAAAAGAGGCTATTTAAAATCCTGCGAAAATTACATGGGCCTGGCCCAAAATAAAGGTGTCGCGACACCATATTAAGCTATGGACGAATTTGTGAAGTATTAGTCTTGAATATTTTGTCCAAGCCTTCTTTCTTCATTATGGTGGCCTCAAAGTTCTGAAATCTTCATCCGTGGCCTTCTCTTGGATCATCACATGCTTGATGCCATCTCTATGCATAACCATGCTCCAATGCTTGTCCCTCTCATCCATGCTTGGTCCATCATTCCTAAGAGTAAGAAATACATCTGATTTAGGCAGCATCATATTCTCATGTATGTGAGGAATAGTTCCAAGAAACGAAAGTACCTGATAGTTAAGTTGTTTAGCACGAGATCGCGTGATAGGTCCTTGTATGTGTGTAGCTGTAGGTACAACGGTTGTATCAACAGATGGGATGTACACATCAGCACTAGGTTAGGCGGAGGAGGCATGACCTTTGCGCGATCATCGTTAGCAGCACTAAGTGGCCCCTTCCCCATTTCCAGCGCTGTAGGCGGAACTCGGCCGGGTTGATCTTCATCCATCGCCATCCCAATGGTGACGAACACCTCTCAAGATGTGACGGCATTGTAGTCTTGCTCGTTGCGCGTGTACTCCTCCTCCATCTCCTGCATGGAGGAGTCTAGATCTTCTGGACTGAAATCTATCTCCTCTGAATCTGCACTGAAGCCGGCATAGAGCGCGTCAATCACAGAGTCGGAGGGTGCTAGGACTTCCTCGATGACAGGGGGTGGAGTTGCAACAGCAGCGACGATGACTGGAGGTGGCGGCGCAGCTACGACGATGGCGGCCGGAGGCGGTGGTGGCGGTGGCTGAATCGGAGGGGCTCTGTCAATGAGCGCAAGCGCTGTCTGAGCTGCCGCTTCAGCCTCCACGTAGTTGTTGACAGTGTTCACCATGCCTTCGAATGTAAGGTGTCTCGACGCCTGCTGCCGTCTTAGAGAATTCCAGA
Organism: Avena insularis; assembly: GCA_023614405.1. Lineage (NCBI taxonomy): Eukaryota > Viridiplantae > Streptophyta > Magnoliopsida > Poales > Poaceae > Avena > Avena insularis. Next base: position 176,667,338 of record CM042689.1, read on the forward strand.
GAAGCGTGCCATGGTCTAGTCCTTCCACAAAGTGATACATGGCATCATCATTGGGGTAGTGGGCCAGATCGGCTCGTATGCGAAGCCACCTGGACAGGTAATCGCGGGGGTTTTCGCCCTCTCTCTGAATGCAACGCACCAGATCGAAGATGGTAACCACGCTGACGACCTTGGATCTCTGCTGTCCATACGCACGGGCGAATCCGGCAGACTTGCGGCGATCGTCCACCGTTATATCCTACACAGGGGCGGTTTGGGTGGGCCTTGAATTTTTCCGATCTTTGCCGGCAAACTCCGAAGAGAGATCCGCCATTGATCCTTCCGCGAACGTATCCTGCCCGTAGGCGGTCCGTGCGGGTCTTGATGCTCCTCTGACTCCCAGGGAACTAGTGCCCGAGTCGGTTTCGCCAATGAAGAGGTGGATGTCTCCGATAGGAACGATCGAACACCGCGTAGGGTTCGTCTTCGCCGGGAACCAGAACTCGTCGGGAGGGATGATCGGAACGTTGCCGGAGAAGAGAACGCGACCGATGGCCACGGTTTCGCCGATTCCCGTGAAGATCTTGGTCCTCGCCCGCTGAAGAGCCTGAAGCGCCTCTTGCCCCATGGTGGGCACCAACTGTCGTGGTATTGCCAACGAGTACGCCATGGAGGGGTCCTCACAGTGCGTGTTTAGAGACGTGGGGGAAGGCGGACGGTTGATGGGTACGAGGTAACACAGGTTACCTAGGTTCAGATCCCATGACGGTGGCGGAATCCTACTCCTGCTATAAATCACTATAAGGGCAATACGCCGAGTTATAGAGATAGGTTCGCTATGCGAGGTTGTCTGAGATTGTGCCCTAAAGGCTCCCATAGGCCCGACTTATATAGTTGCTAGGTCCTAGGGTTACAGGGAAAAGTCCTAGCCGGACAGGTTACAGAGTCCTACACCGTCTATTACTAGTCTTGCTTGTCTTGTACTCCAAGGCTTCGGGTACGTCGGTGACTCCAACCGTATCCTTCCTTTATCCGGCATGGGCCTCCCTTCTGGATCCATCTAACTGGGCAGCCCAGCAGGCCATGGGCCATGCTACCAACTGTGGGCCACCCGGGTTATCCGGATAGGAGACATGCTATGAGGATACCCATATAGCATATCCCCAACATAGGGCATCTCTATTAAATGATTTCTAACAGAAACAAATCCAATTCTTTTCACCCCTTGCTATACCAAGTAACAATGAACCCAATCAAACTCACAAACTTACAAAAACTCTTTTAAAATCCATTTGACAGGCATTCAAAAATAGAATCTTTAATAGGTACTAAGATCGCCATTTCTCAAAAACCAACCAAACCAATTCACCTTGGCAAAACCTAGAAACCTTAGGCCCCCTTCTTTTCAGCTTCTTCGCCAGCTTCTCCCAGAAGCTACCCTCGACCAGCTTCTCCCAGAATCTCATCTTCAAAATTCATTTGAACTTCGTAACTAGCAGTTTAAATGTCAATTTAAAAGTATAAACGATTTTGGCAGATGAGATTCTGGGAGAAGCTGGTCGAGGGTAGCTTCTGGGAGAAGCTGGCCAAGAAGCTAAAAAGAAGGGGGCCTTAGACTACCAAGCTTATGACAAGATCACTCACCAAAATTTAGCCCAAACTTCAAATTTTGAATTCATGCGACCATTTCATCAAACACCTGGTGGACACAGATAAACCTTGCCTAAATTCTAGTGTGGTGAGCAGTAATTGATCAACCCTTTGTCCCCATTTCACTATCTTGGTCTCCCCCAGCACCTAGAAACGCAGCCGACCAGCACCCCCTCTGTCGTTTGAGCCAGTGTCGTGCCGCCTGACGCTCACTCGCCGGTCGATCATGGACGACTCGCAGGAGCCAGCCCCGCGCCCGTCCACGATGTCTAGGAGACAGGCCACCCTCCCCCGCCACTCCCTGTCCACCCCTCGGCAAAAGACAAGTCGTGGACCACCCGAGAAACACCATGCCCATTTCACTGTCGCCATGTCGAGAGTGCGCCACAGCGCCGCAGCCGACACGCGCGCACACGCCGTTCCTCGCACTCACCGCGCGTGCCTACACTCGCCGTTACCCTAGCTACCTCCCAGACATGCCCGTTCGCCGCTACACGCCTAGTAGCCCATGTACACCGTCTCGAACGCCACTGGTTTTGTGCATAGCACGGACCGCTCCCGACCATCCTCGACCGCACCATGCTAAGCCATTAAGCGTGCGACGACCACAAGGAAACAATGCATCGTCCTACGCCCTCAAACATGCCGTTAGCCCCTGTATCATCGTCACCAACGAGCCCGGGCCACCCCTCTTAGTCCCCATCGCCGGTGTATAAAGGCCACCCCAGCCCTCATTCACCACATCATATCACTCCCCACTCCTCACAGAACCTCCCACACCTCTCCCTAGAGCAAGGCGAGCACCAGCCCGCTGGAATTTGGCCGGAGTCCGCCGCTACCGAGGAGGAGAGGAGCCATCGATTGGAGCCACCCCATGAGCCGTCGCGACCACCGTTCGAACCGCCATCATCAACAACGTCGTTCTCCCCCATCGCCGACCCTAGCTGGAGCCCAGGTGAGCCACCGCGTATCCCCACCGTGGATGTTAGGGTTCAGTCTCGCCGGAGCTATCCGCCGGAGACGGCGAACATTGGTCGTAGATCTTAGTCTAATCGTAGGGCTAAGATTAAAACATACCGCTTCGGTTAGATAGAGCCGTTGACTAGCGGGACCCCCTGTCAGCAGCCTGCTGTGCATGCGCAGTGCATTTGGGCTGGCCTAGTATCATTCCCGCGCATAGCCCAGTGATTCAAATTATATTTTTCCATTTTAGTTAAAACTAGATTCTGTCAATAGATTAATAAATCAATTCAAAATGATTCCCAGAACCAAATTGTATGATTCCAATTTTGCTAGAAAGGTATTCAAATTATCTATCCAAACCCGTTGGATTCAAACCATTTAAAATTATAGATCATCTATAGTAAAACTAACAAGACAGAGACTTTTCCATATTCAAACATTTTTCAAAAATCAACCATAAATGCTTTTGAGTTGATTCCAACTCTCAAAAATCACATTTAACAAGATCTATGTGAATATGTAAAAATATCTAGGTTTACATGCAGTGATCTTGGGCTAGTACTAAAAGAATGCTCTATAGGCATTTCTAGTCACTTTAATTGTATAAAATAGTCATTCTAAAACTTTATAAAATATGACCACCATTTTAAATCACTTTCCCAAGTATTAGAATATGTGGTGATGACATGTGTCAACATGATCCCCTATTTTAATTGAATAATATTAAATCTTAAGTATTTTCAATGAGTAGAAATTACTTTCCTAAATAAAATAAAAAGTTCTAGGTCTTTATTTCATGTGATGATTGTGATGATGCTAGATCATCTAGTGTGAACCTTTGTGTGCTAAATAGAAGTAGTAAGTATTTTTGGTGATTGTGTACCTCGTATTCATTTATAGACGCTAGTACCGACCAAGGCTACGAGGAGGAGGAGTACTACGAAGAAGAATAAAACTTCAACCACTGCACCAATCAAGGCAAGCTAGACCTTTGCATGCTACATATGCAAGCTATATAATGAAAGATAACCTATGCAAGATGCATTAGGCATGCTTTGGTTATGAAACTTTGATTATACCAATCCCAAGTTTTACTTGCAAGCTTTATTCTTTTATCTTTACCAAAGTTCTTTATTTTTAGTTAGTGCTTTGTGAGTTTTGTAAAACTAGTATAGATAGCATTAAGAGCATAAAACTAGGCCTAAGTAGTTAGAACTAGATGTCATCAAAAGGCATAAAACTAGAGTTGGATAGTTACACCTGATTAGCACCCCCCATTAGTGAATACCCTCAACTTTAGTGTCTAGTGCTAATCATAAAAGTTGATCACGTTAGATGGGAATACTTGGTGAAAATGATTATGAAAACCTTGGAATGAAGATTCATTCTATTGAAATGTTTTGACATGTGTTATGAACACAATATTATTCGATGATGAAAATGTTTAGGCACGACCCTTAGCCCTTTATAAAAATTGATGGTTGTGTTCGGATGAGATACCATTCAAATTTTACCGTACAACCACAATACCTGAATTGGGTAGAACTAAACTGGAAGTTTATATGTCCTAGTATGGGTTCCCTTGCAGAAAGACGTTGAGCTGAGGCTACCTCGTGATGACTGTCCACCTATGCAGTACCCAAGATGACAGATGGTCATGGTTGGGAGGCCAAACTCATAGGGGAGGTGCCTATACTAGGGTGTGTAATTGAAAGGTTAGGATTTATTATCCGCATACTAAGTATGATGATTCAGGGTTGTCCCTGACGGATGTATCAAATGTTGTGGTGAAAGTGTACCACCTCTGCAGAGTGTCAAACTATCCGAATAGCCGCGTCTGCGGTCATGGACAGTTGGAGTGGCCACACTGTTCTATTGTCAGATGTTTTCAAAATGACTTGTGAAATGAACTATGACTTTGACTTGACCACAACAGGGTTTGGAACATGAAAACTAAGTTACCACTTAGGTGTTGTAGAACATTGAACTATTTTTATTTACTTCTGAACTCAGTATGAAATAAACCTGGCTTTTTTCAAATAAACCTAGAGCTTAGGATTCCTACTCGAACTTCTTACTTGTTAGTGATAGTTTGCGAGTACTTAAAGAGTACTCATGGATTTGTCCCTGGATATTCTGATGGCCAGACTATGAAGAGGACTACCAGGATGATGGACAGCAGGAGGTCTATGACAACTAGGATCATCTCCCGTCGTCAGCATTGCTTGTGACCCTGAAGATGAAGCCCCGCTACGTTTAATTTCTGCTACGTTGATTGTATTAAGAATGGATCATGAGATCCTATATTTTTAAGACCTTTATTAGGTTTGTAATGGATGATGTACTATGGTAACAATTCTGTTATGTCTCGCAAAAATGGTAATCCTGGGATTGCGAGGTATGGCATAACAGGCATCTGGGATTAAAAATCCGGGTGTTGACAAGTTGGTATCAGAGCCATCCTGACCATAGGAGACCCTAGTTAGAATGGACGCTTGAATCAAAAACTTAGTTTCCAAACAAAAGAAGTGAGTATTTATGAAAACCTATTCTCATTCTTATCCTTGAGATTCTTTCAAGAAAATTCATGTTCCTCAAAAAATTCTTGCAATCCTACATAAAATTTGACACACTTGATTACCCCACTAACCTACTCATCCTACATTCTTATAGATGGAAGTCAAGTATAGAAAGTTCTACCAGTTGGGCAATGGAGGAGAACTCATCTTCGAGCGCGATTTAAGCCAACTCTCGGAATTTCTTGAATGCCTGCACCCCGAGTTCTTTGGGGCACAACTCAATGATCAGCAAGGAGGAGAACTATAGTGGCTGATAGTTGCAGATCTCAGAGGCAAGATGGAGGCACCCGCCTCAAAGAAGATCCAATTCAGCTTGAGGGAGAACAACTGGCTAGACGGACTCGCCAGGGCTATGCAGGAGGCTCTTGCCTGTCTATGTGGGCAAAACATCAACCAGATCAATGGCACTTGCTTTGCTTACTATGCAAGGCGTGATTCTATGGGATAGCCATCGGAAGTGCCGGGCCATCCGGAGCTGAAGCATTAGGTGGATCATCTCGACTTCATACTGTATGATAGGCAGAAGGAGTTGGACAACGCCCGCGCCTACGCCAACCACAACCATGCCATTGCAGTCAAGAAGGACCAGACCATCGCCATCCTTGTGAATGAGCGTATTTCACTTTTCCATCTGCGTGACAAGAAGGATCACATCATTGCTCGCCTTTGTCACAAGGTGTCATATTTGGAGGAGACCATACATGAGCGGGACATGCAGCTTGAGGAGAGGGAGAATGAATGGGAAGATATCCGTGGAGATCCCTACTCATATCTTAGTGATGATGATGACTACCTGGAGGACCTCGACATGGACTTCCACACTGATGATTATGATTCCGCCTTCACTGATGATGAGTAGTCACAATAAGGCACTATCATAGGTGTGAATTGTATCCAGTCCCACTGCATCGTAGCTTCACAGAATGGTTCCTAAAACCATTTGTTACCGTAGTGTGGCGTGTGTTTGTATTGGGTGCTATGAACGAATGAATGAACATAAAGTTAGTAGTTGGAAAAACAAGAGTCAAACTCAAAGTTTAAAAGCTTTTCAAAAATGCGGTGACCCAACATACCACTGCATGTGTAGTACACTATAGTCTTTGACATGACATCCACAGAACACCGTTCCGTAAATATCACATCCCTCAGAGTGGTACAACAGAAACATTGCGGGTCCATACTACGAAAGTACACACATTATTATTATTACAATACAGGAAGTTCAAGACTTCCAAAATATTCAACTTACAAACCAAAATATAAAGTGTTTCTGTGGAATTTAAAAGTAACAACTCTGTCTAGGAGTTGAGCTCAACAGCTTATTCTATAGAGTTCAGGCTGCTCGGCTCCATTGGTTACTATTAACTAGAAATACTTAGTTGGACTCGTTATCATCGACACCATAGAGGATTTTGTAATACACTCCTTCAACACCTCCGGATAGATCAGGTTCCTCGTAGAACACATCTTCTTGGCATTCGGCTGCACACATTGGCACGTCTTCGGGATCCTCAGAGTCTAAGCAAGGGATCAAAGGAAAGAATGAGTAATAGCGTTACCCAACAAGTTCATTATATGCAAGGTGGGAAGTTTGATGCTCTAACTACCACCTCGGATTATAAATCCTTGGCACTATGCAATTTTTGTAAATCTTTCTTCAAAGATTGATTTTATTATGAAAATCTATGACCATCAGCCTTCACAGGTTGACCAGAACTTTCATGGAGTTCCTTTCCTGCGGTGTTCGTAGCTCCTTCCAGGAACAGGGAGTAACAAGTTACAATTCTTACACTCTGCAGAGGTGCGTTACTTTACCCATGAGAGATCAACTCCTTGTTGCACAATCGGGCGTACTTTCCCGTCCACAATTCCATGATGTTGGGCCCAGTAGTTGGTCCAAGTCAATCACAACCCCCTTCGTGACCCCGTATGCCTCCTTGGTGTACACCATGCCCACGTAATGAATTACGGCAATGGTTTGTACAAACCGTTAGATGATAGAACTATCGTGGGACGATGAGGGTTCCCACCCATATGCTGCATATCCTCTACGAATTACCAATTAATATGCACGCTTCGAGGATAACAGCCACGACCTGCACATCCGGCTTCATGCGAGAGGAAGAAGATACAGCTGACTTCTTTGTCCCATTCCAAATCTCATGGTTAACGCGTAATATACGGCGCTAGAAACACTGATGTCAGGTGTTATTATCTCCCTACTTGATCATCATTGTTGCAATTAGAACTCTAAGTTCTATTGCTCCATTATATCACCACATAGGATGATATCTATAATTTCTTTATTTGTGAAAATAATATTTTCTTTCTTTTATAGCATATATGATAACACACAATTTGCAAATACTTTGATAAAGACTCTTCAAAGGACATGAGCAAGTGATGAACTTGCCTTTTGATGGCAAGGTAGTGAAGTCTGATGCTTGCACTGGACCTTGAGCTTCTATGTCTACAAAAACATCATTATTGCCCGGTAAGGACAATATTTAAAGAAGCAAAATGATTATGCAAGTAATGTAATGCATTATTTAATTCGATATGCATTTTCCCTATATAAGGTGCCTTTTAATAATAATAAAGCATTTATAAATATTACTTTTTAATATTTATAGCATACATTGAATTATTTTATTTTACTTCCTTTTTATTTGACTTTTATTGATTTAATAATTCTTTTAGGAATTATCAATTATACATTAAAAATTGTTATTAAATATTTATATTTTTCAAAAATACTATAATATTAATGTATAATTAAAGTGATTTTTATTTATTTTTATCATCTTTCAATAATTTTGTAAAATTCCATAAGGAATATATAATTACAAAATTCTTATGAAAATTTAAATGTCCAAAATTTTATATCTTATTTTAGTTGGATAGAGTGGATTATTGTGAATCCAAAAATATTTTACTTATAATTTTTGGACTTTTATTTTATTTTCTAAGATTTAATTAAGTCCAGGGGTATTTTGGTCTTTTCCTTTTTTAATAAAATAGGCCTGAAAAGATTTCTGGGCTAGTTATACTTATTGGGCCCTAGTAGCCCATTAGTCATGGACAAAAGAACCACCCCATAGTCATCAAATTTTGTGGTAGCCCATTATACTTATTGGGCCCTAGTAGCCCATTATACTTATTGTTCTTTTGTCCATGTAGATCATCACCAACTTATTGCATAGTCATCAAATTTTGTGGTGAGCATCATCAAACTCTCACATGATCTAATCATCTTATCTAGACAAAAGCATGTGTTGTTTTATGAACAAAACCTCACAAAGCACCCAAGTGGGGTGAATCCATCATAGGGATTTTTAAACTCTAAAAGCAAACAACAAAGTACCTAGATCCATCCAGAGCTCAGAGCAACATCATTGCTCTGGATTAGGCTATATATTACAATTCAGGCCCTAGTAGCCCATTAGTCATGGACAAAAGAACCACCCCAAAGGGTCTGGCCCAACTCGGCCCACTCCTCACTGCCTCTCTCTCCCTCGAGTTCATCCTCTCCTCCTCTGGCCCCGACCCTGTGGCCGGCGATGCCGCCACCGGCGATTCCCGCCGCCGTAGGCCATTCTGGTCGCCGCCGTTGTGCAACAGGAGGTTGTCGATGATGCCCGTTCGTTCTATCCAATTGGATTCAAGCATGGGGCTCTCCTGCAATGGATCAATGCCGTCCCGAACCCTAGGGTTTGAGGGTTGGCATGGATCCAGGTGCTGCCGTGGTCGTCGTGTGTTGAGGTGATGCTCTGCACCTCCAGGCGTGATTAGGGACGCTGTCGTGGCGCCGTGCGGGTTACAGCGCCCCCTCTAGGGTGCTCCCCACACCGCCATGGTCGTCGGCCCCTCTACTTCCTCTTCTAGTCCTCAGCGAGGACCTACAGTGAGTTCGATTCCTCTCCCCTGGTGCTCTCTGTGCTTGCTGATCCAATACTAGATGCTGACAGTGTCCTCTCTAGCTACTGCTTGATTCTAATTAGTATGACATAACCATTTAGGGTTCTTATCCTGGGGTTGATCATATACTGGATGAATTTGTCTAGTGCACTTCACTGACATGTCTGAGAGAAAATAATACTAACTCTAACCTTTTATTTCTCTATATATATTATGTTTGTTTTGCAGGTAAAGATATAAAGATGAAGATTTTAGATTAGGTTTTCTTTTATAGAATATTTAGTAAATAGTCCAATGTAATCTTCTTCATATTTTTTTGTAATTTTCTTTTTATTCTTTTGTAATCTTCATTTTATTCTTCTGTAATAAAGATTACATTATTATTAATAAAGAATATTCTTATTCTTTATATATTTACTTTTGTGAATTGTGTGGATGATTTCAATAAGTTATAATTTTGTAACTTGATTATATATTGATGATATGAAATAAGTTTCATATTCATTATTGTTTTTCTTTGGATAGAATTTATGTTGTAATATTTATTTCTTAATTAAATTAAGATTCAAAACTTATCCCTAATTTATTTGAATTATAATTCAAACACTCAAGTTTAAAATTCAAATTCATTTTAAAACACATAATTCCTTAAAGATCATATCAAAGTCTATTGCAATCACCCTTTAATACTAAACCTAATCTCAAAGTATGAAAGAAACATTGATCACTTAAGGTTTTTATTTGGCGAAAATTTTACCCACATTTTCACAAATGAATGCATGCAACATTCCTTATTCCTAAATCTACCCTTCGTTAGTTCCTAAATACTAGGATGTTATAGAATTCCCCCCTTAAATTAAACTTCGTCCCGAAGTTTGTGGAGATGTACCTGAATAGTTCAGGATAGGCTTTTCTTAAATCCTCTTCTTTATGCCATGTGGCTTCCCTTTCAGGGTGATGTTCCCACTGTACCTTGCAATATTTGATTGCTCTGTTCCTTAATATTTTCCAGTTTTTTTCCAGAATCTTACAAGGCTTTTCAATATAAGTCAGGTATGCTTGTAGTTCTATCTCTTGATGTGTGATTGCATCATCTGGAACTTTTAAACATTTACGAAGTTGTGACACATGGAAAACATTATGCACTTGAGCCAATTTTGATGGTAACTCTAAAGCATAAGCTATAGTTCTGTTTTGACTCAGTATCTTGAATGGTCCGATATATCTTGGACTCAATTTCCCTTTAACTCCGAATATTTTCACCCCTTTCATTGGACTTACTTTCAAATAAGCCATATCTCCCACTTCTGGATGCCATGATCTTCGACTTTGATCCGCATAACTTTTCTACCTACTCTGGGCTATTTTCAGTCTATCCCTGATCTTATCAATGATGTCTTGTCTTTCCTTGATATAATCTGGCGCAAATTCTTTGCTGCTTCCAGGCTCATACCAACATATTGGTGATCTACATTTTATTACATACAAAACTTGGTATGGAGCTGCCTTCAGGCTACTCCGATAACTATTATTATAAGAAAATTCTGCCAATGGTAGGTGATCTTCCCATTTTCCTCCAAAATCTAGTGCACAAGCCCTTAACATGTCTTCTAGTATTTGGTTTGTTCTTTCAGTTTGACCTCCTGTCTCAGGATGATATGCCATGCTGAAATCTAACTTTGAACCAAGTGCTTCATGCAATTGCTTCCAAAATGCTGAAGTAAACACTGATCCCCTATCAGTTATGATCTTTTTGGGTACTCCATGCTTACTTACTATCTGTTTGACATATACTTCATCTAACTTCTCGGCATTATCCTTTTGATTCACCGGAATAAAATGTACACTCTTAGTGAGTCTGTCCACAATTACCCATATCATATCCTTACTTTTTGGTGTCATAGGCAATCCTGTAATGAAGTCCATACCTATTTCCTCCCATTTCCATTCAGGAATTTCTAAGGGTTGTAATGGTCCTACTGGACTTTGATGTTCAGCTTTCACCCTTTGACAAGTATGGCATTCAGATACATATTTAGCAATATCTCTTTTCATGTTATTCCACCAGAATAGTTCTTTCAAATCCATATACATCTTAGTACTCCCTGGATGTATAGAATATGGTGTATCATGTGCTTCTTTGAGTATGAGATTTGTAATCTCGGTCACATCTGGAACACAAAGACGGTCTTGAAACCATAAAGACCCATAATCTCCAAGGCAAAAAACTGATTTTTGCCCTTGAGATATCCTCCGAATTTCCTCAGCAATAAAAGGATCTTCTTCTTGATGTCCAAATATTTCTTGCTTAAGATCACTGTCCTGCTCTGCAACTACCTGCATAGTACCTAATCCTCCAAGAACCTCTATTCTGATAAATTGAAGCTCTAACCTTTCCAAGTCCATTTGTAACTCTTTTGGTAGCTCCCTGTTGCTCGGCTGAATATCTGCACTCTTTCTGCTTAACGCATCTGCTACAACATTTGCTTTCCCCGATGTGTAGTTGATTGTTAAATCATAATCCTTAATTAGTTCCAACCAACGCTTCTGTCTCATATTCAATTCCTTTTGAGTGAAGAAATATTTGAGACTTTTATGGTCAGTGTATAACTCACAGCTGGCTCCATATAGAAAATGTCTCCATCCTTTCAGTGCAAAAACTACTGCTGCTAACTCTAAATCATGAGTTGGATAGTTGACTTCATGTGGTTTCAGTTGTCTTGAACCATAAGCAATCACTTTCCGATCTTAGATTAATACACAACCCAAACCTTCTTTAGACGCATCATAGTATACGGTGAAGTCCTTCCCTGTTTCAGGAACTGCTAAGATTGGAGCTGTGGTTAATCTAGTCTTCAACTCTTGGAAACTTGCTTCACATTTCTCATCCCACTTGAATGGTGTATTCTTCCTTAATAATTTGGTCATTGGTCCAGCTATTTTGGAGAAACCTTCAATGAATCTCCGATAATAACCAGCCATTCCTAAGAAACCTCGAATTTGCTTCACATTGGTCGGTGCAGTCCACTCTAGTACTGACTGAACTTTAGATGGATTCACAGCAATTCCATCCTTATTGATCCCATGACCGAGGAATTCTACCTCATCAAGCCAAAATTCACATTTACTGAACTTAGCATAGAGTTTGTGTTCTCTTAAAGTCTGCAATGCTATCCTTAAATGATCAGCATGCTCTTCCTTATCCTTGGAATATATCAGAATATCATCAATAAAGACTATGACAAACTTGTCCAAATATGGCATGAAGATCTTGTTCATCAGATTCATGAATATTGCCTGTGCATTGGTCAAACCAAATGGTACTACCAGATACTCATGGTGTACATATCTTGAGACAAATGCTGTTTTTGGAACCTCTTCCGGTTTGATTTTTATCTGATGCTATCCAGATCTTAAATAGATCTTTGAAAATACTCCAGCTCCTTTCACTTGATCAAACAAATCTTGAATTCTTCATAACGGATACTTATTCTTGATAGTTACGTTGTTCAGATTTCTATAATCACCACACATCCGTCTTCCACCATCTCTCTTATCCACAAAGATTAGTGGTGTTCCCCATGGAGATACACTTTCCTGTATAAATCCTTTTCTAGCTAACTCATCAATTTGCTCCTTGAGTTCTTTCAACTCTTTGGGTCCCATTTTATATGGTGCTTGAGCTATTGGTGTTGTACTCGGAATTAGATCAATGGTGAATTCTATCTCCCGGTCTGGTGGCATTCCCGGTAGCTCTGTTGAAAAAACATCTTGGAATTCATTAACTATAGGAATCTCTTCCAATTTAACTTCTTTCATTGAATTCAACTGCAGATCCACCATGATATGACTATGCTTATCTGCTTGGTAAACTATCCTTGCTCCACTTGGAGTTTGGATTGAGACAGTTTTCTCCTCACAATTTATTGAGCTCTGTGTTCCATCATCCAATCCATTCCCAGCACTACTGCAATTTCCTTCAAAGGAATCACATAAAGGTCTGCGAAATATGTATAACCACAGATCAAGATAAACTAATCTTGTTTTATGTGGCATACAATCACGTTCCCTCCTGTCATAACTACGGTAATAGGACTTTCTAACGTTGCCCTTCTAATCCCGAACTTATCACAAAATTCTTCAGAAATGAATGAAGTAGTTGCAATAGTATCAAATAGAACTTTGCCGGGATTGGTAAGGATATTGAGCGTACCTATCACTGCATGCTCCGAATTATCCACCTCTTCGAGGGTTGCACAATTCAGTTTCCCAGTAGGTCGATTCCTCTTGCCATTGTTGTTCTTGCCATTATTTCCTCCTTTATTGGGCTATCCATTTCCTCCACTGGCTTGTCCTCCTCCCTTGGTAGGCCATCCTCCAGGTGGTTTGCTCGGATAATCTGGCTTGATATGCCCCTTCTGACCACAATAGTAACAGATCACTACAGGCTTTTTGCATTCCCTCTGGAAATGCCCTGGAATTCCACAATTGTTACAAATAACATTCCTTATCGGATTGGATTGATTTCCACCACTTCCCTTGTTATTGTTATTGTTGTTGTTGCCATAACTCCTATTCCTAGGTTTGAACTCCAGATTAGGTTTAGGTTTTCTTGCCTGAATTCTCTTGGTTTCCTTCTTGGCTCTCTTCCTCCTATCCTCTTGGACATTCTTGTAGTCATCTTCAAAAGTAATGGCTGCATCTAGCAACTGCTGATAAGTCTGCTTATTGGCTAACCTTAGCTGCATCTTCAAAAATGGATTTAATCCACGCAGGAAATGCTTCTTCCGCTTCTCTTCCGTGTTGACATCCTCTTTAGCATAACGAGACAGTTGACTAAACTCCCGGATGTACTTCATGACACTCGTATATCCTTGCTGAAGCTCCTCAAATTCTCTCTGCTTCAACTCCATAACACTTTCCAGAACATGATATTCACGGAATCTCTGCTCGAACTCTTCCCAGGTCAACTCTCTTCCTGGTTGTTGCATGGCCAACTGATTTTCCCACCATGATGTCAGTAGTCCAACCGTAAGATGAGTTTCATACCTCAATTTCTCCTCATCATTGCAACCTACAGTTTTCAGCTTCCTTTCAGTATCTGCTAGCCAGTCTTCTGCATCCATTGGTTCAGGAGCTGATGCAAAAGGTAACGGTCTTGGATTCTGGAAATCAGATAGACTCACTCCTCCACCTTTAGGTGCCCTCTGATTTGCTCGTCCCAGCAGCTCTTCCATGAACTTGTTCTGGATCTCTTGCATCATTTGCATGCATTGCATAAAATTCTTCTCCATTAACGGCCTCATTGGTGGTGGTGGTAATGCTTCTTGGTTCGCTGCATCTGCATCGGCCTTTTCCTTGGCCTATCGCTCCATCCGCTGCTGCTCAGTTTCCATTCCTACACCCGTATCCATGACCCTCTAGTACTGCAACATAAAGTGAATACTCATAGTTACATCATGCACATGTGTTCTGAGCTCGACTTTACGCACAGAACTATTCACACAATGAAGATCCAAAGAAAATCCAAATATGCATTTCACATATTTTACATAATATCATAATGATACAAAGTCATTACAACATATACCATATAGGTATAATCACAAAACTACCTTATTACTTGGGGTACAATACACGGTACTTGATACTACTAACTAATTGTCTCCTTCTAGTAGTAACTACGCTCATCGTACATGCCTGATGTCCAACCGTGATGACGTGTTGTTCGTCGCATAGTTTGTGGAACATATGGCCTTGCAGAAGGAATATACTTTGTATATGAAGTGTCAGGACTTGAGTCATTACTCAATCTGAGCGCATTGACTCCCTCCAGCTCAGCTGAAAAGTGTTCAGAAACATATTCCACATTATCTCCAGCCTGCATCTCCTGAGCTTGATTTCTTGAGTTGTTAACAAGATACGTAGATCCTGCTGCTTCCCAGGTGCTCTTGTGGGCAAGATAATTAAACACTGGATAATATATATTCCCTAGGTTTTGAGAAGATGTTGATGATTCAAACACTCTCTCCTCAGGATATTCTTCTTCATCCTGATTATCTATTGACATGGTATTTCTACTACTATTATTAGGGTTCATTCTTGCACCCATCCAACTAGATTGTCCAACATTCCTGTCGGAACCATCTATGGATATCTGGTGTTCATGAGATCCATTATATGATCCCATTCTCCAACCATCCAAATTCTCAATAGGAAGTTCTGAGTCAGAACCATCCGCTGAGCCCTGTGGTACTGCATACCGCATATCCATAGTAGTATCATGTATAGGTTCAGGTCTTGGTGAATAAGGATATGGTATAAAAGATTCAGGATCTATAGGTATATCCTTAAAGATAGGTGTTGCACTACTACTTGCTTCTTTCTCTAGCTGGAATGCTAACTGCTTCCTCCTTTCAGGATCAGTTAGATCCTCTAACATGTCATTTTTGTCTTCAATAATCACTTGATGGGTCTTATAAAAAGACGCAATGAGTGTTCGGTATCTATCCATAAATTGGGAAGCTAACTTAGGATGCTTCTTAACCAAAGTAAGATGATCCGGTATAGGCTTCGAGTCTATAGAATCATGAGGTATCACAGAGAATGTGCTACCTTCTAGCTCCTTGGTTTTCTGCTCCCGGATATTAGCTATCGCCTCCACAACAGCAACATGATATGCTGCTAAATGACTCCTACCTTCTCCTATAGGTAGATCATGATATAATCCAAGCTTCTCTGGAAGTTGGATACTCACACGATACTTGGATAACATCCGACCATCAAGGTAAGTGATAGTGTTCACTGGAATTCTAGTTGGACAACTAAAGAGCTTTAAAAGTTGACGAAGTTGGTCTGTGAATGATCCTTGATAATCATCAAGAGTCTCTGCTTTCCTTACCAAAGTCTGTTTTGGAAACTTTGGTGCCATATCTCTGTATATCAGAAAAATAATTTTTGATTAGTATCCAATGACATACTGCATCATAACAAAGAATTATCGCACTAGAATATATAACGGAATATTATCATTTGAATACCCATTATATTACTTTTAGAGAATTCTTTATCGTTGCTAAATTTTCCTACAGGTAATACCCTTTACTAGGTTTCCAACCTAAGATAAAAGCAATTTTCTCTGATACCAACTGCGGTGACCCAGCATACCACTACATGTGTAGTACACTATAGTCGTTGACATGACATCCACAGAACACCGTTTCGTAAATATCACATCCCTCAGAGTGGTACAACAGAAACATTGCAGGTCCATATTACAAAAGTACACACATTATTATTATTAGAATACTAGAAGTTCAAGACTTCCAAAACATTCAACTTACGAACCAAAATATAAAGTGTTTCAGTGGAATTTAAAAGTAACAACTCCGTCTAGGAGTTGAGCTCAATAGCTTATTCTATAGATTTCAGGCTGCTCGGCTCCGTTGGTTACTATTAACTATAAATACTTAGTTGTACTCGTTATCATCGACACCATAGAGGATTTCATAATCCACTCCTTCAACACCTCCGGATAGATCAGGTTCCTCGTAGAACACATCTTCTTCGCATTCGGCTGCATACATTGGCATGTCTTCGGGATCCTCAGTCTAAGCAAGGGATCAAAGGAAAGAATGAGTAACAGTGTTAGCCAACAAGTTCATTATATGCAAGGTGGGAAGTTTGATGCTCTAACTACCACCTCGGATTATAAATCCTTGGCACTATGCAATTTTTGTAAATCTTTCTTCAAAGATTGATTTTATTATGAAAATATATGACCATCAGCCTTCACAGGTTGACCAGAACTTTCATGGAGTTCCTTTCCTGCCGCATTCGATCTCCTTCCCGGAACAGGGAGTAACAAGTTATAATTCTTACACTCTGCAGAGGTGAGTTACTTTACCCATGAGAGATCAACTCCTTGTTGCACAACCGGGCGTACTTTCCCGTCCACAATTTCATGATGTGGGGCCCAATAGTTGGTCCAAGCCAATCACTGCCCCCTTCACGACCCCGCATGCCTCCTTGGTGTACACCATGCCCACGTAATGAATTACGACAATGGTTTGTACAAACCGTTAGAGGCCAGAACTATTGTGGGACGATGAGGGTTCCCACCCATATGCTGCATATCCTCTACGAATTACCAATTAATATGCATGCTTCGAGGATAACAGCCACGACATGCACATCCGGTTTCATGCGAGAGGAAGAAGATACAACTGACTTCTCTGTCCCATTCCAAATCTCATGGCTAACTCGTAATATACGGCGCTAGAATCACTGATGTCAGGGTTTATTAAGTCAATACTTGATCATCATTGTTTCAATTAGAACTATAAGTTCTATTGCTCCATTATATCACCACTTAGGATGATATCTATAATTTCTTTATTTGTGAAAATAATATTTTCTTTCTTTTATAGCATATATGATAACACACAATTTGCAAATACTTTGGTAAAGACTCTTCAAAGGACATGAGAAGTGATGAACTTGCCTTGTGATGGCAAGGTAGTGAAGTCCAATGCTTGCACTGGACCTTGAACTTCTATGTGTACAAAAACATCATTATTGCCCGGTAAGGACAATATTTAAAGTAGCAAAATGATTATGCAAGTAATGTAATGCATTATTTAATTCTATATGCATTTTCCCTATATAATGTGCCTTTTAATAATAATAAAGCATTTATAAATATTACTTTTTAATATTTATAGCATATATTGAATTATTTTATTTTACTTCCTTTTTATTTGACTTTTATTGATTTAATAATTCTTTTAGGAATTATCAATTATACATTAAAATTGTTATTAAATATTTATTTAGTATTTTTCAAAAATACTATAATATTAATATATAATGAAAGTGATTTTTATTTATTTTTATCATCTTTCAATAATTTTGTAAACTTCCATAAGTAATATATAAATTACAAAATTCTTCTGAAAATTTAAATGTCCAAAATTTTATATCTTATTTTATTTGGATAGAGTGGATTATTGTGAATCCAAAAATATTTTACTTATAATTTTTGGACTTTTATTTTATTTTCTAAGATTTAATTAAGTCCAGGGGTATTTTGGTGTTTTCCTTTTTATTAAAACAGGCCTGAAAAGATTTCTGGGCTAGTTATACTTATTGGGCCCTAGTAGCCCATTAGTCATGCACAAAAGAACCACCCCGAAGGGTCTGGCCCAACTCGGCCCAGTCCTCACTGCCTCTCTCTCTCCCTCGAGTTCATCCTCTCCTCCTCTAGCCCCGACCCTATGGCCGACGATGCCGCCACCGGCGATTCCCGCCGCCGTAGGCCATTCTGGTCGCCGCCGTGGTGCAACAGGGGGTTGTCGACGACGCCCGTTCGTTCTATCCAATTGGATTCGAGCCTGGGTCTCTCCTGCAATGGATCGATGTCGTCCTAAACCCTAGGGTTTGGGGGTTGGCATGGATCCAGGTGCTGCCGTGGTCGTCGTGTGTCGAGGTGATGCTTTGCACCTCCAGGAGTGATCAGGGTCGCTGCCGTGGCGCCGTGCGGGTTGCAGCGCCCCCTCTGGGTGCTCCCCATACCGACATGGTCGTCGACTCCTCTACTTCCTCTTCTAGTCTTCAGCGAGGACCTACGGTCAATTTGATTCCTCTCCCCTGGTGCTCTCTGTGCTTGCTGATCCGATGCTAGATGTTGGCAGTGTCCTCTCTGGCTACTATCTGATTCTGATTAGGATGACATATCCATTTAGGGTTCTTATCCTGGGGTTGATCATATACTGGATGAATTGGATCATTTTTGGATGAATTGTAAACGTGCTAAGTGGTTATTGGCCTGAGGCTTGTTGCTTAAGATGATCTATAATGTTTTTGGTGGCTTATTAGATGATTTTATGCTTGGATTGCATCTGATTCAGATGATATAGTTGCTTGGGAAACATGCTTGGTAAAGCCAATGACTTGATAACTTTCCACTATTGTTTGATTTATGGTCATGATTATGATAGGATGAAACCACTGTCTTAGTGCTGTTGGCTTGGGAATTAACATGTGGTTTGAGACCATCATGATCTCAAATAGTGAAGTTTAACATAGGAATATCCTACTTTTGATTCCTATGTTAACAGGAAAATGATTAGTAAGTTGATTGTCTGAATTTATGATGATTTAATGTCTATCCTGATTCATAATGGATTGTTCTTGTGACACCATCATGGTATGGCACACAAGTTTGATTCTAACCCATTGATTGGGTTATTTTAGGCTTAAGACAAACTTGGCTTTGAAAGATAAATGGGAATGTTCTTTTCTGAATTCCCTAAGACCAATGATGTTGGTCTGAGGCTTAGGGATTCAGACCGTATCTAATTGGTCCATATAGATAGTCCTGGTAGTGGTACCAGCTATTGTTTTTGAATCAAATCTTGGAAAAATGATAGTGAGCTTGATCATGATCTGGATCCAAAGGATTAGTTTCTAAGGTGCTACCCTTTCTTTAGGGATGTGCCTAGAAATAGATCATAGACATATTTATGCTTGAATTGTAATATATAGCCTAATCCAGAGCAATGATGTTGCTCTGAGCTCTGGATGGATCAAGTACTTTGTTGTTTGCTTTTAGAGTTTAAAAATCCCTAGATGGATTCACCCCACTTGGGTGCTTTCTGAGGTTTTGTTCATAAAACAACACATGCTTCTATCTAGATAAGATGATTAGATCATGTGAGAGTTTTATGATGCTCACCACAAAATCTGATGACTGTGGAGTAAGTTCATGATGATCTGATCTGGTTTCGCTGGACTCATGTGCTTGACCTTGAGCTAGCCTGCTCCTCCTAGCTCCTGGACTTGGCCTTGCGATCCACCTGATCCTTCTCCCTCCTTATGTCACCATCCTGGTGATGTTTGGTTGATCTTTGGTGGTTTGGTTTGGTTGATGTGCTTGGTAAGCTGCTGTCTAATCTGGTTGTTCTTGTGTGCAAACAGTGGAGAGATGCACTAGTGCCTCTCCACGGCTGTGCGTGTGGTTTTGTGAGTTTAGGGCTGTGATGTGAGGTTGACAACACACCACATGCATGTTGGTGTGTCCTGCCTGTGTGCTTGCTGTGCACTTGTGGATATGTTCAGAATTTTGAAACTTACTATTATCTGGTTACTTTCACCTGGCTGGTGGATTTGCCCCTCTTGGCTGTCATTTGACTTCTGGCTTTAAATTTATGAAAGATGGATTCTTTCATATTGGTGAAACTTGCCCCTTTTTATAAATTTCTCAGTGATGAATTTGTCTAGTGCACTTCACTGACATGTCTGAGAGAAAATAATACGAACTCTAACAATTTATTTCTCTATATATATTCTGTTTGTTTTGCAGGTACAGATATAAAGATGAAGATTTTAGATTAGGTTTTATTTTATAGAATAGTTAGTAAATAGTCCAATGTAATCTTCTTCATATTTTTGTAATTTTCTTTTTATTATATCGTAATCTTCATTTTATTCTTCTGTAATAAAGATTACATTAATATTAATAAAGAATATTCTTATTCTTTATATATTTACTTTTGTGAATTGTGTGGATGATTTCAATAAGTTATAATTTTGTAACTTGATTATATATTGATGATATGAAATAAGTTTCATATTCATTATTGTTTTTCTTTGGATAGAAATTAAGTTGTAATATTTATTTCTTAATTAAATTAAGATTGAAAACTTATCCCTAATTTATTTGAATTATAATTCAAACACTCAAGTTTAAAATTGAAATTCATTTTAAAACACATAATTCCTTAAAGATCATATCAAAGTCTAAAGCAATCACCCTTTAAGACTAAACCTAATCTCAAAGTATGAAAGAAACATTAATCACTTAAGGGTTTTTTAGGCGAAAATTTTACCCACATTTTCACAAATGAATGCATGCAACATTCCATATTCCTAAATCTACCCTTCATTAGTTCCTAAATGCTGGGATGTTACAAAAAACAAATCCATGAACCTTATAAATTTCCCTCTTGTCTCACTATCTATCTCAATCTTCATATGACTTACGTAAATCCCGGAGGAAGCAGTTCATATCAGGATCCAATGCTGCAAATCCTACAAATGTTGGTTGCTGACCGTGAAGCTGGAAGAGCTGAACATCAAGCTAATTTAGCCACCCTTCAACAGATAGCTCAGATGGCCCATAATAATGAAGGCCATGTAAACCAGGATAACCATGGATCCAAGCTCAAGAATTTGTAAAACACTAATCCCCCCATATTTAGTAAGTCTAAAGAGCAATTAGATGCTCATGACTGGCCGCAGAACATGGAGAACAACTTAGAGGTCGTAGGAGTGGAGGCCAATGAGAAAGTACTTTTTGTCACCCATTATCTAGAAGGTTATGCAAGAGTTTGGTGGAACAGCATTCATACAATGAATGGAGGACATATGATGACTTGGGATGAATTCAAACTCAAGTTCAGCCGAACCCATGTGCCACCAGGTTTGATTCTGCGGATGAGGGATGAATTCAAGGAGCTGAAGCAGGGAAGGATGACTGTGGTAGAGTACTGCGACAGATTTCAGTCTCTGTCTAGGTATGCCCCTGATGAGATTGGTATTGAAGCCAAGAAGAAGGAGTGATTCTTGAACGGTCTGCATGATGAGATGCAGACAATGTTGGTCAACATTCCCTTTGCTGACATTGAAGCCTTAGTAGATTCTGCACTCCATATGGAAGGCAAGATCAACCAAGCCAACGAGAATCGCAAGCGTCAAATGATGCATCAACTAGGATCCCACCATACCCCAAAGTATCGCCCCAACCCGTCTGCAGGATATGCCCCGAGAAACAATAGACCCCCTATGTATTGTCCGAACTATCCCAACCGTGGAGGAGGAAATCCAAGGCCCGGAGGAAACCACAATAAAAACCCCGATAACTCCAACAATTTCAACCGTGCACAGCCCAAGTCCAACAACAACAACAACAATACTAACCCAAGGACTGGAAGCAATGTCGTGCCTGTTGCAGGAAAAGTCTCCGATTACTTGTTTTGGATGCGGAGTCAAGGGTCACTACTCCAACGAGTGCCCCAAGAATCTTTCAGCAGCCACCAATTTGAATGCACTAGCTCAGCAGCAACAACGTGTTCATCCTGGTAGGAGATTTTCTCCAGGGAACTCACTCAACCGCAATGGCCGTCTGTTTCACATGAATGCTGAAGAAGCTCAGGAAGCTCCTGTAACATCTCAGATTTATATTAAGATGTTACTAGAAGCATGCATCATCCTTGCACCATTGCATCATACAAATTAAAGTTACATAAAAAATCCTACCACCAAACCCTAATAAAACCCTAATAAAAACTCCTCTATATGAGCAAGAAGGGGGTTACCTTGCTTGGCCTTCCTAAAGCTTTGTAAAAATAATATTTTTTGGTTCTATGATAACCACCTTATTATTACAAAAATTTAGAAACTGGTTTCATTAATTTTGGGCTTGTTATGCAAAAGTTATTAAAGTTTTGGTAAAACAGAAAAAATGGTAAAATAAAAAGAATAACAAAAAAACTAACTAACCTAAGGGGGCCAGCTAGGCCAGCCCGCAACCTATCTACCACCGCGCCTGGAAGCAAGCGCCGCACAGCGCGTGGGTCGGCCTGTTTCCCCCCAGCCCTCTCCCAGCCCACGAAGCACCCAGACGCTGACGCCGGGGCCCCACCGTGTCTTCGTTCTCCTAGAAACCGTGGCGAACAGAAATTCCCCCCCGCCACGGACGCGTCGGGATTAGCTCGAATCTTAACTGATTTGGGCGCCCCTCCCCCCAAGTCTCTGGTCTATATAAAGCCGACCACTCTCATTGTTTTCCCCCTCGAAAACCCTAGCTAAATACACGCCGAACCGCTGCTGATTTTCTCGCCATTGCCGCGCTCGGGAAGGTCAAGGTTCCGACGATTTTTGTCACCCCATACCCTCCTAATCCATTGGTTGTTCCTCCCGTGCCTCGCCATTCCTCTCTGACCCTTTTCCCCCTTCTGCAGAGCACTAGAACAGCCACGATTTCTCGCCGACGCATCGCCGGAGTTCGCGGAGATCAGCGGAGCATCGCGGCTGGACGAGGAAGGGAAGGTGGAAGCCGATCTCGCGAATGGGACCGCGAGGAGGAGCCATGCGCCATCGTTTGCTCCACTTCCTCAAGAAGCCATCGGGCCGCTGCCGGGCACCACCGTCCGATAGCGCCGCCGCCGTCTGCCCCTTCTCACCATCGTCACCACCATGTTAAGTAGTCGCCTTTCCCCCCGTCCGCTAGATCGAAAAACAACAGCCTAGATTAGATGGATCAACCGAAGGGGTGCGGGCCTATCACGTAGTGCCGCATGGCAAGAGCCGCGTCAGCACCGCTTTGCCTAGCTGGGCCAATCCGGAGCCACCACCTGTCATAAATCTGTTAAGATTAGTTTTAAATAGGGAGAATTGATTTAGATCTTGCGAAATTCATAGAAATTCAACCACTTGGCCAAAAATTGTGTATGATATACTGTTGGATTCAAAAAATTATGTAGAATACAGATCTGACTTAATTTTGTGAGTTTGCAGTAGTATTTTCCGTGTAGGATTTAATCTCTAGATTAGAGTATTTAATTCATAGAAAAATAACTAGAACTCCGTTTTAGTTGATTTTTGTTGAGTTGGCTTTGTTTATACAATGACTACTGACAAAAATTATAAAATCTTGCTTAAGATCTTTAGATCTGATTCGGGGCTGATTAGATGGTTGGATCTACTTATGAGCAATTAAATTAAAGTAAATATCCAAATTGATTAAAATCTGTGGGAAATTAATTCTAACAACATCCCCAACATATTAGCAACCCAAGAAGGATACCTTGGTCAAATTAGAACAAAATCTTTCATATTACCATGTTGCATGCATGCATATTATTTCTGAGGTGTTATTTTGTGCAAGTTGTGATTAGATATATGTTTGTGTTTCGTTAGATTGTTCGGAGTGTGCTGAGGAATACTATTGTGTAGAGTGCTGCTCAAATCAAGAAAAGTTACACCACTTGTTCATATTTTTTCCCAGTTTTGTCTATGCATGTTTTGATCTATAAATTCTATAGAGTGCATGTGTAGGATGTTCTAGTAAAAATTTTCTTAGTATTATTTTGCAAGTGCGATGATTTTTTAGTATGCCATGAGTAGCTCTATACTTAGGATTTCCCCTCCTAATAGGTTACGCCTATTTTTGCTAAGTACTTGCTATGCTACGTATATATAAAGTACCGTTAGGGGTTCGAAAGACAAGAAATTTTCTGAGTATAAAGGCTCTCTTGAACGATCTTTTCTTCTCAATGCCACTTCAAAATAAAACTATGTTTTCTTCTAGGCAGAACGGTTGTCGGGTCAACGAGTGAGATTTTGGTGGAGGACGGCCGCCCAGGAATCAAAGAAGTCTGCATTGTTTTAGAATTCAGAAGCTTCCAGTGCAACCACAATACATATGGGCTCTGTCTTGGTCGAGTACTTAGTGGGAAAACTCACTGGGGTACCAACATTTGGAGGTTCTTGGCACGGTTGGATCCAACTGGTAGAGGGGCTACTAAGGGAAAGCGTCGCCATGGTCTTGTCTGTAAAAGGACTTGATCATGGATTGTGGGTAAAGTGCACAAACTCTCGAGGGTATTGCAATCTGATCGATCAGTCGTGTTCACGGAAACAGAACAACATTGAGCATCTGAAGGATGGAGCCTCTGAAGGATCTTCCTCTCTCTCTTTCAAAACTTAAAGTTTTCTAAAAACCCAAGGCGTGAGTCATATCGCTATTGGGTGGGTTTTGGGAACATGGTGAGTAATATCCAAGTGTTAGGTTGTTTGGACACTTGGTGAGTAATATCCTCGTGTGCCATTCGACCATATATTACTTAAGCAAATGTTTACAAAGTAGGGAAATTCTCTCTCCATTTCCATCCTTAAGAAAATTAGCTTTGAGCAAATGAACTCCATAGCCTAAACTAGCCTTGCATGTAGAGTTAGTCTTTTTCTTTCCTTGGTGTAATTTGCCTATACAATCAAAGTATTGATCCAACTTGTTAGCTGCATGTCTTATGTGCAAAATCCGAATATTGAAAGGTGCGTAGGGATCGCGAGTCTACACTCAACATGCCTGTGGCATTGATGGACTCAAGCTGTTTTATGTTTCCGCTGTTATTTGAGCTAGCTTAATGCTAAGAAAATTTGTAATAATTACATACTCTGGTTTCCTCGTGTAATAATGACTTTGTGTTTTACATAATATTCATCGACTGTGAGTGCTAGCTATTGATCCAAGGACTAGCATGTAAATCACAGGGACTTAGGATCTTTATTGATCCAAGGTCACAACAGATGGTATCAGAGCACATCGTTGCCTTTAACTTATGTGCCTTACCTTTTCTTCTAAGTTATTTTCACGCACCTCTAGTACCTGATTTTCCTCTACTTGTTTAAGTATCTAATATTCATTCCTCTAACTTAAAGATGACGAGCTTCTTCTACGACACCGTCGCGGACATCGAGCCCCTTCGCTTTGGTGGAGGCCTCATGGACCTCCTCACACGTTTGGAACTTCCTCTGCCAACAATCTAGGGAAACCCAATGAAGAAACTCCACAAGGACAGCTGCTAGGGAGTCAAAGTCATCCAGCCAGGACGGGATCGAGGCGAGCGCCTGGAGGAGGACATAGCAATCCACATCATTAGAGACTCCAAGGAGAAGGCCCTTAGCATCAGCTTGCAACAGCTCATTGGTCGCCTATGTGGACGCCATCAAGAATATCTCCAAGGACACTGCGGCGGCCTTTTTGGAAGGCGTTATGAGGAAGGAGTTCCCATGGAGTTGACCTTTGAAGAAAGGGCTTCTACCAAGCACCGCAGGACACAATATCAAGACTTGAAGTGCCACATCCATGACCTTGAAAAAGGTAGCTCCCTCGAGATGCTAATAAACGATGAGCTATGCGCTCTTATCAAGGAGAAGGAGGAGATAATCAAGCAGCAGGAAGAGGCAATGAAGGCCCAAGAGATGAAGTTCCAGGACCAAGATAAGAAGTTCTCTAACCAAGATAAGAGGGTGATAAATAAAAACAAGAGGATTAGGGAACTCAAGAAGGAAATCGAGGAAACTGATGTGCAGACCGAGGGCCTTTGCAAGATAATCAGTGACGTGTGTGCTTCCAAGAGGGACTTGGCAAAACAACTTGAAGCCACAAAGAAGTCAAGCCTAGTGCAAGAACTTCAGGGCGAGAAGGAGGGACTTCAGGAGCATCTAGGAGCTACTACCAGGAAGATGCAAGATGAAATAAAGTACCTCTAAGAGAAGCTTGAAGCCACCACAAAGGAGATGTTGCTATACAAGTCAACCCTAGAGCACGAGGGATACTCGTTTGAGGACGAGGAAGAGGAAGGCGTGGAGGATGTGTAGTAGTTGGACCACCCTTAAATTCTATAGTTGAACGTTATTCGCGATTGTAATAAATACCAAGACATGTTTGGTTTAGTTAAACTTGGATGGTTTATGTGTTATACTTGTGTTGCTTGTGTCTCGTGTCCCTTATGTGTTTTCATAAGGGTAGGAGTTTACTACTTAGTCTTTCTGTCTATTTCTTAACTTGTTGCTCAAACCGCACAGATGCCGCCAAGACGTGCGAACACCGAAATTCCTCTAGATATTGCACAGCTTTTGGCCACTCAGAACCAGCTGATCCAACTGCTCACTCAGAACATGAAAAACAACAACAACGCACCACCTCCGCCACCCCCACCTCCACCACCACCTCAACAGGATCGCTTGACTCGGTTTTTGAGGTTGACCCCACCTACCTTCATGAGCAGCACTGAACCAATCATTGCAGATGACTGGCTCCGCACAATCAACAAGAAGTTGGACATCGTGCAAGCTGTCGGAGCAGATAGGGTGCGTTATGCCGTGCACCAACTTGAAGGACCTGCTGCAGAATGGTGGGATAACTACCAAGTCACCCACCCGGATATTGATGCTATCACTTGGAATCAGTTCGAGATAGCTTTCCACACTCATCATCTGGCTGCAGCTATCATGACCCTGAAAAGGTGCAAGTTTCACGACTTACACCAACTGCACTGTATGTTACCGAGTATGGAGAGATTTTCAACAAGCTAGCCTGTTATGCACCCGATGATGTTTCCACTGATGCCAAGAGGCAGGAGGAATTCTTAAGAGGACTCAATGATGAGATATCTATCCAGTTTGTGGCTTAGAAGTTTGACAACTTTCAAAAGCTCTTGGACAGAGCAATTGTGGTTGAATCCAAGAGGAAGAGCATAGAGAAACACAAGAGAAAGTCTAACTTGCACAAGCACTCTGTTCCGTACCAGAAGCAGCGCACTTCATCACCACCACCTTATAACAGTAATGGCCACAACCATAACGGTCATCACCATGGAGATCACAAACCCAATGGACATAAGAACCACAATGGGAATGGAAGCAATGGAAAGGACCTCAATGAGGTGACATGCTTTAAGTGCCACAAGACAGGGCACTATGCAACTACTTGCCCCGAGAAAAAGAATGGGAACGGCAATGGCAATGGGAATGGCAATGGACACAACCATGGTAAGGGAAGCAGGAAGAAGCCAAATCCGTTTGTCAAAGCCACAGTGAATCATGTCTCCATGGAGGATGCTTGTGATGCACCGGACTCCGTGATTGGTAAGTTCAAGCTCAATTCCATTCCCGTAGTTGTTCTTTTTGATACCGGTGCATCGCATTCATTCATATCAAGGGTATATGTGGATAGAGGCAAGATACCTACAAAGACTATAAATTCTCCCCTAAGGGTAAGTTCTCCTGGAGGATAAATAGTGGCAAACTCCGGTTGCCGGGGGGTTAGAACTAAGGATTGGGACACACATATTCCCACAAGTCTAGTAGTTATGGAGTCACAAGGATTAGACATAATCTTGGGCATGAATTGGATGACCGAATATGAGGGAGTCATGATTGTGCTAGAAGGACGGTCACTCTCACAATACCAGAAGGGAAAAGGATTCGTATCAAGTCAAATTTTGCACTTAAGGAAGTTATGGTAAATTCCCTTAAGGGGGTTAGTGTCAACACCTGGATTTTTAATCCCACATGCCTGTTATGCCATACATCGCAATCCCAGGATTACCATTTTTGCGAGACATAACAGAATTGGATACCACAGTACATCATCCATTACAAACCATACATAAGGTCTTACACAAATAAGGATCTCATGATCCAGTTCTTAATACAACTCAGGCAGCGGAAATACGTAATAATAAAGGTAGTGTAGGCAAAGCTCCATCTTCGGGGTCACAAGCAATGCTGACGATGGGAGATGATCCTAGTTGTCATAACCTTCCTGGGGTCCATCATCCTGGTACTCTTCTTCATAGTCTGGCCACGGGAATAGCCAGGGACAAAGCCATGAGTACTCCTTAAATACTCGCAAACTAATACTAACAAGTGAAGGGGGTTTTTGTAATAGGATACTAAGCTGTAGGGTTGTTTTGCAAAAAGCCAGATTTACCTCCACTAAGTTCAGAAGCAAGAAAAGCTAGTTAAAGTTTTATAACACCTAAGTGGGAACTTGTATTTCATATCACAACTTTGTTGTGGTCAAGTCAAAATCTCGATCCATTTCACAAGTCATTTTGAAAACATCTGACAGGGAAACAGTATGGCCACTCCAACTGTCCATAACCGCGGACGCGGCTATTCGAATAGTTTGACACTCTACAGAGATTGTACACTTTCACCACAACATTCGATACATCCATCATGAACAAATCCTGAATTCACCATACTCAGTATGCGGATAATCAATCCTAACCTTTCGATTACACGCCCTAGTATAGGCACCTCTCCTGTGAGTTTGGCCTCCCAACCATGACCAACTGTCATCTTGGGTACTGCACAGCTGGACAATCTTCATAAGGTAGCCTCAGCTCAGACCTTGGCCGTGAGGGAACCCATACTAAGGTATATAAGTTTCCAGTCAAGCCCTCCCAAATTTTCGGGTATTGTGGTTGTACGGTAAAATTGGAATGGTATCGCATCCAGACAACCATCAGTTTTATAAAGGGGCTAAGGCTCCTACCTCAACATTTTCATCATCAAAATCATCTGGTGTTCGTAAACACATGTCAAAACATCTCAGTAGAATGACTCATCATTCTAAGGTTTTCATAACCATTTTCCACCAAGTATTCCCATCTAAAGTTGATCAAGTTTTATGCTTAGCACTAGCATCTACAAGTGGGAGTGAGTACTAATGAGGGGTGGTGAACAAGTGTTGTTTAACTAGGTTCAATCTCATGCCTTAGGATGACATGAAGATTATCTAGCTTAGGCCAAATTTAATGCTCTTTATGCAACCTTCAATTATCTTTCTAGTATCTACAATTTACTCAAGTAAACTCTAAGTAATAGCTTTGATAAAGAAATAAAGTAGAAAGCTTGCAAGTAAAACTAGGAATGGGGTTATCAAGTGGGGATGATCACATATGCTTAAGGCATATAGTTGGCATGATAACAAGCAAGTATTAGCTTGCATAGGTCAACTTGATTAGTAAGGCTTGCTAAAGTAGAGTATCTTGCAAGTGTTAGCTTGCCTTGTGCAAAGTAGTGGTTGAAGTTCTCCTCGGCTTCTTCTTCGTAGTATCCTCCTTCCTTCTCGTATCCTTGGTCGGTACTAGCATCTATGAATAAATACGAGGTACACAATCACCAAACAATACTTAACTACTTTCAATCATCACACAAAGGTGTTCTATAGATGATCTAGCATCATCACTAATATCACAAGAATAAAGCATTTGTATTATTTATTTATTTTTATAAAAGTAATTTCTACTCATTGAAAAACTATTTAAGATTTAATATTCTCAAACCAAACATGGGATCATGTTGACACGTGTCATCACCACATAGTTCAGTACATGGGAATGTGATATAAAGTGGTGTCAGAATTTAATAAGGTTTAACCTTTTTATTTTAAATAATTAAAGTGACTAGAAATGCCTATGTGGCATTCTGTTATTACTTGAACATTATTTCTGTAAGTAAACCCATATGTTTTTATATATTCTGAAAGGTATGATCAAATGTGATTTTGGAGAGTTGGAATCAACTCAAAAGCTATTATGCTTGAAATTTGAAAAATGTTTGAATGCAGAAAAGCTTCTGACTTGTTATTTTTACCAAGGTTGATCTATAGATCCAGATGATTTGAATCCAACGGGCTTGGATTAAGCATTTCAATATCTTTCTAACAAAATTGGTGTCATTCAATTTGGTTCACTGAATCGAGCTGGGTTGATTTTTGAAACTAGGTACAGAACTGAGTTTGAATATAAATAGAAAAAGCTAAATTCAAACGAAAAGTGCCGATGGCGATCATCGATAGGGGGTCTACTGGTTAGTGGCTCTTTAAACGCGAAGCCATACGGGGCGATGTGGTTCGTTGGATTAGATTGAAGATCGACGGCTGAGGGTCGTCGTCGACGATGAACAGGTCACCGGCGAGCTCGAACCCTAGCGGCTCAGTGGGGGTGCATAGGGGGCATACCGGGGATCCAGTGACGACGGCGAGGCGGACAAACGACGAAGTCGACGACGGCGAACTCAGGGGTTGTCGCGGTAGCTCCGGGGGTGGTCGAAATCAACGGCTCCTCTTCTCCTCTGCAGCGGCGAGCTCCGGCCAAATTCCAGCGATGCGCTGCTCGCCTTGCTCCGGCTAAGGGGTGGAATGATTAGTGAGGTGAGGGGAGTGAGATGGTGTGAAGAAATCAAGCGGGGATCATATCCTTTTATAGGCTCGACGGCAAGACCGAGAGGGATGGGCAGGCGACGATAGCGACACGGCTACAGGCGGCTAGAGGCATGGGCGAGGTTGGCAATCGACAGGCGGTCTCCTAGCGATGCTCTAGAGCTTAAATGCGCATGTAGGGGCGGTGGCAATTGGTCGGGAACGTGCAGTGTTCTACGCGGCAGAGGCGGCGTCTTCGATGGTGAGCTATGGCTGTGAGGCATGGGGCGGCGAACAGGGGGGTCTGGCGTTCTCCCTAGGTCATGGCGAAGTGGTGGGCATGGGCTGCGGTCGAGGGGCGGCGTGTGCACGCGTGCTGGGTGCGGCGCTCTGGCACATGCTCGGCATGTCGCAGTGGCACTGGGCGCACGGAGTGCTCGGAGGTCCACGGCTTTCCTTCGCTCGGGGAGGGGACAGTGGGTGGCGGTGGAGTGTTGTCTACCTCCCAGACATGGCTAGAGAGGGGGAGATGGTCTGCTGCGGCCGCGACCAGGTTTGGCCGGTGAGGTGGCTCGGATTGCTCACCATTGATGACAATGGCCAGCTTACAGTGAGGCTAGAGGTTGGCAATTAGGCTAGATGATCTACTAAATGGGTGTTGTGAGCTAGAGAGGGAACCAGTTAGTCCCAAAACACTATTAAAAATAGTGAATTTGATTTGGTTTAAATTTGCCTGCCAAGTGTTTGATGAAATGGCCACAAGAACTTGAGTTTTGAATTTTGAAAAGATTTTTGGTGGGTGTGCTAGGCATGTGTTGAGGATTCTGTGGATGCTTGGGTTTTGAAAATTGAGCTTGTTTGAGTGGTTTTTGAAATAGTGGGATCTTCTCATATGAAATAGATTCAATTTTAAACTGTCATTTAAACTATGCATTCTAATGTTTTTGGATGATCACAAAGTGGGCCTTGGTTCCTTGTAATGAGTACTATCAAGGGGTGCAAAGATCCATATATGTTTCTGTTATGTTCTGAAAGTTGGAGATAGCAAAAGTAGGCATGGGAGTTAATTTGGCCCAAGTGACCATTCACTTAATTTGTTTGTTTTGATTTGTTTGTCTTTGGGAAAAGTTTGGGGATTGTTTAGATGATGTTTATTTCACCTAAGAATAATTTTACAAGCAAAGAAACACAGAACCATGGAAATTCAAAAGAATCCAAATTGTACTACAAACACATATGAATGCTTTCATATTTTTAATTGGAAAAGTTTTTGTTAACCCTAAATTTGAAATTAGAGTTTGATGATTTAAGTTTAATATTTTTGGGATGTTACAAACCTTCCCCCCTTAAACAAAATCTTGTCCCGAGATTTGAAAAAGGACGAAAAAGATTACCTAGGATTTGAAGAGATCAGGAAACTCCGTCCTGATGTGATCTTCGCGCTCCTAGGTAGCTTCCTCTTCTGTGTGGTTGCTCCATTGAATCTTGAGAAACTTGATGCTTCGGGTTCTGGTAGTTCTGAAAGCTTCCTCCAAAATACGGATGGGTACTTCGGGGTAGGTCAGGTCATCGTTGATTTCTATGGTCCGGTGATCAATATTCTTGAACACTTCGGTCTTCTCTGGAACTTCGAGGCACTTACGAAGTAATGAGATATGGAACACATTGTGCACGACTGACATCTCTTCGGGTAGTTCCAATTGATATGAAACTTCTCCTCGACGGTTCAGAATCTTGAAGGGGCCGATATATCTGGGGGCTAACTTTCCTTTCAGCTGGAAATGTTGCATTCCTTTCAATGGCGACACCTTCAGATACACAAAATCTCCTATGTTGAAGGCAAGGTCTCGACGTCTCTTGTCGGTGTAACTCTTCTGTCTGGACTGGGCTGTCTTGAGGTGCTCACGAATCTTGTGAACCTTCTTCGCTTCAGGGATGTCGTCCAAAATCTGACTCACTCCTACTTCCGACCAGTTCAAAGGGGTGTGACACTTCCTTCCATACATGAATTCAAATGGGGCCATTTGCAAACTGGCTTGATAACTGTTGTTGTACGAAAATCCTGTAAATGGCAGACAGTCTTCCCACTTAGATCCATATCCTAACACACATGCTCTCAACATATCTTCGAGTATTTTATTTACTCGCTCCATTTGTCCATCGGTCTGAGGGTGATACGCGGTGCTGCAATCTAGGCGGGTTCCTAAATCTTCTAGGACTTTCTTCCAGAATCTCGAGGTAAACTGAGTTCCTCGATCCGATACGATGTTCTTGGGGACTCCATGCAAGCTGACGATTCTAGCAATGTATAACTCCGCTAGCTTCGAACTCTGATATGTGGTCTTGACGGGTAAGAAATGGGCGACTTTGGACAATCTATCCACTATGACCCAGATAGATTCATTTCCCCTACTAGAAGTAGGCAATCCGATGATAAAGTCCATTCCAACGGAATCCCATTTCCATTCTAGAATCTGCAATGGTTGCAACAATCCAGCGGGTCTTTGATGTCCCGCCTTGACTTGCTGACATATATCACACTTGGCGATATAGCTTTCGATTTCTCTCTTCATCTTATGCCACCAAAATTGCTCTTTCAAATCTTGATATATCTTAGTTCCTCTGGGGTGGATAGAATAAAGAGTATCATGAGCTTCCTTCAGAATAACTTCTTTCAACCCAGAATCTGCGGGTACACAAAGGCGTCCTTTGTACCACAGAACTCCTTTTTCGTCTTCGGTGAATCCGGGTACTTTGCCTGTACCGATGGGACGCTTGATTACGTCGATACTAGCATTTCCTTTCTGCGCCTCTTTGATCTGACTGATCAAAGTGGGTTTAAGTTCTTTGCTAGGCAAAAATCCTTCAATCACTAATTCCATTCGGAACTCTTCCATCTCTTTGTGCAAGTTTGGTTGCTCCTTCAAAATCATAGAGTTCAAGCGGCACGGTAATCTGCTACCACGTTGGCTTTACCGGGGTGATAGTGAATGTCCAGATCGTAATCCTTGATTAACTCAATCCATCTTATCTGTCTCATATTCATCTCCTTCCGAGTGAATATATACTTTAGACTCTTGTGATCCGAATAGATCTCACAACGGTTTCCCATCAGGTAATGCCTCCATGTCTTCAGGGCTAGAACTACGACTGCGAGTTCGAGGCCATGGGTTGGGTAATTTTGCTCATGTTGTTTTAGTTGTCGAGATAGATAAGATATGACTTTGCCTTCTTGCATTAGCACACATCCGAGACCGATATTGGATGCATCACAATACACGTCAAAGGGCTTCGTGATATCCGGCATGATTAAGATTGGGGCTGAAATCAATCTCCTCTTGAGTTCTTGAAAACTCGCTTCACATTTGTCTGTCCATTCAAACTTCTTATCCTTCTTTAGCAATTGGGTCATGGGTCTGGCGATACTCTAGAATCCTTCTACGAACTTGCGGTAGTATCCCGCCAATCCGAGAAATGCACGAACTTGGGTTTGAGTGGTTGGGGCTTGCCAATCTTCAACATCTTTTACTTTGGCAGGGTCAACGGCAATTCCTCCGGCTGATACAATGTGGCCGAGGAATCCTACCTCCTGTAACCAGAATTCACATTTGCTAAACTTGGCATACAGCTGATGCTCTCTAAGGGTTCCAAGAATAGTCCTTAGGTGTAGCTCATGTTCTTCTTCCGATTTGGAATAAATCAGAATGTCATCAATGAAAACAACGACAAACTTATCCAGGAAGTCCATAAAAATCTTATTCATGAGATTCATGAAATAAGCGGGGGCATTGGTTAATCCAACAGACATGACAGTATACTCGTATAATCCATATATGGTGTAAAGGTAGTCTTTGGAATATCCTCTGCGCGAATCTTGAGTTGATGATAGCCTGTTCTAAGATCAATCTTAGAAAACACTTTGGCACCAGTCAACAGATCAAACAAATCTTCTATCTTGGGCAATGGGTACTTGTTCTTGATGGTGACATCATTCAACTTTCGGTAATCCGTACACAAACGGTTACCTCCATCCTTCTTGTCCACAAATAAGACAGGTGATATCCATGGTGACGCACTTGGTTGAATTAATCCAATTTCTAGCATGGCATACAGTTGCTTCTTCAGTTCTGCTAGTTCAGACGGGTTCATACTATATGGTCTCTAGGCTATGGGTCCGGTTCCGGGGATTAGTTCAATGATAAACTCGATATCCCTATCTAGGGGCATACCGGGCAAAACATCTGGAAATACATTGGGGTATTCACAGACTGTACGGACTTGGTCAATGGTAGGTTGGGCTATACTCTTGTTGCACTTGAATTGACGAGGTAAGGTTTCAGATATATGCTCGACTGATATTCCAGCGGTACTGGTCATGGTTATGGCTTTCTTGGCATAGTCAATTAATCCTTTATGTTTGGACATCCAATCTAATCCTAGTACTACTTCCAAACCTTTAATTCCAAGTACTACAATATTAGCATAAAAATCTATGCCATGGATTCGGATAGGGACGGCCTTGCAATTTTCCTAGCTTTGGTGGTTGAACCGGGGATTTGAACAATCATAACATGCTTCAGTTTGGTTGGTTGAATCTTACTAGTGCATGCAAATTCTTCGGTGACAAATGAGTGCGATGCACCAGAATCAAACAACACTCTAGCGAGTACTGAATTAAAAGAAAACATACCCAAAGACGACGTCTGCCCTTCCCGGGCTTCTTCAAAGATGCATGAGAAAAAGACGGCTATGCGTTGAGCCAATTCTAGGGCAAATCTTCTTAGGTTGAACACGGCCTTTCTGCTGAGCTGGGGCATTTGTATTGGGGGCTGCGGCATTCTTCTTGGGGCACTCATTGGAGTAGTGACCCTTATTTCCACAGTCATAACAAGTCCCTTGCGACTTGTCGTTTGCTGCTACAGGCACAACATTGCTTCCAGTCCTCGGGGCAGTGTTGGTGTTGGTGGTAGCATTGTTGTTGTTGAACTTGGGTGGTGCATGGTTGAAATTTCCAGAGTTGCCGGGGTTGTTGTGATTTCCTCCGGGCCTCGGGTTTCCACGGTTGGGATAGGTCGAACGGTTCATCGGGGGTCTGTTGGTTCTCGGGGCAAATCCTAGAGATGGGTTAGGGCGATACTTTGGGGTCTGATGGGTTCCTTGCTGATGTATCATGCGACGCTTGCGGTTCTAATTGGCTTGGTTGATCTTTCCTTCCATCTGGATGGCAGAGTCGACAAGGGCTTCAATATTAGCAAAGGGGATATTGACCAACACAGTCTACATCTCATCGTGCAGACCATTCAAGAATCTCTCTTTCTTCTTGGCTTCAGTGTTGATCTCATCCAGGGCATACCTAGCTAATGACAAGAATTTGTCACGATATTCCACTATGGTCATCCATCCTTGCTTCAATTCTCTGAACTCATCTCTCATTCTCTTGATCAAACGCGGTGGCACATGGGTTCTGCTGAACTTGACCTTGAATTCCTCCCAGGTCATCATCTGTACTCCGGTCATTGCACGAACGCTGATCCACCATGCTCTTGCATCTCTGGCTAGATAGTGGGTGGCGAACAAGACTTTCTCGTTAGCTTCCACTCCGGCTACTTCTAGGTTGTTTTCCATGGTTTGCAGCCAATCATCGGCGTCTAAGGGATCTTCTGACTTAGTGAAAACAGGTGGGTTGGTGTTCTAGAAATTCTTGATCGTAGATCCATGGTTGTCCTGATTTCCTTGGCCTTGATTGTTGTGGGCTAGCTAAGCTATCTGCTGAAGGGTGGCTAGGTTGGCTTAACGTTCAGCGCTTTCGGCTTCGCAGTCAGAAACCAACATTTGCAGGATCTGCAACATCGGGTCCGGGGATGAACCACTTCCTCCGTGTGGCATCTGAAGATTGAGATAGATCATGAGAAAAGAGGGAAATTTCTAAGGTTCCGGGACTTTGAAAAGTTTTTAAAGTTTGACTCAGATTTTTCCAGCAACTTGCTTTTCATTCATTCATTCATAGCACACGATACAAACACACACCACAACAAAGGTAAACAGATGGTTTTAAGAACCATTCTGGAAACTATGATACAGTGGGACTGAATACAACTCACTACGCTAGTGCTCAAGTGCTACTACTCCTCGGAGTCGGTGTAGTCGTCATCCTCATCATCCTCATCGTCATCGATGAAGGCGAAATCATCGTCATCGGTGAAGAAGTCCATAGCCTAATCCTCTAGAAAATCATCATCATCGCTAAGATAGGAGTAGGGGTCTCGACGAAGATCCTCTTTGGCATTCTCCCTTTCCTCCAACTACATGTCTCTCTCGTGGATGGTCTCCTCCAAATCCGAGATACGGTGGCAAAGACGGGCAATGATGCGCTCCTTCATGTCGAGCTGACGGCGGAGAGACATGCGATCCGTTGCTAGCATGGCGATGGTCTGATCCTTTGTCTTGATGATGGCCGACCTGTGGTTGGAGTAGTCACGGCAATTATCCAATTCCTGCTGACAATCATACATCATGAAGCTGAGGTGGTCCAACGGAGTCTTCAGCTCGTGGTGGTATGGGGATTCCAGTGGCTGTCCCATAGCATCACGCCTTGGACAAAACTCAAAGCGGGTACCCTTGATCTGGTTGATAATCTTCCCACACAGACGGGCAAGAGCTTCCTGCATGGCCCTGGCAAGTCCATCGAGCCAGTTGTTTTCTCGCAAGGTGAACTGAATTCCCTTGGCAGTGGGAGGTTCAATCTTTCCTCGGAGACTTGCAACAATTAGCCACTGCAGATCTTCTCCTCCATGATCATTGAGCTGAACTCCAAAGAACTCGGGGTGCGGACGCTCCAGAAGTTCCGAAAGCTGGTCCAAATCCAGCTCAAAGATAAGGTCTCCTCCATTCCCCAACTGATAAAACTTGCTGTACTTCACGTCCATCTATAAGAATATAGGATGAGTAAGTTAGTAGAGTGATCAAGTGTGTCGAATTTTAGGTATTTTGCAATAGTTTTTGAGGATCATGAATTTTTATGAAAGAAACAAGGTGATAAGAATGGGAATAAGTTTTTGTAAATATTTGCTTCCTTTGGTTTTGAAACTAAGTTTTTGATTCAAACGTCTAGTCTAACTAGGGTCTCCTATGGTTAGGATGGCTCTGATACCAACTTGTCAACACCCGGATTTTTAATCCCAGATGTCTGCTATGCCATACATCGTAATCCCAGGATTACCATTTTTGCGAGACATAACAGAATTGGATACCACAGTACATCATCCATTACAAACCATACATAAGGTCTTACACAAATAAGGATCTCATGATCCAGTTCTTAATACAACTCAGGCAGCGGAAATACGTAATAATAAAGGTAGCATAGGCGAAGCTCCATCTTCGGGGTCACAGGAAATGCTGACGATGGGAGATGATCCTAGTTGTCGTAACCTTCCTGGGGTCCATCATCCTAGTACTCTTCTTCATAGTCTGGCCACGGGAATAGCCAGGGACAAAGCCATGAGTACTCTTTAAGTACTCGCAAACTAATACTAACAAGTGAAGGGGTTTTTTGTAATAGGATACTAAGCTCTAGGGTTGTTTTGCAAAAAGCTAGATTTACCTCTACTAAGTTCAGAAGCAAGAAAAGCTAGTTAAAGTTTTATAACACCTAAGTGGGAACTTGTATTTCATATCACAACTCTGTTGTGGTCAAGTCAAAATCTCGATCCATTTCATAAGTCATTTTGAAAACATCTGATGGGGAAACAGTATGGCCACTCCAACTGTCCATAACCAGGGACGCGGCTATTCGAATAGTTTGACACTCTGCAGAGATTGTACACTTTCACCACAACATTCGATACATCCGTCAGGAACAAATCCTGAATTCACCTTACTTAGTATGCGGATAATCAATCCTAACCTTTCGATTACACACCCTAGTATAGGCACCTCTCCAGTGAGTTTGGCCTTCCAACCATGACCAACTGTCATCTTGGGTACTGCGCAGGTGGACAATCTTCACAAGGTAGCCTCAGCTCAGACCTTGGCCGTGAGGGAACCCATACTAAGGTATATAAGTTTCCAATCAAGCCCTACCCAAATTTTCGGGTATTGTGGTTGTACGGTAAAATTGGAATGGTATCGCATCCAGACAACCATCAGTTTTATAAAGGGGCTAAGGCTTCTGCCTCAACATTTTCATCATCAAAATCATCTGGTGTTCGTAAACACATGTCAAAACATCTCAGTAGAATGACTCATCATTCTAAGGTTTTCATAACCATTTTCCACCAAGTATTCCCATCTAAAGTTGATCAAGTTTTATTCTTAGCACTAGCATCTACAAGTGGGAGTGAGTACTAATGAGGGGTGGTGAACAAGTGTAGTTTAACTAGGTTCAATCTCATGCCTTAGGATGACATCAAGATTATCTAGCTTAGGCCAAATTTAATGCTCTTTATGCAACCTTCAATTATCTTTCTAGTATCTACAATTTACTAAAGTAAACTCTAAGTAATAGCTTTGATAAAGAAATAAAGTAGAAAGCTTGCAAGTAAAAGTAGGAATGGGGTTATCAAGTGGGGATGATCACATATGCTTAAGGCATATAGTTGGCATGGTAACAAGCAAGTATTAGCTTGCATAGGTCAACTTGATTAGTAATGCTTGCTAAAGTAGAGTATCTTGCAAGTGTTATCTTGCCTTGTGCAGAGCAGTGGTTGAAGTTCTCCTCGGCTTCTTCTTCATAGTATCCTCCTTCCTCCTCGTATCCTTGGTCGGTACTAGCGTCTATGAATAAATACGAGGTACACAATCACCAAATAATACTTAACTACATTCAATCATCACACAAAGGTGTTCCATAGATGATCTAGCATCATCACTAATATCACAAGAATAAAGAATTTGTCTTATTTATTTGTTTTTATAGAATTAATTTCTACTCATTGAAAATCTACTTAAGATTTAATATTCTCCAAAACAAACATGGGATCATGTTGACACATGTCATCACCACATATTTTAGTACATGGGAATGTGATTTGAAGTGGTGTCACAATTTAATAAGATTTAACCTTTTTATTTTAAATAATTAAATTGACTAGAAATGCCTATGTGGCATTCTGTTATTACTTGAACATTATTTCTGTAAGTAAACCCATATGTTTTTTATATATTCTGAAAGGTATGATCAAATGTGATTTTTGAGAGTTGGAATCAACTCAAAAGTTATTATGGTTGAAATTTGAAAAATGTTTGAATGCAGAAAAGCTTCTGACTTGTTATTTTTACCAAGGTTGATCTATAGATCCAAATGATTTGAATCCAACGGGCTTGGATTAAGCATTTCAATATCTTTCTAACAAAATTGGTTTCATTCAATTTGGTTCACTGAATCGAGATGGGTTGATTTTTGAAACTAGTTACAGAACTGAGTTTGAATATAAATAGAAAAAGCTAAATTCAAACGAGTGGGCTGCACGAGAAGGGGTAATGGGCCGGCCCAGTTTCACCGGTCAGTGGTGGCTCTTTAAACGCGAAGCGGTATGGGGCGATGTGGTGCGTTGGATTAGAATGAAGATCGACAGCTAAGGGTCGTCGTTGACGATGAACAGGTCACCGGCGAGCTCGAACCCTAGCAGCTCAGTGGGGGTGCATAGGGGGCATACCGGGGCTCCAATGACGACGGCGAGGCGGGAAAACGACAAAGTCGACGACGACGAACTCAGGGATGGTCGCGACAGCTCCGGGGGTGGTCGAAATCAACGCCTCCTCTTCTCCTCTACAGCGGCGAGCTCCGGCCAAATTCTAGCGATGCGCTGCTCGCCTTGCTCCGGCTAAGGGGTGGAATGATCAGTGAGGTGAGGGGAGTGAGATGGTGTGAAGAAATCGAGCGGGGATCATCTCCTTTTATAGGCTCGACGGCGAGACCGAGAGGGATGGGTAGGCGATGGTGGCGACACGGCTACGGGCGGCTAGAGGCATGACCGAGGTTGGTGATCGACGGGCGGTCTCCTGGCGATGCTCTACAGCTTAAATGCGCGTGTAGGGGCGGTGGCAATTGGTCGGGAACGTGCGGTGCTCTGCACGGCAGAGGCGGTGTCTTCGACGGCGAGCGGTGGCTGTGAGGCATGGGGCGGCGAACGGTGGTGTCTGGCGTGCTCCTTGGGTCATGGCGAAGCGATGGGCACAGGCTGCGGTCAAGGGGCGGCGTGTGCATGCATGCCGGGTGCGGCGCTCTGGCGCATGCTCGGCATGTCGCAGTGGCACTGGGTGCGCGGCGTGCTCGGTGGTCCATGACTTTCCTTCACTCGGGGAGGGGACAGTGGGTGGCGGTGGAGTGCTAGATACCTCCTAGACATGGCTAGAGAGGGGGAGATGGTCTGCTGCGGCGGCGACCAGGTTTGGCCGGCGAGGTGGCTCGGATTGCTCACCATTGATGACAATGGCCAGCTTACAGTGAGGCTAGAGGTTGCCAATTAGGCTAGATCATCTACTAAATGGGTGCGGTGAGCTAGAGAGGGATCCAGTTAGGCCCAAAACACTATTAAAAATAGTGAATTTGATTTGGTTTAAATTTGCCAGCCAAGTGTTTGATGAAATGGACGCAAGAACTTGAGTTTTGAATTTTGAAAAGATTTTTGGTGGGTGTGCTAGGCATGTGTTGAGGATTCTGTGAATGCTTGGGTTTTGAAAATTGAGCTTGTTTGAGTGGTTTTTGAAATAGTGGGATCTTCCCATATGAAATAGATTCAATTTTAAACTATCATTTAAACCATGCATTCTAATGTTTTTGGATGATCACAAAGTGGGCCTTGGTTCCTTGTTATGAGTACTATCAAGGGGTGCAAAGATCCATACATGTTTCTGTTAAGTTCTAAAAGTTAGAGAAAGCCAAAGTAGGCATGGGAGTTAATTTAGCCCAAGTGACCATTCACTAAATTTGTTTGTTTTGATTTGTTTGTCTTTGGGAAAAGTTTGGGGATTGTTTAGACGATGTTTATTTCACCTAAGAATCATTTTACAAGCAAAGAAACATAGAACCATGGCAAATTCAAAAGAATCCAAATTGTACTACAAACACATATGAATGCTTTCATATTTTTAATTGGAAAAGTTTTTGTTCACCCTAAATTTGAAGATTAGAGTTTGATGATTTAAGTTTAATATTTTTGGGATGTTACAGTTAGCTTGGAGGATGTACCCATTGTGAAGGAATACCCAGATTTCTTTCTGGAAGAGTTACCCGGGATGCCTCCCGACCGTGATATCAAGTTTCTCATTGACTTGATGCCAGGCACAGGGCCGATAGTCAAGAGACCATACAAGATGGATGTGGACGAGTTGAAGGAACTCAAGAAACAACTTAGGGAACAATTGGAAAAGGAATTCATTCAACCCATCGCGTCATCTTGGGGAGCACCTGTCTTATTCGTGGAAAATAAGGATAAAACCAAGAGGTTAGTTGTGGACTACCGCTCGTTGAATGAAGTGACAATCAAGAACAAGTACCCTCTGCCTAACATCAATGACCTATTTGATCAGTTAAAGGGAGCCAGTGTGTTCTCAAAGATCGATCTGCGATCAGGTTACTTTCAGCTAAAGATTCGAGAATGAGATGTGCCCAAAACAACCTTCACCACAAGATATGGGTTGTATGAGTACACCGTGATGTCGTTTGGTCTAACCAATGCCCCGGCATACTTCATGACCATGATGAACAAGGTGTTCATGGAATATTTGGGCAAGTTTATCATGGTATTCATAGATGATATACTTATTTACTCCAAGGATGAGAGGGAACATGAGAGGCATCTGCGCCTAATTATGGAGAAGCTAAGGGAACACAAGTTGTATGACAAATTCAGCAAATGCGAGTTCTGGTTAAAAGAAGTGGGTTTCCTTGGTCATGCTGTGTCGGCAAAAGGAGTTGCAGTAGACCCTAGTAAGGTAGCTTCCGTAACTGAATTGGGAGTCATCCAAGAATGTGGGAGATATTAGGAGTTTCTTGGGCCTCGCAGGATACTACCGGAGGTTCATTGAAAACTTCTCCATAATAGCAAAACCCATGACAGAACTGTTGAAGAAGGAAAAGAAATTCCTATGGACCGAGGCTTGTGAAGAAAGCTTTCAAGAGTTAAAGAAACACCTCGTAACGGCACCAGTTCTA
Source organism: Avena insularis (assembly GCA_023614405.1). Classification (NCBI taxonomy): domain Eukaryota; kingdom Viridiplantae; phylum Streptophyta; class Magnoliopsida; order Poales; family Poaceae; genus Avena; species Avena insularis. The sequence continues at coordinate 176,710,362 of CM042689.1, forward strand.
TGTCTCCCTGATATCCAAAAGGATTTCCAAGTATATTGCGATGCTTCTCGGCAAGGACTTGGAAGTGTACTGATGCAAGATGGTAAGGTAGTACCCTATGCCTCTCGACAACTTAAAAACCACGAACACAACTACCCCACACATGATTTGGAGCTTGCATCTGTGGTACATGCACTTAAGGTATGGAGACACTACCTCATGGGAAAACATTGTGATGTGTTCATGGACCATAAGAGTTTGAAGTACATCTTCATCCAAAAGGAGTTGAATATGAGGCAAAGAATATGGCTAGAAATGATTAAGGATTATGACTTGGATTTACAGTACCACCCTGGAAAGGCTAATGTAGTAGATGATGCCTTAAGTCGTAAAGTTTATGTGAATGGACTTATCGCAGGGGAACTTCTAGAAGATTTATGCAAGCAATTTAAAGACCTCAGACTAGAAATAGTTCTGAAAGGACACGTAGCAACTATGGAAATAGTGCCTACTCTTCAAGAGAGAATCAAGGAAGCACAAAAGGGAGATAAAGAGTTGGAAGAAATAAGAGTCAAAATAAGCGAAGGGAAGGCAAAAGATTTCCGTCTGGACGAACAAGGAACCCTTTCGTATGGAAAGCGTTTGTGCGTTCCCAATGACTATGATATCAAAAAGTTGATTTTATAAGAAGCTCACGATTCACCATACTCAATTCATCCGGGTAACATGAATATGTACATGGATGTGAAGGATAGATTCTGGTGGAATAATTTGAAAAGAGATATTGCCGAGTATATTTCCCTCTGTGTTGTATGCAATAGGGTTAACGCCGAGCATCAGAAACCGGTCGAATTGCTGCAACCACTACCTATACCCGACTAGAAATGGGACAAGGTAGGCATGGATTTTATCACGGGATTTCCTCGGACTCGTTCAGGATTTGATTCTATCTAGGTAGTGGTGGACCACTTTGCCAAAGTGGCTCACTTTATCCCCGTAAATACCACATACACAAATGCTAAGCTTGCCAAGATATATATGTCAAGAATTGTGAGTCTACATGGTGTTCCCAAGGGAATTTTGTCAGATAGAGGCACCCAGTTCACTTAGAAGTTTTGGCTACAGCTACATGAGTCTCTCGGAACCAGACTAGAATTCAGTACTACCTTCCACCCTCAAACAGATGGCCAAATAGAAAGGGTGAACCAGATTTTGGAGGATATGTTGAGAGCTTGCGCACTAGACTATGGGTCTAGTTGGGATGATAACCTGCCATATGTCGAGTTCTCATACAACAATAGTTACCAAACAAGTATCAAGATGGCTCCGTTCGAAGTTCTATATGGAAGGAAGTGTAGGACTCCGCTGTTATGGAATGGAGTTGGAGAACATAGTCTGTTTGGACCTGAATTGATCAAGGATGCCGAGGAAAAGGTACGGCAGATTCAAGATAGGATAAAGGTTGCCCAATCCAAGCGCATATATGTTACTTATAAAGTAGAGGACCGTGCGTGCCTTCGAGTTTCACCACTACGAGGAGTTAAGAGGTTCGGAATCAAGGGTAAGTTAGCCCCACGGTTCATAGGACCATATAAGGTTCTGGCCCGTAGAGGAGAAGTAGCTTATCAGCTAGAGTTACCAGAAGGGCTGACTGTTCATGATGTGTTTTATGTGTCCCAACTAAAGAAGTGCCACCCATAAATGGCCGAAACACCGCTAAGAGTTACAGTTCCCCTAGATGAGGTTCCATTGGAAAATGATCTTACTTATGAGGAAAAGCCCAGAAAAATATTGGAAACAACCAAAAGGGTTACCCATACCAAGACTATCAGGTTCTGCAAAGTCCAATGGAACCACCATTCTGAGGAAGAAGCCACGTGGGAACGTGAAGAAGATTTAAGGGCAGAACACCCACACATATTTGCTAGCCAACCCGGATCTCGGGGACGAGATTCTTCTTAAGGGGGGTAGGTTTGTAACATCCCAGATTTATATTAAGATGTTACTAGAAGAATGCATCATCCTTGCACCATTGCATCATACAAATTAAAGCTACATCAAAAATCCTACCACCAAACCCTAACAAAACCCTAATAAAAACTCCTCTATATGAGCAAGAAGGGGGTTACCTTGCTTGGCCTTCCTAAAGCTTTGTAAAAATAATATTTTTTGGTTCTATGATGACCACCTTATTATTACAAAAATTTAGAAACTGGTTTCACTAATTTTGGGCTTGTTATGCAAAAGTTATTAAAGTTTTGGTAAAACAGAAAAATGGTAAAAGAAAAAGAATAACAAAAAAAATAACTAACCTAAGCGGGCCAGCTAGGCCAGCCCGCAACCTATCTACCGCCGCGCCTGGCAGCAAGCGCCGCACAGCGCGTGAGCCGACCCGTTTCCCCCCAGCCCACGAAGCGCCCAGACACTGACGCCGAGGCCCCCACCGCGTCGTCGTTCTCTTGGAAACCGCGGCGAACACAAATTCCCCTCGCCACGGATGCGTCGGGGTTAGCTTGAATCCTAACTGATTCGGCCACCCATCCCCCCAAGTCTCTGGTCTATATAAAGCCGACTCCCTCTTGTCGTTTCCCCCCTTGAAAACCCTAGCTAAATACACGCCAAACCGCTGCCGATTTTCTCACCATTTCCACGCTCGGGAAGGTCAAAGTTCCGACGATTTGCGTCACCCTAGACCCTCCTACTCCATTGGTTGTTCCTCCCGTGCCTCGCCCTTCCTCTCTAACACTTTTACCCCTTCTGCAGAGCACTAGAATGGCCACGATTTCTCGCTGACGCATCGTCGGAGTTCGCGGAGATCAGCGGAGCATCGCGGCTGGACAAGGAAGGGAAGGTGGAAGCCGATCTCGCGAACAGGACCACGAGGAGGAGCCGTGTGCTGTCGTCTTCTCCACTGCCTCGAGAAGCCATCGGGCCACCGCCGGGCACCACCGTCTGATAGCGCCACCGCCGTCTGCCCCTTCTCGCCATCGTCACCACCACGGTAAGTCGCCGCCTTTCCCCCCATCCGCTAGATCAAAAAACAACAGCCTAGATTAGATGGATCAACCAAAGGGGTATGGGCCTATCGCGTAGTGCCACGTGGCAAGAGCCGTGTCAGCACCGCGTCGCCTAGCTAGCCCACTCCGGAGCCGCCACCTGTCACAGATCTATTAAGATTAGTTTTAAATAGGCAGAATTGATTTAGATCTTGCGAAATTCATAGAAATTCAACCACTTGGCCAAAAATTGCGTATGATACACCGTTGGATTCACAAAATTATGTAGAACACAGATATGATTTAATTTCGCGGGTTTGCAGTAGTATTTTTTTGTAGGATTTAATCTCTAGATTGGAGTATTTAATTCATATAAAATAATTAGAACTCTGTTTTATTTCATTCTTGTTGCGTTGGATTTGTTTATACAATGCCTACTGAAAAAAATATAAAATCTTGCTTAAGATTGTTAGATCTGATTCGGGGCTGATTAGATGGTTGGATCTCCTTATGAGCAATTAAATTAAAGTAAATATCCAAATTGATTAAAATCTATGGGAAATTAGTGCTAACAACATCCCCAACATATTAGCAACCCAAGAAGGATACCTTGGTAAAATTAGAACATAATCTTGCATATTACCATGTTGCATGCATGCATATTATTTCTGTGGCGTTATTTTGTGCAAGTTGTGATTAGATCTATGTTTGTGTTTCGTTAGATTGTTCGGAGTGCGCTGAGGAGTACTATTGTGTAGAGTGTTGCTCGAATCAAGGAAATTTACACAACTTGTTCATATTTTTGTCCCAGTTTTGTCTATGCATGTTTTGATCTATAAATTCTATAGAGTGCATGTGTAGGATGTTCTAGTAGAATTTTTCTTAGTATTGTTTTGCAAGTGCGATGATTTTGTAGTATGCCATGAGTATCTCTATATTTAGGATTTTCCCCTCCTAATAGGTTACCCTTTTTTTGCTAAGTACTTGCTATGCTACATATATATAAAGTATCGTTATGGGTTCGAAAGACAAGAAATTTTCTAAGTATAAATGCTCTCTTGAGCAATCTTTTCTTCTCAATGCCACTTCAAAATAAAACTAAGTTTTCTTCTGGGCGGAACGGTTGTCAGGTCAATGAGTGAGATTATGACACCCCCGGGATCAGGGCTAAACAAATCCCAGACCTTTGTCTGACATAAGCTTAACCTTGAGCTCGAGAATATCCAGTGAAGAATCGGTAACACATCAGTGACCCTACGACACAAAATTTATTACAGCAAGATCATAACTGAGCAGAGAACCAAATTATTACAAGAAGAGGTCACTGACCACAAACATCAAACAACGGAAGGCAAATTATGCTATTAAGTATAGCAAACTTAACAAATGGCCTAAGAGGCCTAAAGCATAACGATGACGTCCCAGCCCATAGATTCCAGGTTGCCGGCCGGGAACCCCAAGCTACTTGTCGATGTCGATGTAGTACCAAACTGATCTTCAGGGTACACTTACTCTGCCAAAAGTATCAACAAAGCAAGGATGAGTACAGGGTGTACTCCACAAGACTTCTGGCTGGTGGAGTTTTTTTGCATAAAGCCATCTTTATTTGTAAAACAAGAGGGAGAAGAAGCTCGTCTAGTCAGAGTATTTTAAAAGGGGATAAGAGAGCGACATCTCTGAAAATATTGATCATCATCTTTTTATATCCATCGAATCATCATCATCTACCAACTAGGATCACCCCATCGTACCCATGAGGAAGCATCCTTAACAAACATTAGTTGCCAAGTTTTATGATTAGGTTCATGTTCTCTATGAACTCCCGTTCATTCCCAAGTCGTCCATAACCGTGGACACGGCTTTCCGAAAGATTATTACCCTGCAGGGGTGTACAACTTTACCCACACGTACCAACCGACTCTTATTGCCACTTGACACACTTCCTTGGGGTGCCTACAGAGGGTGTGGTTGGACATGACCTTTACCTTGCTTTCGTCGAAACCATGAGTAACGCAATAAGTATGGTTCCGCCGTAACGGGTCAAATCCCGAAGGCGGTACTTAAAGATGTGAGGCGAGGTTGGTTCACGAGGGGCTCCATCGACCCCAAGAAACCTGGTCCACGCTTCCCTACCTATTCTGAATGCACCTCCTTCACCCCCTCTTTCGAAAACATTTTTAATGCGTATGTCGAATGGAACACCGGAACTATGTGACTCATGGAATCTACTAGGCAAGTTAGTCAATCATGGGGTCCCCATTTACCCCGTGTGGTTGTACGCTCGTCTTGGTTCAAGAGGTAAGAAACCTAGGGTCCTAAGTGTGGCGAGCATGGGACTAGAAAAACCACATCCCACCGTGGCCTCCCATACAAGCCTTAGCATGTTTAATCTCATCTCACTGATCTCATCTTATCACGTTCTCCTGTCATACTAGATTCTCTACATCTGATACATCATCTGGATGAACCAGACTCAACAGCTAAGCATGGCTAAGCAAGACACAGATAAAAGCTCTAGCATTGCACACAAGACAAACCTAGTTATGCTAGGAGTAGTGGATCAGGTAATATAAGCTCAAAGGGAGTATGCAATAGATAGGATACTCTATCTATCGATAAGAGACCACAATAGAATCGTATGCATCATGGCAAGAATTGAAATGCTTTCGAAATCATAGGATTATATCATGGTGGGGCTATGCTTGCCTTTTCCAGTTGATAACCAGAAAGCAGGGCTTCGACCATCTGGTACTTGACTTGACTCCAACTGTTCAAGTAATGTTCGTCGATCTTCAATCTTCGATGGTGTTGATCTTGGTCTTCGATCTCGATCTTGATCTCGTATTCTACAAAGGAAGAAACAAATCACTGAAAAGGAAGGGAAACAATCAACACATGGCATCGATGCAATTCTCAAGCAAGTGTGATGATATGAAAAGTTAATTTGCATTGAAATGTAACCCTAACACATGCTCGACAACTTAATCGGTGTTCTGAGGGGTGCAAACCCTAACTCGGAGAAACTCCGGATGTATATGAGAGGGGTTACTATGTTCTCTAATTAAACTTGTCTTGAAAGTTGTTCAACAATGCATGATGATAGCTTAAAGAGGTAGTTATCATTTTTCTGAACACTTTGATATATTATTTGTATTTTTCTGAATTAATATGAATTAGTTATTGAATTTACAATATTCAAAACAATTTCTGAAATTATGAAACCTTTTCTTAATTTAAATAAAACCGGAAAACCTTTTTACACAGAGGGTTGGGCTAGCCCTAGATACAGACACATGGGGCACTGGCTACCTTAGCCTCCACGTGGGCAGGGTGGAACCCACCTCGGTTTTGACTGGGCTGACCACGGCACTGGCGTCATGCTGACGTCGGCATGGCGTCATCCCGACGGGGAGCTCCTAGCTGGTCGACAGGGACGGCGATAGAGCGCGTGCGGGGCTGCGTGGTCATGTGTGTTGGATGCACGAGGCTGCAAGGAGCCAAACGGTGGTGGCGCCCCCCCCTTTTGGGCCGCCAGAGCAGCCCCGACGAGCATGTCAGGCGGCGGAGCACGGCGGCGTTCGGCTACAGGGCGAACCAGAGAGGGAGAAGGCGTCCGAAGGGAATTGGAGGATGCATGAGCTCACCATGGAGGCAGTGGAGGGTTCAGCGAGGCCGGAGAAGGTCGGACGCGGCGATGGTGGCGGAGCTTGTTGGAGAAGGAGGGGTCGATTGCGCCGATAGGGGGCTCTCCGGCTTGCGCGTGTGGGGAAAATTGAACAAGTCGATAGTGGCGGTCACGGTAGCAGCCTTAGCTGGGTGAGGGGAGCTCGGGAACGTCAGGGCGCTGGCGAGGTCTGGGGCTAGGGTTAGGTCGCCTGGCGGGGAAGAGAGAGGGAGGTCTCTGGATACGGGGAGAATGGATGAGGGCGAAGGCGACGTCGTCGTGGAGATCTTATCCACCCGGAGATCGACGGACGGCGGGATGGAGGCGGCGAGGATCGACGGTGGCAGCGCGGGCACGCAGCTGCTTCGGCGGCGGGAGGTAGACGACAAAGAACAGAGAAGGTCGAACCGGTACGGGCCGGTGATGGGCTACGAATGGGCCGAGATGGTCTGCGGGAGTGCTGCGCGGGCGGTAGGGAGAGGAAGGAGAGGGAGGTGGGCTAGCTGGGCTGGCCTGGTTAGCTGGGTTGCTCCTTTTTTTGTATAAACGGTTTTTCTTTTTCTGATTCTGTTTCCTGTTTGTAATTTCATTCAAACTGTTTTTGAATCACTTCAAAAATACTAGAATCTTTAAAAAAGTATAGAAAATAATTAGGGTCCCTTTAATCCATTTGGGATCCATACTTTTTGATACTTTTCAAATATTTTCAAAACCATTTGAATTGTTTTTAAATAGAGGGAGAGGTTAGGGTTTTAGGGTTTTATTTATTCTTTCTTGCATGCATTAATAGAGATGATGCTTATGATGCACAAAACAAACCCTAATATAGATTAACTAAAACTGGGTGTTACAACTCTATCCCCCTTGCGAGAATCTCGACCCAAGATTCCAAAGGTAGGAAGAGAGACAGAGAGAAAAAGAACAGGGTCATTCTAAGGATAAGAGGGAAACACACTAAACAACACAGAGAGTATCTAATGGTCAACTCTTGGATGGAGTGTTTAGAACAACTCTGAGATGACGACATGAAACACGTCAAGGTAATGGAGGAAACAAGAGGAGAAGGTTTCAAGTTATTAGATAGCTGGTCTTCATAAGGATTGAGCCCATGGAGCTTGCAGAAGAGTTTAAGCTTCTGCAAAAGAGAGCTTACAACAGGAAGAACATGACTACTGACTTCAATAAGGAACCTCTACTAAACGACTTAAGTAGAGATTTCAGGTTGCAGAAATATGGATCAACAAAACCAAGATGTTGAACTACTTTTGACACAGAAGGGTCACTTTTTCATTCAACAGAAGGCCAAGACAGAAAGGTGTTTTGTGGAGAGGACTCATAAGAATCACAAGGAACATGTAGAAAGAGAAACTGTTGATTACCAAAATCATAGCCACTCTTCAAACATGTTTGAGAAAACGAAGGAAACTCTTTATTCATCTAGATATACCAAAATCTTTGCCAAATATTGTGGTATCACTTTGCACCACTAAGATGAATAGTTAAGAAGATTCCTTATAACACGAGAAGAGAGAAACTTCATTCTCAGACTTCAATTACTTGGCACAACAAGATGATTGCCAACATAAAATGGTCTGGAGGATCGACCGAGAGACATTCAACAACACTACTTTAAATTTTCTCCATGATGTTCGAGAAAGCAGACCTCAAGTAAAGGTCGGGCTTTGGATGCAAAGGAAACCATGAGCATAACTCCTATAATAAATCATAGAAGAAGCCTCATGAAGAGTGGTTGATATTGCTGAATTCAAGAGGATATGACAAGAGGTCTTTCCAGCTAAGTGTGTCAACCATTACACCAATCTTGCCAGATTTACAAAGAGACCAATATCAAAACCTTGAGGAACACCAACCATCATTGCTACTTGAGATTCAGATTTGGTTAAGTGAGATGATATTTCAGACTCAGCATGTCCGAATAGAATGTTTGCAAAGTTTACCACAAAGGTGAAGTTACTAGATTCTCAAGATAGGGAGTACAGTGTAAAGCTCCACAAAATTGAGCTAGATTGTTAGAACCATGCATTAGCAACTTGTCGAAGGACAACTGCATACGCATAAGTACTGACAATAAAACACACATGTGAAAGAACATGTGTGCCCCCATGTGTGGTTTTGGTAATTAATGACAATCTTTATGGACTAATATGTGTATTAAGTTATACTTGTAGGATTTGTCCATTGGAATCGCTTGGAGCATGTGTTTGCTTCAAGGTCGATGATATGTAGAAGAAGATGTGATGTGCAAGCTCAAAATGCGCCATCTATAGAAGATCTCATGTTTAATGCTTGCCATCCTCGGTGATCATGGATCGATGATGAGGAATCAAGAAAGCCGTTCCATCTTGAGAAGGGCAAGATCGTCTACAACAAGCTCAAGTGGAATGCACAAGGCAAAGGTATAATCTTGATAGGTTTTCCCTTTTGCCGGTCACATGTTGTGTGTGGGAGACCGGGTTTAGGATAGACAACCGTACTATCAAGAGGGGCTCTCGAATGAGTAACTCGTTCACTTCGTTCGGAGAGAGATCAAACCTTTGCATATTTGCATAATTATATTTGGCTGTTATTTGGTCTTATCCATGTGAGGATATAGAGCTTGTGGTAATCTCCATAACAAGCTCTTGTTCATCAAAATCGGATCTTCCGTTTGTATCTTGTTGCGATTTTGATCTTGGCAGCTTTTCGGTTTCTCACCAAGTGAGGTATCTCACATTATTATACATGATACATTCTCACTTGGTGATAACCAATATTTTCACCTTTCATAGGGTATCCCATGTCGTCCTTTTTCCAACGCAATTGGAATCGGGTCGATCGGAGTTACCAATCAAAAGTTATAGAGGTTTGAATTTTCCTAGGTACCAAAACGCGGTAGTACCTGGCACGACAGTAGGTTTTGTCAAGTTGCCAAATGCCACTGCCCTCCTAGGTACCAAAATGCGGTAGTACGGCATTTTAGTACCTAGCACGGCAGAAGGAGTTTGACAAGCTTCCAAAGTTATCGCTTTAGGTACCAAAAAGCATGAGTACCGCATTTCAAATTTCCTACCTCGGAAGGTTTTTACTTCATCATTTGTATCTATCCTCCCTTGATGGACTATGATGTTTCTTTGAATGATCTTGTAGACGTTTTTGTCCTCTTCGAAACAAGCCCAGGATCATCGAAATCGGAGTCCGGATGCAAAAGTTATGGCTGTTTTCATTCTGTGATGATCGGTAGTACCGGACCGGGATCCGGTAGTACCGGGGTCCGGTAGTACCGCATTTTGGTACCGGGGAGCGCAGAGAAAAAATGCGTTTGGAGCCCCAGGAACCCCAGGAAATGTCCGGTAGTTCCGGGAAAGTCCGGTAGTACCGGGAAAAAGTCTAGTAGTACCGGGAATCGCGTTTTTGGGCTACAACGGTTGGATTTTGGAGGGACCTATATAAGGGGCCTTCTTCCCCAATGGTTCCTTAACCATTCTTGCAAGTTTTCCCCTCCATTGTTGACCTTCTTGAGCTTGCTTTCTCTCAATCCCTCCTATTATTTTTGCATATTCTTGAGGGATTTGAAAGAGGAGATCTAGATCTACAATCCCACCAATCAATCTCTCCTCTAAGTGAGGGGAACATATTGGGATCTAGATCTTGGAGTCTTTTGTGGATTCCTCCATTGTTCTTCCTCTCTTATTCCCCCATAATCTTTTGTAGCTTTGGTGGAATTTGGGAGAGAAGGATTTGAACATCTTTGTGGTGTTCTTGCCTTTTGCATTTGGTGCATCGGTTTGTGTTCTCCTCGGAGGATTTGGTTCGTGTGACTCATTGGAGCTTGTCCCTCTTGGGTTCTTGGAACCCTAGACGGTTTTGTGGCCTTGGTGGCATTGTGGCCTTTTGTGGCATTTGTTGGGAGCCTCCAATTAAGTTGTGGAGAAGTGCCCCAACCTTGTGAGAGGTTCCGGTTGCCACCGACAAGTGCACCGATAGTGGAAGCGTGGATCGATCCCGTTGGGGTGAGATTCACCGGAGAATAAGGGAGGCCTTTTGTGGCGTTGGTGGTTTGATACCGGTGCAAATAAGACGTACTCCATGTTGGGAGGAACTCGGTAAAATATCGGTGTCCCCGCGTGCCTCGGTTAACTCTATACCCGAGCTCTTTACTTATGCACTTTACATTGTGATAGCCTTCGTGCTTGAAGTAATATATATCTTGCTATCACTTTGTTGCTTGTATTGCTTAGCATAAGTTGTTGGTGCACATAGGTGAACCTTAGTTGTTCTAGGTTGTTCTTAACAAAGTAAACACTAGCTTTATTCTGCCTTTGTTGAGCCACTCTAGGAAAAGTTTTAATCGCCTATTCACCCTCCCTCTAGGCGACATCCGTATCCTTTCAATTGGTATCAGAGCCCGGTCTCTCATGTTAGGCTTCACCGCCTTGAGAGTAAAGATGTCCGCTAGAGGATTAGTGCACAATGACATGTTCACATTCGATGGCACAAATTATGATATATGGAAAAATCGCATGCTCATTCATTTTCAGGACATGGACCCAAATTTGGAGCATATTGTAGATATAGGTTTTTCTCCTCCAATGGATTTCAAAAATCTATCTAGTGAGGATGAGAAAAACTTATATCTCGATGCTCAAGCTTCTAATGTTCTTGTTAATGCTTTGAGCTATGTAGTTACATCTTCAATCATTCCTTTTTGGAGCGCTCATGAGTTATGGACAAAACTTCAAGATAAATATGTTGTGCCCAACATTATTGAGGATGATTGTGTTGCTTCCACTTCCGGTCGAGATGAGTTCTCATCCTCTACCACTTCACCAACATGTGACTTTTCATAAGGTAATGATATGGTGAGTGTTGATAGAAATTGCAATATGGATAGTGTGTTCACTATTTGTAATCCCTCATATCTATCTAGTTGCAATGATCTATCTTTGGACCTTAACACTTCTAGCAATCAAAATTCCTCACATGCTTATGTTAATAGTCCTTGCATATCATGTAGAAATGACTTGAATAAATCTCATGATGATATGCTCATGTTGTCTTGTTGCCATGATAAAAATGCTTCTATTTCCTCTAGTGCTTGTGTTGCTAACCATGTAGAGGAAAATGAAGATTCTATGGGCTAAGACAAGGTCTTGAAGAGAGCTACAAGTGCAATCTCATCATCACCTTCCTCTGGTTCACACATATGCCTTATGGCTAAGGAAACAAAGGTAACCTCTTTGAATCCCTTTGTATCTCATGATGATGATGATGAGGTTGAGAATGATAATGATGATTATAGAGGTAAGTATGATATTACCTCTATTAAGAAAATGGGAGAGGTTGTCTATAGCGCTCTCTTCAAAAATAAAATTGCTTCCTCCAACTTTCTTGAAATCTTGAATTGTGCCATAGAAGGCAATGATATTATTGAGGAGCAAGAAAACTTAACTGATGAAAAGTTTGCACTTGAGCGTGAGTATGCTAATGAAGTTGCACAACTAAAGGACTCCCTTGAATAAGAACAAACCACCAAAGAATCTCTTGAGGAGACTTTTACTCTAGAATTATCTAGAGTAAAGGAATACCATGATAGAGAACTTGCGGTGGCAAACTCCTTCAAGATTAAAAATGATGAACTTGAAGGTGCTTATGCTAAACTCATTGAGGATTTTGAGCACCTCAAAAATGGCTCTAGGGTCATCAAGGGTGAGCTCATCAAACTCACCGAGTCACATGAGCAACTTCAAGCTTCATATTCAAAAGATCTTACCAAGTTTCCCTCACATCTTGCTAATAATGATGCTTGCGCTACTAAATCCATTTATTGTGAAGCATATATTTCGAAGGAGAATGTTGAGCTAAAATCTCAACTTGCTTTGCTAACTAACAACTATGGGAAATTAGAAGAAAGTCATGTTAAGCTCTCAAGCTCACATGAGGATCTTCTAGTCTCCCATGGTAGGATAAAGTTAGCTCATGAGGCCATCATGTCAAAGTTAACATCTAGTGGGCCTCATGTGGACATTAGCACTACATTTACTCCAAATTTTATATTGCCATGTGCTAGTCCTTGTAATTCATCCTCTCACAACCATGCTATATCTCGTGATGAATTACATTCCGTGCCTTGTTGCTCTAACAATGTAGCACCTACTTCCTCTAGTACTTTTGTTGAAACTAACTATGTAGAGGAAATCAAAGAGCTCAAGTCTCAAGTCACTTCTTTGAAGAATGACTTGAAAAAGGGTCATCAAGGGAAGGTCACACTCAACAAAATCTTGAGTGTGCAAAAATCCCCCAATGACAAGAGTGGGCTTGGATTCAACTCCAATGTCAAGAACAAGTCCACTATCAAGTTGAAGCACAAGGACAACAATAAGAATGGCCAAGATCAAGTCAAGAATCCGACCAACATTGTTTGATTCAAGTGCAAGGAAGAAGGGCATCATGTTAGATCTTGCCCATTGAAGAAGAAGTCTCCTAGTGTGAAGCAACAAGGGAAGCGGCCTCAAGCTCCACCTCAAGTCATTAATGGGCCTCTTCCTAAGAGGACTACTCGAGCTTTTCCTCTAGTTGTGGCTTCACCTAAGAAGAAATATGGCAAGAGTAGAACTTGCTAAATATGCCGTGAGAAGGGGCACATTTCTTCTGCATGCACTATTGGTATCTCCTCATCCAATCCTATCTTAATTGATGATGCTTATTCACTTTATAAGGATGAAGTTGGAAATGTGTTTGCCAAGTTTGTTGGTGCTCAATGTGGGTTCAAGAAAAGAACCATTTGGGTTGCCAAGCCTATTGTGACTAACCTCTTAGGACCCAACTTGGTTGGGGACAAACAAGCCAAAACTTGATCAATAGGTATTATTGGAGAGCATTGGAGACTTGGTTACATTATGAAGAATTGAGGGATCTTCATCAATTATTATTGTCAATCCAAGCCATTTCTAGTATCATGATTATATTATATGTCCAATGTTCCTCCTTGCGGTAACATATGCTAAACTCTTTACATTGAAAGTTACTCGCCCCCTTGTGCATGTGTTGGTTTTGTATCTTCCATGCTCTTGTACATGTTGTGCTTTACACTTAATTATCTTGAGGTATTAATCATATTTGTGTATGATTAGGTGGCACAACATGTATGCGTGTTTCTTGTGTTTGAGCCTTTCTTGATTATATTTGATATCTTATTTGGCTCTTATGAGAGATTAATGGATTATCCCATTTTGGGGGAGTGTTATGCTTGGGCATTCCACAATCCTAAAATTGTCTGTACATTGGGAATACCACCTAGTATTTATATTGGATTATTGTCTAATCTCTATGTGGTATAATTCTCATGAGAAATTTAAGTTTTATAATGTCCATTAATTATCTCTATATGTATCATTTTGCCTCATGTTGGTTTTATGGTAGTATCACGTTATGGTGGAGTCATATGCTTAGTGCATATTACAAATCCTAGAACATGTGAATATTTGAGGTTGTGTCACTTAGAATTGATATTGATTATTATCTAGCACCTATGTGACACATTTGCTCATACAAGTTCCAATTTGCTTGAATGCCTTTATTGATCATATCTTGGATCTTGTATATGAGAGTGTTTCTTGGTATGTGTTTCCTCATATTTAAATCTCTATATCATCATGGAAACCATTTGCTTCAAGTTACTCTAATCACTAGTGATCGTGTGACTATTGGAAGCTACCAAGAATCTTGTTCGAAGTATCATGCTCAATTCTTATATTTAGTTATATGCTTCTTGTTGTGACTATGGTCTTGGATATCTATGCAAGCTACCTTGGGAAAATTATTCCCAATATTTCTTGTCCTTGGACAATGAGTAATTTATGGTAGAATTTGTTGATCATATTCACTTTGGCCTTTGCTTAATATTGTCCTATCTTTGGCCAAGTAAATGTTTTGTGTGCTCCCATGTATTCCTTGCTACTTTTTGGATCTTTTTATTTTATTGGTATCCTCTTGTGTTTTATTTAATGTAGGTAGTAGTGATGATACCATTTGTGTGCATTTTGCATTCAAAAGGAAAATCCTACATAATGCACTTCCATGGGGGAGCTATCCTATATTATTTAGAACACTCATATTTATGCTTATTTGTTTTGATCCATATCGGGTTTTTTGTGCTTGGAACCTCAATCTTTTCGTTTTGGTAATTTGTGCCATCATGAGAAGTTTGGGGAGTTTGGTTTCTTATTGGAACATTGCTCTTTTTGGGAGTTGGTTTTGTCTCATTCCTTATTTCATGATTTGACCATTTTAGAATGAGATAAATCCTTGAGCATTTTTATTTCTATCTATCTTTTGCTCTTTTGGTTTTAGCCTTGTTCATTTGTTGAACTTGTGATCTTTCATGTGTTGAATTGGTTCTTTGATACAATTTGGACATCATTTGTCATGTCACACTCTTGTGTGTGCAATCTTGTTTTACTTGGTGTTTTTGTTCAAATTGTATCTCCTTTTGGTTCTTAAAAGCTTTATGCATGCATATTTACTATATGTTTATATTATGGCATGCTTGCTTTCTTTGATCCAATATATAAGGGAAACTCCACCAAATCCCATCGGCTAAGTTGTGCATGAAATTCAATTTCATATCAATATGCACATGTTTATGTGGAGTCTCTCCTATGTATTGTAGTTGCACTAACTACTTTGGACCCAATAAGTTTGGGGACCATTGTGTACTTAAATGTGTTTTAGGTACATTGGAGATATATTGGATGCTTGTCTCTCAAATCTTGAAGAAGTGGTGCATTAATGAAAATTGGAGGCAAGCTATAGGATGATCAATGAATTCATATCCTCTACATCCTACCAATTATATCTCGGTAACAAGTATCTCTTGCTCCTGCATATTTATCTTACTTCCAACCTTTTGGAGGTTGCATCTTGGCATGAATTTTTGTTATTGTATTTATTGTTGTATCTCGAGACATGGTATTAAGAGAACTCTCTATTGTAATGTGTATAAGTTGAGATGAGTGCATATAATTGGGACTATACTAAATCATTCATATGATCCATCAATCCCAAATATGTCAATCTAGCAATTTTATTGCCTATCTTTTCCTCAACTTCTCTCATGTGCAATAGTGAGATTTTGCTAGTTAAAATTTTCTTGTGATACTTGTTTCCTTTCTCCATATATTCCAACTTTCTCCTCTTCCCATGGTGAAAGTTGTAATATATGTAGTGTGTTGGTGCTTGAAGTCCATTAATGTATAATAAGACATATGTTAGCCTTTGGCCATGCTTTGAAGCAAAAATCTTATTGATATATGTTATGACTTCATTTTTGCTTTTGATGTACTTTCTTGTATAATCTTCTTTATGTGTGCATATTTATTTTTTGGCATATGTCTTTGTGATGTTTTCCATTTAGAGACATATACACATATGAGGAGATAATTTTAGTTGATTTTTAATCCTTGGAGACCACCTTTCTATTTCTTTTGATTCTTCGGTGGCTTCCAAATTTAATTGCCTATGAGTGCTGGTTCCTCTTGTTGCATCTTTGGGCACTCATATTTGTACTCTCATGCCTTGTATTGTTAAATGAACTTGGATGAGTGAGGATTCCATGATTATGCACCTTGTTCCCAAATGCAATTATCATAATTGGTGCATTATCCTTGGGGAGCTCATCTAATTCATTTAATAATGCTCATTTATCTTTTTTCTCATTTATTGCGTCTTAAATGTTTATGGGAAAGTGAGGATTCCATATTTGTGCATTTTTTTATTGAAATACAACTATTCTAAAGTGCACACAAATCTTGGGGAGCTTCTCTATTTTATTTAAGCATTTATTTGATCTCTCATTTTTTGTGCTTGAAATGCTTATGGGGGAGCAAGGATTCCATATTTGTGCAATATGTATTCTAATGCATTTATTTTGAATTGTGCACAAATCTTGGGGAGCTTCTCTATTTGTTATTTAAAACACTCTTTTGCTCATATCATAATATCTTGTAGTTTTCATTTGGAGTCATTTGTTGTTTTCAAATTGGTTTGTCGGACCTTGTAATTGCTTGCATCATTTGTTGATGCCCCTTATTTTTATTTCTTTTGGCAATCTTTTGGTCCTCAATATAGTTCTACTTCCTCCCAAGTATTCATAATTGGATATGTGCGAATGCACACCTTTGGAGGATTTATCACTATATTGTCCTTCTAGAACTTGTCACCCATTTCGGCAATCGATGCCAATGGGGGAGAAGTTTTAGAGGGTTTAAGGGAAATGGTTTATGCCTTGAGTTTGTTCTTAAGCATTTTCCTTTCATGCTCTTGCATCTTTGTTGTTGCATAGCATGTGGTATATAGAGGAAACTCCACCAACGATAATGATTGGCAATATATGCAATGAAATTCGAGTTCATCACACATGCATAGATTGTGGGGGAGTTTGCTCTATATATGGTGGTAGTACCAATATCACATACTTATGTAGTATTTGATATTGGTGTTACCAGTTTGTTCATTAAAACTCCTTATATAAACCCTCTTAAAGGGATTGTCATCAATTACCAAAATGGGGGAGACTGAAAGAACATGTGGGCCCCCATGTGTGGTTTTGGTAATTAATGACAATCTTTATGGACTAATATGTGTATTAAGTTATACTTGTAGGATTTGTCCATTGGCATCGCTTGGAGCATGTGTTTGCTTCAAGGTCGATGATATGTAGAAGAAGATGTGATGTGCAAGCTCAAAATGCGCCATCTATAGAAGATCTCATGTTTAATGCTTGCCATCCTCGGTGATCATGGATCGATGATGAGGAATCAAGAAAGGCGTTCCATCTTGAGAAGGGCAAGATCGTCTACATTGAGCTCAAGTGGAATGCTCAAGGCAAAGGTATAATCTTGATAGGTTTTCCCTTTTGTCGGTCTCATGTTGTGTGTGGGAGACCGGGTTTAGGATAGACAACCGTACTATCAAGAGGGGCTCTCGAATGAGTAACTCGTTCACTTTGTTCGGAGAGAGCTCAAACCTTTGCATATTTTCATCATCATATTTGGCTGTTATTTGGTCTTATCCATGTGAGGATATAGAGCTTGTGGTAATCTCCATAACAAGCTCTTGTTCATCAAAATCGTATCTTCCGTTTGTATCTTGTTGCGATTTTGATCTTGGCAGCTTTTCGGTTTCTCACCAAGTGAGGTATCTCACATTATTATACATGATACATTCTCACTTGGTGATAACCAATATTTTCACCTTTCATAGGGTAGCCCATGTCGTCCTTTTTCCAACGCAATTGGAATCGGGTCGATTGGAGTTACCAATCAAAAGTTATAGAGGTTTGAATTTTCCTAGGTACCAAAATGGCACGGCAGTAGGTTTTGTCAAGTTGCCAAATGCCACTGCCCTCCTAGGTACCAAAATGCGGTAGTACCGCATTTTAGTACCTAGCACGACAGAAGGTTTTTGACAAGCTTCCAAAAGCCACTGCCGGGCTAGGTACCAAAAAGTGATAGTACCGCATTTTAGTA
Source organism: Avena insularis (assembly GCA_023614405.1). Taxonomy (NCBI): domain Eukaryota; kingdom Viridiplantae; phylum Streptophyta; class Magnoliopsida; order Poales; family Poaceae; genus Avena; species Avena insularis. The sequence continues at coordinate 176,728,526 of CM042689.1, forward strand.
CCTAGGGCGGTAGAAGGTTTTTTACTTCATCATTTGTATCTATCCTACCTTGCTAGACTATGATGTTTCTTTGAATGATCTTGTAGACGTTGTTGTCCTCTTCGAAACGAGCCCAAGATCATCGAAATCGGAGTCCGGATGCAAAAGTTATGGCTGTTTTCGTTGTGTGATGATCGGTAGTACCGGACCGGGATCCGGTAGTACCGGGGTCCGGTAGTACCGCATTTTGGTACCGGGGAGCACAGAGAAAAAATGCGTTTGGAGCCCCAGGAACCCCAGGAAATGCCCGGTAGTGCAGGGAAAGTCCGGTAGTACCGGGAAAAACTCCAGTAGTACCGGGAATCGCGTTTTTGGGCTGCAACGGTTGGATTTTGGAGGAACCTATATAAGGGGCCTTCTTCCCCAATGGTTCCTTAACCATTCTTGCATGTTTTCCCCTCCATTGTTGACCTTCTTGAGCTTGCTTTATCTCAATCCCTCCTATGATTCTTGCATATTCTTGAGGGATTTGAAAGAGGAGATCTACAATCCCACCAATCAATCTCTCCTCTAAGTGAGGGGAACATATTGGGATCTGGATCTTGGAGTCTTTTGTGGATTTCCTCCATTGTTCTTCCTCTCTTATTCCCCATAAGCTTTTGTAGCTTTGGTGGAATTTGGGAGAGAAGGATTTGAACATCTTTGTGGTGTTCTTGCCATTTGCATTTGGTGCATCGGTTTGTGTTCTCCTCGGAGGATTTGGTTCGTGTGACTCATTGGAGCTTGTCCCTCTTGGGTTCTTGGAACCCTAGACGGTTTTGTGGCCTTGGTGGCATTGTGGCCTTTTGTGGCATTTGTTGGGAGCCTCCAATTAAGTTGTGGAGAAGTGCCCCAACCTTGTGAGAGGTTCCGGTTGCCACCGACAAGTGCACCGATAGTGGAAGCGTGGATCGATCCCGTTGGGGTGAGATTCACCGGAGAATAAGGGAGGCCTTTTGTGGCGTTGGTGGTTTGATACCACCCCCTCTCCAAACGATACGTACTCCATGTTGGGAGGAACTCGGTAAAATATCGGTGTCCCCGCGTGCCTCGGTTATCTCTATACCCGAGCTCTTTACTTATGCACTTTACATTGTGATAGCCTTCGTGCTTGAAGTAATATATATCTTTCTATCACTTTGTTGCTTGTATTGCTTAGCATAAGTTGTTGGTGCACATAGGTGAACCTTAGTTGTTCAAGGTTGTTCTTAACAAAGTAAACACTAGCTTTATTCCGCCTTTGTTGAGCCACTCTAGGAAAAGTTTTAATCGCATATTCACCCCCCCTCTAGGCGACATCCGTATCCTTTCAACATGTATCCTTAAGGATCGGAGTTAACTCTACTCAATACACGGCGACATCTTTCAACAACTGCACATGAATCGGAGGATGTTACTTCTAACATCCAAAACACATACTTCAAGATGACTTGAAGATGGTTCTCAAAAGTTTCCAACATTAATGCCAATTGTTCCATATGAATACAATCTAACATGGAGAAAATAAGGATGTCATCGATGGGCTCAACAACAAACTTATCGAGACACTCCAAGAAGATGAACTCGTATGTTATATGAACAAGGCAAGAGTATTGGTCAGACCAAAGACATGAAGATGTACTCAAGTGAAACATCACAAGTAGAAACACCATCAAGATAATCCTTGGAACTGAATTTGATTTGACGATAACCCAAATCAAATCAAAGACGGGGAAAGATAATATATCCATGAAGGAAATACTACCTTGCTTCAACACGGACAAAACTAGACATCATTTTAAGAAGGAACAAAGTCGAATAGAACTTTTGTCTTACAACTCACCAAGTTGTTGTTTAAGCTCAACCAACTAGTTCAGGGATATGCAATATAGATCCTTGGAGAAAAGAGCAGTTCAGAGAACTTTCTTGCTCAAGCAATTGACAACACGGTCATGTGGCAACATGGCGATACTTCTAGTAGACATCTAGAACATCACGCACCACCGATATGTCACTTAGTTCGAGAGGGAACTTGCTTTGTAAGGCAAGAAGACATAGTCTCAGAGTTTTGGCACAAACATAACTCTTTGACCGAAGAGAGTGCACCAGAATAACGGACTTAGTAGCACAGTCAAACTTTCCTTAGTGATGGGGCTAACCAATCACGGTAAGAATGATACAAATGTACTTGGAGTTCAAAACAATAATAATTTCTAAGAATCTTAGATGGCCACATCATTACGCACACGCATCACTCACGAGCGTGAAAGCTCTAGGAAGGGTGGGTAAATATGTGTAAGAGCATCACTTCATTAAGGGGTCATGGAACTCAGCACGACCTCTTAGTATAAAAGAATGTGATACTTTAAGGTAGAATAGGTAGAAGCTAATCAATGCTTCTTGATCTGCACATTACAACACTTTGACCTGGTCCTGGATACGATGAGGTACTGGAGTTTGTTTCTCCTAAACATTCTGAAATGGTTTGTCTTGACGGACCACAAGAGTAACTTGCATCGGCAGACACCAATGCACATTTACCACTTGGCTACCAACTGGTAGATAAAGGTCGGAAAACAACAAGGGAAAAAGGAACATGCTAAGTATAGAATACCTAGATGTGGATGCATAAGTCATCAACCTTCTGAAAACCAATGGAAGGAAGGGAAAAGGTGTGGCAGAGTCACGAGTATAGATGCGAGACTCACGAGGAGTACTCTTGTCTTGATCTATTTGGTTCCATTAAAGAACATCTGCCATAGAATGTGGTAGGGGAAGTCCTTAATTGTCACAATTCAATCGCGACAATAACCACAAGCTTGAAGGCTAGAATGGTAATACCAGCCATCCTGGGGTAATGGGGGAACATTAAAGACAGGGGTCAAAAGGATGGATCTTCGGTTAAAGGTTAGCTTCATGTACAAGATTTACAACACTAGAATCCAGCATAATCTGGGATCTTAGGTTCAAGTCTAAGGGTTAAAACCCAAAGAAAGGAGTAACTACTACTTGAGTGACATAGAGTACACTGCAAGGTAGTAACCACAAGGTAGCATCCAAAATAAGATACAACTTCTGAAGTACCCAAACAAATAGAAAGGGGCACATGAGGCGAAAGGAAACCTCGAAGCCTAGAGCAGAACACTGTGGCACCAACAACTTAATATTGTAGGTCCATAAGATAGAGAGATCATGATGGAAAGAAATCTCTCAGATGAACAAGACCAAAGTGAAACAAGGAATTCACAACACACAACTATAGAGAACTCAACACTAGGTCAACTGGCTTAGAAACGACATGCCAAGAAGGCACCTAAGTTTTGAAAGACAAGAAGAGATATCAAAACTTTTCCAAAATCAACACCAGATAAGATAACCCAGAGTTGGAGCGGAACTGGATAAGGAGTAAAAGAAGCATACAAGAATTTTAGCAAATACTTTTCAGCTTTAAAATAGTTTTCACAAACACTAGACTCAACATCGACCAATAGCAAGGTTTTCCTATGGTTGGTATTGCTTTGATACCAAGACCTATGACACCCCCGGGATCAGGTCTAAACAAATCCCAGACCTTCGTCTAACATAATCTTACCCTTGAGCTCGAGAATATCCAGTGAAGAATCTGTAACACATCAGTGACCCTACGACACAAAATTTATTATAGCAAGCTCATAACTCAACAGAGAACCAAATTATTACAAGGAGAGGTCACTAACCACAAACATCAAACAATGGAAGGCAAATTATGCTATTAAGTATAGCAAACTTAAAAAATGCCCTAAGAGGCCTAAAGCATAATGATGACGTCCTAGCCCATAGATTCCAGGCTGCCAGTCGAGAACCCCAAGCTACTCGTCGATGTTGATGTAGTACCAAACTGATCTTCAGGGAACACTTACTCTGCCAAAAGTATCAAAAAAGCAAGGGTGAGTACAAGGTGTACTCCGCAAGACTTCTGGCTGGTGGAGTTGTTTTGCATAAAGCCATCTTTGTTTGTAAAACAAGAGGGAGAAGAATCTCGTCTAGTCAGAGTATTTTAAAAGGGGATAAGAGAGCGACATCTTCGAAAATATTGATCATCATCATTTGATATCCACCGAATCATCATCATCTACCAACTAGGATCACCCCTCGTACCCATGAGGAAGCATCCTTAACAAACATTAGTTGCCAAGTTTTACGATTAGGTTCATGTTCTCTATGATATCCCTTCCATTCACAAGTCGTCCATAACCGTGGACACGGCTTTCTGAAAGATTATTACCCTGTAGGAGTGTACAACTTTACCCACACGTACCAACAGACTCTTATTGCCAGTTGACACACTTCCTTAGTCTGCTGACAGAGGGTGTGGTTGGACACGACCTTTACCTTGCTTTCGCCGAGACCATGAGTAACGCGGTTCTACCATAACGGGTCAAATCCCGAAGGCGGTACTTAAATATGTGAGGCGAGGTTGATTCACCAGGGGCTCCATCGACCCCAAGTAAACCGGTTGTCACATCCCAAAATTCTCCTAATTTTTGGAATGTGAAATAAATAAATGATTTTGATTTATTGTTTGACTATGTTGAAAATTCTCAAAGAGAAGAAACTTTTTGAATAGAAAATCCTCTCAACCTTGAATTCAAAATCTTATATTCTTTTGTTATGACCTAAGTAGCCATATAGGCAAAAGGGCATGGATTGATTATGGATTGTAGAATTGGTGTGCAAGATTTCAGAATGAAAATCATGAAGCATTCGTAAACATTTCATTACATCCATGCAAAGTTCTCACAAACTGAATCCAAATCCTGGTATCTAAATTCTATACTTGATTCGCCCAAATGTCCCTAAAGGCAATTAAATTGACTTTATAAAACCCATTGTTGCTAAGGCATAAATTATTGATAATTATAGCCTAAATATATCTAATTAATATTACAAAATTTTAGAAACAAAATTGAGCCCAATTGGAGCTATTATGAAAAAGTTATGGAATAACTACAAACAAATAAAGATATAAATATAATGGAATATACAAGGACTTATAAACCCACTACTTGCAAACTAGTAAAAATATTACAAATATGATCCTACAATGATCTATTCGATTTTAGAAAAATTTAGAAACAAGAATCATATCATTTGAAGTTCGTATGCAAAAGATATGAGGGAAACAAGTAAATAGAAAAAGAAAAAGAATTTTTTTTTTAACGGGCCGGCCCACCGGGACCGACCGAGCCAGCCACGTACAGGAAGGATCGATCAAGTTGCTTTAAAATGCGTGTGAATCAGTTTTTCACAAACCTATGTCTATTCAAACTCTCATAACTTTTTATCTACAACTCCGAATCAACTTCCCTTTGTTTTTACTTGTTCCCTATTCCAAGGCCTATCTCTACAACATCCTAAATCTCCATATAAACTCGTGGAGCCACAACTGTACGAGTTTCTCTCCTCGAAATCCCCAATCTACACATGCACGAATCTTATTTCGCTTTTTAACCTATCTAGACTTCGTTGTTTGCCTTCGGTCAAAAAACGAAAGTTGTAGAACTCGTCGAAATCTTTCAATCCAGACAAACCTCACCTCTTTTCATCCACCACAGCCGGAGAATTTCGCATCGCAATATTTCAGATTTGACGGTGTAAATCCAAGATGTACTCGTGTTGGTTCCTTCAAATCCAAATTCCTTTTGTGAGAAGGTAGGACTAATGATTCCCCACAACTTTTGTATTCTAAGTTTTTCAATTTGACCTACGGATTTGTCTCTCTAACACAGATCTGTTTCTTGTCTATTCTGAGCCAAAAATCGGGTCGATCTCTTCTTCTAGCCACCGGATCTTATCCAGACAGTCGAGATCCAATCAAACCGGTGTGTGCCATGTCGTTATTCCGGTCAGCTTTCTCATCAACGCCACGTCATCGTCAGGTCAGCATCTAGTCCCAGTCAGCATGCAAAGTCAACCTGTCCAGTCAGCGGAATATTCTCGGAAATATTCTGTTCGAATTTAAAATTGCACATTATAGATCTAACTTGTAAAATTCATTAGAAATTCATACAACGTTTAAAAATTGCGTATAATATATCAAATTGAAGATAATTTTACGTAGTATCATTTTATCAGAATAGATCCAACTTTTACAGTACGTACTTACTGTAATGATTTAATTAGTTTTAATGGTCTTTTAGGTTAATAAATTCATATAAAATTATTTGTAACTCCGAAAAATATGAACAATATATCAAATTTAAGCTACTGTAATGTACATTAATAATATCTGGTTGGATCCAGCCTTTGCGGATTATTTACCCCGTAGTGATATAATTAGTTTTAATGGATTTAGAAATCATTAAATTCATAGAAAATTATTTGCATATCACAAAAATATAAATAATATACCGATGGAAAGCTGGTTCCATGTAGATCATCAATATGCAATTAGTTAAGCCTTTGATCGTAAGGTTTTGCCATGAAGATTTAAATGGTTTAATGTCCTATTTAGAGTAATAAATTCATAAGAAAATAAATACTGCTCAGAAAATTACAAATAATATGTCCCTGGAATCATAATTCCGTGGAGATTTCAGATATAATTTTAGTTTGATTTTTAGGCAACAGAAACTATATGAGTCATTTAAAACCCTTTAAACACTATTTAAATCATACAAAAAGATCTATAACTCCGATTAGGTGCATCCAACGCCTACTGGTTCGTATTAACGTCCTCTATCCAGTAAACCCAAGAAACAAATTTAATTCGATAGTTAGAACAGTTGTTACAACAGAACTATTAAAACCCCTATATTGCCAACTAATTATTAATAACAAGTACTCCATTGCATTAATTGGCCTCTTGCATGCATCATATACTTCAATATTGTTTACAGAACTAAAGTAACAACCATTGTGACTTATTAAATTGTCATGCATGCATTTATTGCATTTGTTTGATCTCTGTGTGCTATTGTTTATGATTGTATGCAATTGTTTGCTCGATAGATTGCGAGAAGTGCAACGTGTGTGATTGCAACTACTATGATTGCAAGTATTGTGGTTATGACGAGAGCAACCATTATATCTATGAGTATTGTGAGGATTATCTAATTGACTACATCTACAACAAAGGCAAGTGGTGCTATCTTGGTCATAAATGTCCTACCGTTTTCCTATACATTGTAGATGTTTTTGTAGAATTGCATATGTAGGATTTGATGTGTATATGCTATGCTATGTCCCATATTATTCCCTAGTATTCCTTGTTTATGAGCCATCGTATTGGTAGATTGCTTAGCTATGCTAATTAGACGAGCAAGCGAATCATAGCATGAAAAGTTATTTGTTTTGAAAGGATTATATTTTGTTAAATGACAAACCAACATGATTTTAATGAACCACCTGGGCAGAATGGCATTGATTGGGTCATCGAGTGTGTATTATGGTGGGGAATGCCGCCCAGGACACTGAGAAAGAATTGGCTTCTTTGTTTGGTAGCTTTCATGTGCAACCATGTGCCAATAATGAAATGGGCGGTTGGTTGGACTCAGTAGGTTGTGGTAACTCGAACACACGTATCCAGAGATGTAGATTAGTGTAGGTTGGACCGGTGCGTGTCGGGTTTTGGGAGCTACTTCCCGAACGGTTCCTTCTTGGACTTCTCCCTATCATCCCCAATATGAGAGTGGTGGTACGAGCTGGGCAGGCCAAGTCACATGGGTAAAGTGTACTAACCCCTGCAGGATGTATAAACTAAGTGCTTAGCCGTGTCCCCGGTTATGGACAATTTAGCGACCTGATACTGATGCTATGATATTTCTCACTCATCCTTATTTCTTAATTACTGAAAACTTGTTGGGTGAACATAATTGGGTAGGAGCACCTGGGAGTGAACCAGAGTGTCCTATTTATCGTATTGGAAAACTACTTTGTTACAAATGTTAGGATAAAACTGTTGCTTTATGCAAATGAGCCTGAACTCCACTTGGCCAAATAAGCATGTAGTTGATAGATCTGTTGATAACCTGTTTAGCCTACTTGTCATACATTCAATGTATTGACCATTCGTGGCTGCAACGTTTCATGTTGCAGGTTATATCGTATCTGAGTGATCGTTCATAGGTCGTGAGACTCTACTCAACAATTGTTCGTCTGTGGCACATTTGGAGGATGTAGATCTACCTTGTATTCGTTTTCCGCTGTGTACTTGAATAAATAATGTAAATTATGGATCATATTCGTTGTATTTATGATGCACAGTTATATTTGATATCATTTTGTACTGTGTGTGCCAGTGAACCGATCCAGGGATTGGCACTATACACATGAACTCAGCCTTATTAGGCGAGGGTGTTACAAGATGGTATCAGAGCTGTGTGTTGACTGTAGGATCATGACCTTAGAAATGGATTAGTAATAGAAGACCTCTATTAGGAGAACTATCATATTTTCTACTTATTAGAGTTCTTATATTCCTTATCTATCTTTTCTAGAACCTCTTCCTATTCAAACATTTATAGTTTTCCATTCTTATGATACCTATATGAGAGTTAGCTAAGTAAAAGAAATAATATTATGACATAAATAAACATCTCACCAAGTTTGGGTAGGTCTGGACCACCATATTTTATCTCTTTAGGAGATCATCGCTATCGTGTTAGCATATTGTTCTTACCAACTTATGTGGTATGACAATATAGGTTGCTTGTTTGTACTGAACCATATCGTGTGATGCCTTGTTTAGGATCTGTTGTTTTGAAACTCTAAAGTTGCTGAAGTTTTCGTGTGGTTTTAAAATCATTTTAATGGTGTGAATTGATTGAAATTCGTGGGATTACTGCTGCAGTTTTCTGCCTGACCTGTTGTACCGCGCGATTTTTCATATTTTATTGGTAACTCAGAAAAATCTAAAACAATAGGATCTGGAGCGTAATTACCTTTAGTACATGCACAAAAATTGGCTAAAATTCCTGACGAGTTTAGGTTGGTCAGAAAAATTCGTGAAGTCTGCTGTACCGTTTTGACAGATTTTGTTTATTGCTTATATGTTGCTCTATTTTACTCTAGTATTGTTCCCAATGCTTTCAAACTATTTTGTGGTTATATACTACTAATTTTATACACCTGTAATGTTATTACACAAGTATTTGATTGTGTGTTGATCGCCTATGATTGTTTCCTTGTTTGTGACATTTATTGCTTCATATAGTTATGGGTAGGACTATTTTCTTAGTCGTTTCTTTCCTATAGAATCTATTCTTCCCTATCTTGAACCCTTGGAGATATAATGATGTGTTAAGTGGAAGTTTTGAAAACACAATGCATTTAGAAAGGAGAATGCTTTATGTAATGGAAAAAAAGAGATGTGGGAGTATGAAGTGTTGAAATGATGTTATGTAGTAGATTACGCAACCTGAAAGTTGCAGTATCTATAGTTTCGTTTTAGTAGTAGCTTTGTTGATTGAATACATGGGAGTATACATAGAGCATTAGTTCGTGCCCATGGAAACATTCTTCAAGGCAAGTGAGAATGCCCGAGTGATAGAAAAACGTGATTCACCTATCCTCATACAGGGTAATGATTTGGGTGCAAGATGGATGGATCACCATTCCTACTACTCTTATTATTCGCTCTTGTACTGTTGGCTTTGTGAATCTTGAGTGCCCTTTTCAACCTTAGCAGAGAGTCGACGTTGATCCTAAAACCTAGAATGGTATATTTTTGTACCCTTCTAAAAGCATCCATTGCTAAGCGTAGAAATGAACAGTAAGGATGAATTTCAACCGTGTTTAATGGGTATCATGAAGCAAACGTTTCCTAATTGCCCACCATGAGGGTTTCGCTAGTTTAAGAAGTGCTTCCTCAGAAACTATCAATCATGGAATTAGAGTGTGCAATGAAAACCAATTGAGCCAAGTGAATACTTGAGAAGTGACCTAGTCAGATTTCTTTTAAGGGTGGTAGCGCCCTAATGGATCCCAAACCTTTCTTTCTTTCTAGCCTTCCCAAATCTCGGGACGAGATTTCTTTTAAGGGTGGTAGTCTGTCACATCCCAAAATTCTCCTAATTTTTGGAATGTGAAATAAATAAATAAGTTTGACTGATTGTTTGATTATGTTGAAAATTCTCAAAGAGAAGAAACTTTTTGAATAGAAAATCCTCTCAACCTTGAATTCAAAATCTTATATTCTTTTGTTATGACCTAAGTAGCCATATAGGCAAAAGGCATGGATTGATTATGGATTGTAGAATTGGTGTGATATATTTCAAAATGAAAATTATGAAGCATTCGTAAACATTTCATTACATCCATGCAAAGTTCTCACAAACTGAATCCAAATCCTGGTATCTAAATTCTATAGTTGATTCGCCCAAATGTTCCTAAAGGTAAATAATTGACTTTATAAAACCCATTGTTGCTAAGGCATAAATTATTGATAATTATAGCCTAAAGAGATCCAATTAATATTACAAAATTTTAGAAACAAAATTGAGCTCATTTGGAGCTATTATGAAAAAGTTATGGAATAAATACAAACAAATAAAGATATAAATAAAATAGAATATACAAGGACTTATAAACCCACTACTTGCAAACTAGTAAAAATATTACAAATATGATCCTACAAGGATCTATTCGATTTTAGAAAAATTTAGAAACAAGAATCATATCATTTGAAGTTCGTATGCAAAAGATATGAGGGAAATAAGTAAATAGAAAAAGAAAAGGAATTTTTTTTCTAATGGGCCGGCCCACCCGGACCGACCGAGCCAGCCACGTATAGGAAGGATCGATCAAGTTGCTTTAAAATGCGTGCGAATCAGTTTTTGACAAACCTATGCCTATTCAAACTCTTATAACTTTTTATCTACAACTCCAAATCGACTTCCGTTTGTTTCTACTTGTTCTCTACTCCAAGGCCTATCTCTACACCATCCTAAATCTCCATATAAACTCGTGGAGCCACAACTGTACGAGTTTCTCTTCTCGAAATCCCGAATCTACACATGCCCGAATCTTATTTCGCTTTTTAACCTATCTAGACTTCGTTGTTTGCCTTCGGTCAAAAAACGAAAGTTGTAGAACTCGTCGAAATCTTTCAATCTCGACAAACCTCACCTATTTTCATCCACCACAGTCGGAGAATTTCGCATCGCAATATTTCAGATCTGACGGTGTAAATCCAAGATGTACTCGCGCTCGTTCCTTCAAATCCAAATTCCTTTGGTGAGAAGGTAGGACTAACGATTCCCCACAACTTTCGTGTTCTAAGTTTTTCAATTTGACCTACGGATTTGTCTCTCTAACATAGATCTGTTTCTTGTTTATTCTGAGCCAAAAATCGGGTCGATCTCTTCTTATAGCCACCGGATCCTATCCAGACGGTCGAGATCCAATCAAACCGGTGCGTGCCATGTCGTTATTCCGGTCAGCTTCCTCATCAACGCCACATCATCGTCAGGTCAGCATCTAGTCCCAGTCAGCATGCAAAGTCAACTTGTCCAGTTAGCGGAATATTCTCTAAAACATTCCGTTCGAATTTAAAATTGCACATTATAGATCTAACTTGTAAAATTCATTACAAATTCATACAACGTCCAAAAATTACGTATAATATATCAAATTGAAGATAATTTTATGTAGAATCATCTTATGAATAGATCCAAATTTTACAGTACGTACTTACTGTAATGATTTAATCAGTTTTAATGGTCTTTTAGGTTAATAAATTCGTATAAAATTATTTGTAACTCCGGAAAATATGAACAATATATCAAATTGAAGCTACTATAATGTACATTAATAATATCTGGTTGGATCCAGCCTTTGCGGATTATTTACCCCGTAGTGATTTAATTAGTTTTAATGGCTTTAGAAATCATTAAATTCATAGAAAATTATTTGCATATCACAAAAATATAAGTAATATACGGATGGAAAGCTGGTTCCATGTAGATCATCAATAAGCGGTTAGTTAAGCCTTTGACTGTAAGGTTTTGCCGTGAATATTTAAATGGTTTAATGGCCTATTTAGAGTAATAAATTCATAAGAAAATAAATACTGCTCAGAAAATTACAAATAATATGTCCCTGGAATCATAATTCCGTGGAGATTTCAGATATAATTTTAGTTTGATTTTTAGGCAAAAGAAACTATATGAGTCATTTAAAACCCTTTAAACACTATTTAAATCATACAAAAAGATCTATAACTCCGATTAGGTGAATCCAACGCCTACTGGTTCGTATTAACGTCCTCTATCCAGTAAACCCAAGAAACAAATTTAATTCGACAGTTAGAACAGTTGTTACAACAGAACTATTAAAAACCCTATATTGCCAAGTAATTATTAATAACAAGTACTCCATTGCATTAATTGGCCTCTTGCATGCATCATATACTTCAATATTGTTTAGAGAACTAAAGTAACAACCATTGTGACTTATTAAATTGTCATGCATGAATTTGTTGCATTTTTTTGATCTCTATGTGCTATTTTTTATGATTGTATGCAATTGTTTGCTCGTTAGATTGCGAGGAGTGCAACGTGTGTGATTGCAACTACTATGATTGCAAGTATTGTGGTTATGACGGGAGCAACCATTATATCTATGAGTATTGTGAGGATTATCTAATTGACTACATCTACAACAAAGGCAAGTGGTGCTATCTTGGTCATAAATGTCCTACCGTTTTCCTATGCATTGTAGATGTTTTTGTAGAATTGCATATGTAGGAGTTGATGTGTATATGCTATGCTATGTCCCATATTATTCCCTAGTATTCCTTGTTTATGAGCCATCGTATTGGTAGATTTCTTAGCTATGCTAATTAGACGTGCAAGGGAATCATAACATGAAAAGTTATTTGTTTTGAAAGGATTATATTTTGTTAAATGACAAACCAACATGATTTTAATGAACCACCTGGGCGAAATGGCATTGATTGGGTCATCGAGTGTGGATTATGGTGGGGAATGCCGCCCAGGACACTGAGAAAGGATTGGCTTCTTTGTTTGGTATCTTTCATGTGCAACCATGTGCCAATAATGAAATGGGCGGTTGGTTGGACTCAGTAGTTTGTGGTAACTTGAACCCACGTATCCAGAGATGTAGATTAGTGTAGGTTGGACCGGTGCGTGTCGGGTTTGGGGAGCTACTTCCCGAACGGTTCCTTCTTGGACTTCTCCCTATCATCACCCAATATGAGAGTGGTGGTACGAGCTAGGTTGGCCAACTCACATGGGTAAAGTGTACTAACCCCTGCAGGGTGTATAAACTAAGTGCTTAGCCGTGTCCCCGGTTATGGACAATTTGAGCGACCTGATACTGATGCTATGATATTTCTCACTCATCCTTATTTCTTAATTACTTAAAACTTGTTGGGTGAACATAGTTGGGTAGGAGCACCTGGGAGTGAACCAGAGAGTCCTATTTATCGTATTGGAAAACTACTTTGTTACAAATGTTAGGATAAAACTGTTGCTTTATGCAAATGAGCCTGAACTCCACTTGGCCAAATAAGCATGTAGTTGATAGATCTGTTGATAACCTCTTTAGCCTACTTGCCATACATTCAATGTATTGACCATTCGTGGCTGCAACGTTTCATGTTGCAGGTTATATCGTATCTGAGTGATCGTTCATAGGTCGCGAGACTCCACTCAACAATTGCTCGCCTGTGGCACATTTGGAGGATGGGGTCTACCTTGTATTCGTTTTCTGCTATGTACTTGAATAAATAATGTAAATTCTGGATCATATTCGTTGTATTTATGATGCACAGTTATATTTGGTATCATTTTGTACTGTGTGTGTGCCAGTGAACCGATCCAGGGATTGGCACTATACACATGAACTCAGCCTTATCAGGCGAGGGTGTTACACCGGTCCACGCTTTCCTACCTGTTATGAATGCACCTCCTTCACCTCTTCTTTTGAAAACATTTTCAATGCATATGTCGAATGGAACGCCCGAACTATGTGACTCATGGAATCTACTAGGCAAGTTAGTCAATCATGGGGTCCCCATTTACCCCGTGTGGTTGTACGCTCGTCTTGGTTCAAGAGGTAAGAAACCTAGGGTCCTAAGGGTGGCGACCATGGGACTAGAAAAACCACATACCACCATGGCCTCCCAAACAAGCCTTAGCATGTTTAATCTCATCTCACTGATCTCATCTTATCACGTTCTCCTGTCATACTAGATTCTCTGCATCTGATACATCATCTGGATGAACCAGACTCAACAGCTAAGCATGGCTAACAAGACACAGATAATGAAGGGAATATGCCCGAGAGGCAATAATAAAGTGGTTATTATCATATTCCTTATTTATGATAAATGTTTATTTTACATGCTATAATTGTATTAATACGGAAACGTTAATACATGTGTGTTTAATAAACAAAAAGGAAGTTCCTAGTTATGCCTCTCTTATAAACTAGCTCGTTGATTAACATGATGATCAAAGTCTCCTGATTATGGACATTGGATGTTGTTAATAACGAGGTCACAACATTAGTGTAATGATGTGATGAACATTCATCCGAAGTATAGCATTACGATCAAAGTCATTGAGTTTATATTGCTATAACAACTTACGAAGTGATCCTAATCCTTAGACCATGAGATCATGTCAATCACTAACACCGGAAGAGTTTCTTGTTGACATCAAACGTCACACCGTAACTGGGTGATTATAAAGATGGCTTCAGAACTACTAAAGTGTTATGTTGAGACCCATGGATCGAGAGTGGAATTTGTTCATCCCGATGACGGATAGATATGCTCTGGGCCCTCTCGGTGATATCACATTGATTAGCTTGCAAGCAAGTGATTTGATCACTAGAATGTTATATCACGGGAACAAGAAAAGAGTGCATGTTAGTAACGAGATCAAACTAGGTATGGAGATACCGATGATCGAATCTCGGACATGTAATATATCGTGAAACAAAGGGATTAAGATACTAGCATAAAAGGTTCACACGATCACATAAGTCATCGTTGAATGTGTGGGAGTCAGTACGGATCTCCAGGTCCCGCTGTTGATTATTGATCGGAGAAGGGTCTCGATCATGTCCGCATTATTCGCGAACCGTAGGGTGACACACTTAAGGGATGCCGACACCATTCGGAGCAAATGATATGCCAGAAAAAGAAAAAGGAAAGCGCAGGAATTTATTTCACTAGACACCGAAACTGTTTCGGTTGAAATTGCTGAAACTAGTTCTGCATGTGAAATTGAAATGTTGTAAGGGGTTTTATGTGAATGTTTGTTAATTAAAGTAATTAACAAAATTCTGAATAAATAAATAAAAGAGTTTTATTTAAATGAGAGCTTGCATTAAATTTGGTGGAAATTTAATGCATGTGAGTGGATTTTTGAGTGGAGGTTTTTTAATGTGTGTGGAGGCTTTTCATTTTGAGTGGGAGCTCCACCCACATGAATGTGGAAGAGGTGGGGGCAACCCCATGGCTGGGCGCCATGCCCCTTGGGTGCCCCCCTCTCCCCTATAAAAGGCCCCCTCTCCTCCTCTCAAAGCACACCTCCTCATGAAGGATCTCTCTCCCCCTTTAGAATTTCCCCATGGTCTCAGATCAAAGAGATACATGTTCCCGGTGGCTTTTTATGGAAGTATTTGTTGCTTCCGCTGCTTCGCTAGAGCGAGGGCACGGAGGTTGTCGGGGTACCCGTACGTGTGTGCGATCACGGATGCACCACTGCTTTGAGGTGCTGGACTTGATCGTGCTGGACCGGCTGGACCAGATGGACTTCATCACGATCTTGAGATCGGCAAGCGCTCGTCTACATCATCCACGAGTACAAACTCGTTAATGCTATTCGGTCTTCGAGGGTATGTATTCTATGGATGTATATCCACCCGTTGCTTGTATCTAGTAGATAGATCTTGGTACATAGATGTTCCCATCGTAGGAAATTTTTTGTTTTCTATGCTGCGAACCCTACAGTGGTATCAGAGCCGGATCTATGCGTAGATGCTTTGCACGGGTAGTACACATATGAGTATGTGGGCGATGATGATCATTTTATTGCTTCTTAGTTGTACTTTGGATATTGGTTGCATAGTGGGATGAAGCGGCCCGGACAAACTTTACATGTCCTCGCACATGACACCTGTTCCACGCTTGACATGCAACTAGTTTTGCATAAGTGGCTAGCGGGTGTCTGTCTCTCCTACTATAGTCAATATCTAATTTGCAACGAGTTGTCAACAATTTGGTTATCCTCGTTGTGGTTCATGTTCGTAGGTAAGAACGGTTCTATCTTCGAAAGCCCTAAACCACGTAAAACTTGCAATGGATAAATTAGAGGCGTCTAGTTTAGATTGTTGCTGGGCTAGTGTTATGATATGGTGATGTTGTAAGTAGAAGTATGAGATGATACTCTTACAACACACATAGCGTGTAAGTTCCATAGACCTTGGCCTTACACATAGAGGTATGATAGAGATCATACCACGGTGCACATGATGGAGATCATATGCGGGAACCATATCATTTCACTTATTAACATGAGATGTTTGATTGCATCTTATATTGCTATTTTAGCGTTTTATTAGCATAATAAGATGATCCCTCATTTAAATATCAAGATAAGAATGTGTTATTCCTTAAGTATGCACCGACAATGTTTCGTCGCTTCAAGGCATCACGTGATGATCGGGTGTACTTGAATCCACGAGCATATCTCGGGTGTAAGACAATTACACACGCAAATACTAAGGTTCTTACTTGGCGAGCCTAGAATGTACAGACATGGCCTCGGAACACGGACCGAAAGGTTAAGCATGAGTCATATGTTTTGATATGATGACCATATGGATGCTCGCCTTTGAAGCTACACCGACTCACGTGATGATCGGACTTGGTGTAGTGGATTTGGTTCATGTAATCACCAAAAAGACACGAGGGATGTCGTTTTTGAGTGGGAGTTCATTTCTAATTTGGATTAGTAGAACTCAATTTATCATAAATTAAATCAAAGTGAATTTGCATAATTTTTGTAGTCATTGGCATTCGTTCACCACCTTATGCATAGTTGTAATTGAGATAATAGAACTATAGAATTCTAGATATATACTTTACGAACTGGTATCGTATTGTGTTGAGTGTCAATCTAAAGTTTAAAGTCCTATTGCAAATTTTCAGCAAACTCTATTTACTCCGTGAAATTTAATAGTTGGTATTAAATCGAGAGTAACAATTCCAGTGTTAGTATCTTAAGTATCATGTTTGCCTCCATGATTCTTGATTGTTTTAATATCAAGTTTATCTAGGAGCTGAAAGAATTGTTTCAGAAACCATCATGTGTGACAGATATAACAATATCTGAAACAATGTTTTGGTTGCAATATGATAGAGTATAATATATGTTCTCATATTGGATGAGAATTTACAAAGGTTGGAGATGCTAGACATCCTAATTATCCAAAAGGGTTTTGGAAAGTAATGTTATACTCATGATTCGCCTTTATAAGCTACAGTAGCTTGATCATGAATGTCGTCATGATAAGGGTGAATAGAATATGTATGTAAAATGTTTACTACACTAAAAGATTACTAAAGAATGGATTTTAAAAGAATACCGATCATTTTTATGATGGTGATCTACTTCAAAGTGCAAGTCCAAAGGTATTATTATTTGAATATACACGCTTTGGACTATGTGTCATGTATATGGCGCCACTTTTGATGTTGATAGATTCTTTTAAAAAGAAAAAGGAAATGCTGAAAGAGAATCTATAAAATATATTTGGCAGAAAAGAAAAGATTGGAAATATCCAATTTAGGTATATATATGATATACATGTTATGGTTGTATTCTTTGCTTGTTAAACTATGTGGTTCTTGGGTATTGGATACCGAATTGGTTGGTATGAAATTTCATACGGAACGACGCAATTCATGAACCACAATGGCCTAAATAACTAGCAAGAGAATATGTGATGATGTTCATCGAAAACAAACAAACCGTTGTTTGTGTTTCTCGTTGACATCAAGGCTTGACTTCAAGATTTGTTTTAATAATTGTTATTTGAATCAGGTATTATGAGAACAAAGGTTGTTCAAATAATTACCGTATTCCATACAAGATGGATTATTTACAAATCTAGTTGGACAAATCACATCCATAAAACCTAATGCTAAAATGTCGCAAGACAAATGATTGAAAGATCACCTACGAAGTGACATCGCCGTTTAAATTATATTGGAAAGAAAGCATGAAGAAACTCCATTTTTATGGAATTTTGGAGTCTTTGATTTGATCAAGTGACGCTTGTGAGACTTTCCGAGGGATAATTAAAACTTCGTTCAAAGGCCAAAGAAGAACAAACGACTAAATAATTGGAATTTATACATATCGATGTATGTATTCCATTATGTGTAGTCATAAGCGATGGGTTTCAACTTCTTATGCTTTCTCCGGAAATTTGAGTGAATATTCACTTATAATGAGAAAGAAGTATGAAATATTTAAAAACGTTTCAAAGAATTTCAAGATGAAGTGAAAATCATTGTGACAAGAAAATAAATGGTTTATGATTTGATCGTAAGGGATTTATTTGAGTTACAAGTGTAACAAGAAAATAAATGAATTATGATTTTATCATAAAAGGGATTTATTTGAGTTACAAGTTTAGCAAAACACCTAGATTTACATCTCCCGAAACACTCTAGGAATATGGAGTGTTTGAGATTTGTAATGAAACCTTGTTTGACATGGTTGGATCAAAGGTGTTATTTATAAAACTGCCATTATGTTTTAAAAGATTAAAGCTTTAGAGACTACCGCTTTTACACTAAAAAGAGCTCCATCTTGATCCGTTGAAATGACACCATATGAGTTATGGTTTGGGGTAAAACCCAAGTTGTCATTTCTTAAATTTTGGTATGCTAAACATAAGTAAGATGTTTACAACTGAAGCCGGATGAGCATGTCTTTGTAGGTTATTTCGAATAACAATTGGTTATTCCTTCATAACACCAAGGACAAACGGGTTTGTCGCTTGAAACGTGAAGTTTCTTGGAGAAGGAATTTTTCGTAAAAGTTAAGTGGGAGGACAATAGAACTTTGATAAGGTTAACGAACCTTAGCTATATGTGCTGAGTTGCGCAGCACCGGAAAACGTTCTGAAGGCTGCCATAATGCTCATAGATTATGTGCCTCAAAGGTTGTGGTCACGGAGATCTAAGTTCCTATTGAACCAAGTAGGTCGGTTAAACAATCAAATGCTGAGATTTGAGAGTAAATCATTATTGTTTGACAATGATGAACCGACTACATGCAAAGAAGCGATGATGGGCCCTGACTCCGTCAAAGGGCTTGAAGCCATAAAATCCGTGATAGTTCCATACATGAGAAATCAAGTTTTGAACTTGGAAGACCCTCCGGAAAGGTGTAAAAACCTATCGGTCGTATTTGGATCTATAAAGAAACCGACATGGATGTTTCACATCTATGAAATAGTCGACATGTCGTAAAGTATTTTACGACAATGTTCAAGAAGTTGACTATGACAATATTTGATCTTTCATAGCGATATTTAGTTTGGACGGATTAAAGTAGCAACCACTACATATAATTTGTTATATGGTAGATTAATAAACAAAACAAAGTTCTTCTAATAGAATGGTCACCTAGGACGTGTACATGACACGATCCAAAGGGTTTTGTTAATTCAAAGGATGCTAAAAAGGGCATGCAAACTTCAATGGTCGAAGTAAGCATCGCGGAGTTGGAATCTTCACCATGATGAAAAGAGTTTTCATCAGGAGACGATGAAGATGCTTGCATTTGCAAGAAATTAAGTGGGAGCGCTGAGACATATTTCTAATACATTATGTGGAGGACATCATGTTGATTAGAAATGATGTAATTTTTATTGACAAAGGTTAAGAATTTCATTTCGATGAAATACTTAGGCAAAACCCGAATATTTAGCGTGAATGTCTATAGTGGATAGACTGTGACGCCAATATGGTTGTGCCAAACGTACATATATGAGATATTGAAGGAGTTCAATATAGAAACAACAAGAAACAGTTCTTGTTGCATGGAAAGGAATTGAATCAAGATTCAAGTGTATTGACACTTGATAAGTGAAACAAGATTCAAGTGCTTTGACACTTGATGAGTGAAATCACGAGAATGTTTTGATCAATCATACCATGATATGTACACATCCAGATATGTCCTATGCTCTAAGTGTTATGAGCAAATACCAGAATGAATCATAAAATGATCATTGGACGATAGTAAGGATATTCTTATGATCTTTTGGAAGAATTAAGAATATATTTGTGTAGAAGTGACAAACAATTACAAATAGTTCATTGTAAAGCGTTACATTGATACTAGTTTTGTCACAAGATACAAATTAAGTTTATCTCAATTTAAACTATGGGTGGCACAATGTAATGGAAAGGAGATTCCATGATGGATTTGGAAGAGTTCCAAAGTTAAGACATTGTGACGAATACTACAACAAAAAGGCTAAGTATATGACTGCTATAGTAGCGGAAAAGGAGGGAATTTGTGTCAAGTAGTTTGTTATCAAACTAAGGTGTGGTTCACAACGGGCTAACACTAAAGATATATTGTATGACAATAGTATCGACATGTTTTAACCCCAAGGAACTAAAGGTCTCACGAAAAGACCAAATTTATACAATGCCATCTCATTGGAGAATGAGTGATGCGTGGAGACGCAAAGACATGCAAATACACACGGACCTGAAAGCGTCAGATCCGTAGATTATGTTAACCACTTGCAGTTGCATATATGGAACACCAGAAAGCCATAGGTGTTCAAAACGCAAAGTTTTCAAACTAGATTATTGTCTCTAGTGCAAGTGGGAGACTGAAGGGAATATGCCCGAGAGGCAATAATAAAGTGGTTATTATCGTATTCCTTATTTATGATAAATTTTTATTTTACATGCTATAATTTTATTAATACAGAAAAGTTAATACATGTGTGTTTAATAAACAAAAAGGAAGTTCCTAGTTATGCCTCTCTTATAAACTAGCTCGTTGATTAACATGATGATCAAAGTTTCCTGATCATGGACATTGGATGTTGTTAATAACGAGGTCACAACATTAGTGTAATGATGTGATGAACATTCATCCGAAGTATAGAATTACGATCAAAGTCATTGAGTTTATATTGCTATAACAACTTACGAAGTGATCCTAATCCTTAGACCATGAGATCATGTCAATCACTAACACCGGAAGAGTTTCTTGTTGACATCACACGTCACACCGTAACTGGGTGATTATAAAGATGGCTTCAGAAATACTAAAGTGTTATGTTGAGACCCATGGATCGAGAGTGGAATTTGTTCATCCCGATGACGGATAGATATGCTCTGGGCCCTCTCGGTGATATCACATTGATTAGCTTGCAAGCAAGTGATTTGATCACTAGAATGTTATATCACGGAACGAAAAGAGTGCATGTCGATGCGAGATCAAACTAGGTATGGAGATACCGATGATCGAATCTCGGACATGTAATATATCGTGAAACAAAGGGATTAAGATACTAGCGTAAAAGGTTCACACGATCACAGAAGTCATCATTGAATGTGTGGGAGTCAGTACGGATCTCCGGGTCCCGCTGCTGATTATTGATCGGAGAAGGGTCTCGATCATGTCCGCATTATTCGCGAACCGTAGGGTGAAACACTTAAGGTATGCCGACACCATTCGGAGCAAATGATATGCCAGAAAAAGAAAAAGGAAAGCGCAGGAATTTATTTCACTAGACACCGAAATTGTTTCGGTTGAAATTGCTGAAACTGGTTCTGCCTGTGAAATTGAAATGTTGTAAGGGGTTTTATGTGAATGTTTGTTAATTAAAGTAATTAACAAAATTCTGAATAAATAAATAAAAGAGTTTTATTTAAATGAGAGCTTGCATTAAATTTGGTGGAAATTTAATGCATGTGAGTGGATTTTTGAGTGGAGGTTTTTTTATGTGAGTGGAGGCTTTTCATTTTGAGTGGGAGCTCCACCCACATGAATGTGGAAGAGGTGGGGGCAGCCCCATGGCTGGGCGCCATGCCCCTTGGGTGCCCCCCTCTCCCCTATAAAAGGCCCCCCTCTCCTCCTCTCAAAGCACACCTCCTCGCGAAGGATCTCTCTCCCCCTTGAGAATTTCCCCATGGTCTCGGATCAGCGAGATACATGTTCCCGGTGGCTTTTTCTGTAAGGATTTGTTGCTTCCGCTGCTTCGCTGGAGCGAGGTCGCGGAGGTTGTCGGGGTATCCGTACATGTGTGCGATCACGGATGCACCACTGCTTTGAGGTGCTGGACTTGATCGTGCTGGACCGGCTGGACCAGATGGACTTCATCACGATCTTGAGATCGGCAAGCGTTCGTCTACATCATCCACAAGTACAACCTCGTTAACGCTATTCGGTCTTCGAGGGTATGTATTCTATGGATGTATATCCACTCGTTGCTTGTATCTAATAGATAGATCTTGGTACATATATGTTCCCATCGTAGGAATTTTTTTGTTTTCTATGCTGGGAACCCTACAGATAAAAGATCTAGCATTGCACACAAGACAAAACTAGTTATGCTAGGAGTAGTGGATCAGGTAATATAAGCTCAAAGGGAGTATGCAATAGATAGGATACTCTATCTATCGATAAAATACCATAGTAGAATCGTATTCATCATGGCAAGAATTGAAATGCTTTTGATATCATAGAATTATATCATGGTGGGGATATGCTTGCCTTTGCCAGTTGATAACCAGAAAGAAGGGCTTCGACCATCTGGTACTTGACTTGATTACAACTGGTCAAGTAATATTCGTCGATCTTCAATCTTCTACGGTGTTGATCTCGGTCTTCGATCTCGATCTTGATCTCGTATTCTACCGAGGAAGAACCAAATCCCCGGAAAGAAAGGGAGACAATCAACACATGGCATCGATGCAATTATAAAGCAAGTATGATGATATGACAAGTTAATTTGCATTGAAATGTAACCCTAACACATGCTCGACAACTTAATCGGGGTTTCGAGGGGTGCAAACCCTAACTCGGAGAAACTCTGGATGTATATGAGAGGGGTTACTATGTTCTTTAATTAAACTTGTCTTGAAAGTTGTTCGACAATGCATGATGATAGCTTAAAGAGGTAGTTCTCATTTTTCTGAACATTTTGATATATTATTTGTATTTTTCTGAATTAATATGAATTTGTTATTGAATTAACAATATTAAAAACAATTTCTGAAATTATTAAAACTTTTCTTAATTTAAATAAAATTGGAAAAACTTTTTACACAGAGGGATGGGCTAGCCCTAGAGACAGACAGGAGGGGCACTGGCCACCTCAGCCTCCACGTGGGTAGGGTGGAACCCACCTCGGGTTTGACTGGGCTGACCATGGCGCTGACGTCACGATGACGTCGGCATGACGTCATCCCGACGGGGAACTCCCAGCTAGTCGATAGGGACGGCGATAGAGGGCGTGCGGGGCTGCGTGGCCGTGGTTGTGGATGCACGAGGCTGCAAGGAGCCAAACGGTGGTGGCGCCACCCCTTTTGGGCCGCCAGAGCAGAGCCGACGAGCATGTCTGGAGGTGGAGCACGGCGGCGTTCGGCTACAGGGCGAACCAGAGAGGGAGAAGGCGTACGAAGGGCACTGGAGGATGCAGGAGCTCACCATGGAGGCAGTGGAGGGGTCAGTGAGGCCGGAGAAGGTCGGACACAGCCGGAATCGATGGCGATGGTGGTGGAGCTTGTCAGAGACGGAGGGGTCGATTGCGCCTATAGGGGGCTCTCCGGCTTGCGCGTGTGGGGGCAATAGAACAAGTCGACGGTGGCGGTCATGGTAGCAGCCTCAGCTGGGTGAGGTGAGCTAGGGAACATCGGGCAGCCGACGAGGTCCGGGGCTAGGCTTCGGTCGCCTGGCAGGGAAGAGAGAGGGAGGTCTCTGGAGAGGAGGAGAATGGATGAGGGCGAAGGCGACATTGTCGTGCAGATCTTATCCACCCTAGAGATTGACATACGGCGGGATGGAGGCGGCGAGGATCGACGGCGGCTGCGCGGGCACGCAGCTGCTTTGGCGGCAGGAGGTAGACGACAAAGAATAGAGGAGGTCGAACCGGTACGGGCCGGTGATGGGCTGCGAACGGGCCGAGATGAGCTGCGGGAGTGCTGCGCGGGCGGTACGGAGAGGAAGGAGAGGGAGGTGGGCTAGCTGGGCTGGCCTGGTTAGCTAGGTTGCTCCTTTTTTGTATAAACTGTTTTTCTTTTTCTGATTGTGTTTCCTGTTTGTAATTTCATTCAAAACTGTTTTTGAATCACTTCAAAAATACTAGAATCTTTACAAAAGTATAGAAAATAATTAGGGTCCCTTTAATCCATTTGGGATCCATACTTTTTGATACTTTTCAAACATTTTCAGAACCATTTGAAATTTTTTTCAAATAGAGAGGTTAGGGTTTTAAGGTTTTGTTTATTCTTTCTTGCATGCATTAATAGAGATGATCTTATGAGGCACAAAACAAACCCTAATATAGATTAACTAAAACTGGGGTGTTACAGAGATTTTGGAGGAGGACGTCCGCCCAGGAATCAAAGAATTCTGCCATGTTTCAGAATTCAGAAGCTTCCAGTGCATCCACAATACATATGGGCTCTGTCTTGGCCTAGTACTTAGTGGGAAACCTCACCGGGGTACCAACATTTGGAGGTTCTTGGCACGGTTGGATCCAGCTTGTAGAGGAGCTACTAAGGGAAAGCCTCGCCATGGTCTTGTCTGTAAAAGGATTTGATCGTGGATTGTGGGTAAAGTGCACAAACTCTCGAGAGTATTGCAATCTGATCGATCAGCCGTGTTCACGGAAACAGAACAACATTGAGCATCTGAAGTATGGAGCCTCTGAAGGATCTTCCTCTCTCTCTTTCAAAACTTAAAGTTCTCTAAAAACCCAAGGCGTGAGTCATATCACTATTGGGTGGGTTTTGGGAACTTGGTGAGTAATATCCAAGTGTTAGGTTGATTGGACATTTGGTGAGTAATATCCTCGTGTGCCATTCGACCATATATTCCTTAAGCAAATATTTACAAATATGTAAATTCTCTCTCCTTTTCCATACTTAAGAAAATTAGCTTTGAGCAAATGAACTCCACAGCCTAAACTAGCCTTGCATGTAGAGTTAGTCTTTTTTCTTTCCTTGGTGTAATTTGCCAATACAATCAAAGTATTGAGTTAGTCTTTTTTCTTTCCTTGGTGTAATTTGCCAATACAATCAAAGTATTGATCCAACTTGTTGGCTGCACGTCTTATGTGTAGAATCCGAAGATTGAAAGGTGCGTAGGGATCGCGAATCTACACTCAACAAGCCTGGGGCGTTGATGGACTCAAGTTGTTTTATGTTTCTGCTGTTATTTGAGCTAGCTTAATGCTACGAAAATTTGTAATAATTACATACTCTGGATTCCTCGTGTAATAATGAATTTGTGTTTTACATGATATTCATCGACTATGAGTGCTAGCTATTGATCCAGGGACTAGCATGTAAATCACAGGGACTTGGGATCTTGATTGATCCAAGGTCACAACAGCACCAGATGTCATGCTAGGTATGTTTTCTGTTAACTCGGTACTTGCAAGAGTGTTGTTTGATTCCGGAGCATCACACTCGTTTGTTACAGAAGACTTTTCATGCACTACTAAGATTCAACCAACAAAACTAAAGCATGTTATGATAGTTCAAATACCTGGTGCAACCACCAAAGCTAGAAAAATTTGCAAGGCCGTACCTATTAGAATCCATGGAATAGATTTTTATGCTAATCTAATAGTACTTCAAACCAAAGGTTTGGAAGTAGTACTAGGAATGGATTAGATGTTGAAACATAAAGGATTAATCGACTGTGCCAAGAAAGCCATAACCATGACTAGTACCACGGGAGTATCAATAGAGCATGTATCTGAGACTTTGCCCCGTCAATTCAAGTGGAACAAGAGTCTAGCCCAACCCACCATTGACCAAGTAAAGTCAGAGTAGTCTGTGAATACCCCGACATATTTCCAAATGAATTGCCCAGTATGCCCCCAGATCGGGATATCGAGTTTATCATTGAACTAATCCCTGGAACTGGACCCATAGGTCAGAGATCTTATAGTATGAACCCGTCTGAATTAGCGGAGCTAAATAAGCAACTGGATGCTATGCTGGAGATAGGTTTGATTCAACCAAGTGCGTCGCCATGGAGATAACTGATTTTCTTTGTGGATAAGAAAGATGGAGGTAACCGTTTGTGCACGGATTATCGGAAGCTGAATGATGTCACCATTAAGACCAAGTACCCACTGCCGAAGATAGAAGATCTGTTTGACCAGCTGACCGATGCCTAAGTGTTTTCATCAACTCAAGATTCGCGCAACGGATATTCCAAAGACTGACTTCACCACCAGATATGGATTGTATGAGTACACCGTCATGTCTTTTGGATTAACCAATGCCCCCGCTTATTTCTTGAATCTCATGAATAAGATTTTTATGAACTTCCTAGATAAGTTTGTCGTTGTTTTTATCGACGATATTCTGATATATTCCAAATCAGAAGAAGACCATGAGCTACACCTGAGGACCATTCTTGAAACCCTTAGAGAGCATCAGTTGTATGCCAAGTTTAGCAAATGTGAGTTCTGGTTAAAGGAAGTAGGATTCCTAGGACATATCGTGTCGGCAGGAGGAATTGCTGTCGATCCCACCAAGATTAAGGATGTTGAAGAATGGAAAGCCCCAACCACTCAAACCCAAGTTCGCACATTTCTCGAATTAGCGGGATATTACCGCAAGTTCGTATAAGGATTCTCGAGCATCGCAAGACTCATGACCCAGTTTTTGAAGAAATATAAGAAGTTTGAATGGACGGACAAATGTGAAGCAAGTTTTCAAGAGCTCAAGAAGAGATTGATTTCAGCCACAATCTTGATTATGCCATATATCAAGAAGCCTTTTGATGTGTATTACGACGCATCCAAGGTTGGTCTCGGATGTGTATTGATGCAAGCAGGCAAAGTCATATCCTGTTTGTCCCGACAACTGAATCAACATGAGCAGAATTACCCTACCCATGACCTCGAACTAGCAGCCGTAGTTTTAGCCTTGAAGGCATGGCAACATTACCTCATGGGTAAATGTTGTGAGATTTATTCAGATCACAAGAGTCTAAAGTATATTTTCACCCAGAAGGAGCTAAATATGAGGCAAAGGAGATAGATAGAGTTAATCAAGGACTATGATCTTGACATTCACTATCACCCTGGTAAAGCCAGTGTGGTAGAAGATGCTCTTAGAAGATTGTCGTGTCGATTGAACACTATGATAAAAGAAGCCTAGCCAAGTTTGCATGAGGAGATGGAAAATTTCAGAACGGAGCTAGTTAGTGAAGGATTTTTGGCTAGCATAGAACTTCAACCCACTTTGATCAGTCCGGTCAAGGAGGCATAGAAAGGAAATGCTAGTATCGACGGAATCAAACATCATATCGGTACAGGGAAGGTACCCGGATTCACCAAAGATGAAGAATGAGTTTTGTGGTACAAATGACGTATCTGTGTACCAGCAGATTCAGAGTTGAAACAAGCTATTTTGCAAGAGTCCCATGATACTCTTTATTCTATCCACCTTGGAGGAACCAAGATGTCTCAGGATTTGAAGGAGCAATTTTGGTGGCATAAGATGAAGATAGAAATCGGAAGCTACATGGCCAAGTGTGATATCTGTTAGAGAGTCAAAGCGGGACCTCAAAGACCCGCGGGACTTTTGAAACCTTTGCAGATTCCGGAATGGAAATGGGATTCTGTGGGAATGGATTTTATCACCGGTTTGCCTACATCTAGTAGGGGAAATGACTCTATTTGGGTCATAGTGGATAGAATTTTTAAAGTAGCTCATTTCTTACCTGTCAAGACCACCTACCAGAGCTCAAAGCTAGCAAAGTTGTACATTGCTAGGATATTTCATTTGCATGGAATCCCCAAGAACATTGTGTCAGATCGAGTAATCCAGTTTACCTCGAGATTTTGGAACACAGTCCAAGAAGGATTAGGAACCAAACTGGATTTCAGCATAGCTTATCACCCGCAGACT
Organism: Avena insularis; assembly: GCA_023614405.1. Lineage (NCBI taxonomy): Eukaryota > Viridiplantae > Streptophyta > Magnoliopsida > Poales > Poaceae > Avena > Avena insularis. The sequence continues at coordinate 176,756,679 of CM042689.1, forward strand.
GATGGACAAAAGAAGCGAGTAAACTAGATACTCGAAGATATGTTGAGAGCTTGTGTGTTGGAATATGGATCTAAATGGGAGGATTGTCTGCCTTTCATAGAATTATCCTACAACAACAGTTATCAAGCCAGTTTGCAAATGGCCCCATTTGAGTTATGTATGGAAGGAAGTTTCGTACCCCACTGAATTGGTCGGAAGTAGGAGAGAGTCAGATTTTCGGACCCGACATCCTAAGAGAAGCCAAAGAGAAAGTTCACAAGATCCGTGAGCACCTTAAGACCGCCCAATCCAGACAGAAGAGTTATGCCGACAAAAGACGTCGACATCTAGCCTTCACTATCAGAGATTTTGTGTATCTGAAAGTATCACCCTTGAAAGGAATGCAGCGTTTCCAACTCAAAGGAAAGCTTGCCCCCAGATATATTGGACCCTTCAAGATTTTGAATTGCCGAGGAGAAGTATCATATCAACTGGAACTGCCGGAGGAGATGTCAGCAGTGCATGAGGTGTTTCATATCTCGTTACTTCGCAAATTCCTAGAAATTCCGGAGAAGACCAAAGTTTTCAAGAATATTGATCATAGAACCATAGAGATCAACAAGGACCTACCTTATCGTGAAGTACCCCTTCGTATTTTGGAAGAACCACCAGAACCCGAAGTATCAAGTTTCTCAAGATCTAGTGGAGTAACCATACTAAAGAAGAAGCTACTTGGGAGCGCGAACATTATATTAGGACTGAGTTTCCAGATCTCTTTAGTTTCTAGTTTTCTTTTTCTTAAATCTCGAGATGAGATTTTGTTTAAGGAGGGAAGGTTTGTAACATCCCAAAAATGTTAATCAAGATTATCTAGTTCTAATCACCCAAGTATAGGGTTAACAAAAACTTTTATTATTAAAATTAATATGAATGCATGTGTGTGTGATTAATGCATGAATGATTGCAATTGCCATGTTGGATTGCTATGAATGATAAGGATTGGTTTAAAGATGAAAACAATATCATCTAGGTCTTTTCCAAACAAAACAAATCAAAAGGAAATTCAAATAAGAAGGCATGTGATCAAATGGTCATTTTTACCAAAGTTAACCACTAGCCCACTTAGGGCATCTCTATTAAATGATTTCTAACATAAACAAATCCAATTATTTTCACCCCTTGCTAGAACAAGTGACAATGAACCCAAGCAAACTCACAAACTTACAAAAACTATTTTCAAATCCATTTGAGAGGCATTCAAAAATTGAATCCTTAATAGGTACTAAGATAGCCATTTCTCAAAAACCAACCAAACCAATTCACCTTGGTAAACTCTAGCAACCACAGACTACCAAGCTTATGACAAGATCACTCACCAAAATTTAGCCAAAAATTTATTTTGATTTAATGCGGACATTTCATCAAACACCTGGTGGACACAAATAAACCTTGCCTAACTTCTAGTGTGGTGAGCAGTAATTGATCAACCCTTTGTCCCCATTTCACTCCCCTGGTCTCCCCCAGCACATAGCAACGCATCCTACCAGCACCCTCTCTGCCGTTTGCGCTAGTGTCGTGCCGCCCGACGCTCACTCGCCGGTCGAGCATGGACCACTCGCAAGAGCCAGCCCTGCGCCCGTCCACGATGTATAGGAGACATGCCACCGTCCACCGCCACTCCATGTCCACCCCTCGACCAAAGACAAGTTGTGGACCACCCAAGAAACGCCGCGCCCATTTCTCTATCGCCATGCCGAGAGAGCGCCAGAGTGCCGTAGCCGACACGCGCGCACACGACGTGTCTCGCACTCACCGCGTGTACCTGCACTCGCCGTGATCCTAGCTACCTCCCAGACATACCCGTTCGCCGCCGCGCGACCAATAGCCCATGTATACTCTCTCGAACGCCGTTGGTTCCACGTAGAGCACAGACCGCTCCCGACCATCCTCGACCGCCCCATGCTGAGCCATTAGGCATGCGATGACCGCCAGGAAACACCGCACCGTCCTACGCCCTCAGCCATGCCGTTAGCCCCCTGTATCATCGTCACCGACGAGGCCGCCACCCCACTCGGTCCCCATCGCCGGTGTATAAATAGAGGCCACCCCAGCCCTCATTCACCACACCATCTCACTCCCCACTCCTCACAGAACCTCTCACACCTCTCCCCAAAGCAAGGCAAGCACCAGCGCACCGGAATTTGGCCGGAGTTCGCCCTTGTGGAGGAGGAGAGGAGCCGTCGATTGGAGCCACCCGAGGAGCCACCGCGACCACCGTTCAAACCGCCGTCGTTGAAAACGTCGTTTGCCCGCATCGCTGACCCTATCTGGAGCCCAGGTGAGCCACCGTGTACCCCCACCTTCGCCGTTAGGGTTTAGTCTCACCGGAGCTATCCGCCGGAGACAATGAATGTCAGCCGTAGATCTTAATCTAATCATAGAGCTGAGATTAAAACATACCGCTTCGGTTAGTTAGAGCCGCTGACTAGCGGAACCCCCTTGTCAGTAGTCTGCTGTGCGCGAAGTGCAGTTGGTCCGGCCCAGTATCGTTCCCACACGTAGCCCAGTGATTCAAATAATCTTTTTCCATTTTAGTTAAAACTAGATTCTGTCAGTAGATTCAAAAATCAATTCGAAACGATTCACTGAACCAAATTGCATGATTCCAATTTTTTTGTAAAGGTATTCAAATTATCTATCCAAGCCCATTGGATTCAAACCATTTGAAATTATAGATCACCTATAGTAAAAATAACAAGATAGAAACTTTTCCACATTTAAACATTTTTCAAAAGTCAACCATAAATGTTTTTGAGTTGATTCCAACTCCCAAAAATCACATTTGACAAGATCTATCTGAATATGTAAAAATATTCAGGTTTACATGCAGTGATCTTGGACTATTACTAAAAGAATGCTCTATAGGCATTTATAGTCACTTTAATTGAATAAAATAGTAATTCTAAAACTTTATAAAATATGACCACCACTTTAAATCATATTCCCAAGTATTAGAATATGTGGTGATGACATGTGTCAACATGATCCCCTATTTTAATTGGAGAATATTAAATCTTAAGTATTTTCAATGAGTATAAATTACTTTCCTAAAATAAAATAAAAAGGACTAGGTCTTTATTTCATGTGATGATTGTGATGATGCGAGATCATCTAGTGTGAACCTTTGTGTGCTAAATAGAAGTAGTAAGTATTGTTTGGTGATTGTGTACCTCGTATTCATTTATATATGCTAGTACCGACGAAAGCTACGAGGAGGAGGATTACTACGAAGAAGAAAAAAACTTCAACCGCTGCACCAGTCAAGGCAAGCTAGAACTTTGCATGCTACCTATGAAGGGAATATGCCCTGAGAGGCAATAATAAAATGTTTATTATGTGTATTCCAAGTATATGATAGATGTTTATTTTGCAATCTATAATTGTATTAATACGGAAACATTAATACGTGTGTGTTTAATAAACAAACAGAGAGTTCCTAGTTATGCCTCTCTCATAAACTAGTTCATTGATTAACAAGATGATCATAGTTTCCTGATCATAGACATTGGATGTTGTTAATAACGAGATCACAGCATTAGTGTAATGGTGTGATGAATATTCATCCGAAGTATAGCATTACGATCAAAGTCATTGAGTTTATATTGTTATAAACAACTTACGAAGTAGTCCTAATCCTTAGACCATGAGATCATGCCAATCACTAACACCGGAAGAGTTTCTTGTTGACATCAAACGTCACTCCGTAACTGGGTGATTATAAAGATGGCTTCAAAGCTACTAAAGTGTTATGTTGAGAATCATGGATCAAGAGTGGAATTTGTTCATCCCGATGACGGATAGATATGCTCTGGGCCCTCTCGGTGATATCACATTGGTTAGCTTGCACGCAAGTGATTTGATCACTAGAATGTTATATCACGGAGCGAGAAAGAGTGCATGTCGATGTGAGATCAAACTAGGTATGGAGATACCGATGATCGAATCTCGGACATGTAATATATCGTGAAACAAAGGGATTAAGATACAAGCGTAAAAGGTTCCGACGATCACAGGAAAAGTCATCGTTGAATGTGTGGGAGTCAGTATGGATCTCCGGGTCACGCTACTGATTATTGATCGGAGAAGGGTCTCGATCATGTCCGAATTATTCGTGAACCATAGGGTGACACACTTAAGGGACACTAGCATCCAGTTGGAGCAAATGTTTCATGCCGAAAGAATAAACAAGCGCAGGAATTTATTTCACTAGATACCGAAACAGGTTTTCGGGTGAAATTGCATAAAGTGGTTATGCATGTGAAATAGAATTCTAGCAAGGGGTTATTTGTGAATGTTTGTCATTCAAGTACATGACAAATTTCTGAATAAAATAAAAGAGTTTTATTTAATGAGATTTTGCATTAAAATTGGTGGAAATTTAATGGGAATTTGAGTGGGTTTTTGAGTGGAGAAAATTGAAGAGCCATTTTGTGAGTGGAGTGTCCACCCACATGAATGAAGGAGGGGAGGGGGCAGCCCCCATGGCTGGCGGCCACCCCCTTGGGGTTCCCCCCTCCTCTTATAAAAGGCACCCCTCTCCTCACTTCTCACTCACACCTCCTCGTGAAGGATCTCTCTCCCCATCTAGAATTTATCCCCCATGGTCTCGGACTAGCAAGATACATGTTCCCGGTGGCTATTCAGCAAGAAAGGGTTGTGCTTCCGCTGCACCGCTGGAGCGAGGAGGCGGAGGTTGCTCGGTGTCTTGTACGTGTGTGCGAGCACGGATGCGCTGCTGCTTTGCGGCGCTAGGACTTCCTCTCGATCTTGAGATCGGCAAGAGATCGTCTACATCAACCACGAGTTGAACTCGTTAAGCTTTGTCGGTCTTCGAGGGTATGTTCTCTATGGATATACATCCGCCCGTTGTTTGTATCTAGTATCTAGATCTTGGTACATAGTTCCCATCGTAGGATTTTTTTTGTTTTCTATGCTGCAAACACTACAACCTATGCAAGATAACCTATGCAAGATGCATTAGGCATGCTTTGGTTATGCAACTTTGATTATAACAATCCCAAGTTTTACTTGCAAGCTTTATTCTTTTATCCTTACCAAAGTTCTTTATTTTTAGTTAGTGCTTTATGAGTTTTGGAAAACTAGTATAGATAGCATAAAGAGCATAAAACTAGGCCTAAGTAGTTAGAACTAGATGTCATAAAAAGGCTTAAAACTAGAGTTGGATAGTTACACCTGATTAGCACCCCTCATTAGTGAATACCCTCACCTTTAGTGGCTAGTGCTAATCATAAAAGTTGAACACCTTAGATGGGAATACTAGGTGAAAATGATTATGAAAACCTTGGAATGAAGATTCATTCTATTGAAATGTTTTGACATGTGTTATGAACACAAGATGATTCGATGATGAAAATGTTGAGGCATGAGCCTTATACCTTTATAAAAATTGATGGTTGGGTTCGGATGCGATACCATTCCAATTTTACTGTACAACCTCAATACCTGAATTCGGTAGGGCTTAACCGGAAGTTTATATGTCTTAGTATGGGTTGCCTTGAGGAAAGAGGTTGAGCTGAGGCTATGTCATGATGACTGTCCACCTATGCAGTACCCAAGATGAAAGATGGTCATGGTTGGGAGGCCAAACTCATAGGGGAGGTGCCTATACTAGGGTGTGTAATTGAAAGGTTAGTATTGATTATCCGCATACTAAGTATGATGATTCAGGGTTGTCCCTGACGGATGTATTGAATGTTGTGGTGAAAGTATACCACCTCTGCAGAGTGTTAAACTATTCGAATAGCCAGGTCCGCGGTCATGGACAGTTGGAGTGGCCATACTATTCCGTCGTCAGATGTTTTCAAAATGACTTGTGAAATTAACTATGACTTTGACTTGACCACAACAGGGTTGTGAACATGAAAAATAAGTACCCACTTAGGTGTTGTAGAACATTGAACTAGTTTTCTTTACTTATGAACTCAGTATGAAATAAACCTGGCTTTTGCAAATAAACCTAGATCTTAGGATTCCTACTCGAACTTCTTTACTTGTTAGTGATAGTTTGCGAGTACTTAAAGAGTACTCATGGCTTTATCCTTGGCTATTCTGATGGCCAGACTATGAAGAGGACTACCAGGATGATGGACAACAGGAGGTCTATGACAACTAGGATCATCCCCCATCGTTAGCATTGCCTATGACCCTGAAGATGAAGCCCCGCTACATTTAATTTCCGCTGCGTTGATTGTATTAAGACTGGATCATGCGATCCTATATTTTTAAGACCTTTATTATGGTTTGTAATAGATGATGTACTGTGGTACCAATTCTGTCATGTCTCGCAAAAATGGTAATCCTGAGATTGCGAGGTATGGCATAATAGGCATCTGGGATTAAAAATCCGGGTGTTGACACGTCCTTTTCGGGGTCATCGTCATCTCCTGGCTTCTTCCTTTCCGCATGCCGTCTCATGAGCTTGGCTTCCTTAGGGTCTGCAAAATAGCGCTGCAGACAAGGAGTGATAGGAAAGTACCATACCACTTTTCAAGCTGCTTTCTTCCCTTTCTTGTATCGACTCATGCAGCACAACGGACATGTGGTTTTCTCCGCGTCCTCTTCCCGACAAATGATGCATACGTGGTATCTAAAATGCGGTAGATCGAGAGGACAGCCTATTTTCTTGGAGTCCTCGATACAGTTGGACACGTGTTCCCCTCCGGGAGACGATCGTGCCAGAATGCAATCATATCATCGAAGCTAGCGTCGGTCAATTTGTGTTCTTCCTTCATCTCCATAGCCTTGAACGTTACATTCAACCGAGTATCATCGGGCCTGCATCCTTCATATAATGGAGTAACCGTGTCTTTATCAAGTTGCGCAAGCTTGGCTTTCTCTCTAGAAGCAGCCCTGGAGTTACTCATCTGCTTGAGAAGCAGCTCTTGCACATAAGGGTCTCGCACCCAGCCTGACGTTGTTCCATCGTCGCCTGCTCCTCCGGCATCTAGATCATCATCATCCCAGTCTGGTTCCGCACCTTCACCATCTCCAGGAGACTCTTCATCATCTCGCCCATCCTCGCCGTGAAGATCATCGTCATGTTGCCCACCTTCACCGTCTCCATCGTCTTCGTCATCGCTTATCCAACGAGTGTATCCATCCATGAAACCATGGCGGAGCAGGTGCGCCTCTAGATGCCCGGAATATGGGTCGATCAACCAGTTCAGTTTGCATCTTCTGCACAGACATCTTATCTCCGTCTTGTTATTTCGTATCATGTCGGTCGTTGCGCATTTCAAAAATCTAGCCACAATGCCTTTGCTCATTATGCGGACCATGGTTGCCTGCGCGGTTTACACGGTAGAATTATAAGTTTATTAGAACCACATAATCAATGCATGCATGCAATGGTTGATAGAAAATTTCGGCATGACCTATCCTAAAATAAGGACCTTTGCGAAATGCCAAAGTCTTGCAAAAATGGAAATGAATCAACATTTTGGCAAAACAAATGGCAACTCATTCACACACAAACACAAGAGAGAGACCGATCCATACACATGAACACATCATCCTCTCCATACACACACGAGCATTGATCCTCTCCATATACACACACATGAGGATCGATCCTCTCCATACACATAAGAGCATCGATCCTATCCATACACATGAGCATCGATCCTCTACCTACATATGAGAATATCATCCATATACGCATGAACACATCCTTACATGGACAACTTACCAAGATGAGAGACCGATCGAGAAGATGGAAGGAGAGGTGCGAGACCGAGAGGATGGCACGTCCGGAAGGAGAGCTTCCTCTATTATGTATGTAGCATCCAAGGTAAGTTCTACATGCTAAAAATAGTGAATGAATGGAGAAATTGAGGTGGGAAGGAGGAGGATCGTGACTAGATCTAAGGAGGAAGAAGGAGGGGAAAGTGAAGTGTGGGTGTGGTAATGGATAGTCACATGTGCAAAGTGGGAGCTGCCAAAAAGTGGTCGACACATCCGTGGTGCACATGACCTAGTGTGCCATAGAACTTGCCACAACCGTGGCGCACTATGTACACGTGCACCACGGATGTGTTTGCCTAGTTTAGCTAGCAGACCTGCGGTGGGTTAGTCGTAGCGCACAAGCAGCAAGTGCACCATGGCTATGTAGGGGTTCGTAGCATGGAAAACAAAATTTTTCTATCGCATACAAACAAACAAGCCAAGATCTATCTACTAGATTGCAGCAACGAGTCGATGGAATAACTCACCCTCGAAGATTCCAAAGTGTTTAACGAGAGCAGATTCTCGTGGGTGATGTAGTCGTACTCTTTCCGATCTCAAGATCGCGTGAGCGATCCTTCAGCGCCACGTTCCAGCAGCGCTCCATGATCGGTCACACGTCGATTTTCGTGAAGACCTTCCTCTCCTTGTTCCAGCAGTGACGGAGGTTGTAGCACTCTCCTCATGATTCCGGCACTGGCAGTGTACTGGAAGTAGAGGGAAATCCCATGAGGCTTCGCCTTAAGCCGGTGCGAGTATGGTGGAGCTTATGAGAGAGGCTATTAGTGGTCTAGTAATTAGACACACCAATTAGAAGGCTCTAAACCAATTAGAAGGCTCTAAACCGCTGGCTAAAGCAATTAGAAGCTCTAAACCAAAACGGCTCTAAACCGGAGATAGAAGATAGGAACTTGTGTGTGCTAGGAGGGGCAGCCCTGCCCCTCCCTTTATAGGTGGGAGGGCCGGCGGCCAAGGGGAGGAGTTCCTCCCCAAGTCGGCCTTGGGAGGTGCGCCGGCCAAGGAGAACCCTCCTCCAACTCGGCCTCCACCAATCCTCCTCTTTTCCCACTTCCCAAAATTGCGTTTGACTTTCAAACTAGCCGTTTGACTTTTCAATTTAGGATTTAAATAAATCCTTTATTTGGGACAGCAAGAACACTTAGTACATGATGCAATCATTCCAATATGTAATGACACATTCATGTACCCTTCCCCTCAGTGGGACATCCGGAACCTTCTAGAATGTTCCGATGAAAACACGGAATCATTCCGCTACTCAAACGGACTTTCCTTATATGAATCTTATTCTCCGGACCATTCGGATCTCCTCGTGATATCCCGGATCCCATCCGAGACTCAACAACATTCGGTCTCTTTCTCATAATACCATAACTACTCAAACAACGTCGAATCCTTAAGTGTGTCTCCCTACGGTTCGTGAATTATGCGGACATGATCGAGACACTTCTCCGAACAATAACCAATAGAGGAATCTGGAAATTCATATGGCTCCCACATATTTCTACGATTACTTTGCGATCGAATGAACCACTTACATACGATACCAATTTCCCTTTGTCTCATGATATGTTACTTATCCGAGGTTATGATCGTCGGTATCTCTGCATACCTAGTTCAACCTCGTTACTGATAAGTACTCTTTTCTCGTTCCCGTGATATGTGATCCCTTGTGACCCAGTCACATGCTTGCAAGCTAATTGGATGACATTTCACCGAGAGGGCCAAGAGAATATCTATCCGTCATATGGATGGACAAATCCCACTCTTGATCCATGTGTTTCAACCAATACTTTCCGAACACTCAATGCCACCTTTATAGCCACCCTGTTACGGTGTGGTGTTTGATGACATCAAAGAATCCATCCAGTAAAGGTGATATGCATGATCTCATGGTCGAAGGAATTAGGTTACTATGTATCAGAAAGCATATAGCAATTGAACTATTGAAATGACTTGATCTTTATGCTACGCTTGTCTATAGGAGTATGTCCACCATATCATTCTCCTAACGATATGATCTTGTTGTTGATAACATCTCAATGTTCATGATAGGGAAACCACAATCATCAATCAACCAACAAGCTAGTGAAGTATAGAGGCTATACTAGGGACTTCAAATTAAGTTTACAAATCACACAAGTATTAATGGTTTCCTTGTTAATACTATTACAGCATGAATGTAAACATTTATCATAAACACAAAGATATATAATAATAACTACATTTATTATTGCCTCTAGGGCATATCTCCAACAGTCTCCCACTTGCACTAGAGTCATCTAATCTAGATTACATGGTAATATACAGAACACCCATGGCAGTTTGGTGTTGGTCATGTTTTGCCCTCGGGAGAGGTTTAGTCAACGGATCCGCCACATTCAGATCTGTGTGTACTTTGCAAATCTTCATATCCCCATCCTGGATATGTTCTCGAATAGCGTGAAAACGTAGCTTGATATGCTTCAGCTTCTTGTGTGACCTTGGTTCTTGCGCATTGGCTATGGCGCCCATGTTATCACAGTAGATAGACATTGGGTCCAGCGCACTTGGAACCACACCCAGCTCTGTAATGAACTCTTTCATCCATATTGCTTCTTGTGAAGCCTCCAAGCACCATGTATTCCGATTCAGTTGAAGATCTCGCCACAACGCTTTGCTTTGCACTCCTCCAGCTAATCACGCACCATTCAAAATAAATACGTATCCAGATTGTGATTTAGAATCATCCGGATCGGTGTTCCAACTAGCATCGGTGTAACCATTAACAACGAGCTGTTCATCACCTCCATAAGAAAGAACCATTCCTTAGTTCTTCTCAAGTACTTAAGGATGTTTTTGACCGCTGTCCAATGATCCACTCCTGGATCACTTTGATATCTGCTAGTTAAACTAACAGCATATGCAATGTCGGGTCTAGTACATAGCATGGCATACATTAGAGATCCTATGGCTGATGCATAGGGAGTCTTACTCATCCTTTCTCTATCTTCTGCCGATGTCGGACTTTGAGTTTTACTCAAGGTCGTATTGGGCAACATGGGCAAGAACCCTTTCTTGCTATCTTCCATTCCAAACCTCTTTAGAACTTTGTCCAAATATGTACTTTGTGACAATGATATTTGGCGTTTCGATCTATCTCTATAAATCTTTATGCCTAATATGTAAGCTGCTTCGCCAAGATCCTTCATTGAAAAACTATTATTCAAATATTCTTTGACACTATTAAGAAGGTCTACATCATTCCCAATCAACAATATGTCATCCACATATAGTATTAAGAATGCTACAGAGCTCCCACTCACTTTCTTGTAAATACAAGCTTCTCCATAAGTTTGTATAAAACCAAAACTTTTGATTACCTTATCAAAACGTTGATTCCAACTTCGGGATGCTTGCTTCAATCCATAGATGGACCGTTGAAGTTTGCATACCTTGTTAGCATCTTTAGGATCGACAAAACCTTTGGGTTGCATCATATACAACTCTTCATCAATGTCTCCATTGAGGAATGCTGTTTTGACATCCATCTGCCATATCTCATAATCGTAATATGCAGCGATTGCTAACATAATCCTCACAGACTTTAGCTTCGCTACTGGTGAGAAAGTCTCATCGTAGTCAACTCCTTGAATTTGTCGAAACCCTTTTGCGACAAGTCGAGCTTTATAGACAGTAACATTACCATCAGCATCTGTTTTCTTTTTGAAAATCCATTTGTTCTCGACAGCCATCCGGTAAGTCCACCAAAGTCCATACTTGGTTTTCGTACATGGATCCAATCTCGGATTTCATGGCTTCTTGCCATTTATTGGAATCTGGGCTCATCATCGCTTCCTCATATGTCTCGGGGTCATCGGTGTTGTCCACCACCATGACATTCATAACGGAATCATACCAATCTGGAGTGGTACGAGTTCTCGTTGACCTCCGAGGCTCTGTAGTAACCTCAACCGAAGTTTCATGATCACCATCATTAGCTTCCTCTCTTATTGGTGCAGGCACCACAGGAACTTCTTCCGGTGCTGCGCTACTCGCAATTTCGAGAGAAGGTTCGACAACCTCGTCGAGTTCTACTTTCCTTCCAGTCACTTCTTTCGAGAGAAATTCCTTCTCTAGAAAGGATCCATTCTTGGCAACGAAGATTTTGCCTTCGGATCTATGATAGAAGGTATACCCAATAGTTTCCTTCGGGTATCCTATGAAGACGCATTTTACCGCTTTGGGTTCAAGCTTGTCCTTTTGTAACTTCTTTACATAGGCCGCATCCCCAAACTTTAAGGAACGACAATTTAGGTTTCTTCCCAAACCATAATTCATACGGTGTCGTTTCAACGGATTTAGACGGTGCCCTATTTAAAGTGAATGCGGCTGTTTCTAATGCATAACCCCAAAATGATAGCGGTAAATCTGTAAGTGACATCATAGAACGAACCATATCTAAGAGAGTTCGATTACGACGTTCAGACACACCATTACTGTGGTGTTCGGCGGTGTCAAGCTGAAAGTATTCCACATTTTTTCAAATGCTCGCCAAACTCGTAATTTAGATATTCACCTCCACGATCGAACGTAGAAATTTAATCTTCTTGTTACGTTGATTCTCTACCTCACTTTGAAACTCCTTAAACTTCTCGAAAGTTTCGGACTTATGTTTCATGAAATAGATATACCCATATCTACTCAAGTCATCCGTGAAGGTAAGAACATAACGATAACCATCACATGATGCTACACTCATTGGACCACACACATCGGTATACGATTTCCAATAAGTCCGTAGCTCGCTCCATTATACCAGAAAATGGAGTTTTAGTCATTTTACCCATCAGACATGCTTCGCATCTTTCAAGTGATTCAAAATCAAGTGATTCAAGAAGTCCATCGAATGGAGTTTCTTCATACGCTTCACTCCAATGTGACCAAGGCAGCGATTGCCACATATAGGTCGAGTTATCGCTTGATTTCAATCGTTTAGCTTCAATGTTATTAATATGTGTATTTCTACTATCGAGATTCAACAAGAATAGACCATCTATCAAAGGTGCATGTGCATAAAACATATTACTCATATAAATCGAACAACCATTATTCTCGGATTTAAACAAGTAACCGTCTCGCAATAAACAAGATCCCGATATAATGTTCATGCTCAACGCAGGCACCAAATAACAATTATTTAAGTATAAAACTAATCCCGATGGTAGATGAAGAGGTAGCGTGCCGACCGCGATCACATCAACCTTTGATCCGTTTCCTACGCGTATCGTCACCTCGTTCTTCACTAGCTTCCGTTTATTCTGCAGCTCCTGTTTCGAGTTACAAATATGAGCAACCGAACCAGTATCAAATACCCAGGCACTACTACGAATACTAGTGAGATACACATCAATAACATGTATATCAGATATACCTTTCTTCTTGATGTTGCCGTTCTTCAAATCCGCCAAGTACTTTGGGCAATTCCGCTTCCAGTGACCTTCTCTCTTGCAAGAAAAGCACTCAAGATCGGCTTGGGTCCAGCCTTGGTCCTCTTCGTCGGCGTGGCAGCTTTCTTACCACCCTTCTTGAAGTGTCCCTTTTGCTTAGACTTGCCTTTCTTGAATTTGGTGGTCTTATTGACCATCAACACTTGGTGCTCTTTCTTGATCTCCACTTCTGCAGATTTTAACATAGCAAATAGTTCTGGCAACTCTTTGTTCATGTTCTGCATGTTGTAGTTCATCACAAAGTTCTTGTAACTTGGTGGTAGTGATTGGAGGATGCGGTAAACCCCCAAAGTATTAGGAATCACTATACCCAAGCTTTGAAGTTTATTCGCGTGCCCAGACATTTTGAGCACATGCTCACTGACGGAGCTTCCCTCTTCCATCTGGCAGTTAAAGAACTTTTCAGAAGCTTCATAACTTTCAATTGCCGCATGAGTCTCAAAGATTAATTTGAGATCCTCGACAATATCATATGGATCTGACTCTTCAAACCTTTTCTGAAGCTCTGATTCTAAACCATACAAGATAGCACACTGAACTATGGAGTACTGATTCTTCCGAGTGAGGTAAACATTCTTTACTTCATCGGTAGCATCAGCTGCAGGTGGGTCACCCAGCGGTGCATCCAGCACATAGGTCAAATTACCAGCTGTGAGGACAATCCTCAAATTGCGGAACCAATCCGCGAAGTTGCTTCCATTGTTTTTCAACTTTTCTTTCTCTAGGAACGCATTAAAATTGATGGTAGGGGCTGCCATTGATCTACAACATATTTGCAATAGTTTAGACTAAGTTTATGACAAAATTGAGTTCAAATTAATTAATGAAATTAAACTAGGTGAACTCCCACTCAAAACAACATCCCTCACATTGTTTTAGTGATCACACGAAACAAATCCACTACATCAACACCGATCATCACGAGAGTTGATATAGTTTCAATGGCGAACAATCATCATGTTCATCATATCTACTATATGATTCATGCTTTACCTTTCGGCGATCCGTGTTCCTGAGGCCATGTCTGTACATGCTAGGCTCGTCAAGATCAAACCTTAGCTAAGCAAATCTGGCTTGCTTACGTTGTATTCACCCGCGGAATCAAAGACACCCGATCATCACGTGGTGCTTCGAAGCAGCAAGCTTTGGCAACGGTGCATACTAAGGGTGAACACTTTAGAACTTGAAATTTATGTGCATGAGGGATCATCTTATAATGCTACCGTCGTCTACTAAGCAATACAAGATGCATAAAGGATTAACATCACATGCAATTCATAATATGTGATATGATATGGCCTTTCTTCTTTGTGCTTCCGATCTCCATCTTCAAGCACGAACATGATCTCCATCATCACCGGCATAGCATCAAGGTCAATGACGCTTCTTCATGGTTGTCGTCCACCAGCTTCAACTATTACAACTATTTTGAATAGACACGCAGGTCTTAACAGAAATTAAAGACAACCATATGGCTCCTGCCGGTTGCCAACTTACAATAAGGAACATTGCATACATCAAATATAATCACAATCATGGCCATATCACATCACTGCACACCCCTACAAAACAAAGTTAGACGCCTCTACTTTCTTTGCATATTTTACGTGGTTTGGGGCTTTCAATAAGTGTCGTTCTAACTTACGAACAAGAACCACAACATTGATACTAGCATTGTTGATCACCGTTGTAAATTGGATCTTTACTATGCTAGGAGAAACAGGCACCATAAAGCCACTTATGCAATCTGAGTTGCATGTCAAGCGTGGAGCAAGTCTCATGAACGATGTCATGTAAGGTTAGCCGCTTCATCCCAACATACCGCAAGATGCAAAGTACACAAAAAGCAATCTACAATAAAAGCATCAATGCCCACAATGACCATTGTGTTCTACTCGTGCAACAGATCTACATATAGACACGGCTCTGATACCACTGTAGGGGTTCGTAGCATGGAAAACAAAAATTTTCTATCGCATACAAACAAACAAGCCAAGATCTATCTACTAGATTGCAGCAACGAGTTGATGGAATAACTCACCCTCGAAGATTCCAAAGTGTTTAACGAGCAGATTCTCGTGGGTGATGTAGTCGTACTCTTTCCGATCTCAAGATCGCGTGAGACGATCCTTCCAGTACCACGTTCAGCAGCGCTCCATGATCGGTCACGTTAAATTTTCGACGAAGACCTTCCTCTCCTTGTTCCAAGAAAAGCAGAGGTTGTAGCACTCTCCTCGCGATTCCGGCAAGACTGGCGTGGTACCGGAAGTAGAGGGAAATCCAGGCTTCGCCAAGCCTTAAAAGCAGTATGGTGGAGCTTATGAGAGAGGCTATTAGTGGTCTAGTAATTAGACACACCAATTAGAAGGCTCTAAACCAATTAGAAGGCTCTAAACCGCTGGCTAAAGCAATTAGAAGCTCTAAACCAAAACGGCTCTAAACCGGAGATAGAAGATAGGAACTTGTGTGTGCTAGGAGGGGCAGCCCTGCCCCTCCCTTTATAGGTGGGAGGGCCGGCGGCCAAGGGGAGGAGTTCCTCCCCAAGTCGGCCTTGGGAGGTGCGCCGGCCAAGGGGAGGAACCCTCCTCCAACTCGGCCTCCACCAATCCTCCTCTTTTCCCACTTCCCAAAATTGCCGTTTGACTTTCAAACTAGCCGTTTGACTTTTCAATTTAGGATTTAAATAAATCCTTTATTTGGGACAGCAAGAACACTTAGTACATGATGCAATCATTCCAATATGTAATGACACATTCATGTACCCTTCCCCTCCGGAGTGCCGGACATCCCGGAACCTTCTAGAATGTTCCCGATGAAAACACCGGAATCATTCCGCTACTCTGAAACGGGACTTTACTTATATGAATCTTATTCTCCGGACCATTCCGGATCTCCTCGTGATATCCCGGATCCCATCCGAGACTCCGAACAACATTCGGTCTCTTTCTCATAATACCATAACTACTCAAACAACGTCGAATCCTTAAGTGTGTCTCCCTACGGTTCGTGAATTATGCGGACATGATCGAGACACTTCTCCGAACAATAACCAATAGAGGAATCTGGAAATTCATATGGCTCCCACATATTTCTACGATTACTTTGCGATCGAATGAACCACTTACATACGATACCAATTTCCCTTTGTCTCATGATATGTTACTTATCCGAGGTTATGATCGTCGGTATCTCTGCATACCTAGTTCAACCTCGTTACTGATAAGTACTCTTTTCTCGTTCCCGTGATATGTGATCCCTTGTGACCCAGTCACATGCTTGCAAGCTAATTGGATGACATTTCACCGAGAGGGCCTAGAGAATATCTACCCGTCATATGGATGGACAAATCCCACTCTTGATCCATGTGTTTCAACCAATACTTTCCGAACACTCAATGCCACCTTTATAGCCACCCACATTACGGTTGTGGTGTTTGATGACATCAAAGCATCCATCCAGTAAAGGTGATATGCATGATCTCATGGTTGAAGGAATTAGGTTACTATGTATCAGAAAGCATATAGCAATTGAACTATTGAAATGACTTGATCTTTATGCTACGCTTGTCTATAGGAGTATGTCCACCATATCATTCTCCTAACGATATGATCTTGTTGTTGATAACATCTCAATGTTCATGATAGGGAAACCACAATCATCAATCAACCAACAAGCTAGTGAAGTATAGAGGCTATACTAGGGACTTCAAATTAAGTTTACAAATCACACAAGTATTAATGGTTTCCTTGTTAATACTATTACAGCATGAATGTAAACATTTATCATAAACACAAAGATATATAATAATAACTACATTTATTATTGCCTCTAGGGCATATCTCCAACAGGCTACACCTCACAAGCAGAACGCACATTCCCCATGTGCTCTACGGGTATGTGGCATGCGGCCGGCAGGCCCCTGGCCCACATGTATCTGTGGTGCACTCTCACCATGTGCGCCACGGTTGTTATAGTTACTAGTAGGGCACTACCCATAGGTGAGTGATGCCTGTTTTACCCGTGGGGCAGTTCAACCACGTGAGCCACAGATGTGCGGATTACCTATAGCCCTTTTCCTAGTAGTGTTTGTAGCATGGAAAACAAAAAAATTATACCGCATGAAAACACAAATCATGATCTAATCTATGATCAAGCCAAGATCTATCTAGTAGATCGGTTCAACAAGTTCATAAAGTATTAACCCTCAAAGATCCAAAGCGGTTAACGAGAGCAGATTCTCGTGGGTGTTGTAGTCATTCACTTGCCGATCTCAAGATTGCGTAGACGATCCTTCCGGCGCCGCGTTCCGGCAGCGCTCCCGCAGTCGGTCACACGTACGATACTCAATGAAGACCTTCCTCTCCCTTTTTCCAGTAGGCAGCAGAGGTTGTAGCTCTCTCCTCGTGATTCCGGCAGCACAACGGCATGGTGACTAAAGTCGAGGGGAAATCCTGCAGGGCTTCGCCTAAGCCGGATCAGGTATGGTGGAGTAGAGAGAGCCTTGGGTCTAGAGTTTAGACACCGAGGGAAGAGGGCAGCCGGCGGCTAGGGTTTAGGCTAGACGGCAGCGGCAATTTAGACAGGGTCTAGGGCGCCGACGGCTTGGGGGGTAGCGGCGGCCTAGGGATTGGGTCTTGGGTGCCTAGGGCAAGGGGGATACCTTGGGTGCACCCCCACCCCTCCTTATATAGGTGGGGGGGTCCAATGGTGTTCCTAGCCTAGGTGGAAACCCTCCCTAACTCGGAAACAATGTTGGGATTTGACTTTTTCAAATTGGCGTTTGACTTTCAAACTAGAGTTTGATTTCTCTCTTCCCATTGCCCAGCCAAGTGACCTATTACATGATGCAACCATTCCACATTGGTATGTCACATCCATGTACCCTTCCCACTCTGGATCGGTGGAACTTCTAGACCCTTCTAGAACATTACGGTGAAAACACCGAAACCATTCCCGAACTCTGGAATTGGACTTACCGTATATGAATCTTATTCTCCAAACCATTCCAGATCTCCTCGTGATATCCCGTATCCCATCCGAGACTCCGAGCAACATTCATTCTCTTTAATCACATTCCATATCTACTAAACAACATCGAATATTTAAGTGTGTCTCCCTACGGTTCGTGAATTATACATACATGATCGAGACTCTTCTGCAATCAATAACCAATAGAGGAATTTGGAAATTCATATGGCTCCCACATATTTATATGATTACTTCATGATCGATACATACGATAACAATTTCCCTTTGTCTCGCGATACTTTACTTACCGAGGTTTGATCGTCGGTATCTTTGCATACCCAGCTCAACCTCGTTACCGACAAGTACTCTTTTCTCGTTCCCGTGGTATGTGATCCCTTGTGAGCCAGTCACATGCTTGCAAGCCAATTGGATGACATTCCACCGAGAGGGCACAAAGTATATCTATCTGTCATATGGATGGACAAATCCCACTCTTGATACATGTGCCTCAACACATACTTTTCAAACACTCAATGCCACCTTTATTACCACCCAGTTACGAAGTGGTGTTTGATGTCATCAAAGCATCCATCCGGTGATGGTGATTAACATGATCTCATGGTCGAAGGATTTAGGTTACTATGTATTTGAAAGCTTATAGCAAGTGAACTATTTAAATGACTTGATCTTATGCTATGCTTAACTATAGGAGTATGTCCATCACATCATTCTCCTAATGATATGACCTTGTTGTTAATAACATCTTAATGTTCATGATCAGGAAACCATGATCATATATTAACCAACAAGCTAGTTTAACAAGAGGCTTTACTAGGGACTCTTACATGTTTACCAATCACACAAGTATTAATGTTTCCGCTTAATACAATTATAGCATGGCATGTAAACATTTATCATAAGCATGAAGATATGATAATAATCACTTTATTATTGCATCTTGTGCATATCTCCAACATCTATAAGAGAAACTAATTGAGAAAAGAACCCCTCTTGGAGCCCTCCTACTACCACAACCATATTGCATATCATCTTGTTATTATTTTCTTAAGGTGGTTTGCAAGTACATTCAAAGTACTCACTGGCATTGTCCCTAGCTAGTAACTTGGTCAGATATCGATAAGAAGGTGAAGTTGATGACTATGCGATCTAGGACTCCTCCCAGTCAGCTGCCTGTAGGTTAAGGCATGGCTCGGGCTCTATGCTTTATGAAGTTCTGCTGGTATTGATTGAGGTAGCCTTAAGGGGAACTAAGGTATGACTTGTATCAGATTAAGTAATGGATGTATACTTTGATACTTGTCAGTTATGTGCCACGACAGACTGATCATGGGATCGTGGTGTAGGCATAATAGGGATCTCCGGAGGAAAAATCTAGGGTCTCATACCGTGCAAATGCAGAAAACCATTGAACGGATTCTTTTGAGGAGCCTCAAGTAGATCTTAAATTCCTATTGAATGAATTAAAGACATCCGGAAAAACTACATAATTCAATCCGATGAATCAAACGACTATTATAAGAATTAATCCTATAGAAATCCTATGATTCATACAATTCATAGAGTCTATAACTAGTTTTATTTTCATTTAAACGAAACATTACCTAAGTCAATTCAGTGAAATATCTTGGGCACATGAAGCCACTACACTACATATGAAGGAATAATTACTAGGATGTAGAGGATCCCAAACATGAACATTGTCATACAGAGTTGTGGAGAACACCAGTTAGTCATGGGTAATTCCATAATTATAAATGTAAGGGCTTAGGGTGTCGTTAAGAGGAAGTGGAAGAACTATCCATCCATCATAACCACCCTGAAGGACAACATTTCTGACGTCGAAGATTGCAACAAGCGATAAATCTTTATATCTCCCAGCAGCTGTGGGAACTTGGCAAATAGCAATCTTCTACATTACAACTACATGATTATTATCCGGCTAGAACGTTGTTGTCTTGTCGGTTGCTTGGAACAACAATGCTAGGATAGGAATATTGCAATGAGTATACATGTTGCAAAGCTCTAGCTTGCCTCTGAAACCAGCCGTTGCAATCCAATCTCCATTGGTGCCTACCCACTGCCCAGAACTATAGCCTAGTACCATAGCATCAGACGAGAACATGTCCAGCAGTGACAACTTGCACGGGTCGCTATCAATTTTGAAGTAATGCAAGAAATCATCTGGCGGTCCCTTGTCGAGGGGAAATGAAGAACACATGGGAGGCCAAATGGTAGTGAAGCATCCAATGTTGCACTAGCTTTCACAGATTCAAGAAAAAGTTTGGACGAACCGATTAGGCTAGCGGAGGTGATGATGTCGCATTTGGTTATGAGTTCTTCAAAGGGGCCTTCAGTAAACACATCGTGAAACAACTCAGAATCATGCTCACTGTTCTTCCTCACTGACGCCATCGCAAGGCAGGGTCTGTATTTTATTGATTGGGGTTTCAGAAGAGAGGGGGGATCAACGGCGACAACTCCCTGAGCGAGATGCGGAAGATAATCCAGAAGCGGCATATGGTGGCAGCGGCGACGCATGGTGTGGCATGGGAAAACACTGGTAAGAGAGGGGGACGGGGGGTTAACCGCCTTGGAGGGGGTCTAGGGAATAGGCAAGGGGGAAAAGGCTATATTAATCAACACTAGCATGCCCTTTCTCCCAAAAATAAGCCTCTACTTCTCCGAGTGAAAAGTTGCTGCCGTTGTCGGTGATGATGCTATGCGGGAGACCAAATCTCACCACGAAATCCCAGACAAATCTAAGGGAAGTTGCCCCATAAAGCTTTCTAATGGGTTTAGCTTCTATCGATTTTGTGAATTTGTCAACTGCTACTAGCAGATGCGTAAACACACACAGTGTTGTCTGCAACGGTCCAACCATGTCAAGCCCCCAGACTGCAAATGGCCAAGTTATTGTTGTGGTTCGCAATTCTTGAGCTGACACATGTGGTTGCCGAGCATAATACTAACACCAAACACATGTCTCAACCAGCTTGTCGGCATTCGCTTTCGCGGTCAGCCAGTATAATCCTTGCCGGAAGGCTTTGGAGACAGAAGATCGAGGAGCAGCGTGATGGCCGCTGATGTCTACACACTTCTATTCTTGTAGACAGTTGTCGGGCCTCCAAGTGCAGAGGTTTGTGGAACAGCAGCAAGTTTCCCTTAAGTGGATTACCCAAGGTTTATCGAACTCAGGGAGGAAGTGGTCAAAGGTATTCCTCTCAAGCAACCCTAAAGATACAAGAAGTCTCTTGTGTCCCCAACACACCCAATACACTTGTCAGGTGTATAGGTGCACTAGTTCGGCGAAGAGATAGTGAAATACAAGTGGTAACGGTTCATGAAAATAGCTTCTAACTTGTTGATGTGGGGTAACGTGTGTGAGTGAAGTAAAGACTAAGCAAGCAAACATGCAACAGATCAAGATGCAAACGGTGTTTCAGTGTTTAGAAACAAGGCCTAGGGATCATACTTTCACTAGTGAAAACTCTCTCATATAAATATCCTCTCTTCATGATACTACTCTTAACTACTCTCCGGTTGGACACTCTAATCCATGGTAGGGCTATAACAGCACACCTCAAAGTCCGCCTTTCCCAATCTAGATAACCCCACACTGTCACCTTGAGCGCTAGATGGTTCCAACAAACACCACAATTTCATAAAGACATCCAACTCCAAATATAACTCATAACAAATATATATGCAACCTAGCTTAAGTGCCACACACGGTGTGCACGCTGTCACTTTCACACACATGGGGACAAGCATAGATCTATTAAAGCACGATGAGTATTTATGTAGAATCAAGCCTAAGTGCCACCATGGCGTGCACGTTGTAACTGACACACACATGGGGAGAGCAGAGATCTAATGAATCACTTGAGTAGCAGAGTAGATCTACTTGATTACAAAGCTCATGACCACAACAAGATCACGCATAGAGAGAGATGAGCACATAGCTACCGGTAGAGCCCTTAGCCTTGAGGAAGAACTACTCCCTCCTCATCATGGGAATCAGCAACGGTGATGGAGATGGTGGTGGAGATCGATGGAGATGGCTCCGGGGGCACTTACCCGTCCCGGCAGGGTGCCGGAACAGAGACTTTCTGTCCCCCGAATCTCCCGTTCAGTGGCGGCGGTGCTGCGGAACTTTTCCTGGATTTCTGGTGGATTTAGGGTTTTCTCCCCGGGGCTTCTTATAGGCGCAGGAGGCAAGGTCGGTGGAGGTCCAGGGGGCCCACACCCCCTGTGGGCGCCACCAGGGCTAGCCCGCGCCTACGGGGGGTGCGGCCACCCTGGTGTCCTCCTCCAACTCTGCTTCGTGGTTCCATGTTGCTCCGGGAAAAATAATGACTTTGGCTTTTGTCCCGTCCAATTCCGAGAATATTGATTTTCTTCCTTTCTGGAACCAAAAACAGAAGAAAATAGGCAACTGGCACTGTGAAATCTTGTTAATAGGTTAGTACCAGAAAACATATGAAAAGCACCTCAAAGTGTGGACAAAGCAAAGTAGATACTAAACAAGCATGGAACATCAAAAATTATAGATACATTTCCGACGTTTCACCCGCAATCACCGAGATAAATCTCACGAAGGATATCAATACCTTGCTGCTAGGAAACACATTTTAGGTATACACCTGTGGTGCTTATTTTGTAGAGCTGCCCATTTATTATGGTATAGACCTTTGCTCGATGTAATATTTGCTGACTTTTGACCTCGTCAATGAGCAAAGTTCCATGTATGAGATAATCCATGAACGGTTTTGTCTAAGCCGGAGGGACTATTGTTACTGCATTAACAAATGAGTCAACTCTATTCGGGTTCTTGGGGTCCGCTCCCTTCACGGATGGGGTCCGTCGATGCTCTAGAAAAATGCCTGGCAGAATTGGTTTGCATCCCGACCCAAGCTTTGACAGTAGATCAGCCGCCTCATTTTACTCATTTTTTATGTACTTGACTTTGTAGCCTTCGAAGCACTTGGCTATCTCGTCTATTTCGTCTCTATATGCCACCATCATAGGGTTTCATGCGTTCTAGGTGCCAGCCACCTGCTGGGCAACCACGTCGGAATCTCCACAACAAACTATGCACTTGATGATAATATCCTTGGCTACGTGAAGTCCGTGAATGAGTTTTTCATATTTCGCCATGTTGTTTGTAGCCTCAAAGTGAATTTGCAGGACATTGTGTAGTTTTTATCCTGTTGGTGGCTGTAGCAGTACACTAGCCCCTGGCCATTGAGTAGCTTTGATTCTTCAAAGTGCATCAACCAATACTCTAGTTCTGGTACGGGAGTATCATCTGGCATCTCCGTCCAATCTGCAATGAAATCCGCCAAGGCTTGAGATTTGAAGCGTCGCGTCTCTTGTAGGTGATCTCGAACGTGGCAAGCTCAATTCCCCACTTTGCGAACCTTCCTGTAGCATCGCTATTGTTGATGATGTCAGAAAGTGGAGCCTTTCTCACTACTATGTTAGGGTGCTCTTGGAAGTAGTGCCTTAGCTTCTGAGAAGCAAGAAACAATCCATAAGCTAGCTTCTGGTAGTGTGGGTAACGTTGCTTGGACTCATCTTGATCTGGTGGTATCCTGAGTATGCATCTATAAAATATAGAAGTTCCGAGCCAGCCGTCGAGTAAATGAATTGGTCAATGTGAGGCAAAGCAAATGGATCCTTCGGACACACTTTGTTCAAGCAGGTGTAATCAACGCACATTCTTAATTCTTTGGTTCCCTTTTGTACACAAGTACATGATTGGCCACTCATTGTGTATGAAGGACTTCTCAGTTAAAACTAGCCTTACGTAACCTAGCTATCTCTGTGCCTATGGATCGTCTCTTCTCGTCCCTAAAGCGTCATAGAGGTTGTTTCACCAGTTTGCATTTTGGATCAATATTCAAGCTGTGCTCGACAAGTTCCCTAGGTACACCTTTCATGTCGGCAGGTTGCCAGGCAAAGATGTCCCTATTTTCATGGCGGAACTTGACAAGCGTGCTTTCTTATTTGGGATCCAGGTTTGTCCCAACGATGGTGAACTTGGAGGCATCGCCTACCACAAGTTCCATCAGCTTGGTTTCGATGGTGGCCTTTAAGGCGGGATCGGAATCAGAAACCTATTTCTTTGATGCTGGCATCTCCGAGGCGTCGACCTTGCTCTGGATCTCCTTAAATTCTTCGCTGTAGAGGACAGCTTCTACAAAGGATGCTTCTCCAATCTCACAGTCCCTTTCTTTTGAAAAGCTTCCGGATACGATGATGACACCATTTGGTCCGGGTATCTTGAGCTTGTTGTAGACGAAGCATGGCTTGGCCATGAATATGACGTGGTACACGCTCTTGAAGGGGACCACTTCAAAGGTCATGCATTCTTAGCGGTAATTGTTAACATCGCCAAAAGCGACCGGAAGCATGATGCACCCAAGGGACCGAGCTTCCCAGCCAGAAACTACGCCATGAAACACGGTGCTGGTACGCCGTAGGTTGGCCTTCGTCAAGTTCATTATTTGTAGTGTATCTAGGTACATGATGTTGATGCTACTTCCACTATCCACCATGCACTTGGTGAACTCGTAGTCGTCAATCAGGGGGTTGATAACCATGGCATACTAGTTCTCTGTTGGAATGATGTCGGGATGATCCTTCCTGTCCCATGTGATTGGAACTTTTGACCAGCGCAGGAACTGAGGAACTGGGTGTAGGGTGGCCATCAATATCCTCAGAGAGGTCTTCTGTGCCTGGACAGTTGGGGTGCCAAGGAAAATGTGGTAGACGGGGGCCTTCTTCTCGAAGGGGTTCTTGCCTTTGCCATCGCTCTTTTCGGCATGCTTAGGGTCAACGTCCTCGTCCATGTCACTTGAATCCTTGGACTCCCCTTCCTTATTATTCCCTTTGCCCTTGCCTCACAGTTGGTTCTTCCAGCTTCGTTTGTAGCTGGACTCCAGGTGTTCCTTGAGATCGTGGATGAACTTGCAATGGTGGTTGGTATGGGTGGATTTGCCATTGGAGTCGAGGTGTACAAGGCATGGCATGTCGTGGTACTCCTTGTATGTTTGGGGAATGTGGGGCACTGCCGGTATAGTATCACTATCGCGCTGCTACCCACGACCAGCCCCCCGGCCGCGGCCACGCTGTCCACCATCACCTCTGCCTACAAACTTCATGGCGACCATGTTGGAAGCTGGCTTTTATTCTAGATGATTATTCCGCTTAGTGATGTTGTTCCTCTTGGCTTGGGTTGGATTGGCGATTGCCAGCAAGGAGCCGCGGGCATCGTCATCGGCAGCCGTAAATTCACTGGCCAAGGAGATCATCTGAATGAGATCCAGCATGTGATTCTCCTATAGGAGCTTCAAATTATGCCGGAGCAAGGTGCCCCTTTCCAAACCATCAATGTAGGCGGCCATAGCGGTCTAATCGTGCACTCCTGTGTAGGAATTTTTATTATCCAGCCAACGAGAGAGGTAGGCTCGAGAAGTCTCGTCCTTCTCGTGGACACGCGCTGTAGATCGCCAACAGTGCAGGGGGTGTTTGTATGTACCCTCAAAATTCTTGGTGAACACTTCTTGCATGTATAAACAATTGCATATGGACTTCTCCGGCAAGTCGTCGATCCATTGGCGGTCCATGCATGTCAACATCAGTGGGAGGTACTTAATGGCAACGTTGGGGTTTCCCCCGGCGATCTCGACCGTGTTGCCGTAATGC
Organism: Avena insularis; assembly: GCA_023614405.1. Lineage (NCBI taxonomy): Eukaryota > Viridiplantae > Streptophyta > Magnoliopsida > Poales > Poaceae > Avena > Avena insularis. The sequence goes on from CM042689.1 coordinate 176,782,667, forward strand.
TGCAACCATATAGCTGGCTTGGCGGTGCCGTCAAAGGGCTTTATCGTCTTCTTAATATGGAAAACCTTGGGGTAAGTTGCGGTCCGTATCATAGGTCCAAAGCAACATGGTCTCAAGTATTTTCCTTCCCGGGCCTCCTGAATCTTGTCCAAACACGAACGTGCATCGTATGGCTCCGGTCTTGCTTTTCTTTATCGCCACCACAGGAAGGGCTGCGTGAACGACGCGGTCCTCCTCCATCATGGTGGCTTCTAGGGGGTGATAGAAGCGGAGGTGGTAGTGGGTTAGCCTTCTTGCCATTTCCCTCCTATGAATCCTCACGTCTGTGGTAGTTTCTTTTCGGGCACAGAGGGTCATGGCGCGACCTGCTCTTGTGTCCATGGTTGCCGCTACGCTCCCTGCCATGACAAGGATGCTCCGTGTTGTCACGAATGACGATGCCGCCCTAGGGCATCTAGGTGGAGGCATGCTTGTTCGGTAGTGAGCCTTCAGGTCTTCGTGATGCCGGGTAGATCGGGGCGGTGGCGGCGAGCGACGACAGTGAGCCTTGCCTCCGTGGTTAGAAGATATGTGGATAGCATCCTCCCTATTGCATGCGTCCCTTCTTCTTCGTTCTGATGAACCCGTCTGCGATCCAACATCATGAGGAGATCTTGCCCTCTGCTGTTTGGGAGCGCTAGACTGTCAATAGCCCTTTGAAGCTGTGCTCCGGGAGGTCGCCGCCGCCCTCCTTGGACACGCATTTTCCTCAGTGCTGTTTGGGAGCGCTAGACTGTCAATAGCCCCTTGAAGCCGTGCTCCGGAAGGTCGCCGGCGCCCTCTTCGGACACGCATTTTCCTCGGTGAGAAGATACCTGCAAAAGAAATTGTGTAGAGATCCAGATTTACAGGAAATCAAAATCACAACGTTCTGTCTAAAATTGATGACTTATATAGTATATGATATGAAAAAATCGATTTGCAGGGTAAAACTGATTGGTGGTAGCTCAGCTATTCAAAATAGTATTAAAAGTGATAAAGGTTAAACTTGAATAGAAACTAAACTTAGTTTCATTGATTCAGAACGAACAATATTTATGCAAATAAAATAAAATGGTGACTTGGTGGACACCCTGAGATCATGCAATAGTAGCTACAAGGGACAGAAACTAGTCCCCTGTTCAAAGCTTGTTGCATGACTAGCATTTGCAAAATTTCTGGGAAACTACTAATCATATCTCGTAAATCATATGAATAATCAGCAATTCAGCCACACGAGATGCAAATCATGCATTGTATCAATCAACAGGAGTCCAAAATTGTAGAACCTCACCTGGTATCGTGACTATTGTTTTATATCCTCCTAGAAGGTAGCCCAAATTAAATGCTACAAGCCAAAAAATACACGTTCAGGATCATAGTTACTTTCTCTAGTAGAACTCATTTTCAGATTGAACTCATTTTCTCTAGTGATTTTAAATACACAACTTTCAAATATAAACATTTTTTCTCTAGTGCTTTTAAATACACAACTATAACCGCCATCTTCTCTTGTCCCCGTTGTCGGCTGCTCCCCAACAGTCCACCCCGCTCTACCACATCCCGCCTGCCGTCGGCCGCTCATAAAGAGAAGGTATATCATATTTTTTCCTAAGAAAACATCATCTATGATAATGCCTAAGATCATAGATAATGGGAATTTCAGTAAACCAAGATCATCTATGATACTGCCTAAGCCTAACACTCATTAAAAATGATTTTGAAATTGATTCAGAGTATTTTCACAAATGTGTAGTTAAACAAAGACGGCAACAATATGAACAAACCACTTTATTCTTTCAGTTGGAAATCTCTGCTAACAAGGAACATGATAGTACTCCATAATTTGTTCAGATAGGACAACAAATATGAACAAACCAACTTTATTCTTTCAGTTATAAATCTCTGCTAACAAGCAACATGATTGTACTCCATAATTTGTTCAGATGGTCATGCTAGAAACATAAAATTGGAGATTCACACGGGATAGGCGCCATCTAGACAAGCACATATAAGGATTCGTAAACAAACAATAATATTGGAATGTAGTCCCTACACAGGAATGTACTCTTTGTATCATTCATTTCTTAAAAAAGGAAGTTGTTCAAGAAATATTTCAATTTCTTGATCCTAAACCATATATGAGGCAGAACATGTTGAGAAATATTTCATTGGTTTCATGGACAGTCTAATCTTCTCTAGTTCTAGTTGATAGAACTGGTACTTCATAATCAGTACCAGTACAACATGGACAAGCATTCTCAATTTGTAATAATTAAGAAAACTCACATACAGACACGATCCAGAAGCTACAGCAAGTTTGCATATACTTTACCCCACATGTTAATCTCAAGTAATATGTCTACTAGCTATTTGAATTGGGACATCAGATCATAAAAAGCTACTTGTGACTTGTGAGAGTACTCCATTTATCCACTACTTTATCCTGTAAGAAAAGAACGTTCATTGAATTATTATCAGAACTCAAACACCATTGTTTATTATCCAATAATAGCAAGACACCATGATCCTGGCTGTAAGATCCCTCCTTTGTAAAGGAAAAGGATCCCTATGATTGCAATGCTATACTCTGGATCATTGCTAGCATCCACAGTTTAAGATGAAGTACACAGAAACAAAGGTCATTTATTACATCCATTCCAGAGATAAAACATAGTCTTTTACAACTCAAGGCCACAGGCCTAATACAAGAGTTTGGAATAAGTAAATAAACATAAGTCTTCATCTTCATGTGCCACAGGCAAGCATGTTGAGTGTAGACTCATGACACCTAATCATCATCGGAGTAACCTGCAACATCACAAGTTACAGCCACAGTGGGTCAATACTTTGGAATAGTATTGGCAAGTGATACCTTAGTAAATTTTAAGTGGACTATATTACTATATGCATTTTGGCTAAGTGTAGCTTGGCTTGCTTTGCTCAAAATAGGTTTTTCCTATTAGTTGAAATCACTAAGTTTTTCTTTGTCAAAACTTTTCCCAAGAAACCACCAATAGACATTGGGGTCCTTCACCCTTGTTCACCCACAAGTTTTTACTTAGAAGTTGGAGTGATAAGATTCTTGATAGCTTCCATGTCTTGATTCTCAAGTTGTCCATTGCCATGGACTTGGCTAAGTACTTAGATTTTTCCATCTGCAGAGGTTGTGCACTTTTCCCACCAGACTTGGTTTCCCAAGACAGGACCTTTCAGAAGCCTTCCCTTAGCCAAATGGACGCGTTCCAACCTATCATCCCACTACCACCAACTGTCCAAATGACTAAGTTCTAGCAACCTATGTGATCTAGGCAGAGCCCATATTGCCAAGTGGCTGCACTATAAGCTTCTCAACACTTGGCCTCTAAAATCCCTTTGTTCCTGGGTGGCATACCACAAGTGAGATACACAAGGTAAACCATTTCCATGGGCCATGTGTAACCACTCAACCAAAAACCACCATTCAAGTCCCATTCCACCCAGGTGATTCATTGACTTAGTTGTTTTATTAAGAAAAACATAAGTCCAAAGACTTAGAAATATTTTCATCATAGCATGTATATACTTTACCACCCTTGTTTGCTACTAGCTAGGCTAAGCATGGCATAGTAACTTATCTTAGGAATTTCCTAGCAATTCTACAACTACTTAGGATTTCCCAACATGGCATTTGGCAAAAATAGTAACACATGCAAGACTTAGCAAAATATTTCTAATGCTTGTATGAAATATAGGGATGGAAATTTCATGAAGTACCACTTGTCTTGGTAGTGGGGAGAGTAGCACTCTTCACAATCACAGTCACTAGCACCAAAGTCTACACAAAGAATATAACCACAATCACATACAAGTCATATACAAACAAAAATATATATGCATGCATGCAAGAATGCTAAGTGATGATTTTTAAAACTCCACCAAGCAAGTGCATAGTACTGAATCATAACCAAGCCAAAATCTTGCCAATCCAAGTTTATTTAGCACTAAAACAAATTCCTAACCAATTTCTATACTCAAAATAGCCTTAAAAAAGTTTCTGCAAATAAAGTCATTTTAACAGAAACTATTCACTAAACACATTGCATAAACAGAAAGGGCTTGTCTTACTGATTCCAACGGTATAAAATTTGCAAAAATCTAACGTGGGAATCAAAAGTTATAGCCTAATCAAATTTGAATCTAAATCTATTTTAAATTCTGTTTTAAAATCAAACCCTAGCCACGTGTCTTAACCTTACTGGCACGTACCACTTCGCGCCGGATCACGCACACGAGCCATAGGATCTAAGTGGCGATGTGGTTCTATCGCGCGTTGGATCTAGATCCAACGGCTCTCGATCAGCGACCACGTTACGGGCGGCGCTGGTGGCGGCAGCGGAGCGCTCTGTCAGCGGCGGCGCTGGCGTTCTAGGTCGCTCGGGGAGGGAAGGGTGTGCTTACCAGAACCGCAAGGTCGAGACGAAGCTCAACGTGGAGGTGGCTGGGCAAGGGCGCACGAGGCTGCCGGAGCTCGTGAGTCGTCGTGCACGCCGGGTGGTTGCGGTCGGAGTTGTTGCCGAGGTTTCGTGTCGCCCTAGCACGAACCAGAGGGGTTAGAAGACGCACAAGACGAAGGCGAACAACCTAGTATGCGAGATGGGGCAACGGGTGCGCTCTGCTTACCGTAATTAGTCGCCGGAGTTGAGCGGCGGCTCGGTCAGTTGCGGGCACGAACGGGGATGGCTTCCTGGGTCACGATAACGCAAACAAAAGGTATCAGGAGATGCGCAAGATTACGCTGCGCACGATAGTTTGAACCAGAGAAAGGGGGCGGTCGAAGCTCACCGGAATTAGTCGCCGGAGTTCGTCGGTGCTGCGGGGTCTCGAGGTCAAATGCACGCAGCCTGGTGGCGGAGTGAGCGAGGAGAGTGGGGGGAAATGACCACGGCGGCGAGGGGTTCTTATAGCCAGATCAGGGGCGGAGATTACACACGCATTCATCGCCTATTAAGAGGATTAAAATCGCGGCAGAGGCGGGGAAGAAACGGGCGGCGACGTGTTCCTGCGCGGGATTTGGGGAAGACGACGATGATGTGGACGGGGCCCGCTTGTCAGCGAAATAAGCAGAGAGGGAGTAGGGTCCAGGCGTCATTGACTACGTGGGTGCGTCTGCGCGTGCGAGAGAGAGAGGGAGGCCGTGTGGGCTAGCTGGGCCGGTTCTGCTGCTGGGCTAGAATAGGAGCGCCTGGCCTTTTTCTTTTCTTTAATCCTTTTCTTTTTCCAGGATGAATTTTAGGAATGGTTTCCAAATGAATTCCAACTCTTTTTGAATTCAAAACTTTTTGGGATTTTTGCAGCGTGCAACAGTCTCAATTCTAGGCATAAAACTCTGTGCTCACTTTGAAAAGGCTTGGTCATTTTTGGAGAAACAAAATAACATGGACTTTGCACTTGATTTGCAAATGTTTGAAAATGGTTTTTGAAACCATTTCCATTTTATAAAGTTTGGTTCAAATTGCACACTCAATCCATTCAACAAGGGAGACAAACAATCTTGATTTAAATCATTCAAGCTTTCAAATGGGGATGGCCATTTGATTCAAGTTTGCTCACATAAAATGATAGCACTATGTGCTTCTGTTTTCTTGAAATGAGTTTGAAATTGATCTCAAATCTATATGCGTGCATGAATGATATGCAATCTTTGAAATCATGAATTTAGGGATGTTACAAATCTAACCCCCTTAAGGTGAATCTCGCCCTCGAGATTTGGATTGGCTAGCAAATAGGTGAGGGTGGTCTTTCCGAAGATCATCTTCTCTTTCCCATGTTGCTTCCTCTTCGGAATGATGATTCCACTGCACTTTGCAAAACTTGATAGTCTTTGTCCTTGTGACTCTTTCTGCAGTCTCAAGAATTTTGATAGGTTTCTCTTCATAAGTGAGATCACTTTCTAGTTGCACTTCCTCCAAAGGTATAGTATCTTTGAAGGAAGTTTCTTCCATTTCTGGGTGACATTTCTTAAGCTAACTCACATGAAACACATTATGGACAGCTGACAGAGATTCTGGCAATTCAATTTCATAGGCAACTTCTCCTTTGCGACTTAGAATCTTGAATGGCCCAACATATCTTGGTGCCAGCTTTCCTTTGACTCCGAATCTCTTCACTCCACGAAGTGGTGACACTCTAAGATAAGCTCTATCACCAACTTCGTAGGGGACTTCTCTACGCTTAGGATCTGCGTAGCTTTTCTGTCGGGACTGTGCTATCTTCAACCTGTCCTTAACCAATTTGACCTTCTCTTCGTATTCTTTGATAAGATCTGGCCCGAATAAACTTCTTTCTCCCACACCATTCCATAACAATGGGTTGGTACACTCAAACGGTGCCATCTCAATGCTGGCTTGATAGCTATTGTTATAAGAAAATTCTGCGTAAGGCAGACTTTCATCCCAACTGGCTCCATAATCTAGGGCACATGCCCTCAACATGTCTTCCTGAATTTGATTAGTCCTTTCTGTTTGTCCATCAGTTTGAGGATGAAAAGCAGTACTGAATTCCAACCTCATTCCCAATGACTCATGTAGCTGTCTCCAAAAATGGGAAGTGAATTGAGTTCCCCTATCAGACACAATACTCTTGGGCACTCCATGTAGACATACAATTCTACTCATGTAGATTTTCGCTAACTTAGCACTTGTATAAGTTGTCTTCACGGGTATGAAATGAGCCACTTTAGTTAGGCGATCCACTACTACCCATATGGAATCATATCCTGATCTGGTCCTTGGTAATCCGGTAATGAAATCCATACCAATCTTGTCCCACTTCCAATCAGGAATAGGTAGTGGTTGAAGCAAACCTGCTGGTTTCTGATGCTCTGCTTTTACACAAAGCAATATGTTTGGCGATGTCCCTCTTGAGATTATTCCACCAAAATCTTTCTTTCATGTCCATGTACATTTTGGTGTTACCCGGGTGGACAGAATATGGAGAGTTGTGTGCTTCCTGCAAAATCAGTTTCCGCAACTCCGGATCTTGTGGAACACAGATACGTTTCCCATGCCATAAAGTACCCTATTTGTCTTCATGGAAATTTTTAGCTTTCCCTTGGCCAATCTTTTCCTTAATCTCTTCAATTTCCTTTTCAGTCTTCTGAGCTTCTCGGATCTTGTCCAACAAAGTGGGTTGAACATCCAAAGACATGAGATGTCCTTTGGGCACAATCTCCAATCTGAGTTTTCTGAATTGGGTACACAAATCATCTGGCAATTCTCCTTTGGTAAGGCCATTCACAAATACCTTACGACTTAGAGCATCTGCTACAACATTTGCTTTACCGGGGTGGTATTGCAAACTTAAGTCATAGTCATTGATAAGCTCTAACCATCTTCTTTGTCTCATATTGATTTCCTTTTGGGTGAAGATATACTTCAAACTTTTGTGATCGGTGAACACTTCACAACGCTTCCCCAAAAGGTAGTGTCTCCATGTTTTGAGTGCATGGACAACAGAGGCTAACTCCAAATCATGAGTAGGATAGTTTACTTCATGAGTTTTGAGTTGTCTCGAGGCATAAGCTACAACTTTACCGTCTTGCATAAGTACGACACCCAAACCTTGATGAGATGCATCACAATAGACTTGGAAATCCTTTTCCAAATCTGGCAGACATAAAACTGGTGCTGTCACAAGTCTCTTCTTCAACTCCTGAAAGCTGACTTCACAACCTTCAGACCAAGCAAACTTTTTGTCTTTCTTTAACAATTCAGTCATGGGCTTAGCTACCTTAGAGAAATTCTCAATGAACCTTCTGTAGTAACCTGCTAAGCCAAGGAAACTACGAACCTCTTTCACTGACTTGGGAGATTCCCATTCAGTCACAGCTGAAACTTTAGCAGGATCAACTGCTACACCATCCTTTGTCATAACATGACCAAGAAAACCAACTTCCTCTAGCCAGAACTCACACTTGCTGAATTTGGCATAAAGTTTATGCTCTCTTAATTTCTCAAGTATCAAACGCAAGTGTCCTTCATGCTTCTCTTTGCTCTTGGAGTAGACTAAGATGTCATCGATGAAAATGACAACAAACTTGTCAAGGAATTCCATGAACACTTTGTTCATCATATTCATGAAGTATGCTGGAGCATTGGTCAAGCCAAAAGGCATCACAGTATACTCATACAATCCATACCTTGTGGTGAATGCTGTTTTAGGTATGTCTTGTTCTCTTATCTTGAGTTGAAAGTAGCCTGACCGGAGATCAATCTTTGAGAACACACATGCTCCTTCTAGCTGATCAAACAAGTCATTGATTGTCGGCAAAGGATATTTGTTCTTGATAGTTACCTCGTTGAGTGAACGGTAAACCTTTGACTTCTATCTTTCTTCTCCACGAACAAAATTGGGGCTCCCCAAGATGAAGAACTTGGTTGAATAAATCCTTTCTGCAACTGTTCTCCTAGTTGCTTCTTGAGTTCTTTCAGTTCATCAACTGACATTTTATATGGTCTCTTTGCTATTGGTCCAGAACCTGGTACCAAATCTATCAGAAATTCCACATCTCTATCTGGTGGCATTCCCGGCAGTTCTTCCGGAAACACATCCGGATACTCACTTACAATTGGCACACTATCTATGCTAACCCCCTGAAGAGAATTAAGCATACTCCTTTTTGCTTCAAAGCTGGTCTTGAATCTGATCCTTTTATTTTCTGGAGTTGTGAGTGAGACAGTATGGCTGGCACAATCTATCACTCCTTTGTACTTGGTCATCCAGTCCATTCCCAGAATGACATCCAATCCTTGGGAGTTTAGAATTATCAAGTTAACGGGAAACTTATACTTCCCAAATTCTATGACTAGATCATGACATCCTGAATTCACTATCATTTCTCCACCAGGAGAACTTACTTTTATAGGACACCCAATAGTTTCTACCGGTAGTTCATTTCTTTGAACAAATGCTCTTGATATGAATGAATGAGATGCACCAGTATAAAAGAGTACAAATGCTGGAATGGAATTGAGTCTGAACTTACCAGCAACAGCATCAGGTTCCTCATAGACCTCCTCCACATTGATGTGGTTTACCTGTCCTTTCTGGAAAGGATTGGGCTTGACAGGTCCTTCAACTTTCTTTTCAGGGCACTCATTTGCATAGTGTCTCATCTTCTTGCATTTGAAGCATTCAACCTGACTGATGTCTCTCTTAGCAGGCTGACTTCCACTTCCACTACCATTTCCACTGTGGTGGCTCTTATGTCCACTCTTGTGGTTCTTGTACTTGTCATTGTCATGACTGCGATGATGCTTGTTGTCATGACGGTTGTGGTTGTGGTGCTTGTTGAACTTCCCATGCTTATGGGATCCTGAGCTTCCGCTGTCATCATAGTGAGATTGTTTGTGAGACGATCCCGAGCTGTGCTTGTCGGAGTGCTTTCTCTTTCTACTCTCGACTTGCTTCATTTTGTTCTCCAATATAGCAGCCTTGTCACATAGCGACTGATAAGTGGGAACATATGCCACAGCCAATTGCAGATTTAGCTTATCATTCAAGCCTTCCAGAAATTTTTCCTTTCTCTTGGCATCTATGTCAACCTCATCCGGTGCATAACACGCCAGATTGTTGAACTCTTCAATGTACTCAGCCACGCTGCGGTGGCGCTGCTTCAGATTGTGGAACTCTTTCTTTTTTAGGCTCATTATTCCTGATGAGATATGAGCAGTGCGAAAGCCATCCTCAAAGATAGCCCAAGTCACCTCATCTATAGGAGTGGTGATTTGGAAGTTGTCCCACCAAGTGGCAGCTGGCCCTTCTAGCAGATGTGCTGCAAATATGACTTTTTCAGCATCCGTGCAGCCCACGGTTACTAAGTCCTTGTTTACAGAACGTAACCAATCATTGGCCACCATGGGATCAGTCGTCCCCGAAAACTTAGCTGGCCTCAATCTCAGGAACCTGGTGAGCATATCAAAGCCCGGAGGGTTGTTGTTGTTATTGTTGGGGTTGTTGTTGTTGTTGTTGTTGTTGTTTTGGTTCTGGATGAATGTTGTCATCATCTGCATTAGCTGTGTTTGAGTAGTCATCATTTGTTGCATTTCCGGTGTGATGTTGTTGTTGTTGTTGTTGTTGTTGGGGTTGGGGTTTGCGCGACGGGGAGGCATCTGTGGTTTGTTCAAATAGAGATAAGAATGAGATACCCATAGATGCTTTCATGCACATTACATCACATAAGCAAACACATAGCATGCAACACAAGGATAAAAATTCAACAACAATATAACAAGTTCACCAAGTAAAACACACAAGTAGCAAGCCATCCACATGTCGGATGGTCCAATAACAAGTTCTCAAATAACAAGTACGATAATAAAAGATAAACGAGTAGTCAAGTCTACTCATCAGCATCAATCTCCTCCTCGACAAAGGTAAGACCTGCGTTCTCCATCGCGGTCTTGTTCTCCTCAATGGTAGTGGTCAAGGACTCTATCTTGGCCTTGAGAGCCCTCTTCTAGGAACGAAGCCTCTCTATCACCGTCTGCTGCTGCTCTAGCTCGAAGTCCTTGGACTTCAGTTCTTCAGTCATGTCCCGGATCTTCTTGTTCCTATCCTGGACACGTTTCTCCTGACTCTTGAACTTCCTGTCCTGGGTCTCGAACTTCGCCTCCATTTCCTTGACTATCTCGTCCTGCTGCGCGAAGAGCTTGTCCTTCTCATGGCTGCACTGAGCTCGTCATTACTGAGCATGACATTGGTCATGTCCGTGTCCACGTGCCTAATGAGAGACTCTAAGTCCTGGAGATACAGACGTATCGGCTCTGCTGCGTCCCTCGAGTCGTCCTCGAAGTCGATGGACTCTCCATCCTCATCACGTCTTCCGAAGACATGGAAGTGGGTGCCTCTAACCTGTCGGGAGTGTCGTCCTAGCAGACGTCCTATCAGGTCCTGCATAACTACCTCCATGCCTCTCTCCCTGTCATCGTGCATAAGCTTGAAGACGATGGCCTCCGTAGTAGGCTCAAGGCGTCGCGGGGCTGGTTCACCTTGAAGCCCTAGAGGTCCTTCCTCTCGAACTTGGTGAGTGGATGCACCATGATGGTGGGAAGAGGGAGATTGAGCAAAGTGGTAAGCTCAACAATATGAGGACCAAAGCGGGTAACCTGGAACTCCTCAACAGTGCTGATGGTAATAGGCATCTATTTATAAGATAGAAAAGTTAGAACAACACAAAACAAGATAAACAAAAGTCATAACATCACATACATATCCTTGGAAAGCAAAATCGCACAAGTCATGCATACATGAATCCATTACATCAACCAAGGTCCAAACTTATTTAAGGTATCATTTTGGAAAATAAGGTGATAGGTGGTGGTCCAACTAACGAAGTACGTTTACAATCCTATCTCACTAGATCTGTTGGCTAACACAATGTTCCTAGAAGCAATCAGCCTATCTTGCTCAGATGATTCCATCACTAAGTCTATAATATCTCCTCTTAAGGTTTGGTTGGTAGCTTCCAACTCTTGGGTAAGTTCCTTCTCTTTCATCAAGTCTTTTTGGAGGTTGAGCATTCTGCACTTGACTCTAGCACTAAGTTCTTTGATAGTCCTCCAAGATGCTTCTCTTGCGGACTCAAAGAATGTGGTGTGCACCACAGTGTTGGTGTACATGCAGAATCCTGTTTCTTTGTGGTTGTCTTCCTTGTTTTTGAACAAGTGAAGTTGCACCCACCAGTACTCAACTCCTTCATCCAACACTGGAAAGCCTTTGTACATAGCTGCACCATGTATTTCCATTGCCACCATGAGGTCCTTGAGAATCTTGGGAAACTCTGTCTCACACTCCAAGGTCATGGTCATGAGTTGTCCTTTCTTTACGGCTTTGTTGATGGAGTTCATCTACAAATAGAGATGAGAAAGAGAAGATTAGAAAAGTTTACGAGAAGAATAGACAAGTGTAGAAGTAGTTGAATTTTTTCCTTAATGGTTTCCAATCCTAGGGTCATAATCCTACAGGCAACACAGTGCTCTAATACCATCTGTAAGATCCCTCCTTTGTAAAGGAAAAGGATCCCTGTGATTGCAATGCTAGTCCCTGGATCATTGCTAGCATCCACAGTTTAAGATGAAGTACACAGAAACAAAGGTCATTTATTACATCCATTCCAGAGATAAAACATAGTCTTTTACAACTCAAGGCCACAGGCCTAATACAAGAGTTTGGAATAAGTAAATAAACATAAGTCTTCATCTTCATGTGCCACAGGCAAGCATGTTGAGTGTAGACTCATGACACCTAATCATCATCGGAGTAACCTGCAACATCACAAGTTACAGCCACAGTGGGTCAATACTTTGGAATAGTATTGGCAAGTGATACCTTAGTAAATTTTAAGTGGACTATATTACTATACGCATTTTGGCTAAGTGTAGCTTGGCTTGGTTTCCTCAAAATAGGTTTTTCCTATTAGTTGAAATCACTAAGTTTTTCTTTGTCAAAACTTTTCCCAAGAAACCACCAATAGACATTGGGGTCCTTCACCCTTGTTCACCCACAAGTTTTTACTTAGAAGTTGGTTTGATGGGATTCTTGATAGCTTCCATGTCTTGATGCTCAAGTTTTCCATTGCCATGGACTTGGCTAAGTACTTAGATTTTTCCATCTGTAGAGGTTGTGCACTTTCCCCACCAGACTTGGTTTCCCAAGACAGGACCTTTTAGAAGCCTTCCCTTAGCCAAATGGACGCGTTCCAACCTATCATCCTACTACCACCAACTGTCCAAATGACTAAGTTCTAGCAACCTATTTGATCCAGGCAGAGCCCATATTGCCAAGTGGCTGCACTATAAGCTTCTCAACACTTGGTCTCTAAAATCCCTTTGTTCCTGGGTGGCATACCACAAGTGAGATACACAAGGTAAACCATGTCCATGGGCCTTGTGTAACCACTCAACCAAAAACCACCATTCAAGTCCCATTCCACCCAGGTGATTCATTGACTTAGTTGTTTTATTAAGAAAAACATAAGTCCAAAGACTTAGAAATATTTTCATCATAGCATGTATATACTTTACCATCCTTGTTTGCTACTAGCTAGGCTAAGCATGGCATAGTAACTTATCTTAGGAATTTCCTAGCAATTCTACAACTACTTAGGATTTCCCAACATGGCATTTGGCAAAAATAGTATCACATGCAAGACTTAGCAAAATATTTCTAATGCTTGTATGAAATATAGGGATGGAAATTTCATGAAGTACCACTTGCCTTGGTAGTGGGGAGAGTAGCACTCTTCACAATCACAGTCACTAGCACCAAAGTCTACACAAAGAATATAACCACAATCACATACAAGTCATATACAAACAAAAATATATATGCATGCATCCAAGAATGCTAAGTGATGATTTTTAAAACTCCACCAAGCAAGTGCATAGTACTGAATCATAACCAAGCCAAAATCTTGCCAATCCAAGTTTATTTAGCACTAAAACAAATTCCTAACCAATTTCTATACTCAAAATAGCCTTAAACAAGTTTCTGCAAATAAAGTCATTTTAACAGAAACTATTCACTAAATACATTGCATAAACAGAAAGGGCTTGTCTTCCTGATTCCAACGGTATAAAATTTGCAAAAATCTAACGTGGGAATCAAAAGTTATAGCCTAATAAAATTTGAATCTAAATCTGTTTTAAATTCTGTTTTAAACTCAAACCCTAGCCACGTGTATTAACCTTACTGTCGCGTACCGCTTCGCGCCGGATCACGCACACGAGCCGTAGGATCTAAGTGGCGATGCACGGTTCAGATCAAAACGTAACGCTTCGCTAAGTGGTTCTATCGCACGCGTTGGATCTAGATCCAACGGCTCTCGATCAAGCGACCACGTTCTGGCGGCGCGCGGTGGCGGCGAGCGGCGGAGCGCTCTGTCAGCGGCGGCGCTGGCGTTCTAGGTCGCTCGGGGAGGGAAGGGTGTGCTTACCAGAACCGCAAGGTCGAGACGAAGCTCAACATGGAGGTGGCTGGGCAAGGGGCGCACGGCAGGGGCTGCTGGAGCTCGTCGGAGTCGTGCACGGCGTCGGGTGGTTGCGGTCGGAGTTGTTGCCGAGGTTTCGCGTCGCCCTAGCACGAACTAGAGGGGTTAGAAGACGCACAAGACGAAGGCGAACAACCTAGTATGCGAGAGGGGGCAAGGGGTGCGCTCTGCTTACCGTAATTAGTCGCCGGAGTTGAGCGGCGGCTGGGTCAGTTGCGGGCACGAACGGGGATGGCTTCCTGGGTCACGATAACGCAAACAAAAGGTATCAGGAGATGCGCAAGATCACGCTGGGCAAGATAGTTTGAACCAGAGAAAGGGGGGCGGTCGAAGCTGACCGGAATTAGTCGCCGGAGTTCGTCGGTGCTGCGGGGTCTTGAGGTCAAATGCGCGCAGCCTGGTGGCGGAGTGAGCGAGGAGAGTGGGGGGAAATAACCGCTGCAGCGAGGGGTTCTTATAGCCAGAGCAGGGGCGGAGATTACGCACGCATTCATCGCCTATTAAGATGATTAAAATCGCGGCAGAGGCGGGGAAGAAACGGGCGGCGACGTGTTCCTGCGCGGGATTTGGGGAAGACGACGGTGATGTGGACGGGGCCCGCTTGTCAGTGAAATAAGCAGAGAGGGAGTGGGGTCCAGGCGTCATTGACTGCGTGGGTGCGTCTGCGCGTGCGAGAGAGAGAGAGAGGGAGGCTGGGTGGGCTAGCTGGGCCGGTTCTGCTGCTGGGCTAGAATAGGAGTGCCTGGCCTTTTTCTTTTCTTTAATCCTTTTCTTTTTCTAGGATGAATTTCAGGAATGGTTTCCAAATGAATTCAAACTCTTTTTGAATTCAAAACTTTTTGGGATTTTTGCAGTGTGCAACAGTCTCAATTCTAGGCATAAAACTCTGTGGTCACTTTGAAAAGGCTTTGTCATTTTTGGAGAAACAAAATAACAGGGACTTTGCACTTGATTTGCAAATGTTTGAAAATGGTTTTTGAAACCATTTCCATTTTATAAAGTTTGGTTCAAATTGCACACTCAATCCATTCAACAAGGGAGACAAACAATCTTGGTTTAAATCATTCAAGCTTTCAAATGGGGGTGGCCATTTGATTCAAGTTTGCTCACATAAAATGATAGCACTATGTGCTTCTGTTTTCTTGAAATGAGTTTGAAATTGATCTCAAATCTATATGCATGCATGAATGATATGCAATATTTGAAATCATGAATTTAGGGATGTTACACTGGCAGTGTATTTTTAGGCTTGTAGCATTCAATTTGGGCTACCTTCTAGGAGGATATAAAACAATAGTCACGGTACCAGGCGAGGTTCTACAATTTTAGACTCGCCGTTGATTGCTACAATGCATGATTTGAATCCCGTGTGACTGAATTGCTGATTATCCATATGATTTACGAGACATGATTAGTAGTTTGCCAGAAATTCTGCAAATGCTAATCATGATACAATCTTGTAACAGGGGACTGGTTTTTGTTAAAGTACAAGCTGTTCATGTATTATGTTGTCACGCTTCAGTGTTGTGCTTGACTTAATCTTGGTTAGTTAGAGTCTCCTGTAGCCACTCGCCGTTGATTGCTACAACGCATGATTTGAATCCCATGTGACTGAATTGCTGATTATCCATATGATTTACGAGACATGATTAGTAGTTTGCCAGAAATTCTGCAAATGCTAATCATGATACAATCTTGTAATAGGGGACTGTTTTTTGTTGAAGTACAAACTATTCATGTATTATGTTATCACGTTTCAGTGATGTGCTTGACTTAATCTTGGTTAGTTAGAGTCCCCTGTAGCCACTACTGCATGATCTCAGGCTGTCCACCGAGTCACCATTTTATTGTATTTGCATAAATACTGTTCGTTCTGAATCAATGAAACTAAGTTCAGTTTCTATTCAATTTCAACCTTTTATCAGTTTTAACACAATTTTGAACAGCTGAGCTACCACCAATCATTTTTACCCTGGAAATCGATTTATTTTGGATATCATCTACTATATAAGTCGACAATTTTAGACAGAACATTGTGATTTTGATTTACTGTTTCACTCAGCAAATCTGGATCACTACACAAGTTGTTTTGCACGTATCTTCTCAATGAGGAAAATGCGTGTCCAAGGAGGGCACCAGTGACCTCCCGGAGCATGGCTTCGAGGGGCTCAAACGGGGCAATGACGAGTGTGAACAACGGCGGCGATGTTGCGATTGAGTTGGTGTCGAGGAAGAGGATCCCCAAGCTCGACGGTCGACGGTGGCGGCCATGCTAGACAATGTAGGCGCGGCCGAGCTTGATAAGGTCGCCCGCGAGGCTGGCCATGGTAGGGGAAGGGGAAGCAGGCCGGTAGGCCGGCCTGCTGGAGCCCTCCACGGGATCTCAAACAGAGACTAGAGTGGCTTCAGACTCCCCTCACCGAGGAGCTACAGACGGCGACAGCGGTCGTCCCCGACACAAAGAAAGACACTGATTTGATTTGGACCGATTGTCAAAATGATGTGAGCGTGGGAGTAGGGTTTTGTAAAGTTGAGTTAATGTAGAGTCGCGACCATTAATTCGGGCCAGAGAGAGTATAACATTTGGGTTAGCATATAAGCTTAAACCATTAAACTTTTGCCTATGCTATTAAAAGACAAAATAATTAATATCTTTTAATTCATAAATTGAAATTCGACAAATGATGTGTATAAATTGATTAGCTCGACGAGCCCATTCCAACTATGCATTACATGATATGAATTTAAGCATGCATCTTATAAATATTAATGGGGCAGCAACGTTTATGAGAGTAAAACATGACTAAAAACTTAATAAAATGCTTTCATCTTGTACCCCACACCTCACCCTTGCCATGTTATGTTATACCATGTAAATTGTGCATCATATCATCATGGCATACCTTGTTTGATTATTGCATATGATTTATATGATTGTGCAATGTATTTATTTCGGCCCCTTGTGTGTTTGGTTTTTATCCGGATAGAAGCCGAGCAAGGATCTTATCAGGATACTCATGAGTTTTAACCGGAGCCATCTTATTCCGCAATTTAACTGCCAGGCAAGCATTTCCCCATGCTTGCACTATATATAGTACCTACTGCATCTATCATATTCTTGCATCATTGAGTCGTGATCCGAATGAAACTGAATCCCAAGTATTGCATAGCCTTACTTTTAAACTCCACCCAAGATTATTCCCTCCATCCTATGAGCCATTACTACAGGAGTTGTTTGAGCCATGCTAGTCGTAAAATTGCATGTGTAGGGTTTGTGAAGAGTCTATGAATAACGAGGTACCTAAACATCTAAACTGTGTAGTAATGAGATAACTAAAGAAAGAGGCACTAGTGGGCATTATCTGTTATTTGGTTCTTTAAGCTCACTTTGTCCCGTAGGACCCCGAGTACTTGATTCTTGTTCCTTGACTATCGCACTATCCGCATGCGGGACCATGAATCTCCTTAGTCCTAGCTTGAGTCATATTTAATTTCTTGGGGCCACAACTAGTTTGGGGTGTTATTGCTATCTTGTACTTATGCCATGTTTTACTGCTTATTTACTACGGTTGCTTGAGGAGCGTTTACTAATGTAATGTTTTGGAAAGTGGAATGTTTTCATGGTATTGACAAGCCTAGTCACACTTTCAGGTTTCCAGTCGTTTACAGCCATTAACACAAACCTCTGGGTCCGTCTCGGAGCCGACCAACTTTGTCACGGGTTACTTAGTGGGGTGGCCCCCTGAAATCAACTATGAATCTTGCGAATGCTTTGTCGTGATGCTTCATTGGGTTTTCATTTGTTTTTTCCGAGGTTGATCGTGCGTGTGTTGCTATTTGTGCACCCCTGCAGGGTAAATCTTTCTGAAAGCCGTGTCCATGGTTATGGAGGACTTGGAGCACAATTTCTCGATCATAGACAAGCATAACTAAAGTACCTGTTTTAAATTGACTAAAACTTGACCAGTAATAGTGCAATATTCATGGAATGATTAATAAAACTGCCAATGGAAGGGATGTTCTTCCGCCTTCTCGTTCAGGGACGGGGAGGTGGGCGAGCAATCTTTATTTATGTTCATCTATAAATGTTGGGGTAATTAACTGTTGTTTATTTAACGAGCGTCCATCTATCATTGGTTAGGCGGATATTGTAGCGTGTCTCTATAGAACTGCTAGGCTTTACTTTCGCTGCAATTGCGTCACCCTCAAGTTGTTCCCTTTAGATGCATAAAGACTTACTGAGCCCCTTAGGGTCTCACACGATAAAATATTGGTTCAGATGGATAGGTATATCCGTAGGAGGGTCACTGGGTGGAGGAGACTGATGATGGTGGCAACGACCATCCACTGTAGAGATTCCGGGGCATGGAGATCTTAAGATCATGTGGGCGGGACGTGCTTATTTTCAGGGAGTCTTATGCCAATTTTCTTCTTATCTGTACTTAGATCTTGTCTTCCGCTTCAACTTGATACTCTGATGTATGTTGTATGAGGATATATCCTAAACTATTAGAACTATCTAGTATTTTGGATCTTGCCATATGGCGTTGAATATTTCTATTTCTTTTAGATGGTATGGCTCTGATGTACTCTTGTATGTCACTGAAATACACGCTTGTGTATGTTTTGATTCGAATGTCTGTCGACTACGCTGCTCGCACTTGATACGATGTTCTTGCAAAGTGGGTGGGATGGTTGGCCAGTACTGTGCCCTGCTCCGCTTAGACGGGCCTGCACGTGGGTTGCCCTTGGGCCTCCGCGGTAGTACCACCTCATGCACTTTGGGTTCTTGCTAGCTTGTTTCTTAGAGCGTAGTGTCCGGGGTATTATATCTGGTATCAGAGCCATTCCGCCCTTCAGGGTCTCATCCAAGATGGTCGTTGTCAGTCTAGAAAATATTTTTGGTAGTTATGTATATTAGGGTAAAACTAAACGTGAGAGTAGGACTGCTTCCATTTTTCTTCTTACCCTCCCACCCACCCTTTCCTGGTAAGGAAGTGGTACGTTTATCAATCCTCTCCTAAAGATTCAAACTAGGATTCACATGTTCTGGGTTTCCGTAGTACCATAGGATGTGTGTTGTTAAATCGTTTTGTCTATATGTTGCATCCAACTTGTTATTATAATCTGCCTTTGGTTATCAACTATTCGTACATTCCATACCGACAGGCTTTTATAAACCGACGCGATCTATCTGACTCTTTGAAAAACTATGCGATCTGTCTTACTCTTTGTTACCGACATGATCTAGTTAGGGGTGTTCGATCTTTAAGTATGCAATGTGGAGTTGCTAACCATCATTTGTTAAGTGGTTTTGCACAATTAAGTGATACTATTGTTGGAGTTGGGTTGCACGCGTTTTCCTATTTATGTATAGGATAATGCTTGGAGTGTGGGATGGAGTCATGACCATACCACTACTCTTGCCATTCGCTCTTGTACGTTGAATAGGTGGACTAATGCGATTTTACTATGCTCAATGGAAGATTACAATGCTAAAAATTGCGGAAATTGTTTCTTTGGTTCATTCGTGTTTCACACTTCTTTTCAGTCGTGTGCGGTATGTTAACAATCTCCTAGGTTCTATGAACTTTGTTTGATATTTTAATATCATCTTAGTAAATTGTATCCTTTAATCATGGTTAATTCCATTTTAGTGCTATTTTGGATTACTAAACATTCTCCATTATGGTACTAATGTAAATATTTCATCTATAACAGGATGGCGCCCCCACCGCTTCGCGGTAATGATGTCGATGTTCCGGGCTTGCCAGAGTTGGGGGCTTCCCTTATTAGTATTGCTACTACTCTGGAGATAATGCAGCAAAACCAACTGACGTTTGAAGAAAGTGTTAGGAGGAATGAATTTGCTCCACCTCCTCCGTCTCCTCTGCCTCAGCAGCGCAGCAACCTGAAGGACTTCTTAAAGTTCAATCCTCGCATTTTAAGATGACAGTTGAGCCATTTGAAACAAACGACTGGCTCCGCGAGACCATCAAGTTCCTTGACACCGCTGATGTGGCTGAACATGACAAAGTCAAGTTTTTTACTCACCTTCTGCATGGAGAGGCCGCACTTTGGTGGGAGGGATATCTGAGGGAAAGCCCACCTGTATTTTAGCCATCATGGGATCAATTCACTGATGCCTTAAAGGAACAGTACCTACCTGAAATCGTGATGGAAACAATGAAGGAAGTGTTTCTGAACCTGAAGCAGGGCAATGACAATGTGAACACTTACATAAAAAATTTCACCAATATGTCTTGCTATGGTAGTGAAGAGGTTTGTGATGACAAGAAGAGGCAGAAAAGGTTTCGTCAAGGTCTCAAAGCTTCGATCAAGTAGGCCTTGGCTCATGCTACCCCAAGCTCCCTGCTTAAGCTACAACAAGGGATCTCCAAGATTAGTCGAGCAAGCAAGCTTATGAATAATCTAAGAAGCAAAACCGTGATGTCGGGTCCTCCTCTGGGGCCGCTCCTTCTAATCGGCATGTGTGGGTTCCTGCTACCACACCATCACTTCCTCCTCCTCCAAGACCAGCAAGCTTCGCTCCAAGGCCACCGCACTCTCTCAACACCGCACATGGGGGTTACAACAACCATTACCCAAGGGATCCATTTGGTGGTTACTCCGCTGCACGCCTAAGTGGTGCTGGCTTCACGTGTGGAAACTTTGGGCACCAGCAACGGAACTGCCAAATGAAAAACAACAAGTCTCTCCCCCCACCCCACCAAGATCTGCTTCTTCTGCTTTAGTTCGGGCACCTGCTCCACGGGCTGTCAACACCAACAACAAGCCCGGGCAGCCACTGCTCGAGTCAACAATGTCAACATGGTTCAAGTTGAACATGCTCCTGGAGCTGTATTGGGTACGCTTCCCGTCAACTCAGTCTCTGCACGAGTATTATTTGATACTGGGCATGGCATTCGTTTCTGTCTTATAAGTTTGCAAATGAGAATGAATTGTCCATCAATCCTATAGCCAAGAGTTTAATGGTTCTTTATCCTGGAGCCTAGATGATATCTTCCAAAATAAGCAATGGTAACCACATTCAAATTGGTGGCTCTTCTTTCATGGCCTCTCTAATTGTTGTGGGCAACTCGGACATCGATATAATTCTGGGCATGGATTGGTTAATGGAGCCGTAATCAATTGTGCTGATTACTCGGTTTCCTTGAAGATTCCAGAAGGCCACATTGTCTATTCTCCAAGGCTAACTCCTGCTCTCCAACTCTATTCTCTAGGTGTTCAGAACATGGATGTTATGGACGCTCTCTAAAGTGTACTAGCGGTCTGTGAGTTTCCGGGCGTATTTCCTGAAGAGCTACCAGGTATGCCTCCTGATCGTGAGGTTGAGTTTGTGATTTAACTAGAACCTGGAACCGCTCCTATCTATAAGAGGCCTTATAAAATGGGACCTAATGAGCTAGCTGAACTCAAGCGGGAGCTCGACAAGCAAGAAAAGTTGGGTTCATCCAGCATAGTACTTCTTCCTTGGGTAGTCCAACAATCTTTGTCAAGAAGCGAGACCGGACTAATCGACTTTGCGTTGACTACCGAGCTCTCAATGCAAAAACAATCAAGAACAAGTACCCTCTTCCTCGAATCGACGATCTCTTTGATCAGCTAGCTGGAGCTGTGGTGTTCTCTAAGCTTGATTTGAGGAGTGGATACCATAAGATCAAGATTTGCAAAGAAGATATTCCTAAAACAACGTTCACAACTCGCTATGGCATGTATGAGTACATGGTCATGTCCTTTGGTCTCACCAATGCACCTGCTACATTCTCTAGGCTCATGAACTCGGTCTTCATGGAGTATCTAGACAAGTTCGTGGTGGTTTATGGTACGCCTGGTTGATGTAGGTGCACTTCGTCGGGAAACCCCAAGAGCAAGGTGTGAAGCAGCACAACAACAAGTCTTCCCTCAGTAAGAAACCGAGGTTATCGAACTAGTAGGAGGAAGGAAATGTCACACAAGTATTGCAAGCAACGCGGAAACCTGCACAACACAAACTCAAGACTTTGCGCCAATGAACAGTGAGGCTGTCAATCTCACTGTTTGATGTAACAAAGGATTAACTATATGGCGTGGAAGGTGATGATGGTTTGCAGCAAGTAAACAGGTAACAGTGGAAGATGTATCAATGGTAAAGATTGGACCGGGGTCCATAGTTCACTAGAGGTGCTCTCCTTAGATAAACAACATGGCATGAAGGGTAAATGAATTACATCAGGGCAATTGACAGGAACTGAGCAAGGCATAACAATGCAATACTATACAAAAATATCCTATGAGATTCGATTGGGCAATACAACAATACATAGACCGCCATCCAACTGCATCTACGACTAGAAGTCCACCTTCAGGTTATCATCTGAACCCCCACCAGTATTAAGTTGCAAGAAACAGACAACTGCTTTAAGCAAAGTGTGTAAGGTAAACAATCCACTTGTTCCATGAACAAGAGACCATTGTTTTCTCCCTATGGCAACAACACATCTACAACCGAATGTCACTTCGCTTGGAAACTAGAGGCATGAACCCACTATCGAGCATAAATACCCCCCCCTTGGAGTCACTAGCAACTACTTGGCCAATATAGCTACTAACAACGGAGAGCATGCAAGATCACAAACAACATAGACATGATAGAATCAAATAGACAAAACCATTAATCAGTTGACATAGTAATCTCAATATCCATCGGATCCCCGCAAACACAACATGCATGATTATAAATAGCTTAGATCTTGATCATGAACGAAGCTCACAAGATCTATACATGAAAACACAAGGAGGAGATACAACCATCTAGCTACTACATGGACCCGTAGTCCAAGGATGGAACTACTCATGCTTCATACCGGAGGCTCGCATGATGAATAAGAAGGCCTCCAGGATGATCTCCCCCAGATCTAGGGATGATGGTGGCGGCGGCTACAGACGGTTTCATGGAGTTTTGATCGGGTGCCTAGGGTTTCTGCATCGGGGTCTTCATATAGGCGAAGGGGCGATCCAGGGGGCCACCAGGGCGGCTGCACCCCCCCATGCGTGGGGTGGGCCCACCCGCACGACCAGTGGGTGTGGCCCCCTGGTGAGCCTTCTCCGTCTCGTCTTCTGGCTTCGTGTTCTCCACGGTAAAATATTGACTTTGGCTTTTGTCCTGTCCAATTCCGAGAATATTGATTTTCTGCCTTTCTGGAACCAAAAACGGAAGAAAACAGGCAACTGGCACTGTGGCAACTTGTTAATAGGTTAGTTCTAGGAAACATATAAAAACACCTCAAAGTGTGGACAAAGTAAAGCAAAGTAGATAGTAAACAAGCATGGAACATCAAAACTTATAGATACGTTTCCGATGTATCAAGCATCCCCAATCTTAACTCCTGCTCGTCCTCGAGTAGGTAAGTGATAAAAGAACAATTTTTTAGGTGACCTACACCATCGAAACCAAGATCAAACCATTTGCAAGCATTGAAAGCTGGTATCAAAGAACTCTAAACATGTGCATGAAAGATGGAGTTCTAACAATAAGACAAAGTAACTATGCATGCAACATGAAATGCTACAAACAAAGATCATGAATAACATGCATTGAAAAACGTTTGTTTGTTTTAAATACGAAAAACATGGCGTAGTGGCATTCAACTTGTCCCTTATAGAGTAGCAAATAGATGCATAGGACACCTTCAAAGTTCATAAGAGTGACGAGATACAAATAGCAGAAGAACAAGCAATATCACAATATGCATCAATCAATAAGTTTTGGGACACTACACACATAATGGCAACTATGCTCTCTTAATGGTGCCTAAATGATAGAAGGTGGAGACTTAATATAATAGTGGAAGAAAGACCCTTCACAAAGGAAAGCAGGGATTTCAAGTTTCAAAAATAGCTTCCAAAAATTATGGTACTGGTTAGCTTTCAGCCCTCATTGCCCCTATCATAAGCATCTTGAAGTGATTAAGGTTAAAGTGAACAAACTATGGAGTATATGCTTGACAAAGTATAACCTGGCAATCTCATGTCCTTTGAATACGAGGGCCACACCTCATGCTACTCAACTTTAGTCACCTATAAGTTCTTGTCATAGTAAGTATATGCGTATCATAGAGAAATGCCAACGGGGTACCCCTTGCACATGGTACAAGAGCTATCCCATAACCAAAATGACAAGGCAAGCAAACAATGAGCATCTCAGCGATCTTTTTATTTACTATGTGCTTAGCTTTTTATTGAGGATGCTTCACAGAATGCTCATTATGGTGATGCTACAAGTTTCCACCATGATTAGGCATGGCTTAGGCTAGCGGCCCAGGCGTTTCTCTAACACAAAATACATAATTCCATGGACTTACAAGCTCCCTCTTTATTTCACACTGGTGACATCCATAGACAAAAAAGCATGATATCAATTGTGTACAAAGTACAAGTGCAATGTTGAAAATGTTCCCCATGACATCATGGTTCTGCTAATTCCAACGTATAAGTGCAAGCATATACAACATAGACGACACAATGGTCCAAGTTTATTAGGGGCAAAGAATATAAAGTGTGTCATCAAGTTCGTGAGGGCTTTAATCACTAAGTTTTCTCATAACAAAATACTTTTTAATTGGAAGATAACTGAAAACAAGAATATACTTGGAATGGTGTAACACACCATGCGTTGGAATTTATAGTGGACACTTTTGAATAACTTGGTTTCTTGGAAGTTGGAAGCATGAGTAGAGCTTACTCATACAAGTGGAGGCTATCAAAAGACTAGGAGCAACCAACTAAGAGACCAATAATGGCCATAATCATGCAGAGCAACAAAACATTACTAATCAAAGCATAGAGTGGTACTACAAGTCAAGGAATACATGATCATAGAAGCTAGGATGACTGGTTCATAGTCATAACATGCTGTGAGCATGTTCCAAGTCAACCCAAACAAAGCATCAAAGGAGAATACCACAATACTATGCTTTTGTATGCTAAAACAACGCATAATTCTTTCAAGGCACACTAAGCAATCCCAATTGTTTGGAACAAGACATGATACAGCAAAAATCACTAAGCATAAGGTCAAAACAACACCTAGCATGTCATGCTAAAGTCTAAGTCATAGTTAATGCAAGCTCCTCTTGCACTTTCAAGCAAGAACTTTCTACTCCTTTCCAACACCAATCAACCTATTTGAAACAACACAACGAGAACGGGGGGTTCAAACTATTTTATTCAAGCAAACTAAACAAACTAAGCAAAGCAAACAAAAAATAAGAAGCTCCAAGAACAACACAACTGTGCATGAAACAATAAAAACGAAGTGTCTAGATAGACCTGAGCTTTTTATTGATGAAGAAGGGGATTCCAAGATTTGATGCTTGTAGATATTTCTTGGGGTGACAACGGGGTGGCATCCCCAAGCTTGAGATTTTGTCCATTCTTCATCTCATTACATCATTTTCTCTCTACACCTAAATTTTTTTCTTCATACAAAACTTCACACAATCTTCATTAGCAACATTAGTGTATTCAAAAGATAATAGACCTTTAGGTTTAGCTTTGGAATAGCAAAGTTTCACTAAAAACACAAGCTACTGTAGAAACAACTTCAAAAAGCTCAATTCCCCAAAAGATAACTAAAATAGGAATCAATAAGAATCAAATGCAAATAATGGCAGAAATCTATCAAAACAGACTAGCAGGTAGAAATCCATTTTTTCGAAAATCTTCTGTTGCTCAAATAAAAACGTGTTGAACTAACTAAAGTTAGCTAACATACTGGGGGATGTATTCGTAAATTTTCAGCTCAATCCGACTTACATAGACTCCTCACGAATTTTTATGGTGGAGGACAGAAATCTGTTTCGGGATATCAACTCCCCAAATCTTAGTTCCCTCTTATTAGAGGTCATTCTTGGCACAAAAAGCAAACAAAAGGGATAAGGAGAGGTCATTACTGAAGTAAGAACTTCAAAGACTCAAGGAAACTCTTGGGTTATCTCCCAACAATTACTTTTCCTTAACGCCTTTAAGTTAGGCACAAGAAACAAGAAATCAAGTATTTTCAAATGAGGAATTGAGATCAATACTTGCAAAGTCTTCAACTATGAGAGGTATCTCATCCAAATGAGTCTTGGAGGATCCCTTATCATCTCTCTTTGTTTTACTACTTTCATCAAAAGGATTTTCAGGAACAATCCAATCAAAATTATTTTCAAAAGCCTCATGCATCCCAACAAGCTTAAAGGGCATAGGTATCTTAAATTCCTCTCTAGGCTTGGTTTTATTTGAAGCACCCACAACATCTACACATGAGCCTAGCATATTGAAACGCTCAAAGACCTTTTTGGCTTCCTTAGCAACATCATGGAACTCTTTGAGTAAAGTTTCAAGAATAAATTCTCTCTTTTCAGCATTCTTTTCTTCTTTTAGTTTTAGGAACAAAATTTGCGTCATGGGGTTAAGGCTAACAAACCTATACTCCAACATATGAACTAAAGAAGCTGTAGCAATTTCATAATTAGCAGCAAGTTCTGCTATAGATTTATCCTCAATATCCTCATGCTTGCTAACATGATTAAAGAATTCTTCAATCTTTTCTTTCCCAATTATGGAGCCACTACCTATTGAAAGGTTTTTCAGAGTGAACTTGGGGAGCAACATGGTGAGCTAGAACAAGGTGGCAACTAGAGTAGGAACTATTTTTTTGTGTTTTTGATAAGAGAAAGCAAACCAAACTAGACTAATTTTTTTTTGGAGTTTTTGATAAAAAGATGCAAACAAAACCAAGCAAAAGAAACTAAGCAAACTAAAAACAAAGAAAAGTGAAAGGTTGAGGAGGACTCCCCTTGTGAAGACATCCTTAGCCTCACGGGCAACGGCGCCAGAAAACTTTTTGGTGTGCTTGGTTGATGTAGGTGCACTTCATAAGGAAACCCCAAGAGCAAGGTGTGAAGCAGCATAGCAACAAGTCTTCCCTTAGTAAGAAACCGAGGTTATCGAACCAGTAGGAGGAAGGAAACGTCACACAAGTGTTGCAAGCAACGCGGAAACCTGCACAACACAAACTCAAGACTTTACCCCAATGAACAGTGAGGTTGTCAATCTCACCGATTGCTGTAACAAAGGATTAACTGTATGGTGTGGAAGGTGATGATGGTTTGCACCCAGTAAACAGGTAACAGTGGAAGATGTATCAATGGTAAACATTGTACCGGGGTCCATAGTTCACTAGAGGTGCTCTCCTTAGATAAACAACATGGCATGAAGGGTAAACGAATTACAGCAGGGCAATCGACAGGAACTGGGCAAGGCATAACAATGCAATACCAGACAAAAAGATCCTATGAGATTCGATTGGCCAATACAACAATATACATATACCGCCATCCAACTACATCTATGACTAGAAGTCCACCTTCAGGTTATCATCCGAACCCTCTCTACTATTAAGTTG
Source organism: Avena insularis (assembly GCA_023614405.1). Lineage (NCBI taxonomy): Eukaryota > Viridiplantae > Streptophyta > Magnoliopsida > Poales > Poaceae > Avena > Avena insularis. Next base: position 176,810,167 of record CM042689.1, read on the forward strand.
CAAGCAACAGACAACTGCTTTAAGAAAAGTGTGTAAGGTAAACAATCCACTTGTTCCATGAACAAGAGGCCGTTGTTTTCTCCCTAGTGGCAACAACACATCTACAACCGTAGAGATTTCTGTCACTTCCCTATGGCAACAACACATCTACAACCGAATGTCACTTCCCTTGGAAAACTAGAGGCATGCACCCACTATCGAACATAAATACCCCCTCTTGGAGTCACTAGCAACTACTTGGCCAAGATAGCTAGTAACAATGGAGAGCATGCAAGATCACAAACAACATAGACATGATAGAATCAAATAGACAAAAACATTAATCAATCTGACATAGTAATCTCAATATCCATCAGATCCCCGTAAACACACATGCATGATTACAAATAGATTAGATCTTGATCTTGAACGGAGCTCACAAGATCTATACATGAAAGCAGAAGGAGGATATACAACAATCTAGCTACTACATGGACCCGTAGTCCAAGGTCGAACTATTCACGCTTCATACCGGAGGCTGGCATGATGAAGAAGAAGGCCTCCGGGATGATCTCCCCTCCTGCAGGGTGCCAGGAAGAGCTTCAGATACCCCTGATCTAGGGACGATGTTGGCGGCGGCTACAGACGGTTTCGTGGAGTTTTGATCGGGTGCCTAGGGTTTCTGCATCGGGGGCTTCTTATAGGGAAAGGGGCGAACCAGGGGGGCCACCAGGGTGGCTGCACCCCCCAGGCGTGCGATGGGCCCACGTGCGTGGCCAGGGGGTGTGGCCCCCTAGTGAGCCTTCTCTGTCTCGTCTTCTCGCTTCGTGTTGCCCACGGTAAAATATTGACTTTGGCTTTTGTCCCGTCCAATTCCGAGAATATTGATTTTCTGCCTTTCTGGAACCAAAAACAGAAGAAAAAAGGCAACTAGCACTGTGGCAACTTGTTAATAGGTTAGTTCCAGAAAACATATAAAAACACCTCAAAGTGTGGACAAATCAAAGCAAAGTAGATAGTAAACAAGTATGGAACATCAAAAATTATAGATACGTTTCTGACGTATTAGTTTATATTGATGACATTCTTGTATATTCCAAGTCACAAGAGGAACATGCTGAACAGCTCCGTTGCGTCCTCACCAAGATTAGCGAGAACCTCCCCTATGCAAAGTTCTCCAAGTGCGAATTCTAGATGCCAAAAGTCACCTACCTGGGGCATTTCATCTCTGCAGAAGGCATTTCTATCAACCCGGATACTGTTTAGATAATAATGGAGTGGCTCCCTCTGAAGAATGTCAAAGAATTCTGTATGTTCCTCGGATTGGTGAGTTATTGTCATTGATTCGTCGAAAACTTTTCCAAGATTGCGAAGCCTCTTACCGATCTCCTTAAGAAAGGTAAGAAATACCTTTGGACACCGGCGTGCCAAACAAGCTTTGAAAATCTCAGGGAAAATCTCCTCCACTCCTGTCTTGGTTCCTCCAGATACATCAAAGCCTTTTTATATCTTCTACGATGCTTCACTCCAAGGCCTTGGTGCTATTCTCATGCATGATAAGCAAGTAGTTGCATATCGTTCTCGCCAATTGAAAACTCATGAATTCAACTATCCTACTCATGATCTGGAACTCGCAGTTGTTGTCTTTTCTTTGAAGTTATGGAGACATTACTTCCTTGGCAACAAATGTGAGATCTTCTCAGATCACAAGAGCCTCAAATATATATTCACTCGGCCCGATCTCAACCTTTAGCAAAGTAGATGGATTGAAACAATCAACGACTTCGATCTCACAATCAACTACACTCCGGGCAAAGCAAATGTCATGTCTGATGCCTTGAGCCGTAAAGCATATGTCAATAATCTCAAGGTGAATAAGCTTGAACCTCAACTGTGTGAGGAATTCGATCATCTCAACCTCGACCTTGTTCCTAGAGGCTACCTTGCAACTTTGGTGGCTACTCCTTCCTTGGAAGAAATATCTGCTCTTCTCAATTGGAGGATCCCCTCTGTAAGAGTATGCAATAAAATCTCAAAATCAACTACACTCCCGGCAAAGCAAATGTCATGGATGATGCCTTGAGCCGTAAAGCTTATGTCAATAATCTCAAGGTGAATAAGCTTGAACCTCAACTGTGTGAGGAATTCGATCATCTTAACCTCGAACTTGTTCCTAGAGGCTACCTTGTAACTTTGGTGGCTACTCCTTCCTTGGCAGAAAAGATCTGCTCTTCTCAACAGGAGGATCCCCTCTGTAAAGAGTATGTAATAAAATCTCAGAATCAACTACACTCCGGGCAAAGCAAATGTCATGGCTGATGCCTTGAGCTGTAAAGCTTATGTCAATAATCTCAAGGTGAATAAGCTTGAACCTCAACTGTGTGAGGAATTCGATAAGCTTAACCTCGACCTTGTTCCTAGAGGCTACCTTGCAACTTTGGTGGCTACTCCTTCCTTGGAAGAAAAGATCTGCTCTTCTCAACTAGAGGATCCCCTCTATAAAGAGTATGCAATAAAATCTCAGAATCCCAAGTATGAATCATACCACCTCGATGATCAAGGCACATTGTTCTATGATCATAGGATGGTTGTTCCTGAACTTCCAGGCTTGAAAGAAGAAGTCCTAAAATAATCTCATGATTCTTTACTTTTGTAGCGACCTCAGATCGATAAAGATCCTAAGTCCCAGTGATTAACATGCTAGTCCCTGGATCAATAGCTAGCACTCACAGTCGATGAAATATCATGTAAAAAACAAGTATTTATTACATGAATCGTATAATCTAGAGTTTACATTATTATAACAGAAGCGATATAAATACAACTTGGAGTCCCATCAATGCCACAGGCAAGTTGAGTGAACACCCACGGTCCTAGCGCACCTTTCAACAATCTCCAAATTCTACACATGAAACATGTAGCCAAATGAGTTGGTCAATACTTTGAATGTATTGGAAAATTACACCATGAAGGAAAAGATTTGGCTATTTCTACATGCAAGGCTAAGATAAGGCTTTGTGGTTTATTTGCATAAAGACAATTTTCAGTAAGTAAAAGAGAAGTAGAGAGAATATTTTATCCTACTTTTCAGACTTTTAGTAAGTAAAATAAGGCCGAGTGGCTCGCAATGGGTCCTCCAGGCTACCAACTCTCAACCAAACACATGGCACCAAAAAATAATCCCACTAAGTCTAAGTTCACAGAGCCCATAAGATGCAACTCACAACCTAGATTTGCGAACATTTTATTTTAAAAAGATAGAGGAAAATCCTTTAGAGGCTCCATCCTTCATATGCTCAAAATTGTTCTTTCTTCGTGAACACGGCTAATCGATTAGATTATTCCTCTCAAGAGTTTATGCACTTTACCCACAATCCACGATCAAGTCCTTTTACAGACAAGACCATAGTGAGGCTTTCCCTTAGTATCCCCTCTACCTTCTAGATCCAACCGTGCCAAGAACCTCCAAATGTTGGTAACCAGGTGAGGTTTCCCACTAAGTACTAGGCCAAGACAGAGCCCATATGTATTGTGGTTGCACTGGAAGCTTCTGAATTTTGAAACATGGCAGACTTCTTTGATTCTTGGGCGGCCGTCCTCCACCAAATTCCACTCGTTGACCCAACAACCATTCCACCTAGAAGAAAAACTTAGTTTTTAATTTTAAGTGGAATTTGAGAAGAAAAGATCGCTCAAGAGAGCCTTTATACTTAGAAATTTTCTTGTCTTTTGAACCCCTAACGGTATTTTATACATATAGCATAGTATGCAATACTTAGCAAAAACAGGGGTAACCTATTAGGACGGAAAATCCTAATTATAGATCTACTCATGGCATACTGCAAAAATTCATCGCACTTGCAAAATAATACTAAGGAAAAATTCTACCAGAACATACCAAGGAAAATTTTGGGATGTTACAGACTACCAACCTTAAATGGAATCTCATCCTCGAGATTCGATAAGGGTAGAAATAAATATGTTTGGATTACACTAGGGTACTACCACCCTTAAAAGATTGTGTTTGTTGAAGCCTCCTGATTGAGTGATTTGAGGTTTATCGTCAACTATCTCGATGTGGAGATTCATGTGCTTCATCTGCAGAGTCATGCACATTGGCATTAACAGGAGGGTGAATCTTTCCATTCCCATTTCCATTACCATTCTTCAGTTCTTGGAAATCAACGACATAGTGTCCAGGTTTGCGATAGTTGAAACAAAGGACTTTACTCGTGTCCTTCATTTTTCCGTCATTGGTGAGATTTCCTCCATTCATGTTTTGATGCTTATGACAGTTGTGGCCATTGTGCTCGTCCAAATGGGAGTCATCATGCTCGAGGAGTGGTGGAGAAGTGGTGCGATGTCTTTGGTATGATCCGGAGGTGTGCTTGTGGAACATAGACTTCCTTTTCCTACTCTCAATGCTCTTCTATTTGGCTTCCACTATAATTGCTCTATCCAGGAGTTCTTGGTAGTTACAAAACTTTAGAGCCACAAGCTAGATGGATATCTCGTCATTAAGTCCTCTCATGAATTCTTCCTGCCTCTTGGCATCAGTGGAAACATCATCAGGTGCATAACATGCCAACTTGTTGAAAATCTCTCCATAATTGGAGACAGAGCGGTGAAGTTGTTGTAAGTCACATAACTCACGCCTCTTCAAAGCCATGACACCAGCAACCACATGATGAGTGCGGAAGGCTTGTTCAAACTGGTTCCATGGAGTAGCATCAATATCCGGATGGGTGACCTGATAATTATCCCACCATTCAGCAGCAGGCCCCTCAAGTTGATGTGCAGCAAACCGCACCCTTTCTGCTCCAACAGCTTGAACAGTGTCTAACTTTTTGTTGATTGTGCGGAGCCAGTCATATGCTACAATTGCTTCAGTGTTGCTTGAGAAGGTAGGACGGTTTAACTTCAAAAATTGTGTTAAGCGATCCTGTTGAGGCGACGGAGATGGCGGAGGCGGCGGGTTGTTGTTGTTATTGTTGTTTTGCATATTTTGGGTGAGGAGTTGGATCGGCTGATTCTGGGAGTTCAGAAGTTGTGCAATTTCTGGAGGTAGAACATAGTTCTAACGTCTTGGCAGCATCTGAGGTTTTAGTAAAAAGGTAAGACATAGATAGAAAGACTATGAAATAAACTCTACCTTACGCATAAAACATGGAAACACACAAAAATATCAACCAAGTTTCAATCACACCGAGTTTTATTACAACCAAGCATTACAATAGAAAATGGTAAGGTACTACTATATTTGGTAGGCTAACTATAATCCTTTGTCTCTTCGGATCTGAATTGGGATTTGTATGTTTCGCTACTTGGTGCATCCTCTAGGGTTCAACATACCGAGGTCTCTTCTGTGGGCAGTTGATAGCATAATGCCCATTGTTAAGGAACTCGAAACAAGTGACTTCCCTAAGATCCTTGTTATGCTTCTCGCCAAAGTTGTCATTGTTCCCAATATCATTGCCCCTTTTCTTAGGACAATTATATGCATAGTGTCCCATGTCCCCACACTTATAACGGAGATCATCTCTCAAATCCTTCCTCGATTTTAATCTTTCCAAGGCTAACAAGTCTCGTAGATCATATTCAACCTCAAACTTTGAAACCCTTGCTCTTTTCCTTGAGCTAGTTTTGGGAACATGGCCCCTCTTTCCATAAGCCGAGTATTTCTAAGTGATGACTTTAGGTGTGGTGTCTAGAGTATTGAATCCATCCTTTGCCTTTGTCGTGGACCTTGTGTCCTTGCAGAGCTTCATCAGTCCTTGGCGCATTCCATCTCTGACTTGCTGATTCACTTGCTATACCACCGGGTAGAGGTGACATTGAGCGGGGTTGTGATTGATTCCTTCACACAAGAAGCACGTAACTTGAGAGGTGGGGCATTCTTCAAACGGGTGACTTTCTTCACAATAGGGGCACTGACCATGATGCTCCTTGGAGGTGTGGTCCATCTGTCGAGTTGACCGAGGCTTAGAGTTGAACGAATAGAATGTAAAAGAAGAAGAAGAATAACCCTTCCAAGCAACTTTAGTTTTGGAAAAATAGTTTTTATTTGATATCGTAACAAACCATAAAATAAAGCAAACAATTCATCGCATCTATATTATAGAGAAATCTATCTGGATTTGGTTCCTAATAGGTCACTTGAAATCTTCGAGGCTTCGAGTCTTCAAAAGTTTCTGTGCTCTTGATAGTCTTCATATTCTTCATAATCTTCAAACTTTCGAGTTCTTCAGTTAATAACCTTGACTTAAGGCCTTCGAAGTATTTCGTACTTGTAGCTTTGAAGGCTTCATTTCTTGTAACTTCATTCTTGGGACTTCTTCTATGGAGGTGTTCAAGTCCTGACTTGAGCGAGATGGTCTTATATGGAAAGTTAGCCTTGAGAGAAGATCCTTCTTGAAGTGCATAGTGGTCATTTCTAGTGTTGAAAAGAAGAGACGGAAGAAATTTTAAAACCCCAAAGGTAGGTGATGAGAAGTATGAGAGTTTTTCTGAAATAACTTAGAAAATATTACTCCTAAGGTTTTTACATGTCTAGGGTCACGATCTACAGTCAACTTATGCTCTGATACCATCTATAGCGACCTCGGATTGGTAAAGATCCTAAGTCCCTATGATTAACATGCTAGTCCCTGGATCAGTAGCTAGCACTCATAGTCGATGAAATATAATGTAAAACACAAGTCTTTATTACATGAATAGTATAATCCAGAGTTTACATTATTACAAAAGAAGCGATATAAATATAACTTGGAGTCCCATCAATGCCACAAGAAGGTTGAGTGAAGACCCAAAATCCTAGCGCACCTTTCAACGATCTCCAAATTCTACACATGAAACGTGCAGCCAAACGAGTTGGTCAATACTTTGAATGTATTAGCAGATTACACAATGAAGGAAAAGACTTGGATATTTCTACATGCAAGGCTAAGATAAGGCTTTGTGGTTTATTTGCATAAAGCAATTTTTCACTAAGTAAAAGAGAAGTAGAGAGAGAATATTTTATCCTACTTTTCAAACTTTTAGTAAGTAAAATAAGGTCGAGTGGCTCGCACTGGGTCCTCCAGGCTACCAACTCTCAACCAAACACATGGCACCCAAAATAATCCCACTAAGTCTAAGTTCATACAGCCCACAAGATGCAACTCACAACCTAGATTTGCAAACATTTTATTTGAAAAAGATAGAGGAAAATCCTTTAGAGGCTCCATCCTTCAGATGCTCAAAATTGTCCTTTCTCCGTGAACATGGCCGATCTATCAGATTATTACTCTCGAGAGTTTGTGCACTTTACCCACAATCCATGATCAAGTCCTTTTATAGACAATACCATGGAGAGGCTTTCCCTTAGTATCCCCTCTACCTTCTGGATCTAACCGCGCCAAGAACCTCCAAATGTTGGTACCCAGGTGAAGTTTCCCACTAAGTACTAGGCAAAGACAGAGCCCATATCTATTGTGGTTGCACTGGAAGCTTCTGAATTCTGAAACATGGTAGACTTCTTTGATTACCGGGCGGCCGTCCTCCACCAAATTCCACTCGTTGTCCCGACAACCATTCCACCTAGAAGAAAAACTTAGTTTAGTTTTTCTTTTGAAGTTGAATTTGAGAAGAAAAGATCGCTCAAGAGAGCTTTTATACTTAAAAAATTTCTTGTCTTTCGAACCCCCAATGGTATTTTATACAATATTTAGAAAAAACAGGGGTAACCTATTAGGCGGGAAAATCCTAAGTATATATATACTCATGGCATACTACAAAAATTCATCGCACTTGCAAAATAATACTAAGGATAAACTCTACCAGAACATCCTACACATGCACACTAAAGAATTTGAAGAACAAAACATGCATAGAATCAAAACTGGGACAAAATATGAATAAATGGTGTAACTTGTCTTATTAATAATGTTCTTGATGATTTTATTCCTCCATAGAAATCACTCTCTCTCCTAATAATCTAATGCGAGAAAAGAGTAGTTTCAATCAAAACAATTGCAACATAGCAAACACAACAAGAATGATCACAAACATGCCCGATGATTTAATATGACACAATGGTTGTATTTAGTTCTCTGAACAGTATTAGATCATATGATGCATATAGGAGATCATTTAATGAAATAGGGTATTTTTATTAATTTTTGATTGCCATTAAAGATGTTTTAATAGTTTAGTTGTAACTTCTGTCGTAATTATCGAATTAAATTTGGTTCTAGGTTTTAATGCATAGAGGTCATTAATAAGAACTAGTATGAATTGGATTCACCCAAAACATAGTTGTATATCTTTTCTATGATTTAATTACTATTTACTAGATTTTAAAACATTTAAAATATTAACTTCGTCAAAAATTATATCTAAGACCATATCTGTGTTCTACGTGATATGCTGAAACCAGAGACATATTATTTATATTTTTCCGATCTATAAATAATTGATTATGAATTTAATAATCTAAATGTCCATTAAAACTGATTAAATCACTACAATAATTATACAGTACGAAAATTAGATCTAACAGCATATTAATGTCACATATGAAATTACCATATATAGTTTATTTGTATTTTTGGATCTACGGATAATTTATTATGATTTATTTAGTCTAAAATGTCCATTAAACCATTTAAATTTTTAAGTGAAAATATAGAGTACAAGTTAGATCTAATAGCACAATAATATTGTACACCATTTTATGAATCCAATGATATATTATTTGCAATTTTTGGCCAAGTATTAGAATTGATATGAATTTTACAAGTTTCAGATTTTTTCTGGATATTAAAACAATTAACATCGCCACTTGTCACGATGCTACTGGCTAGGCTTGCTGAATAAGCGCGCTGACTGGGCGGACACGTGGCGCACTATAACTGGTTGATACTTCTTTGCCCTACGATCTAATCTACACCCTTGGCGTTAGATCTAACAGACGGAGGGGAGGGGTGGTGACTTACTGGGACGGCGAGCAGCGACGAGGACAATGGTGAACGGCGACGCGGTCAGGTGATGGTGAACAACGGCGGTCCGATGATCTCTAAGGATGGAGAACGCGATGAAGGTGTTCCTCTACTTCTCGTCGTACCAGTATTTTGGACGACGTTGACCTTCTGTTCCCCGTCTGGCCGCAATACCCCGCTGACGTCCGCGAGCTCCAGCGACGTGTCAGTGAGAAATTCCGGGCACTCTGACGCTCTGCAGATGGGGAAACTTGGTCAGGGGAGTGAGGGATAGTATGGGCATCAAAATAAGATGAGGAGGAGGGACACGGGCCGCAGACACTCAGATTCGAGCTCCAATGGCGGCAGCTCCGGCGAGATCCAGTTGAAGCCAGATTGGCGGCTCTCGGCTAGGGTTTCGAGAATTTTTCGAAGGGAAAAGAGGAGGCAGGGTCAGGGAATAAATAGTCTGTGGAAACATGGGCGAGGGGGGCACAGATATGCGTGAAATTGAAGGATTTCTCGGGAAGTTGAAGAACTCGTACCAGATTCAGTCTTCATCGAGAGAAAGGAGAAGAAGGCATGGGCCCCAGGTGTCAGTGAGAGAGGGAGATCGAGTGGGCTGCTACGCTGCCTTTGGGCCAGCCCACTTTCTTGTGCTCGCTGCTTGTCGCTTGCTTGCTTGAGCCGCGTGGCGGGTAGGACACGGGCTGGCTCCGACTGGCCCGTTTAGGTTAGGCTTAGCTTTTTTTCTTTATTCTTCTTTTTCTTTTATGTTTTAGTATTTGTTTTGTAGATGTAGCTATATAACTCCAAATTGAAGGAAATATACTCTAGAAGCAATCATAGAGATGATTATATTTCTTATGTTTCCATAAGTTATTGTAATGTTCCTTGAATATCCATATCAGACAACTTGTACTGATTGGCAATTCTGTGAATTGTTTGTGAAACTATATACTTGTATGGTTATCTAATAGTTGTCCCTAGTCGGACTTCATGTGAGGACACACGCGAATATTAGACTAGCACATCAATTGGTTGATGACTATGTTTCGCAAGTCGTAGAGATGGAGATGTCAAACCAATAATGTGGACACATGTTATGAACATGGGGTTGGACTGACCCAACTTGAGATTGGCAATTAGACTTGCAGCTCTCTCTACACATCGTGTATGTTTTGTCCTTAGACCTGATATTGTGGCATGTACTTGAGATGTGGATTGACCTACTTTGGGGCTATCAGATGCTACTTCGTAACTGGGTAGTTATAAAGGTAGCTTTCGTGTTTGTCCGGAAGCATGCTGCAAGACATGGTCAATCAAGATGAGATTTGCCCCTCTCTACTTGAGAGAGATATCTCTAGGCCCCTCGAGTCATCGAATCCAGAAATACATGGCCGTGCTACATAAGTTTAAGAGTTAACCTAGTAAAGGGATTCCCAATCACAGTATCAATAAAGCTAGGTCAGCTTGGAGCTAGACCAAATTTCGTGAGGCAAAGGGAAATATAAGTACTAAACGTTGTGATGGTTCGTCCGATATGATCTTTGTATGCATTTAGGAGTTGGCAATCTTGCTACCAACTATTGACAGAATAAGTGTATTCGTGTCATGTCTATACGTATATGAACCTATAGGATCACATACTTAAGGGGCTAGAAGCCTAATGAGGATTAGATCCGAATTAGACCAGGCTTAGGCTACTAATGGGCTGCTAATGTAAAAGCCCACTAGGGACGCCTATATAAGAGGGGGTACGGCAAGCTGACCAGGGTTAGACCTTTCGACCCAGCCGCCACTCCTCACGCCTGTGTTGCGTGCGTGGACCTAGCAGTTTGGCGTCTGACGCTTCCACCCTGTACGTGTTGATACCTCGGCGGTACTACATCTGTGGCACTTGGACGCGCCGCGCAAAGGGGAGCTGCTCGTGGGACGAGGACAAGGAGGAGAAGTGAAACGTCTATACTTCCTTGACGTGCTTCATCAAGTTCCACAACTGCGCGTCTAGTGGTAATCCCGTGATCTATGACAACAGTAATCCTGGTTTACGCGGTAGAAAATTTTGATTTGCACTAGTGTAGCCTACCCGTATCCCTTTAGTGGTATCAGAGCCGATGTTGTTCAGTTATAGGTTCAGGATGTTTGCATATGGTGATATGCAGATTGATATGAATGATGTGATCGTTTGTATTGCGGTGGTTCAGGATGGATCTATGATCTTGCTTTCCGTGATCGTGATTCTGAGGTTGTCGAATGACTTACCCCTAACGGTCGGTTTCCGCCATCGGGGTAGACAGTGAAACATAAATCCTGTTAAATCACACGAAGATCAATATGATTAATCGAATTGGAACCTAGATCTAAAATCGATGTATCGTGATCAAAGGAGTTTGGTCGAATCAGAACAATAGTCGGTTTAAGTTTGATTTGCCGATCAAAATCCTTAAAGAAAATTGTGTAGATTCGATCTCTCATTTTTCACAGTTTGGTCGAATTGGAACAATACCGCGAGGGGTGCTGCCCCTTCGAACCCCGCAGGGGGAGACCCCCTAGACCCCCCTTAATCGTAGCCCCTTTTGTATCTTGTTAAGGTAACTAGGTGCTGTGATGTCACTTGATCCGGTAGAATGCGATTCTGTGCCTAACATGTTTTTGCAGGATGTATGTGATCAGTATGGCCCATATATGTATGTTATGAATGTATAAAATTTATCATGACCTGTGTGTCGTGAGTAGAGCAACATGGCTGGAGCCATATGTGTTGTCATTTATTGTAATGGCCTGCGTGCCAACTTGTGATGATCCCCATACTATGTAATTTTGATTACTAGCTGTTAGGAGTAATAAATTGTATTAGTTCTTGGAGGACTCATCACTTGGAGGATGTCTCACATGGAACATGAAGATGGAGATCATCATGGCGGACAGATTCTATGGCGATGGATATCACCATGTGAAAATGGGCCATACTGTGTCACATCTATGTGAATGCTATTCTTATGCGTTTTACTACTATGCATGCTTAGATGATAGAAGTAGAATGATCCCTCACAATGTTTAAGTTAAGCCATGCCCTCCCAACTAAACCTTGCACCATCCTATGCCCTGTACAATCGTTGGTGGGCCTATCAAATTAGGGTGCCGCGGTTTTCCTTGGCTGGATGGGTTTGTATCGGATACCTACACGCATAAGGGTTGGTGAGCTTGACAAGGTCATCTTAACAGTTAATGACCTTGGGGCATAAAGGTGGGGCGCCTAGTTTTGACATAGAGATGTCACCCAACAACAAGTGTCATATGTGATATGATTAGCAAGTGTTTATTACTAATTTACCTTGTCTTCTAGCAGTGATGCTAAATCTCACTAGTTGACTTGTTAATTGTGGATCTTGAATCACTTAGTATCAATAGAGGGATATTGATTTAAGTGGGAGTATATGCTATTAAATTGTTTAATATGTTTTACTCTTTCATGGTTACATGGCTTAGTATTTTGCATGTTTTCTATTGTAGATCAATGGCACCGAACACTGCATCACCTTTTTCTTTGCGTTTGATTCTTGACAAAGATAAACTAAATGGAAAAAACTATTCGGACTAGGTCCGTAACCTGAGAATTGTTCTCGGGTCTGATAAAAAGGAAACGATTCTGGATACCCCAATCCCCGATGAACCTGCTGATAATGCATCTGCTGCCCTCAAGAATGCCTACAAGAGAGCATGTGATGATTCTCTTGAGGTTAGCTGTCTTATGCTTACATGCATGGAACCTGAACTCCAAAACAAGTTTGAGGACCAGGAAGCGTACGATATGATCGTCGCGCTTAGGGACATGTTCTAGACTCAGGCTAGGACTGAGAGGTACAATGTCGCCAAGTCCCTTGTGGAATGCAAGCTGGCAGAGGGAGCAGGTGTAGGCGCCCATGTGATCAAAATGGTTGGTTACAGTCAGCCTTTGTAAAAGCTTGGTTTTCCACTAGGCCAAGAGTTGGCTACTGATTTCATTTTGACGTCTCTTCCATCTAGCAATGGGAAGTTCATTTTGAACTACCATATGCATGGGGTGGAGAAGGGCCTTAATGAGTTATGTTGGATGCTGAAAATAGCAGAATGTGACATGAAGAAGTGTGTAGGGCATATCCATGTGATGGCTATGCAGAACAAGCCTAGCTTTAAGAAAAAGGGTACTTCTTGCCCGAATAAGAAGGGCAAGGCTAAGGATACGATCCCTAAGCCTGCACCCAAGCAAAAGGCTGGACCTGCAGATGACACTGAGTGCTTCTTTTGTCATGAACATGGCCAATGGAAGAGAAATTGTAGCAAGTACTAGGCTTCTTTGAAGAAGAGTGGAAGTAAGAGTACTTCCCACTCAGGTATGCTTGTTGTAAATGTTGTGGACATTCTTCTCGCTGATTCCTATGTTAACTCTTGGGTATTTGATACCGGATCGGTTGCTCATATTTGCAATTCGATGCAGGGGCTAATAAGGACTAGAGAAGTGCAGAAAGGCGAAGTGGATTTTCGCGTCGGAAATAAAGCAAGGGTTGTTGCATTGTTCGTCGACGTCATGCAACTTCACCTTCCGTCAGGATTTATTATGGATTTGAATAATTGTTATTACATTCCAAGTATGGGTCAAAACATTTTATCACCTTCATGTTTGATGAGGGATGGATATTCATTTGCGAGTATGAGCAATGGTTGTGTAATCTCTAAGAATGATATGTTTATGGCTAATGCTCCCATTGTGAATGGGTTATTTATTTTAAATATTGATGATGCATCTGTTTACAATGTTAGTGCTAAAAGGCTTCGGCCTAATGATTTGAGTACGACCTATTTATGGCATTGTCGTTTGGGGCATATAAGTGAAAAGAGCATGAAGAAGCTCCATGGTGATGGTCTTCTAACTTTGTTTGATTTTGAATCATACGAGACATGTCAGGCTTGTTTACTTGGAAAGATGACCAAGTCACCTTTTTCGGGTTTACCCGAGATACCGACAGACTTGTTGGAACTCATACATACTGATGTATGTGGACCAATGAGCACGACAACCAGAGGAGGATATCACTACTTCATTACTTTCACTGATGATTTCAGTAGATATGGTTATGTCTACTTGATGAAGCATAAGTCTGAAACGTTTGAAAAGTTCAGGGAGTTTTAGAATGAGGTAGAGAATCAACATGGGAATAAAATAAAGGCCTTGCAATCTGATCATGGAGGTGAATATTTGAGTCACGAATTTAGCGATCATCTTAAGAGTTGCGGAATTGTTACACAACTTACACCACCCAAAACGCCTCAAAGAAACGGGGTCTCCGAACGGCGCAATCAAACTTTGTTGGACATGGTTCGATCAATGATGAGCCAGTTGGATTTACCATTATCATTTGGGGGTTACGCTCTAGAAACGATAGCTTTCACACTTAATAGGGTACCATCTAAATCCGTAGTTAAGACACCATATGAGATGTGGACTGGAAAGAATCCTACTTTGTCTTTTCTAAAGATTTGGGGTTGTGATGCATTTGTCAAGCGACTTCAGTCGGACAAGCTAACACCCAAATCGGATAAGTGCATTTTCATGGGATATCTAAGGGAAACCTTACGATATTAATTCTACAACCGAGAAGAGGGCAAAGTGTTTGTCGCTAGTAGCGGTGTTTTCCTAGAGAAAGAGTTTCTCACAAATGGAACGAGTGGAAGGTCGGTGCAACTTGAAGAAGTTCAAGATGAGCCAATCGGGGATGCTTCTACGAGTGATGCTATTGTAGCAGAACAAGTTGAGGAAACCGTGGCAATAGAAGCACCACAACCACGAAGGTTGGCGAGGCTCCACGAAGCACGGGAATTATTATTGTTAGACAATGATGATCCTGCGACCTATGCAGAAGTGATGGTGGACCTAGACTCTGAGAAATGGATGATTGCCATGAGATCCGATATAGAGTCCATGGGATACAATCAATTTGGAACTTGGTTGACCTGCCTGATAGTTTTTAATCACAGATGCCTGTTATTCCATACATCAAAATCCCATGATTACTATTTTTGCGAGACATAACAGATTAGATATCACAGTACATCATCCATTACAAACCATACATAAGGTCTTACACAAATAAGGGTCTCATGATCCAGTTCTTAATACAATTCAAGCAGAGAAATAACGTAATAGTAACGGTAGTGTAGGCGAAGCTCCATCTTCATGGTCACAGGCAATGCTGACGATGGGAGATGATCCTACTTGTCGTAACCTTCCTGTTGTCCGTCCTCCTGATACTCCTCTTCATAGTCTGGCCACGAGAATACCTAGGGACAAAGCCATGAGTACTCTTTAAGTACTCGCAAACTAATACTAACAAGTGAAGGGGGTTTTGAATAGGATATACTAAGCTCTAAGGTTATTTTGCAAAAATCCAGATTTACCTCTACTAAGTTCAGAAGCAAAGAAAGCTAGCTGAAAGATTTATAACACCTAAGTGGGATTAAATTTCATGTCACCACACTGTTGTGGTCAAGTCATTTCAACTATCCATAACCGCGGACGCGGCTATTCGAATAGTTTGACACTCTGCAGAGATTGTACACTTTCACCACAACATTTGATACATCCACCGGGAACAATCCTGAATTCACCATACTCAGTATGTGGATAATCAATCCTAACCTTTCAATTACACGCCCTAGTATAGGCACCTCTCCTGTGAGTTTGGCCTCCCAACCATGACCAACTGTCATCTTGGGTACTGCACAGGTGGACAATCTTCACAAGGTAGCCTCAGCTCAGACCTTGGCCGCAAGGGAACCCATACTAAGGTATATAAATTCCCAGTCAAGCCCTACCCAATTTTCGGGTATTGTGGTTGTACGGTAAAATTAGAATGGTATCGACAACCATCAATTTTATAAAGGGCTAAGGCTCATGCCTTAACATTTTCAGTACATTTCAGTACATGGTATCATGTTGACACATGTCATCACCACACATTTCAGTACATGGGAATGTGGTTTAAAGTGGTGTCACAATTTAATAAGGTTTAACCTTTTTATCTTAATTAATTAAAGTGACTAGAAATGCCTATGTGGCATTCTTTTATTACTTGATCATTATTTCTGTAAGTAACCCTATATATTTTTATTTATTCTGAAAGGTATGGTTAAATGTGATTTTTGAGAGTTGGAATCAACTCAAAAGCTCTTATGGTTGAATTTTGAAAAATGTTTGAATGCAGAAAAGCTTCTGCCTTGCTATTTTTACCATGGGTGATCTACAAATATAAATTGTTTGAATCTAGCGGTCTTGGATTAAGCATTCCAGTACCTTTCTAACAAAATTAGTTTCATGCATTTTGGTTTAGTGAATCGAGCTAGGTTGATTTTTGAATCTAGGTACAGAACTGGGTTTGAAATTAAATGAATAAATCTAAATTTGAGTTAGTGGGTTGCGCGGGATGTTTAACTGGGCCGACCCAGTACGCACAGTGCACACGCGGGCTGGTTAAGTGAGCGACCCCACTCGTTAGTGAGACAACAAGGGGCGAAGCGGTATGGGGTGATTAGGATCGTAGGATCTAACTCTAATCGAACGGCTCTGGTTCATCGTCCACGTCGGGCAGCGCCGACAAGACAGAAGCCTAGCGCGGTCAGTGGGGGTCGTGGGAGGCTCACCGGGGCTCAGGCGATGGTCGGCGATGGGGGCAAACGACGAAGTTGACGACGGGGATTCTCTTGGTACCAACAACTTCTCCTAGGACGACTCCAATCAACAGCGCCTCTCCTCCTCTGCAGCTGCGAACTACGGTGAAATTCCGGCCACCTGGTGCTCGCCTTGCTCTGGGAGTGAGTGGGGGTATCAGTGAGAGGTGGGGAGTGAACTGGTGTAAAGAAAACGAGTGGGAGAGGCCTCCTTTTATAGTGGCTGAAGGGGACCGAATTGCCCGGGTGGAGCTCGTCGGTGTCGACGGCATAGAGTCCTAATGGAATGGGAGGAGATAGGGGGCGGTGCTGTGCTCCCTGGAGATGCTCAACGGCATGGTGGCGAGGCATGGGTTGGTGCGACATGGTCGTAATGTCACGGCGTTCTGGGCGGGTCCGACGACAATTTTAATGGCGCACAACGTGCGTGGTCCACGCGGCGGTGAACGAGCTTGTCTGGCGGGGTGCTGGGGTGCTGGTGATCATGTATGCAAGCGGCGGGGGCGGCGCTTGGTCTGTGGGCTGGTGTCGCTGACGGTGCACTGGCGCGCTCTCGACTCGCACGCAAAGAGACTGGGCGCATGCTTGGCGGGCGGTCCAGTGGCTGGCTGCGCTCGGGGCTTGGACAGGGAGTGGCGGTGGACGGTGCTGCGTGTCCCAGACAAGGTTGGAGAGGTTAGTTGTTCCTCTAGCTGCTGGTGACATGGGGGCGACAATGGTGCTCTCGGCATGCTCACCATCAATGGCTAGGCTTGCTCACAGTGGTGCTAAAGCTAGTTAGATTACTTTGATCATCTTCTGGGAGTGTAGAGTGAGCTATAGAGGGAGCAAGTTAGGCACTGATCACTGCTCACTATAGTGTTTTGTGTTTGTTTGTTTGTTGTTGACAAGGTGTTTGATGAAATGGCCGAAAGAAATTCAAATTTCAATTTTTGATTCAAACTTGGTGGGTTTGCTAGGCACATACTAGGGAGTATCTGATTAGTTGGATTGGTCAAGGTGCACTGGTTTGGTTGGGTTTTGAAAAGGTGTGATCTTCGCATATGTTAAAGATTCAATTTTGAATTGTCATTTGAATGGGGTTGCTAAATGTTTCTGCAAGTTTGCAAGGTGGGCTTTGATTTAATTTTACCTGGTCTAGCAAGGGGTGAAAAGAATTGGAAAAGTTTTTGTTTGAAATCTTGGACTAGAAACACTCAAAGTGACCAAGTGAGAAAGATTGGCAAAAATGACCATTTGCCTTATTTGAATTGTTTGTGATTTTCTCTTGATTTGTTTCTGGTTGGAAATGTTTTAGATGATGTTATATTCATCTTTGAACCATTCCTTACTATTTAGGTTAATCACACAAGTCCATTCATGCATTCATCAAATCATCACATATGCACATGCATTCATTTGGATTTTAGTTAATCAAAGTTTTTGTTAACCCTAATTTTTGTGATTAGAGTTTGATGATCATTGTTTCATACTTTTGGGATGTTACAAACCTTCCCTCCTTACACAAAATCTCGTCCCGAGATTTGAGAAAGAATAAAAAACATTACCTAGGATTTAAAGAGATTAGGAAACTCCGTCCTGATGTGATCTTCTTGCTCCCAGGTAGCTTCTTCTTCAGTGTGGTTGCTCCACTGAATCTTGAGAAACTTGATGCTTCGGGTCCTAGTGGTCTTGAAAGCTTCCTCCAAAATACGGATGGGTACTTCGGGATATGTCAGCTCATCGTTGATCTCTATGGTGCGGTGATCAATATTCTTGAACACTTTAGTCTTCTTCGGAACTTCAAGGAATTTGCGAAGTAACGATATATGGAACACATTATGCACGGCTGACATTTCCTCTGGCAGTTCCAATTGATACGATACTTCTCCTCGACGATTCAGAATCTTGAAAGGTCTGATATATCTGGGGGCTAACTTTCCTTTGAGTTGGAAACGCTGCATTCCCTTCAAAGGCGACACTTTGAGATACACAAAATCTCCGATAATTAAAGCGAGGTCTCGATGTCTCTTGTCGGCGTAACTCTTCTGTCTCGACTGGGTGGTCTTGAGGTGCTCACGAATCTTTTGAACTTTATCTTCTGCTTCTCATAGGATGTCGGGTCCAAAAATCTGACTCTCTCCCACTTCCGACCAATTCAAAGGGGTGCGACACTTCCTTCCATACATGAATTCAAATGGGGCCATTTGCAGACTAGCTTGATAGCTGTTGTGAAAATTCTACAAAAGGCAAACAGTCTTCCCATTTAGATCCATACTCTAGCACACATTCTCTCAACATATCTTCGAGTATTTGATTTACTCGCTCTGTTTGTCCATCGGTCTGAGGGTGATACGCTGTGCTGACATCTAGTCGGGTTCCTAAACCTTTTGGACTTTCTTCCAGAATCTCGAGGTAAACTGGGTTCCTCGATCCGATACAATGTTCTTGGAGACTTCGTGCAGACTGACGATTCTAGCGATGTACAACTTTTCTAGATTCGAACTTTGGTAGGTGGTCTTGACTGGTAAGAAATGGGCGACTTTGGAAAATCTGTCAACTATGACCCAGATAGAGTCATTTCCCCTACTAGAAGTAGGCAATCCGGTGATAAAGTCCATTCCAACGGAATCCCATTTCCATTCCGGAATCTGTAATGGTTGCAACAGTCCTGCGGGTCTTTGATGTCCCGCCTTGACTCTCTGGCAAACATCACACTTGGCGATATAGCTTCCGATTTCTCTCTTCATCTTATGCCACCAAAATTGCTCCTTCAAATCCTGATACATCTTCGTTCCTCCGGGGTGGATAGAATAAAGAGTATCAAGGGTTTTTTCAAAATAAATTCTTTCAACTCCGAATCTGCTGGTACACGGAGGCGTCCTTTGTACCACAGAACTCCTTCTTCGTCTTCGGTGAATCTGGGTACTTGTAATGTACAGATACGACGTTTGATTCCGTCGATACTAGCATTTCCTTTCTGCGCCTCCTTTATCTGACTAATCAAAGTGGGTTAAAGTTCTATGCTAGCCAAAAATCCTTCACTCACTAATTCCATTCGGAAATCTTCCATCTCTTTGTGCAAGCTTGGTTGCTCCTTCAAAATCATGGAGTTCAAGCGGAACAGCAATCTGCTAAGGGCATCTGTTGCAACATTGGCTTTACCGGGGTGATAGTGAATGCACAGATCATAGTCCTTGATTAGCTCAATCCATCTTCTCTGCCTCATATTCATCTCCTTCTGAGTGAATATATACTTCAGGCTCTTGTGATCCGAGTAAATCTCACAACGGTTTCCCATGAGATAATGCCTCCATGTCTTCAGGGCTAGAACTACGGCTGCGAGTTCAAGGTCATGGGTTGGATAATTCTATTCATGCTGCTTTAGTTGTCGGGATAGATAAGATATAACTTAGCCTTCTTGCATTAGCACACATCCGAGACCAATCTTGGATGCGTCACAATACACATCAAAGGGCTTCGTGATATCTGGCATGATCAAGATTGGGGATGAAATCAATCTCCTCTTGAGTTCCTGAAAACACGCTTCACATTTGTCCGTCCATTCAAACTTCTTGTCCTTCTTTAGCAATTGGGTCATGGGTCTGGTAATACTCGATAATCCTTCTACGAACTTACGGTAGTATCCCGCTAATCCGAGAAATGCACGAACTTGGGTTTGAGTGTTTGGGGCTTGCCAATATTCAATATCCTTCACCTTCGCAGGGTCCATGGCGATTCCTCCGGCTGATATGACATGTCCGAGAAATCCTACCTCCTGTAACCAGAATTCACATTTGCTAAACTTGGCATACAGCTGATGCTCTCTAAGGGTTCCAAGAATGGCCTTAGGTGTATCTTATGTTCGTCTTCTGATTTGGAATAAATCAGAATGTCATCGATAAAAACAACGACAAACTTATCCAGGAAGTCCATAAAAATCTTATTCATGAGGTTCATGAAATAAGCGGGGCAATTGGTTAATCCAAAAGACATGACAGTATACTCCTATAATCCATATCTGGTGGTAACGGCAGTCTTTGGAATATCCTCTGCGCGAATCTTGAGTTGATGATAGCCATTTCTAAGATCATTCTTAGAAAACACTTTGGCACTAGTCAACTGGTCAAACAGGTCTTCTATCTTGGGCAATGGGTACTTGTTCTTGATGGTGACATCATTCAACTTCTGATAATCCGTACACAAACGGCTACCTCCATCTTTCTTGTCCATAAAGAAAACAGGTGATCTCCATGGTGACGCAGTTGGTTGAATCAGTCCAATTTCCAGCATAGCATCCAGTTGCTTCATCAGTTCCACTAGTTCAGACGGGTTCATACTATATGGTCTCTGGGCTATGGGTCCGGTTCCAGGTATTAGTTAAATGATAAACTCGATATCCCGATCTGGGGGCGTACCAGGCAAAACATCTGGAAATACATCGGGGTATTCACAGACTATCCGGACTTGGTCAATGGTTGGCTGGGCTATACTCTTGCACTTGAATTGACGAGGCAAGGTTTCAGTTACATGCTCGACTGATATTCCGGCTGTACTAGTCATTGTTATGGATTTCTTGGCATAGTCGATTAATCCCGTATGTTTGGACATCCAATCCATTCCTAGTACTACTTCCAAACCTTTAGTTCTGAGTACTTTTAGATTAGCATAAAAATCTATGCCATGGATTTGGATAGGGACGACTTTGCAAATTTGTCTAGATTTGGTGGTTGAACCAGGTATTTGAACAATGATAACATGCTTCAATTTGGTTGGTTGAATCTTACTAGTGCATGCAAATTCTTCAGTAACAAATGAGTGCGATGCTCCAGAATCAAACAACACTCTTGCAAGTACTGAGTTAATAGAAAACATACCCAGCACGACATCTGGCGCTTCTTGGGCTTCTTCAGCATGCATGAGAAAGAGACGGCCATTGCGGTTGAGCGAATTCCCTGGGGCAAACCTTCTTCCGGGCTAAACACGACGCTGCTGCTGAGCTGGGGCATTGGCATTGGGGGCTGCGGCAATCTTCTTGGTGAACTCATTGGAATAGTGACCATTGGTTCCACATTCATAACAAGTCACTTGTGACTTGTCCCTTGCTGCAACAGGCACAACATAGCTTCCAGTCCTCGGGGCAGTGTTGGTGTTGGTGGCAGCATTGTTGTTGTTGAACTTGGGTGGTGCACGGTTGAAATTGCTGGCATTTCCGGGGTTGTTGTAGTTTCCTCCGGGCCTTGGGTTTCCACGGTTGGGATTGGTGGGATGGTTCATCGGGGGTCTATTGGTTCTTGGGGCAAATCCTGGAGATGGGTTGGGGCGATACTTTGGTGTATGGTGGGTTCCTAGTTGATGCATCATGCGATGCTTGCGGTTCTCATTAGCTTGGTTGATCTTTCCTTCCATCTGAATGGCAGAGTCAACTAAGGCTTCAATATCTGCAAAGGGGATATTAACTAACACTATCTACATCTCATCGTGTAGACCATTCAGGAATCTCTCTTTCTTCTTGGCTTCAGTGTCTATCTCATCTGGTGCATACCTATCCAATGACAAGAATTTGTCACGGTACTCCACTATTGTCATCCTTGCTTGCTTCAGTTCCCTGAATTCATCTCTCATCCTCTTGATCAAACCCGGTGGCACATGGGTTCTGCTGAACTTGACTTTGAACTCTTCCCAAGTCATCAGCTAACCTCCTGTCATTGCGTGAACGTTGTTCCACCATGCTCTTGCATCTCCGGCCAGATAGTGGGTAGCGAACAGAACTTTCTTGTTGGCTTCCACTCCTGCAACTTCTAGATTGTTCTCCATGGTTTGCAACCAATCATCTACATCTAGGGGCTCTTCTGACTTAGTGAAAACAGGTGGATTGGTGTTCGGGAAATTCTTGAGCTTAGATCCATGGTTGTCCTGATTTCCATGGCCTTGATTGTTGTTGGCCATCTGAGCTATCTGTTGAAGGGTGGCTAAGTTTGCTTGACATTCAGCTCTTTCGGCTTCGCAGTCGGAAACCAACATTTGCAAGAGTTACAACATCGGGTCCGGGGCTGAGTTGCTTCCTCCGCGAGGCATCTGAAGATGGAGATATATCATGAGAAAAGAGGGAAATTTCAAAGGTTTAGGGTTTTTGAAAAGTTTTTTAAAGTTTTCAAGTTTTGACTCAGCTTTTTCTAGCAACTTGCTTTTCATTCATTCATAGCACACGATACAAACACACAACACAACAAAGGAAAACAGATGGTTTTAGGAACCATTCTGTGAAACTACGATACAGTGGGACCGAATACAACTCACTAACGCTAGTTCGCAAGTGCTACTACTCCTAGGAGTCAGTGTCCTCATCATCCTCACCATCATCGATGAAGGCAAAGTCATCCTCATCGGTGAAGAAGTCCATGGCCTGATCCTCCAGAAAGTCATCATCGTCACTGAGATAGGAGTAGGGGTCTCCACGAAGGTCTTCCCCTGCATTCTCCCTCTCCTCCAACTGCATGTCTCTCTCGTGGATGGTCTCCTCCAAATCCGTGATCCGGTGGCAAAGATGGGCAATGATGCGCTCCTTCTTGTCGAGCTGACAGCGACGAGACTTGCGATCCTTCACTACCATGGCAATGGTCTGATCCTTCTAGGTGGCGATGGCGTACTTGTGGTTGGCGTAGGAACGAGAATTGTCCAAGTCCTTCCGACGATCATACATCATGAAGCTGAGGTGGTCCAATTGACTCTTCAGCTCGTGGTGGTATGGGGCCTCCAGTGGATGTCCCATAACATCACGCCTTGGGTAGATCTCAAAGCGGGTACCCTTGATTTGATTGATACTCTGTCCACACAGACGGGCAAGAGCTTCCTACATGGCCCTGGCAAGTCCATCGAGCCAGTTGTTCTCTCTTAAGGTGAACTAAATTCCCTCTGCAGTGGGGGGTTCAATCTTTCCTCGGAGACTTGCAACAACTAGCCATTGCAGATCTTCTCCTTCCTGATCATTGAGCTGAGCTCCGAAGAACTCGGGTGTAGATGCTCCAACATCTCCGACAGCTGGTCCAAGTCACACTCAAAGATGAGGTCTCCTCCATTCCCCAATTGATAAAACTTGCTGTACTTCACGTCCATCTATAAGAATATATGATGAGTAAGTTAGTAGAGTGATCAAGTGTGTCAAATTTTATGTAAGTTTGCAAGAATTTTTGAGGAACATGAATTTTCATGAAAGAATCCAAGTGATAAGACTGGGAATAAGTTTTTGTAAATACTCACTTCTTCTGGTTTTGAAACTAAGTTTTTGATTCAAACGTCCATCCTAACTAGGGTTTCCTATGGTCAGGATGGCTCTGATACCAACTTGTCAACACCCGTATTTTTAATCACAGATGTCTGTTATGCCATACATCGCAATCCCAGGATTACCATTTTTGCGAGACATAACAGATTGGATATCACAGTACATCATCCATTACAAACCATGCATAAGGTCTTACACAAATAAAGGTCTCATGATCCAGTTCTTAATACAATTCAAGCAGAGAAATAACGTAATAGTAATGGTAGTGTAGGCGAAGCTCCATCTTCATGGTCACAGGCAATGCTGACGATGGGAGATGATCCTAGTTGTCTAACCTTCCTGTTGTCCATCCTCCTGATACTCCTCTTCATAGTCTGGCCACGAGAATACCTAGGGACAAAGCTATGAGTACTCTTTAAGTACTCGCAAACTAATACTAACAAGTGAAGGGTGTTTTGAATAGGATATACTAAGCTCTAAGGTTATTTTGCAAAAAGCCAGATTTACCTCTACTAAGTTCAGAAGCAAAGAAAGCTAGCTGAAAGTTTTATAACACCTAAGTGGGAACTTGAATTTCATGTCACCACACTGTTGTGGTCAAGTCAAAGTCAAAAATCATTTCATAAGTCATTTTGAAAACATCTGACAACAGAATAGTATAGCCACTCCAACTATCCATAACCGCGGACGCGGCTTTTCGAATAGTTTGACACTCTGCAGAGATTGTACACTTTCACCACAACATTTGATACATCTGCCGGGAACAATCCTGAATTCACCATACTCAGTATGCGGATAATCAATCCTAACCTTTCAATTACACGCCCTAGTATAGGCACCTCTCCTGTGAGTTTGGACTCCCAACCATGACCAACTGTCATCTTGGGTACTGCACAGGTGGACAATATTCACAAGGTAGGCTCAGCTAGGACCTTGGCCGCAAGGGAACCCATACTAAGGTATATAAATTTCCAGTCAAGCCCTACCCAATTTTCGGGTATTGTGGTTGTACGGTAAAATTGGAATGGTATCGACAACCATCAATTTTATAAAGGGATAAGGCTCATGCCTTAACATTTTCATAATCAAAATCATCTGGTGCTTTCAAGAACACATGTCAAAACATTTCAGTAGAATGACTCATCATTCTAAGGTTTTCATAACCATTTTCACCAAGTATTCCCATCTAAAGTTGATCAAGTTTTATTCTTAGCACTAGCATCTACAAGTGGGGGTAAATACTAATGAGGGGTGGTAAGAAAG
Organism: Avena insularis; assembly: GCA_023614405.1. NCBI lineage: Eukaryota > Viridiplantae > Streptophyta > Magnoliopsida > Poales > Poaceae > Avena > Avena insularis. The sequence continues at coordinate 176,835,337 of CM042689.1, forward strand.
TGGGAATTAGCTAAGTTCAATCTCATGCCTTAGGATGACATCAAGATTATCTAACCTAGGTCAAGTTTTATGCTCTTTATGCTACCTCCAAATATCTTTCTAATATCTCCAAGTCACTAAACAAGCTTTTGATAGAAAGCTTTGATAATGAAATAAAAGAATTAAGCTTGCAAGTAAAACTAAGATTGGGTATCAAGTGGTGTAAGCTGGCAAGTAAAACTTGCATGGTTTAGCTTGCTAAGATAGTAGCTCGCTAATTCAACTAGTAGTATTAGGCTTGCATAATTGCAAGTATAAGCTTGCCTGGTGCACAGTAGTGGTTGAAGTTCTCCTCGGCTTGTTCCTCGTAGTATCCTCCGTCCTCCTCGTATCCTTGGTCGGTACTAGCGTCTATAAATAAATACGAGGTACACAATCACCAAACAATACTTAACTAATTCTATTTAGCACACAAAGGTTCACACTAGATGATCTAGCATCATCACTATTATCACAAAGATTAAAGCACTTGTCTTATTTATTTCATTTTAGAAAAGTAATTTGTACTCATTGAAAAACTACTTAAGATTTAATATTCTCCAACTCAAACATGGGATCATGTTGACACATGTCATCACCACACATTTCAGTACATGGGAATGTGGTTTAAAGTGGTGTCACAATTTAATAAGGTTTAACCTTTTTATCTTAATTAATTAAAGTGACTAGAAATGCCTATGTGGCATTCTTTTATTACTTGATCATTATTTCTGTAAGTAACCCTATATATTTTTATATATTCTGAAAGGTATGGTTAAATGTGATTTTTGAGAGTTGCAATCCACTCAAAAGCTCCTATGGTTGAATTTTGAAAAATGTTTGAATGCAGAAAAGCTTCTGCCTTGCTATTTTTACCATGGGTGGTCTACAAATGTAAATGGTTTGAATCCAGCGGTCTTGGATTAAGCATTCCAGTACCTTTCTAACAAAATTAGTTTCATGCATTTTGATTCAGTGAATCGAGCTGGGTTGATTTTTGAATCTAGGTACAGAACTAGATTTGAAATTAAATGAATAAATCTAATTTGAATTAGTGGGTTGCGCGGGATGTTTAACTATGCCGGCCCACTACGCACAGAGCGCGCGCGGGCTGGTTAAGTGAGCGACCCCACTCGTCAGTGAGACAACGAGGGGCGAAGCGGTATGGGGTGATTAGGATCATAGGATCTAACTCTAATCGAACGGCTCTCGTTCATCGTCCACGTCAGGCAGCGCCGGCGAGACAGAACCCTAGTGCGACCGGTGGGGGTCGTGGGAGGATCACCGGGGCTCATGCGATGGTAGGCGACAGGGGCGAACGACGAAGTTGACGATGGTGATTCCCCTGGTACCGGCAGCTTCTCCTGGGGTGGCTCCAATCGACGGTGCGTGTCCTCCTCTGCAGTGGCGAACTCCGGTGAAATTCCGGACACCTGGTGCTCGCCTTGCTCCGGGAGTGAGTGGGGGGTATCAGTGAGAGGTGGGGAGTGAACTGGTGTGAAGAAAACGGGCGGGGGAGGCCTCCTTTTATAGTGGCTCAAGGGGACCGAATGGCACGGGTGGAGCTCGTCGGTGTCGACGGCACAGAGTGCTAATGGCATGGGTGGCGATAGGGGCCGATGCTGTGCTCCCCGGCGATGCCCAATGGCATGGTAGCGAGGCGTGAGGCGGTGCGATATGGTCGGAACATCACGGCGCTCTGTGCGGGTCCGACGACAATTTTAATGGTGCACATCATGCATGGTCCGCGCGGCGGTAAACAAGGTTGTCTGGTGGTGTGCTGGGGTGCTAGTGATCATGTCTGCAAGAGGCAAGGGAGGCGCGTGGTCTGTGGGCTGGAGTCGCTGACGGCGCACTGGCGTGCTCTCAGCTCGCACGCAGAGAGACTGGGCGCGTGCTTGGCGGGTGGTCTAGTGGCTGCTTGCGCTCGGGGCTTGGATAGGGAGTGGCGGTGGACGGTGCTGCGTGTCCCAGACAAGGTTGGCGAGGCTAGTTCTCCCTCTAGCTCACTGGCCACATGGGGGTGGCAATGGTGCTCTCGGCATGCTCACCATTAATGGCTAGGCTTACTCACACTGGTGCTAAATCTAGTTAGATTACTTTGATCATCTACTGGGAGTTTAGAGTGAGCTATAGAGGGAGCAAGTTAGGCACTGATCACTGCTCACTATAGTGTTTTGTGTTTGTTTGTTTGCTGCTGACAGGGTGTTTGATGAAATGGCCGAAAGAAATTCAAATTTGAATTTTGGATTCAAACTTGGTAGGTTTGCTAGGCACATACTAGGGAGTATCTGTTTATTTGGATTGGTCAAGGTGCACTGGTTTGGTTGGGTTTTGAAAAGGTGTGATCTTCACATATGTTAAAGATTCAATTTTGAATTGTCATTTGAATGGGGTTGCTAAATGTTTCTGCAAGTTTGCAAGGTGGGCTTTGATTTACTTTTACCTATTCTAGCAAGGGGTGAAAATAATTCAAAAAGTTTCTGTTTGAAATCTTGGACTAGAAACACTCAAAGTGACCTAGTGAGCAAGATTGGCAAAAAATGACCATTTGCCTTATTTGAATTGTTTGTGATTTTCTCTTGATTTGTTTCTACTTGGAAATGTTTTAGATGATGTTATATTCATCTTTGAACCATTCCTTACTACTTAGGTTAATCACACAAGTCCATTCATGCATTCATCAAATCATCACATACGCACATGCATTCATTTGGATTTTATTTAATCAAAGTTTTTGTTAACCCTAATTTTAGTGATTAGAGTTTGATGATAATTGTTTCATATTTTTGGGATGTTAGAGAGTGCAAATGTATCTATAATAAGAAGATTGATATGGAAGGAAATGTTCACATCCATAAAGCTCGACTTGTTGCAAAAGGATTATGACAAGTTCAAGGAGTTGACTACGATGAGACTTTCTCGCCCGTAGCAATGCTTAAATCTATACAGATCATTCTATCCATTGCTGCACATTTCGACTCTAAAATATGGCAGATGGATGTAAGGACAGCTTTCCTAAATGGAATCCTAACTGAGGACGTGTATATGATGCATCCCGAAGGTTTTGTTGATCAAAACAATGCTGGAAAGGTATGCAAATTTCTAAAGTCTATTTATGGGCTAAAGAAAGCATATCGGAGTTGGAACATTCGATTAAATGAAGTTGTAAAGGAGTTTGGCTTCATCAAAAATGAACAAGAAACTTGTGTGTACAAGAAGGAAAGTGGGAGAGTGCTTGTATTTCTAATCTTATATGTAGATGACATATTGCTGATTGGAAATGACATTCCTATGCTCGAGTCTGTTAAGACCTTGTTGAAAAATAGTTTTTTGATGAAGGACTTAGGAGAAGCGGCATATATTCTGGCATCAAGATCTATAGAAATAGATCAAGGAGGCTAATTTGATTAAGCCAGAGTACATACATTGACAAAGTGTTGAAACGGTTCAACATGGAAGAGGCTAAGAAGGGGTTCTTGCCCATGTCTCACGACATTAAACTCAGCAAGACTCAGTGTCCTTAGACTACTGATGAGTGTGAGCGCATGATTAGGGTTACATATTCTTCGGCTATTGGATCCATCATGCATGCAATGATATGTACTCGCCCAGATGTTTCCTATGCTCTAAGTGTTACGAGCAGATATCAGGCTGATCCAGGTGAAGGTCACTGGATAGAGGTAAAGAACATCCTTAAGAACTTGAAAAGGACTAAGGATGTGTTCCTAGTTTATGGAGGTGATGATGAACTAAGTGTAAGGGGTTACACAGATGCGAGTTACCGTAACGACTCAAATGACTCCAGATCGCAATCTGGTTATGTGTTTGTCATGAATGGTGGTGCTGTGAGTTGGAAAAGTTCCAAGCAAGATACGGTGGCCTCCTCTTCAACAGAAGCTGAATATATTGCCACCTCGGAGGCTGTAAAGGAAGCTATTTGGATTAGGAATTTCCTGATCGCTCTTGGTGTGGTTCAGGGCGCGTCCAATCCGATGGACGTTTATTGTGACAACAATGGTTCTATTGCACAAGCCAAGGAGCCTAGACAGCACCAGAAGAACAAACATATTCGCATGTGTTACCATCAGATTGTGAGTTCGTTGAGGATGGTAGTGTCATGACGAACTCAAATGTTGTTAATCCCTTTACAAAGCCACTCCCGCAGCCTGCGCATGAGGCGCACACAAGAGCAATAGGTATTAGATACAATCTAGATTAACTCTAGTGCAAGTGGGAGACTAAAGGAAATATGCTCTAGGGGCAATCATAGAGATGATTATATTTCTTATGTTTCCATGAGTTATTGTAATGTTCCTTGAATATCCATATGAGACAACTTATATTGATTGGCAATTATGTGAATTGTTTGTGAAACTATACACTTGTATGGTTATCTAATAGTTGTCCCTAGTCGGAGTTCATGTGAGGACACATGTGAATATTAGACTAGCACATCGATTGGTTAATTACTATGTTTCGCAAGTCATAGACATGGAGATTTCAAACCAATGATGTGTACACATGTTATGAACATGGGGTTGGACTGACCCAACTTGAGACTGGCAATTAGACTTGCAGCTCTCTCTATACATCGTGTACGTTTTGTCCTTAGACCTGAGATTGTCGCATGTACTTGAGATGTGGATCGACCTACTTTGGGGATATCAGACGCTACTCCATAACTGGGTAGTTATAAAGGTACCTTTCGGGTTTGTCCTGAAGCATACTGCAAGGCATGGTCAATCAAGATGGGATTTGCCCCTCTCTACTTGAGAGAGATATCTCTGGGCCCCCCGAGTGATCGGATCCAGAAATGCATGGCTGTGCTACATAAGGTTAAGAGTTAACCTAGTAAAGGGATTCCGAATCACAGTATCGAGAAAGGGAGGTCATCTTGGAGCTAGACCAAATATCATGAGGCAAAGGGAAAGATATGTACTAAACCTTGTGATGATTCGTCCGAAATGATCTTTGTATGCGTTTAGGAGTTAGCACGTCTTGCTAGAGGCCGCTACCAACTATTGACAGAATAAGTGTATTATTGTCATGTATATATGTATATGAACCTATAGAGTCACATACTTAAGGGGCTGGAAGCCTAATGAGGATTAGATCTGAATTAGACCAGGCTTACGCTACTAATGGGCTGCTAATGTAGAAGCCTACTAGGGACACCTATATAAGAGAGGGTGCGGCAAGCTGACCAGGGTTAGACCTTTCCACCCAGCCGCCACTCCCCCCGCTTGTGTTGCGCGCGTGGACCTAGCACTCCGGCGTCTGACTCTTCCAGCCTGTACGTGTGGATACCTCGGAGGTGCTGCATCTGTGGCACTTGGACGAGTCGCACAAAGGGGAGCTGCTCCTGGGACGAGGACAAGGAGGAGACGTTTCCACGTCTACACTGCCTCGACGCACTTCATCAAGTTCCGCAACTACGCGTCAAGTGGTAATCTCGTGATCTATGACAACAGTAATCCTGGTTTACGCGGTAGAAAATTTTGATTTGCGCTAGTGTAGCCTACCCGTATCCCTTCACAAATTACATGAATTTTGTTTCTAAAATTCTATAAAATTTAGTAGATTATCATAGGATCCTTTTTTTCAATATTCTTATGCTTAAAATAAATGGATCTTTGAATCCTTGTTTGTATTCTTGTAGGAGTATTTTGGTAACTTAAGAATAGATTTTTGTATATGGGGTTTTAATTTAAAAATATGTATGAATGTAGTGATGTATGGATCATGAATGCAAGTCAAGAAAAAAGATTTGGATTTGTTCAAACTTACCAACCAATGTGATAGTCATGTTAATCCATTTCCATTAATGTGGCTTAGTAAAATTTCAAACAACTCCTCAAAATTTTTATTAAAATTTTCAAGAGAATCAAACAACTCAATCCACTTTATTTATTTAATATAGCATTCCAAAATTTAGGAAATTTTTGGGATGTTACACCTTTCCATCCACCCCGGCAGCGCAAAAATGTACATGAATCTAAAAACATAGTACTGGTGGACAGGAATGAAAAATGACTATGTCAAGTATGTCTCTGATTGCGATGTCTGCCACAGAGTGAAAGATGTCCACCAAAAACCATCTGGCCTTGTTCAGCCTTTGAAGCCTCCAAAATGGAAATGGGAGAAAGTAGAGATGGACTAATCACTGGCTTCCCATCATCTCAGAAAGGAAACAATGCAATCTTTGTTGTCATCGACAGGCTTTCCAAAGTTGCTCACTTCTTTCCGGTCAAGGAGACTATTTCTGCTAGTCAATTGGCTAAGCTCTACATCAACATGATAGTCTCGCTCTATGGTGTTCCTCTAGAAATAAGCTTGGATCGTGGGAGTATATTCACTTCCAAATTCTGGGAAAGCTTCCATCAAAGCTTCGGTACTAACCTCAATTTTAGCACGACATATCACCCTCAGTCTCAAGGAAAAGTGGAAAGAATCAATCAAATTCTCGAAGATATGCTTCGTGCTTGTGTCATCTCCTTCGGCATGAAGTGGGAGGAATGTCTTCCATATGCTGAGTTCTCCTACAACAATAGCTTCCATAAAAATCTAAAGATGGCACCCTTTGAGGTTATCTATGGCCGTAGGTGCCATACTCTAATTGGTTGGTCAGGTGCAGGCGAAAGGAACTTCTTTGGCCCTGACATCGTCACTCAAGCAGAAGAAAAATTTCTTATCATTCTGGAGAACTTGAAAGTTGCCTAGTGTCGGCAAAAGATCTATTATGACAAGAAACATGTGGCTATGGAGTATGTTCTTGGTGATCAGGTTTACATTCATGTCACTCCCATGAGAGGCACACACCGGTTTGCTATCATGGGAAAACTCTCTCCGCGATACATCGGTCCTTTGAAAATTCGTGGATGAAGAGGATAAGTGTCTTATGCACTTGAGCTTCCTGAAAAATTCAAGGTGCACGATTTATTTCATGTCTATCTCAAGAAGTGCTTCAAATATCCCGGCAAGACCGTGGATCACGAGCTCATCGACCTCCAAGAAGACCTCTCCTATAAAGAACACACTGTAAAAATTCTTGAAATTGCATAACAAAAGACTCGCAAGAAGTCCATAAAATTATGCAAGGTGGAATGGTCACACCACTCCATTGATGAAGCAACATGGGAGAGCGAGGATGACCTCCGTTCCAAGTATCCTACCTTTTTCCAGTCTTCTTCTTCCTAGAATCTCGGGGCGAGATTCTTCTTTAGTGGGGGAGAGTGGCATCTCATCTATCTAACATCTGTTATGCAACATGGTTCTTAATAAAATCCTACTTCCTATATGTAATTCATTGCATCATCATTATATCATGTTCATTTCACCATGCCACCTTTCATTTGAGCATCATATAAAACCCCTCTATTTGCTTCTTATCCTAGATGCATTATATTATATATTACTTGTATTTGGCTCTTGATATGTTTTATTTGCTTCTTGATAAATTTATTGATGCCCAAGTTCAGATGTGGGCATAACTCCTTCAACTCCACCACCTATCCTTGCCACCTTCCGATTGCTTCCATCCACCATCTCTACCATACTGTTTATATATGAGCAAATGCTTCTCCTTTGGTTTTTGATTCTAGCTCATAAGTAGTTGGTATGGGTCCTCACTTTGTCTACGTGTTCCCATATATGGTTCCATATTGTTTTCACAATATTGTTTATGGAATTCTACATGGTTCTTTATTTGATGCTATGTAGAAGTAGAAACTCCAATTCAAAACATGATTTATTCAAATATGGAGTATAATTGACTTCATTTGGTCACATTAAATCCTAGTGGACCAATGCACACTAGATTGACTCTTGAACTCAATTAGTCTATTTTATTAAAGAAGTCATGGTTCTGTTTTGCTTGTTTCCACATGAAGCATGGTAATATGCCTTCTTGATCTAGCTTGTTTTCACTAACTATATCAAAGTCCCTATCTTGCATGACACATGAAATATAAAGCCACCAACTTGTATTATGAACCGTTTGGGTTTGGCTTCTTTTAAGTATTTTGGTAATTGTGCTATTTGAATATGACTCTTCCTTATCCAAGCTAAACTCCTTGATAATTATCTAGCTATATCTTATCTATCTATTTCTCTCACCCGTGTGTGTCATTCATACCACTTCCTAGCTTAAAATCCTAAGCACCCTCCCTTGCATATGATCTTGTTCTGGTTCAATTTTGGACCTCATTGTTCAAATATAAACCATTTTCAAATAGCAGCAGTAACAGATATGCATGTTAAAAGTTAATAGAGCAGATGATAGAAGTCAGGAAGTAGAGCGTCAGCATATTAGAGCAGTAGCATCCATCACAATAGCTGCTGCTGTTTTTTTCAGCAGCAGCAGGCCCAGGCGGCCACGACCCATCTCTATCTAGCTCAAGCACACCAGACCCATACCGCTTCACAGGCGAGAGTTAATTGGGTAAAACTATCATAATTGGGCTGTCGGGACGAGTCGATACCATTTTCGGTAATTTTTTTGAGCAAGTACCAGTTCTGAGCCATAGCGTCGCAAACTGCACTAAATTTTGTCTAACAACATTTTAACACGCTTTCTAATGGATTGGGCCTAGCTCTGTGTGCTGAGTTGGCGACACGTGTCTAGGAGGAGCCGAGGTGGAAGTGGGGCCCACCTGTCAGACATATCTTATGTCATTTTTTATTTTTCTCTCCTATTTTACTATTTACCGCTAGTGGGTCCCACCCGTCAGCCTCCCTATTTTCCCCACCCACCTTCTTCTTCCTCCAATCGGCGTCGGCTGTAGTGGTGGTGGTTTGGTCGTTGTGACAAGGGCCATTGGAGTGGGGTAGGATGGTAGTGGAGCCTACCCAGGGAGGATCATAAGAGGTCCCCGACAGCAGCTAGCCGTCAACATCAGCTAGACAGAGTGGTGGGCGGCAGACGGTGATCGGGGACGTGGCCGAGGCCCTCCGACACCGGATCCTCGTTCTGGTCTGCGTGGCGATGGCAGCGTCCATGGTGGCTGAACCCTAACCCTAATGAGGTGTGGCGATAGCGTGGCTCTTGGTCGACGGGCTGGAGGCGGCGAGGTCCTGCTACAAGGAGCCATGGGGCGGAGCAGGAGCTCAAGTGGCCAACACCATGGAGGCGGCCAGGTCAGAACAGGGTAGCGGCAGGCCCAGCACTTGCTGCAGAAGGAGGTCGACGAGGGGGTGGAGTACAGCGCTGGCACACACATGGATTGGGAGAGCTCGGGTACCGGCTGTGCGCACATGGATGGGGCAATCTCGGGCACCGGAGGCTCTCCGGCAGCACACAACTGGGGATTGGGGACGAACGGGGGAGCGAGATCACATAGTACGTGTTTTCTTTTTTCCCTTTTGGTGTTTGTTTACTCCACGTCCACGCATCCACGAGAGAGTTAATTGGAGGAAGAAGAATGTGGGTGGGGAAAATAGGGAGGCTGACGAGTGGGACCCACTAGCAATAATTAGTAAAAATCAAAGAGAAAAATAAAAAAATGACATAAGGTATGTCTGACAGGTGGGCCTCACTCAGCTCCTCCTAGACACGTGCCACCAACTCAGCACTTATAGCTGGGCCCGAGCCGTCAGAAAAGCATGTTAAAATGCTGTTAGAAAAAATTTAGTGCAAGTTGGACACTATGACTAAGAACTGGTGCTGACTCGCAAAAATACCGAAATTGGTACTGACTCATCCCGACAACCCCAATTTTGATAGTTTTATCCAATTAACTCCACACGCGAGGAGAGGATCTCGTTGTCGTCTTCCTATTTCGGTCGATGTCATGGTGTACGAACCCTCCACCACTGCTCGATCCCCACCTGCTACCGATGAATGCCCTCTCTTCCCCTAAGCTCTGTGAAAACCCCTCCCCACGGCTGTTACTTCAACCCTATCAACAATCCCTTCTAGTGCCGCCGCCTCTTATTCGCCTCCACTTTTCTTCTCCACCTGAAGAGAGTGCCCAAGGGAGAGCATAGGAGGGGGGGCACCGAGGCGGCTCCATGGACACCGTCGAGAGCGTCTGAGTGCGGAAATAGGTCCACTTTTACATCCTCTTCCTCCCTGTGTAGAAAACCAAGCCGGAGCAACTCCAGGACGACACCGCCGAGGTCACCTTCGTTTACGTCCACAACTGCATTGCCGTTTGTGTTCATCTGCAACCAGTACGGCTGCAGCTGCCAACCATATGTGAGCTACTCTTCTTCTCTAGCCCCTCCCCATCACCATGTCCTCATGTTGATCTCTCCGGAACATCTCGAGAACCTCTTCACGGATGCAGAACGACACCTGAATCTTGACTCTAACGCTGCTCTCCACGCGAGCGTGTGATCTGCTGTTAGTGCGTAGTGCCTTTCTCGTCAGCCAAAAACACACCAGCAAATCTTGGTCAAAGTGCACGCTTCTTCCTTCCTTCACCAAGAAAACCTCATCCTGGTGTAACCAGCTGAAATAACACAGCTCCAGCTCCCCATCTCGAGTCCCAGATTTCTCGCGATCTTGCTCCTTTTTCCTCTGTTTTACGGCGTTCTTTGACATAAAAAATTCAAAATATAATTGATATTTTCAAAGTTTTAGGATATCTGCCAACACCTCTGCTCTTCATGCCTTTATTCGGATCTCCTTGATCAAAAACTGCATGCAGGTCTTGTAATCCTTCGCCGGAATACGATGTGGGCTGACCCGCAGTCTGTCCTTCTTGTCACTGGTGATGGTGTGCATAAGGCGATCTCCATGATGCTGTAGAGGCTGGATCCGGTGATCCAGCCAGTGGTGGATCAAGTCGTATCCGCAAAGGACCATATGCTGCATCAGAAACTCAATATGCCTCTTGGCAAGGATCAAGATATACGACAGTTCCTGTGCTTCCACGTCCCATGATTCTTGGTGGGGGCGGCACCATCGACGAAGGCCGAAATACCTTCTGCCTTTTCAGGAGCCAGAATATCCTAGTTGTAGAAGAAGGTTTTGGTCCAACGTTTAATAGATTCACTAGCATTAATCGTAGGATAAACTCGGTTTCTGCTAAGGACTAAGATAAGAGTTCCAGTGGTGTAAGGAACACCGGCACTGATGGAATTCTTCCGGGTACCATAGTAGTACTGGAAAAGGGTGAGACTTGGCCTAATGCCAAGAAACCCCTCGCTCAAAGCTGCATGAGCACTAAGTTCTAGCAGGGAGTTAGGAGGAAGATTATGGAGCCGCACACGATAGTATTTGAGGACCTCGATGAAGAAGTCCGATGGTGGTAGGCTGAGGCCGCGGTCGACGTGTGTGCCGAACAACACTCGCTCGCCGTCGCGTGGTGTGGGAGTGGCGTGTCCAGCGCCGCTCCACCAGGCGCTGGTGACGAGGCAGCCCTTATCATCCATGACCTGGAGCTCAGCTTCGTCATTGACGATCGGGACCCAGAGGCCCCGCATATTTCTTTCGTCAGCCGCCGCCGCTCCAGAGCCAGATGCTGATGCCATTGCGCTTGGAGAGGAGGAAAAATTGGTGGATGTTGGGGTTTTCTCACGGTGTGTAGATGAGAATGGGTGCGGAAGGCTCGAGGAGTACGACGAGACAATAAGTGAAACGGTGGAGAGATGAATCTGGGGGAGAAGGGTTTCCTTTCTCTTTTATTTGCCTCTGCGCCAAGATTCGTGCTCAAGCCGCGCGATTTATGCCTAGCGTATAGGAGAGAGGGAGGTGGCTTCCTCACGACTCATCCGCCCCCTCGATTCTCGCATGAGCATTAAAACGGTGCTCTGTTCCTTAGGGAGCGGACCCATCAACGGTCGTGTTGACGGGACTCTTGTCAGTGACAGGACCTGGTATGAAAAGTTGTCAGACAACACGCTGTTGTTTAAAATCCGGCTCATGTTTCAAACTGAGCAAAGCAAAAGACTAAAGGTGAGAACAAAACATATCTAACTCAGACGACTCAGAATCCTACATTATTGAAAGAAGTTTTTGGGAACCCTTCAATATTCTCAAGACGAAGAAACCATCAAGCTAGACGATTTATCCGACTTTGGATATTGGAGACTTCCGGGGGCTACTGTTGGGGATTTACTTTCCTAGTATACCCACAGGACTCACTGAACAGGGTGGCCCACCAACTGGTTAGAGCTTTGCTTCACGGGCGTCCCAGTCAGAAAAAGAGGAGGAGCCACTTCCGGCTACGACAAGGCCCAGAAGAGTTACCGACTTAGGCCTATAGCATTACTTGTAGTCCAAGCTGTATCTAGTCACCGACTCTATAACGTAGCCGGATAGGTCTCTCATGTAACCCTAGGTCCTGATGACTATATAAACCAGCCCTATGGGAGCCTTTATGACATAACCACAATAACAACTCGCACAAGCGAACCTCTCTTGTAACCCGCTGTAACATCTGGCTCTCGCCGATATATTACTGGGTTGCTAGCAGGAGTACGATCCGATCACCGCAGTCGGATCTGAACCTAGGTAAACCTATGTTCACCGTTCTCGGAACATCCGATGTCTCACGCCCCATCTTCTCAATGCCGTCAGGACCCCCTATGGCGTACTTGTCGACAATCTGACGACATTACCACCACCTAATAATAGTCTATTTAACGCATAGATATATAGATTGATGGTGAGTCAAATATAGCAAATAATAGAGCATCACCATGCTTGAGTGATATAATTGAATTACATATCGAGATATTTATATTTGGTCTTTGTTACATAGAAGAAAAATATAGCATAAAAGTGGATATACATAAATCACTAACACCAAATCATGGTCTAGTTAACGTATATATATAGATAGATAGATGAACATAAGTCAAATAGAGAAAGAATAGATCAATGCCATGATCGAGTGAGCACATTGAATTATAATCGAGGGATTCATGTTTGGTTTTTGCCAAGTATTGTTTAAGGTCAATCTTGTTCTGATCATTAGCCGACTTATGTGGTGCCTCATACAAACAAGCATCTGACACTAAGAACATCTTGGTAGAAACAAGTGACTTACTCTTTCTCTTTGTGCAGTCCCATTGGAGGACATCCTATTGTTAGTTCGTTCGTTAAAGACATCCACCGCATCTAGCATATGGATAGATGATTCATCTGCTTTATTGTTGCTCCTCTGCATATAGGTTCCAGTCACTCATTAACATAAACCAGGTTTGCATCTAGCAATATAAAGCAATAGGTACTAAAAATATTGTAGGGACGATTCACTCTATGATTCTCCATGTTCCCTATGAGAGGAAATAATATCAGATAGTGGGTGTTGTTATTTACAAAGATCTAGATAGACATTATAGTATAATCACTTGTGAACAAGTAAAAACATTGCCAACGAGGGAATGATCCCTCCCTTGATTATACGTTGTTAGGTAGGTGAGACACCCAGTTTATTCATGCCTTAGTGGCGACTCAAAAGTCTGCCGATGATGGGACTCAAACCTAGGCGGGCTGGCCTCCACACCCAGAGTATTAGCTACCAGGCAAGCGCCTGGTTCTCCACTTGTAAACAAGTAGAGCAGGGAATGGAGAATATAAACAAACATTTTAATGACATAAAGTTTGCCATGGCGACAAAATTGAATGCAGATACAGTCAGTCCTTAACACGAACAGGGGAAAAATACAATGTAAAATGGTTTTAACTTGTGAAATTGTATTGCAAACAAATATGTGAAGTCCCATAAAATTTCCATGATCTATGGAGCAGGCAGATACTATATTAACATTAGTACAAACAAGATAGACATTAGAATGGTATACCCCGTGAACTTATAGAGAAGGGAATGCGAACACATGTGAAGTGACTTAAAATGCCATGAAAAACATAATAGAAGGTAGATACTGCTGCTCTAGAAATTATAATTGAGAAACTTGAATTTAGAGTAGGGCATGCAGATAACCATGTTAAGTGGCTTAAAACTTCCAATCTAATACTACATCTAATCCAAAAACTAAGGAATATAAAATTTTCACATGTTAGTCGATACAAACTCGACCAAGTTTGTAGAACATACAAGGAACATCTACCATGCCAAACCAATACCATTCGATACATCGGGACATGTATTTTCATAGTCACAAATGATAAAAATTAGTCGTTAATATATTTTATATCTACCTGGTCAAAGTCATCATTGTTTGACTTTAAAAAGTATAGGCCTTTTCTTACGGAACGAATGTAGTATATAATAGGAGGCAGCTACTGTTGGAGGTTAATGAAATGAGATATAAATAATAATGACATACCTTGCAAAGGAAATGCAAAACCAACAAGTTAAATGCCATAAAATTTGCGATGAATTACATAAAAGAAGGAAGTTACTCTGGTTGCTTAGTACAAACCAAATTGACATTAAAATAGCATAAATTATGAACTTGTAGAGCAGGGAATGTTAACCTACATGTTCAACGGCTTAAAACTACTACTGAACTCCAAAATTACATGCATTCCGTGTTGTAGCTATGGAAAAAGAAAATGCACATTATGATAACATAACTTGCGAACTTGTAGAACATGTAGGCACTTTAGATGTTAAGTGAATTAAAATTTTCCATTAACTGCATAACAACAATGAGGTATAATGATGCTAGTTTTGTACTACCAAAATTGTTTATATATTAAGTGTAATTGTTGGTCAAAGAAAAACACGGTAAACAAGGACGCCTTATTCCTTGAAACATAGGGAGTAGTTTAACGCCTGGATTTAACATAGACTACACCGGATTTATTAAGGGAGAGTCTGATATTAATTAAGCCAGTATTGAGGTAGGAATTTACCACCAATATGAAAATGCAGTTCACTGTCGCAGGCTTATAACTAGGTCATGGCTTCGTCTACGCATACATGACATCTTTGTGGGTCACATCAAGGACACCGAGTGTGCTTGGTAGTGGTGAGTCCCTCTGAAGAAGATAGATCATGACGACGTCGGTGAAGCAGATCTGTGGAGGTTGTTGATGGGTCTTACTTGCTTGATAAGATTGTCGCTAGAGGAGATCCGGTGTAGTGCACGACATCGTCGGTGGAGCAGATCTATTACTACCGATTATGGACTCGAGGCTCTGCTCAAGAGCGTCGATGAAGCAGATCTGGTGTAGTGGACTGTTGAGATCGAATGCAATGCACACCAGCGTAGGTGAAGCAGGTCAGGTGTTGTGGATGAGGGAGTCAGTGAACTAGGTTCGGTAAGGAGGACGTCAGCTGATCTGGTAGATTGGTGAGGAGTATGTGGTATCGTGAGGTATGGCGTGTAGGCCGGCGAAATGCGACGTGCAGAAGCCTGAGGTGGGATAGGGGGTTTGGGGTGGCATGTGGACCGGCGAAGTGCGGCGGGGATGTTCTGATGCAGTGGTTCAGGAGCTGCAAGGGGCATAGGGGGTTGGGTGGCGTGTAGGGAGGGCTGCGGCGGGGATATTCCAGTGCGATGGTGCAGGAGCTGGAGGTGATATAGGGGGTTCGGTGGCGAGTAGGCCGGTGAACTGGGGCAGGGATGTTCCGGTGTGGTGGTGCAGGAGCTGGAGGTGAGATTGGGGGTTGGGTGGTGTGTAGGCTAGCGAAGCGTGGCATGATGCTCCGGTGAGGTGGTGAAGGAGCCGTAGGTGAGATAGGGGTTAGGGTTTTTCGGAGTGCTATGGGGTAAATGGCGTCGGTGGAAGGTGGACTACCCAGCTTCAGAACTGTGGGACCGGGGGGAGAAAAATTACGAAAAATATCCACGACCCGACATTTGTAGTTAGGCCATTGTGAGTGGTAGAAAAGAAATTTTGTATGGCTAAAACTTGGTGCGTGACCACTCGAAATATTTTGATGGAGGTGTGGCAGGAGAATTTGGCGCTCTGAGATTTTGAATTTGGCTATACAGTACAAAAGATATATAAAAATAATAACCTACTCCAAGTACTAGAAAGAATACTAGTTTATTGCAATGTTCTACCCTTTGTAGGTATAGAGTATTTATGGACCCATTTCTGCACAAATAGGGTCTCTGCCTTCGACTTAATTACGTACACACCTGTTACCAACTATAAAGATAGTACTAACATGAAATAGTAACACTCTGTCATTACACTCGCCAATGGATTATTATCTCTTACATGCATGCATATGATTGGGCTACTAGAAATTGTTTTTTGTCTATACCTACGTGCAAAAATACTAGTCTAGCTAATGTACTAGTAGTACTTGAGTACTACTCATCGGTAAATATAGTTACTTAGTTAGCCTATGATACTGCGCTAAGAGACTCCCATTGTTGTGATGAAAGGCCTAAGGCTGGTAAGAGTGATAACTTCGACTATGCATATGTTAGCGGGTACATAGTACGTACTAGTATTTTATACACTAGACACATTTGAGAATCAGATAATAGAAGTAGGGCATATCATTTTTTATATAAAATCATACTAGGTGGTAAGATAAGATGTGTTTTGATTAGAACGCAATCTAAATATAAACAGAGAGAGTACTACTTCTTCTGTATAAAAATGTATAGTAAACTGTGTCCCTAAAATTGATCCGTAAATATTCCACAGGAGTATGTGGGCAAGCCCAGGGGAAACTGCATACCCTTCATTTCCACAACCGGTCATGCATGCATGCATCTCCTAATCTTCCTAGCGGTTCCTTTCATATTCTCGATCCCGTTCATTTTCTGTCATTTTACTCACCCAGCCGAACCTCTGCAAAATAAAAGAAGCCGCCAATCATCATCCATGGCGCTGTCGTTCGACAAGCTGTACTCCTTCCTGGACCCCCGCAACACCACCATAATATGGGTGGCGTATAACAACAGAGTGTTGGCGGTGAACGATTACATCGAGAAAATCCAACGCTCCTGGAGGAAGCGGACGATAAGATTGTTGGCCTCCATGTCAAGTACACCAACGAGCAAACATCAACATAGAAGGCTGCCGTTGTCCAGCTGTGTGTGGGCACGGATTGCCTGGTCTACCAGATCTGCCAGGTCGACAAGCCATGCTCCAAGATAGCGGAGTTCCTTGCGGACCCTTGATACGTCATTAACATATCTAATTTTTTTGATGTTCCATGCTTGTTTAGTATCAAGTTTTCTATGATTTTTCTACACTTTGAGGTATTTTTATACATTTTCTATGACTAACCTATTAACAAGATGTTGCAGTGCCAGTTGCCTGTTTTCTACAGTTTTTTGTTTTAGAAAAGCTAGTAAGGACATATTCTTGGAATTGGACGGGACAAAAGCAAAGTCAATATTTTACCGGAACAAACACAGACCGAAGGGCAGCCGGAGGGGCACCACAGGGTGACAGCACCCCACAGGTGCGGGCCCACCCTAGGCCGCGCCAGGGTTAGGGTGTGCGGCCCCTAGCCGCCCTCCTGTCTCGCCTCTTCGCCTATAAAAGCCCCATGATGCCAAAACCCTAAGCACCCGATCAGATCTCCACAAAACAGTCCGCAGCCGCCGCCACCATCGTCCCTAGATAAGGGGGATCTGAAGCTCTTCACGGCACCCTGCCGGAGGGGATAGATCCTCCCGAAGGCCTTCTTCATCACCATGCCAGCCTCCGGTATAATGCGTGAGTAGTTCAGCCTTGGACTATGGGTCCATATAGTAGCTATATGGTTGTTTCTCCTCCTTTGTGCTATCATGTTTAGATCTTGTGAGCTCCGTTCATGATCAAGATCATCTATTCGTAAACATACATGTTGTGTTTGCGGGGATTCGATGGATCTTGAGATACTATGTCAGATTGATTATTGATTCGATCATGTCTTATTGATTGTTGATTCTATCATGTCTGTGTTGTTTGTGAACTTGCATGCTCTCCGTTGTTAGTAGCTATCTTGGCCAAGTAGATGCTAGTGACTCCAAGACGGAGTAGTTATGCTCGATAGTAGGTTCATGCCTCTAGTAATCTGGGGTAGTGACAAGAATCTCTAAGGTTGTAGATATGCTATTGCTACTAGGGAGAAAATAACAATCTTTTGTTCATGGAACAATTGTATTGTTTACTTTACACACATTGCTTAATGATGTTATCCGCTGCTTTCAACTTAATACTGGAGGGGGGTCGGATGATAACCTGAAGGTGGATTATTATTCATAGATGCAGTTGGATGGCGGTCTATGTATATTGTGGTAATGCCCAATCAAATCATATAGGAATCATGATGTCTAGTATTTGCATTGTTATGCCTTGCTAAGTCCTGTCAATTGCCCCGCTGTAATTTGTTCACCCAACATGTTATCTATCTTAAGGAGAACACCTCTAGAGAACTGTGGACCTCGGTCCAATCTTTACCATTGATACATCATCTACTGTTACCGTTTACTTTCTACCAGCAACCATTACCTTCCACACTATATGTTTAATCTTTTGTTTTTAGCAAAACAGTGAGATTGACAACCTCACTATAAGTTGGGGCAAAGTATTGAGTTTGTGTTGTGCAGGATTCCAAGTTGTTAGAAACACCTTGGAGATTTTTCCTTGCTCCTACTGGTTCAATAAATTTGGTTTCATAACTGAGGGAAGACTTGCTGTTGTGCTCATCACAACTTGCTCTTGGGGTCTCCCAACAAAGCTCTGCAATTGACTGATCCACGTCAAGATTTTCTGGCGCCGTTGCCGGGGAGTTAAGGACACCTTCACAAGGGGAGTCCTTCACAACCATTCTCTTTACTTTGTTTTTGTTTTGGTTACTTCCTTTTGTGTTGTTTTGCTTGCTTCTTTTTATCAAAAATTACAAAAAAATTAGTTTCATTTGGTTTGCCTTTTATTTTCAAAAACACAAAAAAATTAGTTCTTCCTATAGTTCTCACCTTTTCCTAGCTCACCATGTTGATCCCTAAGTTCACCCTGATAGACCTTTCAATAGGTAGTGGCTCTATAATTGGGAAACAAAATATGAAATAATTCTTTAATCATATATTAGCAAACACGGGGATATTGAGGATAGATCCTTAGCAAAACTTGCTCCTAATTATGAAATTGTTGTAGCTTCTTGAGTTCACATGTTGGAGGATAGGTTTGTTAACCTTAACCCCATGATGCAAAGAATGTTTCTTAAACTTAAAGAAATTGAGGATACTAAAAAGAGCGATTTTATTCTAGAAACTTTGCTAAAGGAGTTCAATGATGTTGCTAAAGAAGCTAAAAAGGTCTTTGATCATTTTAATATGCTAGGCTCATGTGTATATGTTATGGGTACATTAGAAAAGTTGGATAAAACTAAACCCAGTAGAGAGGAAATTAAAATACCCATACCTTTTAAACTTGTAGGAATGCATGAAGCCTTAGAAAAGAATTTTGATTGGATAGTTCCTGAAAACCCGTTTGATGAAAGCAGTGAAACCAAGAGTGCTGAGATAGGATCCTCTACAACTCATTTGGATGAGATACCTTTCCTAGTTGAATAAATTTCGAGTATTGATCTTAATGCTTCTTCATTTGAAAATACTTGATTCTTGCTTCTTGTGCCTAACTTAAAGGCGTTAAATAAAAGTACTTCTTGGGAGATAAACCAATAGTTTTATTGAGTATTGGAAGTTATTACTTCTGTAATAACCTCTCCTTATCCTTTTTGTTTGATTTTTGTGCCAAGAATAACCTCTAATGAGAGAGAAGTAAGATTTGGGGAAGTTGCTGTCCCGAGATGGATTTTTGTGCTTCACTATAAAAATTCATGACATATCTCTGTATGTCATATTGAGCTGTAATTTTCTGACTAAATGCCCCAGGATGTTATCTAACTTTCGTTAGTTCAACACTTTTCTCTTTGAGCAACAGAAGGTCTTCGGAAAAAATCTTTTTTTACCTGCTGGTCTGTTTTGACAGATTTCTGCCATTATTTTCATTTGCCTCTTTATCGGTTTCTTTTTGAGTTCTTCTTGATCACTTGAGATTTTTAAAGGAATTGATACAGTAGCTTGTGTTTTTAATGAATGTTTTGTTGTGTTGAAACTAAACCCCAAGGTTTATTATCTTGATGCACTAATGTTGCTAATGAAGATTGTGTGAAGTTTTGTATGAAGGAAATTTTCAGGTGTAGGGGAAGAATGGACAAAATCTCAAGCTTGGGGATGCCACCCCGTGTCACCCCAAGAAATATTAAAGAGGTACAAGCGTGAAAGCTTGGGGATGCCCAAGGCACCCCCTTCTTCATCAATAAAAATCTCAGGTCTCTTTCTAGACACTTCGTTTTTATTGTTTCATGCACTGTTGTGTTGTTCTTGGAGCGTCTTAGTTTTTGGTTTTTGTTTGTTTAGTTTGCTTGAATAAAGTAGGTGGACCCCCTGCTTTGGCTGTTTTGTTTCAAATAAGTTGATTGTTGTTGGAAAAGAGTAGAAAGTTTCATGCTTATAGTGGTACAAAAGGGAGCTTGTTTTGACTGTGGCTTAGACTTTATCATGTCATGCTAGATGTTGTTTTGACCTTATGCTTAGTGATTATTGCTGTAGCATGACTTGTTCCAAACAATTGAGATTGCTTAATGTGCCTTGAAAGAATCATGCATTGTTTTAGCATACAAAAGCATAATATTGTGGTATTCTCCTTTGATGCTTTGTTTGGGTTGACTTGTCACATGCTCACACCATGTTATGACTATGAACCAGTCACCTTAGCCTCTATGATCATTTATTTTTTTAATTGTGATACCACTTTATGCTTTGATTCATAATTTTTTGTCGCTCTGCATGATTCTGGCCATTATTGCTCTCTTAGTTGGTTGCTCCTAGTCTTTTGCTATCCTCCACTTGTATTGAGTAAGCTCTACTCATGCATCCAACTCACAAGAAACCAAGTTATTCCAAAGAGTCCACTATAAATTCCTATGCATGGTGTTTTACACCATTCCAAGTATATTCTTGTTTTATCTATCTTCCAAATTGAACTTGTTATGGTAAAATTAGTGATTAAAGCTCTCACAAACTTGATGGGACACTTTATTTTTCTTGCCCCTAATAAACTTGAACCATTGTGTCATCTATGTTGTATATTCTTGCACTTATAAGTTGGGAATTAGCAGAACTGTGCTGTCAGGAGGAACGCTTTCAACACCTCTAAATATCTACCCAGTTGATATCATGCTCTTGTGTTTATGGATGTCGGCAGTGCGAAATAAAAGGGGAGACTATTAGTTCATGGAGTTATGTATGTGTGTTAGTGAAATGCCTGGGCCACTAGCCTAAGCCATGCCTAATTATGGTGGAAACTTGCAGCATCACCATAGTGAGCAATCCATGAAGCATCCTCAGAAAAAATATAGAAAAAGAGAGAGAAAAAGAAAAAAAAATATATGCACCATGCTCATGGTAAATAAAAGGATTGCTAAGATGCTCATTGTCTGTTGCCTTTTCATTTTGATATGGGATAGCTCATGTGTCATGGGGAAAGGGGTACCCTGTTGGCGGTTCTCTATGATACACATACACTTACAATGACAAGAACTTGCTTGTGACTAAAGTTGAGTAGCATGAGGAACGTCCCTCGTACTCAAGGGACATGAGATTGACAACTTATGAATTGTCAAGCATATACTCCATAATTTGTTCACTTTAACCTTAATCACTTCAAGATGCTTATGATAGGGGAAATGAGAGCTGAAAGCTAATAAGTACCATAATTTTTGGAAGCTCTTTATGAAACTTGAAATCCCTGCTTCCCTGTGAAGGGCATTTCTTCCACTTTTATATTGAGTCTCCACCTTCTATCTTTATGCACCAACTAGGAGAGCATTGTTGTCATTCTTAGTTCTATGTGCATTGTCAAAAAACTTATTGATTGATTCATAATGTTGATATTGCTTGTTCTTGAACTATTTGTATCTAGTCACCCTTATGAACTTTGAAGGTGTCCTTTGCATTTATGTTTTTGCTACTCCATGAGGGACAAGCTAAATTCCACTATGCTATGTTTTCTATATGTGAAACAAACAAACGTCTTTCAATGCATTGCTATTCATGATCTTTGTTTGTATCGTTTCATGTTGCAACATAGTTACTATGTCTTATTGTTAGAACTTCATCTTTCATGCTCATGTTTCGAGTACTTTGATCCCAACTTTCAATGCTTGCAAATGGTTTGATTAACATTGTGATGGTGCATGTCACCTCAAAAATTATTCTTTTCATCACTTACCTTCTCGAGGACAAGCTTGGGGATGCTTGATACGCCGTAAACGTATCTATAATTTTTGATGTTCCATGCTTGTTTAGTATCAACTTTGCCATGCTTTTTCTACACTTTGAGGTATTTTTATACATTTTCTAGGACTAACCTATTAACAAGATGCCGCAGTGCCAGTTGCCTGTTTTCTGCTATTTTTGGTTTCAGAAAAGCTAGTAAGGAAATATTCTCGGAATTGGACGGGACAAAAGACAAAGTCAATATTTTATCGGAATGAACACAGAGACCGAAGGGCTGCCGGAGGGGCGCCATAGGGCGGCAGCACCCCACCAGGCGCAGGCCCACCCAAGGCCATGACAGGTCAGGGTGTGCGCCCCCTGGCCGCCCTCCTGCCTCGCCTCTTCGCCTATAAAATCCCCCGATCCAAAACCCTAAGCACCCGATCAAATCTCCACGAAACAGTCTCCGGTATGATGCGTGAGTAGTTCTCCCGACAGCCGCCGCCACCATCGTCCCTAGATCATGGGGGATCTGAAGCACTTCCTGGTACCCTGCCGGAGGGGAGAGATCATCCCGGATGCCTTCTTCATCACCATGCCAGCCTCCGGTATGATGCGTGAGTAGTTCACTCTTGGACTATGGGTCCATACAGTAGCTAGATGGTTGTTTATCCTCCTTTGTGCTATCATGTTTAGATCTTGTGAGCTCCGTTCATGATCAAGATCATCTATTTGTAATCATACATGTTGTGTTTGCGTGGATCCGATGGATATTGAGATATTATGTCAGATTGATTATTGATTCTATCATGTCTTATTAATTATGGATTCTATCATGTCTATGTTGTTTGTGATGTTACGTGATCTTCGTTGCTAGTTGCGATATTGGCCAAGTAGATGCTAGTGACTTGAAGAGGAAGTATTTATGCTCGATAGTAGGTTCATGCCTCTCGTAATCTGGGGAAGTGACAGGAATCTCTAAGGTTGTAGATGTGATGTTGCTACTAGGGAGAAAACAACAATCTTTTGTTCATGGAACAATTGTATTGTTTACTTTACACACATTGCTTAATGCAGTTATCCGTTGCTTGCAACTTAATACTGGAGGGGGTTCGGATGATAACCTGAAGGTGGATTATTAGTATCAGATGCAGTTAGATGGCGGTCTATGTATATTGTTGTAATGCCCAATCAAATGTCATAGGATTCATGATGTCTAGTATTTGCATTGTTATGCTTTGCTCAGTCCTATCAATTGCCACGCTGTAATTTGTTCACCAAGCATATTATATATCTGAAGGAGAACACCTCTAGTGAACCGTGGACCCCGGTCCAATCTTTACCATTGATACATCTATTGTTACCGTTTACTTTCTACCAGCAACCATTACCTTCCACACTATACGTTTAATCCTTTGTTTTCAGCAAACCAGTGACATTAACAAGCTCACTGTAAGTTGGAGCAAAGTCTTGAGTTTGTGTTGTGCAGGATTCCAAGTTGTTAGTAACACCTTGGAGTTGTTTCCTTGCTCCTACAGGTTCGATAACCTTGGTTTCATAACTTAGGGAAGACTTGATGTTGTGCTCATCACACCTTGCTCTTGGGGTCTCCCAACAAAGCTCTGCAATTGACAGAGCCACATTAACCCTAACATTTCCTTTGTCGGCATCGACATCGAGAACGACAATATCAGGCTTTGGGGTTCTCTAGTGCCAGTGACGAACTTCGTGGACATCCAGAAGAGGTGGAAGCCTGCCGGCTCAACGAATGAGAAGGATTCTTTGGCTGACTAGACCATGGCCCTTATAGATAGTCGTTACAATGTCATGAAGGATACGAAGAAGGATGTGGAGCACAAGCTGTGGGAGACCATGCCCCTGACCAAAGTGCAGATCCAGTATGCAAGCCTCGACGCCTATGCGACCTGCAAGATATACAGGAGGATAGTGAACTTCGAGGGCGTTCAACAAACTCTCGAAATGTTCAACAAAAAGAAACAACTAAAGAAGAAGGGAAAGGGCAATGGCTACCGCAAGCAGACCAAAGAATAAGATTCAGAATGGTACACCATGTGAGACATACGAGTACTATATTTTCATTTTGCTCTATCCTTGCATGATACTCCGTACAAGTTAATGCATGTAGTATATATACTACAATAGGAGTACAGGAGTATTACTACATCGTGCAAGGGGCGGAGGTAAGAATTAGATGCAAGGAATCATAGCAGTTTCTTTTAATTTCACTGCAGAGTGCTAGGACTACAGGTTTAGGCATTGTAGCACACCACCAGACTACAATGAATCGCAGCATTTTCTTTTAATTCGTGATAGAGACTTTCTTTGAGTAATTCCATTTATTATACTGCTGAAGGAGTAATAGTAGTGTGAACTGGAGTACAAGAGGGAAGACTCATATAAACAAACAATAGCACTAGAACAGCAAGATGAACTTTTGACGATTGCCCGAATGTATGTTGAGTATAAACATACATACCTGCTACTACTACTAGCAAAAAACCACCATCCCTACCGCGGAAAGGATATGATTTCTTCCAACCAAACTACAACTACTACTCCACTACCGTACTACCACTAATTAACTATGTACTCCATACATCTTACTACTACTCCAAAATCCAGCCTTCCTCGTACGCCAACGATCTTTCTGCAACTAAACCAATTAACATCAGGTTACATAGCCACTAAAAGTCGACACAAATGAAGAAACGAAGCTCCTTTATCGTAGCAGGACCGAGTAGGTAATGTGGCAGCGCCGACAGGTAAGACGTAAGGTCCTTGATAGCGATGTCGCCCAGCTTAGTGGAGCTCGACGCCTCGAGATGCATAGTCACAGTGTCAGTCATCCTCCTGCCGTGAGGCCAAGAGAGCATCAGTGGGCATTCCACCCACATCCTCACCCTGTACACCGGCGTGTCGGATAGCGCGAGCCTAACGCATACCATAAACATGAGGGAGACCGTGAATTCTCGTCCCCTAGCTTGTTTCTACATCTTCTTTGCCGGGCTAAGGATCATAGTGTCTAGCATGCAAATCATCTAGACGAACATGGCACCGTCCTGCTCCCCGACGAGGATGAGCCGGCAGGACGCCTCGCCGGCCACTAGTACTGGCTCCTGGAATGCTTTGTTGGTGTCATACTGGATCTTGTGCATTGGGATCGAGTGGACCGCTGTAAGGTGGGCGACAAGCGCTAGTGGCAGGCTGGCAAAGTCGCATCCGGTCTCCATGCAAGTGAAAGGGGCGTACCGACACGTGATTTCGTGCTGGTGGAGTTCATAGTAGGGCAGTAAGCTCCCGTAGCATTTGTGGGTGCAATCCGCCATGGTGGGATGGTGGGTGAATCCGCCACTAGGGTACTCGCACTTCTGGTAGGAGGTGATCTTGCGGATGCATCTGTGACAAATTAGATGAATATCCACACACTGGAGCAATGGACGTTCAAAAAATAAGATAGTTGCACGGACGAACCGGCAAAGGAAAAATCAATGGATTCCCGAGGGAGAAAGGGAGCAACCTTGTAGACCCGTCGGGTCTTGAGGGGCTAGGAGGAGGAGGAACAATTCAGCACAGTGGCTTCCATCTGTAGAGTAAGTGTTCCAAGCATTGCGATTTGGGAGGGGGAAATGTGGACTCTCTGATCCGGCCTCGAGCCGTGCCCTTCTTTTTATACCACCGCTGATAATCAATTAAGCTCTACCTGATTGCTTTCCTCCTGTCCTAGGGACCTTGGTAGTACTAATATATTTTGATGCCTTATCTTTATGGGAGAGAAGGAAAAACATCCAGCCAGACTTCATTTTTTGGTGGAAGCAGAGGCAAACAGAAGCAAAGTTGGGCTAGACCGGGATGGGCCCCAATATTCTCTGCACTGCTGTGCCTGCGCGGTTGTACTCCATTGTGCAGAAGCTACATGGGAAGGAAGAGATGAACATTGTGTGGAGGTTGTGATGCTTCCCACCTTAACAAGTGCCAATAATAAAAGGCATAGAGACACCAAATGCAGTGGAGCAAAGAACGCAATGCTGCATTTAAGAGGAGAGAGGAAGGATGTTCTCCTTCGTCCAGGTGGCTTTGCTCGCCTGAAAGACACCGACGAGACATTTTTGGGTGGAGGAGCCCTTTATTTTTGAAACAAGGCAAAAGATTTGCAGTGGATGGAGACTTTGCTCACCTTGCCAGCAGTACGAGATCAACTAGGCACCAAAAGCCAAGTACTAATACAAACATGAGTACTACTAGAAGTTGCTCAGTTCCGTAGTTCCATCCAGGAGCAATAGTGGCTAATACTATAGTTGTTTTTCAGGAACCTTCTTGGTTCCTAGAATGCCTCTTGGTCACATAGGAGTAATACAAGTTCGATGAATTTCATATCACAATCTCCAATTAATCGGGATACCGCTGAATAGGTTGAGACGAAATCCATGTGGGCGTTCCTTGAACCAGAAGAGAGTCATTTCGCGTTCTAAGATCTCTGCTTCCCTGACAACATATCGCCAGCACCTAGGAGTAGTGATCACCACGCGCCCGTCATCGCCAACGGCAATCATGACTTCATGATAACCTTTCTAAAACTCATTGGTCACACGCAAATTTCTTTCTTCACGCATATTTCTTTCTTCCCGCAGATGATTCTTAAAGATGTTTTACTGTAATCCATTGATAAGCACTAAAAATAGAAGGAAATAGTTATCCGAAGTTTAGGGCTTGTTGACTAGTGAAATAGTAAAAAAATATGCCTACTTGATTCGAATTATGATAGAGAAAATAAATGTAGGATTGCAATGTTATGCCCACTCCAATCCTATAGGAATTCATCGGAACCCAAGTTTGTTTGACTCTTATCGTAGTAGGACAAACACATGATTCTGAAAAAGAGGTGTGAGTGGATGTTTGATATCCTTCGAAATCTAGTGCAAAGGAATCCTTAGAAACAATTCCTATGGGAATCAATCCTACAAATGTAATAACCACCTTGGTAAAATTTCCTATATAGAGATTTAATCCTACAATTTTCTTAGGCAAATCTTTTGAATCAGACATTTAGATCGCTACTTACCATCCTTTCCCCTCCCTCACCGAGTAAAGAAGAGGTGAGCTCGCAGACATAGAAAGGCATGTCAGGTTTGATCTGGGAGACTTTATTCTCGACAAAATCCCACCTTCTGTATGATAAACGCACATTATTGCCATAAATGATGTAACTTTCGAACCAATCTTTCCGCTCATAAGAACGACCTACATGAAAGAAAATTTAATCTTAGAGAGGAGTATATTGCTGCATAGTGTAATTAATTTTACAATCCAAGTAAAACTTTACCCCTTATTGCCGCAAGTTCTTCCTCTTCACTATTAGTTACATAAAAGTCAGTGTAGCAGATCTCATAATCGCTGGAATTGTCCATGATCTTCTACCTTGCTTGGAATCGAAACCTATAAATGGCATTGCAAGATACTTATTATAGCACTAAAATGCATGGAATTATAACCAGTTCAAGTGACAAAATGATATCCCCAGCACCAAGCAACGTGTTTCATCAAGGATTCACTTGGAAAGAGTACATCAATCTCAATATATTTGAAGTTATGCACATTTAAAAGACCGGGAACAAAATAGAGGGGAATGAAAGAGATTCGCAAAATCGGTTTAGAGACAGAAAATGGAATCAGTACAAAAAAGAGGAACTAGGAATGTTTTCTATACAAAGGATAGATTAGATCCTACCTCGTTGTTCTGGGTCGTAGTCG
Source organism: Avena insularis (assembly GCA_023614405.1). Lineage (NCBI taxonomy): Eukaryota > Viridiplantae > Streptophyta > Magnoliopsida > Poales > Poaceae > Avena > Avena insularis. The sequence continues at coordinate 176,863,225 of CM042689.1, forward strand.
GCCTTGCGGTGACAGGAAGATTGATCTGTGTAGTGCTAGAGATGATGGTTGTGGGGATGGGAAGCGGTGGTGAGAGGAGGAGGAGGCAAGAGGATGAGTTTTTTTTTGTTTTTCGGGATGATGGTGGACAGATTGGGCAATGCGGAGGTGGGCATATCAGTAAAAAAATAACGGACATGAGTATATAAGAGTACCAACCTGCGTCGGGTCCATGTGAATACAGACGTTGCTTCCTTCGTGCATGGTGAGAAATGGAATAACTTGAGTATATAGGAGTAAAATATAGGAAGGTTCGCCAGGTCCTGATGAAGTGCATTTAAAAATGTAAGCTGGAATATTTTAAGCATGGAAGATTGTAGATGGATGGAGAAGCTGTGCCATGATGTGCATGTCAAGCCGTTCCATGGTTAGTGGAGGGTGGATGATGAGGCAGGTCGTGGTCGCCTCGGAGGCAGCCCAAAATTATGGTTGTGCCCATCGATGTCGACAAGCAGAGGCAGCGTTCCGTCCCATCGGCTTAGCCTAGTCTTCGTCATCCACAATTACCACACACATCAGTTTCATCAGCGACATTGATTGCCCCCTCGGTTCGGCTAATATTACACATTAATCTTGGATCACCTCCTTCTTATTTATTCTCTCTCCTTCCCCATAATCTCATAGCACCAAAGCATCTCCAATCCCCAGCTTCCAGCAACCTTCTCAGTCCCCGTCAGTCATCCATGGCCACCTTCTAGCTGTCGCCCGCTGTACCGGAGCGGAGAGACATCAACCTCGCCGCACAGGAGGACAATGCCCTACGCATTTGGGCCTTCTTCCCACGGAGAACACCATGGTGGCATGTGATGACCCACAAGTACATGGGTGTATCGTAGTACTTTCAATAAATAGGAGTGTCAATCCCAACGAGGAGCAAAAGGTGTTGACTAGTGGTATGGAGCAGGAAATCTCTGTAAATACTCAGCAAACGTATTTTTAGGGGTTTTCTGATAAAGCAACAAACAAAGTGCAAGTAATAAAGACAACGAACAACTGCATCAAGTGGCCCAATCCTTTCTTAGCAAAGGACAAGCCGGTGGAAATACTTATAAGAACCAAACGTTCTCGAGGACACATAGGAATACTGTCAAGTGCTTTCGCTTCAAATAGTTGAGTACCCTTCTTTGGTGTTGTAAGTGTTGTGTGGGTGAACCTGTGCTAATGTACCGACCTTACTTGGACTAATACATACTTGTGATTAACCCCCCTGCTAGCATCCGCAACTACAGGAAAGTAATGCGGTGACCCAACATACCACTGCATGTGAAGTACACTATAGTCGTTGACATGAAATCCACAGAACACCGTTCCGTAAATATCACATACCTCAGAGTGGTACAACAGAAACATTGCGGGTCCATATTACAAAAGTACACACATTATTATTATTACAATACCGGAAGTTCAAGACTTCCAAAAGATCCCACTTACAAACCAAAATATAAGATGTTCAGCGGAAATTTAAAAGTAACAACTCCGACTAGGAGTGGGGCTCAACAGCTTATACTATAGAGTTTATGCTGCTCGGCTCCGTTAGTTACTACCAACTAGACACTTAAGTGGACTCGTTCTCATCGACACCATAGAGGATCTCGTAGTCCATGCCTTCAACTCCTCCGGATAGATCAAGTTCCTCGTAGAACACGTCTTCTAGGCATTCGGCTGCATACATTGGCACGTCTTCGGGATCCTTAGAGTCTAAGCAAGGGATCAAAGGAAAGGACGAGTAACAGCGTTACCCAACAAGTTCATTATATGCAAGGTGGGAAGTTTGATGCTCTAACTACCACCTCGGATTATAAATCCTTGGCACTATGCAGTTTTTGTAAATCTTTCTTCAAAGGTTGATTTTATTCCGAAAAACTATGACAATCAGCCTTCACAGGTTGACCAGAACTTTCATGGAGTTCCTTTCCTGCCGCGTTCATAGCTCCTTCCCGGAACAGGGAGTAACAAGTTACAGTTCTTACACTCTGCAGAGGTGCGTTACTTTACCCATGAGAGATCAACTCCTTGTTGCACAACCGGGCGTACTTTCCCGTCCACAATTCCATGATGTGGGGCCCAGTAGTTGGTCCAAGCCAATCACTGCCCCCTTCGCGACCCCGCATGTCTCCTTGGTGTACACCATGCCCACATAATGAATTACGGAAATTGTTTGTACAAATCGTTAGATGCCAGAACTATCGTGGGACGATGAGGGTTCCCACTCATATGCTGCATATCCTCTACGAATTACCAATTAATATGCACGCTACGAGGATAACATCCACGACCTACACATCCGGCTTCATGCGAGAGGAAGAAGATACAGCTTCCTTCTCTGTCCCATTCCAAATCTCATGGCTAACGCGTAATATACGGCGCTAGAATCACTGATGTCAGGGGTTATTAAGTCCCTATTTGATCATCATTGTTGCAATTAGAACTCTAAGTTCTATTGCTCCATTATATCACCACTTAGGATGATATCTATGATTTCTTTGTTTATGAAAATAATATTTTATTTCTTTTATAGCATATATGATAACACACAATTTGCAAATACTTTGATAAAGACTCTTCAAAGTACATGATCAAGTGATGAACTTGCCTTGTGATGGCAAGGTAGTGAAGTCTGATGCTTGCACTTGACCTTGAGCATCTAGTTCTATAAAAACATCATTATTGCCCGGTAAGGACAATATTTAAAGAAGTAAAATGATTATGCAAGTAATTTAATGCATTATTTAAATTGATATGCATTTACCCCAAAAAGTTCCTTTTTGAGTAATAAAGGATTTATAAATATTTCTTTTTAATATTTATAACATGTATTGAGTTATTTTATTTTATTTCCCTTTATTCGACTTTTATTGATTTAATAATTCTTTTAGGAATTATTAATTATACTTTCAAATTTAAAATATTTATTTAGTATTTTTCAAAAATACTATAATATTAATAAATAATGAAAGTGATTTTTATTTATTTTTATCACCTTTCAATAATTTTGTACAATTCCATAAGGAATATTTAAATTACAAAATTCTTATAAAAATTTAAGTGTTCAATTTTTTTTCATTTGAACAGAATGAATTATTGTGAATCCAAAAATATTTTAGTTATAATTTTTGGACTATTATTTTATTGAGGTTAGGGGTATTTTGGTCTTTTCCAATTGATCAAAAGATTTATTAAATAACATGGGCTAGCCCCTTGGGCTTAATGGGCCAGGGTGGCCCAATAGGGCAGGGTCAAATGACTACCCCGAAGGGTTTTGGCCCACCCAGCCCACTCTGCCTCCCTCTCTCTCCCTCGACCTTTATCTCCTTCTCCTCTAACTCGCCCCCGTGGCCGGCGATGCCACCACCGTCGATTCTCACCGTCGTCGGCCGTTCTGGCCATCGTCGTGGTGCGGGTTGGGGTTGTCGATGACGCTCGTTTGTTCTATCCACTTGGATTTGACTATGGGGCTTCCCCGTGGTCAGTTCCACCCCATTCCCGAACCCTAGGTTTCGGAAAAGATGTTGTCGCCGCCACCGCAATCCCGCCTGCGGTGGTGTGCTGGTCTCGTGTCTTCTTGCGCCGCCGGTGTGCAGGTTGTGGCGCCTCTGGTGCTCCCTGCCTTGTGATGCGTCGGACCCTGTGCTTCCTCTTCGATTCATCAGCGAGGACCTCGGGTAAGTTATCTTTGTGGTGTTTGTCCATGCTACTGCCATGACTCTCCCTGTGTATCTAGTGGCTTTCATGTCGAGTGACTATGTGCTGGTTGAGTTCATCTCTGGATTAGAGTTCTTGCTCTGATTAGGGTTCATAACCCCCTGTTGTTCATATCTATGATGCTTTAGATCTAGTATGGTTCATATCTGATCATGGGAAATGATTGTCTGCTGTGGTTAATGGTTCATATTGGCTTTGATGATACTAGTTGCCTGTCAGATTATTTCTAGTGGCAATCCACCATGATCCATGCTAGTGTATCAATGAAATCCTTTATTGGATTATGTTGTTGATCTAAGAGTTTACTCTACTGTCGGATTGCTTATACTGACAGTATCTTCTTACTACAATTATACTGTTGGCTTGTCTGAGATTATACTCACTGAATCAAATCATTGCTTGCAATGATTTCTGTGGATGTATAAATGAATTTAAAGTTGATTCATGGCACTTGGCTTCAGTAAAATGATATGTAGTGGTTGTCCCCTTTTATCTGTGGAAGCTAAGTAAAGATTGGTTTTAGCTCATTAAGAACTTGTCCTTGTGATGCCACTCTATTCTGGCACACAAGTGATTGTTTTTTTTATTTCTGGGCTTAGCTTGATTATGCTTGTGATTAAACTAATAAGTTGATATGGAAGCTTTTTATTAACTTACCTGCCTATGATGTTCTCCTGAGGCTCTAGGATGTAATTCCTAGTTAGTTGGGCAATAGTTTGTTTGAAACTTATAGATTTAGAGGTGCTACTCTCTCTCTGAGAGATGTGCCCTGATCTGTTAGGATCAAATGAAAATGATCTAAGTTGTAAAAAATAACACTGAACCAAGTGATGCTGGTCTGAGGGTTTAGTGTTTGTGGTTGAGATTGATTTCTTATCCTTATACTTGAAATCTCTAGGATAGATGCACTCCTCTTGGGTGATTATTGAGAGATTATCTCATAAAACAGCACATGCTTTTATTTAGATATATGATGAAATCATGTGATGGTTTTATGAGGCTCACCACAGATTCTGATGTGGATGTAGTAGATTGATGATCTTGATCTTGATCTTGATCTTGATCTTGATCTTGATCTGGATCTTGATCTACCTTAACTGTGCTCCTGAGCTTGCTCTTGAGCTTGCCTGCTCCTCCTAGCTCCTGGATTTGACCTTGCTGTCCACCAGATCTATCCCCCTCCTTATGTCACCATCCTGGTAATGTTTGGGTTGATCTGGGTGGTTGGTTTGGTTGCTATTCTTGGTTTAACTGCTGTTCACCCTGGCTATGCTGGTGTGTTGTGTAGTGGAGAGATGCACTGATGTGCTTCCCCACGGCTGTGCTATGGTTTTGTGATATTGGCTGTGCATTGTGAGGTTGACAACACAGCATCTGCATACTTGTGTGTGTGCAGCTTGTGTGCCTGCTATGCACATGTGGATAAGTTCAGAAAGTTTGAACTTACTATTACCAATCTACTTTTACCCTAGCTGGTGAATTGGTCCCTTTTGGTTGTCATTTGCATTTTGGCTTGAATTTATGAAAGATGAGATCTTTCAGATTGGTGAAACTTGCCCCTTTTCCACATTTCTCAATGATGAGATTGTCAAGTGCACCTCACTGACATATCTGAGAGAAATATACTGACATTGATCCTATTTTGTTTTCTATTTCATCTTTGTTTTGCAGGTACAAAGATAAAGATGAAGATGTAGTGTAGTTTTAGATATAGGATAGTTAGTAGATATATAAATGTAATTTTCTTAATCTTTTGTAATTTGTCTTTTATAATTCTTGTAATCTTTTATTTGGTTCATTTGTAATAAAGATTATATATTTATTAATAAAGAATATTCTTATTCTTTACTCTTTTGTAAATTGTGAAGTTTGGAATAACTTCAGTAAGTTCATTCTTTATAACTTGTGTATGTATATAAAATGAATTTCATATACCATATTGTTTTTAGATAAGATTTAAGTTATAATACTTTTCTCTTAATTAATTTAAGATTCAAATCTTATATCAAAATTATTTAAATTATAAAACACTTAAGTTTTTAAAATCCAAACTCATTTCAAAACACACATAATTCCTTTAAGATCATATCAAAGTTTATAGCAATCCTCCTTTAAGACTAAACCTACTCTAAAAGTAAGAAAGAAACATTGATCACTCAAGGTTTTTATTTGGCGAAAATTTTACTCACATTTTCTCAAATGAATATATGCAACAATTCATATTCCTAAATCTACCCTTCGTTAGGTCCTATATACTGGGATGTTACAAGTAATTAAGATATAAACCTAACCACAACCTTAAACTCTGAGATCTTACGATCCCTTGTGCAAAGTTGTCCTAACGGGGGTTCAGGTTTCTGTTACTCCTGCAACCCCACAATTAGTAGCCAAATACACAATGCATTCCCCTAGACCCATGCATTCCCCTAGGCCCATAAATGGTGAAGTATCATGTAGTCGATGTTCACATGACACTACTAGAAGAATAGCACCAGAACTTCAATACTAAACCATTGAATAATATCTCAACACAAATCCACTACTAACAACATGACTTCTCCCATGTCCTCAAGAACTAAACGAACTACTCACGAGACATCATATGGATCAAGATCAAAGATGATATGGTGATGGATAACAATATAAACATAAACAATAATCCAAAGGTTCCAATCACAAGCATCAACTACAATAGTAATCAACACCGGGAAAGTTTCCCCTAAGATCTATGCAAGTATTCAACACAATTGGTACAACGACATGGAGTGGTGATGATGGTGCTGGTGGAGATGATGGTGTGCATGATGATGATGATCCCGATGAAGTCTATCCTGATGATGGTGTTGATGGCGATGATCTCCCCTCTCCGAGAAGGAATTTCCCTGGCAAAAATCTGTCTGCCGGAGACCTCTTTCTCTCTCAGTGTTTTTCGCCCATATAGGCGGTGGAATCTTTCTGTGGTCGCTCCCCTTGTATTAGGGTTCCGAGAGGAAGATATAGGTGAGAGGGCGGAGTTAGAGGCCGGCCAGGCGGGCCACACCTACCCTAGGCGCGGCCTAGGGCCCGCGCCTAGGAGGGTGTGGGCCCCCTGTGGCCTAGCTACGCCTCCCCTTCTGGCTTCCTTCGTATTCTGGGAAAATATAATTTTCCAATATTTTTCTGGTATTTTTCTGATCTTCGCGAAATTGCATTAAAACACCTCTTTTTCCATCAGAATCCTGACTCCGGTAGTTAATCATCCAAGAATCATCCAACATGCACAAAACAGAGGAAAAGACATAAGTAACACCTCATAATAGGACACACATCAATGAATAGAGGCAAATTATGATATAGAATGGTGATATAAATTGGACGTATCAGCACATGCGTCTTCCTCGACGCCGGCTACCTTTGCCACAAGTACCGTATGTATGGCCTCCACAGCACTCCGCACGATGGGACATTGATGGTCAAGTTCGTCAACTTCAGGGACGCCCATCTCCTCTATGGCCATGCCTTCCACTGCGGCTGGGAGATGGTGGTGTTCACCGACACCAACATCTTCACCAACTACTAGGACCAGTTCCCCAATAATGGCAACTTCATCGACAGGGTCGTCCTGGAGCTGCCGATGGCTCAGGAGTTGCCGCCGGCTTATCCGAAGGTGCCGCCGGGTCAAGAGCCGGCGGCGGCGCTAGAGCTATCGTTGCTTCCGGTGTCTAACGAGCTACCGCTGGCAGCGCGAGACTAGGTGTTAGGAGGCGCCAGACCTGCACTAGTTCAGCAACGAGTCCTATATATGTAAACTCGTGTTGTTATGTTAATGGTTGAATGAAGTTTCTTTTGAGATGATAACCGATGAACCTTAGCTAACAAGGGCTGTCAAAAGAAATAATATGCTTCGCTAACCATCGGAGCACGCGTAACGCTGGCGCTGCGCGCCGCTTGACAGGCCAGCTGACGCAGTGGCGCAGGTGAAAAGCACAACAGGGCAACACAACAGTTGACAACATGCAGGCGGCGGTGTAAGCATGTGCGGTCGGTTGCTGCTATTCCATCTGATCCAAATTAATTGATGTGGATTTGTCTATATATGGTGTATTTTGATTTTGGGCTAGCTATCCATTGAATTTTTCCTCGATTGATCCTATTTGTGACTCAATTCATCTGATTTGGCTTATGTGTATTCCAATTTTGATACAAGATGATCTCTGATTAGCTGTTAGCTATTCCGTTTTGGACAAAAAAAGTTAATTATGAGTAAAAATCTAGCCATTTCGTTCCATGTTTTTGTCCCAACCAAGCATAAAGCGGAACCTTTGTGCTCATAGTCTCTTCACCCTAATACTCCGACGGAGTAGGAACTAAGCATAAATACATTTTTATATTACCACTTACTTTGATGTTTAAAATTGACACAAGCGGTGGAAGTATATTATACATCAAGGACCTAAAAAAGAGAAAATTACATCAAGGTCCATACATTTAGCATAAAGGACCCTCAAATGAAGCAATAAAAACATTTGGGTCCGGCTTCGACTCGAGAGAGTCATACTCTTCATATTACTACTTCCTCTTCGATTATTTTCAAAATATCGCCAAATTTGTCGGCATGCAAATTATTGGATATCGGATCATCAATATGAAGTGTGATGTAGATATTAGCATGGCCTTTCTCGTTTGGATTCAAAACCAAGAATGTTCATACTCATTAACAACTAAGCTTAAATTCGTTTAGATTTTACCACCTACTTTTAGGTTAAAATTTTACACGGGCGGTGGGCGTACATTTTTCATTAAGTACCTAAAAAGAAGGAAAATTACATCAAGGTCCATACATGTAGCACAAAGGACCCTAAAATAATTAAGAAATTAAAATAGCGGGTTCGTCTCCTTCTCTAGAGAGATGCTGATCAAGCCATACTCTTTATACCACTTCCGATTGTTTTCAGAATATGGCCATATTTGTCGGCATGCAAATTATTGGATATGGGATCATCAACATAAAGTATAATGTAGATATGGCCATGACCTTGGTCGTTCGGCTTGAAATCCAAGAATTTTCATACTCGTGGACAACTAAGCTTAAACTTATTTAGATCTTACCGCTTACTTTCAGGTTACGGTGGGAGTACTTTTTAAGCCAAGGACCTAAAAAAGGGAAAATTATATCGAAGCCCATACATTTATCACAAGGGACCCTAAAATAATGAAGGAAGGAAAACAGTCAGGTTCGGCTCCTTCTCGAGAGACCAGTAGATCGAGCCATGCTCTTCATGTTACGTCATCTTCGATTGTTTTCAAAATATGGCCATATTTGTTGGCATGCAAATTTCTGGATATGGGATCATAAATATAATGTATATGATGTAGTTATGGCCATGACCTTGGTCGTTCGGCTTCAAATCCAAGAATGTACATACTCATTGACAACTAAGCTTAAATCCGTTTAGATTTTACCACTTACTTTTAGGTTAAAATTTTACCTGTGCGGTGAGAGTACATTTTACATCAAGGACCTAAAAAGGGGAAATTACATCGAGGTTCCATACATTTATCACAAAGGGCCCTAAAATAATTAAGCAAGGAAATCAGTCGGGTTCGGATCCTTCTCAAGTGAGCTAGTTGATCCAGGCATACTCTTCTAAATACTACTTTCTCTTTGATTGTTTTTAAAATATGGCCATATTTGATGGCATGCAAATTCTTGGATATTGGGATCATCAATATAAAGTATGATGTAGATATGGCCACGACCTTGGTTGTTCCACTTCAAATCCAAGAATGTTCATACTCATTGACAACTATGCTTAAATTCGTTTATATTTTACCACTTACTTTTAGGTTAAAATTTACTTGTGCGGTGGGAGTACATTTTACACCAAGAACCTAAAAAGGGAAAATTACATCGAGGTCCATTTATTAAACACAAAAGGCCCTAAAATAATTAAGAAAGGAAAACAATCGGGTTCAGACCCTTCTCGAGAGAGCAGTCGATCAAGGCATACTCTTCATACTACTTCCTCTTTGATTGTTTTCAAAATATGGCCTGATTTGTCGGCATGCAAATTCTTGGATATGGGATCACCAGCATAGAGTATGATGTAGATATGGCCCTGACCTTGGTCGTTCAACTTGAAATCCAAGAATGTTCATACTCGTTTACAACTAATCTTAAATTCATTTAGATCTTACAACTTACTTTTAGGTTAAATTTTACACACGCAGTGGGAGTACATTTTACATCAAGGGCCTAAAAATAGGAAAAATACAACAAGGTCCATGCATTTAGCACAAAGGACCCTAGACTAATTATGCAAGGAAAATTGTCGGGTTCATATCCTTCTTCTCGAGAGACCAGCCGATTGAGGCATACTCTTTATGCTACTTCCTCTTCAATTGTTTTCATACTATGGCCAGATTTGTCGGCCTACAAATTCTTCGATATGGGATCATTAATGTAAAGTATGATGTAGATATGGCCATGACCTTGGTTGTCCTACTTGAAATCCAAGAATATTCACACTTATTGACAACTAAGCTTAAATTTGTTTAGATTTTACCACTTACTTTTAGGTTAAAATTCTACACGTGAAGCGGGAGTACATTTTTCATAAAGGACCTAAAAAGGAAAATTACATTGAGGTCCATACATTTAACACAAAGGAACCTAATACAACTAGGCAAGGAAAACAATTGGTTTCAGCTCCTTCTCGAGAGAGCAACTAATCGAGGCATACTAGCTCTTCATGCTACTTCATCTTTGATTATTTTCAAAATATGGCTAGATTTGATGACATGCAAATTCTTGGATATGGGATCATCAACATGAAGTAATATGTAGATATGGGCATGACCTTGGTCGTTCGGCTTGAAATCCAAGAATGTCCATACTCGTTGACAACTAATCTTATATTCGTTTAGATCTTACCACTTACTTTTAGGTTAAATTTTACATGCGCGGTGGGAGTACTTTTTCTTCAAAGACCTAAAAAGAACCAAAATTACATCGAGGTCCATACAATTATCACAGAGGGCCCTAGAGTAATTAATCAAGGAAAGCAGTCGGGTTCGGCTCCTTCTCGAGAGAACAACTCATCGAACCATACTGTTCAAGCGACTTTCTCTTCGATTGTTTTCAAGATATGGCCAGATTTGATGGCATGCAAAATCTTGGATATGGGATCATCAACACAAAGTGCGATGTAGATATGGCAATGGCCTTGGTCGTTCATCTTGAAATCCAAGATGTTCATACTCATCGACAATTAAGCTTAAATTTGTTTAGATGTTACCACTTACTTTTAGGTTAGAATTTTACACGGCCGTGGGAGTACATTTTAATCAAGGACATAAAAAAGGGGAGAATTACATTGAGGTCCATATATCTAACACAAATGTCCCTAAGATAATTAAGCAAGGAAAACAGTCGGGTTCAGATCATTCTCGAGAGACCAGCCGATCGAGCCATCCTCTTCATGCTACGTGATCTTTCGGTTGTTTTCAAAACATGGCCACATTTGTCGGCATGAAAATTCTTCGATATGGGGTCATGAACACAAAGTATGATGTTTGATTTCTTTCCTAACACGGTCATAAAATTTTAGATGCAATTTATTAGAAAGATGTGAAATATTTCAAAAAGAACCTCCATGGTTTTCAATATATAGAATGCTTGGTGGGTACTACCGTCAAAAGATATTTTATTTGTAGAAGTTTGAGAGAAATCTACCACATAATTTTAGGTTAAAATTTCACCTAACATTGAGAACAAATCTTAAATTAGTTTAAATGGGCGCACTTAGCTAGGAAGCTTAAGAACTTGTTAAACTTGGTGTAAACGTAAGTGAAATATGGTCCAAACTTTGTCTCGAAAATGGGATTGTGGTATTCTGAGCCATATTCTTCTTACTTGCTTTAATTTAAAGGAAAACACATTCTTTTTACAATGAAAATACAAAAATGCTTGTTTCTAAAGGTTGGAAACTCCCATTATTGGCAGCATATGGTTCACCATGCCAAGATGCACCCATCTACCAAACATCGGAACATTTCGATAAATTATTTTGTACATATATGGCCATATATTCACCCATGTTGTTCGGCTTGAAGCCTAAGAATGTTCATACAATGTAGGCCATATTGCCAAGCAGATCTATTTTTTCAAAAGCTGTGAACACTAGTGATTGTCAACATGCAAATGCTTAGCAAGAAATCAAATCTTTCAAAAATCTCGCTGGTGTCTACCCTCAAAAGATAACTGTGGAACTTTAAGAGTAATCTACCACTTTATCATATTTAAAATTTAACATAAAATTGGCAAATAGGCTTAAATTCTATATGATAGAGGGAGTACTACTACTTGCTTCACAAGAAAAAAATCACTCCTCACTTTTGAAACAGCTTGTTGCGGGTTTTCCTAGTGCTTCCTCTTCCTAGGGTGGAACGAATGGAGGTGGAGTAGTTGGGGGCAGGAAAGCTGGCCAGATCGTAGTGGTATCCCCCCCTCAAAAATAAAAATAAAAGATCATAATAGTGTGCATCCAATGTAACGGGACACCCCTTGTCCACCATTTTAAGTAGTACTTCTACTACGCATGGCGATCTTTTGACTATCCTTTCCCCTTGAAATTTACTAGTAGTTACTACACACCATACGTGTACCTCGTGTCAGGAACTCATCGTAGCTTGACTCTGACATCGCACTGCCATCAAATCCTCGTCCTCGCTGCTCTCGCGCTGCCTTCTCTTAGCTCTCAGTCACTTCTCCCTCCTAGTTTTTTTTTCAATAGGGGGGAACTCCAAGTGGCAATATTGTTTACCATGACAAGATTTTACCACCACTTACTTTTAGGTTAGAATTTTAAACCGGCGGTAGGAGTACTTTTTACACCAAGAACCTAAAAAGGAGAAAAATTACATCGAGATACATACATCTAGCACAAAGGACCCTAAATTACATCAAGGCATGCAAGTTCTTGGATATGGGATCATCAATATAATGTATATGATGTAGATATGGCCATGACCTTGGTCGTTCATCTTCAAATCCAAGAATGTGCATACTCATTGAAAACTAAGCTCAAAAATTTGTTTAGAATTTTAAACCGGCGGTAGGAGTACCTTTTACACCAAGGACCTAAAAAGGAGAAAAAATACATCAAGGTCCATACATCTAGCACAAAGGACCCTAAAATTACTTCGAGGCATGCAAATTCTTGGATATGGGATAAACAATATAATGTGTATGATGTAGATATGGCCATGACTTTGGTCATCTGGCTTCAAATACAAGAATGTGTATAATCATTGACAACTAAGCTTAAATTCGTTTACATTTTTATACCGGCGGTAGGAGCAAATTTTACACCAAGGACCTAAAAAGGAGAAAAATTACATCGAGGTCCATGCATCTAGAACAAACGACACTAAAATTACATCAAGGCATGCAAATTATTGGATATGGAATCATCAATATAATGTATATGATGTAGATATGGCCATGACCTTGGTCGTTCGGCATCAAATCCAAGAATGTGCATACCCATTGACAACTTAGCTTAAATTCGTTTAGAATTTTAAACCGGCGGTATGAGTACCTTTTATACCAAGGACCTAAAAAGGAGAAAAATTACATTGATGTCCATACATCTAGCATAAAGGACCCTAAAATTACATCGAGGCATGCAAATTCTTGGATATGGGATCATTAATATAATGTATATGATGTAGATATGGCCATGACCTTGGTAGTTCGGCTTGAAATCCAAGAATGTCCATACTCATTGACAACTAAGCTTTAATTCGTTTAGATCTTATCACTTACTTTTATGTTAAATTTTACACGCGCGGTGGGAGTACATTTTTCTTCAAAAAGCTAAAAAGATGCAAAATTACATCAAAGTCCATACACTTAGCACAGAGGGCCCAAGAGTAATGTCAGGAAAACATTCAGGTTCGGCTCCTTATCGAGAGAGCATCTCATCAAACCATACTCTTCATGCAATATATGTCCGGATTTGACGCCATGCAAAATCTTGGACGATATGGGATCATCAACACAAAGTGCGATGTAGGTATGGCCATGGACTTGGTCGTTCATCTTGAATTCCAAGAATGTTCATACTCATCAACAACTAAGCTTAAATTCATATATATTTTACCACTTACTTTTAGGTTAGAATTTTACATGGGTGGTGGGAGTACATTTTTTATCAAGGACCTAAAAATAAGGAAAATTACATCGAGGTCCATACATTTAGCATAGAGGACCCTAAAATAATTATGCAAGGAAATTACACGCATCGGTTTCATCAGCGACTAAGCAAGGAAAAGAATCGAGTTTGGCTCCTTCTTGAGAGAGCAACTGATAGAGGCATACAAGCTCTTTATTCTACTTCCTCTTCGATTGTTTTCAAAATATGGCTAGATTTGTCGGCATGCAAATTCTTGGATATGGAATCATCAAAATAAAGTAAGATGTAGATATGGCCATGACCTTGGTCGTTCGGATTGAAATCCAAAAATGTCCATACTCGTTGACAACTACGCTTAAATTTGTTTAGATCTTACCACTTACTTTTAGGTTAAATTTTACACGCATGGTGGGAGTACATATTTTTCAAAGACCTAAGAAGAACCAAAATTGCATCGAGGTCCATACACTTAGCACAGAGGGACCTAGAGTAATTAAGCAAGGAAAATAGTCGGGTTCAGCTCCTTCTCGAGAGAGCAGCTCATCGAACCATACTCTTCACGCCAATTCCTCTTCGATTGTTTTCAAGATATGTCCAGATTTGACGCCATGCAAAATCTTGGATATGGGATCATAAACACAAAGTGCGATGTAGATATAGCCATGGCCTTGGTCATTCGGCTTGAAATCCAAGAATGTTCATACTCATGGACAACTAAGCTTAAATTTGTTTAGATTTTACCACTTACTTTTAGGTTAGAATTCTACACGGGCCATGGTAGTAAATTTAAATGAAGGACCTAAATAGGGGGAATTACATTGAGGTCCATATATCTAACATAAAGGGCCCTAAAATAATTAAACAAGGAAAACAGTCAGGTTCGGATCATTCTCGAGATACTAGTCAAACGAGCCATGCTCTTCATGCTACTTCATCTCTTGGTTGTTTTCAAAACATGGCCATATTTTTCGGCATGCAAATTCTTGGATATGGGGTCATCAACACAAAGTATGATGTTTGAATTATTTCCTAACAAGGACATAAATTTTTACATGCAAATTATTACCAAGACGTCAAATATTTCAAAAAGAACCTCCATGGTTTTTGATATAGAGAATGCTTGTTGGGTACTACCGTCAAAAGATATTTTATTTGTAGAACTTTGAGATAAATCTAACACATACTTTTAGGTTAAAATTTCACCTAACATTGAGAATAGAGCTTAAATTCGTTTAAATGGGCGAACTTAGCTAGGAAGCTTAAGAACTTGTTAAACTTGGTGTAAATGTAAGTGAAGTATGGTCCAAACTTTTGTCTCGAAAATTGGCTCTGGTATTTTGGGCCATATTCTTCATACTTTATTTAATTTAAAGGAAAACAAATTCTTTTTACAATGAAAATAAAAAATTGGTTTTCCTAAAAGTTGGAAACTCAGGTTATCGGCAACATTATGGTTCACCAGGCTAAGATGCACCCATCTACCAAACATCGGAACATTTCCATAAAGTATTATGCACATATATGGCCATATATTCACCCATGTTGTTCGGCTTGAAGCCTAAGAATGTTCATACAATGTAGGACATATTGCATAGCAGTTCTTTTTTTCAAAAGTTGTGAATACTTGTGATTGTAAACATGCAAATGCTTAGCAAGAAATCGAATCTTTCAAAAATCTCATTGGTGGGTACTATCAAAAGATAACTGTAGCACTTTAAGAGCAATCTACCACTTCTCATATTTCAAATTCTATAGAATGGAGGGAGTACTACTACTTCCCACGATAAAAAAAAGCACTCCTCACTTTCGAACCAGCTTGTTTTAGGTCTGCCTGGTGCTTCCTCTTCCTTGGGTTGAACGAATGGAGGTGGAGTTGTTGGGGGTAGGAAGGTTGGCGAGATCATAGTGGTGTCCCCCAGAAAAATAAAAATAAAGGATCATAATGGTGTGCATCCAATACGATGGGACACCCGTTGTCCACCACTTTAAATAGGACTAGTACCGCGCATGGCGATCTTTTGGATATCCCCCCCTGAAATTTACTAGTTACTACTCACTATACGTGTACCTCGTGTTAGGAACTCATCGCAGCTTTGCTCTGACATTGCATGGCCTTCAAATCCTCCTCTTCGTTGTTCTCGCGCTGCCTCCTCTATGCTCCCGGTCCCTTCTCCCTCCTAGTTTTTTTTTCAACAGGGGGAAACTCCAAGTGGCAATATTGTTTAGCATGACAAGATTTTACCACCACTTACTTTTAGGTTAGAATTATAAATCGGCGGTAGGAGTAACTTTTACACCAAGGACCTAAAAAGGAGAAAATTACATCCAGGTTCATAAATCTAGCACAAAGGACCCTAAAATTACATCGAGGCATGCAAATTCTTGGATATGGGATCATCAATATAATGTATATTATGTAGATATGTCCATGACCTTGGTCGTTCGGCTTCAAATCCAACAATGTTCATACTAATTGACAACTAAGCTTAAATTCGTTTAGAATTTTAAACCGGCGGTAGGAGTACCTTTTATACCAAGGACCTAAAAAGGAGAAAAATTACATTGAGGTCCATACACCTAGCACAAAGGACCCTAAAATTACATTGAGGTATGCAAATACTTGGATATGGGATCATCAATATAATGTATATGATGTAGGTATGGCCATGACCTTGGTTATTCAGCCTCAAATCCAATAATGTGCATACTCATTGACAACTAAGCTTAAATTCATTTAGATTTTTAAATCGGTGATAGGAGTACCTTTTACACCAAGGACCTAAAAAGGAGAAAAATTACATCGAGGTCCATATATTTAGCACAAACGATCCTAAAATTACATCGAGGCATGCACATTCTTGGATATGGGATCGTGAATATAATGTATATTATGTAGATATGGCCATGACCATGGTCGTTCGATTCAAATCCAAGAATGTGCATACTCATTGACAACTAAGCTTAAATCCGTTTAGAATTTTAAGCCGGTGGTAGGAGTACCTTTTACACCAAGGACCTAAAAAGTAGAAAAATTACACCGAGGTCCATACATCTAGGACAAAGGACCCTAAAATTACATCGAGGCATGCAAATTCTTGGATATGGGATCATCAATATAATGTATATGATGTAGATATGGCCATGATCTTGGTTGTTCGGCTTCAAATCCAAGAATGTTCATACTCATTGACAACTAAGATTCAATTTGTTTAGATTTTACCACTTACTTTTAGGTTAAAATTTTACCCGTGCGGGGGGATTACATTTTACACCAAGGACCGAACGAAATGGAAAATTACATCGAGGTTCCATACATTTAGCACAAAGGGACCTAAAATAATTAAGCAAGGAAAACAGTCGGGTTCGGATACTTCTCGAGAGAGCAGCTGATCGAGGCATACTCTTCTAAATACTAATTCCTCTTTGATTGTTTTCAAAATATGGCCATATTTGCCGGCATCCAAATTCTTGTATATTGGGATCATTAATATAAAGTATGATGTAGATATGGCCATGACCTTGGTCGTTCGGATTGAAATCCAAGAATTTTCATACTAATTAACAACTAAGCTTAAATTCATTTATATCTTACCACTTACTTTTAGGTTGCAATTTTACACGTGTGGTGGGAGTGCATTTTACATTGAGGACCTAAAAAGGGAAAATTACATCGATGTCCCTACATTTAGCATAAAGGTCCCTAAAATAATTAAGCAAGGAAAACTTCGGGTTCATATCCTTCTTCTCGAGAGACCAGCCGATCGAGGCATATTCTTCATGCTACTTCCTCTTTAATTGTTTTCAAACTATGACTAGATTTCTCGGCCTACAAATTCTTTGATATGGGATCATCAATGTAAAGTATGATCTAGATATGGCCATTACCTTGTTCGTTCTTCTTGAAATCCAAGAATGTTCACACTCATTGACAACTAAGCTTAAATTTGTTTAGATTTGACCACTTACATTTAGGTTAAAATTCTACACGTGCAACGGGTGTACATTTTGCATCAACGACCTAAAAAAGGAAAATTACATTGAGGTCAATACATTTTGCACAAAGGACCCTAAAACAACTAAGTAATTAAAACAATCGGGTTCGGATCCTTCTCGAGAGAGCAACTGATCGAGGCATACTAGATCTTCATGCTACTTCCTCTTCGATTGTTTTCAAAATATGGCTAGATTTGTCGGCATGCAAATTTTTGGATATGGGATCATCAACATAAAGTAAGATGTAGATATGGCCATGAACTTGGTCGTTGTCGTGGTATTGTCAATGAGTACTCCATGGAGGGGTCTTCATAGAGCGTGTTTAGAGATGTGGGGTAAGGCAAAAGGTTGGCGGGTACGAGGTGACACAGCTTCCCCAGGTTCAGATCCCATGACGGTGGCAGAATCCTACACCTACTATAAATCACTATAATGTCAATACGCCGGGTTACATGGATCGGTTCGCTATGCGCGAGTTGTGTTGTTACGTTCCCTAAAGGCTCCTCTAGGTCAGGCTTATATAGTCACCAGATCCTAGGGTTACAGAGAAAGTCCTAGCCGAACAGGTTACAAAGTCCTACATGGTATACAACTAGTCTAACGTGTCTTGCACTCCAAGGCTCCGGGTACGCCGATGATTGCACCATAGCCTTGATTAATCCGGCATGGGCCTCCCTTTTGGATCCATCTAACTGGGCCACCCAGTTGACCATAGGCCTTGCTACCAAATGTGGGCCACCCGGGTTATCCGGATTAGAGACATGCAATGCTGATAACCATTTAGCATATCCCCAATAGTATCCCCTGGAGAACTCCGAGATCTTGCGCCATCTTGCCTCTTCAAGTTGAATTCTCCGTCTAAATGCATGTCGGCAAATCATCAAGAAACATCTTGTAGTCCTCCTAAGAACCCTGCAATTCTCTCCGTCTTCGATACTTAAGTCAGAGAATCACTGAGCTTTCCATCATAGTCTTCTCGTAGCCGGATAGGATCCGTCCATGCTGGAATATTTAGATGGGTCTATTCACCTGCCTATGTCAGTAGGATGTCGTAGACCATAGGTCAGCGACGCCTCGTAACTCACACATGAAGAGAATGTAATCATAGACAATTTTCCCGTGTGAAGGAACGAAATGTTGGCGGCAACAGTGGGAACATGGCGAAATTTCCACGCACTCTCATGCATGCATTGTCCACTCATCAACCGTTGGATCAACTTGCACGAATCTTGACGCCGAGTACTATATATTATAACTGCGGTGACATTTATCTTTTCACCTCATTCTTCTTCGAGTCATCGTCTTCCTCCAGCCAAACCTCTCCTTGAGCTCTCCGGACACAAAGAAAACCCTAACCTTTTTCCAATCTCCAGTCACCTTCCATCCACCCCAATGGCGAGCAACAGCAATGCACCATCGATGGCAGCATATGGCGAGGCTATAGCTAGGCCATCTGGCTCTGTTCACGTCCCACCGGAGGGCGTTGTGGTGCCACGCAGTGCGTTGGTCGAGTCCACCGGCGGCGACCAAATTCTAGTGGGGCTGGATCCATTGGAGGAGGAGGCGGTCTCGCACAAAGGAGAATGGCGAGAGATATCAAGGAGATGCTAGCTAAAGGGTACCTCCCCGTGATGGAGGGCCTGGTCTGGCGGGCGACGCTGGCCGGCGAGGTCGTCCCTTCTCCCAAAGATGGATAAAAGGTATACCTCAAGGACCAGTTCGTGCATGGCGTCTCCCTCCCAATTTCCGACTTCTTCATCCAAGTCCTTCAGCACTTCCGGGTTCAACCTCAGATACTTTCTCTGAATAGCATCCTCACGCTTAGAAACTACACGATGTTATGCGAGGGATACCTAGGAATTAGACCTAGGTTAGATCTTCTCATTTACTTCTTCACCGTGAAGAGGGAAGCCAGGGTGAGCAAGGAGGAGCTCAGAAATTGCGGAACAATTAGCTTCAATATCCGACCTGGCCGGCGGTTCCCCGACATCATGGGACACGATTCCTGCAAAAACTGGCAAAGGACATACTTATACGGTCCAGATATCCCTCTGGCCAGACGACGGGGCCACCGCTGAAGCCCCGACATGGAGATCACAAGCCCTCCTCCCCTCCGACGACAAAGCCTCTCGCGCTGTAAGGCGGATTGACTAGTTCGTAGATACGGGTTTGACCGGCTTGGACCTAGCCATGTGCTGGTTCATCAGGCGGATCCAGCCTCTGCAGCACCGCGTGAAGCTTATGCACCAGTACACCAAGGATAGGAAAGACAGCCTCCGGATTTCTGAGGACAACTTCTCTAGTGACTCCGTCAAGCTTCGCCTCAAAGACATAGTCAAGGTGAAGGATCGGAAGCGTGGCTTCACCGTCACCTACGACATGTTCGAGGGAGGCAAGTGCCTAGAGGTACTCATTTATTTTCCGTGTATGACATATACTCAGTTCTTCCGTCTTGCACATACTTTTGCATCTAACACATAGGATTCACTTAACAGCTGGGGAATCTGGACGAAGGCATGATGTCTACGCACTTCTATTCTTGTAGACATTTGTTGGGCCTCCAAGTGTAGAGCTTTGTAGAATAGCAGCAAGTTCCCCTTAAGTGTATTACCCAAGGTTTATCGAACTCAGGGAGGAAGTGGTCAAAGGTATCCCTCTCAAGCAACCCTGCAATTAAGATACAAGAAATATCTTGTGTCCCCAACACACCCAATACACTTGTCAGGTGTATAGGTGCACTAGTTCGGCGAAGTGATAGTAAGTGCTAATGGTGCCAGAAAAGAGATTCTGACTTGTTGTTGATGTGGGAGAAGCTAAAGGAAAATTGAAATAAAGATGGAAGCAAGCAAATATGCAACAAATCTAGATGTAAACGGTATTTCAATGCTTAGAAACAAGGCCTAGGGATCATACTTTTACTAGTGAACACTCTCAATAAATATATTCTCTTCATGATACTACCCTGAACTACTCTCCGGTTGGACACTCTAATCCATGGTAGGGCTATAACAGCACTCCTCAAAGTCCGCCTTCGCCATCTAGATAACCCCACACTGTCACCTTGAGTGCTAGATGGTTCCAACAAACACCACAATTTCATAAATACATCCAACTCCAAATATGACTCATGATAAATATATATATAATCTAGCTTAAGTGCCACACACGACATGCATGCTGTCACTTTCACACACGTGGGGAAAAGCATAGATCTATTAAAGCACGATGAGTATTTATGTAGACTCTAGCCTAAGTGCCACCATGGCGTGCACGCTGTCACTTTCACACCCATGGGGAGAGCAGAGATCTATTAAAGAACTTGAGTAGCAAGGTAGATCTACTTGATTACAAAGCTCATGTCCACAATATGATCATGCATAGAGAGAGATATGAACACATAGCTATCGGTAGAGCCCTTAGCCTCGAGGAAGAACTACTCCCTCCTCATCATGGGAATCAGCAACGGTTATGGAGATGGTGGTGGAGATCGATGAAGATGGCTCTGGGGGCACTTCCCCATACTGGCAGGGTGCCGGAACAGAGACTTTATGTCCCGCGAATCTCCCCTTCGGTGGAGTCAACGCTGTGGGACTTTTTCGTGGATTTCTGCCCGTGTTAGGGTTTATGTGTCAGGGAGACATATATATAGGAAAAAGGGCAAGGTCAGTGGATGCCCATTGGCCCACACCGCCTGGTGGTGTGGCCAGGGTGGGCCCACGCCACCCTAGAGTGTGACCCCCCTGGTGTCCTCCTCCGTCTCCCCTTCGGGCTCTATGAGTCTTTTGGAAAAATAGTGACTTTGGCTTTTGTCCCGTCCAATTCCGAGAATATTCATTTTTTAGCCTTTCTGAAACCAAAAACAGTAGAAAATAGGTAACTGGCACTCTGGCATCTTGTCAATAGGTTAGTTCCATATAGTTATAAAAATACCTCAAAGTGTAGACAAAACATAAGACAAATGATATAAAACAAGCATGGAGCATGAAAAATTATAGATACATTTACGACGTATCGAGGAAGCATGGCTTCCCAAGTCTATGACCCCAGGATGACGGAAGTCACTGCCGTGTCCGACGACGAGGTCCTGTTGGCGTGAAAGCGGAAGAGCTCCACCTCTGACGCTACCGATGGAGGCAAGAAAAATAAGATGGACGGTGGAGCCTCCAAGAGATCCACCGCTCCCTGGAGGTGTAGAAAAGAAGAATGACGCGTATCCCGTTGAACAAGGCACCATCTATTGTGTCAGCTTCTTATCATCCGAAATCGTCTTTTGCTCATCTTATTCCTATACTTATACTTTTGCACGTTTTAGGAAAAATGCCAGTGTGAGTTTGAAGAAGACCACCAAAACATCGGGGGCTTCTAAAAACATTAAAGAAATATTTGTCTAGGCGTATCCCGCCATCGCCCCTCCTACTCCAGCGTCCAGCCTTCTGCCGCACCCACTTGATCTCCAACAAAGGTAGCATCTAAACCTTCCGCCATGGATGTGGACCTAATTCCTTCTCAGGAGGTCCCAGATGCTACCGTGGAACTCCACGTAGACGGCGAACAAGCGACGTAGGAGAGCATGTCTTCCAAAGTGGCTGAAGCTCCTGCTAAGGATACCACTAGTAGCGGTAAGGCAATGATGGAAGGTGGAAGTTCTCGGCGGAGCCATTGCAGCCAAGACGCCAACTGAGCTTCCCAAGATTGTCTTCCCAACAGGCGGAGATTGTCCTGGTTAATACGCTTGCTTTTAGCAAGATATTTTCTGAGAGCGCCAGCAACCTCAAGATCATCGCACTTGTAAGTTTTGTATGCATTTTGCATTTCATATGTATCATCCCACTGTAGCCCCTGGCGATTTAGATGAAAAACCATAGCTCTTTGGGTCTGAATGCTCTAAGAATGACTAAGCAAGAAACTTTGCACTATAGCCCCCAAGTATTTAGTTTGAATGAATTATTATGACTTGATACTTTAGAGTAGCATACATAGTGTTTGTAAATTTCAATACTGTAGCCCCCAAGCCTCTAGTGGAAACAGAATTAGTTCCGACTAGATGCTTAAAGAAATACTAAGCATAGTTTTGAGTTTAAAACCCGTACTGTAGCCCCCAAGCCTCTAGGCGGATATTTATCCGGCTAGATGCTCCAAGTAGACTAAGTAACTTTGTTCTTTTTGTAGAATGAGAATACTTGGAGGACTGCCACCAATGAAGTGTTCCACAAGATGCGTGCAGACCTTGAAGCTGAAAAGGGTAAAACCGCCTTCTTGAAGGGACATATAGCCAAGGGCAAGAGTCTGTTTTCTTTTCAGTTTCATGCTCAACTTGTTCTTGTGTCATCAACTTCCAACTACTCATTGTGGTCTCTCATTTCTCCGATTTGTAGAAGCTATCACCAAGGCCAAGGATATTGTTGAGCAATCCAAGCACATACAAGAGCTGGATAGCAAAAACAAGATCCTGAAGAAGGAGAGGGCTGACTCACTGAACATGCACGGAGATGCATTAGCTGCCGTGCAAGAATCTGCAAACACGGAGATCAACCGCCTTAAGGAGGAAATTGCAACCCTCAAGGAGCAGAACAAACCTGCCGACGAGCATAATACTCAGAACCTTGAGGCGTACAAGACCCTCCGAAAGGAACGGGACTCCATGGTGGAAATCATAAAGCAAGCTGAGGATAGCATCTTCGGCAAGAATTCTACGTCTTGTACTTCTGTAAACCAGGTAATTTGGTCTTATTGTGTTGAAATCATGTACTCAAACATTTCGGTCAGAAATGCAGCTCCTATAGGTTTTACCAATAATCCTTCTCCGCTAAAGGAATGCATGGTTCTTGTCGGCAACTTCATCAGCATCGCCATCACCCAGGCCAAAGAGATCGCCAAGCCCTTGGACATCAACATTAAGGCAGTGGAGTCTGTAATGAAGTACTAGGAGATCCTGCGCCGAGCACTCGAGCGTATCATAAGCTAGAAGGCTTCATGTACCCGGGCTGGCGCAAGGATGGCTCTATCCATGGTCAAGGCTCAATACGACGATGCCGACATCGCCACGGTGACCTCTGGTTTGCCAGACATAGACGAATATAGATAGAAGATCAATCATGATGATATCTGGGCTTCGCTTGCTAGCTATGATACCAGGGTCGTCTAGTTGGCTGATGTAAACACCTTCGTGCCTCTTGAGGTAATCGATGCTGACCAAGCTAGCTCCTCCGAGTCCTTGAAAAATGCAGACTTTGTTGATGGGCAAGATGACTCTCCTGCGGTCGATGACATTACCTCGAAGTCCCCTGTACCAGAGAAGTGAAAACACTATGTACTATTTGTCACCTCTGGATGTTGTATGTATGCGGAAAACAATGTTGTTTAACTTAAGGCGGAAAACACTGGCTATAAGCTTCCAGATACTTAAAAACTAAATCCAGCATGTATTTTTTTAAGAAAGTGCTGGCTTATCCATTACTCTTGTTTTTATGCTTGACTTTTCATGAGTCGGACAACCCTTAATCGGAACTATGCGCTCGGGTGATGATACCCAATGGCACCGTCAAAAACTTAGGCACAAAATTGCCGACTTCGAGTGCCAAAAGTGACTAATCCAGAATCCACATAAAAACAACAAAGAACGTGTAGACCAGAAAACTTAAGCTAACACCCATAGGCAGAATTTTCACAAGTCCAAATGCAAAACTTGCGCATAAAGGTTTTATATGATCCAAAAATGAACACTAAAAGAGGTAAAAGACTCAATCATATGTGTGAACCAAAGAGATTTATTTCATCGATCATATAAGATATACACAGTAGATAATAAAATATGCTAAGTGTAGAAAGGACGTAGCTGTGCTATGTTCCATGGCCGATCAAGCTCCGGGTAGTCATCATATGGTTCACGTCGCTTATGCTTATGATCCTCGTTTGTCCTCTCCTCTTGTTCATGATTGTCAACGAGGTAATAGGAACCATTTAGTAGCGCCTTGCTTATGATGAACGGTCCTTCCCATGGTGGGGATAGTTTGTGTGACTTCTTCTAATTAAGTCAGAGCACCATGACCATCTTTAAACGAGCAATGCCAAACGCGGCGACTATGGTAGCTATGTAGCTTCTTCTGGTAAATGGCGGACCTTTGGCATGCAATACGCGCTCTTCCTCGAGAAGATCTACATCTAGGCGCCTAGTGAAGGAAATATGCCCTAGAGGCAATCATAGAGATGATGATATTTCATATGTATCCATGAGTTATTGTAATGTTCCTTGAATATCCATATCAGGCAACTTGTATTGATTGGCAATTACGTGAATTGTTTGTGAAACTATATACTTGTATGGTTATTTAAGAGTTGTCCCTAGTCGGAGTTCATGTGAGGACACACGTGAATATTAGACTAGCACATCGATTGGTTGATGACTATGTTTCGCAAGTCATAGACATGGAGATGTCAAACCAATGGCGTGGACACATGTTATGAACATGGGGTTGGACTGACCCAACCTGAGACTAGCAATTAGTTGCAGCTCTCTCTCTACACATTGTGTACGTTTTGTCCTTAGACCTGAGATTGTCGCATGTACTTGAGATGTGGATCGACCTACTTTGGGGCTATGAAACGCTACAACGTAACTGGGTAGTTATAAAGGTAGCTTTCGGGTTTGTCATGAAGCATGCTGCAAGGCATGGTCAATCAAGATGGGATTTGCCCCTCTCTACTTGAGAGAGATATCTCTGGGCCCCCTCGAGTGACCGGATCTAGAAATGCATGGTCGTGCTACATATGGTTAAGAGTTAACCTAGTAAAGGGATTCCGAATCACGGTATCGAGAAAGGGAGGTCAGCTTGGAGCTAGACCAAATATCGTGAGGCAAAGGGAAAGACATGTACTAAACCTTGTGATGGTTCGTCTGATATGATGTTTGTATGCGTTTAGGAGTTGGCACGTCTTGCTAGAGGCTGCTACCAACTATTGACAGAATAAGTGTATTCGTGTCATGTCTATAAGCATTTGAACCTATAGGGTCACACACTTAAGGGGCTGGAAGCCTAATGAGGATTGGATCCGAATTAGACCAGGCTTAGGGTACTAATGGGCTGCTAATGTAGAAGCCCACTAGGGACGCCTATATAAGAGAGGGTGGGGCGAGCTGACCAGGGTTAGACCTTAGACCTCAGATCATTCCCAGCCGCCACTCCTCACGCCCGTGTCGCCATGACCTAGCGATCTGGCGTCTGACGCTTCCACCTATGCGTGTGGATACCTCGAGGCGCTGCATCAGAAGCTTGGACGAGCCGCAAGGGAAGCTGCTCGCCGTGGACGAGGACAAGGAGGAGACGTGGAAGACCGCCGACGCTTCATCGATTCATAGCTGCGCGTCTAGTGGTAATCCCGTGATCTATGACAACATTAATCCTGTTATACGCGGTAGAATTTTTTTGATTTGCGCTAGTGTAGCCTACCCGTATCCCTTCAGTGGTATCAGAGCCGATGTTGTTCAGTTATAGGTTCGGGATGGTTGCATATGGTGATATGCAGATTGATATGAATGATGTGATCGTTTATATGGCGGTGGTTTAGGATTGATCTATGATCTTGCTTTCCGTGATCGTGATCTGAGGTTGTCGAACGACTTACCCCTACCGGTCGGCTTCCGCCATAGGGGTAGACAGTGACACATAAATCCTGTTGAATCACGCGAAGATCAATATGATTGATCGAATCAGAACCTAGATCTAAAATCTATGTACCATGATCAAAGGAGTTTGATTGAATTGGGACAGGAGTCGGTTTATGGTAAATTTGATTTGCCGATCAAAATCCTTAAAGAAAATTGTGAAGAAAATTGTGAAGATTCGATCTGAGGTTCTCTCATTTTTCACGCCCGGAGATACCGCGAGGGGCGCTGCCCCTTTGAACCCCGAAGGAGGAGACCCCCTAGACCCCCCTTAATCGTAGCCCCTTTTGTATCTCGTTAAGGTAACTAGGTGCTGCAATATCACATGATCCGGTAGAATGCGATTCTATGCATAACTTGTTTTTGCAGGATGTATGTGATCAGTATGGCCCATATGTGTATGTGATGCATGTATGAAATTTATCATGATCTGCGTGTCGTGAGTAGGGCAACACGGCTGGAGCCATGTGTGTTGTCATTTATTGTAATGGCCTGCGTGCCAACTTGTGATGATCCCAATACTATGTAATTTTGATTACTAGCTGTTAGGAGTAATAGCTTGTATTAGTTCTTGGAGGACTCATCACTTGGAGGATGGCTCACATGGAACATGAAGATGGAGATCATCATGGTGGACAGGTTCTATGGCGATGGAGATCACCATGAGAAAATGGGCCATACTGTGTCACATCTATGTGAATGTTATTCTTATGCGTTTTACTACTATGCATGCTTAGATGATAGAAGTAGAATGATCCCTCACAAAGTTTAAGTTAAACCATGTCCTCCCAACCAAACCTTGCACCATCCTATGCCCTGTACAATCATTGGTGGGCCTATGAAATTAGGGTGCCGCGGTTTTCCTTGGCTGGATGGGTTTGTATCGGATACCTACACGCATAAGGGTTGGTGAACTTGACAAGGTCATCTTAACAGTTAAGGACCTTGGGGCATAAAGGTTGGGCGCCTAGTTTTTGACATAGAGATGTCACCCAACAACAAGAGTCATATGTGATATGATTAGCAAGTGTTGCTTACTGATTTACCTTGTCTTCTAGCAGTGATGCTAAAGCTCACTAGTCGACTTGTTAATTATGGATCTTGAATCACTTAGTATCAATAGAGGGATATTGATTTAAGTGGGAGTATATGCTATTAAATTGTTTAATATGTTTTACTCTTTCATGGTTACATGGCTTAGTATTTTGCATGTTTTCTGTTGTATATCAATGGCACCGAACACTACATCACCTTTCTCTTTGCGTTCGATTCTTGACAAAGATAAATTAAATGGAACAAACTATTTGGACTGGGTCCGTAACCTGAGAATCATTCTCAGGTCTGATAAAAAGGAAACGGTTCTGGATACCCCCAATCCCCGATGAACCTGCTGATAATGCATCTGCTGCCCTAAAGAATGCCTACAAGAGAGCATGTGATGATTCTCTTGAGGTTAGCTGTCTTATGCTTGCATGCATGGAACCTGAACTTCAAAAGAAGTTTGAGGATCAGGATGCGTACGATATGATCGTTGCGCTTAAGGACATGTTCCAAGATCAGGCAAGGACTGAGAGGTACAATGTTGCCAAGTCCTTTGTCGAATGCAAGCTAGCAGAGCGAGCAGCTGTAGGCCCCCATGTGATCAAAATGGTTGGTTATAGTCAGACTTTGGAAAAGCTTGGTTTTCCACTAGGCCAAGAGTTGGCCACTGACTTCATTTTGGCATCTCTTCCATCCAGCTATGGGAAGTTCATTTCGAACTACCATATGCATGGGGTGGAGAAGGGCCTTAATGAATTATGTGGGATGCTTAAAACAGCAGAAAGTGACATGAAGAAGTGTGCAAGGCATAGCCATGTGATGGCTGTGTAGAACAAGCCTAGCTTCAAGAAAAAGGGTACTTCTTGGAAGAAGAAGGGCAAGGCTAAGGATACGATCCCTAAGTCTGCAACCAAGAAAAAGGCTGGACCTGTAGAAGACACTGAGTGCTTCTTTTGTCATGAACATGGCCACTGGAAGAGAAACTGCAGCAAGTACCAGGCTTCTTTGAAGAAGAGTGGAAGTAAGAGTACTTCCAACTCAGGTATGCTTGTTGTAAATGTTGTGGACATTCTTCTCGCTGATTCCTATGTTAACTCTTGGGTATTTGATACCGGATCGATTGCTCATATTTGCAATTCTATGCACGGGCTAATAAGGACTAGAGAAGTGCAGAAATGCGAAGGGGATTTTCGCGACGGAAATAAAGCAAGGGTTGCTGCATTGTTCGTCGGCGTCATGCAACTTCACCTTCCGTCAGGATTTATTATGGAGTTGAATAATTGTTATTACATTCCAAGTATGGGTCGAAACATTTTATCACCTTCATGTTTGATGAGGGATGGTTATTCATTCGCGAGTGCAAACAATGGTTGTGTAATCTCTAAGAATGATATGTTTATGGCTAATGCTCCCATTGTGAATGGGTTATTTATTTTAAATCTTGATAATGCAACTGTTTACAATGTTAGTGCTAAAAGGCTTAGGCCTAATGATTTGAGTCCTAGCTATTTATGGCATTGTCGTTTGGGGCATATAAGTGAAAAGTGCATGAAGAAGCTCCATGGTGATGGTCTTCTAACATCGTTTGATTTTGAATCATACGAGACATGTCAGGCTTGTTTACTTGGAAAGATGACCAAATTGCCTTTTTCGGGTTTACCTGAGAGAGCGATAGACTTGTTGGAACTCGTACATATTGATGTATGTGGGTCAATGAGCACGACAGCCATAGGAGGATATCACTACTTCATTACTTTCACTGATGATTTCAGTAGATATGGTTATGTCTACTTGATGAGGCATAAGTCTGAAACTTTTGAAAGGTTCAAGGGTTTCAGAGTGAAGTAGAGAATCAACGTGGCAAGAAAATAAAGGCCTTGCGATCTGATCGTGGAGGTGAATATTTGAGTCACGAATTTAGCAATCATCTTAAGAGTTGCGGAACTGTTCCACAACTTACGCCGCCCGGAACGCCTCAAAGAAACGGGGTCTCCGAACAGCGTAATCGAACTTTGTTGGACATGGTTCGATCTACGATGGCCAGTCGGATTTACCATTATCATTTTGGGGTTACGCTCTAGAAACGGCAGCTTTCACACTTAATAGGGTACCATCTAAATCCGTAGTTAAGACACCATATGAGATGTGGACTGGAAAGAATCCCAGTTTGTCTTTTCTAAAGATTTGGAGTTGTGATGCATTTGTCAAGCGACTTCAGTCGGACAAGCTAACACCCAAATCGGATAAGTGCATTTTCGTGGGATATCCGAGGGAAACCTTAGGGTACTACTTCTACAACCGAGAGGAGGGCAAAGTGTTTGTCGCTCGTAGCGGTGTCTTCCTAGAGAAAGAGTTTCTCACAAAGGGAACAAGTGGAAGGTCGGTGCGACTTGAAGAAGTTCAAGATGAGCCAGTTGGGGATGCATCTACGAGTGATGCTATTGTAGCAGAACAAGTTGAGGAACCCGTGGCAACAGAAGCACCACAACCACGAAGGTCGGCGAGGCTCCGCGAAGCGCGGGAATTATTATTGTTAGACAATGATGAGCCTGCGACCTATGCAGAAGCGATGGTGGACCCAGACTCTGAGAAATGGCTGATCGCCATGAGATCCAAGATAGAGTCCATGGGAGACAATCAAGTTTGGAACTTGGTTGACCTGCCTGATGGTTTTAAAGCAATCGAGTGCAAATGGATCTATAAGAAGAAGATTGATATGGATGGAAATGTTCACATCCATAAAGCTCGACTTGTTGCAAAAGGTTTTCGACAAGTTCAAGAAGTTGACTACGACGAGACTTTCTCGCCCGTAGCGATGCTTAAATCTATACGGATAATTCTACCTATTGCTGCACATTTCGACTATGAAATATGGCAGATGGATGTCAAGACGGCTTTCCTAAATGGAATCCTAACTGAGGACGTGTATATGATGCAGCCCGAAGGTTTTGTCGATCCAAACAATGCTGGAAAGGTATGTAAACTTCTGAAGTCCATTTATGGGCTGAAGCAAGCATCTCGGAGTTGGAACATTCGATTTGATGAAGTTGTAAAGGAGTTTGGCTTCATCAAAAACGAACAAGAACCTTGTGTTTACAAGAAGGAAAGTGGGAGAGTGCTGGTATTTCTAATCTTATATGTAGATGACATATTGCTGATTGGAAATGACATTCCTATGCTCGAGTCTGTTAAGACCTCATTGAAAAATAGTTTTTCAATGAAGGACTTAGGAGAAGCGGCATATATTCTGGGCATTAAGATCTATAGAGATAGATCAGGGAGGCTAATTGGATTAAGCCATAGTACATACATTGACAAAGTGTTGAAACAGTTCAGCATGGAAGAGGCTAAGAAGGGGTTCTTGCCCATGTCTCACGGCATAAAACTCAGCAAGACTCAGTGTCCTTCGACTACTGATGAGCGTGAGCGCATGCGTAGGGTTCCATATGCTTCGGCTATTGGATCCATCATGTATGCAATGATATGTACTCGCCCAGATATTTCCTATGCTCTAAGTGTTACGAGCAGATACCAGGCTGATCCAGGTGAAGGTCCTTTGGGCGGTAAAGAACATCCTTAAGTACTTGAAAAGGACTAAGGATGTGTTCCTAGTTTATGGAGGTGAGGATGAACTCAGTGTAAGGGGTTACACAGATGCGAGTTACCTTAACGACTCAGATGATTCAAAATCACAAGCAGGTTATGTGTTTGTCATGAATGGTGGTGCTGTGAGCTGGAAAAGTTCCAAGCAAGATACGGTGACCTCCTCTTCAACAGAAGCTGAATATATTGCTGCCTCGGAGGCTGTAAAGGAAGCTGTTTGGATTAGGAATTTCCTGATCGCTCTCGGTGTGGTTCAGGGCGCGTCCAATCCCTTGGACGTTTATTGTGATAACAATGGTGCTATTGCACAGGCCAAGGAACCTAGACAGCACCAGAAGAACAAACATATTCGCATGCGTTACCATCAGATTCGAGAGTTCGTTGAGGATGGTAGTGTCATGATATGCAAAATACATACGGACTCAAATGTTGCTGATCCCTTGACTAAGCCTCTCCCGCAGCCCGCGCATGAAGCGCACACAAGAGCAATTGGTATTAGATACATTTTAGATTGACTCTAGTGCAAGTGGGAGACTGAAGGAAATATGCCCTAGAGGCAATCATAGAGATGATGATATTTCATATGTATCCATGAGTTATTGTAATGTTCCTTGAATATCCATATCAGGCAACTTGTATTGATTGGCAATTACGTGAATTGTTTGTGAAACTCTATACTTGTATGGTTATTTAAGAGTTGTCCCTAGTCGGAGTTCATGTGAGGACACACGTGAATATTAGACTAGCACATCGATTGGTTGATGACTATGTTTCGCAAGTCATAGACATGGAGATGTCAAACCAATGACATGGACACGTGTTATGAACATGGGGTTGGACTGACCCAACCTGAGACTAGCAATTAGTTGCAGCTCTCTCTCTATACATCGTTTGTCCTTAGACCTGAGATTGTCGCATGTACTTGAGATGTGGATCGACCTACTTTGGGGCTATCAAACGATGCACCATAACTGGGTAGTTATAAATGTAGCTTTCGGGTTTGTCCTGAAGCATGCTCCAAGGCATGGTCAATCAAGATGGGATTTGCCCCTCGCTACTTGAGAGAGATATCTCTGGGCCCCCTCGAGTGATCGGATCCAGAAATGCATGGCCGTGCTACATATGGTTAAGAGTTAACCTAGTAAAGGGATTCCGAATCACGGTATCGAGAAAGGGAGGTCAGCTTGGAGCTAGACCAAATATCGTGAGGCAAAGGGAAAGACATGTACTAAACCTTGTGATGGTTCGTCCGATATGATCTTTGTATGCGTTTAGGAGTTGGCACGTCTTGCTAGAGGTCACCAACTATTGACAGAATAAGTGTATTCGTGTCATGTCTATACGCATATGAACCTATAGGGTCACACACTTAAGGGGCTAGAAGCCTAATGAGGATTGGATCCGAATTAGACCAGGCTTAGGGTACTAATGGGCTGCTAATGTAGAAGCCCACTAGGGACGCCTATATAAGAGAGGGTGGGGCGAGCTGACCAGGGTTAGACCTTAGACCTCAGATCATTCCCAGTCGCCACTCCTCACGTCTGTGTCGCGCGTGCGGACCTAGCAGTCCGGCGTCTGATGCTTCCATCCTGTACGTGTGGATACCTCAGAGGCGCTGCATCTGTAGCGCTTGGACGAGCCGTGCAAGGGAAGCTGCTCATGGGACGAGGACAAGGAGGAGACGTGGAACGTCTGCACTGCCTCGACGCGCTTCATCGATTCTGCAACTGCGCATCTAGTGGTAATCCCGTGATCTATGACAACAATAATCCTAGTATACGCGGTAGAAATTTTTTGATTTGCGCTAGTGTAGCCTACCCGTATCCCTTCACCTAGATTCTTCAGCGTCATCCTCGTCATATGCGGCAACCCTTGGTGAATCGTGGAGGATGTCGGAGGGTAGATTTGCCTCTGCTCCATATACCATGAAATAAGGGGTGTAGCTGGTGGATCTGTTGGGAGTAGTTCGTAATCTCCACAAAACAGATGGAAATTCCTCCACCCAGGATCCAGCTGCTCTATGTAGCAGTGCTTCTAGACGTGGCTTTATTCCCTTCAGAATTAATCCATTGGCTCGCTCGACTTGTCCATTGGATTGTGGATGTGCCACAGATGCCAAATCAAGTCGGATGCCCTTCTCCCAACAATAAGCTTCTACTTCTCCGAGTGACAAGTTGCTACCATTGTCGGTGATAATGCTATGTGCAGGACAAAATCACACCACTAGATCCCGGAAAAACCTAAGGGCAGTTGCCCCATCAATCTTTCTAATGGGTTTAGCTTCTATCAATTTTGTGAATTTATCAACTGCTACTAGCAGATGCATAAACCCCAAAGTACCGTCTGTAATGGACCAACCATGTCAATCCCCCAGACTACAAAAGGCCAAGTTATTGGTATGGTTTACAATTCTCAGGACAAATCCGAATAAGTCTTTCTTATCCCTTTCTGATAGCCGATAGTTGTATCGAGTCTCTATAGGTTGTTTAGTGCATGTTGCGCTGCCGCTTCAGTCCACCATACCTATGTAGGCGAGGACCGCCGAATTCCAAGACTCGCCGTGTAATGGCCTCAGTACTGACCGCTCTCTTTTTCCTTTGGCTTTTGCCGGCACCCCTTTTGTTTAAGCAGGTTTTGAGATCGACGGTTTTAGCAGGTTTACCATTCCGGCTTG
Organism: Avena insularis; assembly: GCA_023614405.1. Taxonomy (NCBI): domain Eukaryota; kingdom Viridiplantae; phylum Streptophyta; class Magnoliopsida; order Poales; family Poaceae; genus Avena; species Avena insularis. The sequence goes on from CM042689.1 coordinate 176,897,117, forward strand.
GCCTAGGCAGGGTTATGGACGCTGATGATTATTCTTCAGGGCTCTTTGCCCCATTTGCATCTTATCCGTAGTCGGATTTTGTATCGTTTTCAAGGTGATTTGGATTTTCGAATTGTATATATGTATTCTTGACGCATGGAGTCGTTGTTGTATATATCTGTTTTTCGGGTTCCATCGTGGACTATTGTGTAATGATATTACTTTGTTTTCCACCCACACACAAGTTCCTAGTGTGAACCTTTGAATCGTCTCTATGCGGGTTTGGCGTGAATCGCTAAAACTTGCATAGGGTCGATCTGAGTGTGTTATAAACTACCCCTATAGATAACTAGGGACACCCAATGATTGCTTTCATAGGAATTCCCACCAGAGCCTTCATAGGAAAGCTATCCTCTCTAGCCCGTTGATTTTGGATGGACGGATAAGATGCTTGACGCTGAATTGTTACTATTCTTTTTTATGAGTTACTAGTATGATTTCATTAGAAGTCTGATTGTGACTGGAAAGTATAGTATGTCTGAGCTGCATTGATTAACGAGAGTCATCAGCGGACAGGGGCCTCAAACTGCACAAAAAAGGGTGTGTCACTCAACAAAAGAAATGGAGCTTGTGCGCACATGCATGCAACTCAGTAACAAGACTATGATGAGATCAACGAATATATGGAGTGTACGAGTAATATGATAAACCCGATAGAATCCACTTAATACATGATGCATGCAACTCAGTAACAAACTACTATCATGCATGTAATCACGATGTATGCTAGTTACATAGTATATTTTTTTGAGATCCATGCATTCACTCCTGAAAATGGAGTAACCAATTACTATCATGCACATAATCACGATGTCCTAACATAATAGCAATAACATGCCTTAGTAAGATTTTTTGAGCTACAAGCATTCAATCCTAAAATGGAGTACACTAAAAGTTTGAACTCGTGGAGTGCCAAAATAACCTGCCCCCAGCTAGCCCGATTAATGGTGTGCTACTATTATATTATGGAATACACATCTACCCCTATAGTCTACTCTAGGACACCCAGCGATAGCTTGCATAGGCGTCCATGCAAAAGCCTTCGCACGGAAGGTATCGGCTCTGGCCCGTTGATTTTGGATGGATGGATAAGATTGCCAGACAGCCAAAATCATGAGGTCCCCACTCCCTCGCGCCCCTCCATTTCATACACTGTGAAATTTTATCGCGCCCCTCCATTTCAAACACTGCAAAAAATTCCCGCGCCCCTCCATTTCAAACAAACAATACAAATTAATACTATTTCCCTCTCAGGTCGGTACTATAGTAGTACCAATATATTTCAAAAAATGATTCTTCCCCACACACATAAAGAAAAATCCTCAGAAAAACCCTAGCCCCGATCACACTCTCTTGTCTCTTCGACCACCGGCTCCGGCGGCCGAAACCTCCTGTGGCACTTCACATGCTGGCTTTGCCTGCCAAAACTCGACAGCACGCACTCCTCATCCACTAGTATGCCAGAGCCGCATTAGTTGTAGTCTCATCCAACGCACTAATGCTGCTTAACCGACGTCCAGTTCAGCGCACCTGACTTCCTTTCCCCACTTTCCCATCCACGACGCCGAATCCATCAACGACTGTCCAATATCTTCTTCCTTGCCATTGGCATCCACCCCAATCGTAATTGGTTGGTATTGTGTAGTTCTTGCAAAATGTAAAGTCAGTGGAAAATATTAGTGTGGATTTCGTGCTCCACAGTTACTGAATTTATCTGGTTCATGCTGAGCTATGTTCCTGATATTATTTTCTCCCTAGCATCATTCTGCTAACATGTAATATGTGTTCAAACTCTTCATACTAATTCGATTGTAATTTTTTTGTTGCCACCTGGTTCTTCAAAAGCTGCAATACTGACTATTTTCTTTTTCTTTGCTTAGAGCTCAAAAAGGGAAATCTGAACATGTTGGTTTACAAAGCCTCATCTACGGGTTCACAAGCGATGCCATTGTTTCTTTATCTGGTGCTAGTTCATTCTAAGAAATGACATAAGTAACCTCTACCATATATTTAGTTCATTCTTGGTTTTCCTTCTTGCTCTAAAAGTCTCGTATGATGCTGTTATAATTTCTATCTAGTTCATTCTTAGCTAGAACAGTAATTGCATTCCATTGTGTAGCTCACCGCATATTCCGAGTCACCCAACATCTCTTCCATTCAAGAATACACATCTGCTTCGATATATATTTGTTGAAATGACCTAGCTAGTTTATATTTGCTGAAATTCTAAGAAACACTCTATTTGATTGCTCAATTCATTTATTGGCACACTTATGTAAAGCTTGCGTGTCCTGATCTACAGGTTCACAATTGACATCATTATATTTCATATCTTATGGTTCGTCCTAAGCAACGGCATAACTATCCTCTACTGTATATATAGTTCATTGCATTCTTGCTCTACAAGTTCTCGTATGATGCTGTTTTAATTTCTATATGTTTCATTCTTAGCTACGATAGTAACTGCAATCCATTGTGTAGCTCACCGCAAATTCCGAGTTACCTAATGTATCTTGCATTCCAGAATAAACTACTGCTTCCATATATATTTGTTGAAATGACCTAGCAAGTTATATTTGCTGAAATTCTAAGAAACACTTTGATTGATTGATCATTTCATTGTAGGCACACTTGTCTAATGTTTGCTTTTCCTATTCTATAGGCACACTTGTCCTATTCAGTAGGCACACTTTGAGCGATGCCATTATATTTTTCTATCTTGTTCTGGTTTGTCCTAAGCAACGACATAAGTATGCTCTACTGTATAGTTCATTCGTGTTTTGCATTCCCTCTCTACAAGTTCTCTCATGATGATATTATAATTTCTGTCTGGTTCATTCTTAGCTATGATGGAAACTGCATGCCATTGTGTAGCTTACAGTAAATTTTAAGTCACCTAACATCTCTTGCATTCCAGGACATACAACTTCTTCTATATATATTTGTTGAAATGATCTGGATAGTTTATATTTTCTAAAATTCTAAGCCACATACATTGTTATATTTCTCGTTTCACGGTAGGCACATTTTTTAATGCTTGCTTGTCCTGTTTGTTTGGCGTGACAGTTAATATATTTGAACCATTGACCGATAGTAAACTCCAATTCATAGCTCATGTCGTATCAGTTAACAGAGTATTTTGCTTGTTTGATATATTAACTTGTTATTACTTAGTTTTAGACTACAATTATTGCCATCTCCACCAAAGATTTGGATGCAAGAACATATCTCAAGGTTTTTTCCAATGTAGATGTCACACTCAAAAGGGAGATGCATGTGATAGATGGAGAAAGCATATTGAGGACTGTTATCAACTCGATCGTCAACTAAAATGCCGAATTTTCTTTCACTTGAGCTGATAATATGATTAAGTAGTTTGCATTTGATGTAGATAAATCGCATAGGCCGTGTAGGAACTTAGTTGACGTCTTCCACACATTGCGGTAGGAGGTACCATATGTGCGCTAGTCAGGTCGATTAGGGTATAGTATCGGGCTTTGTTATTTGCCCTTCTTGTATTAGGCCGACGATGAACAGTAAAAGATGCTCGCAAGTTGTACACCTTTTATGATATCAGAATGGGCTCTAGAAATGTTGAAACTGTAAAAGACCATAAAAGTAATGGCCGACCCACAGGCGTGCTTAGTAATAGTAATAGGCCAAAATAGTAACATGCTGAAACACAGTAACATGCCAAAATAGTAACAGGCCGAAAACAATAACAGAAAAGAGTAGTAAATGGCCAGAAACTTAAAAGGCCAAAATAGTAACGAGCCAGAACAGAAGCAGGCCAGGCTAGTAAAAAGGCCAGGATCATACCAGGTCAGAACAGTAACAGGCCGAATTTGCACCAAGCCAGAATTGTAATAGGCTGAGAAACTTACGAGGCCAGAATAGTAACTTGCCAGCAGAGTAGGTTGATTATGGGCCTGAATAGTAATGGGGCCAACAGTTTATGGGTCAAAGCGGGTTACATAAATGGGCCCATTTGAAATAGTGCAAGACTATACAGTAAAGGGCCAAAAAGTTTACGGGCCAAAGCGGGCTACCCAAATGGGCCCATTTCAAACAACACGGGATGAAATAGTAATGGTCCCGTTATGGGCCGCACAAAATGGGCCCATTTGAAACAGTGCATGTTGAATCAGTAACGGGCCCAAAAGTTAATGGGCCACGGCGGGCAACACTAGTGGGCCCAATTCAAATAGTGCAGGAAGAAACAGTAATGGCCGTGATACCATTGGGCTCTCTTAATGGGTCGGGCTACTTAACAATTATTAGGCCTTGGCTGGGCCTAGATTCTACCACGGTTTCATTGACAGTTAACGACTCTAACTGGCCGTTAATGGTGTTTGCCACATGGCAGTTTGCATGATGTCAGCAGTCAACACGGCTGGCGAACATATCTACGATAGAATGATTTTTCGTGACTGAAGGGTGCGATCCGCCATGATGGAAAAAAACCCGTGGTAGATTCATTTGTGACGGGGCTTCTACCACGAAGGGCATCTGTCACAGAAGGCTTTTCAACCACGAAAAATGGGCCTTCAACCACGAAATTCGTCCATTGTAAAAGGCGATTTTTCTTGTAGTGAATGCCTACTTCGTGGATGAATCCCAGGATGGCTCTCCTATTGCCGACGATGCAGCTTCAAAGTATCCTACAACAGAGTCATAAAATTACTTTGTATTAATTGCATCTCTGGTAATGTAATATGTTTGCGGAAAACAATGTCAGATGCAAGGCGGAAAACTTGGCTACAAGCCTCCTACTACTTTTATCTTAGTCCAACATATATATATATATATTTGTATATTTGTTTAAGTAAGTGTTGTCTTATCAATTATTCCGGTTTTTATGCTTGACCTTTCATGAGACAGAAAACTTGCAACACAGAACCATGATATTAGGAGATGATGCCTAATGGAACCATCCAGAACCCGAAGGCAAAATGGTTGCTTAGAGTGCCAAAAAGTCACTACTCTAGAATCCACATAAAAACAATAGAAAATGTGTAGACCATAAAACTTAAGCTAACGCCCGTAGGCAGATTTTTACAAGTACAAATGCAAAGCTTTTGCACAAAGGGTTTTACAGGATCTAAATATGAAAACTAAAAGAGGTAAAAACTCAGGAATATGAGTGAACGAAAAGCTTTATTTAACTGGTATTATAAAGGTACATAGTATACAAGAAAATATGCTAAGTGGAAAGGGACGTAGATGTGATATGTTCCATGGCCAATCAAACTCCGGATAGTCATAATCAGGGTCACGTTGCTTGTTCTTGCGATCTTTGTTTGGCCTATCTTTCAACTCGCGAATATCAACGAGGTAATAGGAACCATTGAGTAGCACTTTCCTTATGACAAATGGTCCTTCCCAAGACGGGGATAGTTTGTGTGACTCTTTCTGCTTAAGTCGGAGTACTAGATCCCCATTTTTAAACGATCGATGCTTAACATGGTGACTATGGTAGCTGCGCAGCTTCTACTGGTAGATGGACGACTTCTGTGTTGCCAGAATGTGTTCCTCCTCGAGCAGTCCACAGATAGGCATCTGGATTCTTCAGCATCATGTTCGTTGTAGGTGGTGACTCTAGGTACATCGTAGAGGATGTAGGATGGTAGGACTACTTATGCTCTATAAACCATGAAGAAAGGGGTGTATCCATAGGATCTGTTGGGAGTAGTTCTTGAACTCCACAAAACAGATGGCAATTCCTCCGCCCAGACTCCATATGCCCTATCTAGTGGAGCCTATAGATGTGGCTTGATTCCCTGCAGAATTAGTCCATTGTCCCGTTGAACTCGAACATTAGATTGTGTGTGTGCCACAAATGCTAACTCAAGTCGGATGCCTTTTTTGCGACAGTAAGCCTCGACATCTTTGAGTGACAAGTTGCAGTTGTTGTCAGTGATGATGCTATGTGGGAGACCATATCTCACCACTATATCCCAAACAAATTAAGGGTTGTTTCCACATTAAGCTTTCGAATGGATTTAGATTCTATCCATTTAGTGAATTTTTCAACTTCGACAAGCAGATGCATAAACCCACAAAGGGGCATCTGCAATGGTCCAACCATGTCAAGCCCCTAGACTGCAAACGGCCAAGTGATTGGTATAGTTCGGAATTCTTTGGCTAGCACATGTTGTTGCCATGCATAATACTGACACCCAATGCGTGTGTCGACCAACTTGTCGGTGCCGGACTTAGTGGTTAGCTAGTAGAATCCTTGCCGAAAGGCTTTGGAGACCAAGGATCGGGGAGCGGCGTGATACTTGCTTCTTTTATATAGCTTCCCATTTATTATGGTATAGATTTTTTCTCTGCGTACTATCTTCCAGCTTTCGACTTTGTCGGTGGGTAATTCATGAACGGTTTTGTAATTCACTATTACTATCTTCCAACTTTCGAATTTGTCAGTGGTGACGTCCTCGAGGTAATTCATGAACGGTTTAGTCCAAGCCGAAGGGATCACTGTTACTTCATTAACAAATGAATCAACTATATACGGATTCTCGGGGTCCGCTCCTTTCATGGATGGTGTCCATAGAATCTCTAGGAAAATGACAGGAGGAATTGGTTTGCGAACTGATCCAAGCTTTGACAGCATATCTGCCACCTCATTGTCCTCCGTTTTGACGTATTTAACTTCGTAGCCGTCGAAGCACTTGGCTATCTCATCTACTTTGTCTCGATATTCCGCTATCATAGGGTTCCATGTGTTCCATGTGCCACCCATCTACTGGGCAACCAAGTCAGAATATTCACAGCATATTATGCGATGGATGCCACTATCCTTGGCTACGCAAAGTCTATGAATGAGAGCTTTCTTGGAGATATGCCCAAGAGGCAATAATAAAGTGGTTATTATTATATCTTTGTGTTTATGATAAATGTTTACATCCCATGCTATAATTGTATAAATAGGAAACACTAATACTTGTGTGTTTTGTCAACATAAAAGAATCCCTAGTAAGCCTCTTGTTAAACTAGCTTATTGATTAATAGACATGGTTTCATGATCATGGACATTGGATGTTATTAATAACAAGATCATATCATTAGGAGAATAAGGTGATGGACATACACCCATAGTAAGCATATCATAAGATCAAGTCATTAAGTTCATTTTGCTACAAGCTTTCAAATACATAGTAACCTAATCCTTCGACCATGAGATCATGTGAATCACCATCACCGGATGAGTTCTTTGATGACATCAAACGCCAATTCATAACTGGGTGGTTATAAATGTGGCATTAGGTATTCTAAAAGTATGTGTTGAAGCGCATGGATCAAGAGTGGGATTTGTCCATCCAAATGATGGATAGATATATTCTGGGCCCTCTCGGTGGAATGTCATCCAATTGGCTTGCAAGCATATGACTAGGTCACAAGGGATGTCATATCACGGTACGATTAAAGATAACTTATAGATAACGAGGTTGAACTAGATATGGAGATATCGATGATCAAACCTCAGATAAGTAAAGTATCGCGTGACAAATGGAATCGGTGTCGTATGTTAATGGTTCTATCAATCATGAAGACATCATTGAATATGTGGGATCCATTATGGATCTCTAGGTCCCATTAATGGTTATTGATCGTAGAGGTGTCTAGATCATGTCTCCATAGTTCGCGAACCATAGCGTGACACACTTAAGGTTTGATGTTGTTTAAGTAGATATGGAATATGAGTTGGGCACTGAATGTTGTTCAAAGTCTCGGATGGGATCCAGGACATCATGAGGAGGTCCGGAATTGTCTGCGGAATAAGATTCATATAATGGAAGTCATTTTTCGGGGTTCGGAAAAGTTTCGGAAGTTTTGATCGGAGCTTCTAGAAGGTCCAGGAAGGTTCTGGAGGGATAAGATCGAACCCCTAGAAAATAGGGGACAAGAATTGGGGGGAAGTTTTCCTCCCCCCATCTCCCTTGCACCGACCCTAGAGGATGTGGGCCAAAGTGGGAACCCTAGCCGCCCGCTTCTATAAATAGAGGAGAGGTTGGCGCCCCCCTTTCCCCTTCCTCCTTAACCATAGCCGCCGCCTCTCCCTTCATCATCTTCTTGCTCCGTCTTAGGCGAATCCCTGTAGGAATATCTCCTCCACCACCACCACGCCATCATGTTGCTGGGATTCCAAGGGGATCTACAACCTCCGCTTCCCACTGGAACAGAGGGAGGAAGGTCTTCATCGACTCCGTACGTGTGAGTGAGTGCGGAAGCGCTACCGGAACGCGGCACAGGAAGGATCGTCATATCTATCTTGAGATCGAAAATTGATCAACTACATCAACCATGAGATTAGATCTAGTTAATGCTGTGGATCTTCGAGGGTTAGTTCTCATCAATCTCGTTGAACCTATCTCGTACATTAGATCTTGTGTTTTCCATAGACTGGATCCTTGTTTTATGCGTTCCTACGGTAGAAATTTTTTGTTTTCTATGCTATGAACCCTACAGTGGTATCAGAGCCGTATCTATGCATAGATCTATTAGACGAGTAGAACACAATGGTATTATGGGTAATCAGGCTCTTATTGTCGTTTTACTTTCGTGTACTTTGCATTTTGCGGGATGGTGGGATGGAGCGGCCCAGGCTGACCTTACATGTCAGTGCACATGAGAATTGCTCCACGCTCGACGTGCAAATTGTATTGCACAAGTGGATTTGCAGTTCTCTGTCTCTCCAACCATAGTTAAGATCCAATTTACAATCTGCATCTGACAACACTTGTATCAGCGTTGTCGTTCTTGTTCGTAGGTAAGAAGGTTCTTATTCGAAATCCCCAAGCCACGTAAAACATGCAAAGAAAATTAGAGGAGTCTAACTTGTTTTGCAGGGGCATGTGATGTGATATGGCCATGATGTGATTGTGATTATATTTGATGTATGAGATGATCCTTATTGTATTATGGCAATCGGCAGGAGCGTAATGGTTCTCTTTAAATTTGTTAAGACATGCATGTCTATTCATCATGTAATAGATTTATTCCAAGTAGTTGTAATAGTTGTTGTTAGTGATGGACAACCATGAAGCGACGCCACTGACCTTGACGCCATGATGGTGATGATTGTAACTACCTCGGTGAATTACGCTCCTAGTTGCAAGCCTGGATGAGCAGAAATGGTTGAAATAGTACGGTGGGGCCCAAATGCCACTCACAGGTAGACCTTTCGGCCGTCCCAACCATTTCCAAACATCGGGACAAGAACGGTAGCGAATCGGCAGCGAAGGATCAACTACATACACAAATGAGTATGTATGCAAGCCACCATACAACAGTACATCAGAGCCATTCCATCTAAAAAGAAAGGAAATATAGCAACGCCATACGACAAGATCCAAATATCCTAGATAGATATAATAGTTTAGGATATCTCCTCATACATCAAACATCAGAGTATCAAGCAGAAGCGGAAAACAAGATCCGAGTACGGATAAGAAGCAAATCGGCATAAGATGCCCCATAAATAAACACATCCCACCCACAGATCTCACGGATCCCCGTTCCCGGAATCTCTACACCGAATGATCGTTGCCCACATCGTCCGTCTCCTCCACCCAGTATCCATCTTGCGGGTTTACCTGTTCATCTGAATCAAACAATTTATCGTGTGAGACCCTAGGGGTACTCAGCAAGTCTTTATGCCTATAAAGGGGACACAACCTGGGGTGACGAATTGCAAAAGATAAACCCTAACAGTTCTATAGATACGCTAACCATCCGCCTAACCAGAGATAGACGGATGTCCATGAATTAATAACAACTTATAATGGTAAAGTCCAGATCCATCCTCCTCCCCGCCACGACGAGGAAGCGGACGAACAACCCCCATCCGCTGGCAGTTTTATTATCCATTCCATGAGTGTTGCACTATTTAATAGTCGGTACTTAGTCAAATTAAAAGCGGTACTTTAGTTATGCTTGTCTATGATCGAAAGCTGCTCCAAGTCGTCCATAACCGCGACACGGCTTTGAAGTTTTACCGCGAGGTGCACAAATAGCAACACACACTGATCAACCTCGGAAAAACCAAATCAAAACCCAACGAGGCGATCACGACAAAGCGATCACAGATTCAGAAATATTTCAGGGGCCACCCATTGAGCTACCATAGCAACGGAGTTAGCTGACTCGAGACGGCCTCAAGGTTTGCGTCGGTCAGAAACGTATCGGGAACCCGAAAATGTGACTGGGCTTGTCGATACCGCGAAAACACTCCGCTTTCCTAAACAGTACAGGTGCTCCTCGCACAATCTTTAATAAGGCAGTAAAGCATGGCATAAGTACAGGATAGTAAATAAACCTCAAACTAGTTTGTGGCCCCAAGAAATAAGAATGAATCAAGCTCTGGCTCAGGGGGGGTCCATAGGCCTCCTAGATGTGGATAGCGCGAATATTCAAGGAACAGGAATCAAGTACTCGGGGTCCTACGGGACACAAGTGAGCCTGAAAAACCAAATAGCGAATATGGCTCACCGATGCCACTTTCATTAGTTATCCCATTACTACTCAGATTTAAGTTGTATAGGTACCTCGTTATCTATCAGACACTCACAAACCCTACACATGCTGTTCTACGACTCGCATGGCTCAAAAAACTCCTGTAGTAATGGCTCATGGGATGGAGGAACAAGCTTCGGTGGGGTTTAAAAGTAAAGGCTATGCAATACTTGGGATTCAGTTTAATGCAATCGCGACTCAATGATGCAAGAATAAGAAGGAGGCAATAGGTACTATATGTATGCAAGCATGTGGTAGTGCTTGCCTGGCAGCTCAGTTGAAGCGAGAGAAGGATCTGGGTAGTGCTCCTGGGTCTCTTGATATATCCCCTGCTCAGCGTCTATTCGAAGAAGAACCAAACAAACAAGGGCCAACATAAATAAAGTGCACAAGCATATGAGTTGAATGCGACAAGCAAACAATCATGCCATGATGAATGATGCACAATTTGCATGGCAATAAAGTAGCATGGCATGGGTGAGGTGTGGAATACAATAATAAATCATTTTATTGAGTTTTGGCCCCATTTTATCCTCATATTAGTTGCTGTACCCATTATATTTATATGATTCATGCTGCAAAACAGATCAAGGAGTGCATAAACAGAAAGGTCTCGTCGAGCTAATCATTTTAGACATATTATTTGTTAAATTTGGAGCTATAAAACAAAAGTTATTAACTAATTAAGGAAAAAGGGCATTTATTGTAATTTTAATTAACTTGGAAAATAAAGTGTTCAAAATATATTTTGAAGGGCATATTTGAATTCCCCACATTTTTCTGATTCAAAAACATATATTATTTGTATTATTTGGATTTAGAAATTAAAAGTTATTTAAAAACAGATTTAAATTGGAATTTGAAATAATTTGAATTAAAACAGATATGCAGAAATACTTTTTATACTCGGACAGTCCCAGCCACTGACGCTGACGGGTGGGGTCAACTGCTGACTGGGCAACGCACGCGCAGAAAGCTTTTATCACCGCGAGCTGTACTAGCCTATGCGGCAGACAGGTAGGACCAGCGACCCCAGGCCCACGTGCAGTGAGCAGCCTTGAGGTGGCAGTGGGCTGTGGCTGGAGTGCGGGTTGCAAACGGGAAAAGCCAGGGGGTTTCCTGTAAAACTGCTAGCGCAGCTGACTAGTGGGACCTCTGGGAGCGCGGGTTGAGGCGAGCAAAACAGCAGGGGGTTATCTGCAAAACAGGATGCCACGTACTATTGTTCTTCTCTGCGCCGAGCGACAGATCGGTGTGCGGCCGGCGCAGGCGCGGCGCGTGGGGGGTTCGATCCAGGGACCTAGGGCTCGCGAGCGGAGGGCGGAGCCACTGCGGTAGCCTGGGGTTGTTGCTAGGAGGAGGCTGGGCGGCTAGGTAGGCTTTCTGCGCCGGAGCCGAGCAGACGCCACGCTCGTCGGTGCACCGAGGGTGCTCACGGAAGGACCGCGGATCTAGGGCTGTACGGCGAAGGGGACCATGTCGGAGGTACAGGGGCTCACCGAGGGTGCTGGCGGCGTTGGTTCGGCAGGGCGCCGGGCGATCGCCGACGTCGCAGAGGCCGAGCGTAGCTAGGGTTCCGGCGAGACGCGTCGGCGTGTAGCGGGTTGGGGCTTCCTTCTCCTTGCTGCTGTGTATAGAGGCGACGCCGGGGTCCTCCTGTCCTTCCTCGACGACCACAACACCACGCCCGCCTCCTCGAACTGCTGGTGGAAGCCGAAGCCGACGGTGGCCGGTGATGGGGTAGACGATGGCGAGGGAAGGCAGGGAGGGCGGCTGGGTAGATCTCGGGTAGCAGGGTGAGGCAGAGAGGTGGGAGTGGTAAAGCAGAGAGGAAGAGGGGTGCCGTGGGGAGCAGGTAGATGGAAAAGGTGGCTCGGTGCCACCTTTCTCTCCTCCTCCTCCTCACGTGCTAGGGTCGGGCAGGAGCAGGGCGAGGTGGTGATGGGGAGCTGGCAGGTGGCCCAGGGTAGGGAGGAGAGGGTGGTGGGGCTAAGGTGGCAGAGAGAGAGAGCTAGAGAGAGGGAGGAGTAGCCTCGGGTTAGAGCTAGGGTAGGAGGGGAGGCTCGGGTTAGGGTTTTGTGTGGGGGATAGCTAGGTGGGCCAGGGAGATAGGGTGGCCAGGTGGGTGAGAGAGAGAGGGAGGCCGAGAGAGAGGGGTGGCATGGAAGCTAGGGTTTGGGTTTTAGAGATAGGGGGTATGGTTAGATTAGAGAGGGACTAGGGTTTAGGAGAGAGGGGTATGGTGATGATGGGGTAGGTGATTAGGGTAGAAGGGTTTAGGGTTACTCTTGTCAAGATCAAGCCAAGCTCAAACAAAGCTAGCCCAAAGAGAGAAAAATATCAGAGGTGGTGAAGGGGTTTAAGCAAGATCAACTAGATCAAGCCAAAAGAGAGGGAGGGATAGATTAGAGATGAACCACTCAAGAATCAAATAAAATCCAAATGACAAGCAAAAGATGGTACTTGCATGGCCCATGCAAACTAATTTAATGCCATGCTATTCTTGTGAGAACAATAATATTAACATGGCATTATTATTATGCATTCCCAAAATTGGAATAAAAGCCAAGCAAAAAGAATTAAAAGGATGCTCCATGTGGAGTAGTTGGTGATGACCATATTTGAATAAAAATGGGACATGCTAGTGTGTATGTGCCACTAGGTATTTAGTAAGCCCAAAATATCCAAACATGAAAATACCCCAAAACAACACATATGGAAGCTAGAAAGGGTTCCACTCACAAGGCATGCAAAGATGGCCATGTGGCTCTCATATACCAATAATGTGGAAACAACATGGTGCATATAGGGGAGCATGTGGAAATAGAATTGGATCCATCCCAACCCATATGAGCTAGAGGTAAAACCCAAATAAAGTGCAAAGCTCATATTTAGTTGGATGGTGGAATTATAAGGTGGTGACAAGGTTAAGGTGGTGGAGTTGAAAGATATGCCCCCAACTCAACTTGGGCATTTAAACAATATATCAAGAAGCAACTACAATATCAGGAGGCAAATACAATTAATAATGCATATGAGATAAGAACCAAAACAAAAAGGGTTTTATATGATGCTCAAATGCAAGGTGGCATGATGACATGAGCATGATATAATTATGATGCAACAATTATATATGAAGTAGCATCTATATAGACTAGGCTAGTAGCATTGCAATTGTTAGACAATTGGGATGCTACAACTCTCCCCCACTAAACAAGAATCTCGCCCCGAGATTCCTAGGAAAAAGAAAACAACACAAGGAGAGGCAGGTGTTCGGAACGAAGGTGATCCTTGTGTTCCCAAGATGATGAAGAACGGAATGGTGCGACCACTACACCTTGCAAAACTTGCTAGACTTGTTGTAGTCTTATGCTTTTCCTTGAGAAACAACGGTTAGAAGAGTTGAAGGTTTGTCGTGAGACAAGAAGGATAGGATGGACATAGCTCCGGTTTTCTCAAGAAACAAGATAAAAGACTAGAACCATTTGTGAAAGAGAAAAGCAAGATGATGTATTATGGATAAAGAAAGACACATCATTAAGATTAAAGATTTACCGATACTAGAGAGGATGAATCTTTGTCTCGCCGGAAGAAAGCGCTAGATTGGAGAGGTTTTGAACCACTATGACAATAGCATCGTATCTTCTCTCGGATTTGAGAAAGGAAGTTCGGAAACAATATCGCCTTCAAACAATAGAGTTCCTTGATATCAACAGAAAGATTTAGTTAGACATCGTCGGATTAGATTCTTCTTGTGCCGGTAAGACCCAACGGATCACGCAATTGAGGTGCGCGGATATAACTTCCAGAGACGGATGTGATGCCAGATCATGGTGGAATCCCGAGAAGCAAAGAATATAGATGATCTGGAGTTTATTGTAGAGATACTTATTGCTTTCTTTAGCCTTGAGGCTAACACAATAGATTTGCGGGTGATGGCATCAACCATAATTGGCTTTACCACAGAAAAGAATTGATGAAACAAAGAGAGAGATAGTTTCCTTTCTTCTTGTTTGGGGATGCCGAGCATCGGTAGAAAGACGAGGATAGAAAAGAGTTTGCGTTTGTTTCCACCAGATAACTGAAGATTTTGCTCCATCTAGAATAGACAGACCACCGACAAGAGATTATTGATTACTTTCTTCGAGAGAGCACTCCGGAAAAACAAAGACGGAAGTAAAAGTATCGAGGGATAAAGGCCACTTCTAACTTTCGTGGAATGAGTGAAATCACATTAATTCACCAATTCAATGTACAAGAGCGAATGATAAGAGTAGTGGTATGGTAGCTACTCCATCCCGCACTCAAAGCATTACTCCGCACATGAATAAGAAAACCATGCAACCCAACTACCAAAACAGATTGAAGGTTTTGACAAGGATAACTCATGGAACTTCGTTAGAAAACAAGGATAGATACAAACGATTCACCGGATTCAAGATAGATAAAGATGATGATGTTGTCGTCATATCATAAGTAACCAGCCACCGGAAAGATATGAAGGAAGATCCGGAGACAACTGCAAGATTCCACAGATAAAGAAAAAGATAGCACCACTTGCACATAAGGATACAAGATCTGGAAGGTCTTCATGGCCTCCGGTGGATTGAGCATAGACGACAGAGCGAGAGGGTTTCAAGAGATTACTAAACGAGATAGAGGTGAAAAGAACTCCATGTTGTTCTTGAAAAGATAGAGAGAGATTTAGCAGTCTTGAGGACAATCTTTTGCGGAACGACGATGATAACTTGCCAACAAGGAAAACTCCGGGTTTGATTGAAGATGGAAGATGGAATTAACAATGAACTTGCTGATTCAGAGTTGAAGCGATCTATTTAGCGTATGACGTGGCCGAGATAGGTGACTTCAAAAAGTCAGAATTCTCACTTTGAGATTTTGCACACAGGCAGTGCTCACGAAGCTTGAGAGAAAGAGACACAGATGATCTTCCATGTTCTTCCATAGATATCGAATAGGCAAGCATATTATCAACATATACCACCATGGATTAACAAGATATTCCTAGAATACCAAGTTCAAAAGGCGAGAGAAACGAACAAATGCTCGAACACTTCCTGAGCTCAACGCTCTTAGAAAGATCAATATTAAGAGCACGGGTTCGTGTTGAAGATGATGCACTGGAAGAATAGATTATCTGGTCCTTCGGAAGAAAAAGAGATGTCACCTGGTTCACATTGTCGATAGGATCACCTGTTACAAAGATAAAGAGATCTTGGTTAAGAACCGATGATAGCTCATACCTTAAGCAAAGCTATCAGAAGCGAAAAGATGCAATTCCCTCGTCTCAAGGAGAATTTGTAGATATGGAGTTGAAAAAGATGTGCAGCATGATGGACAGATGATAGACCGCCGTAGTGCCTTGAGAAACTCCGGATTGCCAAAGATGCTTGAATATGCATAGATATGATCACGGTGTACTCAAAATCACAGGAGATAACCGTCACCATTTGGAGGATAGTGTTGATAGCAATTTCCCTATTCCAATCGTCACTTATCATGAGTGGAATATAGCTATGCCAAGAGCCAAATTACAATCTCCAGCATCGGATCGACACACGTTATGTAATTGGCCCACGAGAAAAAGGAGATGAACTGAAACTCCAGGATTAAGCGCCGGTGACAAAAGAATGAGTTAGCATGGACATGCTGATAAAAGAGAGATAGATAACGTTTCACACACGACTGGAAAAGGAGTGTGGAAACACAGATGTATGAAAGAAAAAAAATTCCGCATTTTTCGGCATTAAAATACCAATAGATGCGCAAAAACACTTATCAGATAGAGATTAGCAACTGATGATTACACAGAAAGTGGAGTTGCTAGAAGGAAGGACACCCTTAAGAAGATGGCACCGGTTAACAAGGAGTCAGATAGATCGCGCCGGTTTTCAAAAGCTCACAAGATGGAATGTACCAACAGTGGATAACCAAAAGCAGATTGTGATAACAAATTGGATGCAACAGATAGACAAGGAATTACACACACACACACACACTTTCTATGGTACTACGGAAACCCAGAACACGTGAATCCTAGTTTGAATTTTAAGAAGAGGATTGAAAACGTTACACTTCCTTACCAGAAAAGGGTGGGTGGGTGGGTAAGAAGAAAAGTGGAAGCAGATCCTACTCTCGCTTTTGTTTTTCCTAGTATACATAACTACCAAAAATATTTGCTAGATGCATAACGACCATTTGGCTGAGACCTCAAGGTCGGATGGCTCGATACCAATTGTAACTACCTCGGTGAATTACGCCCTAGTTGCAAGCCCGATGAGCAGAAATGGTTGAAATAGTATGGTGGGACCCAAATGCCACTCACGTGTAGACCTTTCGGCCGTCCCAACCATTTCCAAACATCGACAAGAACGGGCGGCGAATCGGCAAAGCGAAGGATCAACTACATACACAAATGAGTATGTATGCAAGCCACCATACAATAGTACATCAGAGCCATTCCATCTAAAAAGAAAGGAAATATAGCAACGCCATACGGCAAGATCCAAATATCCTAGATAGATATAATAGTTTAGGATATCTCCTCATACATCAAACATCAGAGTATCAGGCGGAAGCGGAAACAAGATCCGAGTACGGATAAGAAGCAAATCGCATAAGATGCCCCATAAATAAACACATCCCGCCCACAGATCTCACGGATCCCGTTCCGAATCTCTACACCGAATGATCGTTGCCCACATCGTCTGCCTCTCCACCCAAGATCCATCTTGCGGTTTACCTGCTCATCTGAATCAAACAATTTATCGTGAGACCCTAGGGTACTCAAGTCTTTATGCCTCTAAAGGGACACAACCTGGGGTGACGCAATTGCAGCAAAAGATAAACCCTAACAGTTCTATAGATACTCGCTAACCATCCGCCTAACCAGAGATAGACGGATGTCCGTGAATTAATAACAACTGTTATAATGGTAAAGTCCACAGATCCATCCTCCTCCCCGCTTACCGACGAGGAAGCGGACGAACAACCCCCCATCCGTTGGCAGTTTTATTATCCATTCCATGAGTGTTGCACTATTTACTAGTCAGGTACTTAGTCAAATTAAAAGCGGTACTTTAGTTATGCTTGTCTATGATCGAGAAACTGTGCTCCAAGTCGTCCATAACCGCGGACACGGCCAGAAGTTTTACCTGCAGGGTGCACAAATAGCAACACACACTGATCAACCTCGAAAACCAAATCAAAACCCAACGAGGCAGTCACGACAAAGCGATCACAGGATTCAGAAATATTTCAGGGGCCACCCCATTGAGCTACCATAACGGAGTTAATGACTCCGAGACGGCCTCAAGGTTTGCGTCAGTGGCTGTAAACGACTGGGAACCCGAAAATGTGACTGGGCTTGTCGATACCGCGAAAACACTCCGCTTTCCTAAACAGTACAGGTGCTCCTCGCACAATCTTTAATAAGGCAGTAAAGCATGGCATAAGTACAGGATAGTAAATAAACCTCAAACTAGTTTGTGGCCCCAAGAAATAAGAATGAATCAAGCTCGCCTGTGGGGGGTCCATAGGCCTCCCGGATGTGGATAGCGAATATTCAAGGAACAGGAATCAAGTACTGGGTCCCACGGACACAAGTGAGCCTGAAAAACCAAATAGCGAATACGGCTCACCGATGCCACTTTCATTAGTTATCCCATTACTACTCAGATTTAAGTTGTATAGGTACCTCGTTATCTATCAGACACTCACAAACCCTACACATGTTGTTCTACGACTCGCATGGCTCAAACAACTCCTGTAGTAATGGCTCATGGGATGGAGGAACAAGCTTCGGTGGGGTTTAAAAGTAAAGGCTATGCAATACTTGGGATTCAGTTTAATGCAATCGCGACTCAATGATGCAAGAATAAGAAGGAGGCAATAGGTACTATATGTATGCAAGCATGTGGTAGTGCTTGCCTGGCAGCTCAGTTGAAGCGAGAGAAGGATCTGGGTAGTGCTCCTGGGTCTCTTGATATATCCCCTGCTCAGCGTCTATTCGAAGAAGAACCAAACAAACAAGGGCCAACATAAATAAAGTGCACAAGCATATGAGTTGAATGCGACAAGCAAACAATCATGCCATGATGAATGATGCACAATTTGCATGGCAATAAAGTAGCATGGCATGGGTGAGGTGTGGAATACAATAATAAATCATTTTATTGAGTTTTGGCCCCATTTTATCCTCATATTAGTTTCTGTACCCATTATATTTATATGATGCATGCTGCAAAACAGATCAAGGAGTGCATAAACAGAAAGGTCTCGTCGAGATAATCATTTTAGACATATTATTTGTTAAATTTGGAGCTATAAAACAAAAGTTATTAACTAATTAAGGAAAAAGGGCATTTATTGTAATTTTAATTAACTTGGAAAATAAAGTGTTCAAAATATATTTTGAAGGGCATATTTGAATTCCCCACATTTTTCTGATTCAAAAACATATATTATTTGTATTATTTGGATTTAGAAATTAAAAGTTATTTAAAAACAGATTTAAATTGGAATTTGAAATAATTTGAATTAAAACAGATATGCAGAAATACTTTTTATACTCAGACAGTCCCAGCCACTGACGCTGACGGGTGGGGTCAACTGCTGACTGGGCAACACACGCGCAGAAAGCTTTTATCACCGCGAGCTGTGCTAGCCTATGCGGCAGACAGGTAGGACCAGCGACCACAGGCCCACGTGCCAGCGAACGAGCGCGCAGGGACTGACAGGTGGGGCTGTGGCTGGAGCGCGGGTTGCGAACGGGAAAAGCCAGGGGGTTTCCTGTAAAAGTGCTAGCGCGGCTGACTAGTGGGACCTCTGGGAGCGCGGGTTGAGGCGAGCAAAACAGCAGGGGGTTATCTGCAAAACGGGATGCCACGTACTGTTGTTCTTCTCTGCGCCGAGCGACAGATCGGTGTGCGGCCGGCGCAGGCGCGGCGCGCCGGATCGATCCTGGGACCTAGGGCTCGCGCGCGGAGGGCGGAGCCACTGCGGTGGCCTGGGGTTGGTTGATAGGAGGAGGCTGGGCGGCTAGGTAGGCTTTCTGCACGACGCTGGAGCGAACAGACGCCACGCTCGTCGGTGCACCGAGGGTGCTCGACGGAAGGACCGGCGGATCTAGGGCGGTACGGCGAAGGGGACCATGTCAGGGAGGTACAGGGGCTCACCGAGAGGGTGCTGGCGGCGTTGGTTCGGGCAGGGGCGCTGGCGATCGTCGACGTCGCAGAGGCCGAGCGTAGCTAGGGTTCCGGCGAGACGCGTCGGCGTGTAGCGGGTTGGGGCTTCCTTCTCCTCGCTGCTGTGTACAGAGGCGACGCCGGGGTCCTCCTGTCCTTCCTCGACGACCACAACACCACGCCCGCCTCCTCGAACTGCTGGTGGATGCCGAAGCCGACGGTGTCCAGTGATGGGGTAGACGATGGCGAGGGAAGGCAGGGAGAGAGGGGGCGGCCTGGGGTAGATCTGGGGTAGCAGGGCGAGGCAGAGAGGTGGGAGTGGTAAAGCAGAGAGGGAGAGGGGTGCCGTGGGGAGCAGGTAGATGGAAAAGGTGGCTCGGTGCCACCTTTCTCTCCTCCTCCTCCTCACGTGCTAGGGTCGGGCAGGAGCAGGGCGAGGTGGTGATGGGGAGCTGGTGGCCTGTGGTAGGGAGGAGAGGGTGGTGGGGCTAAGGTGGCAGAGAGAGAGAGCTAGAGAGAGGGAGGAGTAGCCTCGGGTTAGAGCTAGGGTAGGAGGGGAGGCTCGGGTTAGGGTTTTGTGGGGGGGGATAGCTAGGTGGGCCAGGGAGAGAGGGTGGCCAGGTGGGTGAGAGAGAGAGGGAGGCCGAGAGAGAGGGGTGGCATGGAAGCTAGGGTTTGGGTTTTAGAGATAGGGGGTATGGTTAGATTAGAGAGGGACTAGGGTTTAGTAGAGAGGGGTATGGTGATGATGGGGTAGGTGATTAGGGTAGAAGGGTTTAGGGTTACTCTTGTCAAGATCAAGCCAAGCTCAAACAAAGCTAGCCCAAAGAGAGAAAAAGATCAGAGGTGGTGAAGGGGTTTAAGCAAGATCAACTAGATCAAGCCAAAAGAGAGGGAGGGATAGATTAGAGATGAACCACTCAAGAATCAAATAAAATCCAAATGACAAGCAAAAGATGGTACTTGCATGGCCCATGCAAACTAATTTAATGCCATGCTATTCTTGTGAGAACAATAATATTGACATGGCATTATTATTATGCATTCCCAAAATTGGAATAAAAGCCAAGCAAAAGAATTAAAAGGATGCTCCATGTGGAGTAGTTGGTGATGACCATATTTGAATAAAAATGGGACATGCTAGTGTGTATGTGCCACTAGGTATTTAGTAAGCCCAAAATATGCAAACATGAAAATACCCCAAAACAACACATATGGAAGCTAGAAAGGGTTCCACTCACAAGGCATGCAAAGATGGCCATGTGGCTCTCATATACCAATAATGTGGAAACAACATGGTGCATATAGGGGAGCATGTGGAAATAGAATTGGATCCATCCCAACCCATATGAGCTAGAGGTAAAACCCAAATAAAGTGCAAAGCTCATATTTAGTTGGATGGTGGAATTATAAGGTGGTGACAAGGTTAAGGTGGTGGAGTTGAAAGAGATATGCCCCCAACTCAACTTGGGCATTTAAACAATATATCAAGAAGCAACTACAATATCAGGAGGCAAATACAATTAATAATGCATATGAGATAAGAACCAAAACAAAAAGGGTTTTATATGATGCTCAAATTCAAGGTGGCATGATGACATGAGCATGATATAATTATGATGCAACAATTATATATGAAGTAGCATCTATGTAGACTAGGCTAGTAGCATTGCAATTGTTAGACAATTGGGATGCTACAATGATGGAGATCATGTCCGTTCTTTGGAGATGGAGATCAAAGGTACAAGAAGAAAGGCCATATTATATCACATATTATGAATTGCATGTGATGTTAATCCTTTTATGCATCTTATATTGCTTAGATTGTGATGGTAGCACTATAAGATGATCCCTCTCAGTAAATATCAAGTAATAAAGTGTTTGTCCTTAGTAGGCACTGTTTCAAAGACTCATCGTTTCGAAGCACCACGTATGATCAGGTGTTATAGATTCTACGTGTGGATAAAACGGGTGCAAGCCATATTTGAACATGCGGATACTAAGGTTAACCTTGATGAGCCTAGCATGTAAAGACATGGTCTCGGGAAACGAATACCAAAAGGTAAAGCATGAGTCATATGAATGATATGATGAACATGTTGATTGTTCTCCTTTGAAGCTATATCTTCTCTCGTCAAGATCGGACTTCCTGTAGTGGATTTAGTTAGTGTAATCAATAAGGCAACATGAGGGATGTTGTTTTGAGTGCGAGTTCACCTAGTTAATTTAAGAATTAAATTTGAACTCAATTTATCATAAACTTAGTCCAAATTCTTTCCAAATATGTTGTAGATCATGGCAACCCCTACCATTAACTTTAATGCATTCCTAGAGAAAGAAAAGCTGAAAAACAATGGAAGCAATTTCACGGACTGGTTCCGTAACATGAGGATTATCCTCAATGTTGGTCATATGACCAATGTTATTGATGCACCGCTAGGTGACCCACCTGCAGAGGATGCTACCGATGAGGTCAAAAACGTTTACCTCACTCAAAAGAATCGCTACTCCATAGTTCAGTGTTCCATCCTATATGGTTTAGAATCGAAACTTCAGAAGATCTTTGAGAACCTCGACCCTCATGATATAATAAATGAGATCAAAATGATATTTGAGACTCATGCGTTCGTGGAAAGCTATGAAGCTTCCGAGAAGTTCTTTAACTGTAAGATGGAAGAGGGCAGCTCCATTAGCGAGCACGTGCTCAAAATGTCTGGGCACACAAACAAACTCAAAGATTTGGGAATAACAATTCCTAATTCGTTGCCGATTCATCATATCCTCCAATCATTGCCACCTAGTTACAAGAACTTTGTGACAAACTACAACATGCAGTAGATGAATAAGACGTTGCCTAAACTCTTCTCAATGTTTAAAACTGTTGAAGTGGAGATTGAGAAAGAGTACCAAGTGTTGATGGTCAATAAGACCATCAATTTCAAGAAGAAGGGTAAGCCTAAGAATAAGGGAAACTTCAAGAAGGGAGGAAAGAAAGCTGTCGCGCTTAAGAAGCCCAAGGCTGGCCCTCAGCACGATACTAAGTGCTTTAACTGCAAGGGCAATGTGCACTAGAAGCGTAATTTCCCCAAGTACCTGGCAGATCTGAAGAATGGCAACATCAAGAAGAAAGGTATATTTTATATACATGTTATTGATTTGTATCTTACTAGTAATCGTACTAGTGTCTGGGTATTTGATACTAGTCCGGTTTCTCATATTTGTAACTCGAAATAGGAAATGCGGAATAAACAAATACTAGCAAGAGACGGGGTGACGATGCGCATTGGAAATGGCTCCGAGGTTGATGTGATCGCCGTTGGCACACTCCCTCTTCATCTACCTTCAGGATTAGTTTTAAATTTCAATAATTGTTATTTGGTGCCTGCGTTAAGCATGAACATTATATCTGGATCTTGTTTATTGCGAGATGGTTATTCGTTTAAATCTAAGAATAATAGTTGTTCGATTTATATGAGTAATATCCTTTATGGTCATGCACCTGAGTTGAATGGTTTATTCTTATTTAATCTCGATAATAGTGATACACATGTTCATAACATAGATGCTAAATGAATTAAATTGAATGATAATTCCACATACATGTGGCACTGTTGTCTTGTCACATTGGAGTGAAGCGCATGAAGAAACTCCATTCCGATGGACTTCTTGAATCACTTGAAAGATGTGAAGCATGTCTAATGGGAAAATGTCTAAGACTCCATTCTCTAGGATAATGGAGTGAGCTACAAATTTATTGGAAATAATACATACCGATGTGTGCGATCCAATGAGTGTAGCTTCGCGCAGTGGATATCGTTATATTCTTACTTTCACGAATGATTTGAGTATATAAGGGTATATCTACTTTATCAAACATAAATCTGAAAGTTTTGAGAAGTTTAAAGAATTCCAAAGTGAAGTAGAAAATCAACGTAACAAGAAGATTAAGTTTCTGCGTCTATACCGTGGGGGTAAATATCTGAGTTACATGTTTGTCATGCATTTAAATAAATATGGAATACTTTCACAATTGACACCACCAGGAACACCACAGCATAATGGTGTGTCCGAATGTTGTAATCGAACTCTCTTAGATATGGTTCGGTCTATGATGTCTCGTACGGATTTACTGTTATTGTTTTGGGGTTATGCATTAGAGATAGACGCACTCACTTTAAATAGGGAACCATCTAAATCCTTTGAAACGACACCATATGAATTATGGTTTGGTAAGAAACCTAGGTTGTTGTTCCTTAAAGTTTGGGTCTGCGAATCTTATGTAAAGAAGTTACAACCCAACAAGCTTAAACCCAAAGCGGAAAAATGTGTCTTCATAGGATACCCTGAAGAAACAATTGGTTATACCTTCTATCATATATCCGAAGGCAAAGTTTTCGTTGCTAAGAATGGATCCTTTGTTGAAAAGGAGTTCATCTCGAAAGAAGTGTCTGGAAGGAAAGTAGAACTAGATGAGGTTGTTTAACCTTCTCTAGGATTTGAGAGTAGCAGCACCGGAACATGTTTTTGTGACGCCTGCACCAATAAGAGAGGAATCTAATGTTGATGATCATGAAACTTAGAACAAAGTTGCTACTGAACCTCGCAGGTCAACGAGGGTTCGCACCACTCTTGATTGGTATGACCCTGTCTTGAATGTCATGTTGGTGGACAACACCGATGACCCTGCGTCGTATGAGTAAGCAATAACGAGCCCAGATTCCAACAAATGTCAAGAATCCATGAAATCTGAAATTGTATCCATGTACAAAAATCCTAGTGTGGACTTTGGTGAACCTACCTAATGGCCGCAAGGCTGTCGAGAACAAAGGCATCTTTAAAAAGAAAACAGAAGATAATGGTAATGTTATTGTCTATAAAGCTCGACTTGTCGTAAAAGGGTTCTGACAAATTTATGGAGTTGACTATGATGAGACTTTCTCACCGGTAGCGAAGCTAAAGTCTATGAGTATTTTGTTAGCAATCGCTGCATTTTTGGATTATGAGATTTGGCAGATGGATGTCAAAATGACTTTACTTAATGGTGACATTGAGGAAGAGTTGTATATGGTAAAACGCAAGGGTTTTGTCGATCCTAAAGATGTTGACAGGGTAGGAAAACTTCAGCGCTCCATTTATGGACCAAATAAAGCATCCCAGAGCTGGAATCAACATTTTAATAAGGTGATAAAAAACTTTGGATTTATACAAACTTTTGGAGAAGCCTGTATTTACAAGAAAGTGAGTGGGAGATCTGTAGCATTCCTAGTACTATATGTGGATGACGTATTGTTTATTGGGAATGATATAGAACTTCTTGAAAGTGTCAAAGGCTATTTGAATAATATTTTTTCAATTGAATATCTTGGCGAAGCAGCATACATTTTAGGCATCAAGATTTATAGAGATAGATCAAGATGCTTAATAGCGCTTTCATAGAGGACATACCTGGACAAGGTTCTAAAGAGGTTTAGAATGGAACAAAGAAAGAAAGGGTTCTTGCCCATGTTGTCAGGTACGACCTTGAGTAAGACTCAAAGTCCAGCTACGGCGGAAGAAATAGGAAGGATGAGCAAAATCCCCTATGCCTCAACCCTAGGTTCTATCATGTATGCGATGTTGTGTACGAGACCGGATATCGCACATGCTGTTAGTTTGACCAGCAGATATCAAAGTAATCCAGGAGTGGAACACTGGACATCGGCGAAAAATATCCTGAAGTACCTGAAGAGGACTAAGGATATGGTTCTTTCTTATGGAGGTAACGAAGAGCTCGTTGTAAACAGTTACACTGGTGCTAGTTGGAACACTGATCCACATGACTCGAAGTCATAGTCTGGATATGTATTTCTTTTGAATGGTGTAGCGGTGAGATGGAGGAGTGCCAAGCAAAGTGTTGTGGCGAAATCTTCAACCGAATCAGAATACATAGCTGCTTCAGAGGCTACACAAGAAGCGATATGTATGAAGGAGTTCATTATTGAGCTTGTTGTGGTTCCTGGTGCATTGGACCCGATGGCCATCTATTGTGACAACATGGGTGCCATAGCCAATGCACAGGAGCCAAGGTCACACAAGAAGCTGAAGCACATCAAGCTAAGTTTTCATTCGATTCACGAGTATGTCCAAGATGGTGACATAAAGATTTTAAAAGTACACAAAAATCTGAATGTGGCAGATCCGTTGACTAAACCACTCCCTAGAGAAAAACACGACCAACACCAGAACTCCATGGGTGTTAGGAATATTACCATGTAATCTAGATTATTGACTCTAGTGCAAGTGGGATACTTTTGGATATATTCCCAAGAGCCAATAATAAAGTGGTTATTATCATATCTTTGTGTTTATGATAAATGTTTACGTCCCATGCTATAATTGTATTAATAGGAAACACTAATACTTGTTTGTTTTGTAAACATAAAAGAGTCCCTAGTAAGCCTCTTGTTAAACTAGCTTGTTGATTAATAGATGATCATGGTTTCCTGATCATGGACATTGGATGTTATTAATAACAAGATCATATCATTAGGAGAATGATGTGTTGGAAACAAACCCATAGTAAGCATAGCATAAGATCAAGTCATTAAGTTCATTTTGCTACAAGCTTTCAAATACATAGTAACCTGATCCTTTGACCATGAGATCATGTTAATCACCATCATCGGATGAGTGCTTTGATGAAATCAAACACCACTTAGTAACTGGGTAGTTATAAAGGTGGCATTAGGTATTCTGAAAGTATGTGTTGAAGCGCATGGATCAAGAGTGGGATTTGTCCATCCAAATGACGTAAAGATATACTCTGGGGCCTCTCGATGGAATGTCATCCAATCGGCTTGCAAGCATGTGACTAGTTCAGAAGCGATGTAATATCACTTTACGAGTAAAGAGTACTTATCATTAACGAGGTTAAACTAGGTATGGAGATACCGATGATCAAACCTCGGATAAGTAAAGTATTGCGTGACGAAGGGAATCGGTATCATATGTTTACGGTTCTATTGATAACAAAGAAATTGTTGAATATGTGGGAGACATTATGGATCTCCATATCCCGCTATTAGTTTTTGGTCAGATAGGTGTATCGATCATGTCAGCACAGTTCACGAACCGTAGGGTGACACACTTAAGGTTCGATGTTGTTTAAGTAGATATGGAATATGAGTTGGAGACTGAATGTTGCTCGGAGTCTCGTATGGGATCCAGGACATCACGAGGAAGTCCGAAATTTTCCGGGGTTAGGAAACATTTCGAAAGTTTTGATCGGATCTTCTAGAAGGTTCTGGACGATTACAGAATGTTCTATAGGGATTAGATCGAAACCCTATAAAATAGGGGACAAGACTTGGGGGGCATTTTTTCCTTCCTCCCTCGCGCTTGTGCCGGCCCTAGATGAGCTCGGCCAAAGGGGGAACCCTAGCCGCCCCCTTCTATAAATAGAGGGGAGGTGGGCGCCCCCCTTGCCCCCTTCCTCCTCAATCCTAGCCGCCACCTCTCCCTCCTCCATATTCTTTCTCTGGCTTAGGCGAATCCCTGCAGGAATTTCTCCTCCATCACCACCACCACGTCATCGTGCTGTTGGGATTCAAAGGGGATCTACTAGCTCTGCTTCCCACTAGAACAGGGAGAGGAAGGTCTTCAGCGACTCTGTACGTGTGACGGAGTGCGGAAGCGTTGCCGGAACATGGCGGCGGAAGGATCATCATCATGATCATGAGATCAACAAGTTATCGACTACATCAATCACGAGATTAGATCTCGTTAATGCTTTGGATCTTCAAGGGTTAGTTCTCATCAATCTCATTGTACATATCTCGTAGATTAGATCTTGGATTTTCCATAGATTGGATATTGGTTTTATGTGTTCTTGTGATCGAATTTTTTTTCTATGCTACGAACCCTACAAGGTTTGTATTTCTCCATATTCTTCTCTCATGTTGGTGATTGTAACAATACACCATCCCCTGAGCCATTTAGTAGCTTTGCTCCGTCAAAGTGCATCACCCAAGACTCTGGCTCTGGCGGAGGAGTATCTGCTGACAATTATGTCCAATCTACGATAAAATCTGCCAGCACTTGGGACTTGATAGCATCGCGTATCTTGTAGGTGATTTCGAAGGCGGCAAGCTCAATGCCCCAATTTGCCACTCTTCTTGTAGGGTCGTTGTTGTTGATAATGTCAGACAGTGGAGCTTTGCTCACTACTGTGATTGGGTGCTCTTGGAAATAGTGCCTTAGCTTCTGAGAAGCAAGGAAAACCCCATAAGCTAGCTTTTGGTAGTGCGAGTAAAGCTACTTGGACTCTGTCAATACTTCTCTTACATAGTAAAATGGTCGCTAAATGCCGTACTCATGTGTTGGTTCCTTCCGCTCCACCATGACGACGATCCTGATTACCTGGTTGGTGGCCGCCATGTATATTGACATAGGCACCATTGACTTCAGGTGCTACAAGTATAGATGCGGAGGAGAGTATCCTATTTAACTCATGATGTGTTGCGTCTGCTTTGTCCGTCCATATGAATGTGTCTGCCTTCTTGAGAAACTTGTAAAGTGGCATTGCCTTCTCTCCAAGTTGGTTGACGAACCGGCTTACTACTGCGATGCAACATGTGAGTCATTGGATGTCCTTCAGGCATGCCAGACAATTGATGTTTAGGATGTCTTGATCTTCTTCCGGATGACCTCGATTCCATGAAGGAAACGATGAAACAAGGAAATGATGAAGCCCAAAAATTTGTCGGCAGGGGCCCCAAAGACGGACTTCTTCGGGTTGAACTTTCGGAGATTATCAAAGGTTTCCTTAAGTCGGTGATGAGGTCGTTTGATTTTTTTGGAAATCACCATGAAGTCGTCAACATAAGCGTGTATGTTTCGACCAATTTGGTCATGGAGGAAACGATTGATCGTCCGCTAGTACGTAGCACCTGAATTTTTCAGCCCAAAATGCATTGTGACGTAGCAGTATGTGCCATAGGGTGTGATGAATGAAGTGGCCAATATGTCTGACTTTCGCATCTTGATCTGGTGGTAAGTATGCATCTAGAAAACACAGAAGTTTCGAGCCAGTCGTTGAGTCAATGACTTGGTCAATGTGAGGCAAAGCAAACGGATCCTTTGGACACGCTTTCTTCAAGCGGGTGTAATCAACGCACATTCTTAATTCTTGGGTTCCCTTTTTGGGCACAACTACAGGATTGGCCACTGATTGGGTGTGACGGACTTCTAGAAAAAACTATCCTTAAGTAACCTAGATATCTATTTTCCTATGGAGCGTATCTTCTCATGCCCTAAGCGCCATAGAGGTTGTTTCGCCGGTTTGGATTTAGGATCGATGTTTAAGTTGTGATCGGCAAGTTTCCTAGGAACACCTTTCATATCGGTAGGTTGCCAGGCAAAGATGTCCTTGTTCTCATGGAGGAACTCGGCTAGCGTGTTTTCCTATTTGAGATCTAGTTCTGTCCCAATGGTAGTGGTCTTGAGGAATAGCCTACCACAAGTTCCACTAGCTTGGTATCAATGGCGGCCTTGAATGCGGGCTCGGAGTCAAAAATCTGCTTCTTCTGTAGCACCCAATAAAATCACTACCAGAAAATCACTTGAACTGTTTACTAATTTGTGCATCATCATGATAGCATGATCGTGTCATCATGCCAAATTTCATTTGAGCATCATCCTGACATCATGCATGGTTTACCTAAAACTATTTTACTAAAACCTATTTTTGTTTTCTACATTACCCCCTTCTTATTTCAAAGTATAAACCCCAGTCCTCTTGGATCTTTTATTTATCTGAAACCTATTAGCAAATGTTTTTTTTAAGAAAGGAAATAATAATAAGAGAAACTATGCCAGCCAGACTACCTACCACCCGTCCCGTCTAAACCCTAGATCTAAATCTAGACCAACCCTAACCCTAGATACCCAACCAAGCCCTACCTACCTAACCCAACCCGCCATCGCACTCACGTGGTACACCGACCAACCCCACCCTGACTCGCTCCCGCGTACACCGCACGAACACGAGCCCACCACGCCACACACACCAATAGGTAATTCAAACACACACCACGCATGCCCTGCAAACGATCGAACCCAACACCCGGCGTCGTCCCCTCCCTAAATCATCTGCCTCATCCCCCGCATTCCCCCAATCCCCACCGTCGTTCGCCACCATCTCCTCCTCCATGGCACGCCACCAACCCCGGCCTCGCGATCCACTGCGCGTTCCGCCGCCTCCGGGTTTGCTCCCTCGCTGAGCCGCTGTGTCGCCAACCAAACCGTGCCGCCGCCGTCGACCCTTCCACCAATATCTGATGCCGCCTCCCCGTCTTCCTGCAGTGCTCCCAGAGCCCTCCGGCCTATCCCTAGAGCCGCCACCGCCCCGAGTCATCCCTGCCTCTATCGATCGCCGTGCCTAGATCCCTCCCTCTCCAGCGAGCACCACCACCTCTCCCAGAGCTACCATGGCCGCCCCTCTCCTGCACGCCCATCGCTCGTCCTTGTCTCCGGTGAGCCCTGCCCAGCGCCTCCCCGCCAAGACCTGCCTCCATGCTCCTTCGCCCCTCTCTACCTCACGCCCGTGTAGGGCCTCCACTGACCGTGCCTATTCTATTTTTATGAAGAGGTGATAGTGGTGAAAACGTGTCGGGATTGCACTGTTCAGATGTGGTGATGTTGCTATAACAAGAGAAAGAGGTGATGCTGACTCAACTATTCGAGATCCTCACAATGTATGAGATCGACGGGAATTCTGACAAGATCTTCAGTACCACATGAATGACCAAGACCGAGACGAGGCCCTAACCATAAGGTCGCCGACATGGAACCCGAAGGCCATCGACACAAAAAACCAAGTCCTCCATCATGTACTTCGTGCTCTTCCACCCATATCCGAAGACACCAAACCCGGATGCACAAACCGATCTCGTCGAAACCCGAAGACCAATCCTGCCAAACCCGAACCCCTCGGAACCAAAGATCTTTGATCAAGATGTGTATCCTAGAACCATATTTTATAATATATGACATCTATATTGTTGCATATTAAATTGTACATGATTGCATTAGTATCATGTGGTTGGGGGTATTTTTTCGATTCACCTCATAATTAAATATGGAGACTATATGCGGGATATTCTAGTCTTATATGGCTCGATTTAAATTTGTGTAGCAAACCCATAACATGTTTTGCCTTTTTAAGCCAAAATTTAAATTGCATGTTATCTAAACAACATGAACCACCTAATTAATTGTTGGGATCCTGATTCCGCTAAATATTTCCTAGTCGCAGCGCATCTTTGGCATGTCATACATTATACATGCATCATGCCTGACCTTCAGCCGTAGTATTAAATAGTGCATCTAGTGTTTCTTTTAGTGCTTTGCTTCTTTACGGATTGGGCCGATGCATTGATGTGAATGTCGACCAAATCTTCAGTTGAATCTTTGAAGTGTCTCTCAGGTGACCATTCTCTCCCTTTCAACCAAATTTATAGTGTTTACTTCCTCTTGTTGATCTATTGTTATCCGTGTTGCTATGCTTAAGTTTCCGTGCACCATTTATAGTCCTTGCGGCCTCTATATTGCCTTCAACACCTCCTATTACTTGTTGTTTCATAGACAGTTGTCCCTGCAAGTCATAGTTGCTTTCTCAGGTGGTGCTTCGCATCATTGATGTTCCACCATTGTTGGGTGGTTGGCACATGCTGAATGGTGGACACAATCATGGTTCTACTTACAGCTTATTAATTAAATGTTGTTGGTAGATATAACTAATGTAGAGGAATCGGTGGATAATAGTCAATATTTGGTTTTTAACCACCCACTTGTGTTCACCTAGTACCCGACTTCTTGACACCTGTTCTGAGATCGAGCGCGCTAACCATAGGTGGGGTGTGTGGGCACCCCTGTCGGCTTAATAACTGATATCAAATTGTTGTACTGGGGGCACAACCTAGTTTGCGGCATTATTACTATTATGTACTTATGTCATGCTTTACTGCTTTATATACTGTTGTTGCTCGAGGAGCATTTACTACTGTCCTATTTAGGAACCCCATGCCATGTTTTCGCGGTATCGACAAGCCCAGACACACTTTCGGGTTCCCAGGTTTTTACAACCGTCGTCACAAACCCTGGGTTCATATCATAGCCGACTGACTTCATTGCGAGTAGCTTAGTGGGGTGGCCCCCATGTACTTGCTTTGGGTCTGGGAAACGTCGTGTCAAAAACCCCGCTGACATACCGTTGGCTATATGTTTTATGATCTTGTACCTACCTTATCTGGCAAAAAGGGTGTAGGTGCGTGTGGGAAACATTGGCGCACCCCTGCAGGGTTAAATATTTTCGAAAAGTCGCGTCCGCAATTATGGATGACTTGGAGCACAGTTTATCGATCATAGACAACCATAACTAAAGTTTACTATTATAAATTTGAATTGGATCTAATATGAGTAGTAAGTTGGATAACCACCATGGAAAGAATGAATAAAACTGCCAACTGTGTGAGTTTCCTCGTCGGGACTTCCTTGTCTGGTCTCGAGGGGGAAATACCAGGATGGGTATGTTTGGTGGTACTATCAGGTTAGTTCCGCATAGGTCTTTCTTATCGCCAATAGTTGTATCGAGTCTCTATAGGTTGTTTAGTGCATGTTACGCTGCTGCTTCAGTCCACCATACCTATGTAGGAGAGAGCCACCAAATTGTCAGAATCGTCATGTACTAGCCTTAGTATTGACCGCTGTCTTTTTCCTTTGCCCTTTGCCGATACACCCATTGTTTTAGCAGGTTTGAGATCGACATTGTTAGTAGGGTTACCCTTCTGGCTTGGCCTGGGAAGGGTTATGGACGCCATTGGTTATTCTTCAGGGATCTTAGCCCCATTATCATATTATCCATAATCGGATGTTTTATCATTTTTAAGGTGATTTGGATATTTGTACTATATATATGTATTCTTGACTCATGGAGGCGTTGATGTATATATATGTTTATATAGGTTCCATCATGGACTATTGTGTAATGGTATTACTTCGTCTTCCACCAGCACACAAGTGCTTGGTGGGTATCTTTGAATTGTTTCTATGTGGGTTTGGCGAGTAATGCTAAAACTTTCATAAGCCCGATTAGAGGGTGTTACAAAGTGGTATATGAGCTCAGCAGTTGTGATACCCCACTGGTGTAGCCTATTGGATAACCAAGCTAACGGACGATGTAGAGTGTCAAAACTATTTTGCAAAATAGGTTTGATAGATCTGATTAGGTATGTTTTACTTCTTACCTCTATGCTACTCTTCTCTTACCTCTGCGTGTTTTCAATCTACTTTCTTATCTCTTTCAAGTCCGGGATTTCTCGTGGTTGGGTTTCCGTCATACCTTTAGGGTTTTTGCTTCCACCCGTTTTAACGGTGGTACTATGATCATCAAATCTGCATCTCGTTTGTTGTACCCTTCATCCAATTGACCTTGAACTCTTTATTTGTATGTGCCCCTTGACGAATATCAGTATCATTGAGAAACATATGACAAGGATGAGAATTAGTGAAGTTAGAGTATACCTTGAGCATGTGTTGTTCATGCTAATGGAACCATCATGGAACCTAATCATTCTGTCTTTTCATAAGAATTCTTTCGTATCTTCCGGTGGTTTCCAATGCGACGACATCATCTGTGTAAGATCCGATGAGGAGCCTACATCACCCCTTTGTTCTCCGGACATTGCTTGTCGAGATCTTTAGTGTCACATCCTAGATTTTAGAAATTGGAAGTTGAATAGGATTCATGGCATTGCATCATAAGCATCATGCAAAAATTTCAATTGCAAAACTATTTGCTAGATTTCTATTTCAAAATGCCCTTTTATTCCTATAAAGGAATTATACAAGGTTGAGTAAGACCACTATTTTAAGCTAGGCAAATTATTGCTAAATAAGATCCTATTTGGATCCCCTGAATTTTAGAAAAATCTGGACACAAAAATCATATCAATTGGATTTTATTTGAAAAAGTTATGAGTGAAAGAAGTAAATAGAAAATGGAAAAAGAAATAAAGCAAAAAATAACGAACTAAACCTAAGTACCAGGCCAAACCAACCCAGCCCACCTAACACTACCGTATCTGCCGCGCGCCTCTCTAGCGAGTTGTGCGCAACGTAGCGTGCAGCCAGCGGCCCACGGCACAAGAATAGCCCGGTCAGACCACTCCGTGTGTTCTTTTTCTCGTCTTTGGAAACCCTAGCGCTGCCACCCGGAGAACCCCACCACCACTGCCGCCGGAGGAGATCTAATACAAGCTCGAACTCGGTGACCCCTACCTCCCTTGCCTCCCCTTTTCCCCTATCATGTTCCCCGTTCTCAGCCGCATCTCCTCGCCCCTCTTTCCTCCTAGCAGGAGCATCGGACCATCGGGAATTGCTCGCTGGAGCTCGACCGGAGTCCGAGGAGAACATAGTCCACCGCCACAGCTAGGAGAGGAGGAAGACGACGCCGTGACCACCATCTTCGCTGCCATAGTCCTCCGCTTCGAGTGGACAACCTCACCACCGCCAGGGATCACCGGAGCACCGCCAAACATCGTCGCCACTGCCATCGCCATCATCCGCCGCCATTAGCACCGGCGAGCTCGCCATAGACAACGTGAGTTGTTCGATCGTCGTGGAACGATCCAGATTAGAACAGACCCCGAACCGGTATCGGCCAACCGCATTGCACCGCATGTTTGCCCAGTCAGCGCCATGTGTCTGCCCAGTCAGCGTCACGTCACCGCTGACCGCACAGTCAGCGTAGAATATTCCCCTTTGAATTGAAATTTAATAAAATTTGCAGAAATTCATTAAACCTTGTAAAATTCATAGTAAATAATCTGTAGATCCAAAAATAGAAAATAATATATGGTTGGATTCGGAAAAATGTGTAGAATATTAGTATGAGATTATATCTAATCTTTGTGGTACATATTTATTGTAATGATTTAATTAGTTTTAATGGTCTTTTAGGTTAATAAATTCATAGTAAGAGATCTAGTGGTCCAAAAATCGCAAATAATATACCAATGGATTCACAATTTTATATAGAACATTGATATGCAATTTGTTTAGGCAATTACTGTAAGGCTTTGTTGTAAATATTTATACAAGTTAAATACCCTCTTTGGAATATTAAATTCATAAGAAAATAACTACTATGCATAAAGTTGCAAATAATATGCCCTCGAAATCACAATCCAGTGCAGATTACAGATCTGATTTTAGTTTGATTTTTAGACAACAGAAAGTATTTAAATGATTTAAACCCATTAAAAACTATTTTAATCATAAGAAAATATCTACTACTCTGATTATGGTGAATCCAATTCCTATTGGTTCGTATTAACATCTTCTATGCAGTAAACCCCAGAAACAAATTTAATTTGACATTTAAAACATGAGTTCTAATAGAACTATTAAAACCCCTATATAGTCAACCAGGATTTAATAATAAATACCCTATTGTATTAAAACACTTCATGCATGCATCATGTGATCTAGTAATGTTCAGAGAACTAAAATACAACCATTGTGACTTATTAAATTGTCATGCATGCATTTGTGCATTTGTTTATGATTGTATGGTTGTTTATGTTGTATGCAATTATTTGCTCGATAGATTGCGTGGATTTCAACGTGTGTGATTGCTACGAGTGTTTGAATGACTCCAACAACTATCAAGGAAAGTAGTTGCTATTTGGATCATAAATTTGTCCTACTATTTTACCTTGTGCATGTGTGGTGTATTTTTGTAGCTACATGTGTAGGTATTACTATGCTATGTTATATCCTACGTATTGTGGTAGGGAAATTCCTTGTAGTTGAGCTTCCGTATGGTAGATGTGCTTAGCTATGCTATAGATACGAGTAATGGATCATGCTTTGGTAAAGTAAAGGTTTTCTTCTACTAAAACAACATAATTTCAATGAACTACCTGGGCAGAGTGGCTGGATTAGTCATCGGAGTGTGAATAACGGTGGGGAATGCCGCCTAGGGCACTGAGAAGGATTAGTTGTCTTTATCTCAGTAGCTTATGTGTGCAATCATGTGCCAGTAAGAAATGGGTGGCTGGTTGGACTCAGTAGGTCGTGGTGACCCGAACCCAGCGTAGCTAGAGATGTAGTGAATGGTAGGTTGGGACCGGTGTGTAGTAGGGTTTAGGGATCTACTTTCCAAACGGTCTCTTCTTGAGCTTCTCCCTATCATGACACATTATGGGTATGGTGGTACGAGCTGGACTGACCAAGTCACATGGGTAAAGTGTACAAACCCCTGCAGGGTGTAAAACTAAGTACTTAGTCGTGTCCCCGATTATGGACAAATGAGTCACAAGTGATGACACAATTCATGGCTGCCCAGAACAACAACAACAACAACAACAACAACAACAACAACAACAACAACAACAACAACAACAACAACAACAACAACAACAACAACAACAACAACAACAACAACAACAACAACAACAACAACAACAACAACAACAACAACAACAACAACAACAACAACAACAACAACAACAACAACAACAACAACAACAACAACAACAACAACAACAACAACAACAACAACAACAACAACAAAAACAACAACAACAACAACAACAACAGCAACAACAACAACAACAACAGTAGCAGCAACAACAAAAACAGCAGGAACAACAACAGCAACAGCAACAACAACAGTAACAACAACAACAACAACAACAACAACAACAACAACAACAACAACAACAACAACAACAACAACAACAACAACAACAACAACAACAACAACAACAACAACAACAACAACAACAACAACAACAACAACAATGGAAACAACCAGCCCCAGGAGGATGCTCTCACCAGGATTTTGAAACTGAGGCCAGCTAAGTTCTCCACTACACCTGAACCTATGATTTCTATTGACTGGTTGCGCTCAGTGAATAAAGATTTAGAGACTATTGGATGCACTGATGCTGAGAAGGTGAGATTTGCTGCTCACCTACTGGAGGACCAGCTGCTTCTTGGTGGGATACTTTCCAGATCACCCACCCACTAGATACTGTTACTTGGGCCATGTTTGAGGAAGGATTCAAGACCAACCATGTTTCTTCAGGGGTCCTGAATCGGAAGAGGAAGGAGTTCCACAACTTGCGCCAAATCAACCGCACTATGGCAGAATACATAGAGGAATTCAACTACCTATTGCGTTATGCACCTGAAGACGTTGACACTGACACCAAAAGGAGAGAGAGCTTCCTAGATGGCGTTAGTGATGAGCTCTCACTTCAACTATTTGTTGTCTATTGCCCTACTTTCCAGGAGATGATGAACAAGGCTAGAATTCTTGAAGGTAAGCACAAGCAAGTGGAACGACGCAAGAGGAAGTACAATGATCACAATTCAGGATCACACCATAAGCGTACCTACCATGATGGTAATGGGAATTCTAGACATCACAAGCATGGAGGCAATGGACACAACCACAATGGAGGCAATGGCTATCACCGCAATGGAAATCGAGATCTCAGCATCGTGGAATGCTTCAAGTGCAATAAGATGGGACACTATGCTGATAACTACCTAGAGACGAAGATTGAAGCTAGAGCCAAACCAGATTCACTCCCGAAGGCAACTGTGAACCATGTGAGCATGGGGAAAGCACTAAATAAGCCATGCCGTGAGGCTAGTAAGTTCCCGCTAATTCATGCATCACACTCGTAATGTTTTCAATACTGGTGCATAATGTCCATTCATATTGAGGCATTCATGGATAAGAATAGTTACATATGGAGTTACTTAGAGGATCTGTTGAAAAGAACCCACCGAAAAGGATTGATAGCTAGCACAAGATTCCACAATTAAGTATTAGATGTTGGAGATGCCAAGTTTAGTTTTCTTAAGGGGGTTAGCCTCGACAACAACACCCATACCCTTGCTAGCCATTCCGAATCTCTGGATGAGATTCATCTTAAGGGGGTTAGTCTGTCATATCCTAGATTTTAGAAATTGGAAGTTGAATAGGATTCATGGCATTGCATCATAAGCATCATGCAAAAAATTTCAATTCCAAAAATATTTGCTGGATTTCTATTTCAAAATGCCCTTTTGTTCCTATAAAGGAATTATACAATGTTGAGTAAGACCACTATTTTAAGCTAGGCAAATTATTGCTAAATAAGATCCTAT
The DNA here is from genome assembly GCA_023614405.1 of Avena insularis. Classification (NCBI taxonomy): domain Eukaryota; kingdom Viridiplantae; phylum Streptophyta; class Magnoliopsida; order Poales; family Poaceae; genus Avena; species Avena insularis. The sequence goes on from CM042689.1 coordinate 176,935,084, forward strand.
TTGGATCCCCTGAATTTTAGAAAAATCTAGACACAAAATCATATAAATTGGAGTTTATTTGAAAAAGTTATGAGTGAAAGAAGTAAATAGAAACTGGAAAAAATAAAGAAAATATAACGAACTGAACCTAAGTACCCGGCCAAACCAGCCGAGCCCACCTAACACTACCCTATCCGCCACGCGCATCTCCCGCGAGCTATGCACAACGCAGCGTGCAACCAGCGACCCACGACCCAGGAACAGCCTGGCCAGCCTGCTCTCCCCTCTCCACCTGCTGACTACTGGAACCTACCCGGTTATCGTCATCGTCGAGCCACAAACCGACCCAACTAAAATCCATTGACCCCGACCTCTCCTCCGCAAAATTCGACGAATCCGTGTCAAATTCGTTTATCGATTTCCTCCTCCGCACGCTCCCCACCTACTTAAAACCCCTTGCCTGTGTGTTCTTTTTCTGGCCTTTGGAAACCCTAGCGCCGCCACCCAGAGATCTCCACCACCGCTGCCACTAGAGGAGTTCTAGTACGAGCTCGAACTCAATGAACCCTATCTCCCTCGCCTCCCCTTTTCCCCTATCATGTTCCCCGTTCTCAGCCGCATCTCCTCACCCCTCTTTCCCCCTCGCAAGAGCACCGGACCATCGCGAATTGCTCGCCGGAGCTCAACCGGAGTCCGAGGAGAACACAGGCCACCGCTAGGAGAGGAGGCAGACAACATCGTGACCACCATCTTCGTCGCCATAGTCCTCCACTTTGAGTGGACAACCTTGCCGCCGCCAGGGATCACCTGAGCACCGCCAAACATCGTCGCCAGTGCCGCCGCCGTCCACCGCCATCAGCACCGGCGAGCTCGCCACGGACAAGGTGAGCCGTCCGATCGATGTGGAATGATCCAGATTAGAACATACCCTGAACCGGTATCGACTAACCACGCTATGCAGTGTTCCGCTTAGTCATTGTCACAAGGCCGATCAAGACAAATATCATAGCATATTCCTAGGGAATATTCCCCTTTGAATTGAAAATTAATAAAATTTGCAGAAATTCATTAAACCTTGTAAAATTCATAGTAAATAATCTGTAGATCCCAAAATAGAAAATAATATATCAATGGATTCAGAAAAATGTGTAGAATATTAATATGAGATTATATCTAATCTTTGTGGTTCATATTTATTGTAATGATTTAATTAGTTTTAATGGTATTTTAGGTTAATAAATTCATAGTAAAAGATCTACTAGTCCAAAAATCTCAAATAATATACCGATGGATTCACAATTTTATGTAGAACGTTGATATGCAATTTGTACAGTCAATTACCCTAAGGCTTTTCTGTAAATATTTAAACAAGTTAAATACCCTCTTTGGAGTATTAGATTCATAAGAAAATAACTACTATTCATAAAGTTGCAAATAATATGCCCCTGGAATCACAATCCCGTGTAGATTACAGATCTGATTTTAGTTTGATTTTTAGATAAAATAAAGTATTTAAATGATTTAAAACCGATTAAACACTATTTAAATCATAAGAAAAGATCTACTACTCTGATTAGGGTGAATCCAATTCCTATTTGTTCATATTAATGTCTTCCATCTAGTAAACTCCAAAAACAAATTTAATTTGATAGTTAAGACATGAGTTGCAATAGAACTATTAAAACCCCTATATAGCCAACTAGGATTTAATAATAAATACCCTATTGCATTAAAAAACTTCATGCATGCATCATGTGATATAGTAATGTTTAGAGAACTAAAATACAACCATTGTGACTTATTAGTTTGCCATGCATGTATTTGTGCATTTTTTTATGATTGTATGGTTGTTTATGTTGCATGCAATTGTTTGCTCGATAGATTGCGAGGATTTCAATGTGTGTGATTGCTACGAGTGTTTGAATGACTCCAACAACTATCAAGGCAAGAAATTGCTATTTTGATCATGAATTTGTCCTACTATTTTCTCTGGTGGATGTGTAGTGTATTTTCGTAGCTACATGTGTAGGTATTACTATGCTATGCTATATCTTATGTATTATGATAGGGAAATCCCTTGTAGTTGAGCTTCCGTATGGTAGATGTGCCTAGCTATGCTATAGATACGAGAAAGGGATCATGCTTTGGTAAAGTAAAGGTTTTATTCTATTAAAGCAACATAATGTCAATGAACTAACTAAGCGGAGTGGCTTGATTAGTCACCAGAGTGTGAATAACGTGGGGAATGCCGCCTAGGGAACTGAGAAGGATTAGTTGTCTTTATTAAAGTAGATTACATGTCCAACTATGCTAGTAAGAAATGGGTGGCTGGTTTGAATCAGTAGGTCGTGATGACCCGAACCCACCGTAGCCAGAGATGTAGTGAATGGTAGGTTGGGACCGGTGCGCAGTGGGGTTTGGCAATCTACTTCCCGAATGGTCTCTTCATGGGCTTATCCCTATCATCGCACGTTATGAGTGTGGTGGTACGACCTGGGCTGACTAAGTCACATTGGTAAAGTGTACAAACCCCTATAGGGTGTAAAACTAAGTGCTTAGCCATGTCCCCAGTTACAAACAAATGAGTTGCTTGATATCGATGCTATGACATATGCTCGCTCATCCTTATTTCTTGATTACTAAAACTTTATGGGTGAACTTAATGGGTTGTTGTGAATCAAATTGGTTTAATAAAGTAGGGAAAAGTGTTTGAAAAATGCAAGCTAGCCACAGCTCCATTGGCCAAATAAGCATGTAGTTGCTAGGTCTATTGTCTCCCTATTTAGCGCTACTTGCCATGCATTCCATGTATTGATCCTTCGGGGCTGCTACGTTTTATGTTGCAGGATGTTCTGATTCCGAGTGATCGACTAGGTTGAGGTACTCCACTCAACATTTATCCGCTTGTGGGAAATTGAAGATGGAGCCTATTATATGTTTATGCTTCCGTTTGCCATTGAACTATTTGAGTTGGCCTGCGTGCTAAGCATTATTGTAATAATTGAATACTCTGGATCATTTTGTTACTTTTGATGCACGGATATTTGCTTTATTATTCATCTTTAAGATCTATGTAAGCCAATGAACCGATCCATGGATTGGCGTGTTGCATAGAGCTACGGTCTTTTCAGGCTATAGTATTACATTTTGTCTAATTTCGAGATTTTCCTATTCATGTACGAAGTTAATAGTTTGGGTACGAGATGGACTGATCGCCCTACACGACTCTTACCGTTCACTCTTGTACATTGAAATGGTGGATCAATGTAACTTTTCCTCTTTTCATGTAACTTAGAGGTGGCCTTATCTGTCAAGACCTCTACCTTCGTCTTTTGTTTCTCCAGAGTGTTCTCTCGATGAACATGAACAACGACCTCTTGCTAGTGGTGTCATGAACATATACATGAAACAAGAAGTATCCGACCATTAACCTTCTTCCCTATACCATGAGGCCGATCTTGAGGGTGATATCCCTTGTTAGTGGTGTCGAATTGTGTAAGATCCCTCCTTTATAAAGGAAAAGGATCCCTGTGATTACAATGCTAGTCCCTGGATCAATGCTAGCATCCACAGTTTAAGATGAAGTACACAGATACAAAGGTCATTATTACAGCCATTCCAGAGATAAACATAGTCTTTACAACTCCAAGGCCACAGGCCTAGTACAAGAGTTTGGAATAAGTAAATAAATAAAAGTCTTCATCTTCATGTGCCACAGGCAAACATGTTGAGTGTAGACTCATGACACCTAATCCTCATCAGAGTAACCTGCAACATCACAAGTTACAGCCACAGTGGGTCAATACATTGGAATAGTAGTAGCAAGTGATACCTTAGGATAATTTAAGTGGACTAGATTCTATATGCAATTTGGCTAAGTGTAGCTTGGCTTGCTTTGCTGAAAATAGGTTTTTCCTATTAGTTGAAATCACTAAGTTTTTCTTTGTCAAAACTTTTCCCAAGGAACCACCAATAGACATTGAGGTCCTTCACCCTTGTTCACCCACAAGTTTTTACTTAGAAATTTGGATGATGAGATTCTTGATAGCTTCCATGTCTTGATGCTCAAGTTGTCCTTTTCCAGGGACATGGCTAAGTACTTAGATTTTTCCATCTGCAGAGGTTGTGCACTTTCCCCACCAGACTTGATTTTCACTAAGACAGGACCTTTCAGAAGCCTTCCCTTAGACCAAATGGACGCGCTCCAACCTATCATTCCCACTACCACCAACTGTCCAAATGGCTAAGTTCTAGCAACCTATATGATCCAGGCAGAGCCCATATTGCCAAGTGGTTGCACTAGAAGCTTCTCAACACTTGGCCTCAAAAATCTCTTTGTTCCTGGGTGGCTTTCCACAAGTGAGATACACAAGTTTCACCAGTCCCCTGGCCTTGTGTAACCACTCAAAACAAACCATTCCTTCCATTCCACCCAGGTGTTTTATTAACTTAGTTGTTCTATTAGGCAAAACACAAGTCCAAAGACTTAGAAATATTTTCATCATAGCATGTATATTTCACCAACCCTTGTTTGCTACTAGCTAGGCTAAGCATGGCATAGATAGTAACTTAACTTAGAAATTCCCTAGCAATTCTACAACTACTAGGATTTCCCAACATGGCATATAAGCAAAATAATAACATGCAAGACTTAGCAAAATATTTCTAATGCTTAGTATAAAACATGGGATAAAAATATTCATGAAGTACCACTTGCCTTGGTAGTTTAGAGAGTAGCTACACTCCTCACAATCACAATCACTAGCACCAAAATCTACACAAAGAAATATAGCAACAATCACATACAAAACATATACAATCAAAAATATATGCATGCATGCAAAATGATACGTGATGATTTTTAAAACTCAACAAAGCAAGTAAACAGTACTGGTTTATAAACAAGTTAAAAACTTACCAAACAACATTTATTTAAACCCTAAATCACTTCCTAAACATTTCATATACTCAAATTAGCCCTACACAAGTTTCTGCAAATAAAACCATTTTAACAGAATCAAAACATTAAACACATTGCATATTTAGAAAGAGCTTGCTCTCCTGATTCCAAGGGTATAAAATTTGTCAAATTCTAACGTGGGGATCAAAAGTTATAGCCAAAACAAAATCAAACTTCTATTAGATTCAAATTCTGTCTTTTAAATCTAACTGCTGCCACGCGTCTTGTTCTAATTGGCCCGTACCGCTTCGCGTAGGATCATGCTTCTGATCCGTTAGATCTACTTAAACCACACGGCTCAGATCTACTCGTAACGATTCGTTAAGTGATCTAATCCTGTACGCTGGATCCAGATCTAACGGCTCTAGATCAAGCGACCAAAGCTGGGCGGCGCTGGCGGCGGCTACTGGGGGCGGCGAGCTCTGCCTACGGCGACGCGGCGCTACAGATGGCTAGGGGGTCGTCGGAGACGCTTACCAGAAACGCGACGACGTGCTGAAGCTCAACCTGGCGACGGCTTGGCAAGGGGCGGATGCGCGGAGCTCGCTCGGAGTTGCGGCGCGTCGCTGTCTATTGTCGAGGTCGTTGCCGAGGCTCTGCGTCGACCCAACACAAACCAGATGGTTCAAGAGATGCGCAAGGATCTGGCGATCAAGTCGGTACTAAAGGGGATGCAAGGGGCACAGTGGCTTTACCTGAATCGCACGTCGGAGTCGAGCGGTGTCTCAGGTGCTCGCGGGTGAGAACGAGGGCGTCGCTCTGGGTCATGAGAAAGCAAACAGAGGGCATTAGAAGATGCGCAAGATCATGATGGTTGAAGTGGTTTGAACGAGAGGCAAAGGGGCGGTCTATGCTTACCGAGATTCGTCGCTGGAGCGCTGGCTCGCAAGGCGGCGCAAGTGCGATCAGGGCGCCTGGTGGCGATGTGGAAGCGCTGAGTGAGGGGAAATGGTCGCAGAGAGGTGGGGGTTAAGTAGGCGGAGCAGGGGCGAGGATCGCGCGGCGTATCAATGGAAATGAAGCGCGCAGTAACAACGGTGAGGTAACGGCGGAGCGAGCGGCGCTGGCGCGCGTGATTGACGACGAAGGCGACGTGGTCGCAGGGTCCACTCGTCACCGGGTTTAAACAGCGAGGGGGTGGGGTCCTGGCATCAGTGACCTGTTGGGTTCGTTCGCGAGTGAGAAGGAGAAAGGGGGAACCCGGGTGGGCTAACTGGGCTGGATCCGTTGCTGGGCTTAATTGCTGGTGCTGGCCTTTTTCTATATCTTTTCTCCTTTTCTTTTTCTGTTTTGATTTTATGGAATGATTTTCAAATCCAAATCAAATGAGTTTGAATTCAAAACTTCTCTAGGTTTTTATACTGCAAACCTTGCATTCCAATGCGTGTCAAACACTACTGTCCAATCCAAACCTTTTGATCAAGTGAAAATAAAAATAAAACCAAGCCTTTATGATATATATTCAATAGGCATAATATTGGTTTTATTACTCATTTTGTTTTGAAACTTTTTCAAACTTTTTGAAAGTGCCTAAGTTTGAATTTCAAACCTTACTGAACCAAACAAGTATTCTTCTCCTTGGAAGATAGCACTAAGGCTAGAGTACACTTACATGAAATAATAAGCACGGAAGCTTCTGTTTTGAAATGATTTGTTTGAAATGAAAAGCATATGATGATGGATGCATGGATGATATGCATAAGTTTGAATCATGATTTTAGGGATGTTACAAATCTAACCCCCTTAAGGTGAATCTCGCCCTCGAGATTCGGATTGGCTAGCAAATAGGTGAGGGTGGTCTTTCCGAAGATCATCTTCTCTTTCCCATGTTGCTTCCTCTTCGGAATGATGGTTCCACTGGACTTTGCAAAACTTGATAGTCTTAGTCCGTGTGACTCTTTCTGCAGTCTCAAGAATCTTGATACACTTCTCTTCATAAGTGAGATCACTCTCCAACTGACCTCTTCCAAAGGTATAGTATCCTTCAAAGAAGTTTCTTCCATTTCTGAATGACATTTCTTAAGCTGACTCACATGAAACACATTATGAACAGCTGACAAAGACTCCGGCAATTCAATTTCATAAGCAACTTCTCCTTTGCGACTCAGAATCTTGAATGGTCCAACATATCTTGGGGCCAACTTTCCTTTGACTCCGAACCTCTTCACTCCACGAAGTGGTGACACTCTAAGATAAGCTCTATCTCCAACTTCATAGGTGACTTCTCTACGCTTAGGATCTGCGTAGCTTTTCTGTCGGGACTGTGCTATCTTCAATCTGTCCTTAACCAACTTGACTTTCTCTTCGGCTTCTTTGATAAGTTCTGGTCCGAACAAACTTCTTTCTCCCACACCATTCCATAACAATGGGGTGGTACACTTTCTCCCGTAGTGAAACTCAAATGGTGCCATCTCAATGCTGGCTTGATAGCTGTTGTTATAAGAAAATTCTACGTAAGGCAGACTTTCATCCCAACTGGCTCCATAGTCTAGGGCACATGCCCTCAACATGTCTTCAAGAATCTGATTAGTCCTTTCGGTTTGTCCATCAGTTTGAGGATGAAAAGCAGTACTGAATTCCAACCTCGTTCCTAATGACTCATGTAGCTGTCTCCAAAAATGGGAAGTGAATTGAGTTCCCCTATCAGACACAATACTCTTGGGCACTCCATGTAGACATACAATTCTACTCATGTAGATTTTGGCCAACTTAGCACTTGTATAGGTTGTCTTCACGGGTATGAAATGAGCCACTTTAGTTAGGCGATCTACCACTACCGAAATAGAATCGTATCCTGACCGGGTCCTTGGTAATCCAGTAATGAAATCCATACCAATCTTGTCCCACTTCTAATCAGGAATGGGTAGTGGTTGAAGCAAACCGGTTGGTTTCTGATGTTCCGCTTTCACTCTACTACACACATCACACAAAGCAATATGTTCGGCGATGTCCTTCTTGAGATTATTCCACCAAAATCTTTCCTTCATGTCCATGTACATTTTGGTGTTTCCCGGATGAATGGAATATGGTGAGTTGTGTGCTTCTTGCAAAATCAGTTTCCGAAGCTCCGGATCTTGTGGAACACAGTTACGTTTCCCATGCCATAAAGTACCCTATTCGTCTTCATGGAACCCTTTGGATTTACCTTTGCCAATCTTTTCTTTAATCTCTTCAATTTCCTTATCAATCTTCTGGGCTTCCTTGATCTTGTCCAGTAAAGTAGGTTGAACATCCAAAGACATGAGATGTCCTTCAGGCACAATCTCCAATCTGAGATCTCTAAATTGGGCACACAAATCATCTGGAAATTCTCCTTTAGTAAGGCCATTCACAAAAACCTTACGGCTTAAGGCATCCGCTACAATATTTTCTTTTCCGGGATGGTATTGCATTCTTAAGTCATAGTCCTTGATGAGTTCTAGCCATCTTCTTTGTCTCATATTAATTTCCTTCTGGGTGAAGATATACTTCAAACTCTTGTGATCTGTGAACACTTCACAACGCTTTCCCAAAAGATAGTGCCTCCATGTTTTGAGTGCATGGACAACAGAGGCTAACTCTAAATCATGAGTAGGATAGTTCACTTCATGAGTTTTGAGTTGTCTCGAGGCATACGCCACAACTTTTCCTTCTTGCATAAGTACTGCACCCAAACCATGATGAGATGCATCACAATATACTTGGAAATCTTTTTCCAAGTCTAGCAAACACAATACTGGTGCTGTCACAAGTCTCTTCTTCAATTCCTGAAAGCTGAGTTCACAACCTTCAGACTAAGCAAACTTCTTGTCTTTCTTTAGCAATTCCGTCATGGGCTTAGCTACCTTGGAGAAATTTTCAATAAACCTTCTATAGTAACCTGCTAAGCCAAGGAAACTACGAACTTCTTTCACTGACTTGTGAGATTCCCATTCAGTTGCAGCTGAAACCTTAGCAGGATCAACTGCTACACCATCCTTTGTCATAACGTGTCCAAGAAAACCAACTTCATTCTACCAGAATTCACACTTGCTGAATTTGGCATACAGTTTATGCTCTCTAAGTTTCTCGAGTATCAAACGCAAATGTCCTTCATGCTCTTCTTTTCTCTTGGAGTAGATTAAAATGTCATCGATAAAAACGACAACAAACTTGTCAAGGAATTCCATGAACACCTTGTTCATCATATTCATAAAGTATGTTGCAGCATTGGTCAAACCAAATGGCATCACGGTATACTTATAATCCATACCTTGTGGTGAAAGCTATCTTAGGTATGTCTTGTTCTCTTATCTTGAGTTGAAAATAACCTAACCGGAGATCAATCTTTGAGAACACACAAGCTCCCTCTAGCTGATCAAACAAGTCATTGATTCTAGGCAAAGGGTATTTGTTCTTAATAGTCACCTCATTAAGTGAACGGTAATCTATGCATAACCTTTGACTTCTATCTTTCTTCTCCACGAACAAAACTGGGGCTCCCCAAGATGAAGAACTTGGTTGAATAAATCCTTTCTGTAGCTGTTCTCCGAGTTGTTTCTTGAGTTCTTTCATTTCATCAACTGACATCTTATATGGTCTCTTTGCTATTGGTCCAGACCCTGGTAGCAAATCTATAAGAAACTCCACATCTCTATCTGGTGGCATTCCCGGCAATTCTTTCGGAAACACGTCCGGATACTCACTCACAATTGGCACACTGTCTATGCTAACCCCCTTAAGAGAATTTAGCTTACTCCCTTTTGATTCAAAGTTAGACTTGAATTTAATCCGTTTTCTTTCCGGGGTTGTGAGTGCGGCAGTACGATTAGCGCAATCTAGTACTCCTTCATACTTAGCCATCCAATCCATTCCCAAAATTACGTCCAGTCCTTGGGAATCTAGGATTATCAGGCTCACGGGAAATTTATGCTTTCCAAACTCTATTACTAGATCCCGGCATCCAAGACTTACTATCATATCTCCACCCGGAGAACTAACTTTTATTGGACACCCAATGTTTTCAGTTGGAAACCCATTTCTATCAACAAATGCTTTTGATATGAATGAATGCGATGCTCCAGTATCAAAAAGAACAAATGCTGGAATAGAATTGAGTCTGAACTTACCAAACAAGATCGGGCTCCTCATAGATTTCCTCCACATTGATGTGGTTCACCTGTCCCTTCCGAAAAGGGTTGGGCTTGTTGGGTCCCTCAACTTTCTTTTCTGGGCATTCATTTGCATAATGCCCCATCTTCTTGCACTTGAAGCATTCAACCTGACTTATGTCCTTCTTGACAGGCTGGCTTCCACTTCCACTTCCATTACCACTTTGGTGGCTCTTGTATCCACCCTTGTGGTTCTTGTACTTGTCATTGTCATGACTGCGGTGATGCTTGTTGTCATGACGGTTGTGGTTGTGGTGCTTGTTGAATTTCCCATGCTTGTGGGATCCTGAGCTTCCACTATCATCATAATGGGAACGCCAGAGACGATCCAGAGCTATGCTTGTCTCGAGTGCTTTCTTCCCGCTTTCAACTTGCTTTATTTTGTTCTCCAAAATAGCAGCCTTGTCACGTAGAGACCGATAAGTGGGAACATAGGCCACCGCCAACCGCAGGTTCAGTTCATCATTTAACCCTTCGAGGAACTTTTTCCTCTTAGCATCTGTCAACTTCATCCGTGCATATCGCGCCAGATTATTGAACTCCTCAATATATTCAGCCACGTGGCGCATACCGCTTCAGTTATGAAACTCTTTCTTCTTCAGACTCATCACTCCAGATGAGATATGAGCAGTACGAAAGCCATCCTCAAAGATAGCCCATGTCACATCTTCTATGGGAGTGGTGATCTGGAAGTTATCCCACCAAGTGGCGGTTGGTCCTTCCAGCAAATGCGCTGCAAATCTGACCTTTTCTGCATCAGTACAGCCCACGGTTACCAAGTCCTTGTTCACAGAGCGTAGCCAATCATTGGCCACCATGGGATCAGTTGTTCCTCAGAACTTTGCTGGTCTCAATCTCAAGAACCTGGTAAGCATGTCAAAGCCCGGTGGGTTGTTGTTGTTGTTGTTGTTGTTATTGTTGTTATTGTTGTTTTGGTTCTGGATGAGCGTTGTCATCATTTGCATCAGCTGAGTCTGAGCTGTCATCATTTGTTGCATTTCCGGAGTGATGTTGTTGTTGGGGTTGGGGTTTGCACGACAGGGAGGCATCTATGGTTGGTTCAATAGACTTAAGAATGAGATACCCATAGATGCTTTCATGCACAATACATCACATAAACAATCACAAAGCATGCAACAAAAAGGATAAAGGTTCAACAAAAAGATAACAAGTTCGCAAGGTAAAACACACACAGATAACAAGCCATCCACATGTCGGATGGTCAAATAACAAGTTCTCAATCAACAAATACGATAATATGTGATAAATGAGTAGTCAAATCTAATCCTCGGCATCAACCTCCTCCTCGACAAAGGTAAGACCTGCATTCTCCATTGCGGTCTTGTACTCCTCGACATTGGCAGTCAAGGTCTCTATCTTGGATTTGAGAGCCCTCTTCTAGGAACGAAGCCTCTCAATCACCGTCTGCTGATGCTCGAGCTCGAAGTCCTTGGCCTGCAGTTCTTCAGTCATGTCCCGGATCTTCTTGTTCCTATCCTGGACTCGCTTCTCCTGACTCTTGAACTTTCTGTCCTGGCTCTCGAACTTTGCCTCCATCTACTTGACTATCTCATCTTGCTCCGCGAAGAGCTTGTCCTTCTCGCGAAGCTGCACCTGGAGTTCGTCATTGTTGAGCATGACATTGGTCCTGTCAGTGTCCACGTGCCTAATGAGAGCCTCTAAGTCCTGGAGGTATAGACGAATCGGCTCCGCTGTGTCCCTCGAATCATCCTCGAAGTCGATGGACTCTCCATCCTCATCACGTCTACCGAAGACGTGGAAGTGAGTATCTCTAACCTGTCAGGAGTGTCTCCCTAGCAGACGTCCTATCAGATCCTACATAACTACCTCAAGGCCTCTCTCCTTGTCATCATGCATGAGCTTGAAGATGATGGCCTCCGTGGTAGGCTCTGTCTGGCGTCCGGGCTGGTTGACCTTGAAGCCTCAAAGGTCTTTCCTCTCAAACTTGGTGAGGGGAAGCACCATGATGGTAGGAAGAGGGAGATTGAGCAAAGTAGTAAGCTCAACAATACGAGGACCAAAGCGAGTTCCCTGGAACTCCTCAACGGTGCTGAAGGTAACAGTAGGCATCTATTTATAAGATAGAAAAAGTTAGAACTACACAATTCAAGATAAAACACAAGGCAAAACATCACATACAAATCCTTGGAATCAAAACACACAAGTCATGGCACACATGGATCCATTACAACAATCAAGGTTCAACTTATTTTAAAGCAACCTTTGGAAAATAAGGTGATAAGTGGTAGTCCAACAAACGAAGTACGCTTACAATCCTATCTCACTGGATCTGTTGGCTAACACAATGTTCCTAGAAGCAATCAGTCTATCTTGCTCACATGACTCCAGGACTAAGTCTATAATGTCTCCTCTTAAGGTTTGGTTGGTAGCTTCCAACTCTTGGGTATACTTCTTCTCTTCCTTTAGATCATTTTGGAGGTTGAGTATTCTGCACTTGACTCTATCACCAAGTTCTTTGATGGTCTTCCAAGCTGCATCCCTTGCTGATTCAAAGAATGTAGTGTGCACCACTGAATTGGTGAACATACAGAATCCTTTTTCTTGGTGTTTGTCTTCCTTGTTTTTATACAAGTGAAGTTGCACCCACCAGTATTCAACTCCTTCATCCATCACAGGAAAACCTTTGTACACAGCTGCACCTTGTATCTCTAATGCAACCATGAGGTCCTTGAGAGCCTTGGGGAATTCTGTCTCACACTCCAAAGTCATTGTCATGAGTGGTCCTTTCCTTACGGCTTCGTTGATGGAGTTCATCTACAAATAGAGATGAGAAAGAAGATTAGAAAAGTTTACGAGAAGAATAGACAAGTGTAGGAGTTGCTGAAAATTTTTCCTTAGTGGTTTCCAATCCTAGGGTCATAATCCTACAGGCAACACAGTGCTCTGATACCATCTTTAAGATCCCTCCTTTATAAAGGAAAAGGATCCCTGTGATTGCAATGCTAGTCCCTGGATCAATGCTAGCATCCACAGTTTAAGATGAAGTACACAGATACAAAGGTCATTATTACAGCCATTCCAGAGATAAACATAGTCTTTACAACTCCAAGGCCACAGGCCTAGTACAAGGGTTTGGAATAAGTAAATAAATAAAAGTCTTCATCTTCATGTGCCACAGGCAAACATGTTGAGTGTAGACTCATGACACCTAATCCTCATCAGAGTAACCTGCAACATCACAAGTTACAGCCACAGTGGGTCAATACATTGGAATAGTATTGGCAAGTGATACCTTAGGATAATTTAAGTGGACTAGATTCTATATGCAATTTGGCTAAGTGTAGCTTGGCTTGCTTTGCTCAAAATAGGTTTTGCCTATTAGTTGAAATCACTAAGTTTTTCTTTGTCAAAACTTTTCCCAAGGAACCACCAATAGACATTGAGGTCCTTCACCCTTGTTCACCCACAAGTTTTTACTTAGAAATTTGGATGATGAGATTCTTGATAGCTTCCATGTCTTGATGCTCAAGTTGTCCTTTTCCAGGGACATGGCTAAGTACTTAGATTTTTCCATCTGCAGAGGTTATGCACTTTCCCCACCAGACTTGATTTTCACCAAGACAGGACCTTTCAGAAGCCTTCCCTTAGACCAAATGGACGCGCTCCAACCTATCATTCCCACTACCACCAACTGTCCAAATGGCTAAGTTCTAGCAACCTATATGATCCAGGCAGAGCCCATATTGCCAAGTGGTTGCACTAGAAGCTTCTCAACACTTGGCCTCTAAAATCTCTTTATTCCTGGGTGGCTTTCCACAAGTGAGATACACAAGTTTCACCAGTCCCCTGGCCTTGTGTAACCACTCAAAACAAACCATTCCTTCCATTCCACCCAGGTGTTTTATTAACTTAGTTGTTCTATTAGGCAAAACACAAGTCCAAAGACTTAGAAATATTTTCATCATAGCATGTATATTTTACCAACCCTTGTTTGCTACTAGCTAGGCTAAGCATGGCATAGATAGTAACTTAACTTAGAAATTCCCTAGCAATTCTACAACTACTAGGATTTCCCAACATGGCATATAAGCAAAATAATAACATGCAAGACTTAGCAAAATATTTCTAATGCTTAGTATAAAACATGGGATAAAAATATTCATGAAGTACCACTTGCCTTGGTAGTTTGGAGAGTAGCTACACTCCTCACAATCACAATCACTAGCACCAAAATCTACACAAAGAAATATAGCAACAATCACATACAAAACATATACAATCAAAAATATATGCATGCATGCAAAATGATATGTGATGATTTTTAAAACTCAACAAAGCAAGTTAACAGTACTGGTTTATAAACAAGTTAAAAACTTGCCAAACAACATTTATTTAAACCCTAAATCACTTCCTAAACATTTCATATACTCAAATTAGCCCTACACAAGTTTCTGCAAATAAAACCATTTTAACACAAGCAAAACATTAAACACATTGCATATTTAGAAAGAGCTTGCTCTCCTGATTCCAACGGTATAAAATTTGTCAAATTCTAACGTGGGGATCAAAAGTTATAGCCAAAACAAAATCAAACTTCTATTAGATTCAAATTCTGTCTTTTAAATCTAACTGCTGCCACGCGTCTTGTTCTAATTGGCCCGTACCACTTCGTTTAGGATCACGCTTCTGAGCCGTTAGATCTACTTAAACCGCACGGCTCAGATCTACTCGTAACGATTCGTTAAGTAATCTAATCCTGTATGCTGGATCCAGATCTGACGGCTCTGGATAAAGCGACCAAAGCTGGGCGGCGCTGGCGGCGCATCGGCGGGCGGCGAAGCTCACACGGCGGCGCGGCGCTACAGATGGCTAGGGGGTCGTCGGAGACGCTTACCAGAAACGCGACGACGTGCTAAAGCTCAACCTGGCGACGGCTTGGCAAGGGCGGGCGCGACGGATGCGCCGGAGCTCGCCGGAGTTGCGCGCGCCCGCCGCTTGTCGCCAAGGTCGTTGCCGAGGCTCTGCGTTGACCCAACACAAACCAGATGGTTCAGGAGATGCGCAAGGATCTGGCGATCAAGTCAGTACTAAAGGGGAGGCAAGGGGCGCACTGGCTTTACCTGAATCGCACGTCGGAGTCGAGCGGTGGCTCAGGTGCTCGCGGGTGAGAACGAGGGCGTCGCTCTGGGTCATGAGGAAACAAACGGAGGGCATTAGCAGATGCGCAAGATCATGCTGGTTGAGTGGTTTGAACGAGAGGCAAAGGGGCGGTCTGTGCTTACCGAGATTCGTCGCTGGAGCGCGTCTGTTTGCGACGGCGCAAGTGCGATTGTGGGCAGCCAGGTGGCGATGTGGAAGCGCTGAGTGAGGGGAAATGATTGCAGAGAGGTGGGGGTTAAGTAGGCGGAGCAGGGGCGAGGATCGCGCGGCGTATCAATGGCAATTAAGCGCGCAGTAACAGCGGCGAGGTAACGGCGGAGCGAGCGGCGCTGGCGCACGTGATTGACGACGAAGGCGACGTGGTCGCAGGGTCCACTCGTCAGCGTGTTTAAACAGCGAGGGGGTGGGGTCCTATCGTCAGTGACCTGTTGGGTTCGTTCGCGAGTGAGAAGGATAAAGGGGGAACCCGGGTGGGCTAACTGGGCTGGATTCGTTGCTAGCCTCAATTGCTGGCGCTGGCCTTTTTCTATTTCTTTTCTCCTTTTCTTTTTCTGTTTTGATTTTCTGGAATGATTTTCAAATCCAAATCAAATGAGTTTGAATTCAAAACTTCTCTAGGTTTTTTATACTGCAAACCTTGCATTCCAATGTGTGTCAAACACTACTGTCCAATCCAAACCTTTTGATCAAGTGAAAATAAAAATAAAACCAAGCCTTTATGATATATATATTCAATAGGCATAATATTGGTTTTATTACTCATTTTGTTTTGAAACTTGTTCAAACTTTTTGAAAGTGCCTAAGTTTTAATTTCAAACCTTACTGAACCAAACAAGTATTCTTCTCCTTGGAAGATAGCACTAAGGCTAGAGTACACTTACATGAAATAATAAGCATGGAAGCTTCTGTTTTGAAATGATTTGTTTGAAATGAAAAGCATATGATGATGGATGCATGGATGATATGCATAAGTTTGAATCATGATTTTAGGGATGTTACAAATTGTAGCACCTCGGTAAAATCACTACCAGAAAATCCCTTCAATTGTTTACTACTTTGTGCATCATCATGATAGCATGCTCATGTCATCCTGCCATATCATTTGAGCATCATCAGGACATCATCCATGGTTTGCCTAAAACCTATTTTTGTTTTCTATATTACCACCTCCTTATTTCAAAGTATGAACCCCGGTCCTCTCGGATCTTTTATTTGTATGAAACCTATTTGCAAATGTTTTGTTTTAAAAGGAAGGAAATAATAATAAACAAAACAATTTTGACTAGGGAGGCAGTCTAGTCGGTCAGGTCAGAGGCCCAAACAGCCATACTACCTTTTACCTGGCCCGTCTAAACCCTAGATCTAAACCTAGACCAACCAAAACCCTATATCCCCAACCAGACCCTACCTACCTAACCCCACTCGCCGCCACACTCACGTGATACACCAACCAAACCCACCATAACCCACTCCTGCATACACCGCACGCACCATAGCCCAATACGATACGCACACCACGCAGTAACATAAATACACACCACGCACGCCCCGCACATGACCGAACCCACCACCCCATGTTGTCCCCTCCCTCACCCATCTGCCTCATCCCCCACATCGCCCCAATCCCTGCTGTCGCTTGCCACAATCTCCTACTCCTCTGCTTCACGCCACCAACCCCGGCCCCATGATCTGCCGCGCATGCCGCTGCCTCCCGGTTTGCTATCTGGCCGAGCTGCCCCACCGCTGCCCCACCAACCGCACTGTGCTGCCACCGTTGAACCCTGACACCGACCATCTCTGCCGCCTTCCCGTCTTCCTATAGTTCTCCCGGAGCCCGTCGGCCCCTTCCTAGTGTCGTCGCCGTCCCGGGTCGGCCCCGCCTCTGCCAGTCGCCTCGCCTAGCTCCCTCCCTCTCCGGCGAGCACCACTCCTGCGCACCCATCACTCTTCCTTACCGCTAGCGAGCCTCGCCCCGACGCCTTGCCGCAAAGCCCTGCTGCCTCACTCATTCGCCCCTTTCTACCTCGCACGCGTGTAGGGCCTCCACCGATCGTGCCCGTTCTATTTTTATTAAGAGGTGATACTGGTGTAATCGGGTCGGTATTTCACTGGTCAGATGTGGTGATGTTTCTGTTATGAGAAGAACAGGTGATGCCGACTCATTTGTTTGAGACCCTTGCGATGTATGAGATCGACGAGAATTCTGACAAGATCTTCGGTACCACATGAGTGACAAAGACCAACACGAGGCCCAAAACACAAGGTTGCCGACATGGAACGCGGAGTTCTTCCTCATGGAACACCGACTACTCCAACATAAAACCCGAAGGCCATCAACACGGAAAACCAAGTCCTGCATCATGGATGACAAGTTTTTCTTCTCAGATCTGAAGATGCCGAGACCGTCGTGCTATTGCACACGGATCTGAAGACCCTGATCTAGGATGCATCAATCGTTCTCGTCGAAACACGAAGACCGATCCCTCCAAACTTGAACCCCTCGGAACACAAGGTCTTCGATCGAGATGTGTGACCCCTATCCTAGACCCCTATTTTATAATATATGATATCTATCTTGTTGCATATTAAATTGTACATGATTGCATTCATATCATGTGGTTGGGGGTATTTTGTGGATTTACCTCATAATTAAATATGGAGAATATATGCGGGCTATTCTAGTCCTATATTTTCTCCATTTAAATTTGTGTAGCGAACCGACAACATGTTTTTCCTTGTTAAGCCAGCATTTAAAATGCGGGGTATCTAAACAACATGAACCACCTAATTAATTGTTGGGATCCCGATTCCAATAAATATTGCCTAGTCGCAGCGCTTCTTTGCCATCTCATACATCATACATGCATCATGCCCAACCTTCTATCGTAGTATTAAATAGTTCATCCGTTGTTACTTTTAGTGCTTTGCTTCTTCACGAATTAGGCTGATGAGTTGATGCGAGTGTCGACCTGATCTTCATTTGAATCTTCGAAGGTGTCTTTCAGGCAAGCATTCTCTCCCTTTTTACCTATTTTGTATTTATAGTCTTTACTTCCTCCTATTAATCTATTGCTATCCATGTTGTGATGCTTTAGTTTCTGTGCACCATTTATATTCCTTGTAGCCTCTGTATTTCCTTGGAAACCTCCTATTACATGTTGTTTGATAGACAGTTGGCCCTACGAGTCGTAGTTGCTTGCTCAAGTGTTGCTCTGCGTCGTCAATGTTCCATCATTGTTGGGTGGTTGGCACATGCTTAATGGTGGAGACAATCATGGTTCTACTTACAACATATTAAATAAATGTTGTTTGTAGATATAACTAATGCAGAGTCATTGGTGGGTAGTCAATATTTGGGTTTTAACCTCCCATTTGTGTCCACCTAGAACCCGAGTTCTCGATACATGTTCCAAGATCGAGTGCGCTAACCACAAGTGGTGTTTGTGGGCACCCCCATAAGCTTACTGCCTAATTTCAAAGTACTGTACTGGGGCCACAACCTAGTTGGCAGAACTATTAATATTTTATTACTTACGCCATGCTTTACTGCAATATTTACTGATGTTTCTCAAGGATCATTTACTACTATACTGTTTAGGAACCTCGTGCCACGTTTTCATGGTATCGACAAGCCCATTCACACTTTCGGGTTCCAAGTCATTTACAACCGTCATCACAAACCATGTGTCCGTCTTGGATCCCGTCCAGTTTGTTGCGGGTAGCTTAGTGGGGTGGCCCCCATGTACTTGCTTTTGGTCTGGGAAACGTCGTGTCTGAAACCCCGTCGGCATACCATTGGGTGTATGTTTTATGATCTTGTACCTACCTGATCTGGAAACAAGGGTGTAGGTGCATGCGGGAAACATTGGTGAACCCCTATCGTCTTAAATCTTTTTGAAAAGCCGTGTCCATAGTTATGGACGACTTGGAGCACTATTTCTCGATCATAGACAACCATAACTAA
This sequence comes from Avena insularis, assembly GCA_023614405.1. Classification (NCBI taxonomy): domain Eukaryota; kingdom Viridiplantae; phylum Streptophyta; class Magnoliopsida; order Poales; family Poaceae; genus Avena; species Avena insularis. The sequence continues at coordinate 176,954,258 of CM042689.1, forward strand.
AGTTTAATGTAATAAATTTCAATTGGATCTAATATGACTAATAAGTTAGATAACCAACATGGAAAGAATGAATAAAACTACCAATTGTGTGAGTTTCCTGGGTAGGACTTCGTCGTTTGGTCTCGAGGGGGAAATACCAGTATGGGTATGTTTGGTGGTAGTATCAGGTTGGTTCCGCACAGTTCTTTCTTATCTCTCTCTAATAGCTGACAGTTGTATCGAGTATCTATAGGTCCTTTAGTGCATGTTGTGCTACCTCTTCAGTCCACCATAGATGGTATTCGAGAGCCGCCGAATTCTAAGACTTGTAGTGTATTGGCCTCAGTAGTGATCGATATCTTTTTCCTTTGCTCTTTGCCGACACCCCTTTTGTTTTAGCAGGTTTGAGATCTCTGTTGTTAGTAGGGTTACCCTTCCGGCTTGCCCTGGGCATGGTTATGGAAGCCATTAGTTATTATTCATGGCTCTTAGCCCCATTTGCATCTTATACGTAGTTGAATGTTGTATCGTTTTTAAGGTGATTTGGATCTTTATATTGTATATCTGTATTCTTGACTCATGGAGTTGTTGTATATGTATATATATGTTTCTGTGGGTTACATCGTATACTATTGTGTAATGGTATTACTTCATTTTGCACTCGCACGCAAGTGCTTGGTGGGCATCTTTGTATCATTTCTATGCGGGTTTGGTGAGTAACGCTAAAACTTGCATAGGGATGATTCGAGGATGTTAGATCTTCGAAGTCCGCAACTCTGAGGCATCGACCTAGCTCTGGATATCATTTAATTCTTCACCATAGATGATGGCTTCTGCGAAGGCAGGTTCACTCAGCTCGCACTCCCTTGCCTTTGTGAAGCTTCCAGCAATGGTGATGATAGCGTTTGGCCGAGGTATCTTAAGCTTGTTGTAGACGAAGGGTGCCCTATCATGGAAGGAGTGGAAGATCTCTCTTCTGAATATGATGTGGTACACGCTCTTGAAGGGTACCACTTCGAAGTTCATGCGCTCTTGGCGGTAATTTTTAACATCACCAAAGTCGATCGGAAGGGTAATGCTCCCAAGGTACCTGGCTTCCCGGCCAGGAACGATGCCATGAAACATGGTGCTGGTCTGCCTTAGGTTCATATCTGTCAAGTTCATCTTGTGCAGTGAATCCAGGTACATGGTGTTGATGTTGCTTCCACTATCCACGAGGCACTTGGTGAACTCGCTGTCGTCAATAAGAGGGTTAATAACCATGTCATACTAGTTCTCTGTTGGGACGAGATCTGGTGATCCTTTCTATCCCAAGTAACTAGAACTTTCGACCAACGGAGATACCGAAGAACTAGAGGGATTGTGGACATCGGTATCCTTAGAGAGGTTTTTGTGCTCGGACGGTTGGAGTACCAAGGAAAGTGTGGTAGATGGGTGTCTTCTTTTCGAAAGGGTTCTTGCACTTGCCTTCACCCTTGTCGGCGTGTTTGGGCTCCACGTCCTCATCCATGTCATCTGAATCCTTGGACTCTTCATCCTTCTTCTTCCCTTTGCCCTTGTTACATGGTCGGTTCTTCCAGCTTTGCTTGTAGCTGGACTTTGGGTCTTTGAGATCATTGACAAACTTGCATTGGCGGTTGGTATGAGTGGATTTGTCGTTGGAATCGAGGTGGACGAAACACGACATATCACGGTACTCCTCATACATCTAGGGTATGCAGGGTGCTACAGGTGTAGTTTCACTACTACGCTACCGCCCACAACCGGTCCCCTAGACACAGCCACACTGTCGGCCTTCGCCTCTGCCGGCGAACGTCATGGCGACCATGTCGGCTGCTGGCTTTTCTTTGGGGGGGATTCTTCCGCTTATTTTTGTTGTTATTTTTATCTTGGGTGGGGATAGCAACTACGAGTAAGGAATCACGAGCATCATCGTCGGAAGCTGCAAACTCAGTAGCCAAGGCAATCATTGAATTGATATCCAGTTTGCCCTTGTCCTCAGTGCGCTTCAATGTATGTCGGAGCAAGGTTCCGTTCTACAAGCTATCGACGAAGGCATCCATTGCGTCTTGATTGTGCAATCTCGTGGAGGAATATTTCATGTCCAGCAAACATGAGAGGTAGGCCCGAGAAGACACGTCCTTTTCTTGTACACATCATTGTAGGTCACCTACAGTGCAGTGACGTTTGTAAATACCCTTAAAGTTTTTGGTGAATTCTTCATGCATGTCCAACAAATTCCATATTGACTTCTCTGTCAAGTCGTCGATCCATTGGCGGGTGGTGCCGGTCAGCATCAGTGGGACGTACTTGACGGCGACATTGGGGCTACCCCTAGAAATTTCTACTGATTCGCTGTAGTCCTACAACCATGTGGCTGGCTTGGCAGCTCCGTCATAGGGCTTGATAGTCTTGTCAACCCAGAAACCCTTGGGGTAAGTTTTGGTCCGTATGACTAGACCAGAACAACGTGGTTCCAGGTAATGTTCGTTCCCGGCTTCATAGATCTTGTCAAGGCGCAAATGCGCATCACACGGCTCCTGGTTCCTTTTTTCATGTTGTCTTCATTGGGGGAGAGTGATGCGATTTACGCGGTACTCCTCCGCCATGGTGGCTACTCGGTGGAGACAATTGCAGTGGCGGTGGGTTATCCTTCTTGTTGTTTCCCTCCTGTGACTCCTCACGCCTATCGGGGTTGCTTGTCGGATGCAGAAGATCATGGTGCAACCTACTCATGTGCCTGTTGTTGCCACTGAGCTCTCCGTCATGCTGAGGCTACTCCAGTTATCGCGAATAACGATGGTGCCTTGGGGGCATCTAGGTGGAGGAATGCTCATCCGATGGTGAGCCTTTGGGTCTTCATGATGTCGGTCATGCCGGGGACGTGGGGGTGAGCGACGGGGCTGAGATTTACCTCTGTGGTCGAAGGATATGGGGATAGCACCAGTCCTATTTGAACGTATCCCTCTGTATTTGTTCCAATGAACCCGTGCGAGATCCGACATCGTGAGGAGATCTTTCCCTATAATGGTTGTGGGCACACTAGACTGACAATATACAGGGTCATACTCAAGCCTCTGAGAGGTGGCCTTTTCCTGATGTTTGACTGCCTTGGAGAGAAGTTCGTAGATTTGATCCAGTGCTACAGGTGATCTATCCCGCTCTAGTAGAGTTTTGGCGACGACCATGTTGAGGGCGGGTGATGGCATGACTTTCTTCCCATCTTCTTCATTGTATGGTTTAGCTTGTGCCGACTTCGTCGAAGCACACTGATACGTCCATTTCGCATCACTATTTTATATCATAATTTACTATTATTCATTGATATATTTCATATTAAGAGGTGATACTTATGTTATTTCATCTATTTTGCATGTTGGATGACTTTTGGAGGATGAACTGTCAGTGTCAGGATTCTGATAGAAAAAGCGGTGTCCGAATGCAATATTCGCGAAGATCAGAAAATTTCAGAAAATATATGGAAAATCCTATTTTTCTATAAGATGAATGAAGCCAGAAGGGGATGCTGAGATGGGCCACAGGGGGCCCATACAACCCCCTGCCGCGGCCCCCCTAGGCCGCGCCACCAGGTGGTGTGGCCACCCTGTCCACCTCCTGCGTCGCCCTTTCGCCTATAACTTTCCCCTGAAACCATAATACTTGGGGAGCGACCATAGAAAGATTTCGCTGCCTCTGTGGGGCGGAAACTACAGAGGGAGAAAGTGCTCTCTGGCAGGCAGATTTCTGCCAGGGAAATTCCTTCCCAGAGAGGGGAGATCATCGCCATCAACACCGTCATCAAGCTAGACTTCATCGGGGTCATCATCATCATCCTCACCACCATATCCACCAACACCATCATCACCACTCCATCGCGCTGTAACAATTGGGTTGAATCTTGCATAGTTCTTAGGGGAAACTTTCCCGGTGTTGATTACTTTTGTAGTTGATGCTTGTGAGTGGAACCATTTAATTATTGTTTATGTTCAGATTGTTATTCATCATTATATCATCTCTGATCTTGATCCAAATGTTGTCTCGTAGGTAGTTCGTTTAGTTCTTGTGGACATGGGAGAAGTCATGTTGTTAGTAGTGGAATTGTGTTGAAGTAATATTCGATGGTTTGATATTTAAGTTGTGGTGCTATTATTCTAGTGGTTTCATGTGAACATCGACTACATGATACATCACCATTTATGGGACTAGGGGAATGCATTGTGTATTTGGCTACTAATTGTGGGGTTGCCAGAGTGACAGAAACCTGAACGCCCATTAGGAAACCTTTGCACAAGGGAGTGTAGGATCTCAGAGTTTAATGTTATGGTTAGGTTTTTATCTTAATTACTTTTTTGTAGTTGTGGATGCTTGCAAGGGGTTTAATCACAGGTATGTATTAGTCCAAGTACGGTCGGTACATTAGCATAGGTTCACCCACACAACACTTATCCAACCAAAGAAGATTAATCAACTATATGAAGCGAAAGCACTTGACAGTATTCCCATGTGTCCTCGAGAACGTTTGGTCCTCATAAGTAATACAACTGGCTTGTCCTTTTCTAAGAAAGGATTGGGCCACTTGCTGCAATTATTACTGTCTTTATTTACTTGCACTTTATTTATTTGCTTTATTAAAAAACCTAAAAATCCGTTTGCTAAGTATTTACAGAGAATTCCTGATCCAAACCACTAGTCAACACCTTCTGCTCCTTGTTGGGATCGACACTCCTATTTATCGAAAGTACTACGATACACCCCCTATACGTGTGGGTCATCAGGACTATTTTCTGGCGTCGTCACCGGGGAGTGAAGCGCTATTGAAAAGTGGAACTGGTAAAGGAAACTTCTACTGTGAGTATTGATTTTATTTCTGTTTGCTACTTTGTTTCCAATATGGATAACCCACTTGGTTTCCTATTTGGGAAAGCTACTACCACTTCTAGGGTAGTAGATGAACCATCACTTGCTGAGATAGATCCTTTTAAGATACCTACAATTTTTTTGATCGTGTTATGAATAACTATTATTTTGGGGATGGAACTGTCCATCCTGGTGATCACTTGCTTTTTATCCATGAATTCTGCGGGTTGTTTAAGTGTGCAGGTATCACAACAGAACAATTCAAGAAAATTTTACTCTCTATATCATCGAAAGGAAGAGCTGAAGAATGGTATAAGCTGCTGAAGAATGGACAATCTATGAAATGGGAGGAAAATACCTCTCTTTTATTCTAAATTCTATCCTCCCAGTGAGATTCATAAGGATATGAATCAAATATAAAACTTTTGGCCTCTTGATGGAGAGATTACAACCCAATCTTGGGGGAGATTGAAGTTAATAATGCTAAAATGTCCTATTCATGAACTCCCTAATAATATTATTATTAATAACTTTTATGCAAGGCTTTCTCTTCATGATAAAGATTTATTAGATGCTTCTTGTGTTGGATCATTCACATGTATGAAAGAATAAGCTAAATGGGATCTTCTAGACCGTATTCAAGAAAATACTGAAGCATGGGAGAATGACAATGTAAGAAAGTCAGGTATAAATTATGATTATGAATGCATAATATCTTTTATGGGAACTGATGACTTTCATGATATTAGTACTGAGTATGGTCTTGATTCCCAAAGTATTGCCAATTGTTTTAAGGCCTTTGCCTCTTATATTGAAATTCCCAAAAAGAAGTCGAACAAGTACCATGCGCCTTGTAAAGAAATTGTTAATCATGTTCCTGCTAAAACTGATGTTTGTACTGTTGATCGCATTTTTACTAAACCTTATATTGAGAAAATACCTTTTCCTTCTAAGGTAAAGGAACATTCTATTATAGCTAATGTGGTTAGCAAAAGTACAAAGAAAGTTGTTTAACTTGATGAACAAATAAATATTGAACATGTAGTAGCCATTGTGAAAGACCTTGTCACTAAAAATGTAGAAGATGGACACATTATATTTTGTCAAGATGCTTCTAATATTGTCTCTCATCCTAGTAAAGTTAGGAAAGCTAGTGTCCCTATGCTTTCTTTTACAATTGGTGATCATTGCTATTATGGTTTATGTGATATTGGTGCAAGTTCTAGTGCTATTCCTTATGATCTTTACAAAGAAATTATGCATGAAATTGGTTCTTATGAACTTGAGTACATTGATGTGGTTATTCACCTTGCTAATAAAGAAACCGTTTGTCCAATTGGTATAGTGAGAGATGTGGAAGTTCTTTGTGGTAAGATTAAATATCCTGCTGATTTTTTAGTACTTGGTTCATTAGCTAGTAAAACATGACCTATCATTTTTGGAAGACCTTTTATGAACACTTGTGGAGCTATTATAGAGTGTAAGAAGGAGAAAATCTTAAATAAGTTTGATGGAGAATATTATGAGTTTAATTTTTCCAAATTTGCTAAAGCTCCTTATGAAAATGAATTGCCTAATGAGGATTTTATAGTTGAACAACTTGCTTCTATTGATCCAGTTTTTACCTTAAACCTATTTTTGATGATTTTAAGTATGCTCATTCTGATGATAAGAATGTTTCTTGTGACAGTTATATTATTAACTTTATTCATAGTGCTACTGAAAGTTATTATGAGAGAGGGAAACAAGGTTTTATGCATCTCAAAAATATTAAGTTTCCCCGCTTTATGTTGAAAGCTTTGAAGTTACACTTATTTTGTCTTCCTATACTAGTAGCATTTTTTTCAATAATTTGTTTTCTTACAAATCTCCCTTGCATAGGAAGTGGGTTAGACTTAAATGTGTTGGATATTTTCTTCTTGATGATCTCTTTCACTTTAAATCCATATCTCCTATGAGAGCGTCATTGAAATTATCATGCCCATCTTAATGGCTATAAAGAAAGAGCTTTTGGGAGACAACCCATTTTAGTTTTCTTTCAGTTTTTGTTTCTTTAAGTCTTGGAAGTTATACCTCTGTAATAACCGCTCCTTATCCTTTTTGTTTGGTTTTGTGTCAAGATTTGCCTCTTTTGAGAAGTAGCGGAGTTCTAGGAAGTTGCTGTCTCGGAACAGATATTTGTGCTTCACTGTAAAAATTCGTGAAAAATCCCAATACGTAGGATGGAGCTGTAATTTTCTGTTCTTGTGCCCCAAGTTGTTAACCAACTTTCGTTAGTTTTTGCACGTTTTGATTTGAGCAAAAGAAGATTTTCGAATAAATCAATCTTTACCTGCTGGTCTGTTTTGACAGATTTCTGCAATTATTTGCATTTGCTTCTTAAATCGATTTCCTTTTGAATTATTTTTGGGCATCTGAAAGGGGTTTCTATAGTACCTTATGTTTTGATGGATTTTAGTTGAAATTTGAACCCAAAGGTTCTTTACCTTGCATACACTGATGTTGTTAATGAAGATTTTGTGAAGCTTTGTATGAAAGAAATTTTTAAGTATTGGAAGAGAATGATGTAAGGAGATGAAGAATGGTCAAAGGCTCAAACATTATATTTTTGGAGATTCTTATAATGAAGATTTTGATATTATTCAAATGGTGACTCCGAAAGAATTTATTAGAGACCAAACTCAGGAACCTGTAGAGTCCGTTTTCGAATAGGTAAAAGTGCTGGAAATAAAAGGTTCCAGAAAAAATTTATTTTTATATTTTTGCAGTTTTTATTCCATACGGAAGATAATGAGTCGAAAGAGGGAAGGAAACGGAGCCCGGGTGGCCCACACCACCCAATGGCGTGTGATGACTCAGAAGTGTAGGGGATCGCAACAGTCTTCGTGAGTAGTATTACCCAATTTATTGATTCGACACAAAGGGAGCCAAAGAATACTTGTAAGACTTAACAACTGAGTTGTCAATTCAGCTGCACCTGGAAATAGTTCTTACTCATAGAAGTTTATCAGTAGCAACAGTTTGTAGTAGCAACAGCAAAGCAACAAGCAGCAGTAAAACAAGAGCAATAGTAACAGTAACGATAATAGTAGTATTCAAGTGCAGTAGGCATACAGATAGATGGACGGGCGTTGCATGGATGAGTCTAAACATGTAACTTCAAGATCTAGGGCATTGCATATAAATAATAACAAGCATCCAAGTACTAAACAATCCTAGGAATGTGCTCCAAATATAGTCAGACGTGCTCGCAATGAGAACTTGCACAACATCTTCTGTCCGGCCAGCCCGTGGCAGCGGGGCCTCTAGGGAACTACTGAGAATTAAGGTGCTCCTTTTAATAGAGCACCGGAGTAAAGCATTAACACTCCATGAACATATGTGATCCTCACACCACAGCCATCCCCTCTGGTTGTCCCAATTATTGTCACTTTGGGGCCTTTGGATCCAGACAATGATATGTGTACACAACTTGCAGATAAGATCACAAACAATACTATCATAATGATTCAATAATAAGTTCATATCAGAGATCATGGCACTCGGGCCCTAGTGACAAGCATTAAGCACAACAAGTTGCAACAAAGTCAGATAGCACTAATAGAGATACTAGGCACTATGACCTAACAGATCTTATTGGATTACATGATAGAACTCATCCAATCCCTACCATTCCCAAGCCTATAGCGGGGTATTACTCACTCATGGATGAGGGAAACATCGATGGTTGAATCTAATGCGTTGGTGATGACGTTGATCCTCTCCAAATCCCCCGTCCCGGCAGGGTGCCAGAACGGAGTTTCTGGATCCGAATCTTGGTTTCTGGTGGCGGAGGCAGAGCGGAACTCTTTCTAGAAAACTATCGAACCCACCTCTGTTTGTAGGTCGAAAGGCAACTTATAGGTGCAGAGGGAGACCGAGCGGGTGCCTGGGGTGGCTGCATGCCCCCTAGGCGCGGCCAGTGGTGGGCCCGTGCCTGGTAGGGGTGTGGGCCCCCCAGGCCCCTTCTTCGTCTCGTCTTCTGGCTCCATGGGTCTTCTGGTGAAATATAATTTTTGGCATATTTTCCGGGATTTTTCCTGATAGTTGATTTTCTGCACAAAAACAAGACACCAAGGTAATTCTGCTGAAAACAGCATCAGTCCGTGTTAGTTGTATCCAAATCAAACAAGTTTAAAGGAGAAACAATAGCAAAAGTGTTCGGGAAAGTAGATACGTATTGGACGTATCAACTCCCCCCAATCTTAGCTTATTGCTTGTCCTCAAGCAATTCAGTTGAAAACTAAGTGCGATAAAAGAACTTTCACGAACACATTTGCTTCATATGATGTATATATTCTCAGCACAGGAGTAGATGCTTAAACCATTCATAGTAAGAAGTATGCAACTAAGTCTACTCAATTGTCATTGCAAGCTATGAAGAGAAACCAACTCAATAATAATAAGTAGCATTAAACATAAACATAAGAAACATTGCAATGCTCATATTAAGGTATGATAGAGTGGTATCTCGCTTGCCTTTGTTTGTAGATCACCATATGAATGCCGAAGCACCTCTAAAGTTCAAGTGAAGACTAGAGGTAAAGATATCAAAGATACAAGCATCAAAGTCATGACATAATTAACCAATTTTGTGACAAACACAAGAATGACAACTATGCTCTCAAGAAGGTGCTCATAGAATAAGTGGTGACTCAACAAGGTTGTGAAAACGGTTTTTAGAAGTTTGAAAGGCTTCCTAATTCTGAAAGGAAGATACTCGTTAGCTTTGAGCTCTCATTTCCCCTATCATAGGCATCTTCATATGGTTAAGGTGAAAGTGAGGTGCACTCTGAATCATATGCTTGACAGACTATAGACTGGAAATCCCATGTCCCTTGAGTACGAGGGACGCTCCGCATGCTACTCAACTTTTGTTACCTGTAAGTTCTTGTCATTGTAAATACATGCATATCATAGAGAACCGCCAACTGGGTACCCCTTTCACATGATACAGGAGCTATCCCGTGATCAAAATGACAAGGCAAGCATACAATGAGCATCTCAGCGATCTTTTTATTTACTATATGCATAGCTTTTTATTAAGGATGCTTCATAGAATGCTCATTATGGTGATGCTTCAAGTTTCCACCATGATTAGGCATGGCTTAGGCTAGCGTCCCAGGCGTTTCTCTAACACAATGTATAGACTCCATGAACTCACAAGCTCCCCTTTTATTTCACATCGTCGACATCCATAAACAAAAGAGCAAAGTATCAACTGGATAGGATATCCAAAAAGTGTTGAAAGCATTCCCCGTGATAGCACGGTTCTGCTGACTCCCAGCATATAATTTGCAAGCATATAACTTTCATGGACAAGTCACTATGGTTCAGGATTATTAAGTGCAAGGAATAAAGTGTGCCATCTAGTTCATGAGAGATTTACTAACTAACTTTCTCAAAATAGACAAACATTTTATTTGGAAGAAAACAAGGCATATTGAATATGCACTGAAATAGAAAACAATGCTAATAGGTAGGTGTGGTGGACACAACTGGCAATATTGGTTTTGGGGAGTTGGAAGCACGGGTAGAGCTCATACTCAGTGCAAGTGAAGGCTAGCAAAAGAGATGAAGCGACAAACGAGAGAGCAATAATTGTTATAATCATGCTTGCAACAAAACAGGACTAATTATGGCATGAAAGTGATACAAGAACTCTGAGGCAAAATAAATCATCGAGGCGTACTGACTATTGATTAGTCATATGCATGCGTGAGCATGTGCCAAGTCGATTTATATGAACAGTCAGAGGAGGATACCACAATACCATACCAAAATATGAGTAAAACAATGCAAGCAAACATTCATATGACATGCTACAAACTATTAACAAGCTGGAGCTAATCATAGACAAGCAAGAACTATTAAGCATCCATAATGACATACACCTTACACAAACAAGCTAAGCATGCTCACAATGATGAGTATATGTACAAAAATGAAACAAATAGAGTTCGTTACCAGCCTCTTACCACACCTCGAGTTGTCTTAATCTTCATTATTGCCCTTCACTTGTGTGACTTGAATAATAACATGAAACCAAAATCCACTAAGGACGGCTGAACCCTGCAAAGAACTCACAAACACCAAAGAAGAACAACAAATATTTTTGGTGTTTCTGATTTTTTAAAGAAACCAAGAAAAGGAAAAATAAGCAAAGCAAAAACAATCCAAAAACAAAAACTAAGACGCTCCAAGAACAACGTAACTTTGCATGAAACAATAAAAACGAAGTGTCTGAAAGACCTGGGATTTTTATTGAGGAAGAAGGGGATGCCTTGGGTGCCTCCAAGCTTTGACGCTTGTACCTCTTGAATATTTCTTGGGGTGACATGGGGTGGCTCCCCCCAAGCTGGAGCTTTTGTCCATTTTTCATCTCATTACATCATTCTTTCCTTACACCTAAAATTTTTCCTTCATACAAAACTACACACAATCTTCATTAGCAACATTAGTGCATTCAAAAGATAATAGACCTTTGGGTTTAGCTTTAGAAAAGCAAAAATTTCACTAAAAACACAAGATACTGTAGCAACCCCTTCAAAAAGCTTAATTTTTCAAAAAAGAACCCAAAAAGGAATGAATAAGAAGCAAATGCAAATAATGGCAGAAATCTGTCAAAACAGATTAGCAGGTAGAAACCAATTTTTTCGAAGATCTTCTGTTGCTCAAATCAAAACGTATTGAACTAAGGAAAGTTAGCTAACATACTGGGGGATTTATTCGTAAATTTTCAGCTCAATCCAACTTACAGAGACTCCTCACGAATTTTTATGGTGGAGGACAGAAATCTGTTTCAGGACAACAACTCCCCAAATCTTTCTTCCCTCTCATTAGAGGTCATTCTCGGCACAAAAAAGCAAACAAAATGGTTAAGGAGAGGTTATTACAGAAGTAATAACTTCCAAGACTGAATAAAACTATTGGTTTATCTCCCAAGAAGTACTTTTCTTTAACGCCTTTAAGTTAGGCATGACGAAGAGCAAAGATTGGAAAGGAGAAAAATAAAAGTGAGCAAGTATAACCACAGTCAAAACATTGTTTTGTTCATTAAAATCCTTTTTAACAAGTTTTATCAAGTCTTGTTACCAAAACAATCTTATATGAAACAAAACTTTGCATTCCATAAGGTGATTATGTTACCTCATACTTGATAGCAATGGTCCCAATCATAATAGTTTCAAAAATTTCTTGTGGAATGGGACAATAAATTTCTCCAACCTTGATGCTCTAAATATTTTCAATGTATTTTAGGCAATAGCTCTTAACAACCTTCTTGGGGAAATAAACAGTATGCTCTTTGTCATCAATATTGAATATTACTTTTCCTTGATTACAATTAATGACAGCATGTGCAGTATTAACAAAAGGTCTCCCAAGAATAATAGACATGTTATCATGTTCAGACATTTCAAGCACAACAAAATCAGTTAAAACCATGCAATTATGAGCAACTTGAACAGGAACATCCTCACATATACCAATAGGAATAGTAGTTGACTTATCAGCCATTTACAAACATATATGAGTTGGTATCAACTTTTCTAGCTGGAGTCTCTTGTAGAGAGAAAAAGGCATAACACTAACTCCATCTCCCAAATCACATAAAACAGTTCTAACATAATTATTCTTAATAGAGAAAGGAATAGCTGGTATACCTGGGTCACTAAGTTTCTTTGGAACCTTACCATTGAAGGAGTAATTAGAAAGCACAGTAGAAATCTCCTCATTAGGAATCTTCCTTTCATTAGAGACAATACCCTTCATATACTTTGAATAAGGAGACAATTTAATAGCATCAGTCAAAGGAATTTGCAAAAATAAAGGTTTCATCCACTCACAAAACTTATTGTAGTGTTCTTCCTCCTTTGACTTGTGTTTCTTACCTAGAAAAGGCATAGGTTTCTGCACCCAAGGTTCTCTCTCTTTACCATGTTTATTAGCAATAAAATCTTTCTTAGTGTACCTAGTGTTCTTATTGTGCTTCTCAGGTTCTTCCTCACCTTCCTACTTATTAGGAGCATCATTTTTATCATTACCATTCTCAGTTTCAGCATCAGAGACAGATATACTATTAGTATCTACAACAGGTTCAAGTGGTTCCTCAAATACCTTGTGTTTCTTTTTCTTTCTCTTACGAGGACTACCACTATTCTCACCTTGTTGAGAATCCTGCTCAATTCTTTTAGGGTATAAAGGATCTTGAGTAGCTATACCACTCCTAGTTCTTTTAGGGTATCCTTCAGGGTGTACCTTAGCAAGTTGATCAAGTTGGGTTTGAACCATTTGAAAGTGTTTACAAAGCATTTTATTATCATCATAAGTTCTTTCCACAATATCTTTCAACTCATGTATAGCTCCAGAGTTTTCCAATAAATGATTCTGAACTTGTTTATTAAAATTACCTTGTTTAACAATAAAAATGTCAAGTTCCTCTAGCATTGATCAGGAGGTTTACCATAAGGAATATCACCTTCATCAAACTGTTGGAGAGAGTGTACCTCAATAGTAGATGAGTGGGGAATTGTCTTACATAATTCTTCTATAGGAGGTAGATTCTTCACATCTTCAGCTCTAATACCTCTCTCCTTTAGACATTTTTTAGCTTCCTTCATCACTTCATCATTTAATGCAATAACACCCCACTGTTTCAGGCACAACTGGTTCAGGGATTATAGTCTCAAGTGTATTTAGCTCAGTTGAAGTCTAATCATCATAATTCTTTCTTATCTTAGCCATTAATTCTTCAGCATCTGTAGGAGTTCTTTTCCTGAATACACAATCAGCAAAGCTATCTAGGTATGTCCTAGAATCATCAGTTAGTCCATTATAATAAATATCAAGAAGCTCATTCTTAGGTAATGGACATCCAGGATGTGCATGAATCAAGGCACAGAACCTTGTCCATGACTCAGGCAATTTCTTCTTCTCCTGCTTAAAATCAAAAGTCTGCAAAACAGCATGTCTAGCACTGGGAGGAAAATATTTCTGGAAGAAAGAAGCAATCAAGCAATCAGGGCTATCAATGGAACTAGGAGGTAATCTATTAAACCAAGCCCTAGCTTCTCCTTTTAGTGAAAAAGGGAAGATCTTAGTAACAAAGTACTTGCAAATCTTAAAATCATCAGAGAATAAAGCACTCATAGTAGAAAGCTCATTCATATGAGCCACAACACTCTCATTTTCAGTCCCACAGAAAGGTTCTTTCTCAACAATATCTAAATAAGATAAATCAAGAGAGAAAACATAATCTTTATTTTTAATATCTATGGGAGAGGTGCAAACTTAGGATCAGAGGACAGTTTAGGCATAATAGTACGTCTAGCAAGGAGACTCTTAATAGCACTAGTACCATGTGTGTTTCGGCACTCTTCAACAAATTCATTAGTGAACTCAATGTAACCATCATTAATATCATAACTCTCACTAGACTCAGGTGAGCTAATAGGTGTAAAAGTGTCTTCACTAGGAGTTTTGCTATTTCCTAGACTAGCCATAGTAGAATCTAGGAAAGGACCTAATGAACCACTCACATCAAGTAGAGTAGAAGTAACATCATGACTATCAAAAGTAGTTCCAGACTCAACAGTAGTAGCTGTGTGTGTAGCATGAGTATGTGGTGGTGGTGTAACAAGCTTACCTATAACAGATGGTGAATCAATAGCAACAAAGGTGTTTAGGACTGTACCTCTTATTGTAGTGGATAGTAAAATAGGAAACTTTCCATCACGAGACTTCCCCATGATGAAAGGAGTAGCAGTGAACAATAATAGATCCAAATGAACTTACAAATAAAGCTATGCTCCTCGGCAACGGCGCCAGACAATAGTCTTGATGACCCACAAGTGTAGGGGATCGCAACAATATTCGTGGGTAGTATTACCCAATTTATTGATTCGACACAAAGGGAGCCAAACAATACTTGCAAGCCTTAAAAACTGAGTTGTCAATTCAGCTGGACCTGGAAATAGTTCTTGCTCACAGAAGTTTATTAGTAGCAACAATTTGTAGTAGCAACAGGAAAGCAACAAGCAGTAGTAAAACATGAGCAATAGTAATAGTAATGGTAACAATAGGATTCGAGTGCGGTAGGCATAGGGATAGATGTACGGGTGTTGCATGGATGAGTCTAAACATGTAACTTCAAGATCTAGGGCATTACAGATAAATAATAACAAGCATCAAAGTACTAAACAATCCTAGGCATGTGCTCCAAATATAGTCATACGTGCTCGCATTGAGAACTTGCACAACATCTTCTGTCCAGCCAGCCCATGGCAGCGGGGCCTCTAGGAAACTACTGGCAATTAAGGTGCTCCTTTTAATAGAGCACCGGACAAAAGCATTAACACTCCGTGAACACATGTGATCCTCACACCATAGCCATCCCCTCCGTTTGTCCCAATTATTGTCACTTTGGGGCCTTTGGATCCGGACAATGATATGTGTACACAACTTGCAGATAAGATCACAAACAATACTATCATAATGATTCAATAATAAGTTCATATCTGAGATCATGGAACTCGGGCCCTAGTGACAAGCATTAAGAACAACAAGTTCCAACAAAGTCAAATATCACTAATAGAGATACTAGGAACTATGCCCTAACAGATCTTATTCGATTACATGATATAACTCATCCAATACCTACCATCCCCAATCCTATTACGGGGGATTACTCACTCATGGATGAGGAAACATCGGTGGTTGATGGAGATGTGTTGGTGATGACGATGGCGATGATCCTCTCCAAATCCCCTGTCCCGGCAGGGTGTCATAACGGAGTTTTTGGATCTGAAACTTTGTTTCTGGTGGCGGCGGCAGAGCGGAACTCTTTCTGGAAAACTATCAAACCCCCCTATGTTTTTAGGTCGAAAGACAACTTATACGCGCATAGGGAGACCGAGGGGGTGCCTAGGGTGGATGCACCCCCCTAGGCGCGGCCAGTGGAGGGCCCGCACCTGGCAGGGGTGTGGCCCCCCAGGACCCTTCTCCGTCTCATCTTCTGGATCCGTGGGTCTTCTGGTGAAATATAATTTTTGGCATATTCTCCGGGATTTTTCCTGATAGTTGATTTTCTGCACAAAACAAGACACTAAGGTAATTCTGCTGAAAACAGCGTCAGTCTGTGTTAGTTGTATCCAAATCACATAAGTTTAGAGGAGAAACACTAGCAAAAGTGTTCGAAAAAGTAGATACGTTTTGGACGTATCAGTGCGGGCCCCACCTTGCCACGCCACCAGGGGGTGTGACCATCCCAAAGCCCATCTCCGTCCCGTTTTCACCCAGTACATTCCTTATGTCATAAAAACCGTAATATATAATCACCCGGACCCCCGAGGTCCGTATATCGTGTTCTCGTCGTGTTTTTGTTTTGATCTATTTCTGTCAGGAACTATTCTCAAGTTTAGAGGCACAATGGTCTCCTCCAACGAGAAGGGAAAGAAGCCCACGAAATATGATCTTCAAGACCCCAAGTAGGAGGAGGAGATCTTGGTTGAGGATGAAAAAGAAGTGGAGGAAGACAAGATTCCACGCACCCGCGCCCCCGTTGCGGGCATTGGAGTGGTGGAAAACCGTATCAAGCTCAAGAGGACGGCACAGATGTCTACAGGAGGAAAAGTTCTGCGTCTTTTCTTGTCTCCATGGTCACTTCCTCAACGCACCAAGAACACCTTCCATACTCTTATACATGAGAATCAATTTCAAAAGTTTCCCAAATGGAAGTTGCCCTCTAGTTGTGATATGCCTCATTCTAACCATGTAGGGAAAGAACACTCTAATAAGGAAGAGTGGGGAAAGAATCACAAGGACCGGGATTCTTGGTTTGACATGACCATGAACCACATTGAGCATAATTCAGAGCTGATTCGTACTCTAGCCTTTGAGATTGAGGATGTGAGGAAGTTGATTGAAAAGCTTATCGAGAGAATACCACCACCACCGATGGAGTAATTCATCATCAGGTTTTGGCATCCCCTTGGTTTGTTCCAAGCTTGGGGGAGTGCCGCGGTATCACATCATCATCTTTCATCTTTTTACCCTTTTAGTAGAGTCATATCATGAATAGAGAAGTTATCATATAGGATGGTTTGCATTGTGGAAGTATCTCTCCTCTAGTTGGTTATCTATGTATCCCTTGGTGTGAGTCCCTTTATGGAATATTAATGAGAAGTAGCATCATTTACTTTTTGCACATCTTATTTTAGTTTGCAACTTCTGTTATATGATTGATATTGTTTATTAGTATTGGTATCACTTTGGGAGCATCAAGTAAATTTAAATTGGTTTTGGAAAACCTAGCTCTGGTCAGTAGCAATACTTTTTGAGGTTTGGAGGGAAAATAGAAAAGCGCTTACAGGTATTTTTATTATTTTCTTTCTTTCTTGATTGGCTCATAAGCTTAATATTCTTTAGTTAAGATCTTTTGTGTTTTCAAGGAAGATTGCATGTTTGTTTCTATCACTTGTATGTTTGCTTGTTTCCTTCAACTCTTATGCTTGCTTCCCAGCCTTGCTAGCCAAAAACCTATACCGAGAGGGAATTCTTCTCGTGCATTCAATCCTTAAACTTAAACCTATGCCATTTGTGTCCACCATATCTACCTATTAGCATCATTGCTATTCCAAGTAAATTCTCGAGTTTCATGTATCTTTCAAATTAAAAATTCTTTTGTTATGTGAAAACTAGTTAGTAAAGATCCCATGAACTTGATGGCACAACTTATTTTCCTGCCCTTAATAAACTTGAACCATTGTGTCATCTATGTTGTATATGCTTGCACTTATAAGTTGGGAATTAGAAGAACCGTGCTGTCACGGGGAACACTTTCAACACCTGTAAATAGCTACCCAATTGATATCATGATCTTTTGTTTATGGATGTCGGCGGTGTGAAATAAAAGGGGAGATTGTAAGTCCATGGAGTTATGTATATGTGTTAGAGAAACTCCTGGGCCTCTAGCCTAAGCCATGCCTAATCATGGTGGAAACTTGCAGCATCACCATAGTGAGCAATCTATGAAGCATGCTCAGAAAAAAATATAGAAGAAAAAAATATGCACCATTCTCATGGTAAATAAAGGAACGCTGAGATGCTCATTATCTGTTGCCTTGTCATTTTGATATAGGATAGCTCCTGTGTCATGGGACAAGGGGTACCCTGTTGGCGGTTCTCTATGATACACATATACTTACAATGACAAGAATTTACCGGTAACTAAAGTTGAGTAGCATGAGGAACGACCCTCGTACTCAAGGGACATGAGATTGCCAACTTATGATTTGTCAAGCATATACTCCATAGCTTTTCACTTTAACCTTAATCACCTCAAGATGCTTATGATAGGGGCAATGAGAGCTCAAAGCTAGTAAGTACCCTAATATTTTGGAAGCTCTTTATGAAAGTTGAAATCCCTGCTTCCCTCCATGAAGGGCCTTGCTTTTACTTCTAAGTTGAGTCTGTAAACCTATTCCTTTTTATCTCCAATAGGCATTTGAGTTGTTGTGATTCAATCATTCATATGATGATTTATTCAATCATGTTTCTTATCTCCCTTTTTTGCACATTGCTCCTATCTGAATGAATAGTACTTTGAAAGCTATCATTTTGAAAAGCCCTTTATGTTTGAGAAAAAGGACTCATGTTATAAACTTCATTACAAAAGCTCTTCTTGAAAACTAAGTATGATTTGTTAACTATTCTCTGACCAAGAACAAAGTTTTTCATTACCAATTATGATTTGTCTTTATGTATCTTTATTGTGACTACCATACTTGTTGCCAGTTAAGTTATATAATGGTGAGTTGTTTTCTATTATGATCTGTGTATTGGTAAATGTGATGATTCTTGTCCGTATTCTTTTTATCGACAATTCACTCCATAAACCTGTGGTCATGTTTACTGGGCTCAGTTTTTGCTTGGGGACAAGCGAGCTCTAAGCTTCGGGGAGTTGATACGTCCATTTTGCATCACTATTTTATATCATAATTTACCGTTATATATTGATATATTTCATATTAAGATGTGATACTTATGTTATTTCATGTATTTTTGCATGTTGGATGACTTTTGGAGGATGAACTGCCGAAGTCAGGATTCTGATGGAAAAAGCGGTGTCCAAATGCAATATTGGCGAAGATTGAAAAATTCTAGAAAATATATGGAAAATCGTATTTTCTAGAAGACGAATGAAGCTAGAAGGGGAGGAAAAGATGCTCCCCAGGGGGCCCACACCACCCCCTGGCGCGGCCCCCCTGGGCCGCGCCACCAGGTGGTATGGCAACCCTGTCCCACCTCCTGCATCTCCCTTTCGCCTATAACTTCCTCTCGAAACCCTAATAATCGGGGAGCGACCACAAAAATATTTTGTCTCCTCTGCGGGGCGGAAACTACAGAGAGAGAAAGAGATCTCTCGTAGGAAGATTTCTGCCGGCGAAATTCCTTCCTGGAGAAGGGGGGATCATCGCCATCAACACCATCATCAAGATAGACTTCATTGGGATCATCATCATCATCCTCACCACCATCTCCACCAGCACTCTCATCACCACTCCTTCCCGCTGTAACAATTGGGTTGAATCTTGCATAGTTCTTAGGGGAAACTTTCCCAGTGTTGACTACTTTTATAGTTGATGCTTGTGAGTGGAACCATTGAATTATTGTTTATGTTCAGATTGTTATTCAGCATTATATCATCTCTGATCTTGATCCATATGATGTCTCGTGAGTAGTTCGTTTAGTTCTTGAGGACATGGGAGAAGTCATGTTGTTAGTAGTGGAATTGTGTTGAAGTAATATTCGATGGTTTGATATTTAAGTTGTGGTGCTATTCTTCTAGTGGTGTCATGTGAACGTCGACTACATGATACTTCACCATTTATTGGCCTAGGGGAATGAATTGTGTTTTTGTCTACTAATTGTGGGGTTGCCGGAGTGACAGAAACCTGAACCCCCGTTAGGTAACCTTTGCACAAGGGAGTGTAGGATCTCAGAGTTTAATGTTGTGGTTAGGTTTTTATCTTAATTACTTTCTTGTAGTTGTGGATTCTTGCAAGGGGTTTAATCACAAGTATGTATTAGTCGAAGTAAGGTCGGTACATTAGCATAGGTTCACCCACACAACACTTATCCAACGAAAGAAGATTAATCAACTATATGAAGCGAAAGAACTTGACAGTATTCCCATGTGTCCTCGAGAACGTTTGGTCCTCGTAAGTAATACAACCGTCTTGTCCTTTCCTAAGAAAGGATTGGGCCACTTGCAGAAATTATTACTGTGTTTATTTACTTGCACTTTATTTCTTTAGTTTATCAAAAACCCCTAAAAATCCGTTTGCTAAGTATCTACAGAGAATTCCTGATCCAAACCACTAGTCAACACCTTCTGCTCTTTGTTGGGATCGACACTCCTATTTATCGAAAGTACTATGATACACCCCCTATACTTGTGGGTCATCACACACCCCAAGTTGCACCGGATGCCGGAATGCCGGACGACGTGAGCCATAGCCTTCTTGGTCTTCTGCTGCTTGAGCAGATTCTTATACTCCGTTTCCATGGCTTTAGCTGCCTCGATCAATTTTTGCGCTCTGGCCAGATCTCTATCTAGCTTTGCGCCTTGCTCCGCGATGCTCTATGCCTCCTCTAGGAGCTGCTAGTGCTTCTCATCAAGCTCGACGACGATCCAGATATCGGACATAGTCTTGGGTTCGACAAGTAGGTTGCCATACATCACTCTATCTGCAGGAGTAACATGGCCATTTTTGTCCGCTTACATAGATGGTGGTGGTGGACGATTTTCTTGATTGGCAGTGATGGGTCCTATGGCAAGTTCCTGCCGCTATTCCGTGTGGATAGCCGGAAGAGGCATGGCTCTTGCCGGATCCGAGGGATCAACAACATTCTTGGCTGCTACTTTTCTGTCATCGCCCTCCTTCGGCAGATCCGCTCCTTTTTGCTGATCTTCTTCAATCATGCTCCTGATGGCGACCAGTACCTGATGGAAAGTGACGGCCTGTTTGGCGCGCTCCTTGTAGCACCTCGGTAAAACCACTACTAGAAAATTGCTTGTTGTTTTATTTTTGTGCATTATCATAATATTATGTTCATGTCGTCATGCCACATTGCATTTGAGAATCATATTAAATCTTGATTTTGTTTTGTCTTGCTTGTGTTGTTGCTATCACAAATACTCTCTCCATCTTTTTTGAAAGGAATGCGGTAGGGAAAGCCCCTACAGCGAGTTTATTTGTGAAATAATAAGAACCCAAATCTGGATCCATGAGGACTTGAACCTGGGTGGCTGGGATGTACATCCACTTCCCTAACCAAGTGAGCTAGGCTCACTTCTTTACTCTCTCCATCTTTGTATCCCTATTTTGTTCCTATGCAAACAAGGATCATTGGTATGGTCCAATATTTTATTTTTTTTACCGTGAAACCGTTGGGGAGCCCCTATGGTATAATTTTATATTAATAAAGAATAAGAAGGCCTCAGCCCAAAAGTCTTGAGAATATAATTATATGGGCTACTATAAACTAGACTAGATTAAAGCGAGTTACATATTTACAAACAGGCAGTTGTAAGTTTAAAAGGATTCAAGCAAAGAAGATAGTGTGGCTTTGTGTGCACGGTCTCAACCCTGTGCGTGAGTAGCTCTAGATTGTATTTAAACACAGCCTTTGAAGCGTTGAAATAAATTTGTTTTCCTTCGAAGATTAGACTGTTTCTACACTTCCAAATTCCCCATAAAGCACAGGTCACTACCTCCATGAATTCTGGGCCTTGAAAAGTTTGTCTAGCATGTTCGAACATCTCTAAAATGCTTGTCGCTGAAATCCAATCAATACTCATACTTCTCCAAACTCTATCAACAAAGAGACAACTGAAAAATAAATGATCTCTGGTTTATCTTCCCAAATTTCCACAAATAGCACAATTGAGTCGATACACCACGTGCCAATTTATCCTTCCCATTATATCTCTATTGATTAGACGGTCGACTAGTAAAAGCCATACAAAAACTTTTTGTTTGTTAAGGAATCTTCTCGTCCATAATTTCTTGAAAATTGGTGATACTTGATCGAGAAAACGTGAATTTGTAAAAGCCCTTTGAAGAGTACATTCAATTTTGCGTAAAGAAAGGACAGACATATTTTTATTGTCTTGCCTGTGAGTTGATACTCAGTGGTTGCAAAATCTATATGACCTGCTCCAACCCATCAAAAGAATGTGGTGAAATAGGGATTGCCAAGTGCTCCGCCATCAGGTGTGTGTATGTATAGGACAACATTTACTTCACAGATATATCTGAATCTATGACAAAAGAGTATAACCTTGGAAATTCTGAATCTAGTAAGTCACCATGCCAAGCATCGTTCCAAAATAAAATTGAATTTCCTTTACCAGGTACCGGAGAGGATATACTACAGAATGTTGTGAACAGTTTACACAAATTCTGCCACCAGAATGAGTCGACCAGACTAACTATGTGAGGAACAACATTTTGATAATAAGCCTGCCAAACCATACTGACCCATGGAATGTCACGGTTATTGCAGAAGTTAAACAAGTGCTTCATTAGTAGGGCATCATTTTGTATCTCTAAGTTAATGACACCTAAACCACCTTTGTATTTTGGCTTGCACACTAGCTCCCAAGCTGCCAAGGAATTGTGATATTCTCTGTCTTTTTTCCCATAGACAATGTTGTCTAGCATGATTCACCACTTTCACCATAGTCTTATTAAGCTTGAGCATATATATGTAGAAAGTTGGTAGTGAGGAGAGTATAGAGTTAACAAACGTGAGCCTAAACGAGAACATGCATTTAGCCTTCTTTGAACACTGTCGGCAAGAGGCACTAAGTCCATGACTTTCGGCCTAGTTGTCCCCAATGGAAATCCCAAGTAAGTGAATGTCATCTTGCCAACTGAGCAGTCAAAAAATTCAGCCAAGCAAGTAGCATAGCAGCTATCAATGTTAATTGGCACAAAGCATGATTTTTGAAAATTCACTTTCAATCCCGTGGCTTGTTGGAAAGCGAGGAGAGTTGCTTTAAGTACTTGCAAATGCTCGAAGCTAGCTTCCATGACCAAAGTGTATCATTGCACTATCGGATAATCTTGTCCTTTGAAAATTATAGGTGCCACTACTTTCCCTTGATGAGTAAGGTCATTCACCATATCTTGGAGAAGTTCAGCCCCTTCTACAAATAACAATGGCGAGAGAGGATCCCCTTGACATACACCCCTTTTGCAGAAAAACTCTTTACCATGAACTCCATTAAGAAGTACTTTTGAAGTTGCCGAGGAGAGAATATTGTCCATCCATGGCCTGGTGCTCAATCGTGTCAAACAGTTTCTCGAAATCCAATTTAAAGATTATGGTACCCTTCTGTGAATGTTTGCAATAATAAAGGTATTCAAATGACCATACAAGGCAGTCTTGAATTGTGCGTGTTTTGATGAAACCGTATTGGTTTTCGTCCACCAACTCAAGAATGATGGCTTGGAGATGGTTGTATAGAAGTTAAGTGAGCTGTTTGAGAGCTGAATTAAGGAGTGAGAATGACCGAAAATCATTGGGAGTTTCAGGCGAAGCTTTCTTCAGGATCAAAGTGATCATAGAATCATTGATACCCTTCAAAGAGATGTTATGCTCACAGTGTTGGAGATATGCCCAAGAGGTAATAATAAAATGGTTATTATTATATCTTTATGTTTATGATAAATGTTTACATCCCATGCTATAATTGTATTATGCAGAAAGATTAATACTTGTGTGTTTTGTAAACATAAAAGAGTCCCTAGTAAGCCTCATGTTGAACTAGCTGGTTGATTAATACATGATCATGGTTTCCTGATCATGGACATAAGATGTTATTAATAACAAGATCATGTCATTGAGAGAATGATATGATGGACACACTCCTATAGTAAGCGTAGCGTAAGATCAAGTCATTTAGAATTTGTTTGCTACAAGCTTTCAAATACATAGTAACCTAATCTTTCGACCCTGACATTATGTTAATCACCATAACCAGATGAATACTTTGATGAAATCAAACACCACTTCCATAATGTGACACAACAGTGACCCTACGACACAAAATTTATTACAACAAGCTCATAAGTGAGCAGAGAACCAAATTATTACAAGAAGAGGTCACTAACCACAAACGTCAAACAACGGAAGGCAAATTATGCTATTAAGTATATCAAACTTAACGAATGGCCTAAGAGGCCTGAAGCATAACGATGACGTCCCAGCCAATAGATTCCAGGCTGCCGGCCGGGAACCCCAAGCTACTCGTCGATGTTGATGTAGTACGGAGCTCGTCTTCAGGTGAACACTTACTCTACCAAAAGTATCAACAAAGCAAGGGTGAGTTCAAGGTGTACTCCGCAAGACTTATGGCTGGTGGAGTTGTTTTGCATAAAGCCACTTTTGTTTATAAAACAAGAGAGAGAAGAAGCTCGTCTATTCAGAGTATTTTAAGAGGGGGTAAGGGAGCAACATCTCCGAAAATATTGATCATCATCTTTTGATATCCACTGAATCATCATCATCTACCAACTAGGATCACCCCCTCGTACCCATGAGGAAGCATCCTTAACAAACATTAGTTGCCATGTTTTACGATTAGGTTCATGTTCTCTATGATCTCCCATCCGTTCCCAAGTCGTCCATAACCGTGGACACGGCTTTCCGAAAGATTATTACCCTGCAGGGATGTACAACTTTACCCACACGTACCAACCGACTCTTAATGCCACTTGACACACTTCCTTGGTGTGCTGACAGAGGGTGTGGTTGGACACGACCTTTACCTTGCTTTTGCCGAGACCATGAGTCACGCAATAAGTATGGTTCCGCCGTAACGGGTCAAATCCCGAAGCCGGTACTTAAAGATGTGAGGCGAGGTTGGTTTACCAGGGGCTCCATCGACCCCAAGCAACCCGGTCCACGCTTCCCTACCTGTATGAATGCACCTCCTTCACCTCCTTCTTTTGAAAACGTTTTCAATGCGTATGTCGAATGGAACGCCCGAACTATGTGACTCATGGAATCTACTAGGCAAGTTAGTCAATCATAGGGTCCCATTTACCCCGTGTGGTTGTACGCTCGTCTTGGTTCAAGAGGTAAGAACCTAGGGTCCTAGGGGCGGCGAGCATGGGACTAGAAAAACCACATCCCACTGTGGCCTCCTATACAAGCCTTAGCATGTTTAATCTCATATCACTAATGTCATCTTATCACGTTCTCCTGTCATACTAGATTCTCTGCATCTGATACATCATATGGATGAACCAGACTCAACAACTAAGCATGGCTAAGCAAGACATAGACAAAAGCTCTAGCATTGCACACAAGCCCAACCTAGTTATGCTAGGAGTAGTGGATCAGGTAATATAAGCTCAAAGGGAGTATGCAATAGATAGGATACTCTATCTCTCGATAAAAGACCACAGTAGAATCGTATGCATCATGGCAAGAATTGAAATGCTTTCGAAATCATAGGTTATATCATGGTGGGGCTATGCTTGCCTTTGCCAGTTGATAATCGATAAGCAGATCTTCGGGAGCCTTGTACTTGACTTGTTTACAGTTGGTCAAGTGTTTTGAAAGAACCAAAACATAGGAAAGAGAGGGAAACAATCAACACATGGCATCAATGCAATGCTCGAGCAAGAATTATGATATGACAAGTTCAATTGTATTGAAAAGTAACCCTAAGACATTCTTGACATTTTAAGCGGGGTTCCGAGGGGTGCAAACCCTAACTCGGGGAAACTCCGGATGTATATGAGAGGGGTTACTATGTTCTACTAATTAAACTTGTCATTAAAGTTGTTGAACAATGAATGATTATAGCTTACATACATAGCTCTCATTTTTCTGAACATTTTGATATAATATTTGTAGTTTTCTGATTTAAAATGAATTAGTTATGAATTTCTCCATTTTTAATTCATTTTAAATCATTTTTAGAATATTACAACACATTTTTGGATTATTTAAATTATTTTCCAAGTTGGGCCCACATGTCATAAGTTTAATCTTTTCAGAAAACATTTTCCAAAATTATTAAAATCCTGACAAGGGTGGCCCACAGGGGTATTTATTAATTCCAGAAATGAATTTACAAAACATTAAAATAAAGCAAAAAGGATTATGACCTCATGCTGATGTCAGCATGACGTCGGCAATGGAGGTGCTCTCAGATCGAGCAAGCCCCCATCGATCTGCTGCACACGAGGCCTCGTGGGTGGTATGGTTGGAAAGAGGAGGCTGAGCTGGGTCGGCTAGAGGTAACGCCACCCTCGAATGGTCGCCAGAACAGTGTTCTCGACGAGCATCTACGGCGGCGCTCGGTGGCGCACGGCGGGAGGACGAACCAGGAAGCAAGGGGAGTAGAGGAGGGGTCTGGCGTGACTAGCGGCTCACCACGGACACGATGGAGGGATCGGGAAGGCTCGGGGAGGCTGGGCGGCGCTGGAATCGATGATGAACACGACGGACGGAGTCAGGGAAGGCACGGTCAATGGCGACGTTTCGCAGTGCCCCTGCTCGATTCCTTCGAGGGGAAGCATCAGCGTGATGAGGCGAGGCCGATAGTGGTATCAAATAGCGAAGGGGTGGTCGGAGATGGCGGGGCTCGCCGCCATTTTAAGCTAGGGTTCCAGCGGGTTTGGGGAAAAACTACAGAGAGAACGAGAGGAAGAGAGAAGGGTATGGGGAGAGAGAGTGGATCACGGCCGATCTCGTGGCATCCTTATCATCGCGAGGCGACCATAGCGGCAAGGAATCACATGAAGACGAAGTCAAGACGCGAGATGAATGAGCTTGCCAGGGAGGAGGAAGACGACAATGAAGGGTATTCGCCTAGGCCGCTTGGGCTGGATGGCTCATGCCACATGAGCGATGTATGAATGAGGAAAGGTAGTCAATGCCTGCTAGGAGGTTGCTCTGTTTTATTTGCAGAAATGTTTTCCTTTTTCTGATTTCACTTTTGTTTTTGTATTTCCATATAGAAATCTGTTTTGACTAATTTCAAAATACTAGAGGCTTTATAAAAGGTTAGAAAATATTGAGGGGGCCCTTTATTCAGATTGGGATCCACAATTTTGGTTACTTTCAAAATTCAAAATCATTTAGAATGTGTTTTCAAATAGAGGGAGAGGTTAGGGTTTAGGGTTTTGATTTGTTTTCTTTGCATGCATTTTTATTAGATGGTGATCATGATGCACAATCAAACCCTAAATAATATTTATCTAAAATTGGGGTGTTACGGCTCTATCCCCCTTATGAGAATCTCGAACCGAGATTCCAAAGGTAGGAAGAGAGACAGAGAGAAAGAAACAAGGCCACTCTAAGGATAAGAGGGAAACACACTAAACAACACACGGAGTATCTCATGGTCAACTCATTGATGGAGTGTTTAGAAACAACTCTAAGATGACAAACATGAAATATATCAAGGTAACAGAGGAAACAAGAGGAGAAGGTTTCAAGTTGTTAGATAGGTGGTCTTCATAAGGGTTGAGACCATGGAACTTACATAAGAGTTTTGAAGCTTCTAAGAAAGAAGGCTTCCAACAGAAAGAACATGACCACAGACTTCGATATAAACCTCTACTAAATGGCTTAAGTAGAGATTTTAGGTTGCAGAGATATGGATCAACAAAACCAAGTTGTTGAACTACTTTTGACACAAAAGGGTCACTCTTTCATCCAATAGAAGGCTTAAGACAGAAAGGTGTTTTGGTGGGGAGGACTCATAAGAGTCACAAGGGACATGTAACAAGAGAAACTACGGATTACCAAAATCATGGTCCCTCTTAGAACATGACTGGGAAAACGAAGGAAACTCTTTATTCATCCAGGTTTATCAAAATCGTTGCCAAGATCATGATATTACTTTACACCACTATATGGATAGTTAAGAAGATTCCTAATGACAAGAGAAGAAAGAAACTTCATTCTCAGACTTCAAGTACTTGGCACAACAACGATTGCCAACATAAAAGGGTATGGAGGATCGACCGAGAGACATTTAGCAACACTACTTTAAATGTTCTCCCTGATATTCGAGAAATCAAACATCAAGTAAAGATCGGACTTCGGGGACAAAGGAAACCATAAGCACAACTCCTATAATGAATTATACAATAAGCCTCATGAAGAGTGGTTGTTACTGCTGATTCAAGAGAATATAACAATAGGTCTTTCTGGCTAAGTGTGTCAACCATTACATCAATCTTGCCAGATTTACTAAGAGACCTATGTCAAAACCTTGAGGAACACCAACCATCATTGCTGCTTGAGATTCAGCTTTGGTTAGGTGGGATGATATTTCAGACTCAGCATGTCCGAATAGAAAGTTTGCAACATTTACCGCAAAGGTAAAGTTACTAGATTCTCAAGACAGGGATTACAATGTCAAGCTCCGAAAGACGAGCTAGATTGCTAGACCTATGCATTAGCAACTTGTTGGAAGACAACTGCACACACATAAAGTACTAACAATAAATGACACATGTATCCTTAAGGAAAGGAAGATAACTCCAGTCGAATCCGCGTCGACATCTTTCAACAATTGCACATGAACCAGAGAAGGTTACTTCTAACATCCAGAACACATACTTCGAGATAACACGAAGATGGTTATCAAAAGTTTCCAACATTAATGCCAATTGTTCCATATGAATCTTGTCTAGCATGGAGAAGATAAGAATGTCATCGATGGGATCAACAACAAAGTTATCAAGGCACTGCAATAAGGTGAACTCGTATGTTGTATGAACAAGGCAGAAGTATTGGTTAGACAAAAGGACATGAAGATGTATCCCAGTGAAGCATCACCAGAAGAAACATTATAAAGATAATCCTTGGAACTAAGTTTGGTTTGACGATAACCCAAATCAAATCAAAGATAGGGGAAGATCAAAAATCCTCAAAGGAGATACTATATTTCTTCAGCACGATCAAAACTAGACATCCCTTTAAGTATGAACACAGTCAGATAGAACTTTTGTCTTACAACTCTCCAAGTTGTTGTTTAAGCTCAACCAACTAGTTCAGGGGTATCTAGTACGGATCCTTGGAGAACGGAGGAGTTCAGAGAACTTGCTTGCTCAAGAACTTGACAACACTGTCATGTGGCAACATGGCGATACTTCTAGTAGACATCTAGAATATCACGAACCACCAATATGTCACTTAGTTTGAGAGGAAACTTGCTTTGTAAGGCAAGCAGACATAGTTTCAGAGCTTCGGCACAAGCCTAACTCTTTGACCGAAGAGAGTGTACCAGAGTAACGGACTTGGTAGCACAATCATCCTTTGCTTAGTGACGGGGTTAACCGATCACGCTAAGAATGACACAAATGTCCTTAGAGTTCAAAACAATTATAATTGCTAAGAATCTCAGATGGCCACATTATTACACACGCGCATCACTCACGAGCGCGAAAGCTCGAGGAAGGGTGGGTAAATATGTGTAAGAGCATTACTGCATTAAGGGGTCATGAAACTCAGCACGACCTCGTAGTATAAAAGAGTGTGATACTTTGAGGTAGAACAGATAGAAGCCATTTAATGCCTTTTGATCTGCGAACTACAACACTTTGACCTGGTCCTAGATATGAAGAGGTACTGGAGTTTGTTTCTCCTGACATCCCAAAATGGTTTGTCATGACGGACCACAAGAGTATCTTACATCGAAAGACACCAATGCAAGTTACTACTTGGCTACCAACTGGTAGACAAAGGTCAGAAAACAACAAGGGGAGAAGAACATGCTCAGGATAGAATCCCGAGATGTGGATGCATAAGTCAACAACCTTCCAAAAACCAATGCAAAGAAAGGTAAAGTGTGGCAGAGTCACGAGTATATATGCGAGACTCTCGAGGAGTACTCTTGTCGTGACCTATTTGGTTCCATTAAAGAACATCTGCCATAGAATGTGGTAGGGAAAGTCCTTAATTGTCACAATTCAATCGCGACAATAACCACAAGCTTGAAGGCTAGAATTGTAATACCAGCCATCCCGAGGTAATGTGTGAACATTAACGACAGGGTTCAAAGGAATGGATCTTGGGTTAAAGATCAGCTTCATGTACAAGATTCACAACACCAGAATCCAGCACAATCCAGGATCTTAGGTTCAAGTCCAAGGGTGACATAGCGTACACTCCAAGGTAGTAATGAAAAGGTAGCTTCCAAGAGAAGAGACGACTTCTGAAGTACCCAAACAAATGAAAAGGTGGAACACGAGGCGAAAGGAAACCTCGAAGCCTAGAATAGAACTTTATGGATCCTACAATATAATATTGTGGGTCCAAAAGACAGAGAGATCATGATGGAAAGGAATCTCTCAACAAACAAAAGAAAAGGGGAACAAGGAATTCACAACACACACAACTCTAGAGAACTCAACACTGGGTCAACTGGCTGAGAAACGACATGCCAATAAGGCACCTAAGTTTTGAAAGATTAGAAGAGATATCAAAACTTTTCCAAAATCAACACCAGATAAGATAACCCAGAGTTAGAGCAAAACTAGATAAGGAGTAAAAGAAGCATACTAGAATTTTCGCAAATACTTTTTATCTTTAAAATAGTTTTCATAAGCACTAGACTCAACATCGACCAATAGCAAGGTTTTCCTATGGTTGGTACTGCTATGATACCAAGAACTGTGACACCCCCAGGATCAGGGCTAAACAAATCCCAGACCTCCGTCTGACATAAGCTTAACCTTGAGCTCGAGAATATCCAGTGAAGAATCGGTAACACAACAGTGACCCAACAACACAAAATTTATTACAGCAAGCTTATAACTGAGCAGAGACCCAAATTATTACAAGAAGAGGTCACTGACCACAAACGTCAAACAACGGAAGGCAAATTATGCTATTAAGTATAGCAAACTTAACGAATGACCTAAGAGTCCTGAAGCATAACGATGACGTCCCAGCCCATAGATTCCAGGATGCCGACCGGGAACCCCAAGCTACTCGTCGATGTCGATGTAGTACGGAACTCGTCTTCGGGTGAACACTTACTCTACCAAAAGTATCAACAAACCAAGGGTGAGTACAGGGTGTACTCCGCATGACTTATGGCTGGTGGAGTTGTTTTGCATAAAGCCACTTTTGTTTATAAAACAAGAGAGAGAAGAAGCTCGTCTATTCAGAGTATTTTAAGAGGGGGTAAGGGAGCAACATCTCTGAAAATATTGATCATCATCTTTTGATATCCACCTAATCATCATCATCTACCAACTAGGATCACCCCCCCGTACCCATGAGGAAGCATCCTTAACAAACATTAGTTGCCAAGTTTTATGATTAGGTTCATGTTCTCTATGATCTCCCATCCGTTCCCAAGTCGTCCATAACCGTGGACACGACTTTCCGAAAGATTATTACCCTGCAGGGGTTTACAAATTTACCCACACGTACCAACCAACTCTTAATGCCACTTGACACACTTCCTTGGTGTGCTGACAGAGGGTGTGGTTGGACACGACCTTTACCTTGCTTTCACCGAGACCATGAGTCACGCAATAAGTATGGTTCTGCCGTAACGGGTCAAATCCCGAAGCCGGTACTTAAAGATGTGAGGCGAGGTTGGTTTACTAGGGGCTCCATCGACCCCAAGCAACCCGGTCCACGCTTCCCTACCTGTATGAATGCACCTCCTTCACCTCCTTCTTTTGAAAATGTTTTCAATGGGTATGTCGAATGGAACGCCCGAACTATGTGACTCATGGAATCTACTAGGAAAGTTAGTCAATCATGGGGTCCCCATTTACCCCGTGTGGTTGTACGCTCGTCTTGGTTCAAGAGGTAAGAACCTAGGGTTCTAGGGGTGGCGAGCATGGGACTAGAAAAACCACATCCCACCGTGGCCTCCTATACAAGCCTTAGCATGTGTAATCTCATATCACCGATCTCATCTTATCACGTTCTCCTGTCATACTAGATTCTCTGCATCTAATACATCATCTGTATGAACCAGACTCAACAGCTAAGCATGGCTAAGCAAGACATAGATAAAACCTCTAGCATTGCACACAAGCCAAACCTAGTTATGCTATGAGCAGTGGATCAGGTAATATAAGCTCAAAGGAAGTATGCAATATATAGGATACTTTATCTATCGATAAAATACCACAGTAGAATCGTATGCATCATGGAAAGAATTGAAATGCTTTTGAAATCATAGGGTTATATCATGGTGGGGCTATGCTTGCCTTTGCCAATTGATAACCGATAAGCAGATCTTCGGGAACCTTGTACTTGACTTGTTTACAGTTGGTCAAATATTATTTGTCGGTCTTCAATCTTCGATGGTGTTGACCTCGGGCTTCGATCTTGATCTTGATCTCGTATTCTACCGGAAAGAACCAAAACACCGGAAAGAGAGGGAAACAATCAACACATGGCATCGATGCAATGCTCAAGCAAGAATGATGATATGACAAGTTGAATTGTATTGAAAAGTAACCCTAAGACATGCTCGACAGTTTAATTGGGGTTCCGAGGGGTGCAAACCCTAACTCGGGGAAACTCCAGATGTATATGAGAGGGGTTACTATGTTCTTCTAATTAAACTTGTCATTAAAGTTGTTGAACAATGCATGATTATAGCTTAAATAGATTACCCTCATTTTTCTGAACATTTTGATATATTATTTGTATTTTTCTGATTTAAAATGAATTAGTTATGAATTTCTCCATTTTTAATTTATTTTAAATCATTTTTAGAATATTACAAAACAGTTTTGGATTATTTAAATTATTTTCCAAGTTGGGCCCACATGTCATAAGTTTAATCTTTTTAGAAAACATTTTCCAAAATTATTAAAATCCTGACAGGGGTGGCCCACAGGGGTATTTATTAATTCCAGAAATGAATTTATAAAACATTTAAATAAAGCAAAAAGGATTATGACATCAGCATGACGTCAGCAATGGAGGTTCTCTCAGATCGAGCAAGCCCCCATCGATCTACTGCACACAGGGCCTCGTGGGTGGTATGGTTGGAAAGAGGAGGCTGAGCTGGGTTGGCTAGAGGTAACGCCGCCGTCAAATGGTCGCCGAAATAGTGTTCCCGACGAGCATCTGCGGCGGCGCTCGGTGGCGCATGTAACACCCTCAGAATCGACCCTATGCAAGTCTCAGCGATTTCCGCCAAACCCGCATAGAAACCATTCAAAGGTGCCCACCAGGCACTTTCGTGCGGGTGGAAAACGAACTAATACCATTACACAATAGTCCACGATGAAACCCACAGAACAGATATATACAACACTGACTCAAAGATTCAAGAACACAGATATACAATACAAAGATCCAAATCACCTTTAAAACGATACAGCGTCCGAGTACGGACAAGATGCAAATTGAGCTAAGAGCCCTGAAGAATAACCAAGGCCCATAACTCCCGCCAAGCCGTAAGGGTAACCTCGCTAACGACGCCGATCTCAAAACCCGCTTAAACAAAAGGCGCCACAAAGGGCAAAGGAAAAAAGAGCGGCCAAGATCGAGGCCAAGACACGACGAGACTAGAATTCGGTCCTCGCCACATAGGTATGGTGGATCAAGCGGCAAGAGCAAAGATGCACTAAACAACCTATAGAGACTCAATACAGCTGGCGGCTATCAGATAGGGAGAAGAAGGAACTATTCGGATCCAACCTGAAACTATCACCAAGCATACCCATCCTGGTATTTCCCCCTTGAGACCAAACGAGGAAGTCTACCGAGGAACCCACACAGTTGGCAGTTTTATTCATTCCGTTATAGTTGCGGCAATTACTAGTCAGATATAGATAGCATGAGTCATCCTAATATAATAAGCTGTGGGAAGTTTTAGTTAAGAATTCCGTTGTAGTTGTAGTACTTACTAGTCAGATACATATAGCATGAGGCATCCCAAAACCCAGCAGTTGTTGCTACTTTTATTTAGCCATTCCGTTGTAGTTGCAATACTTACTAGTCAGATAAAATAGTAACAGGTGACAACCCAAACCAGCAATTGTTGGCACTTTTATTTAGCCATTCCATTATAGTGAAGCTGATTACTAGTCATTATAAAGTCAAATTTATAGCACTACTTTAGTTATAGTTGTCTATGATCGAGATACTGTGCTCCAAGTCATCCATAACCGCGGACACGTCTTTCAGAAAGTTTTACCCTGCAGGGGGGCACAAATAGCAACACACGCATGATCAACCTCGAGAAAAACCAAATGAAAACCCAACGAGGCATCACGACAGAGCAATTGCAAGATTCATATAAATTTCAGGGGCCACCCCACCAAGCTACCCGCGACGAAGTTGGCCGGCTCCAAGACGGACCCAGAGGTTTGTGTCAATGGTTGTAAACTACTGGGAACCCGAAAGTGTGACTGGGCTTGTCGATACCGTGAAAACATTACGCATTTGTTCCTAAACAGTACAGGCGCTCCACGCGCAATAGTAAATAAAGCAGTAAAGCATGGCATAAGTATAGGATAGTAATAAAGCCCCAAACTACTTTGTGGCCCCAAGAAATAATATATGACTCAAGATCTGACTAGGGGGATTCATGGTCCCACATGCGGATAGTGCGAATATTCAAAGAACAGGTATCAAGTACTCGGGGTCCTACGGGACACAGGTGGACGGTAAAAAACCAAATAACATCTATTGCCCACCTGGGCCTCTGCATTATTTACTTACTTCAATTTTAGTTATTAAACGATAATTAAAGCCATGACCATCTCCAACATTAAACATGCGACATTACTCCAACAACTGTGGTACTTGACGACACGCAACAGCACTTGAGCAAGCGACTACGACACGCAACTCCAACTATCTACCCAACAAGAGGTAATAGGATGTGTCCAAGGCTATATAAGGCTGCAAAGGATATCACGGGTACGAAAACTAGAGCACCGTAACACAGATAACAATAGATCAACAGGAGGAAATAAAGACTATAAATGTAAAATAGGTAGCAAGGGGAAGAATGGTCACCTGAAAATATTGCCGAAGGTTCATTCGAAGATCGGGTCGACACTCGCATCAACTCATCGGCCTAATCCGTGAAGAAGCAAAGCACTAGAAGAAACACTGGATGCATTATTTAATACTACGGCAAAAGATCGGGCATGATGCATGTATGATGTATGACATGGCAAAGATGCGATACAACTAGGCCATATTAAACGAAACCGAGGTCCTGATAATTAATTATTAAGTTCATGTTATTTAGATACCCCGCAATTTAAATGTTGTCTTAACATGGCAAAATATGTCACCGGTTCGATGCACAAATTTAAATAGGACCAATATTAGACTAGATTTACCCGCATATGGTCTCCATATTATTATGAGGTGAATCGGCTAAATATCCCCAAACCACAAAATATGTATGCACGTATGTATGATGAAGCGTGACAAAATATATGACATATTAAGAAATAGGGATAAGGTTGGGCTCTCACAGTTCGGATCGGAGTTGGAGAGATGGTTTTCGACTTATTGTTGGAGATCAGAACTAGCCGAGATGACGGACTCTAATAGGTAGAACTTGTCAGAGTCGGATAGCATAACAAAAACGGTGACAAACTTGTAAGATAAAAGCTGGTTCGGCAGCGAGATATATCAAATATATGTTGGAACAAAGAAAACTGGCTCTAGAGCTCATACAGACATACCGTCGAACAGGTGCCAGGCGTGTGGCCATGGGCACGAGTGAAAAACGTCAGGTGGCTCTTGCATTCTGCGAAGGGGCAAGGCAGTGCGCGGTCGCGCGCGCAAGAGACATGGCGACAGGACCGAAAAAGCACAATCAAGGCCTGGGGTTGGCGCGCGCAAGCCTCGAAGCTGGCTGGCGGTGGGATCTGGTGCTACCAGTTTACTGCTGTTGGCTTACGCGTGCGAAACAAAGTGGTGACATGAGGTGGTGGCGTGGCGTTGTGGTTCGGGCGATGCGGAGCAGGGAATCTGGTGGTGTCGAGCCTCCGTTGCTGCAGATATGGGAGCAGGTATGACAATTTGGTGGTGGGCTGCTGCTATTTGGTGCACGAACAAGGAATAAGAGGAGCAGGCGGTGGCGTAAGGATCGAGGGGATGGGGTTGTGCGTATGGAGTTGGTGTTGCTCGGGATGGATTGGAGTGGATCGCTTTGCTAGCTCAAGGAATAAGACAAGGAGACCACCGATGGGGTATCGAGCTCATATTGCCAAAGGATTTGACTCTTGGCTAACGTTTTACATGTGGACCAAGAGGAAGAAGCTTCGGAGGAAAAATCAAGAGGAATGGATGCGAGAACAGAGGGGATTTTTAGATGTACATCTAGAAAGATTCGGGAGCTAGGGTTTGAGAAGAATAACGGGATTGGAGTATTTATCTAGCCCAAAGTTAACTAGATGGAGCTAGTTTTGGACCGGAATTTTAGATGGACTCTTGCCTTTTTTTATTTTAGTAAAATAAATAAACCCTTTTGCGGTCTTATAATTGACTAGAAAATATTGTTTGCTTAAATTTAAAATAAGACAAAGGTAGTTTGGCTTGGTCTACGGGTTGGGTCGCCTCCCCGGTAAAAATATTTATATTTTATTTTTATTATAAAATACTTTTGTAAATAGTTTTTAGGCAAACAAAATATACAGATACGACTAGAGATTTAATTTGAATAGGCGAGGAATATTGTAGGAAATAAAATAGGGTTTAGTAAAACTATTTTAGATACACATATGCATGATGACGTTATGATGATGCATAAGTATAAACATAACGATTTTCTAGTAGTGATTTTCTCGGGGTGCTACAATTCGACACCACTAACAATGGATCTCGCCCTCGAGATTCGCCTCATGGTAAGGGGAAGAAGGCCGACGATCTGAATCTTCTCGCTTCGTGTAGATCCTCGCGACACCACTAACAAGGATTCTTTCTCCATCTGGAAATCAGCGACACCACCAACAAGGGATCGTTGATAAAATCAACCACCAACAAGGGATCGTTGATAAAATCAAAAGCCGAAGGTAGAGGCATCAAAAGATAAGGCCACCTCTAACTTTTACGGACGAAGTAGAATTGCTTGATCCACCGATTCAATATACAAGAGTGAATGATAAGAGTAGTCGTATGATGATCAGTCCATCGCGCACCCAAAGCATTACTCTTCACATAAATAGGAGAATTATGCAACCAACTCTCGGAATTCAGACTGAATATCTCGACAAACGAGGTTTGGAAAACAAAGGAGGGATGGAGATTCTCATTAGATCTGATGTAGATGACTTTGTTGTGTCGGATAACACCAGAGGATAGAAAAAAAATGTTAGTGAATTTTTGTTCCACTGAAAGGTACAACAGATGAAAGATTCATCAGATAGCATGAATGTCGGATGTTGAAGCACTGTTACAAGAGGATGCAAGCGAAACCCTGAAGGTACGACGGAAACCCAACCAAGAGAAATCCTGGACTCGAAGAAAAGATAAGAAAACATATTCAAAACACGTCGAGATAAGAGGAGAATAACAGAGCGGTAAGAAGTAAAAGCAGACCTAATCAGATCTATCCAACCGATTTTTCAAAATAGTTTTGACACTCTATAACGTCCGTTAGCTAGGTTATCCTACAGGCTGGACCAGTGGGGTATCGTAACTGCTGAGCTCTAATGCCACTCTATAACACCCTCATAATCGACCCTATGCAAGTCTCAGCGATTTCCGCCAAACCCGCATAGAAACAATTCAAAGGTGCCCACCAGGAACTTTTGTGCGAGTGGAAAACAAAGTAATACCATTACACAATAGTCCATGATGGAACCCACAGAACAGATATATACAACACTGACTCAAAGAGTCAAGAACACAGATATACAATACAAAGATCCAAATCACATTTAAAACGATACAGCGTCCGAGTACGGACAAGATGCAAATTGAGCTAAGAGCCATGAAGAATAACCAATGGCGTCCATAACCCTGCCCAGGCCAAGCCGGAAGGGTAACCCTGCTAACGACGTCGATCTCAAAACCTGTTTAAACAAAAGGGGTGCCGACAAAGGGCAAAGGAAAAAGAAGCCAAGATCGAGGCCAAGACATGCAGCGAGACTAGAATTCGGCGGTCCTCGCCTACATAGGTATGGTGGACTGAAGCGGCAGCGCAGCATACACTAAACAACCTATAGAGACTCAATACAACTGGCGGCTATCAGATAGGGAGAAGAAGGACCTATTCAGATCCAACCTCAAACTATCACCAAGCATACCCATCCTGGTATTTCCCCCTGAGACCAAACGAGGAAGTCTACCGAGGAACCCACACAGTTGGCAGTTTTATTCATTTCGTTATAGTTGCGGCAATTACTAGTCAGATATAGATAGCATGAGTCATCCTAATATAATAAGCAGTGGGAAGTTTTAGTTAACCATTCCGTTGTAGTTGTAGTACTTACTAGTCAGATACATATAGCATGAGGCATCCCAAAACCAAGCAGTTGTTGGTACTTTTATGTAGCTATTCCGTT
Source organism: Avena insularis (assembly GCA_023614405.1). Taxonomy (NCBI): domain Eukaryota; kingdom Viridiplantae; phylum Streptophyta; class Magnoliopsida; order Poales; family Poaceae; genus Avena; species Avena insularis. The sequence goes on from CM042689.1 coordinate 176,992,690, forward strand.
GTAGTTGCAATACTTACTAGTCAGATAAAATGGTAACAAGTGACAACCCAAACCAGCAATTGTTGGCACTTTTATTTAGCCATTCCATTATAGTGAAGCTGATTACTAGTCATTATAAAGTCAAATTTATAGGACTAGTTTAGTTATAGTTGTCTATGATCGAGATACTGTGCTCCAAGTCATCCATAACCGCGGACACGTCTTTCAGAAAGTTTTACCCTGCAGGGGGCACAAATAGCAACACACGTACGATCAACCTCGAGAAAAACCAAATGAAAACCCAACTAGGCATCATGACAGAGCAATTGCAAGATTCATATAAATTTCAGGGGTCCACCCCACCAAGCTACCATGACGAAGTTGGCTTCCCGAGACGGACCCAGAGGTTTGTGCCAATGGCTGTAAACGACTGGGAACCCAAAAGTGTGACTGGGCTCGTCGATACCGCGAAAACATTCCACATTTGTTCCTAAATAGTACAGGCGCTCCACGCGCAATAGTAAATAAAGCAGTAAAGCATGGCATAAGTACATGATAGTAATAAAGCCCCAAACTACTTTATGGCCCCAAGAAATAATATATGACCCAAGCTCTGGCTACGGGGATTCATGGTCTCACATGCGGATAGTGCGAATATTCAAAGAACAGGTATCAAGTACTCGGGGTCCTATGGGACACAAGTGGACGGTTAAAAACCAAATAACATCTATTGCCCACCTAGGCCTCTGCATTATTTACTTACTTCAATTTTAGTTGTTAAACGATAATTAAAGCCATGATCATCTCCAACATTAAACATGCGACATTACTCCAACAACTGTGGTACTTGACAACACGCAACAACACTTGAGCAAGCGACTACGCCACGCAACTCCAACTATCTATCCAACAATAGGTAATAGGATGTATCCAAGGCTATATAAGGCTGCAAGGGATATCATGGGTACGAAAACAGAGCACCGCAACACAGATAGCAATAGATCAACAGGAGGAAATAAAGACTATAAATGTAAAATAGGTAGCAAGGGGAAGAATGCTCGCCTGAAAACATTGCCGAAGGTTCATCCGGAGATTGGGTCGACACTCGCATCAACTCATCGGCCTAATCCGTGAAAAAGCAAAGCACTAGAAAAAACACCGGCTGCACTATTTAATATTACGGCAAAAAATCGAACATGATGCATGTATGATGTATGACATGGCAAAGATGCGATGCAACTAGGCCATATTAAACGGAACCGAGGTCCCGATAATGAATTATTAAGTTCACATGGCAAAAAATATCACCGGTTCGATGCACAAATTTAAATAGGACCAATATTAGCTAGATTTACCCGCATATGGTCTCCGTATCATTATAAGGTGAATCGGCTAAATATCCCCAAAGCACAAAATATGTATGCACGCATGTATGATGAAGCGTGAAAAAATTAATGACATATTAAGAAATAGGGATAAGGTTGGGCTCTCACAATTCGGATCGAAGTTGGAGAGATGGTTTTCGACTTATTGTTGGAGATCGGAACTAGCCGAGATGACGGACTCTAATAGGTAGAACTTATCAGAGTCGGATAGCATAACAAAAATGGGGACAAACTTGTAAGATAAAAGCTGGTTCGGTAGAGAGATATATCAAACATATGTTGGAACAAAAAAACTGGCTCTAGAGCTCATACAGACATACCGTCGAACAGGTGCCAGGCGTGTGGCCATGAGCACGAGTGAAAAACGTCAGGTGGCTCTTGCATTCTGCGAAGGGGCAAGGCAGTGCGCAGTCGCGCGCGCAAGAGACATGGCGACATGACCGAAAAAGCACAATCGAGGCCTGGGGTTGGCGCGCGCAAGCCTCGAAGCTGGTTGGCGGTGGGATATGGTGCTACCCGTTTACTGTTGTTGGCTTATGCATGCGAAACGAAGTGGCGACATGAGGTGGCGGCGTGGAATTGTGGTGCTGGCGATGCGGAGCAGGGAATCTGGTGGTGTCGAGCGTCCGTTGCTGCAGAGATGGGAGCAGGTACGACAATTTAGGGGTGGGCTGCTACTATTTGGTGCACGAACAAGGAATAAGAGGAGCAGGCGGTGGCGTAAGGATCGAGGGGATGGGGTTGTGCGTATGGAGTTGGTGTTGCTCGGGATGGATTGGAGTGGATCGCTTTGCTAGCTCAAGGAATAAGACAAGGAGACCACCGATGGGGTTTCGAGCTCATATTGCCAAAGGATTTGACTCTTGGCTAACGTTTGACATGTGCACCAAGAGGAAGAAGCTTCGGAGGAAAAATCAAGAGGAATGGATGCGAGAACAGAGGGGATTTTTAGATGTACATCTAGAAATATTCGGGAGCTAGGGTTTGAGAAAAATAAGAGGATTGGAGTATTTATCTAGCCCAAAGTTGACTAGATGAAGCTAGTTTTGGGCCAAAATTTTAGATGGGCTCTTGCCTTTTTTTATTTTATTAAAATAGATAAACCCTTTTGCGGTCTTATAATTGACTAAAAAATATTGTTTGCTTAAATTTAAAATAAGACAAAGGTAGTGTGGCTTGGTCTATGGGTTGGGTCGCCTCCCCCGGTAAAAATATTTATATTTTATTTTTATTATAAAATACTTTTGTAAATAGTTTTTAGGCAAACAAAATATCCAGGTACGACTAGAGGTTTAATTTGAATAGGCGAGGAATATTGTAGGAAATAAAATAGGGTTTAGTAAAACTATTTTAGATGCACATATGCATGATGACGTTATGATGATGCATAAGTATAAACATAACGATTTTCTAGTAGTGATTTTCTCAGGGTGCTACAGCGCACGACGGGAGGACGAACCAGGAAGCAAGGGGAGTAGAGGAGGGGTCTGGCCTGACCAGCGGCTCACCACGGATGCGATGGAGGGATCGGTAAGGCTCGAGGAGGCTGGGCGGCACCGGAATCAACGATGAACACGACGGACAGAGTCGGGGAAGGCGCGGTCGTTGGCAATGTTTCGCAGCGCCCCTGCTCGATTCGTTCAAGGGGAAGCATCAGCGTGACGAGGCGACGCCGACAGTGGTCTCAAATAGCGAAGGGGTGGTCGGAGATGGCGGGGCTCAGCGGCGTTGCAAGCTAGGGTTCAGGCGGGTTTGGGGAAAAACTACAGAGAGCACGAGAGGAAGAGAGAAGGGTATGGGGAGAGACAATGGATCACGGCGGAGCTCGTGGCATCCTTATCATCGCGAGGCGACCATAGCGGCAAGTGGAATCGCAAGGAGAGCATCAAGGTCACATGTGAGACAATGAAGCACTTGCCGGGGAGGAGGAAGACGAGAGCGAAGGGGTATCCGGGCCTGGGTTGCGCTTGGGCCGGGGATGGGCCTGCTGCGACTGCGTGAGCGATAGACGGAAGGAGGAAAGGTAGTTGGGCTGCGGCCTGCTAGGAAGTTGCTCTGTTTTATTTGCAGAAATGTTTTCCTTTTTCAGATTTCACTTTTGTTTTTGTATTTCCATATACAAATCTGTTTTGAGTTATTTCAAAATACTAGAGGCTTTATAAAAGGTTAGAAAATATTGAGGGGCCCTTTTATTCAGATTGGGTTCCACAATTTTGGTAACTTTCAAAATTCAAAACTATTTAGAATGTGTTTTCAAATAGAGGGAGAGGTTAGGGTTTTGATTTGTTTTCTTTGCATGCATTTTTATTAGATGGTGACCATGATGCACAATCAAACCCTAAATAATTTTTATCTAAAATTTGGGTGTTACACATAACTGGGTGGTTATAAAGGTGGCATTAGGTATTCTGAAAGTATGTGTTGAGGCACATGGATCGAGAGTGGGATTTGTCCATCCATATGACGGATAGATATACTCTGAGCCCTCTCGGTGGAATGTCATCCAATTGGCTTGCAAGCATGTGACTATGTCACAAGGGATGTCATATCACGGAACGAGTAAAGATTACCTATCGGTAATAAGGTTGAACTAGGTATAGAGATACCAACGATCAAACCTCAGATAAGTAAAGTATCGCACGATAAAGGGAATCGGTATCGCATGTTAATGGTTCATTCGATCACAAAGTAATTGTAGAAATATGTGGGAGCCATATGAATTTCTAGACTCCTCTATTTGTTATTGTTCGGAGACACACTTAAGGATTCGATGTAGTTTAGTAGATATGGCATATGAGTTGGAGACCGAATGTTCTTCGGAGTCTCGGATTGGATCCAGGACATCACGAGGAGATCCGGAATGGTCCGGAGAATAAGATTCATATAAGTAAAGTCCAATTCCGGGATTCGGATATGTTTTTGGTGTTTTCACCAGAATCTTCTAGAAGGTTCTAGAAGGTCCACCACCCCGGAGGGGGGCACATGGATGCGACATGCCCTAGTGGGGCATGCGGCATGGTTCCCTAGGTCAAGTAGGCCAAGACTATGAAGTGAGAATCAAACTCTCGTTTGAATAGTCAAACTCTAATTTGAAAAGTCAAATCCCAATTTGAAAAGTCAAAGTCCTAGTGGAGGAGGGAAAGGAAACCCACAAGGGAGAGGGAAACCTCTCCCTCCCCAAGCCGCCGGCCACAAGGGAGTTGGGGGAGGACTCGGTCTCCCTCTAGCCGCCTCTCCACCCATAAAAGGAGGGGTGAGGTGCCCGCTTGGCCCTCACCCCAAACCCTAGGCCGCTGCCCCTTGCTCCCAAGTCGCCGGCGCTCTAGACCCTATAAACCATCATCGGTGCCTCCCTCCTCTCGGCGGCTAACCCTAGAAACCGAGGCCCTCTCTAATCCACAATACCTGCTCTGTCTTAGGCGAAGCCCTGCAGGATCTACTCCTCCACCTCTACTACACCGTCGTGCTGCTGGAATCGTAAAGAGATCTACGACCTCTGCTGCCTGCTATAACAAGGCAGATGAAGGTCTTCATCGAGTACTGAACGTGTGACCGATTGCAGAAGAGTTGTCGGAACGCGACACCGGAAGGATCATATTCATGATCTTGCGATCAGCAAGTGAACAACTACATCAACCATGAGAATCCGATCTCATTAAAATGCTTTGGATCTTTAATGGTTAGTACTCTGTAAACTCGTTGCACCAATCTCGTAGATTAGATCTTGGATTTTGTGTGTTCATGGGATAGAAATTTTTTGTTTTCCATGCTACGAACCCCTACAGATAGAATTCATTACACAACTTGTAAAAATCATGTTTGATTATATACCAGCAGTCTTTATGAATTTTTCGTTAAAGCCATTAGGTCCCGACGCTTTGTCCACTGGTAGACTAGACACAACCCTGTCAATTTGTTCTTTAGTAAATGGAGCCGAATGGAGCTCAATGTTTTGCCCGGGATGAACTAGATTCGGGATCTCATCGGGTATAGTTCAACGTAAGGACTGCCCAAGCTTATCCTTGAAATAATTCCATAGCACTTCTACTTTTTATACATGATCGACCAGCTCTGAACCATCTTGTAAGGTGAAGAGAACTATGTTATTTTGCTTGTATAGGACAGTGGCCATAGAATGAAAAAATGAGGTGTTTTCATCGCCAATCTTAGCCCATCTAATCGTGCATCTACTTTTCCAAAGATCTTGTTTACACAACAGAACATGATTTAGCTTGTTTTTTATAACATTCCTAAAATTCCATTCTATTATGTGAAGTAGCCTTTTCTCCTCAATCTCATCCATCATAAACATGAATGAATTGCAATTGGCAATGATAGTGTCCATGTCTGATAAGTGGCGATTCCAACTGTCATCGGATTGTCGACAAGTACGCCATAGGGGGTCCTAGTGGCGTTGGAAGGATGGGGTGTGAGACGTCGGATGTTCCAGGAGCGGTGAGCACAAGTTTACCCAGGTTCAGATCCGACTGTGGTGATCGGATCCTACTCCTGCTAGCAACCCAGTAATATATCGGCGTAAGCCAGATGTTACAGCGGATTACAAGAGAGGTTCGCCTGTGCGAGTTGATTGTGGTGTTACGATTGATTGGTTGCCCTAAAGGCTCCCATAGGGCCGGTTTATATAGTCACTGGGGCCTAGGGTTATAGGAGAGACCTATCCGGCTACGTTATAGAGTCGATAAATAGATACAGCTTGAACTACAAGTAATACTACAGGCCTAAGTCGGTAACTCTTCTGGGCCTTGTCGTAGCCGGAACTAGCTCCTCCTCTTTCTATGACTAGGCCGCCCATGAAGCAAAGCTCTAACCCGTTGGTGGGCCACCCTGGTCACCAAGTCCTGTGGGTATACCCAGAAAGTATATCCCCAATAGTAGCCCCCGGAAGTCTCCAAGATCCAAAGTCAGATAAATCATCTAGCTTGATGGTTTCTTCGTCTTGAGAATCTTGAAGGGTTCCCAAAAAATTCTTTCAATAATGTAGGATTCCGAGTCAATTGAGTCGGATATGTTTTGCTCTTGACATTAGTATTTTCCTTGCTTAGTTTGAAACATAAGCCAGATTTTTTAGAGGCGTGCGGACTAACAACTTTTTAGACCAGGTCCCGCCATCGATGTGAGTCCTATCAGCACGATTGGCAGGGTCCGTTCTCACGGAATGTAACGCCGTTTTAATGCTTATGCGAAAATCTAGGGGGCAGAAGAGTCGCGAGGAAGCTAACTCCCCCTCTCCTATACGCATGGCCCTAATCTCGCGTGTTAACGCATGAATCATGACGCAGAGAAAAATAAAAGAGGGGAGAAAACCCTTTCTCTCAGACTTATCTCTCCATCAATTCATTCATTTCCTCCTCGTACTCCTCAAGCACTCCGCACCAGTTCCCATCTGCGCACCGCGAGAAAAAATCTCTCTCCCCCATCAGTCCTTTTCCTCCAAGATCCATGGCATCTGCCTAGACCTCAGGAGCGACGACGGGTTCGTCAGCGGCGGAAGAGAGGAAGATGCGGGACCTCTGGATCCCAGTGCCATGGACAACGTGGAACTCCAAGTCATGGAGGAAGAAGGATTCATCGTCGCCGGTGCGTGGCGAAGCGCCTCAGGGCATGCTATTCCCGCCCCGCGCGACGACGAGAGGGTGTTGTTCAGCACGCACATTGACCGCTGCCTCAGCTTGCCACCGTCGGACTTCCTCGTCGAGGTCCTCAACTACTACGGTGTGCAACTTCAAAATCTCCCTCCCAACTCTCTGCTCGAGCTTAGCACTCATGCATCTTTGTGCGAGGGGTTTCTTGGCATTAGGCCAAGTCTCACCCTTTTCCGGTACTACTATGGTACTGGGAAGAATTCCATTAGCGCCGGTGTACCTTACATCATCGGCACTCTTAGCTTAGTCATTAGGAGAAACCGAATCTATCCTAGGATTAACGCTAGTGAATCCGTCAAACGTTGGGTCGGAACTTTCTTTTATCACAAGGATATTCTGGCTCGTGGAAAGGCGAAAGGTCTTCTGGCGTTCGCCGACGGTGCCGCTCCCCACCAGAATTCATGGGACACGGAGGCACCGAAGCTGTCGGATATATTCATCCTCGACAAGAGGCGGATTGAATTTTTGATGAAGCATGAGGGCCTCCATGGATCCGACTTGATCCACTGCTGGTTGGAGCGCCATATCCAGCCTCTCCAGCACCATGGAGATCGCCTCATGCACCAGATCACGAGAGACAAGAAGGACAAGATGTGGGTCAGTTCGAGCCGGATTCTGGCGAAGGACTACAAGACCCTCATGCAATATTTGATCAAGGAAAGAGTGGAACGAAAAGTTCCAGAAGTCTCCATGAAGATGTATACGACCAACCGTCCTCTGACTTCGGTAAATAATTCGACTCTGCTTTTTGCGTTTCGTTGTTCTTTTATGTTCTTTTTTGTTATTTCTCCGACTCTATTTTTACCTATGCTTTTCGACTTTGTTAGCTCGATAAACTCTCTGAGTCTAAGATAGCTCCACTAGAGGGCTATCCTTTAGAAATTCCGGAGGTGACGAAGGATGATGAGGTGCAAGAAGTTGCCGCCCCCGCCTCCAAGAAGCGCAAGGCGAAAGAAGTTGTTGTTACTACTGGTAGCCAAGTGCTTCTAGTAGTTAAAAGTAAGCACCCTATCTTTTATTTTCAGTACTTCTGTACCTTTATTTCTTTCCAGAGAACACCTAATATTTAGGATTTTCGTGTTCTAGAGCTAAATCAGCTTTGAAGAGTAAGACCAAGCCGGACAGCAAGCCGGGCAAGCAGATGTGTCAGCAAAATCTTGTTATCTCCCCTGTCGTGCCGCCACCAACTCCATCCAGTACTCCACCAGCACAGGAAGCTTCTGCCTCTCCTGATGCTGGAAACGTCTCGAAAGCCCTGGTCACCGTTGATGACCAGGCAACTAACAAGGGTGAACCCGTCAAGGGTAATGATCCCATGGTAATATCTACATGAACGATGGATAAAGTGGCCGCTCCGCTGTCTCTAGCCTGAAAAGGAAAGAGATCCTCAGACTGGCTCAATCCAGTCTTGAGAAGCAAACCTTGACCGTAGAAGCAGCGAGCCAGGAAGAGGAGGACAACAAGATGGTCAGCCTCCTGGACCAAATTTTGGTCCGGGACGCTAAAGTCGAATCTGGCGAACTTCCAGCGACGGATGTTCCTTCCCTCACCCTTACCGAGAAGGTGTTTCACAGAACCAAGCTTGGATAAGAAAAGTTGCACCTGGAACACATTGTAAGTTTCCGATTCTTATTTGCATTTATTATCGTATCCTCTATCCCCCAAGCATAAAAGCGGATAAACATTGTTGGATCCGAGTTAATGCTTTTAGGTTACAAAAGAACGATGTAGTGTAGCCCCCAAGGCTCGTGCTGTAATTTTACTTAGTTAAACTTGCAGCTCGAGTCTTAGTAGCCGTATGGCGGTATTCCGTCTCTAAACTTACAGAAAATTGCATCTTCCAACCAAGAATTGCTCAAGAACATTTTCAATAAACGCAAAGAAATCAAAGTTTTGCATCTTGAGAATTCAAAGTTGAAAATTGAGAAAGATGAAGCAGAAGGTAAACTTTTCCGACTTCCTCTTTGTCAGTTATCTTTTTATCATAGTCAAACTTGTTTTGTCCGGCTGATATTTTGTCCTTTGCAGAACTGTTGTGTCAGTCCAGCAAAATGGCTGAAATAGAGAATGCTGAGCTCCGGGACAAGCTTGAGAAGCTAACTTTAGAATCGGAGAAATCCGTAGATGCTATCCTGGAGTCAAGCAACCATATGCGGTGACCCAGCATACCACTGCATGTGTATTACACTATAGTCGTTGACATGACATCCATAGAACACCGTTCCGTAAATATCACATCCCTCATAGTGGTACAACAGAAACATTGCGGGTCCATATTACAAACATACACATATTATTATTATTACAATACCGGAAGTTCAAAACTTCAAAAGATTCAACTTACAAACCAAATATAAAGTGTTTCAGCGGAAGTTTAAAGTAACAACTTCATCTCAGAGTTGAGCTCAACAGCTTATTATATCAGGTTCATGCTGCTCGGCTTAATTGGTTACTAATAACTAAGGCAACTAATCTGACTCGTTGCCGTCTACTCCATATCAGATCTCGTAGTCCACTCCTTCAACACTGCTCGACAGGTCAGGCTCCTCATAAAAGACATCATCTTGACATTCTGCTGCATACATTGGAGTATCTTCTGGATCCTCAGAGTCTAAGCAGAGGATCAAATGAAAGGGTGAGTAACAATGTTACCCAGCAAGTTAATTATATGCAAGGTAGGAAGTTTGATGCTCTATCTACCACCTCGGACTATAAGTTCTTGGCACTATGCAGCTTTCGTAAATCTTTATTCAAAGATTGATTTTATTGTGAAAATCTATGCCCATCAGCCTTCACAGGTTTACCAGAACTTTCATGGAGTTCCTTTCATGCCGCGTTCGTAGCTCCTTCCCGGAACACGGAGTAACAAATTACAGTTCTTACAATCTACAGAGGTGTGTTACTTTACCCATGAGAGATCAACTCCTTGTTGCACAACCGGGCATACTTTCTCGTCCACAATTCCATGATGTGGGGCCCAGTAGTTGATCCAAGCCAATCACTGCTCCTTCGCGACCCTGCATGCCTCCTTGGTGTACACCATGCCCATCCATTGAATTACGGAAATGGTTTATAAAGACCATTAGATGCCAGAACTATCGTGGGACGATGAGGGTTCCCACCCATATGTTGCATATCCTCTATGAATTACCAATTAAATGCACGCTACGAGCATAACAGCCATGACCTACACATCCGGCTACATGCGAGAGGAAAAAGATACAGCTGACTTCTTCGTCCCATTCCAAATCTCATGGTTAACGCGTAATATACGGCGCTAGAATCACTGATGTTAGGGGTTGTTAAATTGCTAGATGATTATCATTGTTGCCAATAGAACCCTAAGTTATATTGCTTCTCTATATCATCACTTAGGATGATATCATCATTTTACTTATTTAAGAAAATACTATTTTCTTTCCTTGAAACATAGATGATAACACACAATTTATAAATACTACCTCCATTTCAGGGCTTAAGGTGCACACCCTTTCCAAATCAAAGTTTGATCAAAAGAATTGAGCAACAAAATCTTGATTATATTATACATAATTAGTACCGTTGGATTCATATTGAAAAATACTTTCTAGTGATACTAGTTTTATACCAAAACTCTTTACGTATTTAGAGTAATTCTTGGTCAAAGAAAAAACTCGCAAAACGAGGACGCCTTAAGCCATGAAACGGAGGGAGTACTTTGTAAGGACTCTTCAAAAGGACATGAGCAACTGATGAACTTGCATTGTGATTGCAAGGCAGTGAAGTCAGATGCTTGCACTGGACCTTGAGCTTCTATGTCTACAAAACATCATTATTTCCCGGCAAGGATAATATTTAAAGAAGAAAAATGGATATGCATAGTAATGTAATACATATTTCTTATTTATCTTCTTTGTGTGTTTTACCCAATATTTTAGTTTTTAAAGAATAATCTTTAATATTTTATAAATATTTAATTCAATATAATATTAATAGAGTTAAAGCAAAAAATCCTTATTTAATATAAACTCCTGTATTTATTTGTTTAATAATTCTTTTAAGAAATAGCATTTAAATAAAAGAGAATTTCTTTTGGTAACTCTAAATATTTATTTAGTATTTTTCTAAAATACTATAACAACAAAATATAATAAAAGTGATTTTTATCCTTTTTATTTAATCTTATAAATTCCATAAGGAATATATACATTATAAAATTCTTAATCAAAATTTTTGTTTATTAAAAATATTTTCTTAATTTAATTAAATAGGTTGGTTTAATATGAATCTAAAAATATATTATTTGTATTTTTCAGACTTATATCTTATTTTATAGAATTTATTGAGTTCTAGGGATATTTTGGTCTTTTATTAATTATTAAAGTTTCTTTAGGATTTTGGGCCAACCATTGGGCTTATTGGGCCAAACTTGGGCCAAGTGGCCTGGTCAAAAATCCTTCCTGAAGAGGTACTAGCCCTATCGGCCCATTCCTATGCCTCCCCCTCTCTCGACCTTATCTCTTCTCCTTCTCGACCCCGTGGTCGCTGGCGCCACCGCCGTGCGATGCCCGCCGCCGTGATCCTCCCTGGCCGCCGCCGTGGTGCATGGCGAGGTTGTTGACCACGATCCTTTGTCTGCTCCAACTTGATTTGGTTCTAGGGCCCTCATATGGCCAGGCTAGCGCCATCCCGGACCCTAGGGTTTGGGGTGGTGCTGTTGACGCCACCGTTGATGCTCAAGTGGTGCTGGTGAGGTGCTAGTGCATCCTCGTGTGCTGTTGTGGCCTCCACCACGGCAGGTGGGGGTTGCAGCGCCCTCTGGGTGCTCCCCGTGCCGATGTGAGCTCATCGGCCCCTCTGCTTCCTCTTCAATTCTCCAGCGAGGACCATAGGTGAGTTTGGTCTCCATCGTCACCCATGTCTACTGTCCTTTGTCCTCTGAATTCATCTATGTGTCTAGTGGCCACCCCTAATTAGGGTGCATACATGTTCTAGGGTTCTTCCCTGGTTCTAGGGTTCATCCCTGGTTTTAGGGTTCATCCCTCTGTGTGCTTGTAATATGATGATTTTGATCTGGTAGAGATGCCTAGTGAGGATTGTGCTTATTGCACTTCAGTTCTTGCTTTCATACTTTGATTATCTGATGTTGTTGTTGATCTAAATGCTTTTGTTGGTCTGATGCTATTGTTGATCTGATGCTAGTGGTTCATAGTGTTGCCTCTAATTAGTGATTAAGCTTTGTTAACCTAATGGCATAATTGTGACAACTGATTGCTGAAATTGATGCATAGTGTGTTCCTCTACTATCAGTACTTTGATACTGACACTAACACTATCAGTGGTGAGTCACTGCATCAGTGGGTGTTGGCTTGTATGCTTACCAATAGACTAAAATTAATCATTGGAGTATAATGCTACTTTGAAGATAGATGGATATTATAGATTATCTCTGAGTGTAATCTCAGGGAAATGATATCAACAGCTTGCCACTTTCCTTATGGTAACCAATTAATGGTTTGGTTTGGTTGATAGAGTCTGCTCTTGTGACACCATTTTGCTATGGCACACAAGTTGTGATTCTACTACTGGATTTTCTTTGGTCAGTGCTTAAGATTGGATAAATGCAAAAAATAGGTTGAAAGCTTTTCTTGATTTTTATGCCTATGATGTTGGTCTGAGGCTCTGGGAACTAGATTGCTATCTTAATGTCCCTTTTAAATATGCTAAAGTATCATGGTTGCTCATTGGATCCTGGATCCTAGTTGGCTAAGATGATGATTGGTTCTCTTATAGCTTAATGTTGGTGCACAGTGTTTATAAATTCTTAGGTGCTACTCCATTTGGAGATGTGCCCAGATTTTATAAGTTATATGAACAAATGATGGAATATATAAGTTGTTTTGGTATCACTAGATCTGTGATGCTGGTCTGAGATTCTGGTGGATTTGGTAGAGTTTTATTCTGGCCTTTATATTTCAATTCCTCTAGGATAGGTTCACCCCACTTGGGTGATCACTGAGAGGTTAACTCTAAATCAACACATGCTTTTCTGTTTGGATAAAATGAACAGAAGATGTGGATGTTTTATGATACTCACCACAACAGTTGATGATTGTGATGGTTGTTGGTTGATCTGTGGCTTGATCTTGTTGATTATGTTGCTAGCCTGATCTTGTCCTTCACCTCCTGGTGTTGCTCCTGCTACTTCTCGTTCATGTGCTTGGCCTTGATCAGCCCTTCACCTCCTAGCTCCTGCAGCTTGACCTTTCTATCCACCTGATCCACCCCCACCTTATGTCACCATCTGGTGATGCTAGGATGATCTGGTGTGTAGTTTTGGCTGGTGGTTTGCTTAGGTTTATGAAGCTGAGTGTTCTTGGTGTGGTGTTGGAGATACAAAGATGAACAAGTGGCAGCCCACAGCCGTGCTTACTCCTTTTACTTGTGTGGGATTCTGTTGCTGTGTCGACATCACTCACCATGAAATTGGTGATTGTGCTGCCTGTGTGTCTGGTACATGATTGTGGATCAGATCAGTGAGGTGTTTCACTCTTTGATCTTTTTAATGTTAACCTACCTGGTGAAACTTCCCAATTTTACTTGTTGTGATCATTTGACTTATGGCTTATTTATTATGAAAGATCAAATTCTTTCATATTGGTGAAACTTGCCCCTATATAATTACTCAATGATGTAATCTTGAGAAGTGCAACTCACTGCTCTCTACTGAGAGTAAAATTAACCATTAAACTTTCATTTTCCTTTTGTTTTGTTTTAAATTTTTCAGGTACAAGATCTGAAGATTCAAGATTTAGTATAGGATTACTTTAGATAAATAAATTCCTTTGTAAATTTTATTTCATTCTTTTGTAAGAAATGTGTAATAGATTATTCATATAGATATATTTCTCTTTTTGTAATTTCCTTTCTGTAATGAATCTTTATTAACTCAATGAGTTAATCTTTGTAACTTATTCATGGAATAAAGAGAAGGAATAACAGATTCATTTATGATTTGAATTTCTATTACTATTTATTATTTCTTGATTAAATTAAATAATATTATGAAATCATTTTGATATTCATTCTAAAATATCAATTCTTAAATTGAAAATATAAACTCAAGGTTCAAATTTGAATTCAAATTCTTTTCCACAAAACACATCAATTCAAAAAGATAATGTCAAAGTTTATAACGATCATTCTCCAGAGTTATTCCTACACCTAGAGAGCGAAAGAAACTCTAATCACTTTAGGTTTTTATTTGGCGAAAAATTTACCCACATTTTTATAGATGAATGCATGCATATGCACAAATTCCTAAATCTACCCTTCGTTGGTTCCTAAATGCTGGGATGTTACAGACTTCACCCCTTAAATTAAACTTCGTCCTGAAGTTTGCTTAAGTGTACCTTAATAGTTCCGGATAGGCTTTTCTTAAGTCTTCCTCTTTCTCCCAGGTGGCTTCTCTCTTGGGGTGATGCTCCCACGGTACCTTACAGTACTTGATTTCCCTATTTCTTAACCTTTTCCAATTCTCTTCCAGAATTTTACAGGGTTTTTCAACATATGTTAGATTTGCTTGTAATTCCACCTCTTGATGTGTAATTGCATCATCTGGAACTTTAAGACATTTTCAGAGTTGTAACACATGGAAAATATTGTGAACTTGAGCAAATCTTGATGGTAACTCTAAAGCATAAGCTAAGGTCCTGTTCTGACTCAGTACCTTGAATGGCCCTATATATATGGGACTTAATTTTCCTTTAACTCTAAATCTCTTAACTCCTTTCATTGGGCTTACTTTGAGATATACCATGTCTCCTACTTCAGGATGCCATGATCTTCGACTTAGGTCAGCATAACTTTTCTGCCTACTTTGATCTAGTTTCAATCTATCTTTGATAACAACGATGATATCTTGTCTTTCCTTGATATAGTCTGGCGCAAATTCTTTGCTACTACCAGGCTCATACCAGCATATTGGTGATCTACACTTTCTTCCATAGAGAACTTGATATGGAGCTTCCTTTAGGCTACTCTGATAGCTGTTATTGTAGGAAAATTCTGCCAATGGTAGATGATCTTCCCACGAACCTCAAAAATCTAATGCACAAGACCTAAACATATCTTCCAATATTTGATTGGTTCTTTCAGTCTGACCCCAAGTTTCTGGAAGATAGGTTGTGCTGAAGTCCAACTTTGAACCAAGTTCTTCATGTAATTGTTTCCAAAATGCTGAAGTAAACACAGATCCTCTATCAGTTACGATCTTCTTAGGCACTTCGTGCTTACTTACTATTTCCTTGATATAAAATTCTACTAACTTCTCGGCATTATCTTTCTGATTTATCAGAATAAAATGTGCACTTTTAGTGAGTCTATCAACAATCATCCATATCATAACTTTGCGCTTTGGTGTCATGGGTAATCCTGTGATGAAATCCATACCAATTTCCTCCCATTTCCACTCGGGAATTTCTAAGGGTTGTAATGGCCCTGCTAGACTTTGATGTTCAGTTTTTACCCTTTCGCATGTATGGCATTCTTACACATATTTTGCAATGTCTCTTTTCATGTTATTCCACCAGAACAATTCTTTAAAATCCATGTATATCTTGGTACTTCCTGGATGAATGGAATATGGTGTCTCATGTGCCTCTCGAAGTATCACTTCACGAATTTCTGACACATCTGGAACACAAAGGCGATCTTGGAACCATAAAGATCCATAATCTCCTAAGCGAAAAACTTATGCTTGTCCTTGAGATATCCTCCGAATTTCTTCAGCAATAAAAGGATCTTATGCTTGATGTCTAAAGATTTCATGCTTGAGGTCACTATTCTGTTCAGCAACAACTACATAGTATCTAATCCTCCAAGAGTCTCTGTTCTTATGAATTGAAGTTCTAATCTTTCCAAATCCATCTGTAACTCTTTTGGTAGCTCCCGATTGTTAGGCTGAATATCTGCGCTCTTCCGACTTAAAGCATCTGCTACAACATTTGCTTTTCTAGGGGTATAATTAATTGTCAGATCATAATCTTTGATTAGATCTAACCAATGCTTATGTCTCATATTCAATTCCTTTTGGGTGAAGAAATATTTGAGACTTTTGTGGTCAATGTATAACTCACACCTTGCTCCATAAAGAAAATGCTTCCATCCTTTCAAAGCAAAGACTACTGCTGCTAATTCCAAATCATGGGGTGGATAATTACCATTTGGTTTCAGTTGTCTAGATCTATAAGCAATTACTTTACGATCTTGCATTAACACACAACCCAAACCTTCTTTAGATGCATCACAGTATGCTGTAAAGTCCTTCCCTGTTTCAGGAACTGCTAGAAGTGGGGCGGTGGTTAATCTAGTTTTTAACTCATGAAAGATTTCTTCACACTTATCATCCCAGATAAATGGTCTATTCTTCCTTAACAATTTGGTCATTGGCCCAGCTATCTTGGAGAAACCTTCAATGAACCTCCGATAATAACCAGCCATTCCCAAGAAACCTTGAATTTGTTTCACATTGTTCGGTGCAGTCCATTATAATACTGATTGAACTTTGGATGGATTTACAGCAATCCCATATTTACTGATCACATGACCAAGGAATTCTACCTCATCTAGCCAGAATTCACACTTGCTGAACTTACCATAAAGCTTATGTTCTCTTAGGATTTGCAATGCTATTCTGAAATGATCAGCATGCTCTTCCTTATCCTTTGAATATATCAAAATATCATCAGTAAACACTATGACAAACTTGTCCAAGTATGGCATGAAGATTTTGTTCATCAGATTCATGAATATTGCTGGTGCATTGGTCAAACCAAATGGTACGGCAAGATTGTAACACCCTCGCCTGATAAGGTTGAGTTCATGTGTATAGTGACAATCCCTGGATTGGTTCACTGGCACACACAGTACAAAATGATACCAAATATAACTGAGCATCATAAATACAACGAATATGATCCAGAATTTACATTATTTATTCAAGTACACAGCGGAAAACGAATACAAGGTAGATCTGCATCCTTCAAATGTGCCATAGGCGAACAATTGTTGAGTGGAGTCTTGCGACCTATGAACGATCACTCAGATACGATATAAACTGAAACATGAAACGTTGCAGCCACAAATGGTCAATACATTGAATGTATGGCAAGTAGGCTAAAGTGGTTAACAATAGATCTATCAACTACATGCTTATTTGGCTGGTGGACCTGTGGCTAGCTTGCATTTTTCAAACACTTTGTCCTACTTTATTAAACCAATGTGATTCACAACAACCTTTTAAGTTCACCCATCAAGTTTTAGAAATCATGAAATAAGGATGAGCGAGAATATGTCATAGCATCGATATCAAGCAACTCATTTGTCCATAACCGGGGATACGGCTAAGCACTTAGTTTATACACCCTGCAGGGGTTAGTACACTTTGTCCATGTGACTTGAATAGCCCAGCTCGTACCACCACACACATATTGTGTGACGATAGGGAGAAGTCCAAGAAGAGACCGTTCAGAAAGTAGATCCCCAAACCCCACTGCGCACCGGTCCCAACCTATCATTCACTACATCTCTGGCTACGCTGGGTTCGGGTCACCACGACCTACTAAGTCCAACCAGCCACCCATTTCTTACTGGCACATGGTTGCACATGTAAGCTATAGGAATAAAGATAACTAATCCTTCTCAGTACCCTGGGCGGCATTCCCCACCATTATTCACACTCCGATGACTAATCCATCGACTCCGCCCAGGTAGTTCATTGACATTATGTTGTTTTAGTAGAACAAAACCTTTACTTTACCAAAGCATGATCCCTTCCACGTATCTACAACAATGCTAAGCACATCTACCATATGGGATCTCAACTACAAAGGATTTCCCTACCATAATATATAGGATATAGCATAGCATAGTAATTCCTACACATGTAGCTACTAAAACATCTATAATGCATAGGAAAACAGTAGGATATTTATGACCAAGATAGCACCACTTGCCTTTGATGTAGATGTAATCGTTTAGATAATCCTCACAATTATAATGGCCTCATTCAAAATAACCACAATACTTGCAATCATAGTAGTTGCACTCTTCGCAATCTATCGTTCAAAAACAAAGGCACAACAAGCACACCATTCAAAACATTGCAATAATGCAATAATACAATAAAACAATGATGAGCAAATGCATGCACGATTATTTAATAAGTCATAATGGTTGTATTTAGTTCTTTGAACTTTATTAGATCATATGATGCATGTAGAAAGTCATTTAATGCACTAAAGCTTTTATTACTAAAGTTGTATCGATTTAATATGGTTTATACCACTTTAATTGAACTACTGATGTTTATGTCGTATTAAATTGTGAACTAAATGCTACTGGATAGGTAATGCAATTTAGAGACAGTAGCAATTTGAATCACCTAAAAAGGAGTTATAGATATTTTCTTCTGATTAAAACACTATTCCAATGGGTTTAAAGATTTCTATACGAATTTCTATTTTAACAGGACCAAATAATTTGGCATGCAATTTATCTGTATAGATATTGTCAATACAAAACCTTAGCATTTGGATTCACCCTAATCGGAGTTGTAGATCTTTTTTTATGATTTAACTACTACTTAATAGAGTTTAAATTATCTAAACAGTTTACCGCGTCCAAAAATAAATCTAATGCCAGATCTAGAATCTACACGGAATTGTGAATCCAGGAACATATTATTTACAATTTTCTAAATAGTATTTATTTTCTTATGAATTTATTAGACCAAAGGGGCCATTAATCTATTTAAATCTTCACAGCAAAAGCTTACAGTATTTGTCTAAACCAATTGCATATTGATGATATACTTGGAACCAGCTTTCCATCGGTATATTATTTATATTTTTGTGATATCCAAATAATTTACTATGAATTTAATGATTTCTAAAGCCATTAATACTAATTAAATTGCTACGGGGTAAATCATCCGCAAAAGCTGGATCCAACTAGATATTATTAATCTACATTATAGTAGCTTCAATTTGATATATTGTTCATATTTTTCGGAGTTACAGATAATTTCCTATGAATTTATTAACCTAAAAGACCATTAAAACTAATTAAATTGCTACAGTAAACCCATACTGTAAATGTTAGATCTAATGCAATATTATCATTCTACACGTTTTTCTAAATCCATTGATATATAATTTGATATTTTTGGATCTACAGATTTTTATATGATTTTTGCAAGTTTACACAATTTCCTACAATTTAAATTCAATTTCAAATCTACAGGGAATATTCCCTGGGAGTATTCTATGTTGACTGAGACGGGTGCTGACCTGGCTTGACACATGGCGAGATCTGGTTTGCTCGTACCCCTTCGTTGATAAGATATAATCTTGACCGTCGGGATGAGATCCAGTGGCTAGAAAAGAATATTGACTCGATTTTGGTTCATAATAGATAAGAAAGAGATCTGTGTTAGAGAGACAAATCCGTAGATCAAAATAAAAAAGTTACAACATGAAAGTTGTAGAGAATCATTAATTCTACCTTTTCACCAAAGGAATTTAGATTTGAAGAAACGAGCGCGAGTATATCTTGGATTTACCCCGTCATATCTAAAACATTGCGGTGTGAAATTCTCCGTCTGTGGTGGATGAAAAGAGGTGAGGTTTTTCGGGATCAAAAGATTTCGACGAGATCTCCAACTTTCGTGTTTTGGCCGAAGGCAAACGACGAAGTCTAGATTGGTGAATAAACGAAATAAAATTCGGATATGTGTAGATTCGATATTTCAAGAAGGGAAATTCATACAACTGTGCCTCCACGTGTTTATATGGAGGTTTAGGATGATAGAGAGATAGGTCTTGAAGTATAGAACAAGTATAAACAAACGGAAGTGGATTCGGAGTTGTAGATAAAAAAACATAAGAGTTTGAATAGAGATAAGTTTGAAAAAGACAGATTTTGCACACAAAGTAAAGCAACCAGGGATCGATCCCTTCTTCCTCTAGGCGTGGCTGATCCGGTCGGCTGCTTGCTGGGCCGGCCCGTTAGTTTTATTATTATTTTTTTAATGTATTTTTCTATATCTTTTGCATACGAACTCCAAATGACACGATTCTTGTTTCTAAATTTTTCTAAAATTCAGTAGATTATTATAGCATTATATTTGTAATATTCTCACTTGTTTGAAGATGGTGGTTCCATAAATCTCTTTATATTCCTTATAGAAACATTTGGGCAAATCAACTATAGGATTTAGATACTAGGATTTGGATTCAGTTTGTGAGAACTTTGCATGGATGTAATGAAATGCTTATGAATGCTTCATGATTTTCATTTTTTTAAAACATTCACTCAAATACTAAAACCATAACTCAATCCACCCTCTTTTGTCTATATGGCTACTTAGGTCATAACAAAAGAATATAAGGTTTTAAATTCAAGGTCGAGAGGATTTTCAATTCAAAAAGTTTCTTTTTTTGAGAATTTTCAACAAAGTCAAACAATCAATCAAGCTTATTTTATTTATTTCACATTCCAAAATTAGGAGAATTTCGGGATGTGACAAACTACCACCCTTAAAAGAAATCTCGTCCCGAGATTTGGGAAGGCAGAAAGAAAGATGGACTAAGGATTCACTAGGGCGCTATCGCCCTTAAAAGAAAACTAGCTAGGTTGGCTTAGATCGGTTCTCCTTTAAACTTTTATTGGCACAATGTCTCTTGCACATTCTAACCTTCAAGATTGATAGTTTCTCAGAAAGCACTACTTGAACTAGCAAAACTCTTATAGTGGCCAAAATAGGGATCCTTTGCTTCACGATGCCCATTAATAATGATTGAGATTCATTCTTATCGTACATTCCTACGCTTAGCAATGAATGCTTCTATAAATGTGAAAAATCATACCATTCTAAGGTTTAGGCTCAACGCCGACTCTCTTCTATGGTTAAAAGGCACTCAAGATTCGCAAAGCCAACAGTACAAGAGTGAATAAGAAGAGTAGTAGGAATGGTGATCAATCCATCCTGCACCCAAATCATTACCCTGTAAGAGGATAGGTGAATCACATTTTTTATCACTTGGGCATCCTCACTTGCCTTGAAGAAGGTTTCCATGGGCATGAACTAATGCTCGACGTAGACTCTCATGTATTCAATCAACAAAGCTACTACTAAAACTAAACTTTCGATACTTCAACCTTTAGGTTGCGTAATCTACTACATAACATCATTGTAACACTTCGTACTTCCACATCCTTCTGTTGCATTAGATTAACTATTCTCCTTTGTCGATGCATTATGTTGTAAAACTTTCCACTTAATCCTTCTCCGTATATTCAACACATCGTTATAGCTCCATGGGTTGATATAGAGAAGAATTGATTGTAGGGAGAAGAAACTACTAAGGAAGTAATCCTACCCATAACTATATGAAGCAACCAGTGTCACAAACAAACTAACAAACAAACAAACAATCATAAGCAATCAACACACAAGAAAACACTTGCATAACAATAATACAGAGGTCTAAACTTAGTAATATATAACCACAAAATAGATTGAAAGCATTGGGAACAATACTAGAGTAAAATAGAGCAACAAATAAGCAACAAACAAAATCTGTCAAAACGGTACAGCAGGTTTCACGAATTTTTTTGACCGACTTAAACGTGTAAGGAATTTTAGCCAATTTTTGTGCATGTATTACAGGTAATTACGATCCAGATCCTATTTGTTTATATTTTTCTGAGTTAACAATAAAATATGAAAAATCGTGCGATACTACAGGTCCGGCAGAAAACTGCAGCAGTAATCTCACGAATTTCAATCAAATTACACCATTAAAATAATTTTAAAACCACACGAAAACCCCAGCAAATTTAGAGTTTCAAAATAAAAGATCCTAAACAAGGCATCACACAATATGGTTCAGTACAGACAAGCAAGCAACCAATATTGTCATACCACATAAGTTGGTAAGAACAATATGCTAACATGATAGCGATGATCTCCTAAAGAGATAAAATATGGTGGTCCAACCGACCAAAACTTGGTGAGATGTTCATTTATGTCATGTTATTTGTTCTTTTACTTAGCTAACTCTCATTTAGGTATCAAAAGAATGGACAACTATAAATATTTGAATAGGAAGAGGTTCTAGAAAAGATAGACAAGAAATATAAGAACTCTAATACATAGAAAATATGATTGTTCTCCTAAAAGAGGTCTCCTATTGCTAATCTATTTCTAAGGTCGCGATCCTACAGTCAACACACAGCTCTGATAAGGTTGAGTTCATGTGTATAGTGTCAATCCCTAGATCGGTTCACTGGCACACACAGTACAAAATAATACCAAAATATAACTGGGCATCATAAATACAACGAATATGATCCAGAATTTACATTATTTATTCAAGTACACAGCGGAAAACAAATACAAGGTAGATCTCCATCCTTCAAATGTGCCACAGGTGAACAATTGTTGAGTGGAGTCTTGCGACCTATGAACGATCACTTAGATACGATATAACCTGCAACATGAAACGTTGCAGCCACAAATGGTCAATACATTGAATGTATGGCAAGTAGGCTAAAGTGGTTAACAACAGATCTATCAACTACATGCTTATTTGGCTGGTGGAGCTGTGGCTAGCTTGCATTTTTCAAACACTTTGTCCTACTTTATTAAACCAATTTGATTCACAACAACCTTTTAAGTTCACCCATCAAGTTTTAGAAATCAGGAAATAAGGATGAGCGAGAATGTGTCATAGCATCGATATCAAGCAACTCATTTGTCCATAACCGGGGACACGACTAAGCACTTAGTTTATACACCCTGCAGGGGTTAGTACACTTTACACATGTGACTTGAACAGCCCAACTCGTAACACCACACGCATATTATGTGATGATAGGGAGAAGTCCAAGAAGAGACTGTTCGGAAAGTAGATCCCCAAACCCCACTACGCACCGGTCCCAACCTACCATTCACTACATCTACGCTGGGTTCGGGTCACCAAGATCTACTAAGTCCAACCAGCCACCCATTTCTTACTGGCACATGGTTGCACACGTAAGCTATAGGAATAAAGACAACTAATCCTTCTCAGTACCCTGGGCGGCATTCCCCACCATTATTCACACTCCGATGACTAATCCAGCCACGCCGCCCAAGTAGTTCATTGACATTATGTTGTTTTAGTAGAACAAAACTTTTACTTTACCAAAGCATGATCCCTTCCGCGTATCTACAGCAATGCTAAGCACATCTACCATACGGGAGCTCAACTACAAATGATTTCCCTACCAAAATATATAGGATATAGCATAGCATAGTAATTCCTACACATGTAGCTACGAAAACATATATAATGCATAGGAAAACAGTAGGACATTTATGACCAAGATAGCACCACTTGCCTTTGATGTAGATGTAGTCTTTTAGATAATCCTCACAATTATAATGGACTCATTCACAATAACCACAATATTTGCAATCGTTGTAGTTGCACTCTTCGCAATCTATCGTTCAAAAACAAAGGTATAACAAGCACACCATTCAAAACATTGCAACAATGCAACAATACAATAAAACGATGATGAGAAAATTCATGCATGATGATTTAATAAGTTACAATGGTTGTATTTAGTTCTTTGAACTTTATTAGATCATATGATGCATGTGGAAAGTTATTTAATGCACTAAAGCTTTTATTACTAAAGTTGTATCAATTTAATATGGTTTATACCACTTTAATTCAACTACTGATGTTTATGTCGTATTAAATTGTCAACTAAATGCTACTGGATAGTTAATGCAATTTAGAGACAGTAGCAATTTGAATCACCTAAAAAGGAGTTATAGATATTTTATTATGATTAAAACACTATTTCAATGGCTTTAAAGATTTCTGTACGAATTTATATTTTAACAGGAACAAATAATTTGGCATGCAATTTCTCTGTATATATATTGTCAATACAAAACATTAGCATTTGGATTCACCCTAATCGGACTTGTAGATCTTTTCTATGATTTAATTACTACATAATAGAGTTTAAATTATCTAAATAGTTTACCACGTCCAAAAATAAATCTAATGCCCGATCTAGAATCTACACGGAATTGTGAATGCAGGGACATATTATTTACAATTTTCTGAATAGTATATATTTTCTTATGAATTTATTAGACCAAAGGGGCCATTAATCTATTTAAATCTTCACGGCAAAAGCTTATAGTATTTTTCTGAACCAATTGCATATTGATGATATACTTGGAACCAGCTTTCCATCGGTATATTATTTATATTTTTGTGATACACAAATAATTTACAATGAATTTAATATTTTTGTGATACACAAAGGCATTAATACTAATTAATACTAATTAAATTACTAATTAAAGCTGGATCCAACCAGATATTATTAATCTACATTATACTATGTTCAATTTGATATAATGTTCATATTTTTTGGAGTTACAGATAATTTCCTATGAATTTATTAACCTAAAAGACCATTAAAACTAACTAAATTGCTACAGTAAAGCATACTGTAAATGTTAGATCTAATGCAATATTATCATTCTACACGTTTTTCTGAATCCATTGATATATAATTTGCTATTTCTGGATCTACAGATTTTTTATATGATTTTTGCAAGTTTACACAATTTCCTACAATTTAAATTTAATTTTAAATCTAGAGGGAATATTCCATGGGAATATTCTATGTTGGCTGAGACGGGTGCTGACCTGGCTTGACACATGGTGAGATCTGGTTGGCTCGTACCTCTTCGTTGATAAGATCTAATCTTGACCGTCGGGATGAGATCCAGTGGCTAGAAAAGAAGATCGGCTCGATTTTGGATCATAATAGATAAGAAAGAGATATGTGTTAGAGAGACAAATCCGTAGATCAAATTGAAAAACTTACAACATGAAAGTTGTAGAGAATCATCAATTCTACCTTTTCACCAAAGGAATTTGGATTTGAAGAAATGAGCGCGAGTATATCTTGGATTTACACCGTCATATCTAAAACATTGTGGTGCGAAATTCTCTGTCTGTGGTGGATGAAAAGAGGTGAGGTTTGTCGGGATTGAAATATCTCGACGAGATCTCCAACTTTCGTGTTTTGGCCGAAGGCAAATGACGAAGTCTAGATGGGTGAATAAACGAAATAAGATTCAGATATGTGTAGATTCAGGATTTCAAGAAGGGAAACTCATAAAGTTGTGCCTCCACGTGTTTATATGGAGGTTTAGGATGATAGAGAAATAGGTCTTGAAGTAGAGAACAAGTAGAAACAATCGGAAGTTGATTCAGAGTTGTAGATAAAAAAATATAAGAGTTTGAATAGAGATAGGTTTGAAAAAGACAGATTTTGCATGCAAATTAAAGCAACCAGGGATCGATCCCTTCTTCCTCTAGGCGTGGCTGGTCCGGTCGGCTGCTCGCTGGGCCGGCCCGTTAGTTTTTTTATTCTTTTTCTATTTATGTATTTCTTCTATATATTTTGCATACGAACTCCAAATGACACAATTCTTGTTTCTATTTTTTTCTAAAATTCAGTAGATTATTATAGGATTATATTTGTAATATTCTCACTTGTTTGAAGATGGTGGTTTCATAAATCTCTTTATATTCCTTATAGAAACATTTGGGTAAATAAACTATAGGATTTAGATACTAGGATTTGGATTCAGTTTGTGAGAACTTTGCATGGATATAATGAAATGCTTATGAATGCTTCATGATTTTCATTTTTTTGAAAACATTCACTCAAATACTAAAACTGAAACTTAATCCACCCTCTTTTGCCTATATGGCTACTTAGGTCATAACAAAAGAATATAAGGTTTTAAATTCAAGGTCGAGAGGATTTTCAATTCAAAAAGTTTCTTTTCTTTGAGAATTTTCAAGAAATTCAAACAATCAATGAAGCTTATTTTATTTATTTCACATTCCAAAATTAGGAGAATTTCGGGATGTGACAAAGATACTCATGATGTCCATACCTTGAGACAAATGTTGTCTTTGGACCATCTTCTGGTTTGATTTTTATCTGGTGATATCCGGATCTTAGATCAATCTTGTAAAATACTCCATCTCCTTTAACTTGATAAAACATATCATGAATTCTAGGCAATGGATACTTATTCTTGATGGTAACATTGTTGAGATTTCTATAGTACCCACACATCCTTCTTCCTCCATCTCTTTTATCTACAAATATCACCGGAGTTCCCATGGTGATATACTTTCTTGAATAGATCCTTTCCTAGATAACTCATCAATTTGCTCTTTTAGTTCTTTTAATTCCTTCGGACCCATCTTGTATGGTTCTTGAGAAATTGGTGTTGTACCCGGAATTAGACCAATAGTGAACTCCATTTCCCGATCTGGTGGCATTCCTGGTAACTCTGCTGGAAAAACATCTTGAAAGTCATTTACTATAGGAAATCCTCCAACTTGACCTCCTTCATTGAATTCAACTAAAGATCCACCATGATATGACTGTGCTTATCAGCTTGATAAACTATCCTTGCTGCACTTGGGGTCTTTATTGAAACAGTTTTATCCTCACAATTAATATGAGCCCCATGTTTAGTCATCCAATCCATACCCAGCACTACTGCAATTCCCTTCAAAGGAATCACATAAAGGTCCACAAAGTATGTACAAACACAGATCGAGATAACCTGATCTTGTTTAATGTGGCGTACCACTACATTTCCCCCTGCCGTCACCACTGTCATAGGTTTTTCTAACGTTGCCCTTCTAATCCCGAATTTATCACAGAATTCTTCAAAAATGAATGAAGTAGTTGCACCAGTATCAAATAGAACTTTTCCGGGATTGGTCAGGATATTGAGCGTACCTATCACTGCATGCTCTGAGTTATCCACCTCCTCCAAGGTTGCACAATTCAGCTTCCCGGTGGGTCTGTTCCTCTTGCCATTGTTGTTCTTGACCTGATTTCCTCCTCGATTGGGCTATCCATTACCTCCACTGGCTTGTCCTCCACCCTTTGTAGGCCAACCACCCGGTGGTTTATTCGGACAATCAGGCTTGATATGTCCTTTCTGCCCACAACCGTAACAAATAACTACTGGCTTTTTGCATTCTCTCTGGAAATTCCCTGGAATTCCACAATTATGGCAAATAACATTTCTCCAGGGATTGGACTGATTTCCACCATTGCCCTTGTTATTGTTATTGTTATTGTTGTTGTAAGCTTTGTTCCTGGGTTTGAACTCCAGATTGGGTTTAGGTTTACTTACTTGAATCCTCTTTGTCTCTTTATTGGCTCTCTTCCTTCGGTCCTCTTGGACATTCTTATAGTCATCTTCAAAAGTAATAACTGCATCTAGCAACCGCTAAAAAGTTTGTTTATTGGCCAACCTCAACTGCATTTTCATGAATGGATTTAACCCTCGCAGAAAACGCTTCTTCCTCTTCTCTTCAGTGCTCCTTCATCTTCGGCATAACGAGACAACTGGCTAAACTCCCGGTTGTACTTCATGACACTAGTATAACCTTGTTGAAGCTCCTCAAACTCCCTTCGCTTCAACTCCATAACACTTTCTAGAACATGATACTCACGGAACCTCTTCTTGAACTATTCCCAAGTATACTGTCTTCCTGGCTGTTGCATGGCTAACTGATTTTCCCACCATGATGCTGCAGGTCCTGACAAAAGATGAGTTGCATATCTTAGCTTTTCCTCCTCATTACAACCTACAGTCTTCAGCTTTCTCTCCATATCTGCTATCCAATCTTCTCCATCCATTGGTTTAGGGGCTGATGCAAAAGGTAACGGCCTCACATTCTGGAAGTCGAAAAGACTCACTCCTCCACCTTCAGGTGCTCTCTGGTTTCTATCTGGTCCCAACAACTCTTCCATGAACTTGTTTTGGTTTTCTTGCATCATTTGCATGTACTGTATAAAGTTCTGCTCCATTAGCGGCCTTATTGGTGGTGGTGGTAATGTTCCCTGATTTCCAGCATCTGCATCTGCCTTTCCCTTGGCCTCGCGCTCCATGCGCTGCTGCTCAGATTTGGTTTCTACACCCATTTCCATGACCCCCTAGTCCTGCAACATAAAGTGAATACTCCTAATTACATCATGCACATGTGTTCTGAGCTCAACTTTATGCACAGAACTAGTCACACAATGGAAATCAAGACCCAAATAAAATCCAAATATGCATTACACATATTATACATTTCAAACACTTAGTAAATACAAAGTCATTACATCTTGTACCATACAGGTACAATAATAAAGTAAACATACTACCTCACTTATTTAGCTACATCATTCCTTTAGATTACAATACGCAATACCAGTTACTCATAGTAAGTAACCTATGTCTTTAGTATCCGCGACGCTCATTATACATGCCTGAAGTCCAACCATGATGACGTAACGTCTGTCGCACAGTTTGTGGAACAAATGCCCTTCTAGAAGGAACATACTCAGTATCTGAAGTATCAGGACTTGAGTCATTACTCATCCTAAGTGCATTAACTCCCTCCAACTCAGCTGAAAAGTCTTCAGAAACCTGTTCAACATTATCACCCTCTTGCATCTCCTGAGCTTCATTCCTAGAGATGTCAACAGAATATGCAGATTTTGCTGCTCCCTAGGTGCTCTGTTGGGCAAGATAATTAAACGCTGGATAATGTATATTCCCTGGGTTTTGAGAAGGTGTTGATGATTCAAACACTCTTTCCTCAGGATCTCCTTACTCATCTTGTCTTTCTATGAATATGGTATTTCTACTACTATTATTAGTATTGGTTCTCGCACCCATCTAGCTGGATTGTCCAACATCTCTGTCAGACCCATCCACTGACATCTGATTCCCTTGGAATCCCTTAAATGATCCCATTCTCCAACCATCAGAATTCTTGCTAGGGAGTTCTGAATCAGACCCTTCCTCCGAACTATAGGGTTCGCAGCATAGAAAACAAAAAATTTCCTACGATGGGAACTATGTACCAAGATCTATCTACTAGATACAAACAACGGGCGGATGTATATCCATAGAGAATATACCCTTGAAGACCGACAAAGCTTAACGAGTTCAACTCGTGGTTGATGTAGACGATCTCTTGCCGATCTCAAGATCGAGAGGAAGTCCTAGCGCCACAAAGCAGCAGCGCATCCGTGCTCGCACACACGTACAAGACACCGGGAAACCTCCGCCTCCTCGCTCCAGCGATGCAGCAGAAGCACAACCCTTTCTTGCCGAATAGCCACCGGGAACATGTATCTCACTAGTCCGAGACCATGGGGGATAAATTCTAGAGGGGGAGAGAGATCCTTCACGAGGAGGTGTGAGAGACAAGTGAGGAGGGGGGCTCCTTTTATAGGAGGAGGGGGGGCACCCAAGGGGATGGCCGCCGGCCATGGGGGCTGCCCCCTCCCCTCCTTCATTCATGTGGGTGGACACTCCACTCACAAAATGGCCCTTCAATTTTCTCCACTCAAAAGTCCACTCAAATTCCCATTAAATTTCCACCAAATTTAATGTAAACACTCATTAAATAAAACACTTTTATTTTATTCAGAATTTTGTCAATTACTTTAATGACAAACATTCACAAATAACCCCTTGCTAGAATTCCATTTCACATGCATAACCACTTTATGCAATTTCACCCGAAAACCTGTTTCGGTATCTAGTGAAATAAATTCATGCGCTTGTTTATTCTTTCGGCATGAAACATTTGCTCCAACTGGATGCCACTGTACCTTAAGTGTGTCACCCTACGGTTCGCGAATAATGCGGACATGATCGAGACCCTTCTCCAATCAATAATCCGTAGCGGGACCTGGAGATCCATACTGACTCCCACACATTCAACAATGACTTTTCCTGTGATCGTCGGAACCTTTTACGCTTGTATCTTAATCCCTTTGTTTCACGATATATTACATGTCCGAGATTCGATCATCGGTATCTCCATACCTAGTTTGATCTAAATCGACATGCACTCTTTTCTCGTTCCCGTGATATAACATTCTAGTGATCAAATCACTTGCTTGCAAGCTAACCAATGTGATATCACCGAGAGGGCCCAGAGCATATCTATCCGTCATCGGGATGAACAAATTCCACTCTTGATCCATGATTCTCAACATAACACTTTAGAAGCTTTGAAGCCATCTTTATAATCACCCAGTTACGGAGTGACGTTTGATGTCAACAAAAAACTCTTCCGGTGTTAGTGATTGGCATGATCTCATGGTCTAAGGATTAGGATTACTTCGTAGTTTGTTTAAAGCAATATAAACTCAATGACTTTGATCGTGATGCTATACTTCGGATGAATGTTCATCACACCATTACACTAATGTTGTGATCTCATTATTAACAAACATCCAATGTCTATGATCAGGAAACCGTGATCATCTTTTTAATCAACGAACTAGTTTATGAGAGAGGCATAACTAGGAACTTTCTGTTTGTTTATTAAACACACATGTATTAACGTTTCCGTATTAATACAATTATAGCATGCAAAATAAACATCTATCATATACTTGGAATACACATAATAAACATTTTATTATTGCCTCTCGGCATATTCCTTGATCTCCCACTTGCACTAGAGACAATAATCTAGTTACATTGTGATGTATCTAACACCCATGGAGTTCTGGTGTAGATCATGTTTTGCTCTAGGGAGAGTTTTAGTCAACGGATCTGCTACATTGAGATCCGTATGTACTTTACAAATCTTTATATCTCCATCCTTGACATGCTCGCGGATGGAGTGAAACCGGCCCTTAATATGCTTGGAATGCTTGTGAGACCTTGGCTCTTTTGCATTGGCAATGGCACCATTGTTGTCACAATAGATCACCATTGGGTCCAACGCGTTTGCAACCACACCTAGTTCGGATATGAACTCCTTCGTCCAAACTGCTTCCTGAGCCGCTTCTGAAGCAGCAACATATTCGGCCTCTGTTGTTGATCCCGCCACCACAGGTTGTTTGGAGCTCCTCCAACTAACCGCTCTGCCATTCATGAGAAATACGTATCCGGATTGAGACTTAGAATCATCCGGATCGATGTCAAAGCTAGCATCAACATAACACTTAGCGACGAGCTCTTCTTCACCTCTGTATACAAGAAACATATCCTTAGTTCTTCGCAAGTACTTAAGGATATTCTTGACCTCTTTCCAGTGTTCTGAACCTGGATCCGATTGGTACCTACTAGTCAAACTAATAGCATGTGCCACATCCGGTCTTGTACATAGCATGGCGTACATTATAGAGCCTATGGCTGAAGCATAGGGGACCTTGTCCATTATCTCTCTTTCTTCCGCCGAAGCCGGACTTTGAGTCTTACTCAATGTCATGCCTTGTGTCATAGGTAAGAACCCCTTCTTACTATTTTCCATTTTAAACTTCTTTAAAATCTTATCAAGGTATGTACTTTGTGATAGCCCTATTAGGCGCCTAGATCTATCTCTATCGATCTTTATGCCTAATATGTATGACGCTTCACCTAGGTCCTTCATTGAAAATTTACTGTTTAGATAACTTTTAACACTGTTTAAAAGCTCTATATCATTTCCGATCAATAATATGTCATCCACATATAATATCAGAAATGCCACATTGCTCCCACTCACTTTCTTGTAAATACAAGCTTCTCCATAAGTTTGGACAAATCCAAACTCTTTGATCACCTCATCAAAGCGGAGATTCCAACTTCGTGATGCTTGCTTCAATCCATAGATGGATCGCTGAAGCTTGCACACCTTGTTAGCATCCTTAGGATCGACAAAACCCTTTGGTTGTATCATATACAACTCTTCTTCAATATTACCATTGAGAAATGCGGTTTTGACATCCATCTGCCATATCTTGTAATCGAAATATGCAGCAATTGCTAACATAATCCTAACTGATTTTAGCATCGCTACGGGAGAGAATGTCTCATCGTAGTCAACTCCTTAAATTTGTCGAAACCCCTTTGCGACAAGTCGAGCTTTATAGACGGTCACATTACCATCAGCATCAGTTTTCCTTTTGAACATCCATTTGTTCTCCACGGCCTTTCGGTCATGAGGTAAGTCCACCAAGTTCTAAACTTGATTTTCATACATGGATTCCATCTCGGATTTCATGGCTTCTAACCATTTGTTGGAATCCGGGCTCATCATCGCTTCTTCATATGTCGCAGGGTCATTATTTTCATCAACCATGAAATTCATGATAGGATTTCCGTACAGCTCGGGAGCTGCACGCGTCCTGCTAGACCTGCGAGGTTCGGTAGTACTCTCTTTTGGAGTTTCATGATCATTATCATTAGTTCCCTCTTCAACAGGTGGAGCCAACTCCGGAACAACTTCCGGCGCTGCGCTACTCGCCATACTTTGTAGAGAAGGTTCAATAACTACTTCGAGTTCTACCTTCCGACTACTCACACCTTTCGCGAGAAACTCTTTCTCTAGAAAGGATCCATTCTTGGCAACAAAAACCTTGCCCTCGGATCTGTGATAGAAGGAATACCCAATAGTTTCCTTAGGGTATCCTATGAAGACGCATTTTTCCGCTTTGGGTTCGAGTTTATCCGGTTGAAGTTTCTTCACATAAACATCGCATCCCCAAACTTTAAGAAATGACAGCTTAGGTTTGTTTCCAAACCACAATTCATACGGTGTCTTTTCAACGGATTTAGATGGTGCCCAATTTAAAGTGAATGCAGCAGTTTATAGTGCATTGCCCCAAAATGACAAGGGCAAGTCCGTTAGAGACATCATAGATCGAACCATATCAAATAAAGTACGATTACGACGTTCCGACACACCATTTCGCTGTGGTGTTCCGGCAGGTGTGAGTTGTGAAACAATTCCAGACTCTTTCATGTGAGTGCTAAACTCGTAACTTAGATACTCACCTCCACGGTCGGACTGTAGAAATTTGATCTTTCTATTACGATGATTTTCCACTTCATTCTGAAATTCCTTGAACTTTTCAAAGTTTTCAGACTTGTGTTTCATCAAATAGATATAACCGTATCTACTCAAATCATCCGTGAAAGTAACAAAATAACGATATCCACCTCGCGCCGACAGACTCATTGGACCACATACATCAGAATGTATGATTTCCAATAAATCTGTCGCCCGTTCCATGAACCGGAAAACGGAGTTCTAGTCATCTTGCCCATAAGGCATGGCTCACATGTATCAAATGATTCATAATCAAGTGATTCCAAAAGTCCATCCGAATGGAGCTTCTTCATGCGTTTAACGCCAATATGACCTAGACGGTAGTGCCACATATATGCGGATATATCATCATTTAGTTTAATCCTTTTAGCATCAACATTATGAATATGTGTAACATTATTATAGAGATCTAAAAGAAATAAACCATTCATCATCGGTGCATGACCATAAAAGATTTAATTCATATAAATGGAACAACCATTGTTCTTGGATTTAAATGAATAACCACTTCGCATCAAACACTATCCAGATACAATGTTCATGCTCAACGGGCACGGATAACAATTATTCAAGTTTATTACTAATCCCGACGGCAAGTGGAGAGGCAGCGTTTCGACGGCGATCACATCAACGCTTGATCCATTGCCGACACGCATCTTGACCTCACCCCTTGCTAGCGGTCTCTTGTTCCGCAGCCCCTGATTCGAGTTACAAATATTAGCAACTGAACCGGTATCAAATACCCAGGTGCTACTGTGAGCACTAGTCAAGTACACATCAATAACATGTATATCATATATACCTTTGTTTGCCTTGCCAGCTTTCTTGTCTGCCAAATACTTGGGGTAGTTGCGCTTCCAGTGGCTAGTCCCCTTACAATAGTAGCACTCGGTATCAGACTTAGGTCCAACTCGGGGTTTCTTTTCAGGCGCGGCAACCGGCTTGCCGCCGTTACTTCCCTTCCGTTTTCCCTTCTTGTCTTTCTTGAAACCAGTGTTCCTATTGATCATCAACACTTGGTGTTCCTTTTTGATCTCCACTTCTAAAGTTTTAAGCATTGACAGAAGCTCGGGGAGAGACTTCTTCATGCCTTGCATATTATAGTTCATCACGAAGCTCTTATAGCTAGGTGGCAGAGACTGCATAACATGATGGATGCCTAAGTCAATGGGAATCGATATTCCCAAGGACACAAGCTTATCGGCGTAACCCGACATCTTGAGTACATGCTCACTAACGGAGCTATGCTCTTCCATCATGCAGCTAAAGAACTTTTCTGAAGCATTGTAGCTCTCTACAGAAGCATGTGTGTCGAAAATCATTTTCAACTCACCCATTGTATCAAATGCATTGCCATTTTCTAAACGCTTTCGAAGTTCCGGCTCTAGCCCATACAATATGCCGCAATGAACTAAGTTGTGGTCCTCCTGACGAGTCTGATAGACATTCTTCTCCTCGTCAGGGGCATCCTCAAAAGGTGGGGGGCCTAACGGCGCTTCTAGCACATATTGCTTTTGTGCAGTAGAGAGGAGAATCCTCAAATTCATGGCCCATTCGGTAAAGTTGCTACCGTTCGTTGCTAGTTTCTCTTTCTCCATGAACACATTGAAATTAAAAGCAGGTGGTGCCATCTAAAACAGAATTTGTAAAGTTTAGACTAAGTGTATGATAGATTGAGTTCAACTAATCCATATTACGAATGAACTCCCACTCAAAAACGACATCCCTCGTGCCTTTTTGGTGATTACATGAACCAAATCCACTACACCAAGTCCGATCATCACGTGAGTCGGTGTAGCTTCAAAGGCGAGCATCAAATGGGCATCATATCAACTATATGAATCATGCTTAACCTTTCGGTCCGTGTTCCGAGGCCATGTCTGTACATGCTAAGCTCGCCAAGTTAGAACCTTAGTGTTCGCGTGTGTAACTGTTTTACACCCGAAATATGGTCGTGGATCCAAGAACACCCGATCATCACGTGATGTCTTGGAGCGACGAAAACATAATTGGTGCATACTAAAGGAAGAACACATTCTTATCTTGATATTTAAAAGAGGGATCATCTTATTATGCTAACAAAGCGCTAAACAAGCAATATAAGATGCTATCAAACATCACATGTTTATTAGTGAAATGATATGGTTCCCGCATATGATCTCTATCATGTGCACCGTGGTATGATCACTATCATACCTATATGTGTAAGTCCAAGGTCTATGGAGATTACACGTTATGTATGTTGTAAGCGTATCATATTATACTTCTACTTACAACATCACCATATCATAACACTAGCCCAGCAACAATCTAAACTAGACGCCTCTAATTTATCCATTGCAAGTTTTACGTGGCTTAGGGCTTTCGAGATAGAACCGTTCTTACCTACGAACATGAACCACAACGAGGATAACCAAATTGTTGACAACTCGCTTGCAAAATAGATATTGACTATAGTAGGAGAGACAGACACCCGCTAGCCACTTATGCAAACTAGTTGCATGTCAAGCGTGGAACAGGTCTCATGTGCGAGGACATGTAAAGTTTGTCCGGGCCGCTTCATCCCACTATGCCACCAATATCCGAAATTACAACAAAGGAGCAACAACATGATCATCATCGCCCACATACTCATATGTGTACTACCCGTGTAAAGTATCTACGCATAGATCCGGCTCTGATACCACTATAGGGTTCGCAGCATAGAAAACAAAAAATTTCCTACGATGGGAACTATGTACCAAGATCTATCTACTAGATACAAACAACGGGAGGATGTATATCCGTAGAGAACATACCCTTGAAGACCGACAAAGCTTAACGAGTTCAACTCGTGGTTGATGTAGACGATCTTTTACCGATCTCAAGATCGAGAGGAAGTCCTAGCGCCGCAAAGCAGCAGCGCATCCGTGCTCGCACACATGTACAAGACACCGGGCAACCTCTGCCTCCTCGCTCCAGCGATGCAGCGGAAGCACAACCCTTTCTTGCCGAATAGCCACCGGGAACATGTATCTCGCTAGTCCGAGACCATGGGGGATAAATTCTAGAGGGGAGAGACATCCGTCACGCGGAGGTGTGAGAGACAAGTGAGGAGGGGCTCCTTTTATAGGAGGGGGGCACCCAAGGGGGTGGCCGCCGGCCATGGGGGCTGCCCCCTCCCCTCCTTCATTCATGTGGGTGGACACTCCACTCACAAAATGGCCCTTCAATTTTCTCCACTCAAAAGTCCACTCAAATTCCCATTAAACTTCCACCAAATTTAATGTAAACTCTCATTAAATAAAACACTTTTATTTTATTCAGAATTTTGTCAATTACTTTAATGATAGACATTCACAAATAACCCCTTGCTATAATTCCATTTCACATGCATAACCACTTTATGCAATTTCACCCGAAAACCTGTTTCGGTATCTAGTGAAATAAATTCCTGCGCTTGTTTATTCTTTCGGCATGAAACATTTGCTCCAACTGGAAACAAGTCTCCCTTAAGTGTGTCACCCTATGGTTCATGAATAATGCGACAGGATCGAGACCCTTCTCCGATCAATAATCGGTAGCGGACACGAGATCCATCGACTCCCACACATTCAATGATGACTTTTCCTGTGATCGTCGGAACCTTTTATGCTTGTATCTTAATCCCTTTGTTTCACGATATATTACATGTCCGAGATTCGATCATCGGTATCTCCATACCTAGTTTGATCTCGTTACTGACATGCACTCTTTTCTCGTTCCCATGATATACCATTCTAGTGATCAAATCACTTGCTTGCAAGCTAACCAATGTGATATCATCGAGAGGGCCCAGAGCATATCTATCCGTCATCGGGATGAACAAATTCCACTCTTGATCCATGATTCTCAACATAACACTTTAGAAGCTTTGAAGCCATCTTTATAATCACCCAGTTACGGAGTGACGTTTGATGTCAACAAAAAACTCTTCCGGTGTTAGTGATTGGCATGATCTCATGGTCTAAGGATTAGGATTACTTCTTAGTTTGTTTATAGCAATATAAACTCACTGACTTTGATCGTAATGCTATACTTCGGATGAATGTTCATCACACCATTACACTAATGTTGTGATCTCTTTATTAACAACATCCAATGTCTATGATCAGGAAACCGTGATCATCTTGTTAATCAACGAACTAGTTTATGAGAGAGGCATAACTAGGAACTTTCTGTTTGTTTATTAAACACACATGTATTAACGTTTCCGTATCAATACAATTATAGCATGCAATTTAAACATCTATCATATACTTGGAATACACATAATAAACATTTTATTATTGCCTCTCAGGGCATATTCCCTTCAGGAACCATGTGGTACACGATACCTCATATCTAAAGTAGGATCATAGGTAGGTTCTAGTCTAGGTGAATAAGGATATCCTTAAAAATTCGGGATCTATGGGTATATCCTTAAAAATTGGTTTTGCACTACGACTTGATTCTTTCTCCAACTGGAAAGCTAACTGCTTCCTTATTTCTGGATCAGTCAGATCCTCTAACATGTCATTTTTATCTTCAACTATAACTAGGTGTGTTTTATAAAAAGACGCAACAAGTGTTTGATATCGATCCATAAACTTGGAAGCTAACTTAGTATGCTTCTTTCCCAAAGTAAAATGATCTGATACTGGCTCCAAGACTATAGAATCATGGGGAATCACAGAAAAGTGCTTCCTTCTAACTCCTTGGCTTTATGCTCCCAGATATTGGCTATCTCCTCCACAACAGCAATATGGTATGCTGCTAAATGACTCCTACCTTCACTTATATGTAGATCGTGATATAATCCAAGTTCCTCTAGAAGTTGGATACTCACACGATACTTGGATAACATACGACCATCATAATAGGTTATGGTATTCACCAGGATTTTTGTAGGACAACTAAAAATCCTTAAGGGTTGAGAAGCTGATCAGTAAATGATCCTTGGTAGTCATCGAGAGTCTCCTTTTTCCTTACCAAAGTTTGTTTTGGAAACTTTGGTGCCATAACTCTGTATATTAAAAAAATTTATTAGTAAACAATAATATATTGCATCATAACAAAGAATTATCACACTAAAACATATAACATAATATTCTCATTTGAATACCCATTATACCCTTTTAGAGAATTATTTATCGTTGCTATACACTCCTACAGGTAAAACCCTGTACTAGGTTTCCAACCTATGGTCAAAGCAATTTTCTCTGATACCAACTGTGGTGACCTAGCATACCACTCCATGTGTAGTACACTATAGTCGTTGACATGACATCCATAGAACACCATTCCGTAAATATCACATCCCTCAGAGTGGTACAACAGAAACATTGCAGGTCCATATTACAAACATACACACATTATTATTATTACAATACCAGAAGTTTAAGACTTCAAAAGATTCAACTTACAAACCAAATATAAAGTGTTTCAGCAGAAGTTTAAAGTAACAACTTCATATCAGAGTTGAGCTCAACAACTTATTATATAAGGTTCATGCTGCTCGGGTCAATTGGTTACTAATAACTAAGGAAACTAATCTGACTCGTTGCCGTCTACTCCATATCGGATCTCGTAGTCCACTCCTTCAACACCGCCCGACAGGTTAGGCTCCTCATAAAATACATCATCTTGACATTCTGCTGCATACATTGGAGTATCTTCTGGATCCTCAGAGTCTAAGAAGGGGATCAAAGGAAAGGGTGAGTAACAGCATTACCCGGAAAGTTCATTATATGCAAGGTAGGAAGTTTGATGATCTATCTACCACCTCGGACTATAAGTCCTCGGCACTATGCAGTTTTCGTAAATCTTTCATCAAAGATTGATTTTATTGTGAAAATTTATGCCCATCAGCCTTCACAGGTTTACCAGAACTTTCATGGAGTTCCTTTCCTGCCAAGTTCGTATCTCCTTCCCGGAACAGGGAGTAACAAGTTATAGTTCTTACACTCTGCAGAGGTGCGTTCCTTTACCCATGAGAGATCAACTCCTTGTTACACAACCGGGCGTACTTTCCCATCCACAATTCCATGATGTGGGGCCCAGTAGGTGATCCAATCCAATCTCTGCCCCCTTCTCTACCCCGCATACCTCCTTGGTGTACACCATGCCCACCCATTGAATTATGGAAATGGTTTGTACATACCGTTAGATGCCATAACTATCGTGGGACGATGAGGGTTCCCACCCATATGGTGCATATCCTCTACGAATTACCAATTAAATGCACACTACGAGGATAACAGACATGACCTGCAAATCCGAATACATGCGAGAGGAAGAAGATACAGCTGACTTCTTTGTCCCATTCCAAATCTCATGGTTAACACGTAATATACGGCGCTAGAATCACTGATGTCACGGGTTATTGAATTCCTAGATGATTACCATTGTCGCCAATAGAACCCTAAGTTATATTGCTTCTCTATATCATCACTTAGGATGATATCATCATTTTACTTATTCTTTCCTTGAAACATAGATGATAACACACAATGTATAAATACTTTGGTAAGGACTCTTCAAAAGGACATAAGCAAGTGATGAACTTGCCTTGTGATTACAAGGTAGTGAAGTCTGATGATTGCTTTGGACCTTGAGCTTCTATGTCTACAAAACATCATTATTGGCAGGTAAGGACAATATTTAAAGAAGCAAAATGGATATGCATAGTAATGTAATGCCTTATTTCTTATTTATCTTCTTTGTGTGTTTTACCGAATATTTTAGTTTCTGGAATTTCTTTAAGTAGTAAAGAAATTCATTTTAAAGTAAAATCTTTAATATTTTATAAATATTCAATTCAATATATTATTAATAGAGTTAAAGCTAAAAATCCTTATTTAATATAAAATCCTGTATTTATTTGTTTAATAATTCTTTTAAGAACTAGCATTTAAATAAAAGATAATTTCTTTTGGTAACTCTAAATATTTATTTAGTATTTTTCTAAAATACTATAATAACAAAATATAATAAAAGTGATTTTTATTTATTTTTATCCTTTTTATTTAATCTTATAAAATTCCATAAGGAATATATATATTATAAAATTCTTAATCAAAATTTTTGTTCATTAAAAATATTTTCTTAATTTAATTAAATAGGTTGGTTTATTATGAATCTAAAAATATATTATTTGTATTTTTTCAGACTTACATCTTATTTTCTAGAATTTATTGAGTTCTAGGGATATTTTGGTCTTTTATTAATTATTAAAGTTTCTTTAGGATTTTGGGCCAACCATTGGGCTTATTGGGCCAAACATGGCCCAAGTGACCTGGTAAAAAATCCTTCTCGAAGAGGTACTGGCCCTATCGGCCCATTCCTCTGCCTCCCGTTCTCTCGACCTTATCTCTTCTCCTCCTCGACCCCGTGGTCGCTAGCGCCGCCGCCGTGCGATGCCCGCCGCCGTGGTCCTCCCTGGCCGCCGCCGTGGTGCATGGCGAGGTTGTTAACCACGCTCCTTCATCTACTCCAACTCAATTTGGTTTTGGGGCCCTCCAATGGCCAGGCTAGCCCCGTGCCGAACCCTAGGGTTTGGGGTGGTGTTGTTGACGATGCCGCTGATGCTCTAGTGGTGCTGGTGAGGTGCTCGTGCATCCTCGTATGCTGCTGTGGACGCCGCCACGGCTAGGTGCGGGGTGCAGCGGCCTCTGGGTTCTCCTCGTGCCGCCATGAGCTTGTCAGCCCCTCTCCTTCCTCTTCAATTCTCCA
The DNA here is from genome assembly GCA_023614405.1 of Avena insularis. Classification (NCBI taxonomy): domain Eukaryota; kingdom Viridiplantae; phylum Streptophyta; class Magnoliopsida; order Poales; family Poaceae; genus Avena; species Avena insularis. The sequence goes on from CM042689.1 coordinate 177,033,439, forward strand.
GCGAGGACCATAGGTGAGTTTGGTCTCAATCGTCACCCGTGTCTACTGTCTTCTGTCCTCTGAATTCATCTATGTGTCTAGTGGCCACCCCTAATTAGGGTTCATACATGTTCTAGGGTTCTTCCCTATTTCTAGGGTTCATCCCTGGTTCTAGGGTTCATCCCTTTGTGTGCTTGTAATATGATGATTTTGATCTGGTAGAGATCCCTGTGTGAGGATTGTGCTTATTGCACTTTAGTGCTTGCTTTCATACTTTGATTGTCTGAAGCTGTTGTTGATCTAAATGCTTTTGTTGGTCTGATGCTATTGTTGATCTGATGCTAGTGGTTCATAGTGTTTCCTCTAATAAGTGATTAATCTTGGTTAACCTAATGGCATAATTGTGACAACTGATTGGTGAAATTGATGCTTCGTGTGTTCCTCTACTGTCAATACTTTGATACTGAAAGTAACACTATCGGTGGTGATTCACTGCATCAGTGGGTGTTGGCTTGTATGCTTATCAATAGACTGAACTTAATCATTGGAGTCTAATGCTACTTTGAAGATAGATGGATATGTTAGATGATCTCTGAGTGTAATTTTAGGGAAATGATATCAACAGCTTGCCACCTTCCTTATGGTAACCTGTTAATGGTTTGGCTTGGTTGTTAGAGTCTGCTCTTGTGACACCATTTTGTTATGGCACACAAGTTGTGATTCTACTACTGGCTTTTCTTTGGTCAGTGCTTAAGATTCGATAAATTTAAAAATAGGTTGAAAGCTTCACTTGATTTTTATGCCGATGATGTTGGACTGAGGCTCTAGGAACTAGATTCCTATCTTACTGTCCCTTTTAAATATGCTAAAGTATCATGGTTCCTCATTGGATCCTGGATCTTAGTTGGCTAAGATGATGATTGGTTTGCTTCTAGCTTAATGTTGGTGCACAGTGTTTATGAAATTTGAGGTGCTACTCCATTTGTAGATGTGACCATATTTTATAAGTTATATGAACAAATGATGGAATATATAAGTTGTTTTGGTATCACCAGATCTATGATGCTGGTCTGAGATTCTGGTGGATTTGGTAGAGTTTTATTCTGGCCTTTATATTTCAAATCCTCTAGGATAGGTTCACCCCACTTGGGTGATCACTGAGAGGTTAACTCTAAATCAACACATGCTTTTCTGTTTGGATAAGATGAACAGAAGATGTGGATCTTTTATGATACTCACCACAACAGTTGATGATTATGGTGGTTGTTGGTTGATTTGTGGCTTGATCTTGCTGATTATGTTGCTAGCCTGATATTGTCCTTCACCTCCTGGTGTTGATCCTGCTACTTCTGGTTCCTCTGCTTGGCCTTGATCAGCCCTTCACCTCCTAGCTCCTGCAACTTGACCTTTCTATCCACCTGATCCACCCCCTCCTTATGTCACCATCTGGTGATGCTAGGATGATCTGGTGTGTAGTTTTGGCTAGTGGTTTTCTTAGCTTGATGAAGCTGAGTGTTCTTGGTGTGGTGTTGGAGATACAAAGATGAACTAGTGGCTGCCCACGGCCGTGCTTACTCCTTTTACTTTTGTGGGCTTCTATTGCTGTGTCGACAGCACTCACCATGCAATTGGTGATTGTGCTGCCTATGTGTCTGGTACATGATTGTGTATCAGATCAGTGAGATGTTTCACTCTTTGATCTTTTTACTGTTAACCTACCTGGTGAAACTTGCCCATTTTACTTGCTGTGATCATTTGACTTATGGCTTACTTATTATGAAAGATCAAATTCTTTCATATTGGTGAAACTTTCCCCTATATAATTACTCAATGATGTAATCTCGAGCAGTGCAACTCACTGCTCTCTACTAAGAGTAAAATTAACCATTAAATTTTCACTTTCCTTTTTTTGTTTTAAAATTTTCAGGTATAAGATCTGAAGATTCAAGATTTAGTATAGGATTACTTTAGATAAATAAATTCCTTTGTAAATTTTATTTCATTCTTTTGTAAGAAATGTGCAATAGTTTATTCATATAGATATATTTCTCTTTTTCCAATTTCCTTTCTATAATGAATCTTTATTGACTCAATGAGTTAATCTTTGTAACTTATTCATGGAATAAAGAGAAGGAATAAAAGATTCATTTATGATTTGAATTTCTATTACTATTTATTATTTCTTGATTAAATTAAATAATATTACTAAATCATTTTGAAATTCATTCTAAAATATCAATTCTTAACTTTAAAATATAAACTCAAGGTTCAAATTTGAATTCGAATTCTTTCCCCAAAACACATCAATTCAAAAAGATCATGTCAAAGTTTATAACAATCATTCTCCAGAGCTATTCCTACACATAGATAGTGAAAGAAACTCTGATCACTTTAGATTTTTATTTGGCGAAAAATTTACCAACATTTTTATAGATGAATGCATGCATATGCACAAATTCATAAATCTACCCTTCGTTGGTTCCTAAATGCTGGGATGTTACACAATAAAAGGTCCTTCCCAAATCGAGGAAAGTTTGTGCTTTCTCTTTTGCACAAGTCGGAGAACCAAATCACCTTTTCTGAAAGAACGGTTTTGTACTCTCTGACTATGATACTTGCGCAACTTCTGCTGATAGTCTGTAGATCTCTGCTTAGTAATAACGCGTACTTCTTCGATTATATAGAGATCATCTTGTCGAGAAACTTCTGCATCTTCTTCGATATACGCTTTGACTCGTGGAGACTGATGAATTAGATCACTTGGAAGAACTGCCTCTGCACCATATACCAAGAAGAAAGGAGTATAGCCGGTTGATCTGTTAGGACTTGTACGTAAGCTCCATATCACATAGGATAATTCTTCCACCCAAGTCCCCGCGGCCCGACGAAGCGGTGCCTCGAGGTGAGATCGGATTCCTTATAAAATAAGGCCATTAGTTCTTTTGACTTGTCCATTAGCTTATGGATGTGCGACTGATGCAATATCAAGTCGGATCCCTTGTTCTTTGCAGAATTCGGCAAGTTCACCCATAGAAAAATTGCTCCCATTGTTAGTAATTATAATATGCGGATATCCTAATCGGATGATTACGTCCTCGATGAACTTTCTGGCTGTGGCTCCATCGCAACTTGTTACGGGTTTCGCCTCAATCCATTTTATAAATTTATCCACCATCACTAGTAGGTGAGTAAATACACATTTTGCCGTGCGAAACGTCCCTACCATATCAAGCCCCCAGACCGCGAACAGTCATGTAATAGGAATTGTTCGCAGCTGTTCAGCCGGAACATGTGCCTGATGAGCGTACTTTTGGCAGCCTATGCATGTTTTGACCAGTTTATCAGCATCCGCCTTAGCTGTAAGCCAAAAGAATCCGTGTCGAAAAGCTTTTGCCACTAAGGATCTGGCTGTAGCATGATGACCACACTCGCCTTTGTGGATTTCTCTTAAGATTTCCACTCCTTCTTCCGAAGAAATACATTGTTGAAACACGCCAGAAACACTCCGTTTATAGAGCTCACCATTTATTATAGTGTAGGCTTTTGCTCGTCGGACAATCTGCCGGCTTAAGACTTTGTCTTTGGGTAAGTCTATCAGGAAATCCAGATAGGGCTTTGTCCAGCTGGGAATTACAGCCAGAACTGCTATTAAAGGTGAGTCTGATTTTGTCAGATAGTCCTCATCAACTCCGACTATGGAGGGGACCCTTAAATGCTCTAAAAAAGCGCCATCCGATACTTGTTTCCGCGTAGAGCCTATCCTTGATAGAGCATCTACTTCCTCATTTTCTGCTCGAGGGATGTGTTGAACCTCAAAACCCTCGAACGATTTAGATAGTTCATCCACAACATCTTTGTATGCTACCATGTGTTTGTTTGCATTACAGATATCGGATACTTGCTGAGCAACTAAATCCGAGTCTCCGTAACACATGAGTCTTGATATGCCAATGTTTTTGGCCATGCGTATTCCATGCGGCAGTGCTTCATACTCGGCAATATTGTTGGTTTTCGTGAAGTGTATTTGCAACACATAGAACAGCTTATCTCCTTGGGGTGATTTGAGCACCACGCCAGCCCCCGAGCCTCCTCGTGCTTTTGATCCGTCAAAGTGAAGGGTCCAAAATTCCGAGTCTGTAGGACCTATGTTTTTTGCCATTTCTTTCCAATCAACAACAAAGTCGGCAAGTATTTGGGACTTGACTGTTGTACATGGTTTGTACTCAATGTCAAAAGATGCAAGCTCTATTCCCCACTTTGCGACACGTCCTATGGCGTCACGGTTATTGATTATATCTCGCAGGGGAGCAGTGCTCACCACTGTAATCTTGTGCTCTTGAAAGTGGTGGCGTAGCTTTCTGGATGCAAAGAACACTCCATAGGCTAGCTTTTGATGGTGTGGATACCATTGTTTTGATTCTGTCAGGACCTCACTCATATAATAAGTTGGCCTCTATACCTTATGCCCGTGGCCTTCTTCATCGCGTTCGACTATTGTTACCACACTTATGACCTTGTTGGTCGCTGCAATGTAGAGTAACATAGGTTCCTTAGGTTCTGGCGCTGCGCGAACTGGTGGATTTGAAAGTGGATCTTTCACACTTTGTAGGGCAGTTTCGGCTTCCTGAGTCCAGACAAATTTGTTGGTTTTCTTCAAGAGTTTGTACAAAGGTGCAGCTCTTTTGCCGAGCCGGCTGACGAACCGGCTCACCGCTGCAATGCAACCAGTGAGATGATGTACGTCCTTCAGGCAAGTCGGCCTGGTAATGTTTATAATAGCCTTGATTTTGTCTCGGTTCACCTCTATGCCTCGCTCAGAGACGATGAAACCTAACAATTTTCGGGCTAGAATTCCAAAGAAACACTTCTTCTGATTTAGCATCATATTGAATTTTTGCAGACTAGCAAATGTTTCATCCAAGTCAGAAATTAGAGTTTCCTTCTCTTTGGACATAACTGTTATGTCGTCTACATATACATGGATGTTGCGTCCGATTTGGTCGTTGAGACAGCGTACCATAGTACATTGATATGTTGCTCCTGCGTTCTTTAAGCCAAAAGGCATAGTTTTGTAGCAGAAGATTCCAAAAGGAGTGACGAAAGACGACTTAATTTGATCCGACTTTTTCATCGGTATTCGGTGATATCCGAAAAATGCGTCGAGAAAACAGAGTAGTTCCGAACCTGCTGTTGAGTCAATAACTTGATCGATTCTTGGCAAAGGAAATGGATCTTTTGGGCATGCCTTATTCAAAGCGGTATTATCAACACACATCCTTAAATCAATGGTGTCCTATTTAGGGACTAGTATAGGATTTGCCACCCAATCTGTGTGGATGACCTCTGTTATAAAATCCGCTAATTCTAGTCGGGCTAATTCCTTGCCTATTTTGTAACAACCCTAGTTTTATTAAATAGTAATTAGGGTTTGTATGTGCATTCATGAGCATCATCATTTTAAAATGCATGGAAGAAATAATCACCAAAACCCTAAACCCTAATTTCCTTCCTCTCTGAAATCAATTCAAATGGTTTTAAATATTTTGAAAACCCAAAAATATTTGGAGCCAAAATTGTTATAAGGGCCCCCTCAATATTTTCTACATTTTTATAAAGCCTCTTGTATTTTTTGAATGACTCAAAACAGGTTTGAAATGAAAATACAAAAGAGAAAAGGCGAAACAGAAATAGAAAAATATTTCACAAAGAAAAACATTTCCCTAACTCTATCTAGGCCAATCAGCCACCTCGGCCCAACCGGCCCGTACCCCTTCGCCGTTCGCCTCTTTTCTTCTTCCTCAGACAGAAGGACATCGACGACCTAAGCAATTGCGTGCCAGTGTCGGGTTCATCGTCCGCCACGTCACTATCACTGCCCCTGGATCGGATGACTACGCCAGATAACCCCACGACTCTCCTTTCTCTCCCTATCCTCTTCTCTCGGTTCCACTTGCTCTCTAGAGCTCGCCCTGTAGAGCATGAAACCCTAGCTCGTCGGCAACCCCTCGCCAACGATGTTCTGGACTACCCCGAGCCTTGTCGTCTGTCCTAGGAGATTCGCCTCGCCCCTCTCTTTCTCTCTACCAAAGCAAGCAAGCCGGGAATCCCCCTGTGTGCCGGAATCGAGCTTGCTGTCATGCTGGCCGTCGCCATTGTCGCCGTCAATTTGTCGCATCCTGACCTTGCTTCGCCTCCTCGTCACCACCATCGCATTCATGGTGATACTGCGGTCCTTGTGGCCCTCTTAGTTTCCCCTCTCCCTCTCAGTATCGTCGTTGTTGCAACCATCTGCGAGCGCCACCGTCGGCCGTCGTCGTGGATGTTGCTCCGGCGATGTCAACACCCGGATTTTTAATCCCAGATGCCTGTTATGCCATACATCGCAATCCCAGGATTACCATTTTTTCAAGAAATAACAGATTTGGATATCATAGTACATCATCCATTACAAACCATACATAAGGTCTTACACAAATAAGGATCTCATGATCCAGTTCTTAATACAACTCAAGCAGCGGAATAACGTAATAGTAATGATAGCGTAGGCGAAGCTCCATCTTCAGGATCATAGTCAATGCCGACGATGGGAGATGATCCTAGTTGTCGTAACCTTCCTGCAGTCCGTCATCCTGATACTACTATTCATAGGTGCAAGGGTTAGCTTGCAAGGTTTCAAGTATTGGCTTGCCTTGAGCAGAGTAGTGGTTGAAGTTCTCCTCGGCTTCTTCCTCGTAGTATCCTTCTTCCCCCTCGTATCCTTGGTCGGTACTAGCTTCTATAAATAAATATGAGGTACACAATCACCAAACAATACTTAACTATGTTTAAACATCACACAAAAATTCACACTAGACGATCTAGCATCATCACTATTATCACAAGGATTAAAGCACTTGTCTTTTTTATTTTATTTGAGAAAAGTAATTTCTACTCATTGAAAAACTATTTAAGATTTAATATCCTCCAACTCAAACATGGGATCATGTTGACACATGTCATCACCACATATTTCAGTACATGAGAATGTGATTTAAAGTGGTGTCACAATTTAATAAGGTTTAACATTTTTATTTTAAATAAATAAAGTGACTAGAAATGCATATGTAGCATTCTTTTATTACTTGAACATTATTTCTGCAAGTAAACCCATATGTTTTTATATATTCTGAAAGGTATGATCAAATGTGATTTTTGAGAGTTGGAATCAACTCAAAAGCTCTTATGGTTGAATTTTGAAAAATGTTTGAATGTAGAAAAGCTTCTGCCTTGTTATTTTTACCATGGTTGATGTACAAATCGAAATGGTTGGAATCCAATGGGCTTGGATTAAGCATTTCAGTACCTTTCTAACAAAATTGGTTTCATGCATTTTTGTTTAGTGAATCGAGCTGGGTTGATTTTTGAATCTAGGTACAGAATTATGTTTGAAATTAAATGAATAAAGCTTAATTTGAATTGTTGGGTCGCGCGGGATGTTTTACTGGGCTGGCCCACTAAACACAGCGCGCTGGTTAAGTGGCTGTCCCCACACGTTAGTGAGATGGGGAGGGCGAAGCGGTACGACGCAATGTGAACCGCACGATCTAACTCTAATCGAACGGCTACAGTTCATCGTCGACGTCGCACGGCCAGCGATGTAACCTTGGCAGGTGGGGGTCGTGGGAGGCTCACCAGGCTCAGGAGAGGGTCGGCGACGGGGGCGAACGATGAAGTCGACGACGGCGGTTCTCCTGGTACTGATAGATTCTCTTGGGGCGGATCCAATCGACAGCTCCCTTCTTCTCCAGCAGCGGCGAGCTCCGGCCAAATTCTGGAGATGCGCTGCTCGCCTTGCTCCGGGAGTGAGGTGGGGTGGTTCTGGGTGAGAGGGGAGTGAACTGGGGTGTGAAGAAAGCAAGCGGTGGATGCCTCTATTTATAGTGGCTGAAAGGGACCAATGGGCACGGGCTAAGCTCGTCGTGGTCGACGGCACAGAGGGCTACTGGCATGGGCGACGGTAAGGGGCGATGCGGTGCTCCCTGGCGAAGCTCAACGGCGTGGTCTTCCAGCGTGGGGCGGTGCTCATCGGTCGGAACACGCTGATGCTCTGGGCGGGTCCAACGGCGATTTTAATGTTGCACAATGTGCGTGGTCCGCGTGGTGGTGAACGGGCATGTCTGCGGGGTTGCTGGGATGCTGGTGATCATCCCTGCAAGCGGCTAGGGCGGCGCGCGGTCTGTGGGTGTTGGTCAAGCATGGCGCACTGGCGCGCTCTCGGCTCGCGCACAAAGAGGTTTGGCATGGGTGTGTCGTGTCGTCCAGGGGCTGGCATTGCTTGTTGCTGGGACAGAGAGTGGCGATAGACGGTGGGGTGCTTGCTAGACATGCTGGCTAGGCTTAGTGCTGCTCATAGCTTTCTATCGACAATGGGGTGGCAAGGTGAGGCTCGGCCTGCTTTCCATTGATGGCATGGTCTGTTTTACAGTGAGCTAGAGGGGTTAAACTAGTTAGATGATCTACTGAGGGTGTAGTGTGAGCTAGATAGGGAACAAGTTAGGCCAAATTTTACTGCACACTATAGTGTTTGATGTTTGTTTGATTTGTATCTGCAAGGTGTTTGATAAAATGGCCGCAAGAGATTCAAATTTGAATTTTGGATTCAAACTTGGTGGGTTTGCTAGGAACATACTAGGGAGTGTCTGGTTAGTTGTATTAGTCAAGGAGCATTGGTTTGGTTGGGTTTTGAAAATGGGTGATCTTCACATATGATAAAGATTCAATTTTGAATTGTGATTTGAATGAGGTTGACAAATGTTTCTGCAAGTTTGAAAGATGGGCTTTGATTTACTTTTACTTGTTCTGGCAAGGGGTGAAAAGATTTGGAAACGTTTCTGTTTGAAATCTTGAACTAGAAACACTCAAAGTGACCTAGTGAGCAAGATTGGCAAAAATGACCATTTGCTTTATTTTATTTGTTTTTGATTTTCTCTTATTTTGTTTTTGCATGGAAATTTTTTATATGATGTTATTTTCATCAACCATTTCTTGCTATTTAGGTTCATCACACAAGTTCATTCATGCATTTATCAAATCATCTCATTCACACATGCATTCATATGATTTTAAATTAATCAAAGTTTTTGTTAACCCTAATTTTAGTGATTAGAGTTTGATGATACTTGTGTTATATTTTTGGGATGTTACAAACCTTCCCCCCTTAAACAAAATCTAGTCCCGAGATTTGAAAAAGGAAGAAAAAATATTACCTAGGATTTAAAGAGATCGGGAAACTCCGTCCTGATGTGATCTTCGCGCTCCTAGGTAGCTTCTTCTTCAGTGTGGTTGCTCCACTGAATCTTGAGAAACTTGATGCTTCGGGTCTTGGTGGTCCTGAAAGCTTCTTCCAAAATACGGATGGGTACTTCAGGATAGGTCAGGTCATCGTTGATCTCTATGGTCCGGTGATCAATGTTCTTCAAAACTTCAGTCTTCTCCGGAACTTCAAGGCATTTGCGAAGTAATGATATATGGAACACATTGTGCACTGCTGACATTTCCTCTAGCAGTTCCAATTGATATGATACTTCTCCTCGACGATTCAGAATCTTGAAGGGTCTGATATATTTGGGGGCTAACTTTCCTTTCAGCTGAAAACGCTGCATTCCCTTCAAAGGGAGCACTTTGAGATACACGAAATCTCCGATATTGAAAGCAAGGTCTCGACGTCTCTTGTCGGCGTAACTCTTCTGTCTTGATTGGGAGGTCTTGAGGTGCTCACGAATCTTGTGAACTTTCTCTTTTGCTTCTCGTAGGATGTCGGGTCCAAAAATCTGACTCTCTCCTACTTCCGACCAATTAAAAGGGGTGCGGCACTTCCTTCCATACATAAGCTCAAATGGGAACATTTGCAGACTAGCTTGATAACTGTTATTGTAAGAAAATTCTGCGAAAGGCCGACAGTCTTCCCATTTAGATCCATACTCTAGCACACAACCTCTCAACATATCTTCGAGTATTTGATTTACTCGTTCCGTTTGTCCATCGGTCTGAGGGTGATAAGCTGTGTTGAAATTTAGTCGGGGTCCTAAACCTTCTTGGACTTTCTTCCAAAATCTCGAGGTAAACTGAGTTCCTCGATCCGATACAATGTTCTTGGGGACTCCATGCAAAATGACGATTCTAGCGATGTATAACTCTGCTAGCTTCAAACTCTGGTATGTGTTCTTGACGGGTAAGAAACGGGCGACTTTGGACAATCGTTCCACTATGACCCAGATAGAGTCATTTCCCCTACTAGAAGTAGGAAATCCGGTGATAAAGTTCATTCCAACTGAATCCCATTTCCATTCCGGAATCTGTAGAGGTTGCAACAGTCCAGCGGGTCTTTGATGTCCCGCCTTGACTCTTTGACATATACCACACTTGGCAATATAGCTTCCGATTTCTCTCTTCATCTTATGCCACCAGAATTGTTCCTTCAAATCCTGATACATCTTTGTTCCTCCGGGGTGGATAGAATAAAGAGTATCATGGGCCTCTTTCAAAATCACTTCTTTCAATTCCGAATCTGCTGGTACACAAAGGCGTCCTTTGTTCCACAGAACTCCTTCTTCGTCTTCCGTGAATCCGGGTACTTTGCCTGTACCGATACGACATTTGATTCCGTCGATACTAGCATTTCCTTTCTGCGCCTCTTTGATCTGACTGATCAAAGTGGGTTGAAGTTCTATGCTAGCCAAAAATCCTTCACTTACCAATTCCATTCTGAAATCTTCCATCTCTTTGTGCAAACTTGGTTGCTCCTTTAGAATCATGGAGTTCAAGAGGTACGGCAATCTGCTAAGGGCATCTGCTACCACATTGGCTTTATCGGCGTGATAGTGAATGCCCAGATCATAGTCAGCTCCTCATATTCATTTTCTCTTCCTCATATTCAGCTCCTTCTAAGTGAATATATACTTCAGGCTCTTGTGATCCAAATAAATCCCACAACGGTTTCCCATGAGATAATGCCTCCATGTCTTCAGGGCTAGATCTACGGCTGCTAGTTCAAGGTCATGGGTTGGGTAGTTCTGTTCATGCTGCTTCAGTTGTCGGGATAGATAAGATATAACTTTGCCTTCTTGCATTAGTACACATCCGAGGCCGATCTTGGATGCGTCACAATACACATCAAAGGGTTTGGTGATATCTGGCATGATCAAGATTGGGGCTAAAATCAATCTTCTCTTGAGTTCTTGAAAACTCGCTTCACACTTGTCCGTCCATTCAAACTTCTTGTCCTTCTTCAGCAATTGGGTCATGGGTCTGGCGATACTCGAGAATCCTTCTACGAACTTGCGGTAGTATCCCGCTAATCCGAGAAACGCACAAACTTGGGTTTGAGTGGTTGGGGCTTGCCAATCTTCGACATCTTTCACCTTTGCAGGGTCAACGGCAATTCCTCCGGCTGATATGATATGTCCGAGGAATCCTACCTCCTGTAACCAGAATTCACATTTGCTAAACTTGGCATACAACTAATGCTCTCTAAGGGTTCCAAGAATGGTCCTTAGGTGTAGCTCATGTTCTTCTTCTGATTTGGAATAAATCAGAATGTCATCGATGAAAACAACGACAAACTTATCCAGGAAGTCCATAAAAATCTTATTCATGAGATTCATGAAATAAGCGGGGGCATTGGTCAATCCAAAAGACATGACGGTGTACTCGTATAATCCATATCTGGTGGTAAAGGCAGTCTTTGGAATATCCTCTGTGTGAATCTTGAGTTGATGATAGCCAGTTCTAAGATCAATCTTAGAGAACACTTTGGCACCAGTCAACTGGTCAAACAGGTCTTCTATCTTCGGCAATGGGTACTTGTTTTTGATAGTGACATCATTCAACTTCCGGTAATCCGTACACAAACGGTTACCTCCATCTTTCTTGTCCACAAATAAGACAGGTGACCGCCATGGTGATGCACTTGGTTGAATCAGTCCAATTTCCATCATGGCATCCAGTTGCTTCTTCAGTTCTGCTAGTTCAGACGGGTTCATACTATAGGGTCTCTAGATATGGGTCCGGTTCCAGGGATTAGTTCAATGATAAACTCTATATTCCGATCTGGGGGCATACCGGGAAAAACATCTGGAAATACATCGGGGTATTCACAGACTATCCGGACTTGGTCAATGGTAGGCTAGGATATACTCTTGTTGCACTTGAACTGACGAGGCAAGGTTTCAGATACATGCTCGACTGATATTCTGGCTATACTGGTCATGGTTATGGCTTTCTTGGCACAGTCAATTAATCCTTTGTGTTTGGACATCCAATCCATTCCTATTACTACTTCCAAACCTTTAGTTCTGAGTACTATTAGATTAGCATAAAAATCTATGCCATGGATTCGGATAGGGACGGCTTTGCAAATTTTCCTAGCTTTGGTGGTTGAACCTGGTATTTGAACAATAATAACATGCTTCAATTTGGTTGGTTGAATCTTACTAGTGCATGCAAATTCTTTAGTGACAAATGAGTGCGATGCTCCGGAATCAAACAACACTCTTGCAAGTACTGAGTTAACAGAAAAACATACCCAGCACGACATCTGGCGCTTCCTGGGCTTCTTCAGCCTGCATGAGAAAAAGACGGCTGTTGCGGTTGAGCGAGTTCCCTGGGGCAAACCTTCTTCCGGGCTGAACACGACGCTGTTGCTGAGCTAGGGCATTTGCATTGGGGGCTGCGGCAACTTTTTGGGAAACTCATTGGAATAGTGACCCTTGGTTCCACATTCATAACAAGTCACTTGCGACTTGTCCTTTGCTGCGACAGGCACAACATTGCTTCCAGTCCTTGGGGTAGTGTTGGTGTTGGTGGCGGCATTGTTGTTGTTGAACTTGGGTGGTGCACGGTTTAAATTGCTAGAGTTGCCGGGGTTATTGTGGTTTCCTCCGGGCCTTGGGTTTCCACGGTTGGGATAGGTCGGACGGTTCATCAGGGGTCTGTTGGTTCTCGGGGCAAATCCTGGAGATGGGTTGGGGCGATACTTTGGTGTCTGGTGGGTTCATGGTTGATGCATCATGCGGAGCTTGTGGTTCTCATTGGCTTGGTTGATCTTGTAGGGTTCGCAACATAGAAAACAAAAATTTTCCTACGATGTGAACTATGTACCAAGATCAATCTATTAGATACAAACAACGGGCGGATGTATATCCGTAGAGAACATACCCTTGAAGACCGACAAAGCTTAACGAGTTCAACTCGTGGTTGATGTAGACGATCTCTTGCCGATCTCAAGATCGAGAGGAAGTCCTAGCGCCGCAAATCAGCAGCGCATCCATGCTCGCACACACGTTCGAGGCACTGAGCAACATCCGCCTCCTCGCTCCAGCGATGCAGCGGAAGCACAATTCTTTCTTGCCGAATAGCCACCAGGAACATGTATCTCGCTAGTCCGAGACCATGGGGAATAAATTCTAGAGGGGGAGAGAGATCCTTCACGAGGAGGTGTGAGTGAGAAGTGAGAGGAGGGGCTCCTTTTATAGGAGGAGGGGGGAACCCCAAGGGGGTGGCCGGCGCATGGGGCTGCCCCCTTGCCCTCCCCTCTTCATGTGGGTGGACACTCCACTCACAAAAATCCATTCATATGCCTCCACTCAAAATCCCACTCAAACTTGCCATTAAATTTCCACCAAATTTAATGCAAACTCTCATTAAATAAAACTCTTTTATTTTATTCAGAATTTTGTCAATTACTTTAATGACAAACATTCACAAATAACCCCTTTCTAGAATTCTATTTCACATGCATAACCACTTTATGCAATTTCACCCGAAAACCTGTTTCGGTATCTAGTGAAATAAATTCCTGCGCTTGTTCATTCTTTCGGCATGAAACTTTTGCTCCAATTGGATGTCGGTGTCTCTTAAGTGTGTCACCCTACGGTTCGTGAATAATGCGGACATGATCGAGACCCCTCTCAGATCAATAATCAGAAGTGGGATCTGGAGACCCATACTGACTCCCACACATTCAACGATGACTTTCTTGTGATCGTCGGAACCTTTTATGCTAGTATCTTAATCCCTTTGTTTCACGATATATTACATGTCCGAGATTCGATCATCGGTATCTCCATACCTAGTTTGATCTCGTTACTGACATGCACTCTTTTCTCGTTCCCGTGATATAACATTCTAGTGATCAAATCACTTGCTTGCAAGCTAATCAATGTGATATCACCGAGAGGGCCTAGAGTATATCTATCTGTCATAGGGATGAACAAATTCCACTCTCGATCCATGAGCCTCAACATAACACTTTATTAGTTCTGAATCCATCTTTATAATCACCCTGTTACGGTGTGACATTTGATGTTATCAAGAAACTCTTAGGTTAGTGATTGACATGATCTCATGGTCTAAGGATTAGGATCACTTCGTAAGTTGTTATAGCAATATAAACTCAATGACTTTGATCGTAATGCTATACTTTGGATGAATGTTCATCACACCATTACACTAATGTTGTGATCCCGTTATTAACAACATCCAATGTCCATGATCAGGAAACCTTGATCATCTTGTTAATCAACGAGCTAGTTTATGAGAGAGGCATAACTAGGAACTTTCTGTTTGTTTATTAAACACACATGTATTAATGTTTCCGTATTAATACAATTATTGCATGCAAAATAAACATGTATCATATACTTGGAATACACATGATAAACACTTTATTATTGCCTCTTAGGGCATATTCCCTTCAGTATCCCACTTGCACTAGAGACAATAATCTAGTTAGATAGTGAAATCTAATACCCATTGAGTTCTGGTGTTGATCATGTTTTGCTCTAGGGAGAGTTTTAGTCAATGGATCTGCTACATTGAGATCCATATGTACTTTACAAATATTTATATCTCCATCCTTGACATGCTCGCGGATGGAGTGAAACCGGCGCTTAATATGCTTGGAATGCTTGTGAGACCTTGGCTCTTTGGCATTGGCAATGGCACCATTGTTGTCACAATAGATCACCATTAGGTCCAACGCGTTTGCAACCACTCCTAGTTAGGATATGAACTCCTTCATGCAAACTGCTTCCTGAGCCGCTTCTGAAGCAGCAACATATTCGGCCTCCGTTGTTGATCCCGCTACCACAGGTTGTTTGGAGCTCCTCCAACTAACCGCTCCGCCATTCATGAGAAATACGTATCCGGATTGAGACTTAGAGTCATCCGGATCGGTGCCAAAGCTAGCGTCAACATAACACTTAGCGACGAGCTCTTCTTCACCTCCGTATACAAGAAACATATCCTTAGTTCTTCGTAAGTACTTAAGGATATTCTTGACCGCTATCCAGTGTTCCGAACCTGGATCCGATTGGTACCTACTAGTCAAACTAATAGCATGTGCCACATCCGGTCTTGTACATAGCATGGCATACATTATAGAGCCTATGGCTCAAGAATAGGGGACTTTGTCCATTGTCTCTCTTTCTTCCGCCGAAGCCGGAATTTGAGTCTTACTCAATGTCTTGCCTTGCAACATAGGTAAGAACCCCTTCTTACTTCCGTCCATTTTAAACTTCTTTAAAATCTTATCAAGGTATGTACTTTGTGATAGCCCTATTAGGCGCCTAGATCTATCTCTATAGATCTTTATGCCTAATATGTATGACACTTCACCTAGGTCCTTCATTGAAAATTTGCTGTTTAGATAACTTTTAACACTGTTTAAATGATCTATATCATTTCTGATCAATAATATGTCATCCACATATAATATCAGAAATGCCACATTGCTCCCACTCACTTTCTTGTAAATACAAGCTTCTCCATAAGTTTGGACAAATCCAAACTCTTTGATCACCTCATCAAAGCGAAGATTCCAACTTCGTGATGCTTGCTTCAATCCATAGATGGATCGCTGAAGCTTGCACACCTTGTTAGGATCCTTAGGATTGACAAAACCCTTTGGTTGTATCATATACAACTCTTCTTCAATATTACCATTGAGAAATGCGGTTTTGACATCCATCTGCCATATCTCATAATCAAAATATGCAGCAATTACTAACATAATCCTAACTGACTTGAGCATCGCTACGGGAGAGAATGTCTCATCGTAGTCAACTCCTTGAATTTGTCGAAACCCATTTGCGACAAGTCGAGCTTTATAGACGGTCACATTACCATCAACATCAGTTTTCCTTTTGAAAATCCATTTGTTCTCCACAGCCTTTCGGTCGTGAGGTAATTCCACCAAGTTCCAAACATGATTTTCATACATGGATTCCATCTCGGATTTCATGGCTTCTAACCATTTGTTGGAATCCAGGCTCATCATCGCTTCTTCATACGTCGCAGGTTCATCATTTTCATCAACCATGAAATTCATGACATGATTTCCGTACAGCTCGGGAGCTGCACGTGTCCTGCTTGACCTGCGAGGTTCGGTAGTACTCTCTTTCGGAGTTTCATGATCATTATCATTAGTTCCCTCTTCAACAGGTGGAGCCAACTCCGGAACAACTTCCGGCGCTGCGCTACTCGCCATACTTTGAAGAGAATGTTCAATAACCTCTTCGAGTTGTACCTTCCGACTACTCACACCTTTCGCGAGAAACTCTTTCTCTAGAAAGGATCCATTCTTGGCAACAAAAACCTTGCCCTCGGATTTGTGATAGAAGGAATACCCAATAGTTTCCTTAGGGTAACCTATGAAGACGCATTTTTCCGCTTTGGGTTCGAGTTTATCCGGTTGAAGTTTCTTCACATAAACATCGCAACCCCAAACTTTAAGAAATGACAGCTTAGGTTTGTTTCCAAACCACAATTCATACACTGTCTTTTCAACGGATTTAGATGGTGCCCGATTTAAAGTGAATGCAGCAGTTTCTAGTGCATAACACCAAAATGACAACGGCAAGTCCGTCAGAGACATCATAGATCGAACCATATCTAATAAAGTACGATTACAACATTCTGACACACCATTTCGCTGTGGTGTTCCGGCAGGCGTGAGTTGTGAAACTATTCCACACACTTTCATGTGAGTGCTAAACTCATAACTTAGATACTCACCTAAACAGTCGGACCGTAGAAATTGGATCTTTCTATTACGATGATTTTCCACTTCATTCTGAAATTCCTTGAACTTTTCAAAGGTTTCAGACTTGTGTTTCATCAAGTAGATATAACCATACCTACCCAAATCATCCGTGAAAGTAACAAAATAACGATATCCACCTCGCGCCGACACACTCATTGGACCACATACATCAGAATGTATGATTTCCAATAAATCTGTCGCCCGTTCCATTGAACCGGAAAACAGCGTTCTAGTCATCTTGTCCATATGGCATGGCTCACATGTATCAAATGATTCAAAATCAAGTGATTCCAAAAGTCCATCCGAATGGAGCTTCTTCATGCGTTTAACGCCAATATGACCTAGACGGTAGTGCCACATATATGCGGATATATCATCATTAAGTTTAATCCTTTTAGCATCAACATTATGAATATGTGTAACATTATCATCGAGATCTAATAGAAATAAACCATTCATCATCGGTGCATGACAATAAAAGATTTCATTCATATAAATGGAACAACCATTGTTCTCGGATTTAAATGAATAACCACTTCGCATCAAACACGATCCAGATACAATGTTCATGCTCAGTGCAGGCACCAGATAACAATTATTCAAGTATATAACTAATCCCGACGGCAAATGGAGAGGCAGCGTTCCGACGGCGATCACATCAACGCTTGATCCATTGCCGACATGCATCTTGACCTCACCCCTTGCTAGCGGTCGCTTGTTCCGCAGCTCCTGATTCGAGTTACAAATATTAGCAACTGAACCGGTATCAAATACCCAGGTGCTACTGCGAGCACTAGTCAAGTACACATCAATAACATGTATATCATATATACCTTTGTTTGCCTTGCCGGCCTTCTTGTCTGTCAAATACTTGGGGCAGTTGCGCTTCCAGTGGCCAGTCCCCTTACAATAGTAGCACTCGGTGTCAGACTTAGGTCCAACTCGGGGTTTATTTTCAGGCACGGCAACAAGCTTGCCGCCCTTACTTCCCTTCCGTTTTCCCTTCTTGTCTTTCTTGAAACCAGTGTTCCTATTGATCATCAACACTTGATGTTCCTTTTTGATCTCCACTTCTGCAGTTTTAAGCATTGACAGAAGCTCGGGGAGAGACTTCTTCATGCCTTGCATATTATAGTTCATCACAAAGCTCTCATAGCTAGGTGGCAGAGACTGCAGAACACGATGGATGCCTAAGTCAACGGGAATTGTTATTCCCAAGGACACAAGCTTATCGGCGTAACCCGACATCTTGAGTACATGCTCACTAACGGAGTTGTGCTCTTCCATCATACAGCTAAAGAACTTTTCTGAAGCGTTGTAGCTCTCTACAGCAGCATGTGTGTCGAAAATCATTTTCAACTCACCCATTCTATCAAATGCATTACCGTTTTAAAAACGCTTTCGAAGTTCCAGCTCTAGCCCATACAATATGCCGCAATGAACTAAGTTGTGGTCCTCCTGACGAGTCTGATAGACATTCTTCTCCTCGTCAGGGACATCCTCAAAAGGTGGGGGGCCTAGTGGTGCTTCTAGCACGTATTGTATTTGTGCAGCAGAGAGGATTATCCTCAAATTCATGGCCCATTCGGTAAAGTTGCTACCGTTCGTTGCTAGTTTCTCTTTCTTCATGAACACATTGAAATTAAAAGAAGGTGGTGCCATCTACAACAGAATTTGTAAAGTTTAGACTAAGTGTATGATAGATTGAGTTCAACTAATCCATATTACGAATGAACTCCCACTCAAAAAATGACATCCCTCGTGCCTTTTTGGTGATTACATGAACCAAATCCACTATACCAAGTCCGATCATCACGTGAGTCGGTATAGCTTCAAAGGCGAGCATCAAATGGGCATCATATCAACTATATGACTCATGCGTAACCTTTCGGTCCGTGTTCCGAGGCCATGTCTGTACATGCTAGGCTCGCCAAGTTAGAACCTTAGTATTCGCGTGTGTAACTGTTTTACACCCGAAATATGGTCGTGGATCCAAGAACACCCGATCATCACGTGATGTCTTGGAGCGACGAAACATAAACGGTGTATACTAAAGGAAGAACACATTCTTATCTTGATATTTAAATGAGGGATCATCTTATTATGCTAACAAAGCGCTAAACAAGCAATATAAGATGCTATCAAACATCACATGTTTATTAGTGAAATGATATGGTTCCCGCAGATGATCTCTATCATGTGCATCGTGGTATGATCACTATCATACCTATATGTGTAAGTCCAAGGTCTATGGAGATTACACGTTATGTATGTTGTAAGAGTATCATCTCATACTTCTACTTACAACATCACCATATCATAACACTAGCCCAACAACAATCTAAACTAGACGCCTCTAATTTATCCATTGCAAGTTTTACGTGGCTTAGGGCTTTCGAGATAGAACCGTTCTTACCTACGAACATGAACCACAACGAGGAGAACCAAATTGTTGACAACTCGTTGCAAAATAGATATTGACTATAGTAGGAGAGACAGACACCCGCTAGCCACTTATGCAAACTAGTTGCATGTCAAGCGTGGAACAGGTCTCATGTGCGAGGACATGTAAAGTTTGTCCGGGCCGCTTCATCCCACTATGCCACCAATATACAAAATAACAACTAAGGAGCAACAACATGATCATCATCGCCCACATACTCATATGTGTACTACCCGTGTAAAGCATCTACGCATAGATCCGGCTCTGATACCAATGTAGGGTTCGCAGCATAGAAAACAAAACTTTTCCTACGATGTGAACTATGTACCAAGATCTATCTATTATATACAAACAACGGGCGGATGTATATCCGTAGAGAACATACCCTTGAAGACCGACAAAGCTTAACAAGTTCAACTCGTGGTTGATGTAGACGATCTCTTGCCGATCTCAAGATCGAGAGGAAGTCCTAGCGCCGCAAATCAGCAGCGCATCCGTGCTCGCACACACGTTCGAGGCACCGAGCAACCTCCGCCTCCTCGCTCCAGCAATGCAGCGGAAGCACAACTCTTTCTTGCCGAATAGCCACCGGGAACATGTATCTCGCTAGTCCGAGACCATGGGGAATAAATTCTAGAGGGGGAGAGAGATCCTTCACGAGAAGGTGTGAGTGAGAAGTGAGAGGAGGGGCTCCTTTTATAGGAGGAGGGGGGAACCCCAAGGGGGTGGCCGGCGCATGGGGGCTGCCCCCTTGCCCTCCCCTCTTCATGTGGGTGGACACTCCACTCACAAAAATCCATTCATATGCCTCCACTCAAAATCCCACTCAAACTTTCCATTAAATTTCCACCAAATTTAATGCAAACTCTCATTAAATAAAACTCTTTTATTTTATTCAGAATTTTGTCAATTACTTTAATGACAAACATTCACAAATAACCCCTTGCTAGAATTATATTTCACATGCATAACCACTTTATGCAATTTCACCAAAACCAGTTTGGTATCTAGTGAAATAAATTCTGCTTTGTTCATTCTTTCGGCATGAAACTTTTGCTCCAATTGGATGTCGGTGTCTCTTAAGTGTGTCACCCTACGGTTCGTGAATAATGCGGACATGATTGAGACCCCTCTCGGATCAATAATCAGAAGCGGGATCTGGAGACCCATACTGACTCCCACACATTCAACGATGACTTTCTTGTGATCGTCGGAACCTTTTACGCTAGTATCTTAATCCCTTTGTTTCATGATATATTACATGTCCGAGATTCGATCATCGGTATCTCCATACCTAGTTTGATCTCGTTACTGACATGCACTCTTTTCTCGTTCCCGTGATATAACATTCTAGTGATCAAATCACTTGCTTGCAAGCTAATCAATGTGATATCACCGAGACGGCCCAGAGTATATCTATCCGTCATCGGGATGAACAAATTCCACTATCGATCCATGAGCCTCAACATAACACTTTATTAGTTCTGAATCTTTCTTTATAATCACCCTGTTATGGTGTGACGTTTGATGTTATTAAGAAACTCTTCCGGTGTTAGTGATTGAAATGATCTCATGGTCTAAGGATTATGTGACATCCCAAGATTTTCCAAATCTTGTAATGTGAAAATTAAATAAACAAAATAAATTATTGTTGAAAATCAGGGTGAAAAGAAACTTTTTTTTCTAAAAGGAAACTTAAAATCCCATCTTGAACAAACTTTGGTAAAAGTTTGAATCCAACAAAAATCCAAATCAAGGGAATTGCATTCCTCAATGAATGTATCTGGAAATTTGAACACTTGGAAAAATAAATCCAAATCCTAAAACCCTAATGGAATAAAAATCATTTCCAAAGTATCTCCAAGTCTATGGATTTGATCCATATAAAAATTGATCAACAAACATTCACAAAGGATAAAGAAATATCAAACAAGATTTCACAAATTGGAATCACCAAGTTTGGATCTCTAAATAAAAAGATAAGGATTTTATAAGTTAAAGAAAGAAATATTAATTAAAGAATATTTAAAGACCAAACCAAACCTTGGCCAAATCCTTAAACAAGTGGAATGAATTTAACCCAAATCCAAATAAAATAAAAGGATAAAGAATTTCCAAAATAAAATCAAATGGCTTAAACCAAATTCCCAAAACCAATTTTAAATGATTAATAAATCATATTAAAAGCTTTTCCAAATAATTCAAGATGAATTATTTGACACCCTTTTAAGTAAACAAAACCTACTGAAAAAAGTTTTGGAAGGTTTAAAAAGATTTTAAATGGTGTTTAGAAATATTATTAAAACCTATTTTGATTTAAAAAAGGGCCCTTTTTATTAATTAAAAGACCCCAAAAAGAAGGAATAAATTATCCTAAAAATGACTTTAGAAAGTTTTATTAATCAGTACTTAAACCTACACAAACTTTGACAAAGGTTTGAAATCAAATTGAGGTTTGAATTGATTAGACAAAATCAAAAGAGAAAAAGAAAAACAAACAGAACAGAAAAAAATAAGAAAAGGACCCAGCCCAACTAGCCTGGCCCATTAAGCCCAGCCAGCCCACCTCTCCATCTCTCCCGCAGGAAAACGGTTGGCACCAAAGACAGAACCCGCAAAGCCGCTGACAGAACGACCCCACCTCCCCTCTCTCTCACTCACTGACGCCACGACCCCATGCCCACGTCACCTTCTTCCCCACCCGTGGACTACGCCCCTCACCTCGCCGGCCGTTGCAGGCGATTAACACCCGGCTTAATTCGCATTACTGACACAATGAATCCTTCCCCTGACGACGCCCTCTTAACCGCCTGCGTTTCCCCTTTGTTCCCCCTCTGTCGCCCCACCTTAGCGTGCCCCCAGGCCGCCCAATTCTTCTCCGCACCATCCTCTGTTCGACGACGCTCCGACGACGATTCCGGCAGCCCCTCACCGCCCCTCGCTTCCTCGACCACCCTCACCTGATCCCCACATCCTGGCGAACCTCGCAGAGGCATTAGCTCGCTCGAGCGCGCCCCTGAATGTCACATCCCAAATTTTAGATTTGGTTCTGCATATCATTCATACCATTGCATCATACTCTTCCATGCAAAACCACCCATTAAAAAGAATCGGCGAAACTCTATTTTCAAAACCCTATTCTTTTTTACAACGAGGCTCCTGCGGGAGGCATTAGTAGGACTAGTGTAGTCCACCCTTGTAGCCTAGTGGAAGGGACTGAAGCCAACCAACAACGAGAAGGCCACAGTGAACCACATGAATGTGGAGGAGATTCCAGATGAGCCTGACCTTGTGATTGGTAAGTTTCCAATCAACACTTACCCTGCACTTATACTTTTCGATACTGGTGCATCGCATTCATTCATATCAAGGGCATTTGTGGATAAGTATAAGTTACCTACTGAGTCTATGAAAAGGTCTATTAGAGTGAGTTCGCCTGGAGGAGATATGATAGCTAGCGCGGGATGCCGCGATTTAACTGTGAGGATTGGAACACACAACTTCAGTGCACATTTGGTAGTGTTGGAATCACAGGGATTAGACATTATTCTGGGTATGGATTGGATGTCCATGCATGGGGGACACATAGATTGTGCACAGCGAGCTGTTTCACTCAAAACCCCGGATGGTAAGAGGATTAGATTCAAGTCTATGCGACCAGTGAAGGTGTAAGTTGAATTCTCTTAAGGGGTTAGCATGGATACTGTGTGATTAGGGATTACCGACGTGTTTCGAAGAGCTGAGGATGCCACCGACAGGAAGTAGAGTTTCTTATCGACCGATGCCGGAACAGGACCAATAGCAAAGAAACCATATAAGATGGATGTGGATGAGCTGAAGGAATTGAAGAAGCGATTGAAAGAGCAGCTGGAAAAGGGATTCATTCAGCCTAGTTCGTCATGGGGTGCACCTGTTCTGTTTGTGGAGAAGAAAGACAGCAGCAAGAGATTAGTGGTGGACTATCGCTCGCTGAACGAGGTGACCATCAAGAACAAGTACCCCCTGCCAAACATTAATGATTTGTTTGATCAACTGGAAGGAGCAAAGGTGTTCAGCAAGATTGATCTGCGATCAGGCTACTTTCAATTGAAGATCCGGGAGGAGGACGTACCAAAAACCGCCTTCACCACTAGGTATGGTTTATATGAGTATACGGTTATGTATTTTGGACTAACGAATGCCCCGGCATATTTCATGACCATGATGAACAAGGTATTTATGTAGTACTTGGACAAGTTCGTGGTGGTGTTTATTGATGACATACTGATATATTCCAAGGATGATGCTGAGCATGAGAAACATCTGCGACTGATTATGGAGAAACTGAGGGAACGTCAGCTGTATGCCAAATTCAGCAAGTGTGAATTCTAGCTTAACACCGTTGGGTTTCTTGGACACGTAGTGTCAGGAGAAGGAGTCGCTGTTGATCCAAGCAAAGTGACTACAGTAACTGAGTGGGAAGCACCCAAGAATGCGGGAGAGATTCGAAGCTTTTTGGGACTTGCTGGATACTACAGGAGGTTCATTGAAAACTTTTCCAAGATTGCTAAGCTGTTTATTGAACTTCTGAAGAAGGAGAGGAAGTTTGAATGGTCAGACATGTGTGAAGCCAGCTTTCAGGAACTGAAGCGTCGACTAGTGACCGCGCCTGTTCTGTGTTTACCAGATCTTCAGAAGGATTTCCAAGTGTACTGTGATGCTTCTCGACAGAGACTTGGGAGTGTGCTGATGCAAGATGGGAGAGTGGTGTCATATGCCTCGCGACAACTCAAGCACCATGAGCGGAATTACCCCACACACGACTTGGAGTTAGCGTCAGTGGTTCATGCGCTCAAGGTATGGAGGCATTACTTAATGGGAAAACACTGTGATGTGTACACCGACCACAAGGGCCTGAAGTACATATTCACGCAGAAGGAACTGAACATGAGGCAAAGGAGATGGTTGGAACTTATCAAGGACTATGATATGAATTTGCAGTACCACCCAGGAAAGGCCAATGTAGTAGCAGATGCTCTGAGCCAGAAGGTTTATGCCAATGGATTGACAATTGGTGAATTGCCTGAGGATTTGTGCAAGCACTTCAAGGACCTTAGACTGGAGGTAGTATCTGAAGGATACTTGGCAACAATGGAAGTCCAACCAACGCTACTGGACAGAATCAGGAAAGCTCAAGTGGGAGACAAAGAGATAGATGAAGTAAAGGAAAAGATGAAGGTGGGTCGAGCAAGGGAATTCCGCGAGGATGAGCAAGGTACCCTGTGGTATGGAGATCGTTTGTGCATTTCCAGCGATCCGGAGTTAAGGAAGTTGATTCTACAGGAAGCCCATGACTCGCCGTATTCCATACATCCGGGCAATACGAAGATGTATATGGACCTAAAGGACAGATTCTGGTGGAACAACATGAAGGGAGACATCGCAGAGCATATTGCCCTATGTGATGTATGTAGCCGAGTGAAGGCGGAACACCAGAAGCCAGCAGGATTGCTACAGCCATTGCCCGTGCCGGATTGGAAGTGGGATAGAGTGGGAATGGATTTTATCACAGGATTGCCCAGGACCAGGTCAGGATATGACTCCATTTGGGTAGTGGTCGACCATTTGACCAAGGTAGCCCACTTTATTCCGGTGAAGACGACCTACACGAGTGCAAAGTTGGACAAGATTTACATGGACAGAATTGTGTGCCTACATGGAGTTCCCAAGAGTATCGT
Source organism: Avena insularis (assembly GCA_023614405.1). NCBI lineage: Eukaryota > Viridiplantae > Streptophyta > Magnoliopsida > Poales > Poaceae > Avena > Avena insularis. The sequence continues at coordinate 177,058,658 of CM042689.1, forward strand.
ATCTGATAGAGGCACCCAATTCACCTCACACTTCTGGCGCCAGCTGCACGAGTCACTTGGTACTAGATTGGAGTTTAGCACAGCGTTTCACCCTGCATCGATGGACAGGCCGAGAGGGTGAATCAGATTTTGGAGGACATGCTGAGAGCTTGCGCTTTGGCTCATGGTTCTAGTTGGGATGAGAATTTACCATATGCGGAGTTTTCCTACAACAATAGCTATCAAACCAGCATCAAGACGTCACCGTTCGACGTACTGTATGGGAAACGGTGCCGGACACCATTGCTATGGGATGGAGTAGGAGAACGTCAGTTGTTTGGACCTGATTTGATCAAGGACGCTGAGGAGAAGGTCGCCTTGATTAGGGACAGGCTGAAGGTAGCACAATCAAGGCAGAAGAGCTACGCTGACGCCAAGCGCAAGGAAGTGGTGTATGAGATAGGTGATAGAGCATACCTCAGAGTGTCGCCACTTCGTGGAATCAAGAGATTTGGAATTAAGGGTAAGCTGACACCTCGGTTTATTGGGCCGTATCGAGTCTTAGCACGCAAGGGAGAAGTTGCTTATCAGTTGGAGTTGCCAGAGGTTCTTTCCGCTGTTCACAATGTGTTCCACGTATCCCAGCTGAAGAAGTGCCATCCGGAGATGGTGGATACACCATTGAGAGACACTGTACCGCTAGAGGAGGTTCAGCTTGAGAATGATTTGACATATGAGGAGAAGCCGGTCAAGATTCTGGAAACAGCGGAGAGGACTACCCGTACCAAGACGATCAGGTTTTGCAAGGTGCAGTGAAGCCACCACACTGAAGAGGAAGCCACTTGGGAGCGTGAGGATGACATCCGAGAGGACTACCCACACCTATTTGCTAGCCGCGCCGAATCTCGGGGACAAGATTCATCTTAAGGGGGTTAGTCTTGTCACATCCCAAATTTTAGATTTGGTTCTGCATATCATTCATACCATTGCATCATACTCTTCCATGCAAAACCACCGATTAAAAAGAATCGGCGAAACGCTATTTTCAAAACCCTATTCTTTTCTACTACGAGGCTCCTGCGGGAGGCATTAGTAGGACTAGTGTAGTACACCCTTGTAGCCTAGTGGTTTCACCCAACCCTTGACCCTAGGTTGTTCCCCTCGATTTTACAAAAACTTAGGAGTGAGAATCGCCCAATTCGGAGCTCGTATGGAAAAGTTACGGCCGTTTTATTAAAATATCGAAAATCGGCCCGACTTCGCCGTGTTCGCCTCCAACTGTGCGGCCCGTGTTCGCGTAGGAACCCACGAGGGGGCCCCACATAAGAGGCCCTGCACTGGCCGCTTCCCCTCTTGGCCATACGCCTGCGTTTCCGTGCCCGCCGCCCTCGGGATCTGCGCCGCCGCCCCACCTCGATCGCCGCGCCCGACCCCGCCTCCTGGAGCCGCCGCCGCCCCTAGGTACCCCGCCGCCTCACCGCCGCCCCGCACCGCGCCGCTCCCGCCGCCCGCCAGCGCGCCGCGCCGCCTCGCTGCTCGCCCGCGCCGCGCGCGCCTCCGCCCGCCAGCCGCGCCGCCACCGCCGGCCAGCGCGCGCTCGCGTCTGGCGCCCGCGCCCGGCGCTTCTGCGCTGCCACCGCCGCCTCGCGCCAGCGCCGCTGCAGCCGCCCCGCAGCCGCGCCGCACTCGCCCGCATGCGCAGCCGCTCGCGCTCGCCCTCGTGCACGCGCGCCTCGCGCCGTCGCCCGCCGCACGCACGTCGCCGCCTTGCGCCGCGTTGACTATCTCGATCCACGCGCTGACCGTCTCCCTTCCGCGCAGGAAAAACACCGTTGCCGGAACCGATCGCCGCCGCCGTCCCGAGCTCGTCGACGTTCGTCTCTGGTGAGTCCGCAGCCGCGTTGACCAGTCAACAGACACAGTTGACTGGGTAATTACTTTAATCATTTTAGTTGGCAGATTTCGGTAGAATCTTGTAAATTGCGTATAAATTAAACCGCTGGGCCAAAAATTGCAAATAAAATATGTGTAAATTGAGTAAGTCGTGTAGAATATTTCTGTATCTTAGTTTCACACTTTTGCAGCAAGATTTAGTACAGTTTAATCAAATGAGTTAATGGCCTTTTTGGAGTAATTAATTCGTAGAAAAAGATCTGTAACTCCAAAAATTGCGTATGATATGTCCCTGGATTCAGTAGGATGAGGGGAATCTCATCGTGAATTAAAAAGATAGACTTACAGTAAAAACTTCTGCAGAAACTGTCTAGTGGCTTTCTGCAGTGTTTTAATTACTCGGGGAGTTTTATAATTCCTTTTTGAGTAATTCCAGTTGGTACCGTTTCTAATTAGCTATGCCTATGTGGTAGATTTTTCCCAAGATTTTACAAACAGTATACTACCGGTAGCGAATTATTTGAGTTCTAGCTCTAGTTTTGAGCATTACTTTTTGCGTAATAGTTTTCTTTGCGCTAAAACTATTTTCCATGCATGCAATCATTAGTATTATTGAATAAGATTATGTGGTGCAGCTGTAGCACCAATTCACTTGCCTTGCATACCTTCATGCATCATATTTGTTGCATATGCTTGTGGATTGTTTGTTTATGATTGGAATTGTATCGTGTAGATTGTGACAAGTGCAACGCTTGCTCGTGTGTGGATTGTTCTTCCGACCGCTACAACTAAGGCAAGGTAGATGCTACTTTGTTCATGATATCGTCCTACTATTTTCAATGCATTGTCGTGTATTTTGTAGATGCATTTGTAGGATGATACTATCGCTATGCTATGTCCTATTATGTGGTAGGGCCTTCCTTGTAGATGAACCACCGTTGGTAGATGTGCTTAGCCATGCTATGTTGAACGAGGGCTGAGTTACATCATTGAGACTTGTTTCTAAAAGTATTGGTTTGTGAAAACTAAAACAACTTAATCAATGAATCTCCTGGGTATGATGGGATTGATAATTTTTGGTGGTTTATTGCGGAAAGGCACCCAGGTATCAAGAGAGAATGATTGGCTTCTTTATTGTGTAGCTTACATGTACAACCATGTGTCAATAATGAAATGGACGGTTGGTTGGACTTAGTAGGTTGTGGTAACTCGAACCCGCGTATCCAGAGATGTAGAATTTTGGTAGGTTGGACCGGTGCGCGTCGGGATTGAGGAGCTACTTCCCGAACAGTCTCTTCTTGGACTTCTCCCTATCACCACTCAAAATGAGAGTGATGGTACGAGCTGGGCTGGCCAAGTCACATGGGTAAAGTGTACTAACCCCTGCAGGGTGTATAATCTAATCGATTAGCCGTGTCCCCGGTTATGGACAACTGAGTTGCTTGATATTGATTCCATGACATATTTCTCGCTCATTCTAATTTCATAATTGTTTTAATATTGTTGGGTTAACTTAATTGGGATCTTTTCAAAGAAAATCAAAAACTGTTTATGAAAGTAGGACAAATGTATTTGCAAATGCAAGCCAGACACAGCTCCAATTGCCAAATATGCATGTAGATGTTAGTACTATAGTCTCCATTACTAGCTCTACTTGCCATACATTCCATGTATTGACCCTTCGGGGCTGATACGTTTCATGTTGTAGGTTATTCTGATTCTGAGTAATCGATATAGGCCACGGTACTCCACTCGGCACTTGTTCACTTGTGGGCAATTTGAAGAATGGAGGATTTACTTTATTTATGTTGCTACCTCAATAATTTGAGCTAGCCTTGGGCTAAGCTTTTATTGTAATAATGGTACTCTGGATCTTCATTATTCATGATACACGGATATTTTGCTATGTTATTCATCTTATTCTATTGTGGGCCAATAAACCGATCCAGGGATTGGCATGTCACATAGAAGCCACGGTCTTTTCAGAACCGCGGTGTTACACTGAACCTCGGCAAAGACAGCCACTAACCGCCACCACCGTCTGCCATTGCTCCGTCGAGCTTCCCAGGTGAACTCCGTTCTCCCCTCTCCTTCCTGATGATACTCCTGCACTCGCCACACTCTCCCGCGTCTAACCGTGTCCCTTTTTTTCCTCGGGGTGAACCGCAGCGTCGCCCTCGACGACCTCCAGAGACGCCCGACGCCGTCACTGACTCCGGCGAGGAATCCCGACTGATCCCGTGCGCCCCTTGACAAACTGCAAGCAAGTTGAGCTTCAGCATCACTCCACGAACACGGTGAGCATCTCCCCTTCCTTCCTCGCTTCAGAAGGCCGACTCACCAGAGACACGCCGCCACCTGCGCCGCCAGCCGCCGTCTCGGCAGTGTCTTTGCCGTGCGATTAGGATCCAGCGGCTAGGATAGAAAGAGAGCGAAGGGGTAAGTAGCGTCTCTGCACCGTGCGATATGACTTAAATCTAACGGCTGCCATCGCTTGATCCGCGCGAAACGTTTTCGACCAATAGAAATAAGACGCGTGGCCAGACTCTGGCTTTAAAAACAGATTTGAATCTATTAGATATGTGATTTTGTAAATTCCATAACTTTAAATCTACATGTCCAAAGTTTGCAAACTTTATATCAATGGATTCAGAAAAGCAAGCCCTAGCCAACCATGCCATTTGTTTAGTAAAAATCTTCTGTTAAAATGTTTGTTTTTGCAGAAACTTATGTATGCTTGTTTAGGATATAAAAATTATTCCAAAATGATTTTGAGGATAAAATCTTTGGCAAATGGTTTGTTTTGAACCTACTGACCATAGGAAACAAATTGTGGTTTCAAAAATATATTTTGTGAAACAAAAGAATGAACCTTTGATTTAAACCATTTCTAGTCAAATAAAAATATGGTTTGATTAATAAAAATGATTTTGGAAGGAAACCTTTGAGAAATGTTTTGGAAATAAACTCTCTGACCCTAAACACAAAGTTTTATGGTTTGAAAACATATTTTGTGAATCCTATAGATTAATGCCTTACTAAAACATTTTTACACCACATAAAATGATACCTTGTTTTAAAAAGGGTTTATAAAGTGAAACCTATTGCAAATGACTTTGCCACTTTATAAAATGACCAATAGGTGTTTCCAAATGTTTACAATCTACTAGAAACCACTTTTACAAATAAAACAACCTATTGCATTCTTACATGCATTATTTTGTTGCTATCATTTTATGTGATGAATTGCTTGAATGATAGATTGAAATATTATTTGCTTGATTGAATTGTAGTGACTTGAAGTGTGTGAACATTTCAAAGATCAAGAAGTGAACTTATACTCTCTACCAAAAAGGCAAGTGATGCTTCATACTTTTGTCCCATTATTTTCACTATGCATTAGTGATATTTCTAAGTAGGACTTGCATGGAATTTTGCTAAGTATAAACTATGCTATGGGAAATCCTAGTAGATGAAACCTTAGTAGAAATTTCCTAAGTTAACATTCCTACTACTATCATGCTTAGCTTAGCTAGTAGAAAACAGGGGTGGAATATATATTCATGCTATGGAAAAATTTCTAAGTCTGAGGACTTGAGTTTTGTTTAATAAAACAACTAAGTAAATGAATCACCTGGGTGGAATGGAAGGAATGGTTTGTGTTGAGTGGTTCACAAGGCCCATTTCTATGGTTTACCTTGTGTATATCACTTGTGGATGGCCACCCAGGAACAAAGAGATTTGAGATGTCAAATGTTGAGAAGCTTCAAGTGCAGCCACTTGGCATTATGGGCTCTGCCTGGATCATATAGGTTGCAATAACTTAGCCAAATGGACAGTTGGTGGTAGGGGTTTGATAGGTTGGAGCGCGTCCATGTTGGTCTAAGGGAAGGCTTCTGAAAGATCTTGTCTTGGTGAAACCAAGTCTTGTGGGGAAAGTGCACCACCTCTGCAGAGTGTAAAATCTAAGTACTTAGCCATGTCCCTGGTAAAGGACAATTTGAGCATCAAGACATGGAAGCTATCAAGAATCTCATCATCCAAATTTCTAAGTTAAAAACTTGTGGGTGAACAAGGGTTGAAAGGATCACCAATTTCTATTGGGAGATGCCTTGGGAATATTTTGTCAAAGCAAAAACTTAGTGTTTTCAAATGATAAGGAAAATCTATTTTGAGCAAAGCAAGCCTAAGCTCCACTTATCCAAATGCATATAGATGATAGTTACCACTATACTACCATAGTATCACTTGCCAATACAATTCAAATGTATTGACCCTTGTGGCTGTAACTTGTTATGTTGCAGGATTGTTTGATATTAGTGAAGTTATTGATTAGGATTACAAGTCTACAACCAACATGTCTGTCTGTGGCACTTTGAAGATGAAGGACCCCATGCTATTGTTATATTCTGCTGCATTGTAATAAGATAGCCAAATGAGCTATGTAAGATGTAATAAATTATTTTATTCCTGGTTATAAAGTTATATTATGACCTTTGTTTCTTGATATTACATCTTAACTGTGGATGCTAGCTATTGATCCAGGGACTAGCATTGTAAACACATGGATCTATACCTTATTAAAGGTTGGTAACCTAACAGATGGTATCAGAGCATTGTGTTGCCTGTAGGATTTGTAAACCTAGGAATGGACAAAACCCCTTAGAAAAATAGGAGTTGTATTTGTTCCAAAACTTATTTACCAACAATCTTGTAAACTCTTTCCTCAACCATTTTGGTTTGATTCCCCATCTCATCTATTCAAACCTGATGGAAAAACCTACCCATGGCCAAAGACTTCATCATGTGCAAAGGACTTCATCAACTGTAATGACTTCAACATCTTCAACTCTAATGACTTCAACATCTTCTTCATTTTCACCAAGGACTCCAATCTTGGATATCACTAAGGACAACAAGTGTGACAAGAAATGTTGCTCAAGACTTGAAGACTAAGGAAACACAACTCAGAAGGAACCATCATCTCTTTGAAGTTTGAGACCAATATGCAAGAAATTCTTTAAGGATACAAAGACCTTGTTCATGAAGAATCAACTAAGAAGGATGGAAAGATCACAAGTGAACCATATAGATGGACCACCATATTTTGTTTAAGTCAAACCCACCAACTTATGTGGTGCAACAAAAATATTTTTGGTTGCCTAAAAATATTCTTGAAACTTGTTGTTGAGTGGAATGTTTGTTTGTGAATGCTTGCACATTGCTTGTGAAAATTGTGATGTGTGTGATTAGAATTATTTCCTTAGAAATCTTTTCCCTATTCTAATCCCAATCCAACCCAAACAGATGACTTCTCTAAGAAACTCCAACATCAAGGAGGGTGACAACAACAACCAAGAGATGCACATGAGAGAACAACTACTAGCAAACCAAACCCGGTTGAGCCAAGTGACAACTCAGCTTTTAGCCAACAACAATGGACTAGACCCAGCCATACAAAGGATTTTGAAAATTCAATCCCAATTGTTGCAAGGGATGGCCACTCAAATGATCAACATGGGAGACAACTCTTCCAAAGGAGTTCATGACAACAAGGATGACAAAGATGTTATTTTAGAAGGAACTCAAGCTTGCAATATTTGTGGAGACAAGGATCACACTTCCAAGGAGCATGAAGATCAATGCCCCAATTGTGAAAAGAAACATCCAACTAATCAATGCCCCACATCTCAAGCTACTTGTTTCCTATGTGAAGGAAATAATCATGTTCCTATCCAATGCCCCATCTATTCCATAATTCAACAAAGGAAACAAGGTAGAGTGCATCAACAGCTTGTAAACCCTCATGAAGGAACAACTTCTACCAAGAAGGATGAAGGCAAAGTCAAAACTATGCATCATAAGGCCAAATCCAAAGTGATCACAAAGTGTTGCTACTCTTGTGAAGAAGAAGGTCATATCTCTAGTAAATGCCCCAAGAAGAGAGAAAGATTTCCCACCTTTGTGGTGAAGTATGAAGAGCATGAATTAGAAGAACTCCTAGCTTTGGAGAGACCCAAGAAGAAGAAGAAATGCCCCAACCCAAACAAGAAGGATATTACCCAAGAGCAATGTTACACTTGCAAAGAGATGGGACACTATGCCAATGAATGCCCAGAAAAGAAGAAGAACCAAGGAAACAAACGAGAGGAAATGATACCAAAGGAAAAGAAAGATATTAGCCAAGTGTGGTGCAACAACTGCAAAGAGCTAGGCCATTATGTAGCAACTTGTCCACTGAAGATACGTGATGATCTCAATCTTATCACATGTTACAATTGTGGTAACCAAGGACATTATGCAAGCAACTGTCCAGAAAAGATGAAGCACAAGATAAACAAGCCTATGAAGGATCTCAGCCTTGTCACATGTTTCAAGTGTGGAAACAAAGGACACTATGCAGATGTTTGTCCAGAGAGATTTCAACAGGATCCCAAGAAGGCCAATATGTAATTTAGTTGGAATTTTTTTAAGGGTGCTAGTACCCTAGTTGTTTTGATCCAACTTGTAACCCTTAGCCTCCCCAAATCTCGGGACGAGATTTATTTTAAGGGTGGTAGCCTGTCACATCCTAAGATTTTCCAAATCTTGTAATGTGAAAAATAAATAAACAAAATAAATTATTGTTGAAAATCAGGGTGAAAAGAAACTTTTGTTTCTAAAAGGAAACTTAAAATCCCATCTTGAACAAACTTTGGTAAAAGTTTGAATCCAACAAAAATCCAAATCAAGGGAATTGCATTCCTCAATGAATGTATCTCGAAATTTGAACACTTGGAAAAATAAATCCAAATCCTAAAACCCTAATGGAATAAAAATCATTTCCAAAGTATCTCCAAGTCTATGGATTTGATCCATATAAAAATTGATCAACAAACATTCACAAAGGATAAAGAAATATCAAACAAGATTTCACAAATTGGAATCACCAAGTTTGGATCTCTAAATAAAAAGATAAGGATTTTATAAGTTAAAGAATGAAATATTAATTAAAGAATATTTAAAGACCAAACCAAACCTTGGCCAAATCCTTAAACAAGTGGAATGAATTTAACCCAAATCCAAATAAAATAAAAGGATAAAAAATTTCCAAAATAAAATCAAATGGCTTAAACCAAATTCCAAAACCAATTTTAAATGATTAATAGCTTTTCCAAATAATTCAAGATGAATTATTTGACACCCTTTTAAGTAAACAAAACCTACTGAAAAGTTTTGGAAGGTTTAAAAAGATTTTAAATGGTGTTTAGAAATATTATTAAAACCTATTTTGATTTAAAACAAGGGCCCTTTTTATTAATTAAAAGACCCCCAAAAGAAGGAATAGATTATCCTAAAAATGACTTCAAAAAGTTTTATTAATCATTACTTAAACCTACACAAACTTTGACAAAGGTTTGAAATCAAATTGAGGTTTGAATTGATTAGACAAAATCAAAACAGAAAAATCAAAAGAGAAAAAGAAAAACAAACAGAACAGAAAAAAATAAGAAAAGGACCCAGCCCAACTAGCCTGGCCCATTAAGCCCAGCCAGCCCACCTCTCCATCTCTCCCGCAGGAAAACGGTTGGCACCAAAGATGAACCCGCAGTCACGATGTAATGACCCCACCTCCCCTCTCTCTCACTCACTGACGCCACGACCCCACGCCCACGTCACCTTCTTCCCCACCCGCGGACTACGCCCCTCACCTCGCCGGCCGTTGCAGGCGATTAACACCCGGCTTAATTCGCATTACTGGAGCAATGAATCCTTCCCCTCACGACGCCCTCTTAACCGCCTGCGTTTCCCCTCCGTTTCCCCTCTGTCGCCCCACCTTAGCGTGCCCCCAGGCCGCCCAATTCTTCTCTGCACCATTCTCTGTCCGACGACGCTCCGACGACGATTCCGGCAGCCCCTCACCGCCCCTCGCCTCCTCGACCACCCTCACCTGATCCCCACATCCTGGCAAACCTCCCAGAGGCATTAGCTCGCTCGCGCGCGCCCCTGAACCTCGGGAAAGACAACCACTGACCGCCACCACCGTCTGCCATTGCTCCGTCAAGCTTCCCAGGTGAACTCCGTTCTCCCCTCTCCTTCCGGATGATACTCCTGCACTCGCCACACTCTCCCGTGTCTAATTGTGTCCCTGTTTTTCCTCGGGGTGAACCGCAGCATCGCCCTCGACGACCTCCAGAGCCGCCCGACGCCGTCACTGACTCCGGCGAGGAATCCCGACTGATCCCGTGCGCCCCTTGACAAACCGCAAGCAAGTTGAGCTTCAGCATCACTCCACGAACACGGTGAGCATCTCCCCTTCCTCGCTTTACGTGAAGGCCGACTACCGTAGCCGGACACGCCCGCTGGCTTACCTCTGGCAAGTGTGTTGTGCGCCGTGCGATTAGGATCCAGCGGCTAGGATAGAAAGAGAGCAAAGATGTAAGTAGCGTCTCTGCACCGTGCGATATGACTTAAATCTAACGGCTCCCATCGCTTGATCCGCGCGAAACATTTTCGACCAATAGAAATAAGACGCGTGGCCAGACTCTGGTTTTAAAAACAGATTTGAATCTATTAGATATGTGATTTTGTAAATTCCATAACTTTAAATCTACACGTCCAAATTTTGCAAACTTTATATCAATGGATTCATAAAAGCAAGCCCTAGCCAACCATGCCATTTGTTTAGTAAAAAGCTTCTGTTAAAATGTTTGTTTTTGCAGAAACTTATGTATGCTTGTTTAGGATATAAAAATTATTCCAAAATAATTTTGAGGATAAAATCTTTGGAAAATGGTTTGTTTTGAACCTAATGACCATATGAAACAAATTGTGGTTTCAAAAATATATTTGGTGAAACAAAAGAATGAACCTTTGATTTAAACCATTTCTAGTCAAATAAAAATATGGTTTGATTAATAAAAATGATTTTGGAAGGAAACCTTTGATAAATGTTTTGGAAATAAACTCTCTGACCCTAAACACAAAGTTTTATGGTTTGAGAACATATTTTGTGAATCCTATAGATTAATGCCTTACTAAAACATTTTTACACCACATAAAATGATACCTTGTTTTAAAAAGGGTTTATAAAGTGAAACCTATTGCAAATGACTTTGCCACTTTATAAAATGACCAATAGGTGTTTCCAAATGTTTACAACCTACTAGAAACCACTTTTACAAATAAAACCACCTATTGCATGCTTACATGCATTATTTTGCTGCTATCATTTTATGTGATGAATTGCTTGAATGATAGATTGAAATATTATTTGCTTGATTGAATTGTAGTGACTTGAAGTGTGCGAACATTGCAAAGATCAAGAAGTGAACTTATACTCTCTACCAAAAAGGCAAGTGATGCTTCATAATTTTGTCCCATTATTTTCACTATGCATTAGTGGTATTTCTAAGTAGGACTTGCATGGAATTTTGCTAAGTATAAACTATGCTATGGGAAATCCTAGTAGATGAAACCTTAGTAGAAATTTCCTAAGTTAACATTCCTACTACTATCATGCTTAGCTTAGCTAGTAGAAAACAGGGGTGGAATATATATTCATGCTATGGAAAAATTCCTAAGTCTGAGGACTTGAGTTTTGTTTAATAAAACAACTAAGTAAATGAATCACCTGGGTGGAATGGAAGGAATGGTTTGTGTTGAGTGGTTCACAAGGCCCATTTCTATGGTTTACCTTGTGTATCTCACTTGTGGATGGCCACCCAGGAACAAGAGATTTGAGATGTCAAATGTTGAGAAGCTTCAAGTGTAGCCACTTGGCATTATGGGCTCTGCCTGGATCATATAGGTTGCAATAACTTAGCCAAATGGACAGTTGGTGGTAGGGGTTTGATAGGTTGGAGCGCGTCCATGTTGGTCTAAGGGAAGGCTTCTAAAAGATCTTGTCTTGGTGAAACCAAGTCTTGTGGGGAAAGTGCACCACCTCTGCAGAGTGTAAAATCTAAGTACTTAGCCATGTCCCTGGTAAAGGACAATTTGAGCATCAAGACATGGAAGCTATCAAGAATCTCATCATCCAAATTTCTAAGTTAAAAAGTTGTGGGTGAACAAGGGTTGAAAGGATCACCAATTTCTATTGGGAGATGCCTTGGGAATATTTTGTCAAAGCAAAAACTTAGTGTTTTCAAATGATAAGGAAAATCTATTTTGAGCAAAGCAAGCCTAAGCTCCACTTAGCCAAATGCATATAGATGATAGTTACCACTATACTACCATAGTATCACTTGCCAATACAATTCAAATGTATTGAACCTTGTGGCTGTAACTTGTTATGTTGCAGGATTGTTTGATATTAGTGAAGTTATTGATTAGGATTACAAGTCTACAACCAACATGTCTGCCTGTGGCACTTTGAAGATGAAGGACCCCATGCTATTGTTATATTCTGCTGCATTGTAATAAGATAGCCAAATGAGCTATGTAAGATGTAATAAATTATTTTATTCCTGGTTATAAAGTTATATTATGACCTTTGTTTCTTGATATTACATCTTAACTGTGGATGCTAGCTATTGATCCAGGGACTAGCATTGTAAACACAGGGATCTCTACCTTATTAAAGGTTGGGAACCTAACAGATTAGGATCACTTCGTAAGTTGTTATAGCAATATAAACTCAATGACTTTGATCGTAATGCTATACTTTGGATGAATGTTCATCACACCATTACACTAATGTTGTGATCCCGTTATTAACAACATCCAATGTCCATGATCAGGAAACCTTGATCATCTTGTTAATCAACGAGCTAGTTTATGAGAGAGGCATAACTAGGAACTTTCTGTTTGTTTATTAAACACAGACGTATTAATGTTTCCGTATTAATACAATTATAGCATGCAAAATAAACATCTATCATATACTTGGAATACACATAATAAACACTTTATTATTGCATCTCAGGGCATATTCCCTTCAGTATCCCACTTGCACTAGAGACAATAATTGTAAGGGTCCCAACCATTAATAAGGTAGAATCCCCTGTGTTTACAATGCTAGTCTCTGGATCAATAGCTAGCATCCACAGTTAAGATGTAATATCAAGAAACAAAGGTCATAATACAACTTTATAACCAGGAATAACATAATTTTATTACATCTTACATAGCTCATTTGGCTATTACATTACATTGCAGCAGAATATCTATAAGCACGGGGTCCTTCATCTTCAAAGTCCCACAGGCAGACATGTTGGTTGTAGACTTTGTAATCCTAATCAACACACTTCACTAAATCAATCAAACCTGCAACATCACAAGTTACATCCATAAAGGTTCAATACATTTGAATTGTATTGGCAAGTGATACTATGTTAGTATAGTGGAGTCTATTATCTATATGCATTTGGCTAGTGGAGTTGAGGCTTGCATTGCTAAAAATAGATTTTTCCTTAACATTTGAAAACACTAAGTTTTTTCTTGACAAAATCATTTCTCCCAATCAAAAGATTGAAGATCCTTTAACCCTTGTTCAACCACAAGTTTTTAACTTTGAAATTTGAATGATGAGATTCTTGATTGCTTCCATGTCTTGATGCTCAAATTGTCCTTTACCAGGGACATGGCTAAGTACTTAGATTTTACACTCTGCAGAGGTGGTGCACTTTCCCCACAAGACTTGGTTTCACCAAGACAAGATCTTTCAGAAGCCTTCCCTTAGACCAAAATGGACGCGTTCCATCCTATCAAACTCTACCACCAACTGCCCATATGGCTAAGTTCTTGCAACCTATATGATCCAGGCAGAGCCCATATTGCCAAGTGGTTGCACTTGAAGCTTCTCAACATTTGACATCTCAAATCTCTTTGTTCCTGGGTGGCCATCCACAAGTGAGATACACAAGGTTCACCAGTCCCCTGGCCTTGTGTAACCACTCAACCAAAAACCACCAAGCAATTACCATTCCACCCAGGTGATTCATTAACTTAGTTGTTTTATTAAACAAAAACACAAGTCCTCAAACTTAGAAATTTTTCCATAGTATGGATATATATTCCACCCTTGTTTTCTATTAGCTAAGCTAAGCTTGATACTAGTAGGAATCTTAACTTAGGAAAATTTCTACTAAGGTTTCATCTACTAGGTTTTCCTATAGCAAGGTTTATACTTAGCAAAAATTCCATGCAAGTTTTACTTAGAAAAATCACTAATGCATAGTGAAAGTAATGGGACAAAAAGTATGAAACATCACTTGCCTTTTTGGTAGAGTATAAGTTCACTCCTTGTCCTTGCTACAATCACACTCTTCAAGTCACTACAATTCAATCAAGCAAGGCACAAGTTCAATCTTCCATTCAAGCAAAACATCACATAAAATCATAGAACTAAGATAATGCATGCAAGCATGCCAAGGTTTGTTTTATTTGGACAAGTGGTTGCTAATGGGACATAAACATTTGAAAACACCTAATGGTCATTTTTATAGAGTGGCAAAGTTATTTGTAAAAGATTTCACTTCAAAAACCATTTCCAAAACAAGGTATCATTTTATGTGGTGTAAAAATGTTTTTACTAAGGCATTAATCTATAGGGTTCACAAAATATGTTTTCACACCATAAAACTTGGTGTTTAGGGTCAGAGAGTTTAAAACAAAACATTTCCCAAAGGTTTTCCTTCAAAACCATTTTTACTAAATAAACTATATTTTTATTTGACTAGAATTGGTTTTAAATCAAAGGATCATTCTTTTCCTTCACCAAATATATTTTTGAAACCACAAAGTGATTCCTATGGTCAGTAGGTTCAAAATACACCATTTGCAAAAGATTTTATTCCCAAAATCATTTTTGAACAATTTTTATAACCTAAACAAGCATACAAATGTTTCTGCAAAAACAAACATTTTACCAGAATCTTTTTACTAAACAAATTGCATGGTTGGCTAGGGCTTGTTCCACTGATTCCATTGATATAAAGTTTGCAAAATTTGGACGTGTGGAAGTAAAGTTACAGGGTTTTCAAATTTGCAAACAAATCTGATTTCAAACTTTGTTTTAAATCACAGACTGGCCACGCGTCGCGTTTCTACTGGTCGATACCGGTTCGGGTGGATCGTGCTCTGCGGGGCGTTGGATTTCACTTAATCTCACGGCACGGAATGACCCATACCCTTTCGCTCAGGTTCTATTCCTAGCCAGGCGATTTGCATCGCACGGCTCACAGCAGCTCAACCAGTAACTGGCGGCGCTAGCGGCGGCAGACGGCGGTGCACGCTCGGACGGTGGGCTAGAGGCGGTTCTAGGAAGCAAAGAAGACAGGGGAGGGTCTCATCGTGTACGCGTGGTCGTGGTGGTGCTCAAGGTGCTCTCGAGGAAGCAAGGGGCGCACGGGGACGGGAGTAATCGCTCGCCGGAGTCGTCGTCGGCGTCAGATGGTCCTATTCGTGGTCGGGGTCGACGCTACAGATCACAAGGGGCAAATAGAGAGCATGGTTAGATGCGCATGGTCGAGGCGATGACGCGTGCATGATCGAGAAGGCGCGGGGTGGTCTGTCTTACCAGGGAACTTCGCCGGAGAAGTAGCAGAACCTGGCCTTGATCGAGAGGTTGTCAAGTCGGCCTTCGGGCGCCCGCGATTGAATGGGAGGTACAGGGAGAAGTGCCTGGGAGTGGGGATCACGTTCGTGTGCTCAGGGAGGCAAGGGGTGGCGAGGTTGGGCCGGAATTGGCTAGGGACGGTGGTCGGAGCAGTGAGGGTGGGCGGAGAAATTCGTCCGACCTGGGGGCAGAGAGAGGGAGGCACGTGAGGGGAAATGGAGAGGGAGGCCAGGGCGGTTAATAGGGCACAGTCACGGCGAGTAACGGTCGCGGAATCAACGTGTATTGATCGCCGGAGTAATGGCTGCAACGGCAGGGAGTAATCGGCGCGAGGAAGAAGGGGGTGAGCTGGCTGCGTGGGGTCCGTGTGTGAGGAGTGAGAGGGAAAAGTGGGTCCACCAGTCAGTGTCTGCGCGGGTTAAAAACCGAGTGTGAAACATTTTCTTCGGAAGGGAGAGAAGCTGGGATGGTACTGGGCGTTGTTGGGCTGGCTCAGTTGGGTCAGGTCTGTTTCCATTTTTTTCTTCCTGCATGTTTTATTCTTTTCCAATTATATTTTCTGTTTTGAATTTCAAACAACCAATCAAACATTCAAATCAAATTAGACTTTCACCAAACATTTCAATTGAATTTGGTTCTGTTTAACAACATAAACCAATTCCCAAAATATAATAATATTTTTATTTTAGGGTCCATTTAAATTAAATAAAATAGACCTTTGTTATTAAATCAAATGGGTTTTGATTTATTTAAAATCTCCATTTTGAAATCTAAAATATTATCAAAACCAAATCAGTAGGTTTTATTTAAAAATAAAGAATACTTGGAAAACTTATTTAAAATAAAATAAGTTTTGATGTTTTAATTGAAATAGTAAAACTTTTATTTTTAATAATCCTGGATATTAAATCCTTATCATTTTATTTAATTAAACCTTTACTATTCTTATCAAATAGAAATATTTTATTTCAAAAGGTTTGGCCAAGGTTTAGTTTGGCTCTATAAATAATCCTTATTTATAAATCTATCTTTTCTTTTGAAACCAAATCTTTTTATTAAAAGATTCAAAATAGTAATTCCAAATATTTTTAACTTTATTGTTTATTTAACTTTTTAAATCCCTTTAGGATTTTATTTAATCCAAAATAGGTTCTGAAAGTTTCCAATTGGATTCAAAAAGTTTCTTCTCACCCTGAAAATCAACAAAGTTTTATTTTATTCATTTATTTTTCACATTACAAGATTTGGAAAATCTTGGGATGTGACAGGCTACCACCCTTAAAATAAATCTCGTCCCGAGATTTGGGAAGGCTAGGGTTACAAATTGGCTCAAAGCATCTAGGGTACTACCACCCTTAAAAAATTTCCAACTACATTACATCTTGGCTTGCTTGGGATCTTGGTGTAACTTTCCTGGACAGAAGTTTGCATAGTGGCCTAGTTCCTTGCATTTGAAACATGTGATAAGGCTGAGGTCTTGAGGTGGCTTCTCTGGACAATATGGTCCATAATGTCCTAACTCTTTGCAGTGGTTGCACATCACTTGGCTAAAATCTTTCTTTTCCTTTGGTATCATTTCGTCTTGTTTGTTTCCTTGGTTCTTCTTCTTTTCTGGGCATTCACTGGCATAGTGTCCCATCTCTTTGCAATTGTAACATTGCAATTGGCTTTTGTCCTTCTTTTTATTTTTGGGTCTCTCCAAAGCTAGGAGTTCTTTTAGTTCATGTTCTTCATATGTTTTCTCATAGGTAGGAAATCTTTCTCTCTTCTTGGGGCATTGGTCTTCATGCTCCTTGGATGTATGATCCTTGTCTCCACAATTATTGCAAACTTGGGTTCCCTCTAGAATAACATCTTTGTCATCCTTGTTGTCATTAGCTCTTTGGGAAAAGTTTTCTCTCATGTTGATCATTTGAGTAACCAATCCTTGCAACAATTGGGATTGAAGTTTCAAAATCCTTTGTATGGCTGGGTCTAGTCCATTGTTGTTGGCTAAAAGCTGAGTTGTCTCTTGGCTCAACTGGTTTTGGGTTACTATAAGTTCTCTCATGTTGCCCTCTTGGTTGTTGTTGGTGTCACCATCCTTGATGTTGGAGTCTCTTGGAGTAGTCATCTGTTTGGGTTGAATTGGGATTAGAATAGGCAAAAATATTTCCAAGGGAATAATTCTAATCACACCCATCACAATTCACACAAGCATTGTGCAAGCAATCACCAACAAATATTCCACTCAAACAACAAGTTTCAAGCATATTTTAGGCAACCAAAAATATTTTTGTTACACCACATAAGTTGGTGTGTTTGACTTAAACAAAATATGGTAGTCCATCTATATGGTTCACTTGTGATCTTTCCATCCTTCTTGGTTGATCCTTCTTGCATGATATCATGGTTTTCTTGGGAAAACTCTTGGTCACAAAACTTCAAAGGTGATGATGGCTTTTTCTAATTTGTGTTTCCTTAGTCTCCAAATCCTTGAGCAAGATTTCTTGTCTCACTTGTCCTTAGTGATATCCAAGGTTGAAGTCCTTGGTGAATATGCTGAAGATGTTGAAGTCATTAGAGTTGAAGATGTCCTTTGCACATGGTGAAGTCTTTGGTCATGGGGTAGGTTTTTCCATCAAGTTGAAGTAGAAGAGATGTAGAGTTGAAACCAAAATGGTTGAGGAAAGAGTTTACAAGATTGTTTGTAAATAAATTTTGGAACAAATACAACTCCTATTTATCTAAGGGTTTTGTCCAATCCTAGGTTTACAAATCCTACAGGCAACACAATGCTCTGATACCATCTGTAAGGGTCCCAACCTTTAATAAGGTAGAATCCCCTGTGTTTACAATGCTAGTCCCTGGATCAATAGCTAGCATCCACAGTTAAGATGTAATATCAAGAAACAAAGGTCATAATACAACTTTATAACCAGGAATAACATAATTTTATTACATCTTACATAGCTCATTTGGCTATTACATTACATTGCAGCAGAATATCTATAAGCATGGGGTCCTTCATCTTCAAAGTGCCACAGGCAGAAATGTTGGTTGTAGACTTTGTAATCCTAATCAACACACTTCACTAAATCAATCAAACCTGCAACATCACAAGTTACAGCCACAAAGGGTCAATACATTTGAATTGTATTGGCAAGTGATACTATGGTAGTATAGTGGAGTCTATTATCTATATGCATTTGGCTAGTGGAGTTGAGGCTTGCATTGCTCAAAATAGATTTTTCCTTAACATTTGAAAACACTAAGTTTTTGCTTGACAAAATCATTTCTCCCAATCAAAAGATTGAAGATCCTTTAACCCTTGTTCAACCACAAGTTTTTAACTTTGAAATTTGAATGATGAGATTCTTGATTGCTTCCATGTCTTGATGCTCAAATTGTCCTTTACCAGGGACATGGCTAAGTACTTAGATTTTACAATCTGCAGAGGTGGTGCACTTTCCCCACAAGACTTGGTTTCACCAAGACAAGATCTTTCAGAAGCCTTCCCTTAGACCAAAATGGACGTTCAACCTATCAAACTCTACCACCAACTGTCCATATGGCTAAGTTCTTGCAACCTATATGATCCAGGCAGAGCCCATATTGCCAAGTGGTTGCACTTGAAGCTTCTCAACATTTGACATCTCAAATCTCTTTGTTCCTGGGTGGCCATCCATAAGTGAGATACACAAGGTTCACCAGTCCCCTGGCCTTGTGTAACCACTCAACCAAAAACCACCAAGCAATTACCATTCCACCCCGGTGATTCATTAACTTAGTTGTTTTATTAAACAAAAACACAAGTCCTCAGACTTAGAAATTTTTCCATAGTATGGATATATATTCCACCCTTGTTTTCTATTAGCTAAGCTAAGCTTGATAGTAGTAGGAATCTTAACTTAGGAAAATTTCTACTAAGGTTTCATCTACTAGGTTTTCCTATAGCAAGGTTTATACTTAGCAAAAATTCCATGCAAGTTTTACTTAGAAAAATCACTAATGCATAGTGAAAGTAATGGGACAAAAGTATGAAGCATCACTTGCCTTTTTGGTAGAGTATAAGTTCACTCCTTGTCCTTGCTACAATCACACTCTTCAAGTCACTACAATTCAATCAAGCAAGGCACAAGTTCAATCTACCAGTCAAGCAAAACATCACATAAAATCATAGAACTAAGATAATGCATGCAAGCATGCCAAGGTTTGTTTTATTTGGACAAGTGGTTCCTAATGGAACATAAACATTTGAAAACACCTAATGGTCATTTTTATAGAGTGGCAAAGTCATTTGTAAAAGATTTCACTTCAAAAACCATTTCCAAAACAAGGTATCATTTTATGTGGTGTAAAAATGTTTTTACTAAGGCATTAATCTATAGGGTTCACAAAATATGTTTTCACACCAAAAAACTTGGTGTTTAGGGTCAGAGAGTTTAAAACAAAACATTTCCCAAAGGTTTTCCTTCAAAACCATTTTTACTAAATAAACTATATTTTTATTTGACTAGAATTGGTTTTAAATCAAAGGATCATTCTTTTCCTTCATCAAATATATTTTTGAAACCACAAAGTGATTCCTATGGTCAGTAGGTTCAAAATACGCCATTTGCAAAAGATTTTATTCCCAAAATCATTTTTGAACAATTTTTATAACCTAAACAAGCATACAAATGTTTCTGCAAAAACAAACATTTTACCAGAAGCTTTTTACTAAACAAATTGCATGGTTGGCTAGGGCTTGTTCCACTGATTCCATTGATATAAAGTTTGAAAAATTTGGACGTGTGGAACTAAAGTTACAGGGTTTTCAAATTTGCAAACAAATCTGATTTCAAACTTTGTTTTAAATCACAGACTGGCCACGCGTCGCGTTTCTACTAGTCGATACCGGTTCGGGTGGATCGTGCTCTGCGGGGCGTTGGATTTCACTTAATCGCACGGCGCGGAATGACCCATACCCTTTCGCTCAGGTTCTATTCCTAGCCACACGATTTGCATCGCACGGCTCATGAGCTCAACCAAGAATGGCGGCGCTTAGCGGGCGGCAGACGGCGGTGCACGCTCGGACGGTGGGCTACCGGCGGTTCTAGGAAGCAAAGAAGACATGGGAGGGTCTCACCGTGTACGCGTGGTCGTGGTGGTGCTCAAGGTGCTCTCGAGGAAGCAAGGGGCGCACGGGGACGGGAGTAATCGCTCGCCGGAGTCGTCGTCGGCGTCAGATGGTCCTGTTCGTGGTCGGGGTCGACGCTACAGATCACAAGGGGGCAAACAGAGAGCATGGTTAGATGCGAATGGTTGAGGCGATGACGCGTGCGTGATCGAGAAGGCGCGGGGTGGTCTGTCTTACCAGGGAACTTCGCCGGAGAAGTAGCCACGCAATGGTCGAGGTTGTCAAGTCGGCCAGGGCGCCGCGATTGAATGGGAGGTACAGGGAGAAGCGCCTGGGAGTGGGGATCACGGTCGTGTGCTCAGGGAGGAAAGGGGTGGCGAGGTTGGGCCGGAATTGGCTAGGGACGGTGGTCGGAGCTGTGAGGGTGCGCGGAGAAATTCGTCCGGCCTGGGGGCAGAGAGGGAGGCGCATGAGGGGAAATGGAGAGGAGGCCAGGGCGGTTAATAGGGCGCAGTCACGGCGAGTAACGGTCGCGGAATCAACGTGTATTGATCGCCGGAGTAATGGCTGCAACGGCAGGGAGTAATCGGCGCGAGGAAGAAGGGGGTGAGCTGGCTGCGTGGGGTCTAGTGTCAGCGAGGGAGTGAGAGGGAAAAGTGGGTCCACCAGTCAGTGTCTACGCGGGTTAAAAACCGAGTGTGAAACGTTTTCTTCGGAAGGGAGAGAAGCTGGGCTGGTACTGGGCCTTGTTGGGCTTGCTCAGTTGGGTTAGGTCTATTTCCATTTTTTTCTTCTTGAATGTTTTATTCTTTTCCAATTATATTTTCTGTTTTGAATTTCAAACAACCAATCAAACATTCAAATCAAATCAGACTTTCACCAAACATTTCAATTGAATTTGGTTCTGTTTAACAACATAAACCAATTCCCAAAATATAATAATATTTTTATTTTAGGGTCCATTTATAATTAAATAAAATAGACCTTTGTTATTAAATCAAATGGGTTTTGATTTATTTAAAATCTCCATTTTGAAATCTCAAATATTATCAAAACCAAATCAGTAGGTTTTATTTAAAAATAAAGAATACTTGGAAAACTTATTTAAAATAAAATAAGTTTTGATGTTTTAATTGAAATAGTAAAACTTTTATTTTAAATAATCTTGGATATTAAATCCTTATCATTTTATTTAATTAAACCTTTACTATTTTTATCAAATAGAAATATTTTATTTCAAAAGGTTTGGCCAAGGTTTAATTTGGCTCTATAAATAATCCTTATTTATAAATCTATCTTTTCTTTTGAAACCAAATCTTTTTATTAAAAGATTCAAAATAGTAATTCCAAATATTTTTTACTTTATTGTTTATTTAACTTTTTAAATCCCTTTAGGATTTTATTTAATCCAAAATAGGTTCTGAAAGTTTCCAATTGGATTCAAAAAGTTTCTTCTCACCCTGAAAATCAACAAAGTTTTATTTTATTCATTTATTTTTCACATTACAAGATTTGGAAAATCTTGGGGTGTGACAATAATCTAGTTACATAGTGATGAATCTAACACCCATTGAGTTCTGGTGTTGATCATGTTTTGCTCTAGGGAGAGTTTTAGTCAATGGATCTGCTACATTGGGATCCGTATGTACTTTACAAATCTTTATATCTCCATCCTTGACATGCTCGCGGATGGAGTGAAACCGGCGCTTAATATGCTTGGAATGCTTGTGAGACCTTGGCTCTTTGGCATTGGCAATGGCACCATTGTTGTCACAAAAGATCACCATTGGGTCCAACGCGTTTGCAACCACTCCTAGTTCGGATATGAACTCCTTCATCCAAATCGCTTCTGATCCGCTCAAGCAAAGAACATATTCGGCCTCCGTTGTTGATCCCGCTACCACAGGTTGTTCGGAGCTCCTCCAACTAACCGCTCCGCCATTCATGAGAAATACGTATCCGGATTGAGACTTAGAGTCATCCGGATCGGTGTCAAAGCTAGCATCAACATAACACTTAGCGACGAGCTCTTCTTCACCTCCGTATACAAGAAACATATCCTTAGTTCTTCGTAAGTACTTAAGGATATTCTTGACCTCTATCCAGTGTTCCGAACCTGGATCCGATTAGTACCTACTAGTCAAACCAATAACATGTTCCACGTCTGGTCTTGTACATAGCATGGCGTACATTATAGAGCCTATGGCTGAAGCATAGGGGACTTTGTCCATTGTCTCTCTTTCTTCCGCCGAAGCCGGACTTTGAGTCTTACTCAATGTCTTGCCTTGCAACATAGGTAAGAACCCCTTCTTACTTCTGTCCATTTTAAACTTCTTTAAAATCTTATCAAGGTATGTACTTTGCGATAGCCCTATTAGGCGCCTAGATCTATCTCTATAGATCTTTATGCCTAATATGTATGACGCTTCACCTAGGTCCTTCATTGAAAATTTTCTTTTTAGATAACTTTTAACACTGTTTAAAAGATCTATATCATTTCCGATCAATAATATGTCATCCACATATAATATCAGAAATGCCACATTGATCCCACTCACTTTCTTGTAAATACAAGCTTCTCCATAAGTTTGGACAAATCCAAACTCTTTGATCACCTCATCAAAGCGGAGATTCCAACTTCTTGATGCTTGCTTCAATCCATAGATGGATCGCTGAAGCTTGCACACCTTGTTAGCATCCTTAGGATCGACAAAACCCTTTGGTTGTATCATATACAACTCTTTTTCAATATTACCATTGAGAAACGCGGTTTTGACATCCATCTGCCATATCTCATAATCGAAATATGCAGCAATTACTAACATAATCCTAACTGACTTTAGCATCGCTATGGGAGAGAATGTCTCATCGTAGTCAACTCCTTGAATTTGTCGAAACCCCTTTGCAACAAGTCGAGCTTTATAGACGGTCACATTACCATCAGCATCAGTTTTCCTTTTGAAAATCCATTTGTTCTCCACGGCCTTTCGGTCGTGAGGTAATTCCACCAAGTTCCAAACTTGATTTTCATACATGGATTCCATCTCGGATTTCATGGCTTCTAACCATTTGTTGGAACCGGGCTCATCATCGCTTTTTCATACGTAGGTCATCATTTTCATCAACCATGAAATTCATGACAGATTTCCGTAGCTTTCGGGAGATGCACGCGTCCTGCTTGACCTGCGAGGTTCGGTAGTACTCTCTTTTGGAGTTTCATGATCATTATCATTAGTTCCCTCTTCAATAGGTGGAGCCAACTCCGGAACAACTTCCGGCGCTGCGCTACTCGCCATACTTTGAAGAGAAGGTTCAATAACCTCTTCGAGTTCTACCTTCCGACTACTCACACCTTTCGCGAGAAACTCTTTCTCTAGAAAGGATCCATTCTTGGCAACAAAAACCTTGCCCTCGGATTTGTGATAGAAGGAATACCCAATAGTTTCCTTAGGGTAACCTATGAAGACGCATTTTTCCGCTTTGGGTTCGAGTTTATCCGGTTGAAGTTTCTTCACATAAACATCGCAACCCCAAACTTTAAGAAATGACAGCTTAGGTTTGTTTCCAAACCACAATTCATACGGTGTCTTTTCAACGGATTTAGATGGTGCCCGATTTAAAGTGAATGCAGCAGTTTCTAGTGCATAACCTCAAAATGACAACAGCAAGTCCGTCGGAGACATCATAGATCGAACCATATCTAATAAAGCACGATTACATTCGACACACCATTTTGCTGTGGTGTTCCGGTAGGCGTGAGTTGTGAAACAATTCCACACTCTTTCATGTGAGTGCTAAACTCGTAACTTAGATACTCACCTCCACGGTCGGACCGTAGAAATTTTTCTTTCTATTACGATGATTTTCCACTTCATTCTGAAATTCCTTGAACTTTTCAAAGGTTTCAGACTTGTGTTTCATCAAGTAGATATAACCATACCTACTCAAATCATCCGTGAAAGTAACATTATAACGATATCACCCTACCGACACACTCATTGGACCACATACATCAGAATGTATGATTTCCAATAAATCGTCCCGTTCCATTGAACCGAAAGCGGCGTTCTAGTCATCTTGCCCATAAGGCATGGCTCACATGTATCAAATGATTCAAAATCAAGTGATTCCAAAATTCCATCCGAATGGAGCTTCTTCATCGTTTAACGCCAATATGACCTAGGGACGATTGCCACATATATGCGGATATATCATCATTAAGCTTAATCCATTTAGCATCAACATTATGAATATGTGTAACATTATCATCGAGATCTAATAGAAATAAACCATTCATCATCGGTGCATGACCATAAAAGATTTCATTCATATAAATGGAACAACCATTGTTCTCGGATTTAAATGAATAACCACTTAGCATCAAACACGATCCATACAATGTCCATGCTCAAGGTCAGCGGCAGATAACAATTATTCAAGTTTATAACTAATCGATGGCAAATGGAGAGGCAGCGTTCGACGGCGATCACATCAACGCTTGATCCATTGCCGACACATCTGACCTCACCCCTTGCTAGCGGTCGCTTGTTCCGCAGCCCGATTGAGTTACAAATATTAGCAACTGAATCGGTATCAAATACCAGTGCTACTGCGAGCACTAGCCAAGTACACATCAATAACATGTATATCATATATATCTTTGTTTGCCTTACGGCCTTCTTATGCGCCAAATCTTGTAACACCGGTTCGAAAAGATCGAGGCTTCTATGTGACATGCCAATCCCTGGATCGGTTCATTGGCCCACAATAGAATAAGATGAATAACATAGCAAAATATCCGTATCATGAATAGCGAAGATCCAGAGTACCATTATTACAATAAAAGCTTAGCCCAAAGCGAGCTCAAATTATTCAGGTAGCAACATAAATAAAGTAAATCCTCCATTCTTCAAATTGCCCACAAGTGAACAAGTGCCGAGTGGAGTACCGTGGCCTATATCGATTACTCAGAATCGGAATAACCTGCAAGATGAAACGTAGCAGCCCCGAAGGGTCAATACATGGAATGTATGGCAAGTAGAGCTAGTAAAGGAGACAATAGTACTAACATCTACATGCATATTTGGCAAGTGGAGCTGTGTCTGGCTTGCATTTGCAAATACATTTGTTCTACTTTCATAAACAGTTTTTGATTTTCTTTGAAAAGATCCCAATTAAGTTAACCCAACAACATTAAAACAATTATGAAATTACAATGAGCGAGAAACATGTCATGGAATCAATATCAAGCAACTCAGTTGTCCATAACCGGGGACACGGCTAATCGATTAGATTATACACCCTGCAGGGGTTAGTACACTTTACCCATGTGACTTGGCCAGCCCAGCCCTCGTTCAACATAGCATGGCTAAGCACATGTACCAACGGTGGTTCATCTACAAGGAAGGCCCTACCACATAATAGGACATAGCATAGCGATAGTATCACCCTACACATGTATCTACAAAATACACGACAATGCATTGAAAATAGTAGGATGATATCATGAACAAAGTAGCATCTACTTGCCTTAGTTGTAGCAGTCGGAAGAACAATCCACACACGAACAAGCGTTGCACTCGTCACAATCTACACGATACAATTGCATTCATAAACAAACAATCCACAAGCATATGCAACAAAGATGATGCATGAAGGTATGCAAGGCAAGTGAATTGGTGCTACAGCTGCACCACATAATCCTATGCAATAATACTACTGATTGCATGCATGGAAAATAGTTTTAGCGCTAGGAAAACTATTACACAAAAAGTAATGCTAAAAACTAGAGCTAGAACTCAAATGATTCACTACCAGTAGTATACTGTTCGTAAAATCTTGGGAAAATTCTACCGCATAGGTATTGCTAAATAGAAACAGTACCAACTGGAATTACTCAAAAAGGAATTACGAAACTCCCCGAGTAATTAAAACACTGCAGAAAGACACTAGACAGTTTCTGCAGAAGTTTTTACTGTAAGCCTATCTTTTTAATTCACGATGAGATTCCCCTCGTTCCACTGAATCCAGGGACATATCATACGCAATTTTTGGAGCTACAGATCTTTTTCTATGAATTAATTACTCCGAAAAGACCGTTAACCTATTTGATTAAACTGTACTAAATCTTGCTGCAAAAGTCTGAACCAAAGGTACAGCAAGATTCTACACGACTCACTGAATCTACACATATTTTATTTGCAATTTTGGCCCAGCGGTTTAATTTCTACGCAATTTACAAGTTTCTACCGAAATCTGTCAACTAAAACGATTAAC